>CM042844.1:36436729-38836729 GCA_023653725.1 Bungarus multicinctus
GGCCTGTTGGAGAACGTTGGCAGAATGCGGTCCTGAAGGTAACCTGGTCCCATGCCATGGGTCGCCCTAAAGGTCAAAACTAGAACCTTAAAGCGAACCCGGAGAGCCATCGGCAACCAATGCAGCTCGCGCAGGAGAGGCGTCACATGGGCGCTACGCGACGCCCCCATAATCACCCTCGCGGCTGCATTTTGCACCAACTGGAGTCTCCGGATGCTCCCCGCAGGGAGCCCCATGTAGAGGGCATTACAATAGTCCAGGCGAGAGGTGACAAGGGCCTGAGTGACCGTGCGCAAGGCGTCCCGATCCAGAAAGGGCCGCAACCGGTAGATCCGACGGATCTGATGAAATGCCCCCCTGGAGACAGCCGCGATGTGATGTTCAAGCGACAGCCGTACATCCAGGAGGACTCCCAGGTTGCGAGCCCTCTCTGTGGGGGACAGAACTTCCCCCCCAATAGCCAGCGAAGGTGTCAGCTGGCTATATCGGGGCGCCGGAAACCACAGCCACTCGGTCTTGGATGGGTTGAGCCGAAGCCTGTTCCCGCCCATCCAGTCCCGCACGGCCTCCAGGCACCTAGACATAGCCCCCACAGCATCGTTGGGGTGGTCCGGAGTGGAGATGTACAGCTGGGTGTCATCTGCATACAGATGACACCTCACTCCAAGACCACGGATGATCTCGCCCAGCGGCTTCATGTAAATGTTGAACAGGAGGGGAGAAAGGACCGACCCCTGAGGCACCCCACAAACCAGGGGCCTAGAGGTGGACCTCTCCCCCCCCGCCAACACGAATTGCGAACGGTCAGAGAGGAAGGAGGAGAACCATCGAAGGACGGTTCCACCAATCCCCAACCGCTCCAACCGTCGCAATAAGATACTATGGTCGATAGTATCAAAAGCCGCCGAGAGATCTAATAGGACCAGGACAGAGGAGAACCCTCTGTCACGAGCCCTCCAGAGATCATCAACCAACGCGACCAATGCCGTCTCAGTGCTATGTCCAGGCCTGAAGCCCGATTGGAACGGATCGAGGTAAGTTGCTTCCTCCAGGTACTGGGGGAGCTGACGTGCCACCACACTCTCAACAACCTTCGCCACGAAGGGAAGGTTGGAGACTGGACGATAGTTGTTTAAAATAGCTGGGTCCAGGGAAGGCTTCTTGAGGAGGGGGCGCACCACCGCCGCCTTCAGGGCGGTAGGGAGCACCCCCTCTCTCAAGGAAGCGTTGACAATCCCCTGGAGCCAGCCTCGTGTCGTCTCCCTGGCGGCCGAAACCAACCAGGAAGGACACGGGTCCAATAAACAGGTGGTGGCATTCAGACCCCCCAGCAACCTGTCCACACCCTCAGCGGTCACAGGATCGAACTCCCCCCAGATAACACTCTCAAGACCTGCCCCGGACACCTCCCCCGGGACCACCCAATTGGAGTCGAGCCCCTCCCGAATCTGAGCGATTTTATCATGCAGAAATCGGGAAAACTCCTCTGCTCTACCCTGCAAGAGGTCATCCCGCGCTCTCGGTTCAAGTAGAGAGCGGGTCACTCTAAACAGGGCGGCAGGCCGATTTTCTGCCGATGCAATAAGGGCGGAGAAATACGAAGATTTCGCCGCCCCTATCGCCACAAGGTAAGTCTTAATATGAGATCTCACCTGTGTTCGGTCAGACTCAGAACTGCTCGCCCTCCAAATGCCCTCAAGACGTCTTTTTCGGCACTTCATCTCCCGTAGCTCCTCCGTATACCACGGAGCCAAATGGGATCTGTGCCGAGTCAGAGGTCGCATAGGCACAACTCGCTCTAGGGCCCCGGCGGCCAACCCCTCCCAGGTGGCCACCAGGTCTCCAGGCGAGCTGAGAGCCAGAGATTCAGGAAATGGCCCAAGCTCCCTCTGGAACCGATCCGGATCCATTAGGCGCCTGGGGCGGAACCATCTAAGTGGCTCCGCCTCCCTGCGGTGGGGGGTAGCGGAACAGAAATCCAGCCTAAGGAGGGAATGATCTGTCCATGACAAGGGTGTAATAACTAAATCCCCCCAATTACAGTCATTCAACCACTGCCCAGAGACAAAAATCAGGTCCAGCATGTGTCCTCCCATGTGAGTGGGGGCAGAAACTAACTGGGTCAGGTCCATGGCCGTCATGGAAGCCAAGAACTCCCGGACCAACCCCGAGGTTTCACCGAGCGATGGCAGGTTGAAATCCCCCATGACCAAAAGCCTAGGGGTCTCAACCGCCAGCCCGGCTATTACCTCTAGGAGTCCGGGTAGGGCCGATGAGACGTGGCAGGGAGCCAGGTACGCCATCAAAAGACCCATCTGTACCCCTTGCCCCCACTTCACAAATAGAGATTCACAGCCAGCCGTCTGAGGGACAGTGGCCTCCCTAGGACAAAGGACTTCCTTTATAAGCACCGCTACCCCACCACCCCTTCCCTGAGCCCTAGGCTGGTGAAATGCAAGGAAACCTGGTGGGCACATCTCAACCAGAGGGACACCACCCTCTGGGCCCAACCAGGTTTCGGTGACACCTACCAGATCCGCGGCCTCCTCCTGAACCAAATCGTGGATCAGGGGAGCCTTATTAACCACGGACCTGGCATTGCACAACAACAGCCGGGTATTCAGGGCCTGAGATTCCGGACAACCAGGGCTGCAGGATGGGTAATGAGGGTCGGAGCGCGCTACCGTTTGCAAACATCGGGAGCGCGATCCCCTTACCGGATATGGCCCTCTACCCCCAGCATATCTGCCTCTCCCAGTCACCGTGCTAATAAAATTGACCCCCCGCTGCCCCCCCCCTGTCTGCCACCCCGACACAGAAACCCCCGAGGTCCCCCAGGCGCGCGCGCCGGCCTGGCTGCCCCCATATCCATGCGGGCTGTCTCCCCCGCCCGCCCTGGATCCTTCCAACCCCTTAAAAAATCCCATTAAAAATTTAATCAAAGGTTTAGAACATTTTCTCCGGTTTCTTCGGCCCCACCATCGCTCCGGATCCCAGGATCCCTCATCACAAAAGGTCTTAGAGAGTCTTGGAGGCCACCTGAGGGAGAGGGGGACATCCCTCAGGGCCCAGAGTTCTGCCCTTGAACCAATCACAGATGAAACTGAAACTACTTGATCAGCTGATACTTATGTAACAGTTACAAATAGGATATCATAGGCATGAAACAACAATCTGGAGAGTTGGGGAAGTTTAATACCATTTGAGAATAAGAAGGTTAAGTTCCACCAAATGTAGAAATGCACATTGGCAAAATGCAGCAAGAGAGCTAAACTGTAAAATAAAGTTAATGTTTATCAATGTATGTATAAAATCTAGAATAATCTTTTTGTGGGTTTTTTGTTGTCTCTGAGCTTGACTGTTTTCTTGCAGATGTTTCATTGCCAAAGCAGTGCAAGAACACTATTTAGACAAACACACTGCAGCAACCCTGAACATCATAAAAAGGAAACAGATCACTTCTGCAACATCTTTCAACAAAATAGATACCCACACAACTTTATCAAAATCCAATATGGTACAATCAACACAAGCTGTGAAAAGGATAACACTGACATATATCAAAAACATTTCAGAAATCCCCAACTGACTATTACAACCACATGGCATCATTTTAGCACACAAAGCATTTTAAGTAAACCAAAAGACCCAGCAACACCCCCAAAACAGGAGTCATCTACAACATACTGCAATGGTCACTGTGTAGGACACAGGGGTAGGAAACTAGCAGAGTATATTCATAAACATAAGTAGTAGTCAAAAATATGATGAAAATTCCTTAATTTCACTACCCGTGGTCAGATATAACCATTGTTTAAACTGGGAAACTGTGAGTATTCTAGACCATGCCAAATCCAAAAAGTGCAAGATAATTCCTGAAGTTTGTCATTCAGACAAATTGACAGTCAACAGCCATATAGAGATAAACAATATCTACATGTCTCAAAAAAGACAATTAAAAAGCCAAAGAAAACAACAAAAGACCAAAACATCTCCTTACTAGCTATCAACATTCAGATGACCAGACATTAGCACCAAAATTAATAGTAGACCAACAGTAGCAAGCAATACTCCAATCAAGGAACCACCAACTCAGACAAACAATCTAACAATAAACAATAGCCTAATCAAGGAACCATCAAAACCATTTCCACCAACACTGACAGGACAAGCATTAGTATATAAAATGAGAGAAACCCCACACCCTTCAAGCACTAACTAATTTAGTAATGAAATCTCTGCCAAAAAAAAAACATAAAGCACAGACAGCACCAAGTTCAATCCTGAGCTACAAATATTCTCTCCTATCCATAATCTTTTTGTTTTGTAACTTCAGCTAGTTTTAATTATTTCAGTTATGGTAAGATCTTCTGATGGCAGATGGACAATCACACAGAAGGAAAGGTAGGAAGAAGAGATGAGATGAGCTATGCTGGGATTTTGAGACCATATTGGATTCTTTACGCATCTATATTTTTATTTGTCTTCCACTAACTTTCTTAACCAAAGATTTTCAACTCATGGTAATGATAATTTTCAAAACTATAAGGCTATAGCTTCTTTTCTGATTTGGCTCAAATTCATCAAGGAAGATTAGCTATGACAGTTTATTCAGTGACTAAATGTTGATACTTTTGCAGGCTTAATTCATAACATAACTGTAAGCTATTGCCCTATGTTTATATTTCCTATCCATTTCTCACATTTCCAAAGCAGACTGATATGCGATCCAGCAGTTTAGTTTCCATAATTGGCATTTTTCTAAGACGAAAAGGAAACAAATTCTTTATCCTCCATACTTATTTAATTTCTGGGAAACAACAAGAAAAATAGTTAATCCACTGTTTGATCTTGGTTCCTTCTGCTAAGTGTTCATTTTTCTTTTAATCTTATTCTTTCTTTTTAATCTTCATTCATTGTCTCCGTCATCACTAAAGAAATTTCTGATCCTTTAAGTATCCAATGGAAATTACATGTGGAATGGTATATTTCAAACCTTGTTTTCTTTTCTAAATCTAGAGGCATGGGCATCTAGTTCCTAAATCCAGTCAAAACTGATCCTCTGGTAGTTTTTGTATAACAGGAATGTTGTTTTAATTTCAAGGAAATTTTCACTCAGATATAAACCATTTGCAAAAACATATCTTTCTAGTATTTCATTCTTTGTATTGTTGCATTGCTAGAGTGAATGGTACTTGCTGTGTTAAAACAAACCTGATGTAGTTAAATTTATGACTACATAACCAGGCAATAAATTTAATAAGCAAACTCAGTATTGAAAAAGCAGTTGAGCTAGATTTTGACCTATTTAAAAACACATAACAATTATCTTTTACACTGTTTTAGACATGTACAAATTATGGCTCCGATTCACTTTTATTTATACTGAAGTATTGAAGTTTAAGCTCTTGGACAATTCAGCCTTATAATATCAAAGCTACTTCAATAACATTCAAGTATTGATGCTTTAAAACATAAAAAACTGAGATAAACACTCAATCTTTAAAAGCCAGCATTTTTGCTAGCAAATATCTTAGTCCATTTAAAGTATTTTCAAATGGCTTGCTCCAAATGTTCAGAAGGCATTACAATAGTGAGAAGAAACAAGCAAAAGTAAAAATCAGTATGGCCATTGCAACTGCTTGCAACAGTCCATTCTATCAGAAACAAGCAAGCAAATAATAATTCTGTTTCCAAATGTATTTTTTTTGTTTACCTAAGAACATATTATTACAAGTATTGGTAATAGTACTGCAAACCTGTTCTGATGAAATGAGTGGCATTGAAAACGTTGAGACTACTTTATAATGGAGAAAAAAAATGTAATTCAGACAATTAGGAACAATGTAATGTTTCTGCACTGAGTGGTATCCATGTCTTACAAGTTTCAAAAATCTCATGACAATTTCAATTCCTCAAGAACATTGTATGATGGTTCTAATATGATAAATCATAGATAGGTACATAGATGTCACAAATGTCAACAAAGAGGTAAGTAAAGCAAAACAAAACTCAACAAGACAAGACAAAAAAGTATTGTACTTTTTTAAAATTCCTCATCAGGGCTGGAAGAGCAGATTGTATTGATTCAAAATTAACATTACTAGAAATATCCTATTCTGAATAGGCCAAAATAGTTTACAGGTTTTATAGGTTTATATCTCACCCAAAATTATTATGATGAACGTACAAAAGAAACCATGTGTTCTTGAAAAAATACACATTCATAATAATATTGCAATTTGAAGATCCAAATTTGAAGACTGAAAAACAAGATTTAAATTATTTTAGTTAAAGTCTGCTAGTGGGACCCTGATTTGTGTATCATCTGGTAAATTTTTTTTGCTTTCTATTTCACATACAAGCTTTTCCAGATCGCTTAAAATGATGCACAATTAGGAAACTATGCTGAGAAAAGTAAAATATGATACGAAGGAAGAGGTTTTTCCATTCAAATTTTAAAGATAACCTCTTTTACTATATTATAGCTTCCCTCAGCAATTAGGCTTCCTTGTTCCACTTGAAGAAACTTCAAAGGCTGCAGTGTGGAGGTAGAAAATGGAACATGCATCTAAAACCATATTACACATAAAAATATATCTTCCAATCATGTAGACAGACAGACAGACAGACAGACAGACAGACAGATATGTGTTTCTTTTTAATTGAAACTGATCAGAAAATTTTCTTGTAGTTGATCTATGTTATTCTAGTCAAGAACAAGATTTTCTAGCATATTATTCATGCTACTTCTTCTTTTAGCTTCTTTTTTTTCCTTTGGCTTTTCTTATTTATGGTGTTGTTGTATAACTTTAAAGGCTAATTTAAAAACAAATAGTTGACATATAAGGCAATGCATTTCATCTATAAATTGTACAGTCTGCTCATATACCATTTCAGGCTTTACTTTCATCTTGTTTTTTTACAACAAACTCCTAATGACAAATGCAGACCATAGAAGTGATATTGATATACTCCGCAATCTTAACATGTGAATTAGTCATCATACAAGCAGTTCAGGGGTCAGGCTTAAAGAAACAGGACATGGTTGGCAAAGTGCTAGTTGGCTGAGGTGTTCTCTACTTCAAAGTCTTGGGACTGGCTCCCTAGAATTCAGATCACAAGAAGAAACAGCTGGCATTGTCATTTGTGGCAGCCAAACTTTTCTTCCCCCCCACCCCTTGCAGCCAGATAAAGTTTCACCTCTTTGTAAAAAAAAAACAGTTTATTTTAGAATGACTTAAGCCTGTAAAACACAATAGAAAGCCAGAATCCCCACAGCCTCCAATGTTTTGCTATTATCATGGTAGTAGTCATGACCTGTGACAACCCCAGTGAAAACAACTTAACCCTTTGCTCTTTCTTTCTATACTTCATATAACTCCACTTGTCACTGACAGTCAAGGTTTTCATTTTTTCTCCAAAACTATTTGCAAACACTTATCCTGGACAAGATGGCTTCCTTATCCATGTCCACATCTCTAGCTTAAGTGTTTAGAAATTGTGGCTAATGACCATGAAAGGTCATGATCAACAAAGGCATCAGAATTTTCAGGGTTAGCTGAATATTGTGACAAAGTTATTCATAAATAACTTAGAAATACTGTAATGCTTCCTTTGCTGTTTCATATCTTAATCAGATTTGCCTGATTTTTGATTGTTAACATTCTCCATTCCAAACATAAGTTTTACTGAAGGTCTTCTCTTGATATGAACTGAATGTCATACAAAATATTAAATACCATCTCTAGTTGAGATTCACTATATCTATCAGTCTGTCTGTCCATCTGTCCATTTCTAGCTATCATTTACTTAAAATCATTTGTCTTCTCTTCTGCTGAACATCAAATTAACTCAGGGTGGGAGACAGTAAATATAAAATTGAAAACATTTTAGGATTAAAAACAAATTATATAAAGTAAGGGAAGTATTTAATCATTAAGTATACAAAGTATTGGCTATCAGCTAGAGCAGGGGTCTCCAACCTTGGCAACTTTAGAACTTAAGGAGTCAGTTCACAAGTCATAAAGTTGCCAAGGTTGGAGACCCGTGAACTAGAGTCTGATTTGGCATCAGAAGGAAACCAGTGCTGGCTTCTAAAGGGAGAATGTCCCATACAATAATGTTATATATACATAGTATACCCACAATCAATGAATTCATAGACAATTATATGTGTGTGTGTGTGTGTGTGTATTTGTTTTCATAGATTTTCATGGGTACAGGTATGCAGGTCTTGGCATATTCGGGTCTTTTCCCATGTAAGATTGAGAGTATCTTGGCAACATTTCAGCGAGATCTCACTCGCCATCTTCAGGCTGGTGCTTTTGGCTTTGTGCTTGTGTGAGCAAAACTTGATCTGAGCTGCTTTCTCCCTATGTATACTGGTGGGAAGGTTGGCTGTGTTGTCATTTCTTGATTGGTTGATGGAGTTGCATCAACCAATCATAGCCACCCGCACAGGATATCACATCATGAACTCAGGAGGTTACACCACAAAACCTCAGGATGTTGCAACACAGCCAATGACCCAGGAGATTACAACACAAGATCCAGGAGGTCACAACAATAGAACTCAGAAGATCATCACACAGCCCATTACCCAGGTCATTACGACCCTGGAGATTACAGCACAAGACCCAGGATGTCAAAACAATAGAACTCAGAAGGTCATCACACAGCCCATTGCACAAGTACGAAGCTGAAAGTACCAGCCTGAAGGTGGCAACTGAGATCTCGTCGAAACGTTGCCAAGATACTCTCAATCTTACATGGGAAAAGACCTGAACACGCCAAGACCTGCATATATATACATATGGTATTTAGGTTTCTTTGGGTATTTTCCCACGTCTAAATATTTGTGCTTTTATTATAGTGACGTTTCAGCAGAATCTCATCTGCTATCCTCAGGCTTGTGTATTGGGTTCTTTTTAATCTTGTGTGTCAGGCTTGGCAGCTGTTTTTTGTTTGAATTTGGTGCTGGCTTTCTGATTTATTTGAATGTTTTTTTCCTCATCCTGATTGGCTGGGAGTCTAGGTCTGTTTTTATTGGTCTTCGAGTTGCTGTATTCTTGATTGGTTGGCAACATTATGTTTTGTGCATTGGGGTTTCTTAGTGCAGCTTGGTTTCTTGTGAATGACCGATAATTATTTATTAGGAAGCTAGGTTTTATTTGGGTAGCTGGATGGGGCATGTTTGGACTGGAGGTATTAGGGGGGGTCTGTTTGTGTCCAGGTGCTTGCCTGGATTGTGGTATAGAGATTTTTTTGTTTGTGAGTGCAGGCTTCCAGATGATTGATAGTCTGGTGGAGTCATACTATTAGGTCTTTTATCAATTTCTATGGATTCTCTGATGATTCTGTAGCCAGGGTTTTCTATAGTAGCTAGAGTTTTGGTGCCATTGAAGTCGATGTTATGACCTGTGGCTTTCATATGTTGAACAAGTGAGGAAGTGTGTTCCAGCTTTTTTATTGCATTCTTGTGTTCTTCAAAGTGGGTACTTATCCTTTGTAGTAAACCTCGAGAGTCCTCTTGACCTAAGGCCCTAAGAATGACCTTCTCAAGTTAGGAATTGCATGATAAACTCAGCTTGGCACGACACGTAGGCAAATAGTTACAGAAACTAGCTGACTACAAAAATCTTGTTAATAGATAATCACGCTATCTTAGCACACAACAGTGGTCGCATCCTGCCATGGCGCCATTAGAATTATACTTCCTTGCTCCTCTTCACATATGTCTCGCTCCCCCCGCCCTGATAAAACTGCAAAATAAAAGAGGGTGGTGCGTTGCAATCGGGGGATTTCTTCATCTACCCCGGGCACAACGTGCTCTCTCACCTTGAGAAACTATGGTGTCTGTGTCAATTATTGATTCTAGTACTTAAGTACTCACCCTCGCGAGGGTCCCTCTAAATTTCACCCCTGCGGGGGCTCTACGGGCTGATCAGAGAACCTAAGGACAACGAGCAAACCGCGACAACGCGACAACTGGGGGCTCGTCCGGGATCTCTCCCTTCTTCAGCTCCACGGCGTGACTTCTGTCTAGAGGTGCGCTGCCTTCACTCCCGTTGCTACGCACCTGGCAAAGGCTCTGTACAATCGTAAGTAATGGGCTCCTCACTCTCCAAAGTTTCGTCAGTTCATAGGGACGAACTTTACCAATTAGTGAAGAAGGCTAATTGTTTGCAGAAAATTAACGGCACCACTGTATATACCTTGTCTAGAAAATCTATCACCTCCTTCTTGCTTTATGTGGACCAGCACTGTCCTGCTTATCCGGCTGAGGGCACGCTGCATCGCACTTCGTGGGAACGCTTGGGAAAATATCTGTATGATGTCCCCAGAGCTCCACCGGACATTCTTATGTCCTGGCGTGCGATAATGGCTGCGCTCAATACTATCTACCCCTCCACCACTCTCCCCGAGTCTTTATCTCTTGCCTCTAAAACTGCTAAGCCTCCTGCTGTTCGCTTTGATTCTTCTCCCCCACCTTACCAATCTGTCGCCTCTTCGGATAATATTCCTCAGCTTGCCTCTGCCCCTCCTTTTCACTCTGACACTCCGCACAATCGTCTGCAGCCCTCCTCTCCTTCTGTCTCTCCTATTCCTACTGATTCTCCATCCCCACATCCATTGGGGGGAAATATTACTGCTATCCTGGCTTCTCCTTCCTTCACCTTAGAATCTTGTGATATACCTTCTGCTTACCCTATGACTCTTGTTCCGGGAGCCCCTGGCGCTCCTGTTCATACCAACATAGAGTTAAGAGTGTTGAAAAATTTAAAAGAGGCTGTAAATATGTATGGACTGCAATCCACTTACACTCGTGGCATGCTTGATTCTCTCGTGTCTGCTAACACTGTAATGCTGTTATATGATTGGAAGATGTTGTTTTCTATGCTTATGACTCCTGCCCAGTATATTGTTTGGCAGTCTGAATATGAAAAATTAGTAGATGCTGAAATAAGACGAGGCCTCCCTAATCTGGTCATTGCTGATCACTTAAAGGGAACCGGATTATACTCCACCCTGATTCAGCAACAAACTTGCCCTCGCCGTGCCTTTGCAATCATTCATCTTTGTGCGATGAATGCCCTGAAACGTGTGGATGATTCAGACTCTAAATCCACACACACCTTTTTGAAGGTAGTGCAGGAGGTTGACGAGTCTTACTCTTCATTCGTTAACCGTTTGCAAACCGCTCTGGAACGCCTCGTGGCCAGTCTCGGGGTACTGCACCCTATGCTGCCAAGCCAAAAACTGTTTGCCCTCGTTGCAGAAAAGGGTTTCATTGGGCTTCCCAATGTCGTTCTAACCCTCCTCCTGCTCAGCAATCGGAAAACTAGGCATGGGGTCTTCAGCTAACCCCGCTACAAAGGCTGAAGCTTCTCTTTCCTCTTCTCTTTCCTTTTTACAACCTACTTCTTTCCCTGTACAGCTGACAGAGGACATCGTTTATGATGATCCTGATTCGGTCTTCACTCTCCCTCTTTCTATCACTGTTCTGAAGCCACTTCCGCCTTCCTTGCCTGTTTTGCTCATACCTAACTCCTCCCTTATCATTGAAGGCGTAGTCGCTGCACCCTTTTTGTACGACTCCTCTTCTCTGAAAAATCTCTCTCTCTCTGCCATTGGCGACCGGTGCTTTTCCCTGAAAGCGGGAACGATTGTGGCTACTCTCATTCTTTTTCCCCCTCCTGAACCCCCTTCTTTGTTTGCTCTACAGCAATCTGTTCAAGCCTCCAAACCTATGTTAACCATATTGCTGAATGGCCAATCTTTTGCTGGCCTGATTGACACCGGAGCTGACGTCTCTGTCATTCGATCCTCTGAGTGGCCATCCTCTTGGCCCCTTGCTGAAACAACTTCAGTACAAGGCATCGGTGGAGCGCAGGCAGCAAAGGTTAGCTCACTTTGGCTTACTGCCTCTACGCCTCATTCCTCTGTGACTGCTTATCTTAAACCCTTTGTCCTTCCATTACATTGCAATTTGTGGGGCCGTGACCTGCTATCTCAACTCCACACTTCTCTCTACATACCTTGAATTATGGCTATTTCTCTTCTTTCTCTCACTCTGAAATCAAATATTCCTGTTTGGATTGATCAATGGCCTCTTACAAAAGAAAAATTAAACGCACTTCACACTCTCGTTCACCAGCAATTGGCAGAAGGTCATATTGAACCATCTACCAGCCCATATAACACACCAGTGTTTGTAATTAAAAAGAAAAGTGGCAAATGGCGCCTCCTACAGGATCTTCGTGTTCTGAACGCTATATTGCAACCTATGGGCCCATTGCAATGTGGCCTTCCTAATCCAAATTTAATTCCTGTAACATTTGATCTCATAATCATTGACCTCAAAGATTGTTTTTTCTCCATCCCGCTGATACCAGAGGACAGGATACTATTTGCCTTCACCGTTCCTGAGTTTAATAATTCTAAACCTACAGCTAGATATCAATGGAAAGTTCTTCCCCAAGGAATGCTCAATTCTCCTACGATGTGTCAATATTTTGTAAATAAAGCTTTACAACCCTATCGGGACAAATTTCCTGAATTTTTAGTGTATCATTACATGGATGACATCCTGATTGCAGCTGATGGTCCTAAAGGTACAGTATGTAAAACTTTTCCATGTCTTCTCTCTCTCCTTGCTCTTGCAGGACTGCATGTAGCACCAGAAAAGGTGCAGTCTCATTATCCGTTACAATATTTAGGATACAAGGTTTTAGCCTCCACAGCTTCACCTCACCTTCCTGTTCTCACACTCCCTCAACCTGCAACCTTGGTTCAGTTACAGCAATGCCTGGGCACGCTCAATTGGGTACGCCCATATCTTTCCATTTCAACTCATACTCTCTCGCCATTATTTCAAGCATTGGTCGGCCTTAAGCATCCAGCAGATCTCATTTGGCTGAATGAGCAACAGCTTAATGCTCTTAAAGAAATCAACAGCGCCTTGCATACCCATTGGGTGGACCGCTCATTACACAATCATGCACTCTCATTGGCGCTTCTTCCCACACCCACACTCCTTACAGCAATCATCGTTCAAATCTCGACTTCAAAGAGGCTACACATTTTAGAGTGGATTCACCTTCCTCATACCCCAAAAGCATCAATCACCACAAGAGCTGCACAAATGGCTCTTCTTATAGAACGGGGGAGGAAAAGAGCTAGAGCCTTGATGGGTGTGGATATCTGCACGCTTTACACTCCCTGCAGACTAACACAATGGGAACCACTCTTCCAAAATTCTGATGCGTTACAAGATGCGTTGGAAGGGTGGCAAGGGAATGTCTCCTGCCATCTACCACCAGACCCACGCATACAAGTGCTGAAAACAATTCCGCTCACTCTAGAGACTCCTTTAGTACAACAACCAGTGAAAGATTGTCTTACTGTATTCACTGATGGTTCTAAAACCATCGGGGCTTGTGTGTGGCGAACTGACAATCAATGGCATAAAAAACTTACCACACCACAACCTTCTGCTCAACAGGCTGAACTGTCTGCCTTCAATATGGCACTCACACTTTTTCCCAACCAGCCAATTAATGTAATATCTGATAGTCTGTATGTGGCACAATTGGCCTTGAATATATTTGATGCCTACATTTCTCCTGCAACCCCTTCTCCTTTAATGACGCTTTTTTTACAGTTACAAGACCTATTGAAGGAAAGGAAAGAATCTCTGTTTGTGGCCCACATCAGAAGCCATCAGCATCTGCCCGGATTTCTTTCAGAAGGCAATCACATGGCAGATGAGGCCTGCAAGTTGCATTTGTTACCAATCCTGCAGAATAACACCTTAACAGCAGGAGAAAGTCATGATTATTTTCATCAAAATAGAAAGGCTCTGGTGAGACAATTTGGAATTACTCATCAAGAAGCCGCGGCAATTGTTCAACAATGTCCTACATGTAGTCTGCAGGCACAAAGTGTCCCAGAAGGAGTAAATCCTAGAGGCACCGAGGCCTGTGACACATGGCAAATGGATGTTACTCAGTATCCATCCTTTGCGCCCTGGAAGTATATTCACGTGTCTGTAGACACTTACTCTGGGTTCATCATGGCCACATTGCAAAGGGGGGAGACTACTAAAAACACTATCAATCATTGCATTCGGACCTTTGTAACACTGGGATGTCCAAAAATTTTAAAAACAGACAATGGTCCTGCATACACGAGCTCCTCTTTCTCGGAGTTCTGTCATCATTGGTCCATTGTACACAAATTTGGAATTCCATTCAATAGCCAAGGCCAAGCTATTGTGGAAAGAGCAAATTTAACACTCAAAACGGCCCTTGATCGATACATGGGGAAAAAAGGCATACGCCCCCCGAACCTCCCAGCGTTACAGAATGTGTTAAATGTATGTTTATATACCTTGAACTTTCTGAATCTTACTGGCTCTCCTTCTTCTACGGCTGCTTCTCGTCACTTTACCACACCTCCTGTCCCTACCTCCAGACCTCTTGTTTATTTCAGGCAACTTCCAGATCCGAAGTGGAAGGGACCTGTGCAACTGATCACTTGGGGCAAAGGATACGCTGCTGTTCAACTTCCTGATCGTGTTCTTTGGGTGCCTGCGCGCTGTGTTCGACCTTATCATGGGGAGGCTAAGGACAAGTGTTCCTCTCCTAGCCCTTCTGATTCTGATATCTCCTGTCTTTTCTCAGTTTCGGGCTGATCCTGCTGTTATCTTCGCCCCTCCGTTCACACGCGTTACCTTTACCTTTGAAGACATCTCTCTTTCCGCCTGTAATTATGCCTTTCAACATCAAGGCCGTGCCTTGCGTCCCTCACCTCACGTCTCTCTTCTGTATGGCTACCAACCCTGTCGGGTCTACCTACATGTCTATGTCACCGCGAATACGGTGGGACCTTATTCCTGCTTAGGCTTTCTTGCTTCCCGTCAATCCTTCAATCATACAGTTTATCTCTTTTCCATTTTCTCTGTAACTCGCCCCCCACTACCCTCTATGTTTCTTTCTTGGCTCCTTTTGTCTCAATCTTCTCCTCAATCTTTTCCCCATACCCTGGTGCGCCACTTCTCCTGCTGCCAACCTCCCTGTGATACCACCAGCTGCCTATGGGATGCACCTGGCTCCCATCTCCCTGACGGCTATCCTGGTTCCTGGTCACTGCTCCGCGGACAACGAATTCGTAGACAGCTTCTCGAGTCCTCTCCACATCCTAAATTCAACTCCTTGATTCACACGCACCGTTACAACAATGAGGGAGCACTGCATCTTCGCTCTCAGGCCCTCTCCTGTTACCAGAGGTCTCCAATCAAGAAAAAGGGAATCATCTGGCGCTGGTTTTTCAACAATACCATATATCTACAAGACTCACCCAAATATACCATCAATTATCATTTTAGAGCAACTCATCTTTCAGTAACTGATCTGACCCTCTCAGACTTTGGTCTATACCAATGTGAAATTACAAAAATGGTACGAGGCTTTGCCACTTCTTCTCGGCTGACATTATCCCTACGACAAAAGTTTATCCCCCCCCAACGGAGGACACGAAATGCACTCACCTCCCAAGATGCCAAACATTGCACCCCCTGCTTGCAAAAAACTCAACAGGGGCTGACCATCAGAACTACATTAATATATCACACTCATTTTATTTGCACTAAACCATCCACGCACACCTGTGTGTGGAATAGCATGACGTATAGTATTTGTGAAGATAACAACAAACAAACCTGTTATGACCCCACAGGCCCCACTCATCGCTACAACATCCTCATCACTGTCGGAGCCGGCTCATCGAAAAAGACACTGGTCAATCATGACTTTTATAATCCGAAGGTATCCCAATCGGTCACTTTTGATGCCTGCGAAGCCATGGACTATGGCACAAACGAATGCGGCTCACTTGTCTGGCGACGGACATATTCCAGCAACGAAAAGTACATCTGTGCCAGAACTTCAAATCAACACGACCCCTGTGGCAAAGGCACCTACTGCAATGAATGGAAATGTGTGGACTTTCAATCCAGAGGGCTCACAGTGCGACCCGACACCATACCCAAGAGGGATAACCTTAAAAAACTCTATATCACCCGTCTTAGAGTTCCCGATTCCAACTGTATGCAACATCAGTGCAATCCCATCAATCTCACGTTTCCAGTACCGGAAAATTGGCTTTCCTTCCAAACATGGAAAGGTACTGACAATGACTATGGCTTGGGTATTGATGGGACAGGAACCAACCCTTCAATAGCCATCAAAATAATAGTAAGCAAAATTTCCATCGACTCAACCAGACACTCCTTATTTCATTCTGTTTATTCGGAATTGGCAAAATTGACTCACCTGACCGTACCACATGAGGTGCGCAACACCTTTGTACACCTTGCAGAGACTATTGCTAAATCATTGCAAGTTAAAAATTGCTATAGGATGTTTTTTGCTACCCTGTTTATTACCTATCTTTATTTCAATGATCAAACGTAGTTTAAATGCTATTGCCGAAGCTAAAGCTGCTGCGCAACTTAATCTCTTAATGCAAAATCATGTATATATGGCAATTCCAACTGAGGAGTGCAAGGCTCCGCTTTTGCACTTATGTTCCGATGACGACTCTGACTCTGATAACCTGCCCTTGAACGAGGTTGTGCAATCGGATCGGGATGTCCCGGAGGGTATGTCCTTATCCAAGCACTATGATACTCCAAAGGAGAAAGGCTTATATTTTGAATCGGATATCGCGGCACCTTAAAAACAAAGAAAAGAGGACTTGTAGTAAACCTCGAGAGTCCTCTTGACCTAAGGCCCTAAGAATGACCTTCTCAAGTTAGGAATTGCATGATAAACTCAGCTTGGCACGACACGTAGGCAAATAGTTACAGAAACTAGCTGACTACAAAAATCTTGTTAATAGATAATCACGCTATCTTAGCACACAACAGTGGTCGCATCCTGCCATGGCGCCATTAGAATTATACTTCCTTGCTCCTCTTCACATATGTCTCGCTCCCCCCGCCCTGATAAAACTGCAAAATAAAAGAGGGTGGTGCGTTGCAATCGGGGGATTTTTTCATCTACCCCGGGCACAACGTGCTCTCTCACTTTGAGAAACTATGGTGTCTGTGTCAATTATTGATTCTAGTACTTAAGTACTCACCCTCGCGAGGGTCCCTCTAAATTTCACCCCTGCGGGGGCTCTACGGGCTGATCAGAGAACCTAAGGACAATGAGCAAACCGCAACAACGCGACAATCCTTCTGTTGGTTTGTCCTTGGTTTGTCCATGTGGCAGGGCATGATGCACAGGGTACTTCATATATGCCTTGGTTTTCTAGGTCAATTTTATCTGTGGAGTTTCTTAGGATGGCTATTATTTTTTTTGTCCATTTTGATATGATGCCTGCATAGTATCTTGCTGATTTTGTCTGTTGTTCCTCTTATGTAGGGCAGGACAGCTGTTCCATAGGTTTGTTCATCTTTTGGGTCTCTATTGTGTTTCAGTGTGTTTTTGTGGATCAGGTCCGTGATTTTGTTTTTGTGGAAGCTGTTAGCTTCCATGAAACACTCAGGTAGTCAAAATGTTAGGTGCCACATATTGGAGAAGCTCTGGAAGGCTATGATAATAAGATTTAGAGGAACCACAACAGCTGCTGGCAGATCTTAATAATTGGACTGAACCTGAATAAAGTATTGTATGTCCAAGAAAGCTGCATTTTTGTTGATAACAGA
Source organism: Bungarus multicinctus (assembly GCA_023653725.1). Taxonomy (NCBI): domain Eukaryota; kingdom Metazoa; phylum Chordata; class Lepidosauria; order Squamata; family Elapidae; genus Bungarus; species Bungarus multicinctus. The sequence goes on from CM042844.1 coordinate 36,454,449, forward strand.
AAACAGTGCAGTATGGTGAAGTATTTAAATGTGAAAGAGATCTCAAAACTCTTGTGACACCTTAAAAAAAAACTAGCAATATCTCTGTAGAAATATTTTTGCCATAAATCTGTTAGTCTTTTTTAAAAATAGTTTTTATTCAAGAAAAAATATTTTTAAAAGAGAATCATGTTCTCATATTTTACAGTGTTTTCATAACTGTGTACATCTCTATTAGTGTTAATTGAGATCTGTTAGTCTTTTAAGATGCCGTAAGACTTCTGGTTTTCTACAGCAAACTACTACAGCTGTCCTTCTGGTAGTGTGAGAGAATAGTTTGAAGTCATATATTAGATCTGAAGGAAAGGGAAGGGGGAGGGCAAGGAGATTTTACCATGATGAACCAGCTTCTGAATTCTGCAATCTATATCATTTTGAAGAACTTTGTAAGCTGACTTCTCAGCATTTGAGACAAAAGCTTCCAAATCATTTTGGTTACACCATTTTTTTGAACAACAAAATTTAATACGACAAGTTTTAGAATGCTGTACAGTACTTCACTTACACTCCCTTAGCTACATAGTTGTTTTGTTGTTTAATATGAGAAAGACAGTGAAGGTCAGTTTATTGTAATATGTGTATTTATGTTACCCTTTGACATTGGAACATTGTCTATCTTGTGAAATGCCATATTATCAGGTGACTGAGACACACTAAAGTGCTTCACTACATTCCTTGCTAAAATAGGAAACACTTAAGGAACCAACACACCTTCCACCCAAGGGAAAAAACTCCCACTGACTGAATGTGAACAGAAGCAAGTCATTAGTTGCTCAATAAATTTGCTGCTTCCTATTTTTTCAGTGCAAAATTGGATCTCTTTGGGAAAGACAACAGCAAAATGAACCAAACAGCATTAGCATCTCTCATCGTTCAATGTGTTCTGAAAAGTCTGGAAAGAAACCTGGATACAAAGACAAATGCTACAAAGGAGAAAACACCAAAATACAAACCATATGACAATGCCTATTTTTTCATTCTCTTTGTCATGTTGTTTTACTCTTTCTTGGCGTTTACTGTCTTTTTCGGTTATGTTCGCTCCAAAAAAACTATTTCAAAGAAAGATCCTTACCAGGAGTTCATTGAGGATAAGGATCGAAACAAGAAGTGGAACACGAGCCGGCCAGTGGTGATGAAATTTGACTTTGAAGAGGAGAGCATTCTTTGAAGTGCTTAAAATCAAAATGCTTTGCAAACTGTACTGGACTGTCTGTATCGTCTACATGTCAAAGGAAGGTCTGCACACATCTCCTTCAATGACATCCAGTGTAATAAGGGGAAAAAAAACAACCTAAAACAAAACAAAACCAACACTGGATAGAAGTAGGTAATGGAAAGAAAAAATATCAAAGATGGGAATTATTTCATTTTTTGGAATATTGTTTCTTTAGAGATATTGTTTCTTTTATATATTTTTACATTATAAAAGGAAAGAAAGGTGTCATTTTCTGAACAACTTCAAATGAAAGGACAAAGAAATTTTTTTTATCCCATCTGATAAGTAGTTATATTTCCCACTATGTCCAAAATGGATTGGTATAAATGGATTGATATAAATGTATATAGAAAAATGTATGAGATCTGCAGAGAGAACTTGCAAGATCTTCCATGGATTTCTATGATTTGTGATCTTCTTCCTATAGCATCATCTGATCTGCATATTATAGGCATTTATCTTGGACTTTCTGAAATCTCTTTTAGTACGTAGATATTATGTTTACTGTTCTGGGAAATATTTTAAAACAACTTTATAACATCTAATGAATGTGCTTGTGTGGGAAATGCAGTTGCTATAAGAGTTTCTTTTTCAGAATTAATAACTGATCAATAAATTTAATTTCACAGGAGGGAGAAATTCTGATAAAATATGAATGTACCCCAAATATCATTTAGCTTGCTAGAAATCCAAATACTATTTTGTTTTAGGCATGATTAAATGTAATTTGATTTACTTGTTCAATTTACTGTCCTTGTGGTAAAATGTTGTTTATTAGCATGCCAAACCCCCAGAAAATATATATTCGAACAATAATTTCATTATTTTATGTGGTGAAAATGAATGTTTAGTCATTTTTTGGAGATAATTTTTTGTTTTTTACTGTAAGTCACACTGTATATAAACATATTAATACCCTGTTCAAATTCCTTTTTAAAAAACGAAACAAAATATATCCGTCTTTTCCCCTAATTTTGTTTTGTTTGTGTTTATATGGAGAAGGCAAAATAGTTGAATTTCTATTCAGTTAATGCATGATCCTTCTCAGCGTTCAGGAATAAATACGGATTTATACCATTATACATGTGGATTACATCTGCATTGAAAATAACCTTTATCAAGACTTCTGATTTAAATTGAACATTGTCTAGTAATCATACTTAGTAATGCTCAAATCTGCGCTTTTTCCTGGAATTCACTTTCATTCTGAGGAAAGAGAATTTGCTTAAGTAATTATTTCGGAAAACATGATGTCTCATGTTTGGAATGTGGCAATCTTTCATATTTTTAGTTATTAGTGGTCAAGATGTATATGTGAATTTCATTTTTTCCTTGGAGTGTCATGGAAGTTTTTAAGAAGAGATTGAACAACCATTTGTCTGAAAGGCTATAGGGTCTTCTACCTGAGTATGAAGGGTTGAATTAGAAGACCTCCAAAGTCCCTTCTTGTCATACAGGACTACTAGTTCCAAAAGTGCTTATTCCAAAATGCAACTTGATTTTCTTGTTTTTTTTCTTTGAAAACATTTTCTTGTCATACAAGAAACTTTTTCAGTTATTTTTCAAATAAAAAAACCCTAAGAAAGTCCAGTTACCTTTTGGAAAAATCACCCTTGGGACAACCATGATCTGGATAAATATATAATATATTCTATTCTATAATATAGAATAATAGAGTTGAGAGGAACCTTGGTTCCTTCTAGTCTAACCTTCTGCTCAAGCAGTAGTCTAACCTAATCTTCTAGTCTAACCTTCTGCTCAAGCAGTAGACCAGACAAGTAGCTATTTATTCACTTTTGAAAAGCCTCCAGTGATGAAGCACCCACAGTTTCTGACTGTTGTGGGATTGATAATCTCCAAAGACATAAGGGACTAGTAAAATAGATAGGTAGCTAAATGATAGATAGATAGATAGATAGATAGATAGATAGATAGATAGATAGATAGATAGATAGGTAGGTAGGTAGGTAGGTAGGTAGACAGACAGACAGACAGACAGACAGATAGATTCACTGATGTATTTATTCATTAGCTGCCTGCAGTTTTCTAAGTATTGTATATTTTTTATTAAGTACCAAGCAAAGTGACCATGATGATCCCTTCAACTGACTTTTACAGTACAGGTAGCACAATTTAGCCAACATTTCCATTGCTAAGCAAGTTGTTAAGTAGTTGCATCCTATTTTATGACCTTTTTGCCATAATTGTTTAATCAATGCTCTTGTTAAATGAATCAAGTGGTTATTAAGCATATCTAGCTTCCCCCACTGACGTTGCTTGTTGAAAGCCAGCTGAGAAGGTTACAAATGGTGGTCACATAACCATAGGACAGTGCAACTGTCATAAATACATGCCAGCTGCCAAGTGCCTGAATTTTGATCATGTGACCTTGGGAATGCTGCAATGGTCGTAAGTCACTTTTTTCAGTGCCATTGTAACTTTGAATGGTAACTAAACAAATGGTTGTAATTTGAGGACTACCTGTAACAGTACAGCTATAACTTCTAGAACGGATTCCTGTGCTTGAGAAATAAACACAGCATTTCTCATTCATTAGAAGAATTCTGAAGAACCATTTCCTCAATTTCTATGCCCACACATTAGATGAAGATTTAAAAAAAAACATTTATGCCCAATGCTAAAAGTTCATATTAAAGATAGTAATTTAACTTGCCTTTTACCTCCCTCCCTACCCTCCTGTAGGCCCTTTCCCAATTTATTAACTAAGCTATTTGTTAAATTTGTTTGCTATTCACAAGGCAACTCTTCAAATTTGTCATTGTTTTAATGTAAAATAAATACATTAGAATTGGATCTAATCACAATTCAATCTTATTATATCAGTATGATAAGAGAGGCATGATTTACATGTCCTATTGATTTCCATTGAATCCATGATTTTAGTTGGTTAATTTCATATGGACCCAGGCTTTGTAACTTTCCAGCTGACATCTAGATCTTAAAGTTGTTCACATAAAACAAGATACCTAGATAACAGATAAGAGCAAATTATTTTCTTAGATTTTTATATAAATTTTCTTTTTTAAATTTCTCAATTAGACTATTTAGTCTAAGTAATAACATTGTTTGGAGAATATATTTTTATTTTTATGTATATAGATGTGATTGCATGTCATTTTGAAACTCATTTCTGAAAATATTAGTGAAAGAAAAATAATAGAAATGTTTATACAAATAGACAGACATGCAGACAGACAGACAGACAGACAGATAGAATTCTTTCTTGGCCAAGTATGATTGGGCACACAAGGAATTTGTCTTTGGTGCATATGCTCTCAGTGTACATAAAAAGAAAAAAATACATCAAGAATCATAAGATACAACACTTAGTGATAGTCATAGGTTACTAAATAAGCAATCAAATCATACTAGGAAACAAATAAAACAATATAAATCATAAAGATACAAGCAACAAGGTTATAGTCATAAGTGGGAGGAGATAGGTAATAGGAAAAATGAGAAGAAGAATAGTAATACAGTCTTAGTAAATAGTTTGACAGTATTGTGGGAATTAGTTGTTTAGCAGAACGATGGCATTCGGGAAAAAAGTGTTATTGTGTCTAGTTGTTCAGGTGTGCAGTGCCCTATAGCGTCATTTTGAGAGTAGAAGTTGAAACAATTTATGTCCAAGATATGAGGGCTCTGTAGATATTTTCACAGCCATCTTTTTGACTCATGCAGTCTACAGGTCCTCAATGGAAGGCAGGTTGGTAGCAATTGTTTTTTCTGCAATTCTAATTATTCATTGAAGTCTGTGTCTATCTTGTTTGGTTGAAGAGCCAAGTGCAGATGACAGACTCAATAATTCCTCTGTAGAATTACTGTAGAATATTTACTATTAATCTCTTTATTTATTAATCTCTGTAGAATCACTGACACAGATTGAATAATGAGAATTGCAACATTTTCATTATGAAAGATTTGAAGCAAGTTATCCAGTGATGGGATTCAATTTTTTTTACTATGGCTTGGTGAGTGTGACGGGAAGAGTACTGTAAAATCTCCATTCACATCCATTCCCATCCCACTCTAGGGGAAGGATATTGCAAAATCTCCATTCTCAACCCACTCCAGGGGAAGGTTATTGCAAAATCCCATTCTGTCCCTGCTTTCCAGCTGTGTTCTCCTGTGCAGGGTAACAAAATAAGGCCCAGCTGATCAGCTGGAACTCAGGAGGCAGAGAATAAATGGGAGCACACTCAGTCAGAGGTAGTATTTGCCGGTTCTCCAAACTACTCAAAATTACCACTACCAGTTCTCCAGAACTGCTGAATATGACCTCTGAAGTTATCTCTCAGGTTGTTCTGAAGCCAAATAGGGTAGCTTTGATTAGCTTCAAGGACTGGAGTCTGGGTCACTTCAGGCTAGCAATTGTTATTGTGATGGCTTCCCTATTTTTCTTTTTCTTTGCACATAGGAAGTATATGGCATTTCCAAAGAAAGCATTATACTGATGTTAGGATGTCTGCGTTAGTGGCTTACCATTTTGAATGGCCTAATAGAACATTGTTACAAGGTCCTTCACTTACACTGAGATTACTGAGAAAAGATGAAAGAAGTGTGGTACAATTGACACAATTTGATATTGCATGAAAACTAGATTTTATCATGCAACAGAATTGCTCTCTGCATATGAACTCAGTCAGTGTAGAGAAAAAGGTAGAAGATCTTGATGGAGGTCTAGAAGCTTCATTACCAAGACAAGAAGGGATAAAATGTTTTTAAAATCTAGAATGTCCAGATAACTTTGGTAAATGGCTTCATCAGTTCACCTAATTCACTGAATTACAAGAAGGAGGAGATACACAATCTGATTTGCAAGATCCTGTTGTTATAACAAGTATCAATAAATTAAATTTAACCTTCTTGTGGAATATAGCTGGTACAGAATACAGCTGCTAGGTAGCAATGGGTGTATCCTGGTATACACACTGTTTAGAGAGTTGCATTGAATGTCGATTTATTTCTGGGTGTGATTTAAAGGCTGGTTTATTTGGCTTCAGACCAGGCACCTCAGAGATCACTTTCTCCCATATTAATTTGTCTATTCAACCAAAGAGAATCAGTTCCTATACAGTATTGTCCTATCATTTTGTGATGGGTCATTTGCAGAGCTATTCTTAATCTTTGGGTGTAGAGAGGTTTGTGTATGTGTGTGTCTATGTGTGTGTGTTGTAATCTTTGAAAGCTGCCCAGAATCTGTTCTGTGAAATGGACAGCTATATGAATCATGTTAATTAACCAATGAATTACAATGGATTTTGTAGGCATGCTCATATAATAGTTGTCCCCCACATGTTAGAATTCTCTACAATGATTTAGCCAATTCCGTGTGCCTAGCAAAGGAAGAGGGAAAGCTTTGATTGGAAGGTGGCTGTGAGTGTACAATTATGGTAACTTTTGGTTTTATTTTTTAAATTTTGTTTTGCACTCCTGTATTGTTTGTTTATTATTTATTTATTATTCATTTATTGTTAAAGTTTTATATTATGAATAGGATTGTTAAATGCCTAGAGTCTTTGGGTTCAGCAGAATACAAATGGAGGAAGCAAGGAAGGAAGGAAAACAGTACACAGTAAGAAGCCTTAGCCACACAGTAAATAAGTAAATAATTCAAATGGGAATTGTTTCCCAGTTGCTGACATACTGAAAAAAAATGTGTGTGAATTTTCCTCTACTAAAATTCTGCACTTTTTAAGCTACCAGCCAAAAAAATTAACTTGACCTAGTCCTTGCCTTGGGATATTTCCTTTTATGTTTCACTGTTTATAATTATCCTTGGTTTGGATTCCTCCTGCCAGTTTTTGGTCCACATGAACGTTCCTGTTCAACCCAATTTGATTTCACTTCAAGAGTAAGATTTTATGAAATCCTGCATCAAAGGGTTTACTAAAATCTAAATACACTACAACTACCACTTTCTCTTCATACCCTAATTTTGTAATTCAATCAGAGGATATATATTTTGTGGTAAGATCTGCTGCTGATAAACTATTGTTTCTGAGGCCAGCTGGTGCCTGCTAGTTAGTGGAATAAGGCTGTTTCTTTTCTCAACTGGATTATGCTTTGTGTTTTGCACTGCTTAATAGTTTCCCACTATGATGATTTAATATAGTATAGTCTCTTATATATATATTTATTCAGAAATAAGGCTCACTGAGTTTGATGGGAATGATGCCAAAGGAGCACTCTGGCACACACTTGAGGTCTGACATGCTGGCTGAAAAAGTATACAAAAATATACCTGGAGCAAACATGTAGCAGAAAATGGATGAAGTGTAGCTGTAGAACCCTCTTTGGTAAATAGAAAGATTAAATAAAACATACTCAATTTGTAGCCTCACACTTGTCTCAGCACAACATAAAATACATGGGTAAAAATATTGGTAATATCTTCTAGTAAATTAAAATTTCCTTCCTTTCTTCCTTCCTTCCTTCCTTCCTCCCTCCCTCCCTCCCTCCCTCCCTCCCTCCCTCCCTCCCTCCCTCCCTCCCTTCCATACCTAGGGAAATTATTTTTTAAACTTCCTAGACATTTTCAGAAGCTTCTATCATTTCCATATCGTGAAATAGAACAAGAAATTGCAAACTACTTTAAAACAGTTTTTAAAAACTAAAAGTCTTGGATTTTCCTGCACATATCACTAAGGAAGATCAGTTGCCACAGTTGGAAACTGGACTCAGGGGTTGAAAGTTAGCTTATTCTGGGTGGATTTTTCCCATCCCCTGATAGACTAGGTCCAGAATCTGACTTGACTCCATCTGTCACTGAAGAAATACAGTCTCTGTGGGACGGAACATTTTTGCACAATTGAAACTGGCTTTTCAGCTACACTTTCTACTGAGCTGCTTGCATCTGGCAACAGTTAAGCTGGTTTTTAGCTACAGCCTGCCTGCATTACCTATTGCAATTTATTCTATGAGGTGGCTATCCTTTAAAAGTGTCTGGAAGCTTTAAATGATCCATAGCTAAATTTCTAATCAGTACACAGTACAGGGAATTGTACAGAAAAACCTGTACTACTTGTTGATTACTTGGTTTCTGAGAGATTATCTTTCCCATTACAGACCTATCTGTATGTTAGGCTCTGCAAGAGAGGCCTTTCTAAAAATAGCTTAGCTATCAGAGTACCATTCAGATGAGATATAGAAGGAAGGATTCTACATTCATCTCAGAGTGGAATGCACCCTTTTAGGGGATACATCACTTCTACGCTCTTGCCTTTGAGAGACCTGAGTCTAAATTCATGTATTTCTGCGAGATACTGTAATTAATTTTGCAAAAGTCTTACCTTACGTTTTACATTTTGCTTAGAAAAAATATGCTTTATTATTTGCTCATGTTGTACAGCTGTCCATCACACCCCAGTGATTCTATGCAGCTCACAAAAATGTTAAATCTAATAGACATCATTATTATCTATTATCCACAGTAACAATATAGTTTGCATTAGATTATCTCTTCAATTATATAGAATACAATCTTATTATTAATAAAAATATTCAAAAACTCCTACTTTAAATTACTTAAACTTGGGGAAAAAATCACATCTTTTATCCAGTGAAAACTGAACTGACATTAATAGATTAAACAGTGTATACGTAAATTTTTGGCATATGTTGAACCCAAAAATGTTTTTTAGTGGTGCCATCTTAAAGAAATAAGAGAAATTTACAAGTAGCAATATTTCCTTTCTGGAATTGATTTATTTTCATTTTATAACTAATAAAAATGGAGCAATGAAAATCATGTTTTCAACAAGATTTTTCATGTTACAATGAATGGTAATTAATTTTTAAAAAGTGACTACTATATTTGGTTCTGCTGACTGGTTACTTTTTTAAAAGTTTAGTGAAGATAAGTTTTTTTTAAAAAAAATACTGTTGCAGATGGATTGCATTTTAAAACTTCTGTGTATAATATAAAGAAGATACTATGATCAAATTTAAATCACCATTGACAAGAAGACTTAACATATTAGTAAATATTTGTATTTCTTTAAAAATATTTTTGCTATGACTTATTCCATAAAATATATAAAGAAACAATGAATGTGATGAAGAAACCAACATTTTCTTATTTGGTACTCTTAACTTTTATTTGCTCAGTTCTGAAGCCAAATGGAACTTAAATGGAGAAATCTAAAATATTAAAGTAGGAATCGAATGGATGGCCATAAAAAAAACTCTTTCCATCAACACCAGTCCTTACCAAGCTGGATCATTCCTGGGCATTTTTAAATTAAAGCTGCTAAAAATACCATCATTTTTTTTTTGTCAGACTTTCCAAATTCAGGGCTACATTCTATACTATAACTCCAATTATAAAATAAAAAATACTGGCTGAGTTTATAGAAGGTAAAATCTGAAGCCTCTGCAGTCAAAGCATCTGGCCTAAAAGTTGAATTATCAGTGGTTCTACAGAATTCAAAATTAATTTTTGATTTTTGCCATGCTCATTATATTAACAGGAGCCACAATATAATTTTGCAGTCATGTACCACACTGTGAGCACTACATAATTTGATACATGGAAAATGAAATATAAGAGCAAAGAGAAGCTATCCATAATGTTGTTTTTTAAGTCATTACCTAATTAAATTTGTGTGCTGACATCACATTGGGTCTTGAATAATACTCTTCTTCTTCTTCTTCTTCTTCTTCTTCTTCTTCTTCTTCTTCTTCTTCTTCTTCTTCTTCTTCTTCTTCTTCTTCTTCTTCTTCTTCTTGATGTTTTGAAGTACTCATATATAGATTCCCTTTACAAAGAAACTATTTTTCTATATTTATAGAAATCTTTAAAAAATAAAGAGATTTCCATATAAAGCTATTTCTTTTGCTTCATATAATTGATAACAGCAGATTGTTTAAATTGCTTAGAATATAAATAAAAATAGATAATATCATTATAAAACTTATATAGCAGTTTTAGATTTTACTAAATTCCAATGTAGACTTCATATACATGGATATAATAATACAATTTAAGCTTGAGTACATAGTTAGGTTATCCTGTAGAGATGCATAGGAGAATCAATGGTGTAATGAATAAGACACTTGGCTAGAAACCTGGAAGTCAAAAGTTTTAGTCCTATCATAGATATGAAACAAACTGGATGATTTTGCATATGACTTGATTACCTGTAAAATATTTATGGTATGAGAAATAGGACAAAATCAATCACGTTTATTTATATTGTAACATACTTGAGACTGGACTTCAACTAAGCTAAAGATACACAGCGTTAAATTTAACTAAGCAATTATTTGATTAGCAAAAAGTTATTCAGTAGAAGGTAAAATACTGCAATGGGATTCAAGCACTGTATTTTAATATGAAATATTTAACCATGATTTCTTTTTGCAAAAACATAACAGATTGAATTCATACAGTTCAGTGTGATTGAATTCTCTGTTTCAATTCTTGCAATGTTTCTACATGTTGGTTTAGGCTGCTGTTGTAACAGGCTTACATTCTGAGAGTTGGACATCCTTTGCTGCAACAGGTCTTTGTATCAACTATACATGAGGAGATCATCTCTCACTGATGCTATTTTGTTTGAGCTGTCTCAGATGAACAGCTATGGTACATTGGAACAGCCTGTTCTTTTCAAGGCCCTCTTACAGGCCTCTGCTTTGATTTCACACTCTGTCTATTTACAGCTAGGCAATGGCTCAGTAAAATTAAATTGCTCCCTTGAGAATCTCTTGCTGTGAGGCATGTTCCTGATCTGTAGCATCATGATACTGATACTATTTGCACATCATATATAGAACTTGTGAAGATCTTTTGTGAATTATAATATTTTTTAATTGTCTCTTTACTTTTCATTTTAGTTTTTGTATATTATCCTTCATTAATAAATTGTTATCCAACCTCTCTATTCTACTAAACTAAAACTCAGTGTGTTTACTTGGAATACATTTTTTGTCTTTTCTGGGTCTTTTTCCTCTATCCCTAGTTCATTACAGATGGCTCTTATTTTTTTTTAATTGGAAGTACCGTAGATGGTTTTTTACATCTAAAATACAGTGGAAAGCAGCATTAGGCAAATGAAAAAAAAAACACAGTATTTTTCACTTCAGACAGCCTAATATTGTCTGCGTATCTATTCAAAGAATTAATAGAGCACAAGAAAAGTTACTGTCACACTGAGACTTCCCCTGATCTAATCAACCAATCTATCATCACAGCTAACTGGAAAGTTCAGGTAGCGGCAATAAGCTCCAATTCCTTCCACAAAGGCCTGGACCTCCTTTGAACTGAAAAGCCTTCTTTATTTTAGTTTTGCGTGTAATTTGTTTCATAATTTGCTGATCCTGATTATAAGCAAACTTCAGATAATAATGAAATTTGGCCCCTAACTGGTACCGTATTTACAGTGTTCCATGTTTACACAAATCATATTAATATTAAAAGAGAAAGTCTGGTTGTCAGAATAAAAAGGAAATGTGAAAAGACAACTTCCGAGTCAAGATTTAGATGAATCCTGAGCTAGTGCTTCTTAATTCATAGGATTGCAAATTCTTGAAAATAATTACCATAATACCATATATGTCTTGATATGTGATATACGTCAAGTGGCCTTGCTATTATTACTGATAAGACTTGAAAATTCAAAATGTAAAAGATTTGAAAACATAGAAAGTGGAAAAGGAAAAGAAAAGGAAGGAAAATAAAACAGGAAAGACATACATCAAAGCTTTTTTTTTCCTTACTCCATCCCACTTTTCCCCAATGACTGTTGAAAGTTATATATTAGAAGCAATTTTAGCTATGCATATACTAGAATAACTGATTTCTTATGCTCGTCATACTGAGATTTCAAGATAAAGTTTCAGTTCTGAGTCTTAGATCATAGTCCAATTAATTATTAAAAACTGTTTTTGAGAATATATATATATATATATATATATATATATATATATATATATATATATATATGTTTTTGGAGATTTTCGCGGGTATTTGTATGTGGATCTTTGGTTCTTCGGGTTTTCTCCCGCGTAGAGTTGGAAATATCTAGGCGACGTTTCGATGAAGTATCATTCATCATCTTCAGGCTTGTGTCTTCGGCCTTGTGCTTCTCAGAGTGATTCTGGGCTCACATCACTCTGAGAAGCACAAGGCCGAAGACACAAGCCTGAAGATGATGAATGAGACTTCATCGAAACGTCGCGTAGATATTTCCAACTCTACGCAGGAGAAAACCCGAAGAACCAAAGATCGATCTATCTATCTATCTATCTATCTATCTATCTATCTATCTATCTATCTATCTATCTATCTATCTATCTACAGATATATATGCAAGTCTTGGTGTGTTCGGGTCTTTTCCCATGTAAGATTGAGATTATCTGGGCAAAGGTTTGACCAGATCTCACTCACCATCTTCAGGCTGCTGCTTTCAGCTTTGTGTTTGTGCGAGCAAAGCGTGATCTGACCTGCTGTCTCCCTATATACTGGTGTGGAGGTTGGCTGTGTTGTCATTTCTTGATTGATTGATGGAGTTGATGTCAATATAAATATATATATATGTGTGTGTGTGTGCAGATCTTATATACACACACACACACAAATATGATAAATCAATAAATACAGTAAATTTACATGAGCCTCACGATACTGCTGCAAATTATTTCCCAACGGTGATCATCTGCCCTGTATATAATAAGCATTCTATTTTTTTGTATCTTTTACTCTAAATACTATCATATTCTTAGATACTATGATTCTGTATGACTATAATATGAAAAGTAATGCAATATGCTCTTCCTCACTGACATCTATTATGGGAGCTTCAGTGGTCTCTCTAAGAAACATGTAACAAGTGCTCAGATCTTTAAATTTCATCCCATATCATTTATAGTGGAATGAATTATAATCAGGACAACACCCAGAAGATGCAAATAATATTGACTATGACTGCTGGACTTCCTGAACATTGAAAGATTAACTATTTGCCTGAACTACAATATCATTGCCTGACAGGCAAAAAATATATAGCTTCATTGGATCCTCAAATTTGCTCAACAGCCTGGACTGGCTGTATTATATTTGTTATTTGTTTATTTATATCTCACCTTTATTATTGGTACAAATAACTCAAGGTAGAGAACATATCCAACAGATCTTCCTCTTATATATTCCCCACAACCACCACCTTCTAAGGTGGGTTAGACTAAGAGAGGGTGACTATTCCAAGGTCATCCAATTGGCTTTCATGACTAAGGCACGACTTAAACTAACAGTGTCCTGCTTTCTAGCCTGGTGCCTTAATCACTAGACCAAACCAACAGTCACTATTAGAGGGGGTCTTCCCACAAAAAAATTCACTTCTATGAAATTCAGAATTCTAGCTAATAAAATTGCATAGGAAAATAGCTACTGTGCAATTATTTTTAAGTCATGTGTGAAGAATGTAGTCATACAGCAACAAATTAAACAGGAGGTGAACTAAGGCATGAGTAACTATGAGCCCGGTGAAAGACATCAAAGGTATCCTCATATAGAGGTATCCTCATCTGATGTGCACTGTAGTAATCAAAATGAATAGCAACTAAGATTATGTGTGGATTCTACAAATGCTTTCAAAAATCCTAAATTTATGCACCAATGTATGCACCAATGCTTGTGGATTGGACAGTTATCTGACCACAGGAAATGATGGCAGTATCCTTCATCTTCAGATCATGTTTTGTCTGGTCTGAGGTAAAGTCCAGTCTGGGTACTTACGGGACCGCCTGCTGCCACCAACAACCTCCCGACGCCCAGTACGCTTCCACAGGGTTGCCCTACTTGGGGTACCGCCACCTGATTGCTGTCGGCTGGTGGCCCCGAGGGTGCGGGCTTTCTCTGTGGGAGCCCCCTCCCTGTGGAATGATCTCTCCCCGGAGATACAAGCCATGACAGACATCCTGACCTTCCGGCGCGCAGTTAAAACCCTATTTTTTAAACAGGCCGGCCTGGCCCAGTAAGGGTTTGTGGGGTTTTAAATTTAATGAGGGTTTTTAATTTTTAATCTGGTTTTTAAATTTTTATCTATCCCGGATTTTAAATATTTAATTGTAGTTGGACGGGATGCAGCCAGATATATGTGTTTAATCTAGTTTTAAATTCTATTTAACTTGTATCTATTTTATGTGTTTATTAGGCTGTACACCGCCCTGAGTCCCTTTTTGGGAGAGGGAGCAGTATAGAAATATGAAAAATAAATAAAATAAATAAATAATGTCTGATCACTTACCTGTGTCACTTCTATGATAATGTCACTCCGAAGATCAACTGAAGCACACACATGCAATCTTCAACTCATCCAACAACCCCAGAAAATTAGCTTGGGGGATTTCAAAACTTTTCTTACTGTGAGATACCGAAGCTAAGGAAAGGCTGCAGCCACCATTTCAACTTAAGTTTCAATGATCAAACTCAGTTATCTCCTGCCTCTTCCATTTTTGCTTTTCTTCAGATTTAGCATCATTTTCTATTCTCCATGTGGCTACCTTTGACCACCTTATCAGAAACTGTTTACGTCTCTATTTCAGACTGAACCCACTCTTCCCTCCAAAAGCATGAAATGAAAAGAAAATCTCCACACTGAAATTATTCAAAACAATGATCAATAGTATAAGACCAAATGCAATGAATAACTTCCAAGAAAGCCCTCATCATATGTATAGTGAACACAAGCTTTTTAGAAGGTAGCGAACTAAGTTAAACCAGTGAAAGTCAAGGAAGAAATTATACAGCTTGAGGAGAATTGGACAAATAATTTAGAGAGCTTTTTTTTATTTATTTACATTTATATGCCGCCCTTCTACGGAGACTCAGGGTGGCTTACAGTCTATGGAGCACCATGCTAAGTGCTTGGCAATAGCCTTCATTCCATTGTATATGCCTGCCTATTACTAGGGCTTTTGCCCCCCCCCCACCCCCCCTCCCCCAGCGGCATTTTTACAAAGTCAGCTTATTGCCCCCAACAATCTTGGATCCTCAATTTACCTACCCTGAGAGGATGGAAGGCTGAGTCAACCTTGAGCCTGGTGGGATTCGAGCCTGCACTAATTGCAGGCAGCTTGCACTAAGTGCTAGATGATTAACAGCCTGCATCACCAAGGGCCATTTTCATTGAATGGATTGTTTCATCAATTAAGTGGTCTGAATTATAACCTGGTCAACCAGTTAAAACTTCTTTACCCACATTATCTACACAGAAAAACACAAAGGCAATACATTTGGAAATATGAGTGAGAATTCATCTTGGTATTTGAACTGAATGTTGCCTGGAAGGAATGTAATGAAAACTTGTAGATTAACTTGGAGAGCTGGATAGGTCGAGAATGCACCCTGTGCATAGTAAGAAAGCAGAAGCATTGTGAAAGGATTGGAAAACATTGCCTGAAAAACAAGGAACAATTACTGAAGAAAAAAAAGACCCTTTGGAATTACAGAAAAACATGGAAATGGGGCACAAAAATTAGAAGATTAGTGTATAGACTATTTCTTGGGATGAGGAGAAATCAGGTTGGAAAATCCAACATTTCTACATTACTGTATATGTGCAAATCAGGACTGGTTCATACCTGGCCAATTGTGACTTGATGACTGCTGTTTCACAGACTAAACATTGTAGACCAAAGCTTTAAACCACAGCATCATATATCAAATATCATGTTTTTTTTCTGGGTACATTGTAAGCAGTGAACAGAGTCACAATGTAGTTTTAAGAAGTTAAAGAACGTGCTTATACATGCAGATTAACCTATATGGTTTTAATAAATCTAGGCCATTTAGATTTGAATAATATCCAATAGGAAATAGACAATTGGCTGTAATTCCTTTAAGAAAAAAATAATAATAAAGCTTAGCTAGTTCTACAATACTATCTGAAATAGCACCCTAGTACTGTTCAGAGCACTCTCATTCATTGCTTTGTGTCATATTCCAACCAACCTGTTTTAGATTTGCATCAGTGTTTATAGTATAAGTAATCACATCATAGAGATACAATGCATGCTTGGTGTTGTCCCCCGCCCTCCCAACATTTGGTTTGATGTGTTTTCCAATTTCTAGTCCTGGCACATCAAACTCCAAATAACAAAAAGTAGCCTAGCCTTGAGAGAAGGAAATGCATTCATGATGTAATCAGAAAAGCTGATATGTTTAGTTCTCTGTCATGGCCTATGTTCAATGCTTCTTTAATCTTATTTTCATTCTTAAACTCAACAAACACTAATAAAGACAAGGAAAGAATTTGAACTAAAGAAAGAAAAAAGAACTAAATTTGTGCTTGTATGTTTTAAAGGGTGGCATAAAGTTCTTCCTTGATTTATTTTAAAAATTCTTTAAGAGTGCATTTACCTAGACATTAATATTTGATGAAGTATTTTCTAAAGATAGAGAAATGCAGCAATTGGCTGCCAATTGCCCTGGGGTCATAATGGGGGAGTGCCATGCTAGAGATGGTTGATGGATTAATAGCAGATTCCAATTCATCCCCTGCACACTGTTCCCTCCCTCACCATCTTTTTACTTTAACTTATAATGATATCGCTAAATATATTTGTATTGTTTATTGCTTTTAATTTTGTAAGCTACCCAGAGTTGCCTTGTGGTAAAATAGGTGGCAAATAAATAAAAAAATGTAAACAAGTAATTAAATAAACAGGTAGTAAACAAGCAAACATATATTAACCTGGATCTTATCTAAGGACAGTTTATCCACATATTAATATTGAAAAAACCATAAAGATTATTTCTTTTTGAATATAAAAGAGTTTATAAATACAAAAAGACCTATTCCAGGTTTCCTGTATGCATCTGATTATTGGATTACTGACTTTTATAGATAAAAACCAATGTATAAAAAAAAATCAAGATGCAGGGGTTTTTAATTTGGGGTGAAGATCAAGTATAATAATCAAGACATGACAAACCATAACAAGTGACTGTACAAATATTCTGTAAAAGAAACCAACAAATTAATGGCTAACATTAATTAAAATGAACTAAAATGAAGGAAAAATGATCTATTGTAAGTAATATTAATATGGAACTACATATAACATATTAAAAGTAGACCAATTTAAGATATATTTCAAACCAATCAGTATCTCCATATGTTGTTTGCACAGTGGCTTCTTGATTTGTTTATAGCAACTGCATGAACATGACCAGAAGTATTGGCACCCCCAGGTCTTTATCATGATCTGTGGAACTTGCCTCATCAGAAAACAAACTAAGTATGAATGACAATAAATAGATGTACCTTATTCACTAAACCGTATGACTGAGAAATGTAGAAAAACTAATACTACTAATAAACTATTAATTATTGCTACCAACTCTATTGTTTCTAATATTATGTATCTGGTAAGCATTCATGGTGCTGTAGGGTTATATTAGTGTTGCATTATTTTTATGAGATTAAAATGATGTGGGCTTTTTTAGGAGTCACTCATTGCATTTAGTTTTGTGGGATCGAATATTATTTTGACTAATTTCAATATGGACATCCACTGCAAAATGTCCTGAAAATTTCTGTTGGAATATGTTCTAGATACTTTGAAATAATAATAGTAATTTAATTTTCTATGTTTCCAAATACTTTAGACTCACAGTGGTTTAAACCATATAGAAACACAATAAAATGTTCACAATAAAAAATAACCTAATCCCTATAGTAACATAAGACAATGCAATTTAAAAACAGAACCAAACTCAGCTATTATAATACACATAACAAATAACTATTAATAAGATCCAATTACAAATGATGCACAAGCTTCCCAGGAGACTTAATGGAATGTTCATGATCTTCCAGGAGGCCATCACTGGTAATGGGGAGGAAGGGGGCTGCCTATTACACTTGTTGACTTAAAACTATAGATTTCACAAGAAACAATAGATTATGTTGAAAATATATTTTAACAAAACTAAGTTCATTCATTTCCTATATTCCAGTATTCACAGGGAGTTTGTTTTAACTGGAAGACTTTTAGTACATATTGCTCTAATTTTACTTTTTAAAAGCTTGCAACAATAACAAAAACGTCTTTTGGAAATATTTAGGAAAGAACTATGGCAGCAGATAACAACAAACAATAGAATCATTTTAATGTGCTGCAAGGAAGAGGAACTAATGTCAAAACTGATTATGTTCTTTTATGGAAGACTAAAATTAACAAATATTGTAACATCCTTTTGTACAGCTAAGAATATATATGGAAAAAGAAAAGTATGTAGCTACACATTAAGCCAAAGGCTGAGGAATTTTTAACTTAAAAATGGTATATGCTTGCCTAAAAGAGAGCAAAACAGAATTCTAATCAGCATTGACGATCAAGTTAACAATGTTCCAATTAATTCTAGTGGAGTAGATGTTTTATCAGACACTTATCCCTCGTTTAGAACTGTTGGAAACAGATGTATGACAAATTCAAACCAGGTTTGTTTTGATCTCCACAATGACCAAGATACTTTTCAAGTCACATGCAGATGGCTACATGTGGCTCCCATTGACTTCAATGGTTGCTATGCGTGCACATCCAAGGACACAACTTTTGACCAATTTTAGTGACCAGGAGGGATTTGATTCAGGTTTCACATCATATTAAATACAGGCATGTTGTTTTTAACTCTTCTTTTTTAAAGTGAATTCCAAAAGACCTTTAATGATTTAACTGCAAGCTATATAAACACAGTATTCCACTACAAAAGAACAACAAGGTCAAGTTTAATAGGAGTGCAAATAGCTGTGTGCTTTACTGACAAAGCGTTAAAGTAAAAAAAAAAAAAAACAGGCACCTACATGAGTAACAAGCTTTAGAAATGCAATTCTACCATAGAGATAACGTTTGAAGCTAATGCAGAACAATTCTCAGATTTTGTCTTTGTGAATCCCAGATCTGTAGCACCACACCAAATGTTGATTGACACATACCAGTCTTAGCTTCCTTTTCCACTTTGTCTCTTCCTCACACTAAGCCAGGCAGAGCAGCTGTTTTTCTAATATATCTGAAAAAAACTTAAAGATGCCAATTCAATAAATAATACGGGGAAAGGAAGAAAGAAGCAAGATGTTCTTTTCATAGTCTGTCCAAGCTCATCCACAATTTAAGCAGTGAAGTCTGCATTGCATCACTGGACTTTTTAGTGCACAGTAAACTATTTTGAATAGTTATGACCAATGTGCAATAATGCCCTTGATATATCCTTTACTCTTCAATTTCCAGTTTGGCAGCATTATTTTTGTACAGTCAGTATTCAGTAGAGAACCAGTGAATGATATTAATTGTGTGGCCCAGGTGCAAATCAAATATCACAGAAAAAGTAAAGGGCTTGGAGATTGGTGCTCCATTGCATCATTTTTTTCAGGAATATTCAAGAGATAACAGAACCAAGCATATTTGCTCCACTACTGTAATGCTGACAATTACCTCCTTTTGTTGGTCTAAAAGCTCACATTTGCTCATTTATAGTCTCAAGGATTGGCCAAGCTAAAGCAGAAACTTCTCCTACAGTGTGGTTGGAAAAAAGTATGTAATGTTTTGTCTGCTTTTAACAAAAGAAATAATATATTTTTCAAATAGATATTTGTTTTGCATGGGAAGGGGAGGAGGGGGAAGGGAGGGGGAGGAGGATATAAAATATCAGTAAGGTATTATTGAGACTATATAGTTAGTTCTCAGTATATCATTGAAAAGCATTATCTTTAAAAAGTACATTAAATTACTTTAATAGAGCGAGAAGAGATTTCAGTCTCTGAAATCTTCACCATTTTTTATTTAAAAATACAAGAAAAAAAGAAAATTACTAAAAGCATTATAGATAAATATTGGTTTATAACTTCTTTGTTGTATTCCAACTAATGTAGAATGTTTACGGTATTTAAAATGTCCGTATGTTTCTAATTTCAATTCTTTAGTCTTTCTTTTTCCCTTTAAAAACTACAATACTTATATTTGCCTTACAGTATATGGTAATATATGGAAGCCATTCTTGCTTAAATTTGGTTAAATGCTTGTTGTGCATATGTGCTATTAATTTTGCCATTGCTCATGTTCTTCAGGCTAAGGTTCCCGAACTGAAGTTTTTAAAATGTATTTTTTTTCAGTGTTGTGTTATCCTTGTGTCTATGAATAGGGAGTCCTCATTTAATTATCACAATTGGAGGGAACAACTTGATTGCCAAGAAATCAGTCACAAAGTGAAATCCAATGGTACTTTGGTATTTAATTGCTTTGAAACTTATTGCATTTGGTACTCAGCGCATTTTGACATGAAAATTTTGTCTTGGTATTCATCATTTGTCTGGTATTCAATGCATAAGATAGAACATGTCAGTTACCTTGTGACTCACTACATTATTCCTTTTATGGAAAAAAATTGTTTAGTATTCGTCTCGCCTGCTGAAACCAATTGAATACTGAGGTAATAATTGTGCTTATCACCTTCCTTCAGTTTTACTTTGGTTCACAAATGTAGGACTCTGTAGCAGTTACATTTTCAAATATATCATAACCTCAATCACTGTAAGAGACAAGTCGCTAAATTAGGGCTCCTTGTATTTCTTTCTAATATTTTAAAGATTTTTTAAATGTCCCCCACATATGATAAACTGTTCCTTTTTTCTCAAGGTGTTTCCAGCATTTATTACTATATCATTTGTCTATCTTGGCAATTATTAATGGAGTTGTACACTATCTATAAAACATTTTATACCAACTTTCTCTTATATTATAACTTGCAGTAAATTATATAGATTTGTTCCATAATTCTTCCTATTGCTGTGTTTTGTAATTGTTATTTTAAACTTTTTTGCATCCATTTTTGTCATGCAAGTTTTTATTTGTTCTATTGTCAGTCTTGATTCTGTATGAGCACTTCAAGTTTTGTAATTTTTTAAAAGAAGTCGTGAAGCACACAATCATCAAACCGGTTGTTACACTGGTTGAATCGCACCACTGCACCCAGCCCAAAAAAGAACAAAAAGACCCAAGCACTTCTCCAGATCAGCATAGATTAACCCCAAGGTTAATTCAAATTCAAGAGCCACAGTGGCACATGTTTAGAATGCAGTACTGGAGGCTACTTCTGCTGTCTGCCTGCTGCCTGAAATTTGGCAGTTTGAATTTTAGCAGACTCAAGGTTGACTCAGCCTTCCATCCTTCTGAGGTTGGTAAAATGAGGACCCAGATTGTTGGGAGCAATATGCTAACTCCGTAAACTGCTTAGAGAAGGCTGTAAAGCACTGTGAAGCAGTGTATAAATCTAACTTCTATTACTAGGTTAACATCAGACCAACAATCAAGTAAACAATACCTCAATCAAGAAACTGCTGAAGAAACCAACAGAAATCAGTCCAATCAAAGAATCTAAAAGACCACCCCCACCAACACTGAAGGCAAGCCACTAAAATATAAACTGATGGCAAACAGCACTCCTTACTAGTACTGATGATGTTACCTAGTTTGGGTAATGAAAAATCTGCAAGAAAACAAGCAAGCTGAGAGAGCATCAAGGACCTCTCAGATTGTGATTTATCTGGATCGTTCCCTTTTTTGTGAGCTAGGTTTGTATGTATGTATGGGGTATCTTATGTTTGAAGCATTACTTTCACCTTTTTAATTTCATTCATTGTGTTCATTAATGATTCCAACATAGTTTCTCAAATTCTTGTAGTGTTGTGCTATTAGCTCACCTGGACCGGATGTATTAGCAAGTCTGATTAGTTTCATTGCCTTTCTTGTTTATTGGACAGTTATAACTTTATTTAATATTTGTCCATATTGGTCATTAATTTTTTTTTAAGAACAGACTTTTCATTGTATGTATGCATGGCTGTTTCATCGAATTTCATTCTTTGAAAAAAGCTTCCGATTCTTATATAATTTCCAATCTTGGATGTATAACAGTTTACTCCATTTCTTCATTTCTGATATAGAGATTTTTCATTCTTTTCTATAATCTGATGGTCAAACTTTTCCATTTGTAAGGAATTGGCTAACTGTGATTTATTTCAAGCTTAGTTATAGTGAGAACCAGGTAGAATAAAAATATTTCAAGCTTATCATGATATGACGGATTTTAGAGATATGTCTTCTATAACAAGAGAGACTTTGATATAAATTCTGGTTTGGTGTGAATTCTGCAATTAGGAACCCAAATAGAAAAAAAACCCTTTTTTGTAGGGAGCAAAGCTAGCCCCATTAATGCAATTTGTGTGTTAATTTTACTAATGAATTTTTATATTTTCTAATGATTATTTCTAATATATTTATTGTTTTATTCAATTGTTGTATGCCAGTCAGAATTGCTTTTTGTGAGATGAGCTATATAAACTTGATAAATAAATAAATCCACGTGGGCTTGCACTCTGTACAGTTGAGTTATTTCCATTCAATCCAAGCTGTTGATAGTATGCGTTCATAAGCACTTAAAATTCTGTTCACATGTCATGCTAAATATGTTGGGAGTCAGGAGCCTGAGCCAGTAATATGATCATGGTGTGTGTGTGTGTGTGTTTCCCCTCCCCTTAGGAACAACAAATGTACTTTGAAGGAAACAATTTCTTCAAATTATATACATAATCTGGAATTAAGTGTATCAATATCCAGTTATCAGTGCATTACAGCTAGTCATTTAACTTAGTGATGCTTATGCAATATTCTTCTGAGTTTGGAGCCATCTTCTGTTTGTACTGAGAAAAGAATGTGAAGATTATATTTCAGATAAACTGTAAAGTTTTAAGATCCTATAATAATTCTTTGTCACAAAAATAAATCTGCTTCCTGTTATGTTTTTTTGAGAATGTAGATACAGTAGAAACGTTGATATAATAAAAGAATCATATAACCTCTTTAAGTCTGATTGCTTTTGTGATACTATAAAATGGAATTGTATATGTGTGATACTGCTGAGAATAGTTATTTTTAAAAGTGATACGAATCATATTAAGTTGAACAGACCCATTAATCACATTTGTTCTTTTCAACCAGGATGACTGGAGAATTTATCTCCATAAGGTTCATAAAAATAATTAAGAAGAATGCTTTGATTCTGCTAAACTTTTAAAGATATTACATGACATTTTAATACAAGAGAAAGTCTTACCTGTTATGATCATATCAGATTTATAGAAAATATGAAGTCATATAACATCCTTGGGATTGCATCATGATCTTATGAATGTTCTTTGTGACTTAAGTACAAATGCCATAATCATGGCACCTTAAAAAGACTGAGTTTCATTGACAAATTTGTCACAAAAACCATTATATTTGATACTTAAGATTATAAATCAAAACATGAATATAGAACAAAATTATTAATTTAGGTGCATAAAAGAAATCCACTACAGACTTACAAGATTACCAAAACTGACTCTGTTGTGGTGCAGATATAACTTTGAAAATAAAACATTTGCTTCAATCTTTTTCTAGTTAAAAATCCACATAAAATAGTGTGAATGATGCATCTGGCAAGACATTTTTTTTAAAAAAGTTGCATATAAAATTATACTTAAAAAAAAAGAAAAACTTAAAAAAAAGAAAAACTTAAAAAAAAAAGAAAAATTTTTTAAAAAAGAAAAACTTTTAAAATTCTGGACCAAAAATATTTACATAAAAACTATAGCATTAAAATGTACATTATAGAAGCATGATTCAAAAGACTGCATTGGGAGATTTTTTTTTATAGAAAAGGATGGTGTCAGAGAAATTTGTTTTTTAAAAATGGATTTCAAGGAAATTTATGTTAAAATCTATGTACATCATGGGAAGCTGTGTTCATAAATTCTGTGTTCAAAAACAGATGTAAACTGTTTTTTTTAACTAAAAAAACTAAAATCCAATTTTTTTGTTTTTTTAAAAAATACATTCTGGAATATTACCATACTTTTACAGTAAAGTGAACCATCCCAAGAGGTAACAGAAGAAATCACTCCTATCACTTTGATACTATTTCATGTACTGGCTTCCAGCTTGGTGAGTGATATTATCCATAAAATGTTTGGTCAGATGATCACAGGAATATGCTCATAGTTTCTTATAGCCCATTTTTCCAAAAGGCTCTGAGACATTGAATAGTGCGGCGGTCTGACATTTTATTTATGTTATTTCCACATAAAATCACTCCTCCACTTATATTTTGCCTTGTTGCCTTTATTGTTACAGAGCAAGGGCAAACTTGGCCTCTACTTGTGCTTAGTCCTATTCCCTTCATATATTGTTTTGGCATTGCTCTAGGCACTTCTTCACCCACTTCTTTCCCAAATTCCTCAAAAGGGATTCCTAAGCCCAGGAATCTTTCATATTTAAGCACTGGGTAGGGTTGCACTTTCCTATTCAGGATGAGGTGCACAGTCTGGAGTCCTCTTGGATTCACAACTTCTGCTCAAAAGATGGCCTTATCATAGGGGTCACCAACGTGTGGCTCTCTTTGGGCTTTCTCCTGTGGTTCCCTGTTAGATGATCCCACTACTGGCTTGGCTCCACCTCTCAGTCTCCCCTCGCTGTCATTCCTCGCCTGCTCTGAAAAGGAAGGACGATGGTGGTGGATGGAGACTCGCTCCGTATTCCAGAGCAAGAGTGAAGCACCCCTGTACTTCTCTCTTCTTCCAAGCCTTCTTGGTGCTGCGGACTGGGGAGATGCATGACTTTCTTCCTGCCCCGAGATACTGGCTGTGCCAGCTACAGAAAGAGAGAAAGGAAGAAAGAAAGAGAGGGATGTTTGTCAGTAACAAATGCTGAATTTGTAGAGTTTGATGTATGCTGTTGAAGACATTTGGACTTCGCAGGACTGCTTCTTCCTTTCTTCGTGGCCTTGTTCGTTACTTCAGGGACTCATTGTTTATTCCTTGTTTCACGGACTCATTTCCCTGTTCCAGAGGCTGCCGTGTGTGTGTGTGTGTGTTTGTGTGTGTGTGCACGCTTTGCTCTGGGACTTGCCAAGAACTTGGAAGTGTTTGCCGAATTTTGGAGCATTAAAGGGAGTTTGAAGTCTCAGCTGTGTGGCCTTTGTACCTTGTCCCACGTCATTACAGAATGTCTCTTCTACTAGGAAAAGCAAGTTAAGAGTGTAATCAGTTCATATAATTTCATTATCGAAGATAAATTAATGTTGTTTAATGGAAACTATTTAGTTATTTTATAAACAGAAAAAGAACTGTTCCAAGGGAAGGATTGTTGGTATTATTGATTTACTTACAGAAGATCGTATCTTGGAGACTTCCTGGGACGTGTAAACAATTATTCCTAGGGAGCAGAAACATATTTCTGCTGGTTAATGAAATATTAACAATGTAAATAAAGTTATTTGATTTGATTTTGAATAAAGTTATTTGATTTGATTTTACATATTTCAGTAAGGTGCTACCAATCATAGATTCTTACAGTCCAAAGGATGGAACAGAACAGAACAGAACAGAATAGAATTCTTTATTGGCCAAGTGTGATTGGACACACAAGGAATTCTTAGTCATCTAACATATGAAAGAAGCGGAAACATAATCTCCTCGGATCTGCCAGTGCCAGAGTCCTAGCCTTTAACTGTTTTTACTTTAAAACATATTTTAGTAAAACAAACATTAAAGGGGATATTAACACAATGAAAAAAACACTGACTTTTATGTTACCTTTGTTTCTAAGTACATTCCTTGCATATGCCTTAAAAATTAAAACAGTTGAAATCTGCAGTCCAATGTTTTTTTTAGGCTTTGCCCTAAGAAATAATCAAAAATTCTATTACATTTTAATAATTTTATAAAGTTCAATGCCCTTAAATGCATTACTGTTATGTTTTATTAGCCTTAATATTTTTTTCTACTTGATATTCAAAACTGTCACAACTGATTTATATAAATAAATAGTGTCTAGAAGGCTAACCATCAATAAATTGTTTAGTAATTGCTACTAGATGTGGAATAGGATTCAGCCAAATTAAGTGCCCTGATTTTAGTGGGAACAATTTAAACACATGCTTAATGCTTCCTTTGAATAAATAAATTTGCACTTTGCCTGTTCTATTCTTATGAAATATGAGTTACAAGTGAAAATTAAATACACTAAATGTTAACTAGTGTTTGGGCTTCTCCCAGCTCTGAAAATGGGAGAAAATAGGACACTTGTAGCAGTATCATTTGTCCATTAAATATCTCTTGATGAAAGTCAGAAAAATAACAATTACTTTATAGCTCTGCTTGATCTGCTTCAAGAATCAAATCTTTGGACTTCTTTATCTATGTGAAAATTTAAAAAGAAAACAACTAGCCACCAGCTTCAGAAGACATGAAGGTTTAAAATGAATGGTTTTAATGAAAATTAAAACACAAAAACAATACTATTGCAATTATAATCTTTAAAAAAATTACTATAAAACAAAAACAAGAACAATATAATCAAATAATGTAACAATGAAACATAACAAAACAATGAAAAACATAACTAAAATATTTAAAGACAAAAACCATTAAAAACCATAGCCTCCCCACTCAAATATTCTATATGGAACACACTCAACTTCATACCCAGGTTACTGTATCCCAGGCCAATAGCAAAGCAATGGCTTCAGGTTCTTCTGAAAGGTCAGCAAGATTGGGCAATGATGTTCCAGTGGGTGGATGCTGCATCAGAAAAGGCTCTCTTCTTGGATCATGTCATGTTTGTGAATGGGACCTGCAACATACCCTTGCTATCCAACTGATGGGACATGTAGATGTCATTAGGGAGAGGCAATTCTTCAAATAACCCATCTCCATGTAGAGGACAAGATGACAATCTTGAAAGTGTGATAGAAGCTTCACCTGATTTTTAATGTGTGATGATTTGATGATTTCTTATTGATATTTTATTCCACATTTTATGCTTTGCTTTTAAAAAACATTAAGAATGAACATTTGTTCTTAATCAAAAAATATTTTAAATGTCTGAAAGTCTCTTTAGCCTATATTCACAATTAAAGAAGAAATACTACTTTCTTTTTGAATAAATTGTAACTTTCCAGGGTTATGTTGCAATCATGTATGTCATTCCATTAGATTTCACGGGTTTTTATGACATTGTATTTGTATTTTTAAATAGAGTTTTAAACTTTTAAGTTCTCCTTGTGTTTCCCATACTTGGCACATTAGTGTAAAAATCTTCTGAGACTGTGAGTCATACGCCTTTCTCTTTCACTGGGTACTTTTCTGCCAGTCTTTGCATCTGCTATCATGCTTCTTTTGTGCATTGTTATCATATATTCAATTTTTGGCTTTTGCTACCCTTTTTCTCCAATTCAATACTCTCCTGGAAAGCTTGGCAAGGAATACATCTTTCCCAGTCTTCATAAAATGTCACTTGTCTCTTGCCAGAAATCCTATATGTAGGTCATGCAGTCTGTGGCTGAGGAAATCAGACCCTTCTCAGCAGCACTACGTAGCTAATTGTTCAAATCCAGGATCCTGTTCTCCCTCCTTACGCTATGAAGTTAACTGAAAGGATGGACAAAATACTTTCTATTTTTCAAGTACCTCCACCTTCTTGCCTTTACACTTCCTTATTCACCTTACAATCATTTGAATTCTATTCAAAGTCTCATTTGGCAATGTATTAATTACCCTATGACTATATGATAAGTAGGCCATACCTGTTGGTGCTTTTGGAGAACAATTTGGCAACCTCTTCATCGTATCCTTGAAATAGATACATGTAAGCAGTGGTGGAATTCAACTTTTTTTTACTATTGTTTCTGAGGGCGTGGCTTGGTAGGCATGGCTTGGTGGTGGTGGTGTCATGTAACTGAGTGAGCATTGCCAACTCAATGTCACTCATGGCAAGGTAGGGTGGCAACTTGCTGTGAGTGTCATCGAGTTGGCCATGCCCACCAAGCCACGCCCACTGAACTAGCTGAAAAGTTCAGCCAAGTGTTCTAGCGTTCAACCTGGTTGCTTCTCTCTGATGCAGCATTGAACCTGGCTGTTTCTCTTCTCCTTCTTGGCCTGATACACAGATAAAGTCAAACTTTCACGGCTTTAATCTACAAGTAAAGCTCTCTGTAGATAACAAATGGCTTGCAGCCAATTAGTCCAATTACAAAAACCTTGGCAGAAATCTTCCAATAAATCAGAGTCTGTAATCACCACACTAAATCCTTTGAACTTTTGCCTTTTGCAAAGGCAAAAGTCGTTTGAAACCAGGCTTATATTCCCTAAAGGGAGGGGCATTAATTAGCATTCTTACTCCTGAGTCGCCTGTGCTGCTCTTCCATGAATCATCCTGCTCTCACTCACACCTAGCACAGGCTCTTCGGGAACATCCGCCTCATTGCTGCCGGCTAACCACCACATACACGTGTGTGGCCAGCACAAAGAACAGGACAGCAACGGCAGTGACAGGACTTCAGGCCTCTTTTTTGGCCTGTAGCTTTTGGTAGTTTTCAGCGCAAGAAGCCTCCAGCCACCACTGCTGGCTCGGTTCTGGTTGGCAAAGAGGCAGCGCAAGAAGCCTTCAGCCACTGCCTCTTTGCCAACCAGAACCGAGCCAGCAGTGGTGGCTGGAGGCTTCTCGTGAAAGTCAGCCAAGCCTTGCTGTGCCCCATCTGCCAAGGCAGTCCTTTGGAAGATAAGCGAGGTGCAGAGCGAATGGATGGCATGCAGGCAGAGGGTCCAGGGAAGTCCAGAGCTAGGGACTAGTGCACCTCCTGTCCCAAAGCAGAGGACGAGTGGGTTGCATGTGGACAGAGGCCCCAGGGAAGACCAGAGCAAAGGACTGGCATGTCCCCTGACCCGAGCCAGAGGATGAACAGGCGGCATGTGGGCAGAGGCTCCAGGGTAGGCCAGAGCCAGGCATTTGCACGTCCCTGACCCAAGGTGGAGAGTGAATGGGCTGGAAGCATGCAGGTGAAGGGATGGTGACAGCCAGGTCCAAAAGGCAGCTGAGCCTCACCGTGTCCACCCTGAGGCAGCAGCCTAGGCCGACCTAGGAGTTGGCACTTGACCGGGGCTTCTGACGGTAGTGGACAGGAAGATCTGGGCAGGGATGGGATTCTACCAGTTCGCACCTATTCACTAGAACTGGTTGTTAACATTCTAAGCAGTTCGGAGAACCGGTTGTTAGAAGAAATTACTGGCCTAATCCTGTAAGGAAGGCAGGAAGGAAACTTTCTGGTGTTGCTTACAGATACTGTCTCTTTTTTAACCCTTATTACATTCTTGGCAGGACTAGACTTCCTGTCTCAGGAACTTCTCTGGAATCTTTTCCCCCTCCTTTGTTGGTACTTTGCTTGTGTGGAGTGACCATTGAAAGTTACAATGGCACTGAAAAAAGTGACATGATCATTTTTCACACTTACGACTCTTGCAGCATCCCCACAGTCATGAGAGGCCAGGCGAGGAGATGCGTGCCTCGATGTGAGTGATATTGAGTTGCTATGCCCAGCCAATAACATGACCACCAAGCCAAGCCCACCAACTAAACCATGCCCACAGAACCAGTTGTTAAAAAAATTTGAATCCCACCCCTGGATCAGGGCCACAGCAGAAGGCAGGCAGAAATGGCAGGTGAAGACAGGCAAACAATGGAAGATGAGTGGGCGAAATGGGTGACTGGGTGGGGTGGGGTGAGCAGCAAGCAGGGCAGGGATGAGCAGCAACTGGGTGACTGCATGGGTGGAGGCGGGGCCAGCCAGAGGTGGTATTTGCCTATTGCTCGAACTAGTTGAAATTTCACTACCAGTTCGCCTTAACCCGTCCAAACCTTCTGAATACCACCTCTGCCTGTAAGATAACACATCATCTCTTAGTCAGATCAGACTTGCATCTGATGGCTTCAGATTTTCTCAGCATGGTATCAACCACTCTCACAATGCATGTCTTTTTCTTCAAAGTGAACCTTGGGCTTCTTCAATCCATGGACCCAAGTTCCTTCTGCTCTATGACATGCAGCTGTGGATTGTCTGCTGGAACAAGAGCCTGATACTAGTTGATAAGCAACTTTGTCACTGACAGACTCTTGGTTGTGAGTCATCTGCTTTTGCTTGCCTTTTTTTCATATTCTCTGGTGTTCACTGTGCTTTTTCAAAGCACTACACCTGACCCATTCAGGAACTTCACACTTTGCCTTTGTTGGCATGTTGTAACATAGAAACTGTTTAATTGGACTCTTTCATCTTCTTCTATAACCCGGAAAACATACTTCCAAGCTGTAGTTTGGTTCTTTTCAAGGAAAATTACCCTGGTTTTATATGTCTCTTAAAACTGCTTCATCTTCATCACCAGCAAACAATACTCCAATCACAGTAAGGGGAAGTCAGCAGGAACCAGTAATGTAAAGGATCAGCAAACTCAGCGAACATTCAACAGGATTAGGAAACAGCCAACAGTTTCCACCTCCTTGATTCGTGCCCTATTTTTGCTCTTGTTGCTGTTACTTCTTCTCTATTAAACCTCCTATGCAAAATCCTTTTTCTCATATAGAAGAATAGGACCACCTTAAAATGCCTAGTAATGATTAATATGTCCAACTGGAATTCAGGAAGGGTCACAAATCTATCATCTTTCAAAATTTGAGAAGGAGAGAAAGAGAAGGAGGAGGAGGAAGAGAATTTAGAATTTATTTGATTTGTCAATCGCTTACAAGATAATAGGTATAAGTATATACATAGTTATGAATACATGAAATGGGTACATATAAGAAAAATAAAAGAAACAATAGGACAGGGACAGTAGGCGCGTTGGTGCACGCCCCTACAGACCTCTTAGGAAAGGGGTGAGGTTAGAATAATTTCTGGCATTTTTTATAGACAATGTAAAGGTTCAATAAAGATATGGTGGTGAGGGATGATCCTTTGTGCAAGGAACTTGAACCAATATGAAAAATAGAGTATTTGGAGGGAATTGAATGAAACATTTTTTAATTTCTCTGGCTGGTTTTGATTAGATGTTACTATTTGCTATCATTGATTTTGACTTATCTCCTCAACTAATTCTTTTTCATATCTTCTTTCTGGGTCATGAATACAAAGACTTTTGATGTAAAACCACAGATTACTGCTTCATTTAGAGAACAGTGATTAGAAAACTCCCTTTGCAGTGTCTAAACTAGACTCTATAAATTGTGGTTTATTATTGACCTTGCTTTGTTTTCTCTTGCTTTGTCACCTTTTTCTTTCCCTTTGGTCTCAACCTAAATATCAGATCTTTTAAATGGGACAATCTTTAGAGTGTATATTTGGAATTAGTAACAAGAGAAATCTGTGTTCTGTAGGATTTATAAAGCTTTTTGCTGCAGGGAAACTGAATATTGAACTAGTGCCATCTGGTGGGCAAATTGGAGCAGCTGAGTAAGCTAAAGAAACTTAAACTTAATAAAAATCATGCAATTGTGGTCATTAGCTCTAGGATTCCTGATCTGGTGCCCACGAATTGTGCTGGGACTAAAGATCCTCAAATATCCAAGGATATTTAGCTGGAATTTCTGAACAAAAATCTCACTGCATTTGGAGAGGACAAGTTGTACTAATCTAATTGGTTGTATGAAAGTAAGAAGTGAATGATTGTGGTTCTTTCAGCATAGGACAAATAAGGAATAAGGAGAAAATAATTCCCAAGAATACCAGAGAATTCAAACATATGAATTATCCAAGAAGACACCATGTTAAACCACTTTTACATTGCTGCAAGAAAAAGTGCTTGCGTCTGTAGTTACCAGATCCTGAATTCAACTTGAAGGAATATATAACTTGCATATTCACACACACACCAGAAGGGACTATTGTCTTTAACAATTGTTTCCCAAGCAACAGTTCAAAATTTATATTTTAAATCACTTTGTGCCAATTCACAGACTTTTAATAAAATTATAGAATGTAAGATCTAATCCAACTCCATATCCAATGCCATAATCCCATGACAAAAGTTGGTTGCTCAAAATTTTATTCAAGTATTGGATTTAAGCAGAAGGCAGAATTAGTGGCACACAATCAATTGTTAATCATATCAATCAATCAATCAATCAATCAACTAGAACTCATTTCTGCTTAGGCCAAATGGCATGACAATATAGGGTGGTTTATTTACATAAGAGATGTTTGAATGAGGTTAGAATTCTTGCTACTGTGGCAGCTAGAAGAGATTTTTGTTTCATACAAAAATCCACAATATTATAGGGAAGCAACTTATTTATAAGTTGAGATAATTAGATTGTGAATAACATTTGAATTCTGCCAAAGTTAACCAACTTTGAGTCTAACCAAAGGAGGAATTGCAGAAGCACTTATCTTATGAATGTCAGGCTTTTCCCAGTGTAATTAACCATGACATTTTATCTCTCATAAAGTATATTTAATCATCTAAAGTGATGCACAAACACATACGGTATGTACTTACTAAATACATACACATGTTGGATCAAGGACAATGATGTGATTCATCCGGTTTGCACTGGTTCAAATGAACCAGTTGTTAAATTACCCCTCCTCCACTATCAAAATGTATCCTGGGCGCTGCACTGTGTTGCAGTGGAGAAATGGCAGCCAGTGCGAGGCAAGGGGAAGGCTACATTCTCTCTTTCTTCTCCCTGCTTCTCCTCCTTCCCTGTTGCTAGACGCTCCATTTCTTGTTTCTCCATTGCAGCGCAGCTTCCAGTATCCATTTTGATAGTGGGGGAGGGGGTTTAATTTAATAACCAGTTCACCCAGGGTCAGGTTGGCTGTCGTGGGAGGCTTGTCCTACATGTGCAGCAGAGCTTGAGGACTGGGATGAATCATGCCTCTCACGACAGCCAACCTGACTTTGAGAGAACCTGTTGTTAAATTATTTGAATCCCTTTACTGATCAAGGGTTACCATAGCCCTTAAAAATAAATTTGGATGAAACCCCACCTTCAGCATTCAAGTGACTCAGATATGTGGAACATATGAGAATTTGCTCTACTATTCCTCCCTCACATAATCAAATACTGCTGTGTAGTATAAGCTGTCAATCTCGCCCAGACAAGAAACTCTTCCAAGTGTAGTTTGTAGACTCACACTTTGGAAACAAAGTGAAAAATGAGAGGCCACTGTACTTAAAAAAAAATGACCTTTTGGACAGAGAAACACTTCTGCACATAGCTTCCTCATTTTTTTGTTTATAGACAGTAATTTAAATATTGAGAAATTATTTATAACTGCTGTTCACAGAGGAGTGACTGAAATAATAGCAATCCGAGTTTCCATGCTTATTTGAGTTAATAATGTACTGAGCCTCTCATGAGGTGGGAAGAGTTCAATTAAGATGTCAGTCTTTCAGCCTACGCACAAATGTCCTAACCCTGAGCTCTGGGCCTCACCCATTTTTTTCAGAAATATATAACTGAAAGTAATTACACAATCTGTTCATGGTAGGAAAAAAAAAAGAAGAACATGTTTCTACAATGTACTTTTGGAGCAGGTGGTTTTATCTTACACATAAATAATCATTTCAGCATATACTTACAGATAATAGTTCTGGTAAAACTAGCTTATTCAGGTGTGGTATCTTGTTTTGTTTGTCACAACCTGCCATTTATTCACACTTGCTAAATAATTACTTCATTGAAAATAAGATTACATATTGTTTATATGTCAGAAATAAAAGAGACAGATAACCTACAGATAATCAGCTATACTTCTCCCCAACTCCCCAAAACATTTCTAAAGCTGCAATTATAATTACTTATCCTTTAAACAAAGACTCAGTGTATATTTTTGATATCATGTTAAGTATATTAAAAAACTATAAATGTCTTTCTTTGATTAAGTTATTCTACTTCTGAAAGTTACAATTATATTCTGTCTCAGTTGTTTTTATATTTACAGTTGCATTTGTACAATT
The DNA here is from genome assembly GCA_023653725.1 of Bungarus multicinctus. Lineage (NCBI taxonomy): Eukaryota > Metazoa > Chordata > Lepidosauria > Squamata > Elapidae > Bungarus > Bungarus multicinctus. The sequence goes on from CM042844.1 coordinate 36,488,556, forward strand.
CAGAGTTTTCAGAATCATTTCATGATATAGCAGTCACCATTTAATCTCTGGATGTGTGAATTGCCACTATTGAAAAATATAAATATTAGAAATGTTGTCAGTTGATATCAGTTTTGTGGTTCTTGATCTCTCATAGTTGTTAAAGATATATATAAAATTATGATTATATTTTAAGTAATTGATTTTACAAAAATATTGATCCATCTGCTCATTTCAAGTACAGTATTCCATGTATAGCTGCTGCCCCACTTGAAAAAACAAAATAAAATAAGAAAAAGACCTAACTTGCTTGCACTGAATCTACAAAAAAAGTTCAACGATAAGATTGTTGAGAAGCAACTGAGGCAGAGCTCTTCATCTTCCAGTGCACACACATACATCCTGATATCACAAACAGTTGTAGAATAATTTGCCTGTCAGTAAGGTAGAAGCGCAAGACATCCCTTTAGTTTTGGCAATGACTCATCTGTGGACACATTCCCTCATTGCACTTACTAGTTCCTTACAAAATTGCTGCTATTTGTAACAGGACTAGAATGGATTGGATTTCCTGAACAGTAAATATTTTACCACTTTACTTATCCCCCTCATTTCTTCATGAATGGATGTAGCTTACTCAAGTTTTAGAGTAAAGAGATATTGAAGAATTGAAGGTCAATTCCTACTTCAAAGAATGATGAGCAAACATCATGTTTGACACTCCTAAATCTGACAGTAACTGGAGCTCATAAATAACACAGCAAATTCCAGGTTATAATCGGATCAGATGAGAAAGGCCACACATATGGCACCATTTAGAGACCTCCCAAACTATCCATATCAAGAGTATAACTCCCAAAATTCTAAGTTAATATGGTTGAAGATTTAAAATGATGTTGTCACCATTTGACTATTATGTATAATTGTTGCGACACCCAAAAAGGTTATTTGAAAGCTGTTCATCATATCTAGAATAGTTCTAATTCAGTAAATGACTGCAGCATTTTGGACATTCTAATTTAGAAAAAGGAGGTATATGACGGAGATACATTTTTGTACAGCATAGAAACTGTAGTCAGAACAAAGGTTTTTTGCCATTCTCACAATATGTGAGCTTGGTTATCCATTGAAGCAAAATGCACTGAGATTCTACATTGATAAAAAGGAACCATGAGATATATATATATATATATATATACTTTGTATTACAACACCCTGTTAAGCCCCAATTAAGGGAGAAAGCATACTGCTTTCTTTTCTGTCTTTCGGCTCATCACCAGAGACCATACCGACAGAAAGCTATTTGTTTCGTTGCCTTTTGTTTACATGTGTGTAAGGTTTTTAAGCTGATAATTTTAAATAATAAATAAGGGAGACTAGTATAGATCTATTTCGAGCTAGTTAGCTCTCTTCAGCTAGCCATACCCTTACTGGGATTCGAACCAGGGAAGTATTACATGTGAGGCAGTTGTAATTGCCACTACACCACTGGCTCTCTCCTTATCAGCTCAGGCAGGGGAATAAGTATATACTTTGTATTACAACACCCTGTTAAGCCCCAATTAAGGGAGAAAGCATACTGCTTTCTTTTCTATCTTTCGGCTCATCACCAGAGACCATACCGACAGAAAGCTATTTGTTTCGTTGCCTTTTGTTTACATGTGTGTAAGGTTTTTAAGCTGATAATTTTAAATAATAAATAAGGGAGACTAGTATAGATCTATTTCGAGCTAGTTAGCTCTCTTCAGCTAGCCATACCCTTACTGGGATTCGAACCAGGGAAGTATTACATGTGAGGCAGTTGTAATTGCCACTACACCACTGGCTCTCTCCTTATCAGCTCAGGCAGGGGAATAAGTATATACTTTGTATTACAACACCCTGTTAAGCCCCAATTAAGGGAGAAAGCATACTGCTTTCTTATATATATGGATGGATAGATAGATAGATAGATAGATAGATAGATAGATAGATAGATAGATAGATAGATAGATAGATAGATAGATTTGATAATTTTTTGTCATTTTTTACTGTGAGCACACTGGCAAATTCACACACACACACACACACACCATAGTGGAGAGAGGAAACTTGTGAGTTCACAAGGTTGATGCTATATGGAACAAAACTGTGATTGAATCTATTGTTCTGCTTTGGATACCATGAAGCATCGTCCCAGAAGGTAACAAGGAAAGTAGGTTGTGAAGAGGATGTGTGGTGTCCCAGCTCAAGCATCACTTATATGCTATGTTCTGGATATACCCTTACCACTCTCAGCACTGCCTTCCTGTCTGAAGCAATAATGCTTCCAAATTAGACAGTAATGCAATATGATAAGATGTTCTGGACTGTCTTTCTATAGAAAGTGTTGAGAGACCAAACTAGCCTACTTATTAGGCTGCACACCCAGAAACTGCTAACCAACACCACTTCTGTACTTTATTTTATTTTGTTTCAGAGTTTCTTTCAGTCCAGTTCATTTTAGTTTATTTCAATTAAGCTTAGTTTAATTTAGTTTAGTGTGTGCATTTGCACTGGTATCCTATTTGTCCACTTCCCAGTGGTATCTGGCTTTCTACTGTATAGTAGGCTAGATGAGCCATTGGTCTGATCCAGACGGCTTTTTGATTTTGAAGACCAGGTTTGCTGGCTTGTAGCTTTGATTCCAACCAATCTTGTAATCTTGTAAGAAAGGTTTCTTACATTACTTTTTATACAACAATGAACACAGCGAACGAGAGAACTATGCTGGGTTTCGTATCACAAATCACTAGTCGAACACTTCCCAAGTGTTTAGAACTGAGTGATAGATCGGCAGATTATGTGAGCAGATCCCAGTAAAGTGGCCTTCTGCAGCTGACCAATGATGATCTTGTCAGCACCAATTGTTTGTAAGTGCTTGCCTAGGTCATTAGGCACAGCACCCAGTGTGCCGATTACCACTGGAACCACCTGCACTTGTCAGAGTCTTTGCAGTTCGATTTTCAAGTCCTGATATCTGGTTATTTTTTTCAAGTTGTTTCTTGTTGATTCTGCTGTCAACAGGTATGGCAATATCAATGATCCACACTTTTTTCTTCTCCACAATTGTGATATCTGGGATATTGTGTTCCAAAACTTTATCAGTCTGTATTCGGAGGTCCCACAGTAGTTTTCCATGCTCATTTTCGACCACTTTTTCAGGCTTATGATCCCACCAGTTCTTTGCTACAGGCAGATGCTAGTTGTGACACAAATTCCAGTGGACCATTCGAGCAACTGTATTGTGATGTTGTTTGTAATCAGTCTGCGCGATTGTCTTATAACAGCTCAGTATGTGATCAATGGTTTCATCCGCTTCTTTGCAGAATCTGCATTTGGGGTCATCAGCAGATTTTTCTATTCTGGCTTTGATTACATTCATTCTGATGCTTGTTCTTGGGCTGCAGGAATCAGGCCTTCTGTCTCTTTCTTCAGTGTTCCATTAGTCAGCCATAACCAGGTCTTTTCCTTATCAACATTTCCTTGGATTTTTTTCAAGGAAATGTCCATGCAGTGCTTTGTTATACCAGTTGTCAGCCTGAGTTTGCATCACTGTTTTCCTATATTGATGCTTGGTTTGCTGCACTTTGAGCAGTTTCCTCTTGTTGACCTCCATCAAAGCTGGTTCAAAACTGTCTTTCACATAATCTGCCAGAGCATGTTTCTCTTCTTTGACTGTTTCACTTGCAAAAGTTCTCTTTCGCCTTGCTTTTCTGGGCAAATATAGCCTGTCAACGTCCCTACACGGGGTGCAGTGCAGAGTATATGGTCATCAGTTTTCTCATTTTCCTATCCAGGCTGTCCAGCTATGCCTGTGTCCAGTTTTCAATCCTAGCATTATATCTGATGATGGGTGTGGCCCAGGTATTTATAGTTTTGATGGTGTTACCGTCATTCAGTTTGCTTTTTAGAAGTTTTCTGACCCTTTGTGTGTATTCTTTGCTGAACACATTTTTCACTTGCCCATGCTTGATATTGTCCAGCTGCAGTATGTCCAGGTATTTGTAGGCTTTGGGTTGGTGGCACTTGATGGTTTGTCCATTGGGCATTTCAATTCCATCACTTTCTACAGTCTTCCCTTTCTTCAGTGCCACTGTGGTGCATTTGCCCAGGCTGAACTCCATGCTGATGTCAATGCTGAAAATTCGAACTGCATTGGTCAGTGACTGGATTTAGATTTCTGATTTTCCGTATAACTCTCTCTTTTCCACTGATGATCTCTCTTGAGGCTTATACTGACTGACTACAGACCGATACTGATTAACCCTGTTTATTTTGATATTCTGTTGATATCGAAGATTATCTGTGGTATTATGGTTTGATACTTGTCTGCTGTAAAAGACTTGAAACTGATCTGCACATGGCTCACTGCATTGTGTTGCATATGCGGCGTTCGGCGGCGCAGTGTTCAGCAGCCCATATTCGGCGTCCGGCGGCCTGACTCCTGGCGGTTTTAGTGACTCGAGCTCGGTACCTGATGGCCCGGCGTTCGGCGGCTCGCTGAGTTTTCCCCCCCCGGATCCTCCCCACCTGTGGCAGGGGTGGAGAGGGGTCCCGTGGGGGGGTGGGCAGCGTTCGGACCATGATGTGACGGGTCCGGCGCTGCGTCCAGCGGATTGTGTTCGCCGCCGGACCGCTTGGCGTTGGGCGGCTGGCGCTGTGCCCAATGGACTGCGTTTGCCACCTGGCGGCTTGGCGTTTGGCGGCTCAGCGTCTAATGGCCTATGTTCCACCTCTATGTTGGCCTCCAGCAATTCTATCAATTTCATCAGCTCGAGCCTGGCGACTGATGACCTGGCGTTTGGCGGCCCGTTGGGTTTCCCCTCCCCCCGGTCCCTCCCACCTGTGGCAGGGGTGGTGAGAGGACCCGTGGGGGGGGGGCAGTGTCCGGGCTATGGCTTGGCAGGTCTGGCGCTGCGCTCAGTGGTTGTCGGCTGGCGCCTCAGGAGATGGCGTTTGGCGATCTGGAGGGGGCTTGGAGTTCCCCCCCCTTTGGGTCCTCCCCGCCTGTGGCAGGGGTGGTGTGGGGACCCGGGGGGGGATGGGCAGCCCCCGTTGTAAAGGCCCCAGCTGAAATTAGATTTGCCGCTGCGTTTCGGGCGGCTGGAACTGGACTCGAGGGACAGCTGCCGGGGCGGCCGGAGGACTGTCGCTGTGGCGGCTGGAGGACTGCCGCTGGGGCTGGGGCCATTGTAGGGGCCCCAGCTGAAGTTGGAGTCGTCTCCGTGGTCCGGGCGGCTGGAGTTGAGGCCGGAGGATGGCCGCCACGGTTGGAACCGGGACGACTGGTGGACTGTGGCTGTTGCCGGAGCTGGGGCCGGAGAGCTGCCCCTATAGCTGGAGCCGAGGAGGGAGGATGGCCCTCACGATTTTCACCCGTTTGGAGGCGGCAGGGCCGGCCTGGACTTGGAATTGGCCAACGAAAGGAGAAGACCCAGCCCGGGACATCTTATTCTATGAGTGATCTATGGGCCCTGAGACATGTCCCCCTGTCTCGGGAATGGCCCTCTACTCTCTCGAGGGCCCATCTCAAGGACGGATTATGGAATCCGGAGAGATGGTGGGCTTTTAAGAAACGTGGGAGGGGGGGGTGTTTGATTAAATTTTTAGCTAGGTTTTTAAGGGGGTTAGGTAGGTCCGGGCGGGTGTTGGGGGACAACTCGCCGGAGGCTGGGACCAGGCCGGGGGTGGAGCGTGGCCGGGAGAGTCATAATCCGGACAGGACTGTATTAAGGATGGGGGGGGTCATTGGGGAGGGTGGAATTAAATCAATTGATACGGTGATCGGGAGGGGCAGATTTGGCGGTTGTAGGGGGCCACATTTTGTGTTGGGAGCGCGCCCCCGCTGTTTATTTGCTGTGGCGCGCTCCGACCCCCTTGTCATCTCCCGTTCCCCAGGGGGTTTGAGTAATCGGGCCCTGGGCCTTCGGCTGATGCTGTGTAACGCCAGGTCCGTCGTTAATAAAGCCCCCCTCATCCATGATTTGATCTGTGAGGGGGGCGCGGACCTGGTGGGAGTTACCGAGACCTGGCTGGGCCAAGAGGGGGGAGTCCCTCTGGTGGAGATGTGCCCAGCCGGGTTTCGGGTCTTTCATCGGCCGAGGGCCCAGGGGAGGGGAGGGGGGGTCGCGGTAGTTATTAAGGAGGATCTGTGTCCGAGGGAGGCCACTGTATCTCAGACGACCGGGTGTGAGCTCCTTTTCGTGAAGTTCGGTTCCACGGTTCAGGTGGGCTTGCTGGTCGCATACCTGGCTCCCTGCTATGCGGCAGCGGCCCTGCTTGAGCTCCTTGAGGTTATAGCTGGCGTGGCGGTTGGGACCCCCAGGCTTATGGTCATGGGGGATTTCAACCTGCCATCTGCCGGCGGTACCTCGGGGATTGCCCAGGAGTTCATGGCTTCCATGACGGCCATGGGCCTGACCCAGTTAATTCGGGACCCTACTCACGTGGGAGGTCACACCTTGGATCTGGTTTTTGTCTCTGATCAGTGGCAGAGTGATCTGGGTATAGGGGATATAGTTGTGGAACCCCTGTCATGGACGGATCACTCGCTCCTGAAGCTCGACTTCCGTTCCGCGCCCCCTGACCGCAGGGAGGCGGGGCCATTAAAATGGTACCGCCCCAGGCGCCTGATGGACCCTGATAGGTTCCTGACGGAGCTTGGGCCATTTCCCGAAGCTCATTCACACGACTCGGTTGAGGGCTTGGTCGCCACCTGGGATAGGGTGGCGGCTGGGGCCCTTGACCGAGTCGTGCCCTTGCGGCCTCTGACCCGGTGCCGATCCCATCTGGCTCCTTGGTTTTCTGAGGAGCTAAGGGAAATGAAGCGCCGGAAAAGACGCCTAGAGAGCAGTTGGAGGTCCAGCCGCTCTGGGTCTGACCGAACACTACTGCGTTCTTATATTAAGACGTATCTAGTGGCAATAAGGATGGCGAGGAGGTCTTACCTCTCCACCCTTATCGCGTCCGCAGAAAACCGCCCAGCCGCCCTGTTTAGGGTGACCCGCTCCCTCCTGGAGGTGGGAGCGCGGGAGGACCCCTTACAGGGACGGGCTGAGGAGTTTTCTAGGTTTCTGCAGGACAAAATCGCTCAGATCCGGAGCGAACTGGACTCCGACTGGCCATCTCCGGGTGGGGGGGCGGGGGTGGATATCGGTGGAGTTGGTTGGGGTGAGTTCGACCCTGTTACTCTAGAGGATGGGGACAGGATACTGGGGGGCTTAATGCCACCACCTGTTTGTTGGACCCGTGTCCCTCCTGGCTGGTTTTGGCCACTCGGGAGGTGACACGAGGCTGGTTCCAGGGTATTATAAACGCTTCCTTGAGAGAGGGGCTGCTACCTGCTGCCTTGAAAGAGGCGGTGGTGCGGCCCCTCCTCAAGAAACCGTCCCTGGACCCAGCACTGTTATCAAATTATCGTCCCGTCTCCAACCTTCGTTTTGTTGCGAAGGTTGTTGAGAGTGTGGTGGCACGTCAGCTCCCGCAGTGCCTGGATGAAGCGAGTTATCTTGACCCCCTCCAATCGGGTTTCAGGCCCGGGCACAGCACGGAGACGGCTTTGGTCGCGTTGGTTGATGATCTCTGGAGGGCTCGGGACAGGGGTTGTTCCTCTGTCCTGGTCCTATTAGATCTCTCAGCGGCTTTTGATACTGTCGACCACAGTATCCTATTGCGGCGGTTGGAGGGGTTAGGAGTGGGGGGCACCGTGTTACGGTGGTTCACCTCCTTCCTCTCCGACCGTTCGCAATGTGTGTTGACAGGGGGGCAGAGGTCGGCCCCGAGGCCCCTACTATGTGGGGTTCCTCAGGGGTCGGTGCTCTCGCCCCTGCTGTTCAACATTTATGTGAAGCCGCTGGGTGAGATCATCCGTGGCTTCGGGGTGGAGTTCCATCAGTACGCTGATGATACTCAGCTGTACATCTCCACCCCGGGCCACCCCAACGAAGCTGTCGAAGTGATGTCCCGGTGCCTGGAGGCCGTGCGGAGTTGGATGGGTCGTAACAGGCTCCGGCTCAACCCGACTAAAACCGAGTGGCTGTGGTTTCCTGCGCCCAGATACAGCCAGCTGGTTCCTTCGCTGGCCGTGGGGGGAGAGGTTTTGACCCCCGTGGAAAGGGCGCGCAATCTGGGTGTCCTCCTGGATGTGCGGCTGTCTTTAGAAGAGCATATTGCAGCCGTCGCCAGGGGGGCTTTTTATCAGATACGTCTGATTTACCAGTTGCGGCCCTTTCTGGATCTGGGCGCACTTCGCACAGTCACGTCCGCCCTCGTCATTTCCCGCCTGGATTATTGCAATGCTCTCTACATGGGGCTCCCCTTGAAGAGTCTCCGGAGGTTACAGCTGGTCCAGAATGCAGCCGCGCGAGTGCTTGTGGGTGCCCCTCGGAGCTCCCACGTTACTCCGCTGCTTCGCAGGCTGCACTGGCTTCCTGTGGCCTACCGGATTCGATTCAAGGTGGTACTGATGGTATTTAAAGCGCTCCATGGCTCGAGACCTGGGTACTTACGGGACCGCCTGCTGCCATCGTCAACCTCCCGCCGCCCAGTACGCTCCCACAGGGTTGCCCTGCTTGGGGTACCGCCGCCTGACCGTTGTCGGCTGACGGCCCCGAGAGTTCGGGCTTTCTCTGTGGGGGCTCCCTCCCTATGGAATGATCTTCCCCCGGAGATACGGTCTATGACGGATATCCTGACCTTCCGGCGCGCGGTGAAAACTTTATTTTTTAATCAGGCCGGCCTGGCCCAGTAACTGTGTTTTAGGTTTTTAATTAAATTTTAATTGGGGTTTTAGTTTTTAACTTTTAAATTGAATCTGAATTAGACAGCCGGATTAAACTATTTAATTTATTTTTAACTATATTTATTGTATATCTCGTATGTTTTAGTAGGCTGTACACCGCCCCGAGTCCCTTTTTTGGGAGAGGGGGCGGTATAGAAGTTTAAACAAATAAATAAATAAATAAACTTCAGATCATCCATGTACAACAGGTGAGAGATTTTCTGTGAATTTTTAGCAGCTTGATAACCCAGGTTAGTTTTTTGTAAAATTGTTGATTTTCTGTAAAATTGGGGTCATGGCAATGATGAACAGCAGAGGTGACAAAGAATCATCCTGGAAAATCCTTCTTTTGATGTTGACCAGTCCATAGCTTTCACTTCCAATAAACAGTTCTGTTTTCCAGTGCTTCATTGCATATGCGTGAAAGTACCAATGCACTTGCATATTCCGATGACATCCAGGCACTTGTTGATCCAGCTGTGCAGTAGTGAATCAAATGCTTTCTTGTAGTCAATCCCTGTTGTATGCAGATTTGTTTTTTGGCTTTTGCAGTTCTCTAGAATCATTTTGTCAATCAGGAGCTTATCTTTTGTGCCTCTGCTTCCCCATTTATTTCCTTTCTGCTCTACTGGCAAGATGTTATTTGCTTCTTGGTAGTGCTGGATCCTGTCAGTTATGAAGCCAGTCAGCAGCTTGAACATGTTGGCAGACATGTTATTGGCCTGTAATTTGCAGGTATTGCCCCTTTTGCTGATCCTTCTGTATCAAGTAGGTTTTCCCAGCTGTTAACCATTCACTAATGTTTCCTGTCTGCAGCATCTCACTGAATTTTTTTGTGCAGGCTAGTCAGGTATTTGAGCCCAAAGCCATGCAGTTGATCATTGCCAGGTGATGTCTAGTTCTTGACTTTTTTCACTTTGTTGCTTATCATTTCAGTAGTTATTTCCAGTTTGTCCATTTTGTTCTTAGAGAATTTCATCTCAAAGTCTCTGATTCACCCAGCTTTTTCGTTGTAATATTTCTCAGTGTCCCACAGGTCTTTTCAAAACTGAGTAGTTACCATTTTCTCAGGTTTTTCAATTTTCGTATCTCCCATCTGATTCAGACTCTGATAGAACCATCTTTGGTCTGAATGGAGCAATCAATTTTGTTTGTACTGGATGACTCTGGCTTTGTAGCTTTCGATTTTTCTTGCTGTTGTTGTTATCTGCTGCTTCACAATTTCCAATGCTTCATCAATTTTTCTTGTGCTGAGCCCATATATATTTTATCAGATGTTTCTTGATCTTGCTGTTCTTCAGCTTTTTCTCCTGCAAATTCTTCAAGTTGCTTGCATCTGCTCTCAGGCTCTTGATTTTCAACTCCAACCTGATTTTCCACTGTGGTTTTCCAGTCGATTTTCTAGGGAGCTGCGGCTGTTGAATCCCTTTCTGTTACTATGACTGCTGTACTGTAGGCAAGCTGATTTGTTTGTTCAATTGATGATATCTGGACTGCTGCAAGTGCATAGTTTGCATCTATCATCAATGGCGCCAAATGTTTTCTAGGCACAGTCTTCAATGTTGGAAGCCTTGTGTATGGGAATTGGATAGTTAGGTAGCAATTATGAGCTATCCCCTTAAGGAAATGCATCATGGTAAATGTAGTTAAAGGTATCCTGGGAAATGTAGTTCATGTCACATGGCCACATCTGTAATCCTGATTGGTCACTAAATTGACCCTCAATGGGTTGGAAGAGGTTTTCCTCACTCTTGGCTGAACTCACAGATTCGTGGTAACTTTCTACTTCTATCGTTACAAGATGGAGGGAAAAAGATAGAAGATAACCATCCTTTTACCTACAAGACAGATATACAGAGGATTGGTCATTAAAGAAGCACTTCATCACAAATGTGAGTTATGAGGATACCTAATGAACCAATAAATGTAATTTGTTATGGACATCTTGTTGAGTTTATCTATCTGCATCTGCACAGCTTACAAATCCACTACTGTACAGAGACAGAAAAGTAAAAAGATGATTTATTTGAAGTCCTGAAGCCCATCAATATAAAGACTGTTAATGTAGGATTTGTGATAAAGTAAAGTAATATTGAAGCCAGGAGTGAATATGCAATGTTAATCTAAGCCTATATTTTTTCATCATCTCTCTCACTCTCTCTCTCTGTGGGAGCAATGGAACTCTTTACATGCTGTTTGCATGGTGGGAGGGGCTGGAATTCCCTCACATGCTAGAAACAAAGAAACCTCTTTCTAACCACAGAGTTTAAAACCAGTAACCCACCTCCCTCTCCCTGGGCTAACTCAAAGAAAACCAATCTAAGCAAACTAGCTTGTGTCCTGGAGTAAAGAATAAGATATGTTGAAGCCAGGAGTGAATGTAGAATGCTAATCTCTGTGCTTCAGTTTGTATTGCAGGAAGGGGCAAGAATCCCCCCCTTCCCCTTTTACGCAAGAGACTTTTCAGGATCCCTTTGTCTTCATATGAAGCCAGGAAGTGGCATATTCCCCCTCCTTCTCTCTTCAGCGAAAGATGTGCTATGTTTCATGTTACATCCTGTTATCTAAAGAGGAGTTCATCTGCAAGCAGGGGGAAAGGCCAAGCATTTCATTTGTCTCTGCATTCCAGCTTCTTTTCAAATGCAGACAAAATGCATTTATAGCAACTGAGAAAAGCCTGTATTTTCACGACCCATTCCATCCAAAAGATACTGGATGCCAGTAATTAATATACCTTGTCATCATAGAAACAGCCTGCCACAAGGCAGACCCTTTTGTCTCACAGCTCTTTACAAATGCAGATTTCCCACAACTTAAACTTTAAAAAGCCGCTTGGCTACTGGGAGAAATTCCCCCCCTTTTTCTCTATCCAACCACAGAGGCTCAGGAAGCCTTGCTCCATTTAAAATTATAAAGTCTGTTTGGATTACAGAGAGGGATCCTTTCTTTCTTGAGTTCTATGTTATTTCGGCTGACTTGTTAATGCTTACACTCCAGAAAGGGGATTTTAGCAGGACTTTGTAAGATTTCTGAATCTTAAAATAACCCATGGCTACATCTGGAGTTCAAAGAAAAATCTCCCTGAGTTTTCCAATATGTGTTTGCAATGATAATCCCTTTTTGAAACTACTGTGGACAATTTAATCAATTTAATTCAAATGTTCCAAGATTAATTGCAACCTAATAGACTCAAGCAAAGCAGCCCACAGCACCGTCTGGTGGTCAAGAAGAAATTTACAGTGAGGTCAAAGAATTCTTACCATTTTTTTTCCTTTTTTCAAGAGTAGGCAGGAAAATTTCCCCACCTCTTTTTCTCTTCAACAAGGAAGTCAGACCTAAGCAAAGCAGCCCACAGCTACATTTGGGGCTCAAGGATAAATTTCCTAGAGTTTGATTTTTTACATAGTTTCTCAAATTTGATCAGAGTGTTTATCCAATGACAATCCCTTTTTGCAACTATTGTGGACAATTTAATCAATTTAATTCAAAGGTCCCAAGAGTAACTGTAACCTAACATGGATGTAGCAACAGCGTCTTCCAGACACTCTGCTGCCACCTTGTGGAGCAAGTGATCCTTATAGGCATATTTTTGTGTTCTGCCCTCAAGTCTTCAGACTCTGCTATGCATATTTCTGCATTCAGCCCTCTAGTCTTCAAACTTTGCAACTCAACCTCTAGTGCCCTCTTGTGTAGCAAGCTCACAATGCACCCTAGAAACAGCCATACTGTGTGCTGTGCTAGCATAACCCAGACTCTGCAGTGCCACCTACGTGCTCAAGTATTAAATCCAGCAGCAATTCTACTTTCTGCTTCCTGCTTGCAGCGCACCCTAGTACAAAAAAGGGGAATTGCATGGAAAACCACTAATTTTTTCCAAAGTCACCTTTTGCCAATTTGAAACATGGCAACTGCTTCGGCCATGACAGATGTCTCTGTCATAATAAATGTACCAGAGGACTCCAACTCTTCGCCCACCCTTGACATAAACGTGGAGCCTTGTTCCCAACAACCACCTTTAGACGTCCAATCCTCAGAAGGCCTACGATCTCAGACAGCATAGGAAGCTTACCTCATCCCTGGTGACACACTTCAGAGAAGATTGGGAAAGGCAATATTGCCATCATGCAAACAATGGACAGAGCTGGTCAAGATCTGTGGCACCTCCAAAAGCAAGTTGCCCACCGAGAGCCTCTTCCGGATGAAGAAGGAGTTAGAGGAGCACCTCGCATGGTGGAGAGACAGTGAAAATAAGCTTGAATACATACAATTGAACCTGGAAGACCCAGAGTTCCAGGAACGCATTCATTGCTTTGAGGAGGCGAACAAAGAATGCGAAGACAGCATTTGGGAATGCAGAAACTCCCTCCAGGCCGCGATCTTCAAAGTGCTTCAAAAGGAACAAGGGGCAAGGGAGAAGTCCACATCCAACATAGGTCTTCAATCACAAGCAGCTTCTTCCCACCACTCAAAGAAAGCGTCTTTCCTCATCCCAAATCAGCTACATTGCAGTCAGGTTCTAGGATCTTGCACCAATTCTCTGCTGCCAGGTCTCACCATCCTTCCAGAGTATCTTCCCATCATAACGGCACATCTAAGACCTCCAAAGCAGCAAGTTACGCTGAACAAGATGTAGAAGCCCAAGTTGAAGCTGCAACAGCAGAGGCAGATTTACGTATTACGACAGAGGTGATACAGCAGAAGGCTGAACTGGCCCAACAACAAGCAGAAATGGCCAAAGCTCCGGCCAAACAACAGGCAGCAATAGCCAAAGCTCAGGTCTAAGTGGAGTTACTCGAATGACAAAGAGAAATGGCAGCAAAAACAGCATGGGCTGCAGCATGGCAGCAGGCGGCCAATGGTGCATCCCTCAACTTTGACCTCGACTTGGGAGAAGAGAGCCCAGATACATGAGTCAAGGCCTACATGGATGAGCAGCACTCACTTTGAAATGAACAGATGGAACCACCTCAGTTGCCTAGCAGTCTCCCACAACCAGGGAAGCACAGGGATGAATCTCAACCACAGACTCTACACATCTGTTATGCAACTGATGTTGTACGCCCTAAAATACGTGATTCACTTACCTCCAACAGCAAACCTTCCCCAACTGATGTTGTATGTACTAAGGTCCGAGATTTTCTTCCCAACACTAGCATTCCTACTCCAACATCTCATGGCCTGCCAAGTGAACAAGTTAGCCACCGGTGCTCACAACAACTTCTTGATGAGTCAACATGTCATTAGTGACAACTGCTACACTCATTCCACAGGCAGCAACATTCTTGCCACAACCTCAATACCAATCCAGCTCCCAGGCACCACAAGGTAACTGCGACCAGCCTACACAGCAGCATGACACTCGACCATTGTCCCCAGTATGGGAGAACAACATCCTCTGTAAGTACTGGGAGGAAGACTACAACATGTTGTTGACTTACAACCTGAACCCACCCTATGATAATCCAGGGAAGAACCCTCTATGTTAATAGCTCTCCCCAACTCAGCAAATGCTGAAGATTACTGGAGAAACTTGGCTGTACAGAGTGGAAAGCTAAATTTGCACACCAACGGAGTTCGCAAATTCTCTGACAAGCCAGACAGCAAGTATCTAGTATGGAAGAAACTTTTCCTGAACCCCCTTCAGGAGGCAGCCTGAACCCTGATGAAATAATCTAATATTTGATAGCATGGCTAGGGCCACAGTCTGCTGACATATCGAGGGCACTTTATGCATCCTACTTAGATGACCCGGCCGCTGCCCTATGGTTATCATGGAAAAGGCTTGATGAAATGTATGGTGCTTCTGAGGACGTAGAAGCAACACTCTTGGATAGCTTCAACAGATTTCCTAAAATTCCTGTCAACTAGCCTTGCCGGATCATAGACTTCACTAACATACTTGTCCAGATGAGAACAGCACAATGGGATCCCAACTTACCGGGACTTGCCTGTCTCGATCACGTCGACACGGAGAACAAAATTGTTCAGAAACTTCCGCAGGTGCTACTTGAAAAGTGGTTCCAGTTGTCTGACACCTTCATGGTCAAGGGTCGCCACCACTTTATACCCTTCACACTTCTTGAAGAATTTGTGTCCCACCAGGCGACAGTGTGCAACACATACCGGGCCCGTGGACTCAGAGCTGTTAGTCCTCCTAATGACAAAAGATACAACAGCAACCATATATCCCTCAGGCCCTATGCACACTACCAGGGAAAGACCCTTCATGGTTGTCCATAACACCGATATCGACTCCTTATCCATACACAGTTGGGGAGAGAACTCATCAGTTACAATCCAATTTAGATCTTTGAACACAAGGAGAATACAGTTTTGTCCTATGCACCACACTCATCACTCGCTGAACAGCTGCACTGGGTTTACAGTGAAATCACTGACCCACCAAAAATAATTGCTAAGGGAGTACCAATACTGCTACAAGTGTTGCAAATCCAAACACCCATCCAAGTACTGCACAGCCAAGGTGGAATGCAACTTATGCGAAAGTAACCAGCACCCGACCGCGCTGCATCCAGACTCCGAGCCGCCACTGCAGATATCTCGTAGCCCTCCTTTGGACAAGGAGCCTCAACATAACACAGAAGCATGCAAGGCTCCTCAGCAGAGTGTCAAACTGCAATCAAAACCAAGGATGAGTGTCAACTGCACAGCACTGTGCACCGATTCACCATGCGATTCACCATGTTTGTGTCTTCCCATCTGTACCCTGAAGGACACCCTGAAGATGCCATGAAAATGTACATATGGATAGACATTCAAAGCACCTGCACCCTGGCCTGATCCACATTCTTTGACCTCTTTGAGGTGCAACAGGATGAACTTCCCTTCACTGTTTCAACGTGCCATGGACCAAGAAGCATGGCGGGGAGGAGAGCTACTGAACTTTGCATAGAGTCATTGGATGGAAGTTCCCAGTTCCCACTACCATCCGTATTTGAATGCGATGGAATACCGAATGACCGCAGTCAGATCGCAACACCTGAGGTCATAAGTAGCATGCCTCACCTACAGCACCTGGCTCATCACTTCCCCACTCTAGATCCTACTCTTGCTGGGAAATAATGCCCCATACACCTTTCTCTTCTCTGAGTCAGTCGGCAGCTCTGTAGACAGCCCAATGGCCATCAAATCTCCACTAGGATGGGGGATCGTAGGAATTGTCAGTGTCGATCAGATGCAGGCTCCAACCCAAGCAAATGCCTTAGCACCATCCATTCCAACAGCCTTCCGATGCCCTTTAGCACCATCGAAAACAAGAATGCCGTTCCAGACTAAAAGGCCGCTGGTGATCAGTACACTTTCGCTAGGACACCCTACACGGCTGCCAGCAACCACCAGACGTCCATTAAGACACTCTACAAAGGCATATGCCTCTGCAACACCCTTTCCAACATCTTCCCAACGTTCCCAATGCCCTTTGACACCGTGGAAGCAAGAGTACCATTCCAACCCCATAAGGCCGCCAGAAGCAACTACCAGACTTTCACCATTAGTATCAAGAGTACCTATCAACCCTAAAAGGCCATCAGAAGCGACCTCCAGACTTTCACCTTTGCCATCAAGAGTACCTGTATACCCTAAAAGTCTGCCAGAGGTGACCAGCAGACTTGCACCAAGATACTGACCTTGAAGATTGAACCTCAAGCTTTGCATGCTTTGCTTTATTTGATGCTTTATTAATGTTTACTGTTTCTCTTAGCTATATATTTCTTTTTTTTATTTGCATTTATATGCCGCCCTTCTCCGGAGACTCAGGGCGGCTTACAGTATATGGAGCACCATGCTAAATGCTCGGCAATAGCTTTCATTCCCTTGTATATGCCTGCTTATTATTAGGGCTTTTTGCCCCCCCAAGCGGCATTTTTACAAAGTCAGCTTATTGCCCCCAACAATCTTGGGTCCTCAATTTACCTACCCCGAGAGGATGGAAGGCTGAGTCAACCTTGAGCCTGGTGGGATTCGAGCCTGCACTAATTGCAGGCAGCTTGCACTAAGTGCTAGATGATTAACAGCCTGCACCACCAAGGCCCATATATCTAACTGTTTATCTTAGTTATATAGTTATATGCTATTCAGATAGTATTACTGTCTATGCTTATCTTACTTTATAGTTAATTTTTTTTCTTCTTTTAATAGTGGAATTTACAATTTCAGGTGGGGAGTGTGCTGTCCAGCCAGTGTATGGGAATTGGATAGCTAGATAGCAATTGTGAGCTGTCCTCTTAAGGGAATGCTTCATGGTAAATGTAGTTAGAGGGATCCTGGGAAATGTCACGTGGCCACATCTGTAATCCTGATTGGTCACTAAATTGACCCTCGATGGGTTGGAGGATGTTTTCCTCACTCTTGGCTGAACTCATGGACTCGTGGTAAATTTCTACTTCTATCGTTACAAGATGGAAGGAAAAGGATAGAAGATAACCATCTTTTTACAAGACAGATATACAGAGGATTGGTCATTAAAGAAGAACTTTTGTCACAAATGTGAGTTATGAGGACACCTGATGAACCAATAAATGTACTTTGTTATGGACGTCTTGTTGAGTTTATCTATCTGCATCTGTACAACTTACAAATCCACTACTGTACAGAGACAGAAAACAGCATGTGCCATGATTTTAGCTTTCTGCCTGGCATTGAGTACTCCTGGTGTTTCAATGATGACTTCAGGCCCTTGCTGACCCTGTTCTTGCAAAATATCTGCACTTCCTTCGAATTCAGGCTGTTCAGTTGCTCCAGATGTTATTGGAGTATTTTTGCTGCCACTTCAACAGTCTGCTGTTCAGCAGTCTGTGTTCCCGTTTCACAATTTTTCCGTATTTCTTCAAGTTCAACTTCAACTGAGCACTTTGTTCCGAGTACTGAATCATCGCTGATCAGCTAATCGTAATTCAGTTATCCTTGAGTCTGGTATTCTTGTTTCCATAATTTGTACATCCTTTTTGGGTAGCCTCATTTTTCTGGTTCTGCTTTGTAGTAGCATTTCATTACAGTGAGGTTCTGTGACATGGTGTATTTCTGCCGTTTCTGAGGTTGTTCAGCCTCCAGTAGCCCTGCAGGCCCATGCCCTGGTTGCTCAGCTATGGGGCCCATGGCCTGTAGCCCATTTGTCAATGGATGCCTAGGTTCCCCAACACTCAACGTGGTCCTTGTTAACCCGGGTGATGACCGAGCCAGTATAGGCTTCATTCGATTGTGTTTCACCATGATTCATTGCATGGGTTGTTGGGTGCACTCAATTCTGCTTCTCGGCCTAGACCTCTCTGACATAGTTGGACCTTTTGGTAATTTGCACTACCGCCAGCACAGCTCTTAGAGCAGCTAAGTCCCCCGCACATCAAGGTGGGGATCATCATCATCATCACCACCACCACCACCATCATCATCATCATCATGGCATGCAAAGGGCACCAGCGTGCCTACCGTCCCTGTCTTATTGTCTCCATTTATTTGAATTTAGTTCTTTTGTTTCTGTTTATATTCATACTTATACTTGTTATCTTTTACATGTTTGACAAACAAACAAACAGACAAATAAATAAATCTTGTCAGAAGATGGATGTATGGAGAGTTTATTACTATAGTTATATGGAGAATATTTGCTGTCATAATTAAACGTAAAAACCCCTATTCTCACTAATCCCATTTTGAAAATATATATATTATAAAAAAGGTATTTATACAATGGCATATAATTGGCTTTTTCAAGTAGAATGTTTCAAGCACAAGTGACATAAACAACATTCCAGTGGACTTGCTGCCCTGGTTTCTTTCTAGAAAGTCAAAGCACCTTTCGAAATACTTCTTAGGGAATGGTTTTAGGGAACAGTTCCAAAAATTCATAGGATTAGAAAATTTTAGTGTGAGTGATTGACTGTCAAGTCCTAATTTTTATGCATTTTCTGAAAGCAAGAATTCCCCCCCATGAGATGAAAACAGGCCTTGATCCTGTTTCACAAAGTATCTGTGATTATTGATTGAAACTACCAGTGAAAGAAAGAAAAGTGAGGAAAATCCTTTTAATGCACTTTAACATTCAAGCACTAATTGTCATCACATACATAATAGCTGAAGGCTGTCAAACTGAAAAGCTCAAAGATTCAAATAGAATCTAATGATCTTTCCTCTATTCCATTGCTTTGCACTGAGGTGCCCCTCTTTGTGATTCATTGTAAACTTAACATTTTTTTTATCTCAAGATATATTAAATTATGGACAGTGCCAATCCAAGGGTGGGGATAATATGGCCATTTGGATTCTGTTTCATGCTTGAAGAAAAATAGAAGCAAAAAAATTAATATCTTCATGTAAAGGGAGTTTTCTTGGAAAACTCCATGCAGTTGTGTTGAAAACAGTATACAAATAATTTGCAAGTGCTTTCTTCTGCAATATTTTTTCCAATTTCTCTATTTAGCATGCAGCCTTAAATTCACTTCCCTATAAGTGTAAACTTATTTGACCCTATTTATCATCTGAGCTTTCCCAAAATAATCCAGATACTGCTAGTTTCAAACTTAAAGAGTACCTTAATTGCTGATTTTTTTCATATAAAATATTCTGCTTATACTTCTGTTTTTCATTTTCTTTGATACCGTATTTTGTTTCTGTATGCCACAATTTTTAAAGTATATTATCAAAAGGGGAAATAGAAATTGAAAGCAAGCTAAATGTACTTCAGGATGCATTTTATTCCATGCCTTCATTCACTCTGTTTTATTGCTGACATTTCATTAGTGATTTTAAAAATGTCATTCTTCTACTATTTATATCACTTGCTTCAAGAGCAGATAAGGATAAATAAATTAGATAAATAAGAAGCTTTGTACTTAGTATAACAGCATATAATCTGATGCAACATTGCAGATTTTTTTTTTTTGGCATGCTTAAATGTTTTGCTGGTAATCTTTTTATAAGTGTGCCACCTATTGGCCATATTGTAATTTGTTTGTAAAACATACAGAGGCCTAAAATACCCGTTTACTTTCTGAAACAACTTGTATCTGGGACAAAATCCTCCGATATTTATTTTTTCCCTAACAATTGTAACTGATTGAATAGCTTACACATTTTAGATATTTTATTTTTAGAATATTTCTCTGATGTGCTGAATTTTATATAGAAAAGCCAGATAGATTTCAAATCCAACAATCAATCAACCAATCAATCAAAAATCTCACACCTACAGAAAATTCATGTGTGTACAGAAATTAATAGGCTCTTGAGTTAGAATAGGGCTAGAGGGACTTTAAGGGTCTTCTAATCCAACCCTCTGCTCAAGCAAGAAACCCTGCACCATTTCAGATAAGTGGCTGTCCAATCTCTTCTTAAAACCCTCCAGTGAGGGTACACCCACAACGTCTGAAGGGAAGCTTCTCTGTATGTTATTTTCATATATATAGTCTGAATGGTACTGCACTCCTGTAAAAATTATCATATCAGTGAAAAACTTTCTAGGTTGTCTAAAGGGAATTGAACTAAAATTTGTATATATTACGTTCTTCAGTGGCAATTTCATTTTTATTATTAATTTTGATTATATAATTTTTTAAAAATGGAAAATTTACAATATTTGGCAATTAATTTTACTGCAGATATGGTTTATATTTCCCAAGACTGATACATTATTGCAAGTCAATAATTCAATTCATGTTAGTTACCAATCTCACTGCTATAAAATATTAGAAAAGTAATATGTATCTTTCTTTTGATCAATGATACTTTAGACTATGGAATTTTAGCATTGTCTGATATATTAATACAATTGGAACAAGTCTTTGAAGCATTATTCATTTAACAATAGTTTTACTCAGATGTCTCCATTTTTTGGTTATTTTAATCAAGTATTTTCTAAGAGATTGCTTTTCTCTATGGAAATGCTTACTTACCTACTGAATAATGACTATTTAAACACTTTGTGCCAGTAAAAGACAAAATAAAACTTGGTTTGTGTAAAATTTAGCAAGAACTAAACACCCAAACTGTGTTTCTATTCCAAATTCAGAATTTGTCATGGATTTTTTTTTACATCCCCAGTTGCAATATTTCTATATGGAATGGACAGGTCTTAGCTTCTTCAAATGCTTCCATTCATTTTGATTGAATTTATGAATTCAGTGATGGAAATCAACACCCTTGGGGAAAACTAGGAGAACTGACAAAGAAGGATCAAGACATGTAGACCAAAAAAATAATGTTCCTGATTCATTTTCATTATGAAAAGTGAAAAAAGGAAGTGCTCTGTTAATTTGATTAATCATTTTAAAAGTTATAAACATTGCCAAGCTAATCATTTTCCAGTCAGACAAGATGACCAAGTTATTTTCATTTTTCAAGGGGATGCATTTATTTTTACAGACAATTTGGATTAAATAGCTCCCATTTGATTTCATTTCTTACTAGATGAACATCAAATAAATAAAATAATAAAGAGATTTGTATACGCGCCCGCGCATGCGCACACACAGACATACACAGACATGTGCAGACACACACACACACACACATCCCTTACTTGCTTATTGCTGGGAAATCATGAACCATTTTTTTGATTAGAGTAATAGTATTTGATTTTAGTATGCATTAAAGTCTTTATTCGGTTTGGGAAGTATTAGCATTGTTATGGTATTATCAAGACTTGTATATTTATTTGGGCGTATATTTCTGTGAATTAGAGCTATACCCTCATGTAAACATTTTCTATATTAGAAATATATTCTATATTAGAGAATATATATTATTCTCTAATATATTCTATATTAGAGAAGAACAATTTAGGCTTCTGATAAGAGGCCTCTGTGTCATAAAAGTTTTGTTGTTCTGTAAAATTGTTTTTCAGACTTCTGTCTCAGGTAAGGTTATGTTTACTAATTCAAGAAGGAAATCAGATGTTATTTTTAATGGTAATGTAGAGGGAGCCTGCCCTCTAGTGTCCAGTTGCAAAATTGCACAGTATACAGTATTCAGACATAAAGCTACCATCAGCCAAATAGATACTCATAGAAGCCAGCTTGCATTCATTTGAGCATTTTCAGTTCCTTCTTTTTGCATTATATATCAATATAATTGCACCTCCTCCATAATTTTTCTTCTGAAATCAGATCTCCTCTGAAATAAATTGGCAAGACTGTGCTGGAAGAACTTTTGGAACTGTATTTTAACTGATAAGTATTATCATCATGAGTGAGAAATATTGATCAATGTCCATAACACTCATTTTTAATAAAATATTCTATGATAAGACATAGCAGCAATTTTGAATAATTAATTTAAAAATGCCATATTGATGTATGTAAGAGCTCACCATGAAATGAAACAAACCAAAGCAGCTTGCAATTCCTTGAGATAAGAGGGACATCTCTAACTGGTCCTAATTTGAGTTCAAATTTCTCGGTGACAAATTTATAATTTGGCAGTTCTGCACATTTGTGATGATAACTCTGTATACCAAAAGAACAATGACAACAATAATATAATAACATGGGATTTGAGAGCCAGTTTTGTCTAGTGGTTGAGGCATCAGTTTAGAAACCGGAACTGCTTCAGAAACAAAGTCAGCTGGATATCCTTGGACCAGTCATTCTCTTTCAGCCCTAGGAAAGAGGCAATGGCAAACTATTTCTGAAAAAAAAATTGGCCAAGAAAACTGCACTAACATGACCAGGCAGTATCTAAAAATTGGACAGAATTGAATGTAAGGAAAAAAAAGATTTACATTATAACAATGCCTGGTATACATAAATCTTGATAGGATATAGAGAAAACAAGAGGCTCATCCTTTAGTCATTCTGTGTGGAATAGTGTTGACTTTTAAAAATAAAAAACGCATTTATTTTTGAGTGTGGATAATTCTGAGACTTAACAAGGCAGGTTTTATTAGTTCCATTAAAATAGTGATAAATCATAGGAATTCCAATAGTACTAAAGTAGTATGCCTCCATATGATATATGTAATAGTCAGGATTCAATAAAATTGGACAAGATCGGTAAAATCTCCCAGCAAGGTACCGAAACTGGCTTCATATATAGAGCAGTTTTACACCAATTGTAAATTTCTATAGCAAAAATCACTGCACAAAGGCAACTGATTTATAAGTTGCTGGATGGAACAGAACCAGGTTAATTTAATGCTAAATAAACTAAAATTATTCTCCAGCCATCCATATATAGAAGAAAAATACCAAATTACATAGACAAACTAGATGTATGTGCTAGATAAAGGTAAAAGTTCCCCTCGCACATATGTATTACTAGTTTCCGGCTCTAGGCGGTGGTGCTCACTTCCGTTAAAAGCTGAAGAGCCAGCGCTGTCCGAAGACGTCTCCATGGTAATGTGGCCGGCATGAACACTGAAGGCACATGGAATGCTGTTAGCTTCCCACCAAAGTGGTCCCTATTTTTCTACTTGCATTTTTACATGCTTTCGAACTGCTAGGTTGGCAGAAGCTGCGACAAGTAATGGGAGCTCACTCCATTACGCAGTGCTAGGGATTCAAACCACCAAACTCAAATTTTCTGATCAACAATCTCAGTGTCTTAGCCACTGCATCCCCTATATATATGTGTGCTACATTTACATTTATTTTATTTATTCACAGAAAACTTAGTTCTGATCACACTTCTAATCTTATCTACTTCATAAAGATGATTTAATATCTCGGATGTTTCTGAAAGTTCTAGAAGAGTTTTCTATGGTGTTTTTATTGCTTTTCTTGCTTTTTGTATAAATGAAGTGAGACTTGGAAAATAAATGCCATAAGTTACTTGGAAGCAATGCTCTTTGAACTTAGCCTAGTTTACTTTCAAATAAAATGCATTCCGGATGTGGATGATAGTAGATTTCATATTGTAACATATGTTTAGCAATTTTATAAGGTTAATAGGATTTTAATTCTGAACTATATTTTTCATGCATTTTTGATTCATTTTAATTGGTGAAAGAGACATTATAATTTAAACAAATTCCTAAAATGTTAAATATCAAACATGCCTTTAATATCCAACACTTGGGATGTTTGCACAGCATTAACTATAGTAAAAATACTTTCTAACTCCCTCAAATTACAGAGTGCTATGCTTTCATCTTTTTGTCTGTGTGAGGCAGCTAGCTGTATCTAGCAATTGAAAATAGCTAAATTAGATGGTTTCTACATCTGGCATTTTCCTCTGAAACCTCAAACAAAAAGGGAGCTTCTGAAAGCCACTCAGTAGACAAATATTATAGGAAGTGTATGTGTGGTCTTGAACACCACTGGGGACATTATTCTATTTAATGTATGTGGTTTGTTGAAATGCTAAAAAGCCTGGCAGCCCTGGGTCCTCTTAGTTTGAAAGCTGCCTGTTTAAGGACTAAGAGGATTTACAATGCAATCCAATTTAATGAACACCTGTAAAGAGGCTACACCTGTTAAAGAACAGATTAAACATGCTGCATCCATTTTATATAGATATATACGTTAGGCACGGGAAAAATACAGTAAAAAGTCTAGCCCATATTTGAACCTGCATAATAGCAGTCTATTGGAAAATCCTATCTTGCTAAGCAGGGTAGAGATAGCTTTCTCCATATAATTTTATGTTGTTCTACATTAGCTTCTTATAGATTTGACAAATTTTCAGGCCTTCTACTAGCCTAGAAGAGATTCAGTGATTCAGGTCTTAAGTAAGCAGTATTTTAAACCTCTAAGAATAGGGGTATTTTGGGACATGTCCTATCTTCCTTTTCTCTGTCCCCATTTCTCCATGTTGACCAAATATAGCTGCAGTGCCCTATATAACCAAAAACCCGATCATAGGCATAGTTCCCTAGTCGATAGATCACTAGGACTTAGTCTCTGACATCAAATATCTTCTGTCAACACAGAAATGTTGACAATGAAATGAGTGGGATTGGAACAGATGTCCTCCTTTGAATACCACACTTACAATGTAAAGCTTTCTAAATTCCAAAGAAATTATACATTTTTGTGCAATTCTTATGAAGCTGTAATCCCATATGTCTAATTCGAAGGAAGGAAGTTGCTCAACATATGGCATATAACATGGATACAAGACTTGTTTCTCTTCATTTAAAATGAATATAGGAATTTCACAAATAATGCAGCCTTAAAGCAAATACATTAAAATGAAAATATAAATAAAATGGCAAGGTAACCTTTTGAATGAAAAATGGAATCCTACATAGTAAAAACCAAACTAGCAATTTGTAGGCTAAAAAGAATTGCCCAGTAAACACTAAATTATGACTCTGGAAAGGGAGTAAAGTAATTCTTTGTTTATTCAAAAAAGCAGAAGAACAAAGCTTACAATTTAAACCCTGGAATAGGACCAGCACTGATTATGTTACTTAATTTGAAATGTCTGCATAAAAACAACCAAGTTCAGAGAGCTTGAACCAGTGATGGGATTCAATTTTTTTTACTACCAGTTCTGTGGACATGGCTTGGTGGGCATGGCAGGGGGAGGATACTATAACATCTCCAGTCGAGGTGGTATATGCTGGTCCTCTGAACTACTCAAAATTTCCACTACCGGTTCTCCAGAACTGGTCAGAACCTGTGAATACCACCTCTGGCTTGGACCCCTCAAACTCTAGAATAGATGCATATATAGTGTTTGATTTCTGTGTCCTGTCAAAAGAAGATTTTCTAACATATATGGCTTCTGTCTGGTCTGCAATAAAGCAACTAATCTGATACATGCTTCCTAGATTGTAACTGTAAATTTTAAACACAAAACTCAGCTTCATTAATTGGGGGGGAAAGGGGTGCAGGTGGTTCTGCTTATGAAAAATACATTCTAGCTTGGAAAACTGTTAATTACAGTCTTCATTTTCATAATAAAAAGTCATAACGAATGTGATTAACAATCTTTACTACTAGTACTGCATCTGAAAACATTTTGGTAATGAGTAAAGTACGAAGTTCTCAGTTATAAAATATGGAAATCAAGGTCTAGTTCATCTGAGGTCACCATTAATGCCAATCATTCTGTTGTTCTGATGCCTTTCAGAGTGATGAAAGTTTCTATGGTACTATGACACATGCTGCCTGGCTGCTTGAAAAGTATTTATGGGAAAATAACAGCTCTCTATGTAGTGTAGGTGGATACAATATGTTGATGAGTAAAATCAGTTCCAGTATCAGAGCACTGACAAAATGTCTTAAAAGTATACATGATTCAATACTTATTTACCACATTCAATACTTATGTATTTTTAATAATAATGGGAAAGTCAAATCTATGTTCACTCAGTAGGATTCATATTTTAATACAGAATTCTTAAAATGAAAATAAAGACGAAACTTTTATTTGAGGTTTAATGTAATGTTTAATGTTAGATTTGGAACTTTGATCTTGTATATGTTGACGGCAGCAAGACTACTGCGTGCCAAAAATGGAAGGACATTTTGATTCCCATCAACAAATGGCTACAGAAGTTGGAGTTGGCAGAGATGGCTAAATTGATTATTTTGATCAAAGAAAAGAATATAAGTTCTTTTGTTGCTATATGGAGACCACTTCTGGACTTTGTGCTTGAGGTAGAAAAAAATTGAAACTTTGATTCTGAAACTTTGGGTTTTACTGACTAGATTGATTTGTTATTATAGAAATGGCTAGTTTATATTATGGATATAGTAGAATGCTTTATTCTACTGCAACAGAAAAAGTCAGAAGTTAACACTTTTTTTTCTTTTCTTCCTCTCCTCCTTACTTGTGTTTTCTCTTTTCCTCCCCACTGTGTCTTATTATTTGCCTTTGTATTTTATTCTATAATCTAAAAATGTTTTTTTAAAAAAAACCTATATTCATTCAAATGGAATATCCATAGCAAAAACATATCAAATCAATACCAGATCATGCCTTTCCCATGTAACCTAAGAAAGTGGCCTAAACATGGTTTTTCTATGTGCTTACTAATTGCAGTATGGTGGCTATATCATGGCACCTGACACCATCTCTTACAAATCATTCTATTATTTTAAAAATAGGACTGTATATATCTTACAACTTGAGGTGTGGTGCTAGAAGTTCTCCCTCCCCCCTGCAGAATATATTATAAAGGTTGTACTTTTTAGTAAGGAATAATTTCCCTTAAATTTAGTATGAATAAATAGTAGGACTAAAGTATTAGGCTGCATAATAAATCTTTTGAACTGTTCCATTCTTGAGATGTATCAATCTATCTTACTGCATAAATTATCTACAGTTGGATTCCATGAATGAATGAAATGGAAATATTGACATACCTACTTTTTAAATGTAGGTGGCACTACAAGACTGCAGTCTCCCTTTAACATTATATTTCTTGGCAGGGATTTTAAAGTTAAATTTAGTGGAAAAGCTGTTAAACAATAAGAGTTCAGCCAACTATATTTGCATTTTAAACAATTTCTCAACTACATACTGGGCATGTATTTAACAATACATTTTCTTTCTACTCAAATATTGAAATATTATATAGGCTTTTAAAAGTAAAATTCCCAAATGGTTCTCATATTAAAAGGTGTACTGGAACCATGGTTAGTTCTTATGCATGTATTAGTTATATAGGAATAATAGGCTTCTAGGGAGAAAATACATTGCAATGTGGTGTGGTCATATTTTTATGAAAGGCACTTGAAGGTACCAGAGAATTTCAAGGATTTTTATTCTTGCCACCTTGCCCTTCATTTCTCTTGTGCATTTTTCTCTTCTGTATCATATTCTTTATTTATCAAAGTCCCTGACTTAATTTATATTGTGCATGAGACAGATTAACTTGCATGGTTTAAAATATGGGGGTTGGTTATATAGATTGATTGAAGATATTTGGAAGACTTCTTTGTGTATATACAGATATATACACACATGTGTATTATAATGAATCTAAACATAAATATCAACACACATAGTGTTACTTTATTTAGAATTCCTTCAGTGATTGAGACATATAAGTAAAATATATGGACAGGAAAATATAGATACATATATAAATAATTGGTATTAATCTATGTTGTACATTCAAAATAGAATTATATGGAAAAATAGAATTATATGTATTGCATTTTTTTAAAATATTTTGCATTATAAAATACAAGCAATATTATTTTAAAACAGGAATGAGTACATTGTTTTATTTGAATACAGTGGATTTATGCTAAGTTGACTAGAAATTATTAATAGATAACTTAAAGTTTTAAAAATTAAAAAAGATCTACTACAATTTCTAAACTATTTCTAAAATATTAATGTTGATATGCAAATAGTTGCTTAGTTTTTATATCTAAATCCAAGTATGGAATTGATAAAAAATAATTAAATTAACATATACTAAATTTGTCTATTATATAAGACTGGTAGCTTAACTCAATAATTGATATTGAGATCTCTACTGTATTGCTATTTATTGTTGCTTTTTCACATTAAAAAGAGAAATTTAATGCAGAAACAGAAATAAAAACAGAAATAAGAAAAATAACAATTAAAAAACCATTTTCTCACTTTCTCCTTCTTGTAGCCTTCCAATTTTAATGTTCACAAGCATTTAGTTCCTCTCAGGGCCATATTGTAAGTGTTTATAACTAATTCTTCATTGTCAATTCTAAGGTTGGTGGTTGTTCTCTCTGACGGCATTCATTTGGTCTTTATTTATTTTAGTCCAATTTTTTTCATTTGCTCTTTGATATTAGGGTTTACATAAGTTTTGCATTTTCACCTATCAGGATAGTTCAACATCTTGGTTATCTATCTCTTAATAGAGTCTGACCTATCAATAACTTTCTGATCTCCCCATGTGGTCTCTCTCATCAGAGCAGAGAAATGGAGGATAAGGAATTCATAGCTTTTTCTAATGCAACTCAGAACTGTGTTAGTCTTTCATGCAACCAATTTGCTTAAAACATAAACACTGCTGGTTTATGTTCAGTTCCCTGTTAAAATACTTTTATTCAGAAAAGACATGTTGTTGCTTTCATACTAAAGTTCAATAATAGGATCAGGAAACTAGTATTCTTTTCTCCCCAAGTCTCTGCAACGTATTATCTCTTCAGATAAGTGCCTGAAAGTTTATTGTCTGCTTTATTTTACTTTTCTTTTTGAAACTGAATCAATGGCAAACTTAATTAAAAGAATAGTTTGACTCCTTGAGATGTGGGTGCTCCATCACTGGAGATTTTCCAAAATAGATAGGACACCATTTGACTAGCATGATATAAGGTCTCTTGCCTTGGCCAGGAGGTTGGACTAGAAGACCTCTTGAGGTCTTGAGGCCAGGAGGTTGGACTAGAAGACCTCTTGAGGTATCTTCCATCCCTATGATTCTATGTTCTACTTCTACATCTTAGTCAGATTAACTATCACTGCTAAATTCTTTCCACATTGTAAGATGATCTGATCAACCCTTAACTGAAAAAGAAAGTTGCCCCTTTCTTTTATCTTTTCATGTTTTCTTTTTATCTACCTTTCTTTCAGATCCTTATCTTTCAGTCAATTTGCTTTCTCTCTTCAGACAAACATTCCTACAATTAAGCTTTCTTAGTTTCCTGGGGTACATGCCCAATTATCTGCCCCACAAAATTACTTTTGCTTCCAGACTTGTAAGAAGATTAATCCCAGTGAAAGTGATGCTTCTTTTTTCTAGAATAATAATTTGATTTCAAGCATTAGGCTATTCAATATAGCTTCAGAATCTGAAATATTTATAAATCATTTTATCCATCCTGAAAAATACACACAATACAAATGCTACATATTGAGGTCTTCCTCACACATGGAACTAGACTGAATTTATAAATTTCTTGTTTATCATAAATAGACATTTTCCTACACTTTTCAGCATTAATATCAAAGTTTAGATTTCATAATGTTTTAAAAAGAAGTCCTCAGTTTTATCTGTGGAATAAATAAATATGTGTGGGATTAGCTATTCATTTTAATGAGATGCCATTTTAGTCCTCAGATATTGTGTTCTAAATAATGCAAGCCAGAATTCCCCAAGTGAATTGTGTAATAAAAAAATTATCAGCCCCTATTATGTAAGTAAAAACCATTTGAATGCAATTTTATTCCCTTCGTCTTGATCATTAACTTGATATCAGTTCAGAATGTGAAAATCAGTAAGATTTTTATTGTAATGTATGCTAATGCAAGTTTGTCTTCAGGGCTTAGAAGCTGAAAGTAAAAGATAGTAAATGGATTTTTTTTTAATAGCTACTACATTCTTCTTATTCAAGGATCCAGATAAGGTCATTTATGGAAATGTATTATTACGCTGGGGTTGAACATTGGAATTTATAACAACATAAAAAAGAGAAACAAATCATAATGAGAAGTGTTTGAAACAAAGGTATTAACCATCAAAGATGAATCACAATTGTCATCTCATTCTTGGAGATAGCAACTGAAAAATTTCTGTTTTAAAAATTATTATAGAAAATTTACCTTCACACATTTCAATTTCCAAATGCTAAATTGTCAGATAAGATAAGTGTATCTCAAAATTAAAGGTGGTGTTGTGGATAGAGTGGAGTGGAGATCAGTTCTTGATATTGTCTTACCCATGTTGTAGACCAGAGACATCAAACTTACGCCATCATGGCAGTATTATGTGACATATCATGGCTTCCTGTGGCCTACCGGATTCGATTCAAGGTGGTACTGATGGTATTTAAAGTGCTCCATGGCTCGGGACCTGGGTACTTACGGGACCGCCTGCTGCCATCAACAACCTCCCGCCGCCCAGTACGCTCCCACAGGGTGGCCCTACTTGGGGTGCCGCCGCCTGACTGTTGTCGGCTGGCGGCCCCGAGAGTTCGGGCTTTCTCTGTGGGAGCTCCCTCCCTATGGAATGATCTCCCCCCAGAGATACGGGCTATGACGGATATTCTGACCTTCCGGCGCGCAGTGAAAACCCTGCTTTTCGAACAGGCCGGCCTGGCCCAGTAACTATGTTTTTTGGTTTTAATTAATCTAAATTGGGGTTTTATTAGTTTTAATTTTTAACTTAAATTTTGAATAGACAGCCGGATCTAATTATTTAATTTATTTTTAATCGTATTTATTGTGTATTTATTGTATGCTTTTAGTAGGCTGTACACCGCCCCGAGTCCCTTTTTGGGAGAGGGAGCGGTATAAAAGTGTGATTAAATAAATAAATAAACTGCTAAACTGGGATAGGTGTGGCCAGCACATGATGTATCTGGCCTGTGGGCTGTGAGTTTGACAGCCCTGTTGTAGAAGTTGGAAAGTAGTTTGCTACTGCCTTTTTTCCATAAGTTTTTATGACCACTGAGTCTAGCTTTCACCTGTTATATTTCCTAGTGGTGTCCTATCAAGAACTAAGGAAATTTGCTTCTTCATAGATTTTAGATTTTCAAGATCAGCTAAGCCTTTCTTTGTCAAGGGAGGGTTAAATGAAGATCAATTTGGGACAGAGATTCAGGTGCTGAACTCAAAACATAGAAACAACATATTATCATCCTCCTCAACTACAGACATCATCTGGGTGATCCTGGGTCAGTTACCCTCTCTTTGTCCAATCCATCC
The DNA here is from genome assembly GCA_023653725.1 of Bungarus multicinctus. Taxonomy (NCBI): domain Eukaryota; kingdom Metazoa; phylum Chordata; class Lepidosauria; order Squamata; family Elapidae; genus Bungarus; species Bungarus multicinctus. The sequence goes on from CM042844.1 coordinate 36,519,877, forward strand.
CATCTTTTTTCATATGGGGCAAAATTGGATGAGGGAATATATATATATATATCCTGTTTTACCAAGAAGAAAAAAAGTGGGATAGGAATCAAATCATAAATCCTGGTATCTGTTTTTAGCTGAATAAATAATATCATTCAAGCAGAAAAATGGGAAATTTCTGAACCCCTTGCTGCACTGGCTTTAGCAAGATAAGCCAGGTCTTTTGTTCATGTAATTTGCATGTTACATTAAAGCAATTTGCACTTATGCATTTATTAGGGTATAATCAAGATCCCCAAACTTGCTGATACTTTATCTTTTGTGCACAGTAATGACATTTTGGCTACATTTAATATCTGGAAACAGAAGAAATAATTATAGCATTAATCATGCTATGTAAAGATTTTAAACTATTAAATGTTGGTCCTATATTTTTATTTGTTTACCTTGTTTGGCAGAAATATCTAAATCATAGACCCATCTTTTTGAACATGAGTCGCTTCAGTTGTGCAATCACAGTCACTATCTTTACTTTTGGACACCCCATCCATCCTTTAAAACCAAAAGCACCTAACAGGTTGCCTATTACTGAAAATGGTGGATGGGGTTTTCCTTCCTCAAGTTCATGAACCATTGATGCCATTGACAAGTTTATCATGAACTGCTGGAGCCATGCATTTTTAATATACAGACTGTTTTCAGTGGTTCATGAAAAAAAAAGACAATGACAATAGCCATTTTTAGTAATAGGCATTCCATTTGTAAGTATGAATGCTGGCATACATACAAATTCAGCTTAAAGTCAAAATTCGGAAGCGATCTTTTTGTTAACAAGGGGACTGTCTGTGCATTTTTTAATAAACAGAATATTCAGAGTCAGAATTAAACAAAAAAGAGGCATTAAGAGTAAAATACACAAAAATGCCAGACAGAAAACATTTAATCATCTACCAGATGAGAGGGAACATTAGTGCTACATTTAACACTTTAATTAATTAGGGTAATTCTTTTGTGCATCATATAATTAATATGTAGAATTGTCAAATATGTCAATTACTGATATTTTAGATTCAAAATAAAAATTCTAGCTACACAAACAACAACAGGCCATAGAATAATTGTTTGCTATAAAGAAAATGGGAGTCAGTATCCCAATGACTAACAGACTTGGAGGGAAAAAGATCAAGCATTCAAAATAGAACGTTTTCTGTTTCCAGAGTCCTGAATTATCCTGTAAATATGCATGAAGGCAAAAGGCAGATCTAAAGATCCCTTGACCTGCTCCACCACATTTAATCTTATATTAAAGTATGAAAACAGATCAACCATTGATATTTAAACAGATTTTATAATTAAATTAAAAAGAAGCAGCCAACTTTATTATTATTCAAACAAAAGGGTTAGTTATTCAAATGTAAAATGTCTCAGAACACCCTTCTTCAAAAATATGCATCTCTTTTGATGCAAGGGGCTATTTTTCAATTTTCCATTTCAGTTGTTAAATAGCTGCAGATTGTGTGTCCTGAGATATTCCTTAAAAAACGAAGGTAAGTTGGAAGCTATTCTCTCCATCTAGGCTGATTCCTTGGCTCTTATAGCAATTCTGTCTCACAAGCCCCAGTGGTCACGAAGCTCCTGATAAAACCATATGGGAGAGATTCCTATCTCTCTTTCCTTCTTATGCTCAATAATGTCACCAACATTCATTAATATAGAACACTGCTGCTAATTTTGCAGTGTTGATGTTTTGGCAATTATATTAGTCAATAATACCAGCAGCATTCCACCCACTAGTTCTAAAATTCTTGGATCAAACTAAAAGTATCTACCTTCACAGAATGTATTGTGAAAATTGATTTATTCTTGGTTCTGCACTGATGCCTGTTTATTTAGAACACTAGGAACTAAGTAGGAATGCACATCTGGCTTAATAGAGAAATCAAATAGAAAACAAAGTTGACAAAAAATTGAGCTTCAGTGCTGGTAGTTTCCTAACTCTTTTTCCTTCAGATTCTAAGTAATTATACAATAGTTATATATAGTTATATAGCAGCCCTTAACACATACAAGTGCAGAAAAGGAAATGACAGGTTATTTCTTATTTCTTACCTATGTTCAAAAATAGCAGCTATTGAGATAAAGTAGGAATTGAATCCAAGGGGTTATTCCCTTTTTCCAATGTGGCAGTTTTGATAATTCCTCCCTGGCCACTGGAAGAAGCTACTACTACACAGTTCTGACAACACTTTTATTTTTTGGTACTTATGGTTCAATTGTCAGATTGAGGATGGTGATAATACAAATATGGTTGCAATCCATCCATTGTTCTGGCTTTGTCTGCAAGCTGAGAGTTAAAATGTTAAGAATAAAAGGATAAATCCTAGTCTTTTGCCTGTTGTCCTGGTCTTCTCTTCTGAAGAGATGCCACATATAAGAACAAGCTTAAATAAAGCCACTTGCTTGAAGCTTGTATTTATTCATTCATTCTGATACCTCATTCTTTCCTCTGTATAGTCAAGACCTTTCTTATTGAATTCAATGACACCTATCTTGTCTTCATTATCCTACTCTTATTTCTTGGCCAGGTTACACTGTAATATGATATTGGGGAAATGGCTTTCAGAGAAATCAAGTGGCTTAAATATCCTATTTTTAAACCACACAGATTTTCATTTAGGGTTTGAGAGCACACCACACAGTGAATTTTTTAAACCAGGATGAAATTTTAGATTATTTTCAAAGGTTACTCCCTTCATTCTGTTAATGTCCTGATATTAAAAAAAGGAAGAAAAAAAGGCCACAAATGAAAAAAAAAGGTTATCCAGGCTTAAACTAAACCCTTAACTTAATATCATATCAATGCACCTGCTATGTTGCTGCTACATCTTGTTTACAACCTATATTTTATATTCAGGAAATCCAGCATTGTAGGTCTGAGAGTAATATACAAGTTGCAGCTAAAGACAGCCTCTGCTCTGGATTCAATTTTCAGATCATCTTTTCATGCCCTGGTTATAAGCCCCTGAAATATGGCAATGTAATTGAAAAGCTGACAGTGTCTGCACTATAGCTGTGACAGTGGGTGTTATGAGCAAATGGCATTATTAGATTTTCTCTTATTTTTTAGCTTTTCCAGGGATGGCTTTATCTTACATTACCAAAGTGCATTATTTTTATTTCTCCCAGTGGGTGGAGAGAAGGAGTGTACCATTTCAAAGCTTCCTTTGAACAGATACCAAGCATAAAGACACAGAACAATAAAATGCTTATTCCATAAAGATTTATTTATTATCTGTTCCATGTTGTGTTTCAATAAGCAACAATAATGCAATAAAATGGTTAAACAGAGCCAATTTATGTATTTGCTATGTTTTCTTGTCTTCTGCTGGCTAGCTTTTTCCTACTGATATGTCAAGTGGGGATAATGGGATTTGCAGTCAAACACATTGGAAGATGGGAGAATGACTGTTCTTAGCTTCTTCATCTTGTCTCTGAGATGCTGCCTTTTCTTGGCAATTGCCATGGTTATTTTTTCATGATATCTAGTTTATTTTCTTATGTTTATTGACCTTCGGCAATCCTATTTTCACATTCATCTTTAACTTCACTGGTGAAGGATGAAGGACTTCAGGATTTCTGATGTTCTCCTTGAAAATAATAAACACTCAGATTCATTTATTTATAAAATGTATAAGAAACCTCAATTTAACATAATCTGGGTGGTTTACAAAAAAAAAAAAACTTTGACATATGATTTCTATTTCATGATGGTGTCATTTGGTTGTTTGAAGACCACATTTGCAATCAAGAAATAATTGATTTGGCAGAAATTGAAAAGACATTCTGCTTTATCTCTATTTCCTGGGCCATTTAATCCAACTGTATTTTTCCTGTTTTAACTCTGGCATTCTACTTTCTAACTACAAGCAGCACATCTTGCTGGCATATTCAGTCAATTTCAAATTGAATTTATCCATAAAACTTTTTTTTTCATCACTGGTTGGAGCAAAAATTTGGGTAAGTATTATATTAAGAGACCCCCTGCAAATTATAATTATTAATAATTACTTAATTATTCTAATTATAGGTTTCTTGTGACTTTGGTAGTAAATGGTTCGATCTTCTGATTGAAAATGTTCAATTTCAATCCATTTTAATTAGCTAATACCTATTACCATAATCAATGTATGGTTGATTGATTTTATATTTCTCTATGTTGAGCTTTTCCACGTTCATCCTTTTTATATTCCACATTCCCAGTCTAATTTTGTCTTTGAAACTTTGGATTTTCATCTTCTGTATATCAACATTAGCAATTAGATGTCCCAAAGGCTTAAATTTAGTCACATGTTAAACATCACAAGTGCTCAAGAAATGCTAATGTGTTTCACAGTACCATATTCAGTGCCATCCAATCATATGGCATTATATCATCAATCACTTTATTTTGTCTAACTGTGTTACTTTTTTTTATCATGGCCTTCTGCCATACTTTTAATATTGTCATTAATATAGTCATCCACCTCCAGCAATTTCTTATATCAATGCTTTTTACTTCATGTGCCAGCTTGGCGTCATTGGGCAGCTGGATGACCTTTGCATTAGGCAGCTGAATGATGTTGCTAAGAGCATATAGTCTTGTTGTGCACTCCTGGTATTCGTTGCCCATCTCTCTCTACCCTATTGAGAACATAGTAAGATTTCAGGTTAACTTATAATTCTTTAATTGTTTTTCTTTTGAGCCAATTGAGACTTAAGGACTCTGCACTCTGCCTGTAACCATTGTATACTATTGTACACATGGTATTTTTTTTTGTCTAAAAGGGAATATAAATTGACTGGAAGCAGAATTTTTGCTGCACCTTATACAATATATAGGCAGCTCCATTTAGGCATTGTGAAGTGAGTGTGTGTGTGTGTGTGGGGGAGGGGATCGGGAGGGAGATAGAGTACAGTAGCTCAGTTCCTCATGTCTCCAATCTCATTACATTTTACAAGATGAAGTTAATACCTTTTCTGCTTACAGAGAAATTGACATAATTTAGGATCTCTATCAATCTCCCAGATTTCAAAATTACACAGAGAGATACTACAGATAAAGAAAGAGACCCTAAATTGGGAAGTTCAGCAGACATGACAATGGGGTTGGAGTTAGATGGTATATTTTCTGACCCTTTTCTCCTGGAATATGAAAGTAAATTTAAATCCTGGAATAGATTCTGAAATGCTTTTATGTGTTTTGTCAGCAATAAAAATTGTAATTCATCCTCCTTGCTCTACAAATTTTTCTTCACAATTATAAGATCTGTCTGCCTTGATGGATTAATTTAGCTTAAATTTTAGTACAATAAAGAACAAGCATTCCTATGTTTATGCTCTCATGATCCGTTCAACATTTCCTACGCTTGTTGCACAAAATTATGCCTATTTTCATTACTGTGTTTCATTTACAGCATTGTTAAGTAAATATTTGCACAAAAGTGTAACCATTTCAGGTTTCCCAAGATGCAAGCTTTGCCACAAGGTAAATAATTAAACGATGCATTTTCTCTTGTAGCACAGTGCCTGATATAAGTTTGATCATTCCACATCTCTTTGATAATCCATAACTGTCGCTCACAATCATTCTCCTTGTTCAACCAAGCAAAGATAAAAGATAGAACATGTTTCTTTCACCTACTCCCAAGGAAACTCCATTATCCTTGAAAGGTCATGTGACCACACATGAGCCAATCATAGCTAAGAACTTCTTCCCACAAGGACAAGCTCCGTGTGAGCAGAAAATGAAGCTGTTACCAGACAGCAAATTGCAGCCCTCGGTTCTTATGAATATTTGAATGAGTAACTAAAAACAGCTCAGAGAACTCTAAGCAACTGTGACAGCTGAAAATACCTAGGAAACCAGCAGTTTAAAAGGACCATGATGACAAGATCACCAGTCCTGCAATTCCTTCCTTTGAGAGTTTAGTTATCCACCCTCCAGCAAAATAATATTGTTGCAAGGATATTATTTGAAAGATAGAAGAAATGTTTTCTCCCTATACATTTTCCCCAATAAAATAATTAAATAAATCACAATGATTTTTAATCTATGCAAGGCAAGAAAATTGTCACATTTTGTTTTTGAAATATTGATGCTGCTTTTGCTTATATACCTAAAAATTAACCCTGTTGAATCTTTCATTAATATTTCTCAGCTAGTTCCATGTGGGAAAAAAAAGATAATGAGAATAGTTACCCCGAAGCTAAAATGTTCTGAACAATTTGCACTTTAAAAAACCCTTGTAAAATAAACAATGTGATAGGGAATTCAGCTTGTATGTTCATCATAGTAATATGAGGTATTGTACGTTCATAAAAAGATCCCAGCCGTTTGTCCTCCTGAATGAATTGCTTATGAAGCTGTCATTTTCCCCTCTATTGCATGCAAATTCCAAGGCTGCAGAAGAACACTTACATAATACAACCGTTGTGCATACAATAAAAATATGCCTGTCCTCTCTTGCATTTTTGCATGATAACTTTGAAAATCCACTCATAGGCCACCTTCCCCATTTTCAGTTGTTGTCCAATGAAAGAAACAGAAGACAGCAACACAAAACAACAATTGAGATGCAGAGATTTATTTCAGAAATAATTTGGAACATAAACAACCATCATAACACAATTTACAGTAATAATCCATTGCAATGCGGTCCATTGACATAGCTGTTCCAGTAAAGACAGCTATGGGCCAGTGGCCCCAAACACATACTTAGGCATACTTTTTATACTCTTCTGCATGCATTTCACAACTTATTTCCTTGTTCTTTCTTTCTGACAGTCACTTTCCAGTCACACCTGTGTATATCTGAAATCTCTATCCATCTGCTACTTTCAGTTCTCTCGTTCTCATGATTTCATCTTTCTATGTCCAAATATATCTATAAAAACTACATACTTTACAAAATCATGTTTCACAATTAACAACTCAGCTTTGTAATCCAGCTCAGCAGGATTACAAAGAGTTCTGGTACATTTTGAAATAATGAAACTTTGATTCATGTTGCTTTTCAGGGGCTTGCTATTTTTTACTTAGGCCCCACTGATTCTTCATAGATCAATTGGGTATTTTCTTTTACCTCACAGTGTATCACTGAGAATACACAAAAAGAAAAAGGAAAGTAAGAACGAAAGAAAAAAAGAAAAAAAAAGAAGAAAAAAATGTTCACAGGCTACGTCCACATTCTTTAAATTTTATATTTTTCTATATGCTGGTCCCCACTCAATCATTTCAAAACAAAACATGTTTTGTTAGGAATGGACATATACATTATGTCTACTTTGCAGTATACATAGGTAAAGCAGCATTTTAGTCTAGTAGTTATTTTCTATGTATTAAAAAATACTGTAGTCTAGTAACTTACATTTGCAATAGCTCGTCATATATGGAGACTTTCTATACAACTTTTCCTAATTTGCATACCTATAAATACAAAGATTTATGAATTTCACAGCAGATTCAAGATACATCAGAAAGCTGGTTATTGGAAATTCTGTCACAGCATTGTTAATCAAACCATGCCAGCATCTTCTTTATATGTGTGTTAACTTTCTAGTTCGTTAACCTTCAGGCTAAGCCTGAAGGATGTTTATTTGTTTCTGATTAATCAAAATGGTTTCTTTTTGTTAACTTTTCTGATTCTAGGCATGACTATTATTTCAAAGTGAGGTCTCAGGCTCAAAGGTGGTAACAAACTTTTCCCACATATTGTGACTTCATAAGGAATATTTCATTTATTGAAAATGAAGATTGTGAATATGACAAAAATTATTTATTTATGGAAAAAGACCCAATCAATTTCATATTTTATTTCCTCTAGAGATTAGCAAGTCCTTGCTAGGTAGCTTTGGTGACCCTGATGGAAATGTTGTTTTCTGTTTTCTTTTCTTCCTTTTTATTTGAAAAATATGGGCTACATACTATTTTAATTAATTAACATTGAAAAAATATGTGAACAAATGAATTTGTCAGAATACACATTTGAGCTCCTTCTTCTTCTTCCTCTTCCTCTCCTCCTTCTCCTTCTCTTCCTCCTTTATCTTTTCCTTCTTTCTGCCAAGGAATGAATTACAAAATGAAAGAACATATTTTGGAGTCAGTATATGATAATAGGAAGGAACTTGTCACCCACCTCACTTTAAGCCAGTAAAACGTAAATACTTTGACAATTAAAAAGATAGTAGTATTTGATGAGAAGACTACTATAGAACTTTTGTTGAGGAACTGCAGTATGAATTAGGTAAAGTTATCAAAAATATAGGTGGGCTTGACATTTTCCAATTGTTCTGGATTATGGGAAAAACTTCAAAATTTCCTATAATAATATGAGGGAATGATCTGGGAAAGAGGTGGAAGAGCCTCAGACTAGACAATTGTCAGACAAATGGCAGTTGAACCTGCAGAAAGAATAGGAGCATGGCAAATGTCTCAAAATGTCTTAGTTTCTTGGACTATACACCTGACAGGTAAGAAATATACTTTGAGACTTGCAAAATTCTGTTAATGTAACCTTACAATAAAGTTAGAGTTAATAATTCTGAATGTGCTTTTGGTCTGGACTACCAAACAAGGCTTGCCTTTTTAAAAATGAAATTTATTTTACTGCAATTTTGTATCAAAATAGCAAGAATTGGTACTGATAATTTGCAATTTGTAAAGATTCTGGGAGTTACAGAATTTGGAGGCTTTACTGAAATAGTAAATATTCCTTAGTGTTTTGCAGTTTAATTAAGATATTCTACATTGAGATACTTTATAGATTGTCATGAAGAAAAAAAATCTATATAATATCCATAAAAACAAGAGACTTTTTTTATAGAAAATCACATTGTTTTTCTTCCATAATAATGTCTATATTACTGACAGCATCTGGGAGTTAAAAAAAAACTGTGATAGATTTATTTAAGCATGAAAATATGTAGTCTACAAAAATGAAATATGTTGTAGTCCATATATCAATCATAAATGAAACAGTGGTCATTTGTCTTTTTTAAACACTCATATATGAAATATAAATTTTCACTAAAATTTATATTCTTCAGATATATTTAAAGCTTTTGATTCTTTAGAGCTACTGTTTTTAAAACAAACTTGAAATAAATTTAAATTTGATGCTCACTTTTCAAGCATGTTTAGATATATGGATAAAATCCAGATATGACTTAACAGTTATGGCTCTGATTCAATCACAGTTTTAAAAGGCATCAAACAGGGTTGCCTGTTATCACTTTTAGTGGTAAAAATGAAATTCTTTGCCCAAATTCAACTTTCTATTTCAATGCTTCCCAATGGAAATTCCAGACCAGGCTTTAAATTTGGAAGACTATCAAATATATAGTTTTGATAAAGGTCCCTTTCATTTAACTCCTTTAATAACAGGGATAGATCAGGACAATCATGGCTTGATTAAAATGAAATTATTGATAGAATACTATCTTTACAGTCTAAAATATTTTATAGTAGGGAACCTCTTAGATGGATCAGATGGACCAACAAATAGGTGATCACTACTATGACGCTTTAGGTAAAAACTCAAATGTCTTTTGGCAAAATGGCCTGATAGTATTTCAATAATTTAATACTCTTTAGAACAACCGAATAATAATTGTACAATGTTGGAAAACTCTAGTAATATGTTGAAATACCTTTAATTGCCATATTAGAAAAATCATAAGGTTAAAATAATGGGACAATAATGACAGAAACCACAATTTTATTAAATTTGAATAGATTTTATGATTTACCGCAATAGCAACAGATTTCAACATGGCATATTATGTATGTGGCAAATTTGTACATGTATAGTACCTGTTTATTTAGATTGTAATATATCATTTTGTATTTTCTACAACTTTTTTGTCTATATGCATCTTAGATTTATGTTAATGTAGCTACCTGGCATTGCTTGTTAATCAGTTCAATAAAAACCATAAAAATGTAATAGAATGCTTCCATTAAAATTAATTACAAGAAACATACAGAAAGAAGGCCTGCCTACTGAATTTAATGTATAAAACAGTTTTCTTTGAGACAAACTATACAGGTGAAACTCGAAAAATTAGAATATTGTGCAAAAGTTCATTTATTTCAGTAATGCAACTTCAAAGGTGAAACTAATATATGAGATAGACTCATTACATGCAAAGGAAGATAGTTCAAGCCGTGATTTGTCATAATTGTGATGATTATGGCTTACAGCTCATGAAAACCCCAAATCCACAATCTCAGAAAATTAGAATATGACATGCAATCAATGAAACAAGGATTGTACATAGAACAATATTGGACCTCTGAAAAGTATAAGCATGCATATGTACTCAGTACTTGGTTTGGGCCCCTTTTGCAGCAATTACTGCCTCAATGCGGTGTGGCATGGAAGCTATCAGCCTGTGGCACTGCTGAGGTATTATGGAAGACCAGGATGCTTCAATAGCAGCCTTCATCTCTTCTGCATTGTTCGGTCTCATGTTTCTCATCTTTCTCTTGGCAATGCCCCATAGATTCTCTATGGGGTTCAGGTCAGGAGAGTTTGCTGGCCAATCAAGCACAGTAATCCCACGGTCATTGAACCAGGTTTTGGTGCTTTTGGTAGTGTGGGCAGGTGCCTAGTCCTGCTGGAAAATGAAGCCAGCATCCCCATAAAGCTCATCTGTGGAAGGAAGCATGAAGAGCTCCAAAATCTGGCTGCGTTGACCCTGGACTTAATGAAGCACAGTGGACCAACACCAGCAGATGACATGGCTCCCCAAATCAACACAGACTTCACACTGGACTTCAAGCATCTTCCAGTGTGTGCCTCTCCATTCTTCCTCCAGACTCTGGGTTCTTGGTTTCCAAATGAGATGAAAAAGTTGCTCTCATCAGAAAAGAGGACGTTGGATCATTGAGTAACAGACCAGTTCTGTTTTTCTTTAGCTTCTGATGTTGTTTGTTGTGCAGGAGCATCTTGACAAGAGGAATACGACATTTGAAGCCCATGTCCAGGATCCATCTGTGTGTGGGTGGCTCCTGATGCACTGACTCCAGCCTCAGTCCAATCCTTGTGAAAGTCCCCAACACTTTTGAATGGCCTTTTCCTGACAATCCTCTCCAGGCTGCGGTCATCCTGCTGCTTGTGCGCCTTTTTCTTCCACACTTTTCCCTTCCACATAACTTTCTATTAATGTGCTTTGATACAGCACTTTGGGAACATCCAACTTTTTTTGCAATTACCTTTTGAGGCTTTCCCTCTTTATGGAGGGTGTTAATGATGGTTTTTTGCACAACTGTCAGGTCAGTAGTCTTTTCCCTGATTGTGATTCCTACTGACTGAGAGACCATTTAAAGACTCAGGATCCCTTTGCAGATGTTATGGCTTAATTAGCTGATTAGAGTGGGACACTTTGAGCCTAGAATATTGAACCTTTTCACAATATTCTAATTTTCTTAGATTGTGGATTTGGGGTTTTCATGAGCTGTAAGCCATAATCATCTCAATCACACATCATGGCTTGAACTATCTTGCTTTGCATGTAATGAGTCTATCTCATATATTAGTTTCACCTTTTAAGTTGCATTACTGAAATAAATGAACTTTTGCACGATATTCTAATTTTTCAAGTTTCACCTGTATTTCAATCTACATTTCATTTAAAAACTCTGAATAATAGGCTAATTTATGAATTTTAAATATTACATTTTTAAAGCTTTAATTTTAAAAAATCTACCCTGACCAATGAAGTTTTCCTTTATAAGAAAAATTATTGTTCTGCTGCTTCCATGGGCATATTGGCACATATGGTGATACAGCTTGTGGTAATTGCTTCCTTTTAAAGCAATGTGGCAGGAAAAATGGGAAAACACTAACAAAAAAAATTGGAAGCAATTAATGTCTTAATTCCTTTGAAATTCTAATTTGTTAATATGAATCAGAGCCACAGATAAGTGTTCACATTTTTCAATATTCTATATTCCAGACTCAGAGAAATAGATACAGATACAGTATGTAAACAATGCACTCAAGAGAAGAGAAAATCATCCTGGTTAACTATATGTTGAGGAATCATGCTAGGCAAGAAATTAACCACTTGTTAATAACATTGTGAAATATTTTAAAAGTGCAAAATTTACAGCTGCAGGATAAAATCTTACAAAAACAACAGTTATTGACCTCAACCCAAGCACTTACAAAATTTTGGATAGATTTGAAAGGACAGGCCATTCCATACGGGTTCAATAGAATAGGGATGATAGGAAAACAGGAAAAAGTAGATTACCAAAAAACTGTGTAATACAGAAACATAATTTTTAAATGGAGCTGCCTAGTTTAATAGCCTACATTAATTCTAAGAAAGAAATGTTTATTATCCTAAGAAGTTATAAAGATATGGGAAACATAAACTGGATGCGGGAGACATGGCCTAAATGTTATAGATGTTAGTAAGAGTCATTTATGATATTGTAAATATATACACTTTTTTGCGCCTTTGCTGTAGAGCAGAATCCACAGTTATTGATCTATAACAATCTCAATCAGCTGCTGATCATGTTGAAGTTTTTTAATTGGTTTAGCAGTAGTGAAGATTTTTTTTTAAATGAGGCCCTGTTATTGGTTTTATGCCCAAACACCCTTTTGATTTAGGCTTTAGACCAGCAATGGAACTCTTAAGTAATATGGAAAGAATTTTACATAGCCATCAATATTTGTACAAAATCTAAAAGCATAGAACTGCTTCACAATGACCCAGCTCAAACACAATCTGGTTAACTTCAGGAAAGGACTTTAAAATAAATCCTGAGGTATACTGGGAACTGCTTAGCTCATTCTTTGCATCTGTTTTCATGCAAAAAGAAACTATAGCTCAACCCACCAAAAACATATCTGTAAAAGACAGACCAGAAATAAAAGTTAAAATAAGCAAAAAAATATTAAGAGAACACCTGTCTGATCTTGATGAAAACAAATCACCGGGGCCTGATGGATTACATCCCAGAGTTTTAAAGGAGCTGGCAGAGGTCATCTCAGAAGCACTGCACCATATCTTTCAAAAATCCTGGAGCACCGGGGAACTACCAGAGGACTGGAAAAGAACTGATGTGGTTCCCATCTTCAAAAAAGGAAAAAAAACAGACCCAGGAAACTATAGACCAATCAGCGTAACATCAATACCTAGGAAGATACTGGAAAAGATAATAAAAAAACAGATCTACCAACATCTAGAAACAAGTAAAGTAATAACTAGCAGTCAGCACAGGTTTGTTAAAAACAGATCATGCCAAACCAATCTTATTTCATTCTTCAACACAGTGACTAAATTAGTAGACCAGAAAAATACTGTGGACATAATATATTTAGATTTCAGCAAGGCATTTGACAAAGTAGACCACAACACAAGCTAGAAAAAAGTGGAATCGATAGCATCACCAACTGGCTGGCAAACTGTACTCAATGAGTAGTCATTAATGAGTCTAAGTCTACATGGAGGGAAGTAAGCAGTGGTGTGCCACAAGGTTCCATCTTAGGCCCAGTACTCTTCAATATCTTCATTAACGACTTAAATAAGGGAAGAGAAGGGGAACTTACCAAATTTGCAGATGATATTAGTTGGCAGGAATAGCTAACACCCAAGAAGATAGGCTCAAGATCCAGATGGATCTGGACAGACTAGAACACTGGGATGTATCTAACAAAATGAAATTCAATGTAGAGAAAAGTAAAGTCCTACACTTAGGTAAGAAAAACCAAAAGGACACATATAGACTGGGTGAAACCAGGCTCAATAGCAGTAACTGTGAGAGGGATCTTGGAGTCTTAGTGGACAACCAGCTAAATATGAGCCAGCAGTGTGCAGCAGCAGCCAAAAAAGTTAATGCAATCCTAAGTTGTATTAAAGAGAGATACAATCAAGATCAAGTAAAGTACTAATACCACTCTATAAAGCCTTAGTAAGATCACACCTAGAGTACTGCATCCAGTTTTGGTCACCATATTATAAAAAAGATGTTGAGATTCTAGAAAAAGTACAGAGAAGAACAACCAGGATGATTAGGGGACTGGAGGCTAAAACATACAACGAATGGTTGCAGGAACTGGGCTTGGCTAGTCTAGTAAAGAGAAGGACCAGTCGAGACATGATAGCAGTTTTCCAATATTTGAGGGGCTGCCACAGGGAGGAAGGGGTCAAGCTATTTTCTAAAGTGCCTGTAGGCCAGACAAAGAATAATGGATGGAAAGTGAACAAGGAGAGATTTAAACTGGAAATAAGGAGAAACTTTCTGACAGTGAGAACAATCAACCAATGGAACAGCTTGCCCTCAGAAATTGTGGGAGTGCTATCACTTGAGACTTTCAATAAGAGATTGGACTGCCATTTGTCAGAAATGATGTAGGGTCTCCCGCTTGGGCGGGGGGTTGGACTATATGACCTACGAGGTCCCTTTCAACTCTGATTATCTGTTATCTGATGTTTTCAGCTCTGATAAGGAAAATGGCAAAACAGAAAGGCAAGGATGCATTTAGTTACTTACAGCAGCTTTCTAAGATTGTTATCTTATATATATTCTAACTGAAGAAAGCTGCAGTGTAATGAATTGAACTTACAAGTGAACATATATAGGATTGCATTGCCTGTCCCTCTGTGTAAAAGAGAAAGATTCCTACAGAATAAGTTTCATCTTGGGAATGTGTATTTCTATATCTCCCCAAGCAGATAGGCAAATGGCATTTCCATTGCCCTGGAAAGATGGGGGAAAAGAGCTTTCCTTTCTACTGTCATTAATATTTCTACATCAAAGTTGAAATGTATTCTAAAATATTCAAATGTCACAAATGTAGTTATGAAAATGTAAGTAAAGAATATCTAGTTCATGTTTTAAATTCATTATCCTTATTCTTGGTGTGTTCCCCTTGTCAGTTTTCTATTACTGCTATTCAGCTTCAAACCCTGGGAGGCTGCAAGGGATAATGATTAAGACTTTATGACATCACGTATTGCAGCAGCAACAGGTAGTAATGTCTTAAAATAGCCTTTAGTAGTTGCTTTTTATCCTCCCTGAAACCCAAAAGATCAACTCTAAGACACAGATTTCCAATTCCATACCTAGCTAGGAGCTTGCTGCCATAGTTGACTTAAATTTATCTGTGGGCAGAGTGGAAAGTTCACTTAATTGAAATTGTTTTATGATTCTTTCCTCTTGCACCCCTCCATTGCCTTTTTGAGTTCAAAATAGTGATCTTTCCATTAAAAAAAAAGAAAAAGAAAAAGGAAGGAAAGAAAAGAATAAGAAAACAAGAAAATAAATGAGTATCTTGAATGCTACTATGCTATTTTTTTTTTCAGAAAATCTTCTCCATGTTCCATTATCTTGTAATTTAAAAGTGTGGTTTGAAAATGGGTTAACATGACATTTTTTTCACAGATCAATGTTAAGATTTTTCTCAAAGGAAATTAGTGGGGGAGGAGAGGAAAGGAGAGAGGAAGGGAAGGGAAATGGTTATACTCATATGCAATCATTGTATCTATGAACCACAGCTCCAGAAAATAAAATTTTAGAATAAGAAGTTGTGCAAGCTAGGTAGTATAAATGGAAAAAATGTGCCAATTTTGTTAGGTTAATATGTAGGGAAATCTTTTGTATTGACATAAAAAAGAGATATCTAGTAAAGTCCAAATCTACATATAAAATCAATATTTGTTATCTACTGAATATATAACCTTGGACAGACAATCCTTAACTCATGGTCAGAATTTGGCCATGCCCCTTTGTAGAGGTTTCTTGATTCCCTCAGCTCCCTCAGTAGTAACTTTTAGATTATTGCATATTTAACTTCCCTCCATCTGATTTGCAGCCCATTGTTTCTGTTTGCCAGGGTCATCATGTTCCCAAATTACATCTTAATTAATCAATCCATGTCTTCGTTTCTGTCTGTTGGAGGATAATTTTTTTAAAAAAAAAACATCCTCTTTGATTTGAATTTTTAAAAATCTGCAACTAGTAAATTCAAGAGGGAAGAGAACAAAATAATGAGAGGAAGCAAATAATTAAAGTCCTCCCTCCATGGATTTCAGGAACCAATTAAGGAACAATTCATCAGTAACATTGTGGCTAGGGTCAATAGAGAGCAATTAGGGATAGAAGGAGGACTTTTCTAATTAAAATTGTGGGAACTTTTGCTGAATAGTGATTTTCAGAAAGCATTATGCAAGGATTTTGTCCATAGAGATAGGTATTATTGGATAATATAGGACTACAGTAAATGCAGTGTGAAATTCTCATTTTAGTTCCACTTCTTGTTGACTGCCTCAGCAACATTAAAAGATTTTTGGAAGGAAGCATCAAGAAGAAGAAGCAAGGCAGTCTTGATTTCACTGAAGTATTTAGAACTCTAGATTCTCTCACAGGTTGTTTGATGTCAAACATTTCTGCCTTGTACATTCTTTTTTTGCTTTTCTTATGCTTTTTTATGTTTCTTATGTTTCTTATATTATACCAGTTTAGTGTATCAGGCTAGCAGCCAGGAGACTGGGAGTTCTAGTTCTGCCTTAGTCTCAAAGCAAGCTGGATTATTTTAGGAAGGAGACAATGGCAATCTGTTTCTGAAAAATGTTGCCAAGAAAACTGCAGGGATTTGTCCAGATCATCTCCAAAAATCAGACACAACTTAATAGAAGATTTTTTTTTTTGCAAATGAAGAAAGCATATTCCAAATAACCTTTTGAATGCAAGCTGCACCTAAAAGCTATGAATTTCAAAGGAGGTCTAGACTGACTCTATAGCGTAAAATATGGGGTTTTTTTTATTAAAAGGCAAATCAAACCAAGTTTTCCTCCATCCTTAATAATATCTGATAATTACATAAAGGTTATACTGAATCAATTCTGAACTGATAAAATATGTGTGTCTCTCTTTGTGTATATAAATATTTGTCTCTCTCTTTCTGTATATAAATGTCAATTGCTTTATTTTTGGGTAAACATACATACAAGATACAAACAACTTAGATCCATACAAAGAGTGCTGTCAACTTATAGACTACAAGTCAGTATCATTAACACAAATGTGTTTCCAAAGTTAAATCCCAGAGCTGTTTTAAAAATTTTTACAGCCTTGGGTCATGTTGCCTACATTAATGGAGATATAGCTAACAATAAACCCAAAAGAATCTCAACTATTTTGTTTCAGGATAAAACATCTGAAGTAACTGCCAGAGTCTATTATCTCTAGCACATAAATTTCTTTTTATAATAGCTGTGTGACTAAGTACTATAAGTCAAACTCTATAATAAGATTCTTCTGTAGATCTAAGATATAGTTTGTTTATCCATCATTTATTGTATAATTGACACCTAACAATTATGAAGCATTGTTCACAAACTACAATAGAAAGATTTACATAATTTACCCCAAAATAAATAGATTATGTTAGAATTCTATGTGAGATGTGAGTCAGGTCAATATGTATATTTGGCATAAAATTATTAATTTTCCACACCTTCAGAAATTGTGAAAACTGGAAGATAATTGTCCATCCATAGTATGGGAGCAAAGCGTGCAATCACCGAACCGGTTGTTACATCAGTTGAATCTCACCACTGCTTATGATGTCTCCTCACACTTATGACTGTTGCAGCCTTTCCACTGTCATGTGGTCAAAATTCAGGTAGTTGGCAATTGGCAATTGGCATGCATTTACTATGGTTGCAGCATCCCAGGGTCATATGTTTTCCATTTACAATGTTCCCAGTGGCCTTTGACAAGTATAAAGGATAAAGTTCAGGTCGATTCCTGCTGACTTCATGATCAGGCCCATGTAGTTATTATGACCATTTTTGGAATGTCAACTTCCCAGTATGAACTATAGCTTTCAAATTCCCCGTAATAATCAAAAGGAAGAGAAACAAGCCACAACGTATTCAGCATCTCAGTCTATATAAGCTCACAAAATACAAACATATATTTATGTTGCTTTCACATCTGTGAAGATAAAACAATTAAATCCATACCATAGATGTTTTTCTTAATGAAATATTTAAGATTGTGCAGTTTTTTTGTTTTACAAATCACTGGTTTAATTTTTCTATAACCTTTCACATTCTTATGTCAGCAACCAAATGCTCAAGTTAAATTCCATAATATTCTATTTGGATTTGAATTATAAAGAAATCCACCAAGCAAATTATTACTACTGAGGATGTGATTTGTATTCTTTATGCACTTTCAGTATAATTTACATGGTTTCAAATTGTAGCCTTCATAGGTTTTCCCCCACCTGTGATGGAATTCTGAAGTGTTCCTGAAGCTGTTATCTTTTTCTATTTTCACTCTTGCATTTCACTGCTCAGCTAGTACAAGTATCATTTCTTGGAATTGTTCATCTACACTGTTTTTGTACATATTGATCTGTTTCTTGCTATGACTACTAATCAGAACCTTTGTATTTGAGGAGGAGTGTTGGGAATAAATTTACTTGCACTGAAAAATGATACCGTTAACTATAACTGAGTGCTACTGATAAATACATCAGTGTTATTTGAAGAAGGTCCCATTAATTCCAAACATACCATTACAAACTGAAAATAGGTCTACAATGAATCCTATTTAATAATCTTTAAAATTTTCACATACACACACATACAAATGCTTCACAAATGGATATGTAAATATACACATAATTATATATAAATCAGAACTAATTTAGTCTCCTTTGAGTCCTACTCAAATTTGTAGTAATTATGATTCTTCTTTTTCTCTTTTACCACTTTGGGTATTCAGGTAATTATGATTAATTTGTCCTATTCTTTTTTCAGTATGAAATGCTAGCATGACCACCATAGGGCTGAAAGACTCTTATGGCACCTGAAATACTAATACATAAGTTCCTCAGGATCACAATGAACTTCAACAAATGGTTCCAGTGTAATTCTGAAAAAATGGTTATCTGATAAACATGCATTGCTGAAAGCAAAATAATAAAAGGACAAAAGGGTGAAAGGAGTGGTAAGCCATACAATTATGTTGACTGTTAACTAAAGAGCAATTAGGTATAATTCCTTTTTCAATTAGCGTCTGCGGACTACTAGGAAATTGTGTTTTTTTGTATGGGTGTCTGTGCGTGCCTTCAAATCACAACTGAATCTTGGTATGTCTATACATGTTCTACAGTTTTTTGGGGCAAGATTTTGGAAGTGGTTTGCTATTGCTTGTTTCCTAGGGCAAAGAGAGAGGGAATCACCTAGATTGCATGCATAAGGTGGACTGGGACAAACAAAAACTCCAATTTTTTTTAAACATAAATAGGTATGAGAACTATCAAATAATCAGTCAATTCCAAAGAAGCTGCTCAAATAACACAGTCTTTACCACATTGCATGTGGCTATAAATATAGAAATTAACAATTCAATTGTATAAATTAGCATTGGTTAGATAGCTAAACCGTGGAACGAAGAACTGGAATATACAACTTCAAAGAATCAATGGTTTCGGAGGCTAAGAAATATAAAATATAATTCTCATGTTTTAAAAATGAGTTATTTCATCAGAACATTATTTTGTGTTTATTGGATTGCTCAAAGAAAGTTTAATAAGAGTTGAGTATTAAATTTCAGATGCTGGTATCATAGAAATTTGTAGCAATAGCCATAGCACTTATATACTGCTTCATAGTGTTTTATAGCCCAGTCTAGGCAGTTTACTGAATCAACGTATTGCCCCCAAAAATCTGGGTCCTCATTTTACTGATCTTGGAATAATGTAAGGCTGAGTCAACCTTGTACCTCTCCCCTCTCTTGTTCAACATTTATGTGAAGCCGTTGGGCGAGATCATCCATGGTCTTGGGGTGCGGTGTCACCTGTATGCAGATGACACCCAGTTATACATCTCCACCCCAGACCACCCCAACGATGCTGTAGAGGCTATGTCCCAGTGCCTGGAGGCCGTGCGGAATTGGATGGGCGGAAACAGGCTCCGGCTCAACCCTTCCAAGACCGAGTGGCTGTGGTTCCCGGCGCCCCGATATAGCCAGCTGACACCTTCACTGGCTATTGGGGGAGAGACTTTGCCCCCTACAGGGAGGGCTCACAATCTGGGTGTCCTCCTGGATGCACAGCTGTCCTTAGAACATCATATTGCGGCCGTCTCCAGGGGGGCGTTTTATCAGGTTCGCCTGGTTTACCGGTTGCGGCCCTTCCTGGATCGGGACGCCCTGCGCACAGTCACTCATGCCCTTGTCACCTCTTGCCTGGATTACTGTAATGCTCTCTACATGGGGCTCCCTGTGGGGAGCACCCGGAGATTCCAACTGGTGCAAAATGCGGCCGCGCGGGTGATTATGGGGGCGTCGCATAGCTCCCATGTGACGCCTCTCCTGTGCGAGTTGCATTGGTTGCCGGTGGCTTTCCAGGTTCGCTTTAAGGTTCTAGTTTTGACCTTTAAGGCGATCCATGGCATTGGGCCAGGTTACCTGCAGGACCGCATTCTGCCGGTGATCTCCAACAGACCGGTGCATTCCCACAGGGAGGGCCTTCTCCGGGTGCCGTCGGCCTCTATGTGTCGTCTGGCAGCCCCCAGGAGTAGGGCCTTCTCTGTGGGGGCCCCTGCCCTCTGGAATACTCTGCCACCTGAGATACGCACCAGCGCGGACCTGAGGACCTTCAGGCGCGCGCTAAAAACCTGGCTCTTTGAGCAGGCTGGCCTTGGCTGACATAGGTTTTAATTGTCTCCTTTAATTTGGTTTTAATTTGGGTTTTAACATTTTAGGGGGAGGGTTGTTTTTAGCTTAACAGCCTATTATTTAATTGTGTTTTAACTTTTGTACTAATTGGGGTTGATTCGGCTGTACACCGCCCTGAGTCCCTAGGGAGAAGGGCGGTATATAAATGTTATAAAAAATAAAATAAATAAATAATACCTGCAATACTGCATTCTAATTGTTGCGCTACCACAGCTCCTTTGTAGATACTTTAACTCAAGTGATTCAGTTTTGTCCAGCTATAGACTTGTTTTAGTTTTAAATTTTAAATTCCCATATATATCAATACAGTTTTGAAATAGATATTAGAATTAAGGATTTCTGTGTCATCTTGAATTATATTCTTAAAGTATGGAATTTATCATTTTTAAAAATATAGTTTGCTCTATTCAGCTATTGAGCACAGCAAAGAGGATGATTTTATGTAACTTAAAAGAAATTTACTCTCCTAATTTGAAAAAAATGGGTACAAGGTATGAGTTTGTATTCTCTTTGCAAAGGTGTCCATGTCCTAAAAATGACAACTTAGCACAGTATATTGCTATATAGTATAGAGCTTCAGGATTGAATAAGTATACTGTTATCCTTAATATGATTTTTTTTTCTTTTTTGTCATGTTTATTTTATTTTATCACTATAATTAATCAAGTTAAACTTTTCCTGTGATATGGATTTTTATTTGGTATATGGTAGAAATTATAATTCCTGGATAGAAATACTATATATGGATGACCAGAATTGAATAATACATAGATATTAGTAATATTAATGTTTTTTTCTACAGAGATAACTCTTTCAGAAAACAACTATAGTCTCCTGGTTATTAAACCACCTGTTCAAGGCTGTTCCAATAGATCTAGTTAAGTAATTCCCCTCTAAAGGCTATAAGAAACATTATGTCCCTTGGATCCTTAACCTTTAGACAAGTCCACATAACTAAAAATGATTTATTCTTGCACTGTTGTCTTGACATTCTTAGTCTCTGCTCAGTCTTGCAGGAAACTCACAGCTATGCAAATACATCAGTACTGTGATGGCTGCATTTGGTGTGCATTGTCCCATATAATTCAAGAAAATGGATTTATAGTAAGGAAAGTCATAGACAATGGGTTTTATTTTAGGAAGCTTCAAAGTTTCAGATGATGATCTTTTCCTTTATTCTTTTTGATGATAATGTTTTACCCTTGACTAATGCTTTGTTATATCAGTTTGCTGATGTGGGAAGCTGTGAATTTTTGTGGGATTTTCTTTCTCCTAGTTTCCTCCTCCTTGGCTTAGCTTGGCTTTCTCTTGTTTTTAGTTTATTTAACAGGGAAATGTTTCCCACAGGTAAAATGAACTTTTAAAGAAGTAAAATGAGATTTATCATAATTTTCATATATTGTCACACAAATCAAATCCAAGTTTTTAAATATGCCAATTTTAGGTTTAATTGAATTAAGTTGGGCCAGATCGCCTATAACAATCTGATATTCAGTTCACATATCAGGTGCTTGTTGGGGGCAGAATGGGAGCTGTGATTGGCTTACAGAGTCATATGTGTCTATATAACCTATTCTACAAGCTATCCAGGGGTGGGCTACTGGGGATTCGTGGGGGTCAGGAGAACCACGAGCTAAGATTCTGCACAGTTCAGAGAACCTCCAAATCTCGCTCCTGGCTGGCACCACCCACCGTTCTCCACCCCTCCCAGGAGTCCCCACATGGCCCATTTTGGACGCCCTTACCTGCAGGATGCAGGTAAGGGCATGTGCGGAGGCTCGAGGAGGACGAAAAACGGGCCTCCCAGAAATTCAGGAAGGCCAAAAACCGGCCCATTCTGGCTTCCAGAGAGCCTCCAGAGCCCGGGGAAGCCACTTTTGTCCTCCTGGAGGCTCGAGGAAAGCCTCCAGAGCCAGGGCACAGCAAAAACACCCCCTCCGGCCATGGTGCAGGAGGTTGAGTAGGCCACACCCACCATGGTTATGCCCACCCAGCAACCAGGCAGAAAACCCCTTGCTAAAATTTTTGAAGCCCCACCCCTGAAGCTTTGTTGGCATAATAAAAATCATGTGTCATTTAGAGGCTCTTCAATGTTCTATGCAAACATGCTCTGTCATTGGCTTCAGACAGCAAAATGTCTTATGCTGGAAACAAATGTTCCACATTGTTATTTTGCACCAAATAAATATATTTCAAAACCGATTTTCAATTCCTCAATGGATAACTATCTGTTTATCAACCATTTTACTTTGGTATGTTATATTATAAAGGTTCAAATATCTCATATTTATGTAAATTTTAGCCACTTGAACTGTGCTCATGTTGTGAAAATATGGATATTCGGAATGTTTGGATCAGTATTATCACTGAAGCAAAATGTTTTAAACAGGAAGACAAAGGTATGTGAATATTTTAAAGCACTTTTACTTTTGGTATTTATTGAATATGCATTTCAAGTGTTTCCACAACTTTCTTAATATTCCACATTTTAAATATAGAAAATGGTCTAGTTCCAATTATAAGAATATTTTATTATTTTTAGGAATAAGGGAAGAATTTGTTACTGAGAATAATTCTGTGGATGAAATGAAATTACTCAATTCATACACAGAATTATTCCTAAATAAGTGATGTAGATCTTGTGATCTAAATGTTATAATTCCTAAAATTGTAAATAATTTAAAACAAAGAAAAAATAGTAGCTTCTAGATTCAATGGAACAACTACACTTCATACTTGTATAATGAACAATTTGAATAGTATTAAATTTGCTAGCTCTTTCAGCAAAGTAACTTTTTTCCTATGCATTCCTTAGAAATCTCAGTTCTTTAAATAACTTAAGGGGAAAATAGAATGAAGAATGTTGATTCATTTTTAAAAGACTCTCTTGTTGTCCTCAAAGGCAGAAAATATAACAAAACGTATCTTCCATATTTTTGCTCCAATACACTTGTACTAGCTTGCTTTCTTCACTGGGGATTAATGATAATCAGCAGGCCACCCATAGATATAGATAATTGTGTGTGTATATTGCTATTGTAAAGACAATAGCAATAAAAAAATAATAGCAAAAAAAAAATAACTTAAGTTTGTTTGATATATTTCATAACAATCTAACTTTGCATGGTAATCCAAATATATTTTTTTACCACTGGCAATCACCTTTGATGTTATGATGGTACAGTTTGATAGGCATGAGGTGACATTGAGATATTTTGCATATGTACAGATGTACAGATCAGATGATGATTCTTTTAAGGGAGGCACGCAGTAACTGACTATCTAGATGAAAAAATATTAAATAATGCAGTTAGGAAGCGTTCTATTATGCAATAAGTATCACTTCAACTTTGAATCAATGAGTTAAGATTTCAGACACTGGTCTTCTTGGAAGTAATATCTTTGAAACTGTGGCTGCTTTATAATCCAATTGCTGGCACATTTTTCATTTCTGAAAATGATGGCCATTTTGTTGATCTACTTCTCTGGTAGCCTACTGTCACCATTTATCTTAGAAGAAAACATGTCTTGTTTTTTTTACAAGTAAGCTTACTCAAACAAATTCAGGTTTTAGAGAATCTTTTGAAAGAAAAATGCTGTATAAATGTATGAGGTTATTATGTCAAAAGAGAATGAAGCTCTCTTTCAAAGTCTAGTCAATGTGTCTCATTCACTCTATTCGCCAGATTGCCTGGTGCACAAGACATTCCTGTTCTGCCGCAATTCTACATTCTTAATGACTTTTATTCAGCATTAATGTGGCTGCCATGAGCACCTCAATAAGATTTTATTGCCAACTCAGCATTAAAGTATCATTATTGCAAAGTGTTACTGTAAGAGTGAATGCCTGCCAAACATTTCTCAGAAGAGCCCTGTGCTTTTAAGATAAGTGCAATATTCGCTGTCTTCATTTTCATGTTAATGTCAGAGATGAAACTTTTTATTGATTGGGCAAAACAACTGCGAGCATGTGAAGAAGTAGACAGCAAACGTTTTAGATACAAGGAGAATCTATACATTGGAAAGACAATATTTGATTTTAAAAACTCTAAGTAAAAATGATGTAGGATATTGCAACTCCAATTTTCCAATGTTGCCTTTCTCACAGAGGTTGTATATGCAACCAATTTCTGTTTCTTATATATTTTTTCTTCAGTGACCATCACTATTCTAATAAATTGTTTATATACCTTAATGCCAAACCCTGTGATACAAGGGATCTAATAATGTCAATTATTTTACCTACAATATCCTTAGTTTTATGAGTAAATGCTGCATAATGTGCCAAGGCATTGTATTCTTCTGAAGAAAACCACATTCCAGTAAGAAGAAAAAGAGAAAAGAAAAACTACATCCATGAGAAGTAATTATTGTATGTGCAGCCCATCTGTGTATGAAAATTTAGATGGAGATGCTAATGCAGAATGTTACAAGAAAGTCTATTGATAAGAGTTATGTTCACATGCACATTCAGACTTAATTTCTATATCCTTTACTAGCACAAACAAGGAAGAAATTCATTCAGTTTATATTTTAATGCAAATGTATCCAATCTCATGTTACAAAGTAATTATTCTCTAAAATGTTCATTCCTCCAAAATGAATTTTTCCAATTAAACAATATTTATAATAGGGTTGAATCTGTTGACTAAATAATATACACAATGTTTTAATACCATGGAAAATCAGTTACAGAAATATGTACTGTATAATAGGGAAACAGCATTTGGCAATCTTAATTAGGAAAATGTACCATTTTTAAATTAGAGTTTGTTTAAAAATAATTCTTGATCTGGTACAGAAATGGAATGAATATTTATAAAAAGGAATTCAGTCCTACTTTCAATTTTTTAAAAAATATATCAATACAAATAACAATGTAACAAACATGTAAATATTGCATAAACTGTATTCATTTATACAGGTAATAAGAAAAGGTAAGTTGACGATGGTCATTTCAGTGTGATCAAATCAGAATTAATTTTAAAAGTAAAGGACATTCTGTTTTTTTGTTATATTTGGCATACTACCAACTCCACAATCATACTGTCTTGCAGCCATTGCTTTATCTTTCTAAAGGTGATGGAGATAACTTTCAAACTTGTTTTTCTCCAGAGAAGATTATTAAATAGTTTTTCATGATTTAGTGACAGTCCCAAGAAGATTCATGGCTTGATTATGTTTCCAGCCTTTATAAATCAGTACTGATAACAGATATAAGTAAAAGGGTTAAAGTAAATAAATAATAAACTAGGATATCAGAAAAAAACTCATGACTATAAATATATTAAGATAAAACTTAAAATCAACAGTACTGAAAAGAATGATTGAAAAGAGAGAGAAGGAAAAAATGGGCTGTCTGAATAGCTTTTATGAAAACAATTTAATAAATCACTAGGAAAAAAATTAACAATGATTGGGGCCAAAGAAGTTTAACATATTTGGGAAGTAGTCATTGAAGCACTGAATTTAGAAAAAAACCCAAATAAAATAATATATGTATTTATAGCTATAATCTTTATGCGGTCCATTAAATGAATTGTATTCTGCGAGATCTAAGTCTTTTATCATTTAATCTTGATTTTGACCAGTATTCATTGAGTTTTCTGTGAGCAGTAGAATTAAATAAAAATCCTTGTTCAGCATACACTGGCTATTAACTTTATTATTAAAAATATTAACTTTTATAGTTGCTATCTTAGTTTATTTGTAGTTGAAAAGAACAGACATTGCTCTTCTCTGCCTGAAAAGAAGGTCAGAAAGAATGTGTACAATTCTATGCATGTTTGTCAAAAAATAACTATTGCTCTATTTAGTAAGATGCAAGTGGTCAGGTAAAGGCATGTAAGCTTGTATTACAAAGACATTACTTAGTTAAATGTATTTGAGTCACTCATACTGAATTATCCATCAACTATGTATTTTCAAAATCAGTTGCAACCATGAGGTGATTAGCTCACATCTTTATTACATTTGGATGCTAAAATGTCTCTTCTAAACCTGCATACTCCGTAAGCTGGAAAAAAATCCCATTCCAAGACTAGCCACAAAGGAGCTTTAAAAAGTTTTTAAATATGTTCTGTCAATCAAACCTAAAGTTGTCAACCTGGAAAATGTGAAGAGATCATCTAAGCCTTGGAAAATCAAACTCTGAATTTGCTGTCCTCAGGAGTGTGGACACTTCTAGAGAACCCACTAAATGTGAGCAAGTGCCACTACTGTACATATCTATTTGCATACAAATAGTGACTGCAAAAGACAAATTTATGGCAGCCATTTTATTTTTGGTATTAAACCTTTATGTGATCCTAAGCAGGCAGCAATATGAAAGTATACTGCACCCCATTGCTATGTTGATGGTTTTATTATGTATTGTACACAAAGTATATTTTAAAAGAAATTATAACCGAGCAATAAGGGGCTTCTTTCTTCTTTATGTCAGTTTTCCATGCTTATAATGCCTGAAAAGCCCTGAAATATCAACATATAGCCCATGCATCTTCCCCTCATGCTACCGTTTATATTTGGAATCATTTCCATCAATTTGAGCTGTACTCAAAGGAATATCAGTAATGCACATTTTCTTAATGAAATCAGAAAATGCTTTATCAGTAGTTGCCAAAAATGCTTGCTTTGTTTAGGAAGCATGGCGATAAATTATCATACAACAAGGTCATAAAAGGATAAATGTTCAACAAAGTAGCCACAATATTCACTTCACCACCAAAACTATTTTAGCACTGAGATAGAAAATATGAAGGGGACTGAACTCCTGAAACAACTCCTATCCCTAAACCAGGGGTAGGGAACCTTGGCTCTTTTATCACTTATGGACTTCAACTCCCAGAATCCCTGAGTGAGCCATAAAAGGTTCCCCATCCCTGGCCCTGGTTTTTCAGTTGTGGGGGAAATCAATTTTTGACTGGAATGGGACTGTTTAATATACAAATGTAGGACATATTCTTTATATATTCTTTATATGTCCTACATTTGTATATCAAACAATCCCATTCCAGTCAAAAATTGATTTCCCCCACAACTGAAAAACCAGTAGGCCAGGGATGGGGAACCTTTTATGGCTCACTCAGGAATTCTAGGAGTTGAAGTCCATAAGTGATAAAAGAGCCAAGGTTCCCTACCCCTGCCCTAAACCAATGAGAGCATAACCAAAAAGAGATTGTGAATGCATTGGTTAATGTTGTATTTTTGTTCCAGATATTTTCCCTAGTATGTATGTGTTCATGGTGTGCTATCCTTTTATATCTCCATGATAAAATATCACTATTTTTGATGAAATACTCTAAAATGTTACAGATGGTAGAGAATAAAACCTTTTCAACATTTATTTTATAATTTCCTATCTTTGTGTCATATTTGAAGCCAATTATTCTCTTAAAATGCACTATTCAGGTTCATATTTTTCACCGGATGAAAATATAGTAGTAAACAGCTTTGAATGGTCTCTTCAATTGCTATTACCTCTATTTCCTTTTGATATTCTATTTGCATTAGTGATATTCTATTTACATCAATGAAAGTATCTCTTAGTAATCTTGTACAGTTTCCAAGTAGTAGTACACAGGCATGTTTTTGTTAGATGCTACCGTAATAAAATCAATGTTACAATTAAAGTTATTTCCCTGTAAGATATATTTATGAACTATGAATCTGACAACCAGTTACTGAGAAGCATAGAGATTAATAGTTTCACTATCATTTATAATTCTTTTGGCATGTTGTTGTGATTGATTATATTCACAATAAGGAATTGTATATTTCTGCAGAATACAACTTATACCAAGAAAATTGATTACATTCACCTTAAGCAATCAGACCACAGAGTGGAAATATTAATTAAGTTTATTAAATGCTGTAAATGAAATGCTTGATTTGTTTAGATTAGCTGGATTTTTGATATTGTAGTTAGTCATGGTAGTCTAAAATCAGAAACAGGATAGAAGCATTTTTTCATACATATTTTATTTTCATAAGCTGCAGCTTATTTCAATCATATCAATCATATCAAGTAGTATCATCTATTCAAAGAATTTCATCTGTACAAGCATGAGCATGATGGCCACATATAGCCAACATTGGCAGATCTCAAAAAGTTATGCAACATCATTTGGTGGAAAAAAAATATTTTAAAAAAAGTTTAAAACTTCCTGGGTATTGGAAAGTTTATAAATGGTCTGGAAAGAAGACAAAAAAACTATGCAAAATTGTCAAGAAAATAACCAGTAAGCTTAGTTCACTTCAAAAAGAAAGTGAGCTGCGACGAGTTCACTTCATTCTCAGTGAGCTGCGATGAGCATCTGTAGATTGGGAAGTGCTTAGTCTCCTGCACGATAGGCTGAGCTTAATTAACAGGACGCTGTGGCTCCTCCCCCGTCTGCTGCCCAGCGTCCCCAGTTTTTGATGAAGACGAGGAGATGTATGCCTGCCCATAGTAAGGTCAAACTAATTGAAATTAGAAATCAACAACAACCACATCATTGGTCGGAGCAGGAACAAACAGACGGACATTGGGAGCGGACGGATGCTCATCACAGCTCACTGAGAACGGGTGTATCAGGTAAGTACCAATGCCCTTTCTCCATTGAGCTGCTCTGAGCATCCGTAGATTGGGACATACCAAAGCTTGGCTGTCCTACGGGAGGGAGTCCATCTGATTTGGAACTCCCTCTCTGTCAGAATGGACTTGTTGCAACACCCTCCTGCCAAAGGAGGCCTCAGCGGAGGCAAAGGTATCAATTTTGTAATGCCTAATAAAGGCGATGGAGAAGCCCATGTAGCCGCCCTACAAATTTCAGTAATAGGAGCCTGCGTGGCCCAAGCTGCCGAAGTTGCTGCACTCCTAGTAGAATGTGCGGTGATACCTTTCAGCACCTGTAATGAACTAGATTCATATGCCTTGGAGATCGTGGCCCTCAACCATCTGCCAACAGTCGATGGTGAGACCTTTTGTCCTTGAGTGGAGGGTTGAAAGGACACAAACAAAGCTTCCGTCTTTCAGAAGGAAGCCGTCCGGTGAATGTATATGCGGATGGCCCTGCGGACGTCTAGTCGGTGCCATTGCTGCTCCAGGCCCCGAGAAGGGTTGGGACAGAAATTCAGGAGAATTAGCTCCTGTGCTCTATGAAAGGCCGAGTTTACCTTAGGAGTGAACGTCGGATGAGGTCGAAGCACCACTCTGTCTGCATGGAAAATACAGAGGTCCTTGCAGACCAACAAGGCTGCTATTTCCGAAATGCGTCTGGCTGATGTGACTGCCACAAGAAATACCACCTTGTAAGTGAGATAGCAGAGGCTTGTCATTCTCAGGGGCTCAAATGGGCTCCCAGTGAGAGCGGAGAGTACCTTATTGAGATCCCAGATGGGATAGTGGTGGATCGTGGGAGGGCGAAGATTCATTGCGCCCTTCAGGAAACTCTTTATCCTTGGGTGATGAGAAATAGATGAAAAACCTGCCCATCTCACCACTGAGGCAATAGCCGTCACTTGCCTCCTCAAAGTGTTTGAGGAAAGCCCCCTATCTAGGCCGTCCTGCAGAAATTCCAAAATCTGTGCTGGTGCCGCCAAGCACGGGTCTATCTTGAATTTGGTGCACCATTTATGGAACATGGTCCATGTAGCATTGTATATGCGATTTGAGGAAGGGCGTCTGGCCACTTGAATGGTAGTGATCACTCGGTCAGAAAACTTCTCTTGAGTCAGATGTTTCTGCTCAACCTCCAGGCAGTTAGTTGTAGCCATTGAGGTTCGGGGTGCTGGATCGGTCCCTGTGTAAGGTGAACCTTCCGAGGTGGGGTTCTCCAAGGTTCGGCAATGGACAATTTCTTGAGGTCCGCAAACCATGTCCGCCTGGGCCAGTGTGGAGCCAGCAAGAGCAATTCCGATTTCTCTTCCAACAACTTGTGGATTACCTTGGGTATCAGAGGAATAGGTGGAAATGTGTAAAGAAGACCCTGGGGCCACTGACAACAGAGGGCGTCGAAGTTCTCTGCCCCTTGAGTTGTATACCTCAAAATGAACCTGGCGAGTTGTGCATTTTGGGGGTAGGCGAACAAATCCACAAGCGAGAGGCTGAACCTCCAAACTATCTCCTGGAATAGATCCGGATGCAGGTGCCACTCTGACTGGTCGACCGTGGCCCTGCTCAGCCAGTCGGCTGTCATGTTTGCCATCCCAGAAATGTGTTCCGCTACGATGGAACTCAGATTCCTTTCCGCCCAACGGAACAGCCTCTCTGATTCTGTCATGAGTTGCTTCGAACGTGTACCCCCTTGCCTGTTGATGTGGGCCTTGGTTGTGACATTGTCCGTAAGAATGAGAATATGACCCATGCGCACGTGAGGGAGAAAGTTGCGAAGGGCTAAATGAACTGCCCTGAGCTCCAGCCAGTTGATGTTGTGTAATTGATCGGGTACTGACCAGAGTCCTTGAGTCGAAACGTTCTGGAAGTGCGCGCCCCAACCCGACAGGCTGGCATCTGTAGTAATGGTCAGCCTGTGAGGTTCTTTCAGAAGAAAACCTTTGTTGATTGTCGGAACGGTCCACCAATAAAGAGAGAGACGAACTCTTGTCGGAACCAGCACCTTTACTCTGGAATTGCTTCGCCCTGATCTTTGGTAAGGAAGTAAAAACCATTGTAGTGATCTGGTATGGAACTGAGTCCAAGGAATAATAGAGATGGAGCAAATTATTTTTCCTAATAGCTTGGACAAATTGGCAAGGGGAACTTGTTTCTGCGTTCTGACGCTGTGAGCTAAGGACCTGATGCTTTCCAGTCTCTCAGGAGAAAGGAAAACTCGCCCCTGCACTGTGTCAATTATGGCGCCTAAGTGGGTAATCAAGTAGAAGGAACCAAATGGCTCTTTGCCCAATTGAATAAAAAGCCTTGTTGTTGGAGAACCTGAAGGGTTAGTTGTAAATCCAATTCAGCCTGTTCAACGGAAAAAGATAATAGTAAAATATCATCCAGATAGCAATGTAGCCATACAGAGAGACTCCATAATTGAGCGGCCACAGCCGCCAAGACCTTTGTGAAGGCCCTTGGGGCGGATGATAAACCAAAAGGTAAAGCTACGTACTCAAAATGCCTGTTATTGTAACAAAACCTGAGAAATTTGAAGTGAGAGGGCCGAATTGGAATGTGTAAGTATGCTTCTGTCAAGTCTATGGAAGATAAAAAATTTCCTTCCCTTACCCCAAGAAGAATGGACTGCAACATGTTCATCTTAAATTTATGATAAACCAAGGAACGGTTCAATCACTTTAGATCTAATATAGCCCTCCATCCCCCCGAACTCTTGGGGACAACAAAAAGAAGGGAGTAAAATCCCTGGCCTTGCTGTTCTCTAGGAACAGGTTGAATGGCTTTGATTTCAAGAAGATGAGTAATCGCCGTCTCCATAAGGTTCCTTTTAATAGGATCTCTGGAGATAGGGCATCGCATAAAAAAATTTGGGGGAGTGGAAGAGAATTCCAGTGCCAGGCCAAATCTAACCGTGTCACGGACCCAGGAATCCGATGTAATGGAATCCCAACTATCTGCAAACCCTTTCAATCAACCTCCAATGGGAAGTGATTGACTGCAGTTATCTTGGACGCCTAAACCCTTTTCCCCCAGGGCCCCTGAAGGATCTCCTCCCCTTCCTCCGCGGTGGGATCTATCCCTGAAGTCGGGCCCCTCTGGCTGTCGGACCTCCCTAAAATCAGAAGTCCTCTGGAACCTATTGGCGAACAATCCCCTGTAGTAGGGATGAAAGGAATTCCTCCGAAAGGGCTGATAGGGTCTGGGGTCAGAGCGACGGAGAAGGGAGGGGAGAAACTTCTTTTTATTCCTTGTTTCAATCAACAAGGGATCCAAAGCCGTGCCAAACAGCTTATTTCCTGAAATTGGGGAAGATGCTAGCTTCCACTTGTTTTTGGAATCTGCCTGCCAATTTTTGAGCCATAGCAACCAACGGGCCGCCGTCTGAGAGGCCATGGCTCGACCCGAGAATTTTACTGAATTGAAGGTGGCATCAGCGGAGAACTCTGCGGCCACCATTAACTTGGCAATATCCTGATGGGCTCTGAGATTGGAACTCGGAATAGTGTCCTTCAGGTGGCGAAGCCATCTGAGGGAAGTCCTGGTAAAAAAGGATGCAGTAGTAGCCGCCCTTATCACCCGAGCATCTGAGAAATGAGCCTTCCTAAATGTGATTTCAATTTTTTTTTGTCCTCAGCTATGAGGGCATTTTCTGATTCAATGGAACAGATAATGGGGAAGCCAAAGAAATGATGGGATCATCCACCGCTGGAGTAGTGAGATGGTCTGAAAATTCTGGATCTAAATTGAAAAATTTACTTATAATGAAATGTAACTAAATTCTAGACACCTCTTTTTTTTACACATACACACATTAGTACACATACACACATCACTTCTACTACTGAAGGCATATTTTAATATTTTAAACAAAATAGTCATTAACGGATTGATTGGAACAGATGCCATATGATTATTTTCTCATACGTTACACAAGAATAATATTGCCACTAATCTCAACAATAAATCAGTCTGATTAATTAAAACAATCACAAACTATTAGGAAAATATTTTATAGACTATCTTATATAATGAAAGTTCATATCAATCAAACATTTAATATGAATACCATGAGGTTTAAACAAAGGGTTTTTTTATGTGTGCATGTCTATGGGTTAAATTCCATCAATCCTTGCAAATGATTAAATCTATGTGTACAACCTGGTTTTGAAATTCAATTAACTTTTCTGAACATCCCAGAAAGCTAAATAAGTAAAAATCCATTTCATTATCATTATTATTTAACTTTGTTTTGAATGTTAGAGACTACTTCTGTTCAATCATATTTATTTTGCATTTTGATATGATCCCTCAAGCATTAAGAATATCTCAATGGCTATTACTCTGATTTGATGTGTTCATACTCAATTTTTGGAGAAGGACAATTTCATCATCCTCAGCCATTCAGTCATGTCCAACTCTTGGTCACTCTATGAATCAGCACTTTTCATGCCCCTCTGTCTCGTTCTGCCTCCTACAGATCCACCATGGTCATTCCAGTGTCATCTTTTTAGTGTCCAGCCAATGCATACTATGGACAATTTATTTTTCTATATACAAATTTAAGTATAAAAGTAACCTTTATTCATTTGAAGTTATGATCATACTGAGTGAGGGGATATACAACAGTTCCTGGTTCTTGTGGCTATTATAGTGTACCTGTGGAAACATTTGGTAACCAGCTTTCAGTTGTACCACCATTTGGGTGGTAACCAGCTTTCAGTTGTGATGGTCACTGCATCCCACTGTCAGTGATCACCCTTTACATTGAACCTTCAGGGCTGTCTTCTGGCAAGTAAAGCCAATGAGAAAACTGAAGGAAGTTACAAATAGTGACCATGTGACTGTGCGACAATGTGATAGTCTGGGATTCACCAAATCTTAGCAACTAGAACTATCGCAGCAGCCATTATAAGTCAGTGTGGTCATGTGACATCACACTTTATGATAGCATCATTTAGTGATAGATTTACTGGCCCCAATTACCACTGGAAAGTGAGAACTCCTTCTAACAACAGATTTTCGTATTAGTGAATGGCATTATATATATATATTCGTAGATTTTCACGGGTTCAGGTATGCAGGTCTTGGCATGTTCGGGTCTTTTCCCATGTAAGATTGAGAGTATCTTGTTGATATTTCAATGAGGACCCACTCACCCTCTTCAGGCTAGTGCTTTCGGCTTCGTGCTTGTGCGAGCAAAGCATGATCAGAGCTACTGTCTCTCTATAAATACTGATGGGCAGGTTGACTGTGTTGTCATTTCTTGATTGGTTGATGGAGTTGATGTTTGCAGATTGGCTGGCTTTTTTATAAGAACATGTGTGGCTGAGGTATTGGCTGTGTGTCTATCAGCCTTCTGTGTTGTAATGACCTGGGTAATGGGCTGTGTGATGACCTTCTGAGTTCTACTGTTGTGACATCCTGGGTCTTGTGCTGTAATCTCCTGGGTTGTAATGATCTGGGTAGTGGGCTGTGTGATGACCTTCTGAGTTCTACTGTTGTGACATCCTGGGTCTTGTGCTGTAATCTCCTGGGTCGTTGGCTGTGTTGTAACATCCTGAGGTTTTGTGGTGTAACCTCTTGAGTTCAGTGATGTGATATCCTGAGCAGGTGGCTGTGATGTGATATTCTGGGTTTTGGTTTGGCTCTGAGTTTGAAGCCTGGCTATGTGTTCATGGCGTGTGTCAGTTTGCTTGGTTTGGGGTTGGAGTGTGTGGCAGCTGGTGATGCAGCTGTGGTCTGGTTTCTGGATGGTGGTTGCCTTTTGTCTATGGGGTAGGTTTGGGTTTGAGTCTGGTGAGGGAGATTGGTGGTGGCATCATGTGTTGTTTTGGGTTCGGTGTTGGTTTTTGTGGCTGGGATTCATTTGTTGATAAGGCACTACAGATAAAATCAGCAAAATTCTCCACAAACATAATATCAGGACAGCCTTCGGCACTGCCCAAAAAATAGTCAACATCTAAGAAACCCCAAAGACAAGATCCATCTAGAAAACCAAGGAGTTTATGAAATACCATGCAACAATTGCCCAGCCACATACATTGGACAAACAAACAGGAGAATAAATGCACGCATTGCAGAACACAAGAACGTAGTCAGAAAAGAAGAAAATACTTTCTCCCTTTTCTAGCACCTTAAAGCCACAGGACATGAAATTAATTTTGAGGGAACCAAATTAATCTTCAGTACTGAACACTTCAACAAGAGAATAATCAGGGAAGCCATCGAAATAGAGAAACACCCCCATAACATGAATAAACGGGGCGATACTCCTGCCTACCAGACAACTGGAAACTAGCCCTTATCAACAAATGAGTCCCAGCCACGAAAACCAACACCGGACCCTAAACAACACATGACGTCACCACCAATCTTCCTCACCAGACTCAAACCCAAACCCACACCATAGACAAAAGGCAACCACCATCCAGAAACCAGACCTCGGCTGCATCACCAGCTGCCACACACCCCGACCCCAAACCAAGCAAACTGAAACACGCCATGAGCACATAGCCATGCCTCAAACTCAGAGCCAAACTAAAACCTTGAACTTCACATCACAGCCAGTCGCTCAGGATATCAAATCACAGAACTCAGGAGGTTACATCACAAAACCTCAGGATGTTACAACACAGCCAACGACCCAGGAGATTACAGCACAAGACCCAGGATGTCACAACAATAGAACTCAGAAGATCATCACACAGCCCACTACCCAGGTCATTACAACCCAGGAGATTACAGCACAAGACCCAGGATGTCAAAAAAATAGAACTCAGAAGGTCATCACATAGCCCATTACCCAGGTCGTTACAACACAGGAGGCTGATAGATACACAGCCAATACCTCAGCCACACAAGTTCTTACAAAAAAGCCAGCCAATTTGCAAACATCAACTCCACCAACCAATCAAGAAATGACAACACAGCCAACCTCCCCACCAGTATTTAAAGAGAGACGGCAGCTCTGATCACGCTTTACTCGCAAAAGCACGAAGCCGAAAGCACCAACCTGAAGATGGCAAATGGGACTTCATCGAAACGTCGTCAATCTTACATGGGAAAAGACCTGAACACGCCAAGACCTGCATACCTGTACCCGTGAAAATCTACAAAAACAGATAGATAGTTAGATAGATAGATAGATAGATATAGATATAGATGATATAGATATAATAGATATATAGATACAGTTATTGATATTGCCATAGCACAGCAACTTTGATTTGATCCTCAAGATTATGCACATTTAAGTTCATAATAGAATACAAATTTGAAAACACTAAGTAAATTCTTCCATCGAGCAAGGTGGGAAGAGTCAGAAATAGGACTCTAAACCACATCATAGCTAAAAAAACTGCATCAACTTTCTTGCACAAGGTTTATTCTTAACACTATTTTTCTTATGAAATACTTTCTAAACTGATTTCTCTTACTCATTTTAAACGTAATTGGTAAAAATATACAGAGGAACTTTTTTTCTCAACCCTAGATATTTAGAATTGCAGAACAATCAATATTCATTTGTGTTCTTAGTTTATATATTGCAAAAATGTTTTTCAATTAAAATCTCAATGTTCTATTGATTGATTATAAAAAATGCACTCAAACTTGTATCATGAAGCCATGCCCTATATGCTCAAATTATATGGTAGGTATACCAAATTTAAAACAAATCCCATATATACCCAGAGTTGCTTTGTATAATGAGATGGAGGCATATAAATTTAATAAATAAATGCTATTTTTTTGCTTCCTTCTCTAAATGAATTCTATTCCCAGTGACTACATCAATGCAGATTTTTTGATACAATGCTAGTTTCATCTCCTCCTCTGCTCTTCTCCTCCTCCTCTACTATTATTGATGCCATTTTATTAATTCATATTTAATTTCTCTTTTACCAATTAAGTTTTCAACTATGACAAGATTACACAATGAAAGTACTTAGGGCTGAATGACGACCCCTACAATGCTTTTCTTAGAACTGAGCCTACAATCAAGAACAGAACATTATTTAAATGTGTCTCTTACATCAAACATCAGAGCCAACCCAGCAAAATGTAATGGTTGATGGATTTTCCAGAAGATTGTATATATAGGGTTTTATCAGAAAACAGTAGACTCCTAGGGAACTATTATATTATTTTCAAAAGGAACCATAGGGCAGTTTTCTTATCATTATTACTTGATCATTATCAAGCCAGGGTAAAAACTAGATTAAATGAGGTTTGATTATTTTTAATTTTTCATTGATGTTTGAAGCTGAATCAATATTTTCTGAAATCTTGTCAAGTCAAAGAAGAAAATATTACTGAATGGGTAATATCTATTGAAATTTCCTTGTCAAAAGAGGGTTTTTTCAGTGAAACATATATATGACTTCTTTTTCAGGGCAGTTGATGCTATTATCTTTCTGAAGTCAATTGCCTGACTTCCTTTTGGATTCACTCTCATCAATAATTCATAAATGCAAGATAGGTAAGAGTACAGATGATTTAATACAAGCCTGTTTATATCCTTGGACTGCATTAACTGAAATTAATTGAAATTGATCCAAATCAACTTCGGCTATATCTACTGAAGCAATGACAATGGTGATGCCAATAAACTTCAGTTTAAAAATGCCTGTTTCATAGACTGCATGATCCCTTAAAATAAGGAATATTCTTAGGCTTACCAGTGCTGGATGGGCATTTATTATAGATGTGATTGTCAAAAAACTTTTTTGACTTTCTTACATGCTCACATGCAACATGCAACAGAAGTCTCAACAGGAATGTCACACAAGTTAAGTAAAAAGTATTCAAAGTAAAAAATATTCAGAGTCCCCTTTGAGTTCCATTATTTTCCTGTGGGAAATAATATTGAAGGATCAACTATCCCTCTGGAAAAATTGCTGATATTGTAAAGCAGGGTTGGATAATCTGCCCATGAGCTATATATGCCCCCAAATTCTTTTTACAATCACCCTAATATAAAAATTCAGTGAAAAATTAACAATGCAATCTGTGCTACTCTATGAAAGGATACTACAAAAGGGAGATGTTCTAATTTTTGAATAGAGATTAGTGTGTCTAGAGCTGAAAAAAACCCAAGCTGAGTGAAAATCAGAGAATCTTCCAACCCTACGGTCCTTTAAATCAATGGTTGCCTACCCGTCGGCCATGGACCACTGGTGGTCTGTGAGAAATTTTGGTAGCCCGCGGAGAAATTTCCCCCCAAAAGCACCTCCCCAAAGCAATTAATCCAGGGTACATGGAAACACAAGGCTGTGCCACCCACATGGCCCATGGGAACACAAGGCTGCACTGCCCACATGGGCCTCCCACTGCTGACCCCCACCCTTCACTTCAGTGCAAACCTTACCTTGAGTAGAGCCACGTGAGCTGGAACTGGAAGGTAAGACCAATGGCGGGGGAGGGAAATTCACCCTGGAGTGGCTTGCTGACGTTGGTGGGAAAGTCGGTCCCATATTCCAGAGCTGCAGTAGTCACAGGACTGGCCCTTTGGTCATCCCAGAGCAGCTCCTCCACCTGGATGCACCGGCCTGCCATGGAGAAGCTGCTCCTGACCAAAGAGCCAGTCCTATGACTACTAAGCTGTGGAATATTGGGCTGATTTTCCCACCAATGTCAGCAAGCCACTGTCAGCCTGCCCGTCTTTGTTTTCCTTCACTCAGATTGACCATTGTTTTGTAATAATTACACTAACTTTAATAATTTTGTTGTAGTTAAATAACCTTTAAAGATTTTATGATTAAATAAGCATTTACGATTTTGTTTTAAATAAATAAGCATTTATAATTTTGTTATATTAAATAGGTGCATTCCATATTAATAAAATGGAAGTTCTCTGATCATTATTTTACAAATGTATTTATCTTTTTTTTAAAAAAAAATCATATTAGTGGTCCGCGGGATTTAAAATTATAAGTTTGGTGGTCCCTGAGGTCCAAAAAATTGGCAACCCTGCTTTAAATGAAGTTTGAAGGCCTGACTCTTATTCTCTCTCCACCCCTCCCTCTCCCTTTCTCTCCCTCTGCCTCCGTCCCCTCCTCTCTCTGTATAAATTGGTTCAATGTATTGACCACTCTTTATTTACAGTGATCCTTAGTACTTTGCATTAATTGGTTCCAGGAGGTGCAATGAGTACTAAAAAGGATGAATCCCAGTAAGCCACATGATTTATCACGTGATCCTTTGTTTTGGCCCAGAAAAACTTTCTGCCCATCCCTTTTGCTATGTCAGTGACCTTCCCAGAATGGCTGACTTCTTGTCCATTCTCCACAGCTGTCCTCTTTTTTCTATCACAGAGTGTTGAGTACTAAACAAATGCAGAGTACTGGGACAACATTTCATATCAAAATGCATTGAATATCAAATTACAAGTACTGAGGTAACACTGTATTCCTTTAAAGAAAAAAACCAGTTTCAATTACAAAAATATACAAAGTTTATAAGACTAACCTGCCTTTGAATTTTCTCACATGGCTCAAATTTTCATTCAGGTAAAGCAATGACATTATCCATACAATCCTTTTACTACAATCCATTATGAGGCAGGATTGAACATGTAAAATGATGGTTATGGCATCATGACTGACATTCATTCTCTTTGTATGTGTATGATGCCACTGATCCCTAATTAATTTTTTGAACCCAAAAGTAAGTACCCATACCAAAACTGACACCCAAGCTGGTTTTCACAAAAAGAAAAGGTAAAACAATAGCAAACTCTCACCTCATCTGTGTAGACTGTATTGGCACTACAATCAAAATCCAAATTATCAGGGCCTGGAAGAATATACAGTACCTGATAAGGGAGAAAAACAACCAGACTTTCTGGTTTTGCTTGTATAACATCTGCCTAAATATAAATTCCCAAGTGAGAATGCTTTGCTACACTAGAATCCTACTTGAAAAAGAAGGTAAGAATAACACACTTCCAGACTAGAATAGCTACTGTTAAACTGTCTTAGATTTATTAGATTGACTTTATGAATATGACAAAATTATGAACCCATAAATTATTCCCAAGATTAATTTACTAACCAAGAGAAAACTGCAAGGCCTCAAGTCATCTATATATTCCTAAAGCAACCAAAGCAGGTGAAGATGCCCTGTTGAATACTGTATAAGAATAAAGTTGTCTTTTTCTCTTCCATGACACAATAACCTATGTGAGCTTTCTTATCTTGGGATTTTATTGTCAGAGTTGTCAGAATAAAGTCAGAAAGATTGCAGATTGTTGGAAAGAAGATTGTATGCATTTTGGTTTTTTCATTAGGAAATTAAAGCAAAAAAAGGTCACTCCATTAGAGTTGTATTATCTGCCCCAAATCTAACATTTGTTGTAAAGGATAAGTTTATAGTTATGGTAGGAAATCAGCTAGAGAAAAGCCTAGATGAAGAACCTCATTTAAAATATGATTTATCCAACCCTTATAGCTCTTCCCTAAAGAGCATGCAGAGTGGTTTCTGGAGTTCATTTGCCCAGCTTGACTGGTGCATGAGATACAACACTATCTGGCCTGAGAACCTTGCAACAGTGACTTGTGGTATTATTACCATGTGTCTTGACTATGTTGGCCAGCATTTGAGGTTGTATCAGAAGCCACACTCACTACAGAATGCATTGGCTAGTTTGTTTAGGAATGAAACCAATTGTTGTATAAAGCATTGATTGCATGGTCACTGCAGTAGTTGTCAGTAACTTATAGCTTAATTCAAAATTCACATTGCTACATATAAAATCCTAGATAACAGTGTATTGGGTATCAATCAATAGAAAGATACAATAGTGAAGTTGTGTTTCTGTGAGAAATAAAGATCTAGATAATAAAAAGAATCTCTGTGTTAAGATTCCTTTAAAGTTAACCCAGAGCCCTTAGCCAATAGTAATTTCAACTCCCAGACTGTTTAAGCTGCTAATATTTCACAATTTTTTAAATCATTTGCATTAGGCTCACATTCATTTCATGACTTAACCTCTAGAGCCCTTTATGAGATGTACTAAGCCTTATAAAAATGTATTAGGAATTAAGTTCACCAGAAGAATCGCAATAAAGCGTTTGGGAAAGCTGTATCTCTTGAATGTTGAACTCCAGCTCCAGGATGACCTCAAAGAAGGGTGCACAGCCCTAAACTGTAAATTGACCACCACAATGAATCTACAGATAATATAAAGCAAAATATACAACCTTCATTTTATATTTCAGTTTCCTGGATTTTTTGAAGTATGAATGGAAATTAAAGTCTTATCCTTCACATTAAACTGAAGGAGAGAGGTAGTATTACTGAATGTGTATTTTTTTTTACTGTAGGAAGTTAGCACCCAGCCCTCTCCTAGAAAAATGAAATATCCTGGGAAATATTAAAAAGGCAGAATATTTCCCCTAAAAAGAGTAGAAACTCAGAAGCAGAAACTCACCTCAGAGAGGCAGAAACTCAGCCCCTCCTCCTTTGCTAATGGGCCATTAAGGCCTAGGCCAGAATACTCTACATAATAAAGGCCTCTACCCATCTCACCATCTGGCCTGGGAAGATTGTATCAGCCAACATTCAGGTGAAGCCATGTGGTCCAGACAAAGCCTACAAAGTTAGTTAAGATCCCCGTTCCTGGGAGTCTGACAGCCAATGGGATACATTTCTTACACAGGAACAGGAAACACTAAGATGGGGCCTCTCAGCATCTCAGCTCCTTCCTTCTCTTTTCCTTCACCTTGAAGCGTGTGATCATCCTTTTCACTTTGGAGCTCCAAGCCATGTGGTCCTTCCACCATTAAACCATCTTTCCAAACAGCTTCCATGTTTCCAGTGTCTTTTTCCCCACGTGGAACTGAACCAAGAAGGATAATTCTTCCAACATTACAATAGCAGTGTTTTAGCAGCAGCGTGAACAAAGTTGCTACACATTATTTTGGGCCCCATGAAACTCTTTGTAGAAATATTACCTGCTTTTAGGAAATAATTATGCACATTATTTCTCTTCTGCCCAAAATGCAAATAAACTGAGACCTCTCCTTTATAAAATTATTCCTGTCTGTCCCACAAATGTAAAAGACAAAGTGACTGATTGGAGGATAAATACTATACACGTTCGATCAGCTTGTTGGCTTGCAATTGTCATTTTCATTCTGTTTTTCATTCTAAGCACCAATAATCTTAAACATATAATAAGCAGAAAATTTAACACAAGTACATTTTAGATCAGATTCAGCATTTTTAGCTACTATTCTGCTTAATACAATCTTTTGGTAAATCCCTTCAATCTACCTTCTTTTGTTTAAAATCCTTTATTTAAAGAATGGAGTGAAGCTTTTTTTGTTTTCTACTTCTTTTCTCAACTATTTAATGATAGCTTGAAATGTATAAAGTCCTCTGAATACAGCCTATTCTCTGTCACTCAAAGTCAGAAGAATAAAAAGAGGAATTCATACAGAGTCTCACAATTTTTATGTAGTATGTTCCTGAACACGTTCAGCTGTTGCAATATAAGAGCAGCTTATATTGGATAAGACCAAGATTCCTCTTAGTTCAGAATTTTGCTTCTCGCTGTGAATAACCAGATATCTCTGAGTTCTTCAAGCAGCAATGTGCTGTCCCAGCCAGTGTAAGGAATTACTTAGGAATTGTGAGCTGTTCCCTTAAGGGAAATGGGAAATGTAGTTAAAGGTATCCTAGGAAATATAGTTCATGTCACATGGCCACATCTGTAATCCTGATTGGTCACTAAATTGACCCTCGAGGGGTTGTGGGAGATTGCCCTCCATTCTTGCCTGGACTCATGAACTGATAAGCAGCTTATCGCTATGTGATGGGTTAGGAAAATAACCATGTTTTACCTGCATGCTGATATACAAAGGATTGGTCATTATAGAAGAGCTTCATCACAAATTTATTTTATTTTTATTTATTTATTTTAGGTTTTATATACCGCCCTTCTCCCGAAGGACTCAGGGCGGTGAACAGCCAACTAAAATACATGTAGACAAATATAAATAGTTAAAAAAGAATTAAACCCTAGGCTGTCCCTATAAAAATCTAAAAACCCCAATTAAAATAAATTAAAACTTTGTACACCCATCCCAACTAATCTAAAAACCCCATTTAAAATCCCATTTGAGTCAGCTCAGGCCGGCCTGCTCGAAGAGTCATGAAATGTGAGTCATGAAGATGCCTGATATACCAATAAATGTACTTTGTTATGGATGTTTTGTGGAATTGTCTATCTGCATCTGCACAGCTACAAATCCACCTATGTGGATAGAGGCAGCGAAGCGTTCGCATTTCTCCGCCCTTGTTGCGTTGGCAGAAAATCAGCCTGCTGCTCTGTTTAGAGTGACCCGCTCCCTGCTTGAGCCGAGAGCACGGGAGGACCTCTTGCAGGGCAGGGCAGAGGAGTTTTCCCGATTTCTGCATGACAAAATTGCTCAGATTCGGGGCGGGCTGGACTCCAATTGGGTGGTCCCGGGGGAGGTGTCTGGGGCAAGTCTTGAGATTATTATCTGGGAGGAGTTTGACCCTGTGACCGCTGAGGGTGTGGACAGTTTGCTGTGGGGGACTGAATACCACCACATGTTTGTTGGACCCATGTCCCTCCTGGTTGGTTTCAACCGCCAGGGAGGTGACATGAGGCTGGCTCCAGGGGATTATCAACGCTTCATTGAGAGAGGGGTCGCTCCCTACTGCCCTGAAAATGGCGGTGGTGCGGCCCCTCCTCAAGAAGCCTACCCTGGATCTGGCTGTTTTAAATAACTATCTTCCAGTCTCCAACCTTCCTTTCCTAGCGAAGGTTGTTGAGAGTGTGGTGGCGTGTCAGCTTCCTCAGTACCTGGAGGAAGCAACTTACCTCGATCCTTTCCAATCGGGCTTCAGGCCCGGGCATAGTACCGAAACAGCATTGGTCGCGTTGGTTGATGATCTCTGGGGGGCCCGTGACAGGAGGTATTCCTCTGTCCTGGTCCTGTTAGATCTCTTGGCGGCTTTTGAT
Source organism: Bungarus multicinctus (assembly GCA_023653725.1). Taxonomy (NCBI): domain Eukaryota; kingdom Metazoa; phylum Chordata; class Lepidosauria; order Squamata; family Elapidae; genus Bungarus; species Bungarus multicinctus. Next base: position 36,564,202 of record CM042844.1, read on the forward strand.
ACTATCAACCATAGTATCTTATTGTGGCGGTTGGAGGGGTTGGGGCTTAGAGGAACTGTCTTGCGATGGTTCTCATCCTTCCTCTTCAACCGTTCACAATTTGTGTTGATGGGGGGGAGAGGTCTACCTCTAGGCCCCTCATTTGTGCGGTGCCTCAGGGGTCGGTCCTCTCCCCTCTTTCTCATTTATGTGAAGCCGCTGGGGGAGATCATCCGTGGTTTTGGGGTGCAGTGTCATCTGTATGCAGATGATACTCAGCTTTACATCTCCACCCCAAGCCACCCCAACGATGCTGTGGAGGCTATGTCCTGGTGCCTGGAGGCCGTGCAGATTTGGATGGGCAGGAACAGGCTCCGGCTCAACCCTTCCAAGACTGAGTGACTGTGGTTTCCGGCACCCCGATATAGTCAGCTGACTCCGTCGCTGGCTATTGGGGGAGAGATCTTACCCCCCACAGAGAGGGCTCGCAATTTGGGCGTCCTCCTGGATGCACGGCTGTCCTTAGAAGACATATTACGGCCGTCTCCAGGGGAGCTTTTTATCAGGTTTGCCTGATTCACCAGTTGCAGCCCTTTCTGGATCAGGACGCCTTACGTACAGTCACTCATGCCCTTGTCACCTCTCGCCTGGACTACTGAACGCTCTCTACATGAGGCTCCCTGCGGGGAGCACCCGGAGACTCCAACTGGTGCAAAATGCAGGCGCGCAGGTGGTTATGGGGGCGTCACGAAGCTCCCATGTGACGCCTCTCCTGCGCGAGCTGCATTGGTTGCCGGTGATTTCCGGGTTCGCTTTAAGGTTCTGGTTATGATCTTTAAAGCGATCCATGACATTGGACCAGGTTATCTGCAGGACTGCATTCTACCGGTAATCTCCCACCGACCTGTGCGTTCCCACAGAAAGGGCCTTCTTCGGGTGCTGACAGCTTCTATGTGCCGCCTGGCGACTCTTAGAAGTAGGGCTTTCTCTGTGGGGGCCCTCGCTCTCTGGAATGGTCTGCTTCTGGAATTATGCAATAACATGGACCTGAGAGCTTTCAGACGTCATTAAAAACCTGGCTCTTTGAGCAGGCCGGCCTAGGCTGAAATGGGATTTTTAATGTAATTTAGTATTTGTGTTTTAAATTGGGATTTTAAAATTTGGGTTTTAATAATTTATTGGGGAGGGTATAATTTTAGACAGCTTAAGATATTTAATTCTTTTTAACTTTTATAATTGTAATAAAGTTTTACGGTTGGCTGTACACCACCCTGAGTCCTTTGGGAGAAGGGCGGTGTATAAATATTATTATTATTATTATTATTATTATTATTATTATCATCATCATCAATAATAATAATAATAATAATAATAATAATAATAATAATAATAATAATAATAATAATAATAATAATAATAATAATAATAATAATAATAATGTGCATGAGACAGGACAGATTAGTAAAAGATGATTATTTTCCTAACCTGTCACATGGGACTCCTGGGGCTGCTTCCCATAGCCGTGCTGCTGCCACCGCTGCTCTTCCACCCTCTGGACTGGCCCGGCCCCCCACCTTGGCCTCCTTCACCTGGAAAGGTCCCCGGTGGTGGTGGGGAGGCACGGAAAGGCCCCGTGCAGTGGACGAGGGCCTAGCACGTCTCGCAGGCTTACCTGTGAGTAGGGCAGGCAGATCAGGGTTGCTCATTTGGGGGCGGCCGGCCGGGAGAGTGGCGTAAGTGAGCATCAGATGGGTGGGGCAACTGAGGACCAGCAACTGGAGAACCAGTTCAGGGGGTGGCCAGCCAGAAGTTATTAATGGTTCCACGACCCATGCCTGATCATTGCTACAGGTTTTCCAGAACCGGTGAGAACCAGTTGAATACCACCTCTGCACAAAATCCATGCAAATTTCATTCCTTCACATTTTCATTTTGGCTAGCAGAATCATAAAGATGTCCTTGACAGATTCACTGGTGGAGATGGAGACATACTCCTATTCATTTGTTCCACTGCAGCTGATAGTTGAGGGTGATATAACATAGATATAACATTATATCTTCAGGATCAAAAGGCATTTCTAGATCAAATGGCTTTTCAGTGCTCCATGAACTTTTTCATTTTAAAATGCCATCTAAGTTCATGACCATTATTGATGGCAATTAATGAATTGTACAGATTAATCATTTATTTAGTGAGTTCTCCTGCCAATTATCTTCTTAATGACCCATTATTTTGATTGAAGAAACACCTTTACCATACTACATACAGTTATGTAAAGATATGAAAGAGCATGCACAACCAAATACAGTAGAAACACAGGTAATCCTTGACTTATGACAGTTTAGCAACAGCTCAAAGTTATGACAGCATTGGGGAGAATAGTGACTTGCGAGCTGGAGTCACACTTATGACCATAGTACCATCTGTGCAGTCACATAATTGAAATTCAGATGCTTGGAAACTGGCTCATATTTATAACTGGTTGCAGTGTCCTGTGGGTATGTTATCATGAATTTCAACTTTATTTTATTTATTTATTTATTTATTGGATTTTTATACCGCCCCTCTCCCAAAAGCGGGATTCGGGGCAGTGTACAGCCAGATAAAACAGAACAAGTATAGGGAATTATAAAGTTAAAAACAATTTAAAATAATTAAATTTGTGGCCAAAAGATAAAAATTGTATCAAAAACATATAAAATAGATAAAAATTAAAAAACCAATTTAAAACCCCCACAATTGTTACTGGGCCAGGCCGGCCTGTTGGAAAAAGTGGGTCTTTACTGCGCGCCGGAAGATCTGAATGTCAGTGATGGTCCTTTGTTGTGACTTGTGAATAGTGACCCAAAATATGCCCATTAGAAAAGGTGGATTCTTTTAATGACCACCATGAAAGTGTCATAAAATCTGGTATGACAGGACTTACAATCACAATGATTTGCAATGGAAGTTCTGGTTCCAATTACAGTTGCAAGTTGAGAACTACTGGTACAATAAGTAAAAAAAGAGAAACAATATTCTTTGAAAATGGTTTCATTGTGAATGTATATTGTATACTCCTATGCGTATCTATTTATAAATAATTATCATTTACTTCTGTGATATATATGATTGCATGGCATGTTCTCTCATGTTTTAAATTTTCCTGGCCAAATGAAGGATATCCTATTTGCAAATTTCCACACATTTTATTAGCTTGTCAAGTTCTTCCTGAATCTTGATACCATTTTCTGTTTCCTTTCCCCCTACGTTTATGTCTTCACATTCACATGCATAGACATTTCTGCTTAGGCTGCTATAGCATATCAAGTGTCCATGCATGTACTGTATAACTGGGGATATGTTTTGAAGCAGCTGTGCAAGACTTCCAATGGAAGTTGCTGCTTGAAAAGCTCAGGAAGTGTGGTTTGCTTGTTCTGACACATCTTACAAAGCATCCCCCTTTGAATGCTGAGCATAGTTTTAATTCATTATACAAATTCCTCTTCTTTCTTGCTCTTTTTCCAACTTAACACATATCTAATTACTATGCACCTCCTACCTCAAACTCTGTTTTGAGCAGCAAGTCTTCTACTTCAAACTGTAAAATTCTGTTTCCTATTTATATCTATTTAGTATTTTCAGAATAAGTTGAAATAAATCTGAGTAATCCACAAGATCTGCTGTCTTTAGTGAGTGAAATGGGTTTAGCAGCAGGGAGGATGATTAGTGTAAAGAAGAGAACAGGAATAAAAGAAAAGGCAAGGCTGGAGAAAGAGGCAAAATTCAAAAGCGTTAGCAGAGGCAAAAAAGAGCAAAGAGTTAGAACGCTTAGATTTATTACCAATTAAGTGCAAAGTGATTGGAAGCTTGAAGTTATAAGGGGAAACAAACATGTATGTTAGAGAAATCAGATGAGAAATAAGGATACTCCAGCAATAAAAGGGGAACAAATGGAAGAACTTTCTAAAGTGATAAAAACAAACCAATAAACCAAGGCAATATGGCAGAAGAAGGCCATAAAAGAGAGGGCTTTAAAGAGGACAAAATGGGAATGAAAACAACAAGCAGCATCAAGGGGCAAAAAGGCAACATTTAAAAGAAGAAATAGTGGGAGCAGTAGAGGAAATAAAAGTTTAAAATAGAGGAGGGGAAAGATTGAGATGCACAAGAGAAACAGAATGATTCTAAGGCAGAATATGAGAAGGCAAAAGCAGCAACATATATACTGAGGAAGAAAGAGAGCACACATATTTATATTCTGAGTTGTCTTTATCACTTAATATTAGTTGAAGTAGTAAGGAGGAGAAAAAGGCAGTTACATCAAACATAGTTTGCCATTTCCCCCTAATGCCTGCCCTTTTGTTCCATCTGTAAATGTTCTTTCTTTGTTCACTTCAAAGCAGTTCTATAAGTGCACAAAAGCTGTAATTGTGATGCCTTGGTTGGATTTTCTCTCTAGATCACTAATTCTCAGCCAGTTGTAAACAGATGACAGGACAGTTTAGAAACAGATCGAAACTCAATCATTAGAACTTTAAGTGTTTAAAATGTATACATGGTAAATATAACAGCAAAATGCCAGTAATCCTTCCCGGAAAAATTATGCTTTCTTTGATTTTTTTGATCACACTGTATTGGGGTTAAGGTTTTTTAATAGATAGTGGCATCGATTTATATTAAGGCATGAAAAATTGGGAATCACTGCCGTTGTTATAAACTAAATGGAAGAATTCTTCTGGGATAAAGTGGATCCCCTAAATTAAAAAGAAACTATTTTCATTTGGTTGGAAAAAAAATACAAGGAAAGTATGTTTCCCACAACAAAAACAATATCACTTTCTATATTACAAGTATCCATGTTACTTCTAATCTGCAATCTATCTTGACCAAATGTTAAACACTCCAGTCCATACCAATTTATGTAATAAACTCTTATTACTCTTTATTTGATGTGTATAAAATATGATAACATATAATTTTATTTTTATGAGTGGTAGAATATTCATTAAATGAATGTAAAATGTAAAATATCAAACTTATATAGATAGGTATGGATAACTATGACCTTGCAATGAACATCACCATTCCAGAATATGAGTTGTCCTAAAACAGTTTGCCTGTCCATACCCAGGAATCTTTTCTATCAGCACCAAGCTTAATGGCATTTTTCAGGTGGTTCATTTATCTCAAAGACAAGAATGTAATGCACAAGAAGATTTCTGTGATTAAACCATCAAAGTGGGCTCCAGCTTGTCAGTATAGAGTTATACAATGTTAAACATTTCCATGATCTAAACTCATGGCCATCTCCAAATTTATAAGGGCTGCCTTATGCTCTTATTAAGAGCTGTTGAATTCTCTGCCTTCCCCCCCCCCCCCCCCCCCGCAAGTCTGCTTTTGGTAGGTACATGGACTTTCTCCACAGATGACAAAGGGAAAGCAGATGAGATGGCTGTGGTTTATATGGAAAGGAAATAATACAGATAGTGGCGAGGTGATGGCAGTTGTTGACAATTTTGCCACTTGGTGCTATCTACATTAGATTATAATTGATGGGGTGCCATCAAGTTGGTGTTGATTCCAAGCAGCTACAAAGAGACTTTCTCAAGGATGATTTATCAGTCTAACACTTTCAACAATGCACCCACTGTCTCTGTAACTGAGTCTACCCACTTGGCTATTTCTTGTCCACTAATTCTTGTTTCTTCCACTTTTTCTAGCATTATGGATTTCTCATAAGAACTGGGTTTTCATATAATGTATGATCACTTGACCCTGTTTATTTGTGGTCTGAGTGAAAATTCTGGACTGATCTGCTCTGTGATCCATTTGATTGTTTTCTTGTGTTGGAAGTTTCATTTTCCCCCTGCTCTCCTAGGAAAACATTTCCAAAAATCTTCTCTAATATCAAAATCAGTTTCTATTTTGCTTCTTCAAGGACCAACAAAAGCTAAACACACATAGAATACTTATATCTGTATTCAATCTCTCTATTTTGACAATCTAATCAAAACGTTTGCAATCTGTTCAACACATTTACTCAACCTAAACCATAGTGTTCTCCTATATTGTTAGGACCAGCTTTCCTTTAATCCTTGTTTTCAGCAGATGAATAATTTTTCCAGTCTTTTTCACTTTTTTAAATTAATCACCTGTAATTACTATAGCACACTCTAGTATAGGCTTGTTTTGGAGAGCATTGTTTACACATATTTGTTAAAGGATGCTTTCTATAAAGTGTATTATGGTTGATTCATCCTTTTAATAAAATGTGACACTGTGTAGCTTTTATGTTGTCCCTAGGATGCTCTGGATGTGTTACTGCTGACTTATTTCCTCTTTTCTCCCTCCAGCTAAGTGGCAATATGCCATTTCAGTCAAAGAGCAGAAAGTATTCTGCCTGAGTCACAAATCCAATTTTCTAGAGTTCCTTTTTTGACATGACACTTCCTCAGCCCACATCTCTAGCCATTTGCAAGCCATCCTAGCGTGGGTTGGGTTGGTGGCTTTTTAACCTTTTTTTTGTTTATGGAGCATTACAATGCGTTGACCTAGAAGGATGTTTCTATTTTAATTTCCTTGCTGAAAATCTTTCTATTATCCAATCCTTTAAGAACTGTGAATAAATAGGGTCTTATTTATTAACAGAATTTTGGAACAGAAGTAAAGGTTAAGGTTGTGAATATAATGTGAAATTATATTGTGAAAATTTAGATCTTACCTATCTAATATGTATCAGCAGAAATTAAGAACATTATTTTATACTAGTAGAAAACAAATACAATGTACTTTATTTAAACTTCTGGAACTGATGATATTTGTATATATCCTATGTATACTTTTACTTTTTAGAATTTATTTTTTATAGATATTGTGGAAAATCAGTTTAATCTAATTCTATGTGGAAAATATTTATTTAATCTTGTAGTCTATTTTATATAGTTTTATAGAATTTTAATTTTTCTGTGTTTTTATTACTTTTGTTTATGCTATTTGTTTCCTAAATTTTTATTCATTTTGATATTTGAATGTGGTATTTTCTTTTGTTATAGATCAGGACTGTCAAACTCCCGGTCTGCAGGCCAGATGCATCACATGCTGGCCACGCCCATGCCCAGTTTAGTGAAGGGGCAAAAGTTCCTGATACATCACATGATGCGCCATGATGACATGAGTTTGACCTCCTTGTTATATATTAAAACTATTCTTTCTTTAAAAAAAGAATGTATTTTAATATTTAAATATTTCAACAGCATTCAGTGGTACAGTTAAGCAGTATTATATTCATGATTGAAACACTCAACTCAAAAACACTTTGGCATTTGTATAATATGGTACTAATTATATTTATTATTTTTTTAGAATAATATCACCCTCATGAAGTTATAGACTATTAACAAAGGAAGAAAGATAGGGAGTGTAAGGACAAAAACAGTAAAAAAAATAAAAAGGAAAAAATAATATATAAAGAAGTAATTTTCTCCTTTGTTGCACCAAATAAAAATAATTCTTACAATATATTATCTTTTCTTAAAATAGAAGAAATAATTCTTCATCTCAGATCTCATCTTTTACCTTTAAATGAATACTTAACCTTGTTATTCAATCCTGGTTAGAAAAGATCCATTAAGAGTTAGAAGTAGTAACATCTATTTTAACCTTGATTAAAGAAACCAACTTTGTATTCTTTCCCTTTACATCTAACAGTCTTGTTTAATTTCTTCAAATAGTAACCTAGAACTTGATTTCTTTCATTTGTTCCTTCTCAGTAATTCTTTCAAATGGTCCTTTTGTAAATCCATTCTTCTGGCTGCTTTTTGTATATCCCTTTTAACTATTAAAATGTCAGTTGATTTCATTTATATATACAGCATATCATCTCTTTATAGAACATTCTTGTTTTTTTAATCCATATATATATTTATATCATCTTGTCCAGTAGAACTTATTTGTCTTCCATAACATCATTTACACAAAGTCTACTTAAAATGATGGATATTCTTAAAATTAATTTTTGAATCTATCATTCACAAATAGATTCAATATATCCAAAGTTGAAGGATTTTGATTCATTCTATATTAGCAAGTCAAATTTAAGTGACCTTACACTTACAATTAAAGATTACATTTAATTGTAATCTTTAATTGCTCTAGTGTCCCTCTAGTGTCATTTGAATATGTATTTATTTAAATTCCCATTTTTTAGGAAGTCAAAATAATAGCTGTTTTCAAAGGACGGATTCTTTTAATTAATTTCATAATTCCATTTCAAATCCATCTCGACCCTTAGTCCATTTATCACTTTCTATAAACAACATTCTAATAATTCTTTTCCCATTTGTTCACAAAAATGTCTAAGTCTTTAAACTCATACTTTAAAAGTTCTCCCATTAAGGATTGAAGGAAACTTATTCACTGAATGCAATCAGACTTGCTGCTTTGAAGGTTATTAATATTGGAAAAACAATAAAAAAGTAATGATTAAAATGAGCTTAATCAAAGTCAATCTTTGTGTCAATGTTGGCTTATTACAACTGTGGATGTAGTTGGAATCCTTCAATTTGGGGCCACTCAGCCATTCAAAAAAACCTTGCTTCCTGCAATCTAATTTTAAGGGGAAACCGTTCAGATTACATGTGCATGATCTCATAATCTCTTCTTTCTTCAGAAAGGTTTGGCCAGCCTTTCTGGCCAAAGAGAACCCTTTGATCACCAATGTCCATCATAATGCCATCTCTTCTCCTTCAGTGGCATAATGCCATCTCTTCTCCTTCAGTGAGATCAGCATCTCAGTGGAACTGATTTTCACAATCTTTAAATGATTGCATGGTAATATTTCTGATCATCATTTGTTGACCTTCCAACAAGCAAAGTCAATGGGGAAAGCTAGAATGAAAGCATGAATAACTTAATGACTGTGGCACACAGAGGTCATACAATTGGGTGTGGTCGCAAGATGATTCATTTAATGACCACTTAGTGATAGAATTTCAATTTCCCATTGTGATAACACAGTAGATCAAGTACTACCTGTATGCATAGTTTTTTCTTTCATATTATATATATTTTTAATTTGAATTTTTCAAATAGTTTCTGCTCCTAGTAAGGTATCATTTTATGAGATGTTTGCTTTGAGCACAATTTGGTCTTGCTTGTAAAGCTTTTTGTTAAAGTAAAAACAGGAAGGAATCTGATAATTCAGATTGTTTTGATGTTCCATTCTGTGTTATCCTCTGAAAATGGCTTTTTAGCTAATTTTAAAATGAATGGATGTAAGTTTTTTCAAAGAAACTGATAACTACTGAATATTTGTAGAACATGATGGAGACTAGTGATGGGATGCTGCCTAATTTAATAAGTTAAACTTGAGTCAGTGTATTTTTCTTTCAGAGAAAATACAGCACAAATGGCCAGACAAGTATGCTATCTGAGTTGACAGACAAGATTATGCTTATTCACATGGGAAATATTGGCAATTTAATCTTATTTTAACACACATGGCAGAATAACTTCCTTCATTGTACCTGTATAATTCTGCTTTAAATTCCCAAGGCAAGCTACATGATACAGGAAATTCTATTTGTTTCTTTTACTTTAGCAACTATTCTACTCAATCGTAGGACTGGCCCTGGGCAGCAGAGATAGAAACTAGCACCTAGTTCAAAATATTGGCTCAGATTTATGCAATATAGCCTGGGCAGCAAGCACATTTTCATAACTTAAAAATACATTAGAATATGTGTTAATCAGTCATCTAAGTGATGTTTTATACATAGACACAGCAATTCTTGGACCATTACAATTAATTGTATAAGGTTAGCCAAGTTAAGGCTATGAGCACAAATCTATATGTGCCTCTTTTTTCTTGCCAAATCCCATTTTAATGCTGTAAAGATCATTTTAATTAAAAAAATAAAATGGGAAGCAAGTATGTTGTATGCCAGATCATAAACCACTAGTAACATCCTCACATGCTCCATATAGACATTGTTGAGAAAAAATGATGGATAGCTGTAGCCTAATGCTTTGCTTGGAAGTATATCCAGTTGCCCAGGAAGACAAAGCAAAACAAAACAAAAAATACCCCAAAGTACTAATGGTGGTAAAACAACATATGGTTAGTTAACAAAGAATACACTCATCAGTTTGCTTTCATAAAAAGTGGTATTTTATGTTAGCCATTTTGTGAACAGCTGGCTGTCAGGGCAAACATTTGGAAGTACCACAGCATGTTCCAAAAATTTGAAATATACTTAGTAGCCAGAGAGATGGCATTGACTGTCCAAGTTAATCAACTCTACTATCTAGCTTTATTTTCCTAAAACACATTTTAACAGATACTTCATGGTGACTAAAAGAATGAAGAATGACTGCAGTCAAGTAGTTTTCATATGTCCAGAAATAATGATATAAGTTAAAACAAGGCTAAAAAAGGACCCTGAAACCCATTATAGACATTGTGTAAATAAGCAACTGCTTTCTATTTTACAGTGACAGCAGGACAACATATTTTCAAAATTTCGTATTTCTAAACCCACCAAAATTTAACTGTTATAAACTCAGGTAACCACTACAAAATGTTCTGATTAGTTCAAAATCAGGTATGAGTTGGGATATCTTAAGACTTTATTTTAATGTTCTCTTTTAGCTAATGGTTGACTGTGTGGGATTTTTAGAACATAAGAGAGAAAACCCTTATTAATTTGCTTGTATAAAAGAAACATGTCATTCATTATTTGAAGTGATCACAGCAGTCCTGCATCTATATTACTTATTTTATATCTCAGTTTGTTAATGGAATACTTTTATTAAGCAGAAATTGTATGTCATCTTAAATGTGATTTCTACCTGCATGGTTGTACAGAAGTGATAGGCTTAATTAATCTAATTAGTCTGTTCCCATACCAAATCAAATTTATATTCACACTCATTTCAAAAAGTTTTTAAAATCCTGGAATATATACAGCAGTTTGTAGTCTGTAATAGCTTGCTTTAACTAAATTAAGATTTGTATGAAATATCACAATTTTACTTTTCCATCATTCATTTTTATATGGTTTCTATGATCGATAGGCTCAACAAATATGCAGCTTTTTTCATTGTTCACAATAAATAAACAAAAGTCAGTTCAACTGTAGGAAAATATAAAGCTACTAAGAATTTTTGTTATATGTTAAAAATTACAAAAGAAATTCCTACTGAGCTCAGGGTGACTTGTTTTCTGGTAAGTATTACAACAGCAACCTCTTTTTCTAGAGGCTCAGAAACATGCTTCACAAGTGAAATTAGTTTGTCCTCCTGACTTTATAACAGTGTGTGACTGATCATGACTGCAGACTTATGTGAAATTATAACACACTTTTCTCACCTAGCATTATGAATCAAATTTGTTGTGAATGCCATCATGCCAGCATTTTTGATACAGATTTTCAATGTTTTCCTGATCCTTTAAAAATATAAGACTCTTATAAGAGAATAAAATTCTAAATGCAAATCTTATTAAGAGACAAATGTAGACATAGACAACCTGAGACTATCCAAATAATTGTCTGAGTATTTGACATCCAACAACAGTTGGAGTCTGAGAAAGCTGACTACATTGGGTTCCATTTAAATGCAAAATTTGGGGTGTGCATAAACAGGACTGTTCTAGAATTGAATAAGAAATTATAACAAATTTTAAAAAGCCTAGCAGAGAGGATTTGATACAGGCATAAATAAGCTGTCATAGCAACCAGATGGATGTTGTTGGGAATGCTTTTTCTATTATTCATATATGTGTTGTTAATTTATAATCAAGTGAAATGTGTAAAAGGATTAGAGTACAGGGATGTCTATATAAAGAATTTGGTAGGAGTGTATGTGAAATAAGTAATGTTTATTTGAAGATTGGCACATTCCATTGTGTAAATGCTACTTATGCAATACATCGACTGAGCACAAAAATAAGTTGTTTGTAATACAGTAGTTGGCTAAGAATCAGTTCAGAAATTTGATCTTTACATGTTTTGGGGTATTTAAAAATATTCCAATTAGTCATGAGTTCCTATCAAAAAGGCTTAATGTCAAATAACTATCAAGAGTTGACAAGATTAATTGACCTATGGAAGTTGACTCATCAGTGCAAATCACACTGCTTAGCTGAATGCTATGTTGAAACTGCATACTGTACATGCTACCTATAATTTTTTAAAAATTAAATCTAAAATTATTTACATTGCTTAGATTGAGGGGATAGTTTTAAAATAAGGTAGTTTAGTTTTACTGGCACTTGACTCACAGAATTTGAAGACTGATTTATCTTTGTAGCACTCATTGAAACTTTTAACCTATTAACTCCTAGGGTCTTAAAGCAAGCAAGGGTCACTATTCTTCTCTTTCTGTCTGCTCTGTTTTTCTCTGACTGGAAGACCTTCAAGTGCGACTTCTCAACTTACTTCCTATAGGAAAATTAATTTTTAGTACTTCTTTTCTGCTCCCCCACCATGGTGACAAAAAAACCCAAAATGCTAGGTTTTGTTGTCATAGGCCACGTGATGTCACAATGTTTTTTTGCTTTTGTGGAGCTGGGGTGGATGTGGCCTGCACATAAAGCATCTGGTCCGCAGGCCACCAGTTTGACTCCCCTATCATAGGCTATACTTATGGGAGTTAAAATTTAGAATTTGAAACAGCAGGATGAAAAAATATTTAAGCTTTTTGAACTTTGTTATTGGAGAAAATTCATAAGAATACTACGGATCACATGGACAACAAAAAATGGACCATTATATAGAGGAGTTCAAGTTTCTCACTAAAATATTTATAATATTGTTATAGACTCAAAAAACAACAACATCAGAATTGTGTTCTTAACTGGGAATTATATAAACCCTACACAAAATTGACTGAACTCTGCTATGCAGATTCTGTGTAATAGGCAAATATAAATAAAACCAAAATGAATAATTGATTTTTGCATTCTAGCACAATACTATCAGAATTTCTTCATTAAAAATTTCCCCCATAGATTTAAACTTATCTGCTGAAATGAGACTGCTATAGGTCAGGTAGCCTAGATAGAGACCAAAAAAAGCAGTCAAGCACATGTGCAAAACCAGATAAGATCTCCATTTGTGCCTTAATGATTATTCCAGATTGAGAACCAGATCATATTCAATATCTCTACAGGACCAGATGGAGCTTTATTAAAGCCCACCATATGACCACTTGAGTCTTTTTTATGGTGGTTATAATAAGTGTTATGCCAGATTCTTCTTCTGAACTTTTTTTCTCAGACATTGTCACTCAATTTGGAAAGAAAAAATGTTCCTATTTTTTCCTTCCCCAAAAGAGAACAGTGTCAACTAAAAAGATACTTGATATTTGTTCATGGATTCTTACACTTTTCTAAAAATGATTAAGGGGTGGTAGACAAGAGACTGCAGCTTTCTTGGTTTCCTATGCTTTGAATTTTTTTTCTAACCAGGGAGCAGAATTTACAAGCAAGACTGCTTTACAATGAAGACAGATGACCAGAGGAAAAATCTTATCACTACTTTCCATCATATACAACAATAACATAAGAAAGTGAGAGTCTAATGTTCCAATTTCTGGCATGGCAACATTACAGAATAGAGATTACAGTGGCAGGATCCTCCTATCTGTGATATCTAAGTTGCCTATGTCTTATACTCTTCACATTTTATGATATGCACACTAGAGGCTAGAAGGTACATCTAGAACATTTAATAGATTCAGGTTTACAGGTTGCAAATATCCTATTCATAGTGTATGAAACTAAATCAGAATCTGGGAAGCTGAGGCCTCAGGATATATGTAGCATTTTAAAATCTTGAATGTAATTCCTAGATACTCTCAATAGTTGTTACCATTTGATAGTATCAGAATTAAAATCCCAGATTTTTGTTTTGATTATTGCATGTATTGATGCATTTATCAATAGGATTTAATAATTACTAATTAATTATATCCTGGGATTTAATACAACAATTAGAAACTGGATTAACTGAAAGGGTGCAAATGGCTTTTTGATACAAATTTCACTGGTTTGATTCACTTAAGACAAAGAAACATATTATACATTGTGCACCAAAAGAATGCACTGTTCTTTCAAGTTCCTTTGTCAATCTGTCATGCGCTTGATAGCCCTGAGAGGATAAATGCTTATTGCTTACTTTTTATTGTAACACATTATCAATTAATTGCTCACAAATCTCTGCTCTTAGTCTGTGTGTAGGTTGTAAGGAGCGGTAAATCATTAACTTCAATGATAGCCTGTTTGAATTACAATACCAATCTTGTAAGGTATGAAATTTGCAAGTTTCATTAGCTGAAAACAAGAGTTTTGTCTTTTCAAATCCTGCTGCTAAGGCCAAGAACATCTTCTCAACCCTTTGGACTTCTTATAACCCTTTCCCCATTTATTTTTAATTCATAGACTGTCAGCATATTGCCTAGAGAATTTTTGTCACTGGGGCCTTTTCTTCGTTTTCCCCTGTCAAGTACCAGAAAATCAGGAGTTTCAGGGAGTTCAAATGGGTATAAAAATTTATTGCAAGATTAAGATCTCTACTAAATCTGAGCTACTAACTGTCAAGGGAAATAAGCAGGAATTAAAAGACATCCAAGGTAGGAATGACTTATGACTCATTTGACTCTTTCCTCAGGCTCAGCCTGGTCATCTCCCACACTATCTTACAACTGGAATCGTGAGATGTAGGAGTATCTATAGAAAGAACAAAGGCTTTCCCCTTCATAATTTATGAATGCCAATAGATACTTAACTCAAAACATGAAGACTCAACTGCCAAGCATATGCCTGTTGACTAATATGTTTATTCAACCAAAAGGAACAAGAAAGATGTACTGAGAACACAAAGTGAAAAGATCATTTACACAATCAATACAACACTTGTGTCCAATGAATCCCTTCCAGAACTACTGGACATCAATCCCATAAATAAACAACCAGCCAAATAGACTTGAATAAACATATAAAAAATGTGAAGGCTGATATAGAAGAACATTGATGAAGTGTTTTTATGGTCATTTGTCATGAAATTGATTATTAATATGTGTGCCATCTCCAACTTCTTCTCACTGCATCCTATGCCACATTACTTTTTTCTCAAAGTCAATATCTTAGGAAACCCACAATACTATAATCATTACTCAAGTTAAATTTTAACAAGGTAGTTTTAATATGTTGGCTAACAGAGATCATCTATTTATTTCAAAGTTTGAGCCAACTTTAGATAAACCCCAGGCAAATGCTCTCAGTGCTCTATAAAATAAGACTTCATAAGACTATAAAAGACTATAAAAGATCCTCTCTTGTGTGTGCTATAAATTCAATTACATATTCATTTGATTGCTTTGGGTTACATTGTGCCAAACAATTCCATAGAAAAACAAAAGGAAATATATGTGTTACAGATTCCTAGCTGATGGTCCATTTACTTTGTAATATTATTATGCTTACAACTGTCCTATTTAGATTGGATCTGTTTTCTTGTATATAAGTTACAAGAAATGTATCTTGCATTTTTATATATAAGTCAAAAAAAATACATCTTTCGCTTTTATCCTCTAATTAAGGAAACAGGGATAAATTAAAAAAATTACAATTGGGCCTGTTCAAATTCCAGATACTATTGTCCCTTTATTGCTTTTCAGATAAAGTAAATTTAAAATACTCCCCTATCAAGGCCTCCCATATTTTTTTTAAATTTGAAGATAGAATACCTTATAAAGTATGATCATAACTATTTGTTAATTAAATTTCTAGGCAACCTGGTTGCAATGTGGCCAGGGGTGGGCTTCAAACATTTCAGCAACAGGTTCTCTGCCTGATTGCTGCATGGGCATGGCCATGGTGAGCATAGCCTAAGTTGGCCTTCTGCACCATGGCAGACGGGCTGTTTTCACCCTCCCTGAGCCTCCACAAGGGCTCTGCACTTACCTTACATCCAAAACTGGCCATGTGAAGACTCCTGGGAGAGGAAGGGTAAGGTGGGAGGTGCAGGGCAGGGGGGAGGGGTCAACCAGGGGTGGGATTTGACAGTTCTCCAAACTGGCCATAACATTAGCTAGGGGTTCTCCCAAACCTGGGCAAACCCATAGCAGACCACCCCTGAATATGGCTTGACACAAAAACAATAAAATCAATTTCTGGGGAAAAATGATGAACTGAAGGTGAACATGGTGGAATAAAGAGGTTGGTCGGTAGACTAGCAATTCTAACTTCATCTCTGGACAAGGAGAAGACTTGAGATCACTCACAAGTGCTTCAAACAGTTGCTTTTCATGTGGAGATTTGAAGACAATGGTCATCAGTGGTTTTAGATTCTGGAAAATGAGAGAATAGCTATCTTTTCCCCCCAAAACCCTTGATGGGTATCTTTAAAAGAATAGTTTCTAATCACTTTTGGAAATAGCTTCTTAGCCTGTTTTCAGTTTTTAGGAAACTTTGGACCCATAAGTCCGAAAGTGAGTTGGCATTTTCCAAGAACTTAATTTTTTTTTAAAAAAAATTAAATATATCAAAAGTGTGTAAATATCAAAAGTGTGATTAGAATTTTGATTTTGGAAAGTTATGAACACTAGGGATATCTATGGATCTGAAATAAGAGTTTGGAATTAATTATAATAAACATCCTGTCATGGCTGACTCGCAACACATCCCTATTTGCAACCAGACAATAGAAATAGAGGGGGAGGGTGGGAAAATATTGGAATGAAAGGGAGGCTTGGGAGAGAATTAGGAATGCAAGTGAGCTGACACAGCTTGGGTCAGTCCCAGCACCCCAAGGTCAAATGTTGGGAAAACACTGAGGTGCTCAGAATGTTTCCAAAACAAAATGAATGCAATTCATTAGTGGACAATGAACAATGGGGAGATACAGGGGGAAAAGGGGATTTTACATATGCTGGTTTTCATGTGAAAACTTTAGAACTGGCTTTGCTACTTCTGCCTATATGGAATTATCAGTAAAGTTATACTGTTGGTAAAAGAATGTCACAGGAGTTTCTTTTGCTACATTTACCAACTGGATGGTTGACACATTCCATGTGTAAAAATGTTTGTTTTAAACTCTTTTTTTTTTAATGATAGGGTTGAATTTATAGGTTTATTTATTCAATTTATTTATTTATTCAATTTATATACCGCCCTTCTCCCGAAGAACTCAGTGCGGTGCACAGCCTACTAAAACAACATATATATAAAAGTTAAAATAGAATTAAATAAGGGCTGTAACCGAATCTAAAATCCCAACCTTAAAATTCAATACTTAAACCCCATTAAAATCAATTTCGGATCAGCCCAGGCCGGCCTGCTCAAAGAGCCAGGTCTTCAAATCATGCCTGAACACCCTCAGGTCGATGGTTGTTCTCAACTCAGGGGGGAGCCCATTCCAGAGAGCAGGTGCCCCCACAGAGAAGGCCCTGTTCCTCGGGGTCTCCAGGCGGCACATAGAGGCCGTCGGGACCCGAAGGAGGCTCTCCCTGTGGGAGTGCACAGGTCGGTGGGAGATTACCGGCAGAACGCGGTCTTGCAGATAGCCTGGTCCGATGCCATGGAGCTCTTTAAAGGTCAAAACCAGAACCTTAAAGTGCACCCGGAAGGCCACCGGCAACCAATGCAGCTCGTGCAAGAGAGGCATTACATGAGAGCTTTTAGACACCCCTATAACCACCTGCATGGCCGCATTTTGTACCAGTTGCAACCTCCGGGTGCTTTGAACTTTATTTATTTATTTATTTATTTATTTATCAAGTTTATATACCGGCCAGAGGAAGGAGAACACCCACTGTAACACGGTGCCTCCCACTCCCAACTCCTCCAACTGCCACAATAGGATACTGTGGTCGACAGTATCAAAAGTTGTTGAGATCTAACAGGACCAAGACAAAGGAACAACCCCTGTCCCAGGCCTTCCAGAGATCATCCACCAATGTGACCATGTGCTGTGCCTGGGCCTGAAACCCAATTGGAGGGGATCTAAGTATACCACTTCCTCCAAGTGCTGAGGGAGCTGCCGTGCCACCACACTTTCAACAACTTTCGCCACAAAGCGAAGATTGGAGACCGGACGGTAATTTGACAACAATGTTGGGTCCAGGGATGGTTTCTTGAGGAGGGGCCTCACTACCGCCTCTTTCAAGGCAGCAGGCAGAAACCCCTCACTCAAGGAAGCATTGATAATGCCCTGGAACCAACCTCGCATAATCTCCTGGGTGGCCAAAACCAACCAGGAGGGACACAGGTCCAGTAAACATGTGGTGGCATTAAGGCCACCCAGTATCTTGTCCATGTCCTCCAGGGTCACAGGATCGAACTCCCCCC
Organism: Bungarus multicinctus; assembly: GCA_023653725.1. NCBI lineage: Eukaryota > Metazoa > Chordata > Lepidosauria > Squamata > Elapidae > Bungarus > Bungarus multicinctus. The sequence goes on from CM042844.1 coordinate 36,582,513, forward strand.
AAATGACCTCACCAAAAACTGCCCCCGCCCTCCCACCCAGAGTTGCCCAGTCAGAGTCCAAACCGTCCTGGATCTGAGCAATTTTGTCCTACAGAAAAATTGAAGAATCCTCGGCCCGTCCCTGCAAGGGGTCCTCCCATGCTCCCTCATCCAAAAGGGAGCGGGTCACCCTAAAAAGGGTGGCTGGGCGATTTTCTGCAGATGCAATAAGGGCGGAAAAGTATGATCACTTTGCCGCTCTTATTGCCACTAAATAGGCCCTAATATAGGACCGCAATAGTGTTCGGTCAGGTGTGGAATGGCTGGCCCTCCAACCACTCTCTAGGCATCTTTTCTGGTGCTTCATCTCCCTCAGCTCCTCGGAAAACCAAGGAGCCAAATGGGATCGGCACCGGGTCAGAGGCCGCAAGGGCACAACCCGGTCAAGGGTCTCGGTCACCACCCAGGTGGCCACCAAGTCCTCAGCTGAATCGTGTGTGCGAGTCTTGGAAAACGACCCAAGCTCTGTCAGGAACCTATCCGGGTCCATCAGGTGCCTGGGGCAGAACCATTTAATCAGTCCCATCTCCCTGCGATGAGGGGATGCGACACGGAAGTCCAGCCTAAGGAGCGAATGATCCGACCATGACAGGGGCTCTATCAAAACATCCCCTAAACCTAGATCATTCTGCCACTGACCAGAGATGAAAACCAAATCCAAGATGTGACCACCTGTGTGTGTGGGATCCCGAATTAATTGGGTCAGGCCCAATCTGCCATGGAAGCCATGAACTCCTGAGCAGCCCCCAAGGCCCCGCTGGCAGAGGGTAGGTTGAAATCCTCCATGACCATAAGCCTGGGGGTTCCAACCGCCAAGCCGGCTATCACCTCAAGGAGCTCAGGCAGGGCCGATGTCACATAGCAGGGAGCCAGGAATGTGATCAACAGGCCCATCTGAATCCCGGAACCACACTTCACAAAGAGGGACTCACATCTGGTCGTCTGAGAAACAGTGGATTCCCTAGGACACAGATCTTCCTTAATAACCAGTGCAACCCCCCCTCCCCTGGGCCCTCAGTCGATGAAAACCCGAAACCCAGGTGGGCACATATCCACCAGGGGGACACCCCTCTCTTGGCCCAACCAGGTTTCAGTAATACCCGCCAGGTCCGCTCCCCCCAGATCAAATCATAAATGAGGGGGGCTTTATTTACCATGGACCTGGCATTGCATAATATCAGTCGAAGGCCCAGGGCCCAATGACTCAGACAGCCCAGGGAACGGGAAGTAACAGGGGATCGAGTGCGCCACTGCACACAAATAGCGAGGAAGCGCTCCCCCAACATAATATGGCCCCCTATACCCGTGAAATCAGCTTCTCCCGTTCACTGTGCAGATATACCTCAACTCTCCCCCCCAGGAGACCCCCATCCTGGACCTGAGCCCACTTGACCCCAAAGCCTTCTGGTCACGCTCGACCCCTGGTCTGACCCCGTCTCAGGTGGGTTATCCCCCATCCCCATCCTGGTCATCCTCCCTAACCCAATAAAACTTTAAATAAAAACTGGAACAATTTAAACCCCCCTCTACAGCTTCTCTTCTTATGGCCATGCCACCTCTCAGGATCCCAGGAACCGTCCTTGATATAAGCCGTTGATAAACCGGAGGGCCACTTCAGGGAGAAGGGGACATTCCCCAGGGCTTGCAAGTCCGCTGATGAGTATTTAATTGGTCTCTCGTGCCGCCTAGCCCAACTGTGCCAGAACCACTGCCACCACTGGGCCAGGTGCCACTGTCCTCGAGCCCTAAACCGACACCCGACTAAGCCACCACCGACACCGCCATCGTCAAAGCCGTGAAGCCACCATCGCCACCGATGCCACTGGGGTTGCTATCTCCGTCGGAGCCACTAGCATCATCGGGCCAAGCTGTTGTTGCCGCCATCGGCATCCTTGGCGCTGCCGCCCGCTCTGCTGTCTGCATCGCCTCTGAGGCCGTAAAGGTCTCCCAGTTGGCATGGACACCATCTCCGCTGTTGCCATCGCCGGTGGGATCACCGTACCAGAGGTGCCGTTCCCATATACTATGAGGCTGCCACCTTCCACGACAGTGCCACCGCTATCCGCGACAGCCGCGGCATCGTTTGTGGCAGGAGTTGAGACCAGGCCCTCGCCAAGGCCGCCGCCCCTCACAGCAGGGCTGCCGCCACCCATGGCCACCCATGGCCACCATGGTACCATCTGCGGCAGCCACGGTGGCCAAAACAAGGCCGTCAGAGTCACTGGAGCTGCAGTTGAGAGTGAAGCATGGAGCCACGGCAAGGCCTCCAGCTTCAGGGTAGCTGTGGCAGCCGTGATGGCCACAGTGAGGCCATCGCCACCTTTAGCAACCCGAACCACCCGGGCGGCCATCCGGCAGCTTGCCTGTCATCCCTGAGCCGCTGGAGCCGCTGGAGCCACAGTTGAGAGTGAGGCACAGAGCCACGGTAAGGCCTCCAGCTGCAGGGCGGCCATGGCAGCTGCGATGGCCGCGGCAAGGCAGTTGCCGTCTGCAGCAACCCGAGCCACTCGGGCAGCCTGGGCGGCCATCCGGCGGCTCGCCTGTCATACCCGAGTTGCTGGAGTCACAGTTGAGAGTGAGGCACGCTGCCACGGCAAGGCCTCCAGCTGCAGGGCGGCCGTGGCAACTCGAGCCACTTGGGCAGCCCGGGCGGCCATCCAGCGGCTCGCCCATTGCCTCTGATGTCTCCAGCACCCCCCTGGCACCTCCAAATCCTCCCCAACACCTTGATACCCTTACCATCCATGGGCACCAAGGAGGGGAGACAGGCTCAGCCAGGGATCCGGAACTCGCGACAGAGCTCATCACACCTGGAGCTTCCGGTCGCCATCTTGAGAAGCAACTTGGTAGGTCACGTGACCAAAAAAACATTAGAGGGAACTAGATGCCTCTAAATGTTACAATTAAAGGAGAAGAACACTTAAATTCATCTTACAAATACAGAATGAAGCAAAATATTTTAATATTAAATGTTTTAACATTGGACACATTGAATGATATTTTTGAACAATGGACTAGAAGTTAATTTTAAGAGTGTCTTATGTGGATTTTAGTCCAACATCTTTTAGCATCTGCACACGTCCACCACATATGGTAATATGAACCAGGTATCTCATGACATTTCCAACACTTTTCTGACTTGTTCTTGAACATTCTTGCTATTCTTGTTGGGGGTAGATGCCACCTGTAAAACATCTTATACAAATTTTCGTTATATGCTGTTGACATTGTCATTTTATAATTTTGAGACCACAATTTTTGCCATTTCTCTAAATCAATCCCATATCCAAAGTTTTCCCCCCAAGCAATCATTGTTTCTTTTTCTTCTAGCTTAATTCCTAATAAATATCCATACAGTTTTTTAATCACTTTTTCATCAGTACCTGTCAAAATCTTATCTAAATCAGTCAACTTATCATAAAAACCTTCTGTTTTGGAATCTTTATCATATCTAGAACGTATTTGCGCATATGAAAACCAATTCATCTTTATACCTTGTTCCTCTAGTTTTTGCATTCACCCTTTTCATTCAATATTTCACCATATCTAACTGTTTATTCCTTTTTATATGTTATAGAATAAGAAAATGCTTCAATAATCGATAGCCAGACTGGAATTTTCAAATAGCATTGTCTTTTAGTCTCTTCCCAATTTAACCACAAAGCTTCCCATATATAATGTCTTCTAAAGTATCCCTGTGTGTACAAGGTTTCCCATATATAATGTCTTCTAAAGTATCCCTGTGTGTACAAGGTTTCCCTTGTACCATAAGAAGGCATGCCACTCCAACAACAAATCATGTCCTTCTAATGTCAACAATCTAGCATTTCTTAATGTTATCCATTCCTTAACCCACATCAGATTTGTAGCTTGGTAGTATAACTCCCAATTAGGCAGGCCAAATCCTCCTCTTATTCTAGCATCTTGCAGAAGTTTTATTCTCACTTTTTCTGCCATATATATTTCAACACAATTTTATTTAAATCTTCAAAATAATCTTTCCCTAGCCTTATTGGAATTGTTTGAAACAGATATAGAATTCTAGGTAATATATTCATCTTGATTGTTGATATTCTCCCTATTAATGATAATTGTAAGTTTTCCCATTTCACCAAATCTGTCGCTATCTGTTGCTTGAGTTTAATATAATTATTCTCTTTAAGAGTGCCTAAGAATTCATGATCTCCCATTTTCTAGCCTGGTGCTTTAACCACTATGCCAAAGTGGCTTCCAGTAGATCAGCTTACAAAGACTGATATGAATAAGCAATAATATGATTGCAGACAATGCAGATTGGTTGAAGCTTGAGAGAGCCTGTTTGAATTGAGTGAAATTAATTTGTAATTCCTACAATAAGCAGCCTTCTTATTCTTTTCTTTCATTACTTATGTGGTTATTATTCCATATATCCACATTATGTCTGCACAATTTTTGTTCTCTCCTTTCTACTAACTTCCATACAGTTATTTTTTTCCATTTTTCCTGTTTCCAACATCTTTTCTTAACAGAATAACAGAGTTGGAAGGGACCTTAGAGGTCTTCTAATCCAAACTCCTGCTCAAGCAGGAGACCTTATGCCATTCCAGACAAGTGGCTGTCCAGTCTCTTCTCAAAAGATGGAGCACCCACAATTTTTGAAAGCAATGCATTCCACTTGTTAATTGTTCTCACTGTTAGGAAGTTGCTCCTTAACACCAAGTTGCTTCTCTCCTTGATTAGTTTCCATCTATTGTTTTATGTCTTGCCTTCTAGTGCTTGGAAAATAGGTTGACCCCTTTTTCTTTTTAACAGCCCTTCAGATATTGGAACACTGCTATCATAACATCCCTAGACTTTCTTTTCACTAGTCTAGACAAACCCAATTCCTGCAAATGTTCTTCTTTCATTAGGTGCTTCTATTGGAAAGAAGGTGGTGGCCGATGAGTTTCTGCATGACAGAGAAACACCAATATTATATGCAGATAGGAATTGTGTAAATGACTACTTCAGATTTATTATTTGTTCATTAAATTAATATGCACTTTCTTTAAAAAAAGAAATGTTTCTGCTCTTGTTAAGCCTATCTTATTTGTGTATATATTTCATATCATTGCATATGCAAACACACACAAGAATAGTCCATATAAGTATCTACAGTGATAAATCCCTAGTACTGGGAGTTCATTGGGAGTTGACAACCCCGTGGCTAATCCATCCTGATGACCACAATATAGATGCATGTCATGTTGTCTATTTGTTTCCATGCAGTATTTGCCCCCATTTGAAAGCCCACAAAGTAGCTTATGAGTGAGTGAGGATATTTATCAATGTTTGTTGAATTATATTTATTTATGTACTTCCCCTACTCTATTTTTCTGGTTGGTATTTATGTACTTCCCCTACTCTATTTTTCTGGTTGGTAGTTGTCTTAAATTCAGAATAGACATCCTTCATGATAAATGTGATCTTCCACATTTTAATTACAGCTAATTAAGTTTAATTCCAAGTAAGAGCATATATTATATTTCCTTTCACACAGTTTATTGTATCTGTGAAGATACGAATTATATTAAAATAAATTTTAAGGATAGGTACTAATATTTTGAATGATTTTAATTGTAATGGTAATTGCAATATTTGCTTATTTCTTTTTGCTTTCACCAGAATCTGTACAGTATTTCTGTTCACTAGTCATATAAGGTTTATGAAGAAGGAAGATTTATGACACAATCTATCATTTATATACATTTAAAATATACATATATATCGAACAATCCTTTTTTATTTTATTTTTATAACAAACTTCTCATGGCTCAAGTTTCCACCCTGAAGATAAGAAAACATACAAAACTAGTTTGATTGCTAGCAAGAGATTGAGTGGTTCTTTTGTCCCAAAATATTTAATATATAGCTATTGACACCAAGCATAATTTTTGTTTTACATTTATATAAATTTACCATTTTTACATAGTAACATACAGTGATGAACATTGTGTTAAAAGTAATATGAAATTGTAATATCTAAGGAAAGCATAACAAAGCTACAAAATATTTTATTCCATAATTGGCATCTTAAAATATAAATGAAATTTAAATAGAGCTCCAAACAGAAGAAAAAGACAGAGGCAAAAAAAGTTTTACTATTAAACAACTGAAAATGATAAATTTTCAAGTACTTATATAATTCTATAAGTTGCTAAGATTGTGATCTTAATTACACTTGCATGTAACCATTTTGATACACTATACTATCATGGATTCATTTTCTAATTAGCATATTCTTATCATAATCCATTTTACTGGAGAAGTTAATTATACATAATATAGGAACAAAAAGCAATATTTTAGAAAGTAATGGTGATATTAAGAAATGAGGGAGGAATGGATTAACCATGAAATCAAAAGTTAATTAATGTTAACTAAAGCTAAAGTTGCACAAAGGATATATTAGTGATGTTAAGGAGGAACATAGAAAGACCATTTGCCCATTTATCTATTCTGATCTCTTTTGTTCTAAGAATTCAAGAAGTTAATACTCCCTGAAGATGCTAGGAACACAATCCTTTCTCCTAGTATGTTAAATTTTAAATTTTACATGAGGAACATATTTTTCCACAATTAAGTGATACATTAGTATACAGAAATGCCATAGATTATCTATGTAGATTTTTGTAGAACAAACTAAAGGCGTCCACTTTTATTTTTATTGACTTTCTAATTTTTAAAGGTTAAACAAAATTTTGAAAAAGGAAATGTGAAGAAAAACATATAGGTTAGAATATGAATACTTTCAAAATATGAGATAAGTCTTTCTAAAAAGTAACTAGTCTAGTCACCAGCCATCTTTTCAGGTGGCAGGAACCTTCATATAATTTTGTGCAGTGTTGTGGGTATCAAAAAAGAAGATAATTTTAAAAATTAAAATGGCAGAATGCTGGCCGATAGAAGCACCTGGTGACTGTCTTTGGGGAGCTTCCGTCGGCTGATAGAAAGGGCCTCATGGCGTGGGGAGTGTGCATGAGGTGCTCTAGGTTGGGGGTGCACGTGGGGGAGGAAATTAAGTCACCCCCGAAAAGACATCCTAGCCATTTTTTCAGGGCTCAAAAAAAAAAAAAAAAGACCTGGCCTTATTTTATGAGAAACATGTCTGGGATGACATGAGATTGGAGTGTTGAAATGAAAGAAACAATAAGCACTGTACCAGGCAGAAGAGAATACTCATAGCCACATATCTTTGAGTCTATTTTTTAAAAAGTTATAAGCTATTGTATCAATTCTTATTAACCACAAAGATATATTTACTCTATGATGATCTGCTTCTAACTTGATTTTTAAGTCTTCCAACAGTGCACTTTGTCACTGTAGCTAAGTCCATCAACTTTGTTGCTGATCATTACCTTTTTTCTTTCACTTTCCAGCATTACAATTTTTTCAGGAGAACTAAGCCTTCAGGTAGTGTCCTCAAAATATGATGATTTGAATCTGATTATTTGAATCTCAAGTGAAAACTCTGCTGCTGAAAGAAAAAGGCACTTATTTTCATACCTGGTGGACATGCCAGGAAGTGAAAAAATATTGGAATACAATTAGACAATGGATAGAAGAAATCACGAATCAGAAAATTGAATTTAATCCAGAAACTTAGGTATAATAACACAAAAATGCAATAAAATAGATAGATGTATTATGTTACATATATTAACAGCTGCAAGGATTTCATACACACAACTCTGGAAGGAAAAATGGGTTCCACCAGAAGGCATGGTTATTAAAAAAATAATAGATTGTATAGAGATGGACAGGCTAATGATGAAAATAAAAGACAGAAAATATTCAATTTATTATAGGGCCCGGGATGCTTGGTATTTAGAAATAAAAATAAAATAAAATGATAATTAGGAAAAGAATGAGGGAATATGTAACTATACCATGGAGAAGATTGAGATGTAAGAATAAAAGATATTGATTTATAGTAAGAGTAAGATGCAATGGTAAAGGAATAAGTAAATACATATACTGAAAAATGTGAGGAAATGCAAAATGATGTTGATAACAATGTATAAAGTTTAGTTTTATGTTTTAAAATTTGGAAACTTAATAAAAAGTATTTTTTAAAAAAGAAAGAAAACTATGCTGCTTTATTGTACAATCCATTTGTTTCCCTTCCAAGGTATTGTCAAGAGACTTCTCCAACATCAGTGTTCCAAAGTGTCAATAATCTTGCTACCCTATTTTTTTTTCAAATTCCAACTTTCACTTTCATAAAATGTCATAGGGAATACCTTTTTTGCTTGCATTTTTGTGATCTTTGTAGGTAGACACACAGCAACATCTGAATTTATTTTTCTTCCCTTTTTTCACTGTAGTCTTTGATTTTTATTATTCAGACAAGTAGATCTTTTGCATTTTTGGCTATTAGCTGGTATCAATAACATACAGTAGGCCATATTCCTGATGTTTCTTCCTTTGGTTTCAAAACTGCTCTTATATTTTTCCAATCCAGTTTTCCTTAATACATATTCTGCAAAAGGATTGAAAAAGAAAGGGAATGTATAAAGCCTTGTCTCACTCCTATGCCAATCTGGAACCAAACTGCTTCACCCTGTACCATGGCTTCTTGTATATAGTTTCATATAAGAACAATGAGATGTTTTGGAATAAAGAACTTTGCTATAAGAGAGATGCAGTGGCTCATGGACTTAAAGATACTAGATTTGTCAGCCACTGAAGATTGGCTCTCTGCATTCCAGCAGTTTGAGCCTAGCCACCACATGATGGAGCAAGCTCCCATTTCTTGATTCAGCCCCTGTCAAGCTAGCAGTTTGAAAGTATGCAAATACAAGTAGATAAATAGGTATCAATCTGATAGGACTATGACAGAATCAAGAAAACAACTGGTGCCATGTTGGCCAGAATGCAAAGCAAAAACCAGTGGAGAAAAAGGTCAGGATGACACTGATATTAGCTGTTTTGTGTGTGGAATTAGTTTCTGCCCTGCAGTGCACTCTGGATAGTATAAGAGTGTGAACCGAACAAACTAACAATCTTAGACAGCCAAACTATTGCTCTGTATTAACACTTTAGACTCCTGGCTTTTATGTACCAATGCCATAGCCTAAATAATATAAGAAATTTACAAAATTCAGACATAGGGCTTGCTAATGCTGTTGAGTAAAGTCAAGACTAATGTGTTGTTTTGTCTTTCTTTTCGCAATATGTATATTTATATGCTCTGTTGAAGTTGAGCTTCAGGAAATTTAAACATGCAAGACTATGTATTGGTTTGGATCTGCTTGTTAAGCTTTGTTATGTATAGAGTGTGCCCATTCCTTTTGTAATGTTAACGGTCATATAGTTAAAAAGAATAAGTGGAGACCTCCTCATTCAAACAAAAATTTTGCAAAAGAACAAGAAATTTAGGCTAATTTTGAATTTCTGCTTAACATATAAATCACAAAACAAAACCGTGCCAAATGGGTTATTTAAATTTGCTAAACAAGAGGGCTGCTAACCAGTATGCATGCAGTATTTTTTAAAGCAAATCATTAAGAATGCTTCATATAAGAGATGTGTTGATTGAAAAGAATGTCTATTCAAAAAGAGATGGATGTTTTGGTCATAGAAACTGACTTAATATCCTCTGAGAAAGCTTTGCAGTGACAGAATTCTGGAAAGGAGTGGGGAAGAGCAGGTGAGAGCCAGAAGATGTTGTAAATCCTGTTTATATAAAGCCCTCCTGGCTTTTATTCATGTACCCAAAGTGCATGCTAATCCATATGAGAGTAAGAGTTGTCATCAGTTATAGATCCCTTAAGGGTAAGAAAATATATGAAATCAGAGCAAGGAAGAGCAGAAATCCTCAATTTTTTAAAAATTGTTGTTAAAACAGAATTATCACTGTGTTTACATTTAATCAATTTGATTATCTAAGGAAAACACACTTTGATGAACACAATACTTTGTCTAATCACAAAGCAACTTTAGAGTATATGCTTTTACATAGTTTTAGAACAAGGGTTCTTGTACAATGTTATATAGTGTATATCTCAAAACATGAAAACATAGTTTTTCGGAATGATTAATGTACCCAACTGATGTGTGAAAATAAATAATAGTTTAATTTTAAAAACTTTGTTAATGAAATTTTTATAGTTGATTATTCCAATAGCTGTGCTAAATTTAAAAATACATTTTTTCTTGCATATCTGTAACTTAAATAACAATAGGTTCTCTAGCACAGGGGTTGCCAACCTTTTGGACCTCAGAGACCACTAAATTCATAATTTTAGATCCCAGGGACCACTAACTGGTTCTGTGGGCATGGCTAATTTATGGATGTGGCTTGGTGGTCATGTGACTGGCTGGGCATGGCTTGTATGTAAATATTATAAATATTTATATAAATATTGAATTTTTTATAAAGAAAGAGCAACTTTTATCCAAAATCAGGCACAGCAGGCAGATTGAGTTGCTCACAGAATCATTCAGTGATCTATCTATCTGCCATCGGCTAGCTCAGTCTCTCAAATTTGCTTGCCATGAGTCTGCACTGAATTTGCTTGCAAACAAACCTTCAATCCTAAGGGAGGTTAGGCTGTGCTTAGCTAGAAAGCAAGAAATCCAACTATTTCCTGCTTCCTAGCTAGTCTAAATCTCCGTGTGCAGCAGAACAGATAATGGTCAGAAAAAGGAAAAATAGCAACTTAGCAGACAAGTTTGCCGGGTAATGAGTGAGTGGGCAGGGAGGGTTCTGAGCAGACTTGTGTTTCTGAGCAGCCTGGATTAATTGCTTTGGGGGGGGTTCTGGGGGTGAGATTTCTCTGCGGCCCACCAAAATTTTCTCATGGCCCACCAGTGGGCTGCGGCCCACCGGTTGGTGACTGCTGCTCTAGCAGGCCTAGGCATATTTCAAAATCTCTTCAGAAGATATGTAGTATATTAAATGTCTACTACAAGTGGTCCTTGTTTAACTATCTTGTTAAACAGCTGCATTCTAGCTATGACAATGATAAAAAAGTATTTTTGCAACCAATGCCTACATTTATGGTCTTCACAAAATCTCTCTCTTTCTCTATCTCCCTGGGTTGTATGTTGTCATTTCAGTCAGTTTGTAATACGTTGTCTTCTGTCTGACCCATTTTTTTCCTTCACCCTCTCTTGCAGAGTAGAGCCTTTGCTTAAAAAAGCAATCTCTTCCTGAACTGTTTTTCCACAGCACAGTGCTTACCTAAAAAGTTCTAACAGCACTGTTAACAAACTCAGCTGTGACCTTAATTAGTTGATTAAAGTTCTCTAACCAGCTTGTGTTGTTGCCTGACACTGACAAGACCTTAATCAATTTCACACTAAGGTTTTTGTTTGACTCCTAAGTGGTTTGTGGCTCACAGCTTTTAGGACTCTGGGCAAACACTGGTGCATTCCTTTCAGTTCTTACAATTTCCCTTTGTATGCTTCCTTACTCTCTTGCAATTCCTATTTCTTCAGTAAATGTGAATATATATACCTTTCAAAGAGTGAGGTAGCAGAAAAGAAGTCTATAAGATTTGCCTTTTAAATTAGCTTCCTCATGAGTTGAGTTCTATAAACTTCTCTATCTTTTAGACTTACCCACCTGTTTTGGGTCCTTTCCTTTTAATCCTATAATGCAACGGAAACATGAAGTTTATATCAATAAAAAGGGGAAAAATGAAAAGAATGTAAACAAATCACAAATAAAATAGAATAGTAATATAAACAATGAGAAATAAAACAATGAGAAAACATCAACATAACAAAAGGATGGATGGATGGAGAGCAGAAAGCAAGGGAATAGGTAGAGCCTGGCATCCATCCAGCAGCCACCTCCAGCATGGAATTCCCCATCAGTTCCCCAGGTTAATTGGTAGAGCCAACTCTTCTGGCTCCTGTGGAAGAGTAGGAGGATCGAGGTAGATCTTACCCTAGAGGTAGGATGCTTGAATAGGAGGGTTCTGAGGCAGTGCATGGTCTTCTGAATCTCAAAAGTTGGAGTTCCTTGATTAACGGGATCTATAGTATGCTCTCTCTGCCAGATCAAATATAATATGCTTATCCTAGCAGGACAAGCTTTTAAGTTCTTAAGCACAGTCACATGGATTTTTACTTAATAACCACTTCACTTAATGACTGAATAACCAATGGAAGTGGATAAAATTAAGGAAATTTCAGTAAATGGAATCATTTAGGCTACTGAGTCCAATGATTTGGTCAGTGCAGGAATCCACATTTGAGCATCAAAAAAACCCCCTTCTTTCCTTCCTGTTACCAAACTTCTATTACTAACTTCTCCCCTCCATCAGTTGGAATCTATCTTTTTGAATCTGTCATTTCCTATCTCACATTATGGAAAGATCAGCTCGTCTGTATTATATACTTTTTGATATTTAAAGAATGCTTATATATTCCTCATCTTCTCTTTTTAATAGTACTTATATTCAGCTTTTTCAAATTCTCTTTATAGGACATGGTTCTATTCCTTATATCATCTTCATTATTCCTTTTTGAACCTGTTTCAGATTCTCTGATTTTTAGAACCTTACTACATACAGTGCTTATAGTAGGAATTATCATTTTCAGGCTAATGCACGTTTAGTTAAAAATATTAATTAAAAAAATATGTAGAGAAAGACAATATATTTGGAAAAGTATCTTTTTAAATAAAAGATATTTACTAATAGAACACTATGTAAGTATAGTGCTCATGTGAGCTGATATTTTAGAAAGCACAGATTATACCTTAGATGGAAGAGCCATTATATACACAAGAAAAGGACATAGATCACAGTTAGATTGATCTGTCCTGCTCTTTTCTATGTATGAAAATAACACAATAACACAGTAAGATCCTCTGATCTGTGAATCTTACACAGTAGGATCTTCTGATGAACTGTGAATCTTATGTCCAGCTTGAAAGCTTCAAAGTAGAAATAACTATGATTAAAAACTTTGAATGAATAAGCTGAATGTTATCTGCTTTATCTGTTGAATTGTATTTTTATTCAAGCCTACACTTTCCCAAAACATAATTTTTGAGGCTGTTATTAAGAACCTAACACACCATGGCTTATAGAGATGTGACAAATATTACAAAATTCATTAGCCAATAAAAAAACAATGAAGCATAAGGGTTGTTAGATAGCCTAATAATGATCAAACTGCTACCTTTCTGCAATCTAATTAAACATTTGTTACCATTACCACCCATTTCCAAAAATGGGAGCTTTTGTTCTTGAAATCTAATGAGCGCCAGCTGGGACAATACTGCTGTATATATAAATAAATGTATATTTAACCTTTGTATTGTGTGGTTGCCCAGATTATTTTGCCTTGGGGGCATTCACTGAATGGCAGAATCCTGCCAGGCTCTACAGTGCTATGTTAGAGCCAAATCCCTTACCAATCATTTAATTCTGCTCCATTTGTCATTGTAGTATAAGGATGTCTCTGCAACATCTGGAAAGCAACTCAGGAAGTTCCTTGTTAATCATTTATTGGTTCTAGCAGAAGAGGTTTTAGTCAACAGAGCCTTATGTCAAATGTCTGGCAAGAGTTTTGACTTGCCCAGAGGATCTAAAGGATATTTTCAGCACTGACTCTTTTCACATGCTTCTTTCTAGAAAATGATTAACTATAGAAGGAGACAAAATGATTTTCATCTGATTTCTCTGAATGCTAAAAGTTTATGTCTTATAGAATTGAAGTAGACTATCTCAGACAATCAAGAATGCAATACATGAAATGTTTGAGCAGGTCTTTTAAAAAATAATAATCTCAGTTGGTTCCATCCATTTTTAAATTCCTTCCTATTTTTGAAAGATAAAAGATAAAAATACATGTAAAATAGCTAAGAAATATGGCTTATATTTGTCAAAGGATGGGCTGAAAAATTGTCTTTGTTGACAATACATATCTATTGCCGCATGCTATGACTACTAACCAGTTTGAGTATTTGACAACTCCAAGTCATTTCAACTGGGTCATTAGAGGTCTGCTTAACTCATTGAAATGGTTGATATATAAAAGTGATTATACTTCATGTGATTGCAGCTTGGAAAAAATAACTTCAAATGGTGGTGGTAGAATTGAAATGAAGGAAATGCTGCAAAACTCTGCTGTTTTGGAGGAGTGGAGAGTTCTGCAATTCTTCTTCCTTCTGATTATATATCCCAGTTTTAAAAGGTAAAGGTTTCTCTTGTCCAGTCATGTCTGACTCTAGGGGTAGTGCTTATATCAATTTCTTAGCTGAGGGAGCCAGACTTGTCTGAAGACATTTCCATGGTCATGGGACCAGCATCGCTATATATTGAGGTGTAGCTTTCCACCAAAGTGTTATTGATTGATCTACTTTCATTTTCATACTTTCAAACTGCTATGTCAGAGGAACTGGGACAGGTAATGGGAGCTCACCTCATTGCACGGCACTTGAATCTCTAACCCAGGCTGTCAGTTTTCCAGCTGACAAGCTCAGCGTCTTTAACCACTGAGTCATCACACTTCCCACTCTAGTTTTAATGGGGAGAATATTGCTTATTTTACTCTGGGCTCCAAAATCAGTCTTAGATTTATAAACTTTATATACTGTACATAGCAAAAGTCACAAGATAGATACCATATTTATTTTTATGTTTCAGTGCAATTAGTTTAGCTAGAATTCAGACAGATATTTTAATTATGTTAAATTAAAATATTTAATTTTAATTTTGCAACTGTACTTTAATATTGTTTACAATCTTTACTTCATGTTGCTCATGTTGCTATGTTGCTATGAAGACAGATTTCTTGAGATTAAAATGCAATTTCAGCAGGGAATAATTATTAAAAACATATGAATCCAAAATCTGCAATTCTTCATTCTAAATCATTTTATTCCTCCCTCTAAAGAACAACGGAAGATGAACAAGGAAATAACCCTGTCTTTTTGTTGCAGGGAGATGTCTACTCTCAACACCCCCAGTCCAGTGAAAATATAAAAATCCAGGTTTCAAACTGTGAGGAATATTGAAAGTTGCTCATTGCAGCAATGTATATTCTGAACAAGACATCAAGGAGAGGTAGAGTCAACAGACAAATCTTCATTGTCTTGCAATGTCACTGTAATGCATAAAGTGAGATGGGAGTATGAGGGAGAAAGTGGCTTGGACTGATCAACTGTCTAATCCACAATGGAGTGGTGTATATAGATGATAGATAGATAGATAGATAGATAGATAGATAGATAGATAGATAGGTAGGTAGGTAGGTAGGTAGATTGATAGATAATAGAGTAAATATTATTGTTTTGTGAGCCCTCCTGATTTATGTCCCAAAGGTACTTTTTCAGGAGGCAACTGGACTTTCTTGTTTTTTTCTACTGAAGATGTTTCACTTCTCATCCAAGAAGCTTCTGACAGAATAGTGGGGAATGCCAGAGCTAAAGAAACTTCTTGGATGAGAAGAAAAATGTCTTCTAAAAGAAAAAACAAGAAACTCCAGTTGCTTCCTGAAAAAGCACTTTGGGAAAACCATTACCTGGATGACTGACAATCTCTACAGACTCCTGGCTTATGGTATATAAGATAAGAAGCTGTATAAATCTTTGAAATAAATAAATAAATAAATAAATGAATAAATAAATAAAACAGGAAAAAAGGAGATTTAATTTCTCTGTTAATTATTTCTTCTGGCCATTAGATTGTTTAACCTACAGAGACATTTCAACTTTTAGACCAGTTGTGTGATTTGTTAATAAAGCAAATAAGAGGTTTATATTATGATGAATCATTTACCGAAGTTTTATCTTGCATATATTATGATAATTCGAATCCCACCAGGCTCAAGGTTGACTCAGCCTTCCATCCTTCCAAGGTGAGTAAAATAAGGACCCAAATTGTTGGGGGCAATATAAAATGGTATATAAGTCTAAGTGCTATTGCTATATTAAAATATTGTTTTTATAAGTATTGCACTTTGTCCTACCTTTTTCTTTTTTGGGGAATGGGAATCTTATGCTCAGTCTGTCAATTCACTAATGTTGAAGGTGAGCTTTTGAACTCACTATGTTTAAAATTGATCTGCAATTAGGTAAAATGAGTTTTTATCTTTTTTGGTAGTACCTGAATGTTTATCATTCTATCTCTGTATGTGTGTATGAAACAATGTGATTACTTGGAATTAACTTCCAAAAGATACATAGTTTTTAAGAACAAAGAAAATATCTCAACCAGCAATGAAATGAAAATGAAATAATAAAAATAGCATTTGAGCACTCTTTACATAGCACTATGCCTGTTTTTAAAACACTTTTTCCAGATTCTAAATGTGCTATGAATATATTGTAAAAAGGTTATTTGGAATCTTTCTATAGATAGATTTAGGTAACTTGGATGTGTAACTTGAATTTCTGTTTCCTGTTGAATAAATGGTAAAATAAAAAATGTTTAAAACAGTTAAACATCTTTCTCTTAAGTCCTGCCCCCATTCTCTATTCCTAAATCTCAGGATTTAGAGTTATCGGTAAAGATTCCCGTCTTTTCATCAAATTGGTTGACAAAATTAAAAAAAGCAAAACAGAATATAAATATTGTAATTGTGGAATAAAATTAATTCCAAAGTAGGTAAAAATAAAACTAATAATTTAAAGTCTGGTGAAAGGGGGATCTTTACCGATACTCTAAATCCCGAGAGAACAGGAGTACACCAAAGACTCTGTATTCCATAGTCTAGAAGCTTGAGATCTTTTCTTTTGTATTTATAGTTCCCCTTTCTCAAGTGTGATATGTTTTCTAAACTTAAAACTGTTTGAGTCAATAAACTGAAAATTAATTCATCGAGAATTATACTAGAAAACATTTCTGTTACATTATTATCTTTCCTTTGGGATTTGACTAGCTCTTCAAAAATTGTAATTTGATATGTAATGTAAAGAAAAAGGAAAGTATGTAGGATAATTTCTTCTGTAATTTATTTTTCCTAATCACCAAAACCACCTATTATAATTTCTGTCTCATATTTCTATTTCTTTTTTTCAGAATGATATTTGAGTTTTAAAATGTTGCTTGTAGAAAGTTGCCATACTTTCTGTGCTTGGCTCCTGATGCCTCATATAATTTATAAGTAAGAAAGAGAATGTAGGAGAAAATGATTATTTGCATCCACACTGACAAAGATATTTCATCAGCTTTTTAGAATAGGCTGTTTTATTTTGTTTACATTAATTTATTCAACCATTTGTTACATTTCTATGACATACATCTCAAAATAAAGTAGCTCAGAGCTTTACATTTCAGTATAAGGTACAATTTACCACAAATTCCTAACTCTATGGCTATGGTGATTTAAAAAAAATTGGGGAAACTCAACATTTGTGCATTTGAAAATCTGTAGAAAAACAATTCATTTCTACAGAGTGATATGGGCATTCCTCCAAAGAAAGGAATAGATAATACACTAGGCCAAGCCCAAGAAACACATTTTGAATTAGTATGTTATGTGAACCAGGCTGATGTGTCATTTTGAACAACCTAATATACATTAACTCCTAAGAAGAACACATTTAACATATACCTTTCATTCTGTATAAGAATGTGTTGCAAAAAAAAAAAAAAATCCCCCACATATCCAGCTCTTCAAATACTTTATGAGAAGGTAGGTTTAAATGATTAAAATGTTGATTTATTTCTGACCTGAGTTCAAGGAATATTGCTGAAATAAGATAGGAATCAAGGTATTCCAGCAGTTTTATTGAAAAGCCTGCACCCTCAGGCTTCTCAATGATTTCACCCAACTAATCATAATCTAGGACCAGCATTTAACTTGATCCTTGAATCTGCTTCCCCTCCCTTTTTTTACTTTGGATGCTGCCTCTTAGATTGCTCTATGAACTTTTTAAGTTAAAGAGTGGAATGAAAATATTTTTAAAAACTTACTGGTGTCCTATAGTTTTCAAATAAAAACTCCATTAACTTCTGTGGAATTACTCTGAAATCAATATCTTGAAGATCTAGCAGGAAGTTTTTCAGAAGCAATGCTGATGGATTATGAATTACTGCTCTCTGTCCAGCCATAGACTTAATTATAGAATATGTAGGAGCCAGTGAAAGCAGTAATAAATCAATAGTAACTTGTATCCTGCTCCATCCAATTGCTCGCTGAATTATAATCACAACAGTTTATTTTTGAAACCACATTTATGCCTGAAAATAACCTCATGAACTTAATGTTCCTCCAATGGTTCAGAATAAAATTACATTTCTTTCAAATGTAAGGTGTATCCCACACAATGCATACTTAGTATTTGCACTGTTTCTTTTTTATGGTATGCAAAACACAAAAAAGTATGAAAAAGTAATCAAATTTGAGATCTCTTGGTACTGTATGTTGATGAATTAAATAAAATTATCAAGAGCAAGAAATACTGGTTGTTGAAGAAGGAAATTAGGAAAAGCAAGAATTACTGCTTGTAAGAATGGTAGACCTGAGGTTTGTAATTAAGTAGCTAACAGGTTATCATTCTTGACTGCTACTACATTAGTTACTCAGAACACATACAATAAGTTCTTGTTTCCATTAATTAGAAATGTTGTTATTATCAGATACATGATGATGCATTGTTTCAATTACTGTCCAGCTTACAGCTGTAACTAATTAGTCTGCTGATGCACCTGCCCAGAGGAAAAGCTTGGTGATAGATGTTACTGTAGAACATATTGCTTTGTACATTGGATATAATTCTGTCTTGATTTGCATATTTCCTTTACATGCTCCCAACCATATAAATGTTTATTAGACTGGACCACAAGTCTTTAACATGTGTGAAATTGGCCAACTGGATTTATGAATAAATTCTAGAAATGAGTAGCTACTATTCAGTGAAGGATGCTGATAATGATCAGTCCTATTGAAGTATTCAATATAGGTCATATGAAGACTCATATCTATACTATATGTTGACTACTAAATATGCCACACAATTTTAGCATGATTTTATTTCAGAATACAAGGTGCTGGATTACCTACCTGGTTTCATGGAAGCAGAACATTGTACAGTTTACTTAAGAATTTTGTTATATCTATAGCTTTGTTCTCTTGTTTCCCCCACAAACCTTTTTTCTTTTGGAGGGAGGAAATCAATATTCTCAATATTATTATTCAAATTTTTACTTTTTGCTCTCACAACCCTTATTTTTCAGAAAACAGAGGTGATACCATATCAGGCTGTATGTGCTCTAGCAAATGATATAGCATTCAATTGTTTTATTTAGAATATGTATAGCTAAGTTATTTAGGCATTCTATCTGATAAGTTTCACTCTGTATATTTTTCAATAAACATATATTCTACTGCCTAAAACTCTCACACCTCTTTGAAATGTTTGTACTAATGGCTGGGAATTAGACTATCAGTAGAAATGTATGTTGCCTTTTCAATTTTTTTTCAAAGCTATTGATATCAAGAAATTAGTAATTAAATCTCCAGTCCAGGGAATCAGTATAAGTTCTATCATGATAGGAATTGGTTGAAAGATTCTATTGGAGAACTATACTCACTGAAACTAGTCTAAAGCAATAGATGCTTCAGAAATATAAACATAAGAAGTTGGATAAGGCTACAGATTCATCTAGCGAAATATTCACAGTGGTCAGCTGAAGGAATTGGGAAGTTGACCAGTCTGGATGAAGAAAAATAGCACCCTTCCATATATAATCTGTTATTACAACTGTAATAGCTAACCTATGAACTTTTCTCAGCTATTTTAGAGGTTGTATACAATTTTAATTATGGCATGTTAACCTTTTCATAAAATAAATTTTTACTACCTAATTAAAGCTTAACAATACCATCATATTATTATAGTATTTTTATAATAGCCAGTTGGTCTAGTGCAGGGGTGTCAACATGGCAGCATCACATGATGTATTGGGACTTTTCCCCCTTCACTAAACTGGGTGGGGATGGAGCCAGCACGTGAAGTAATAATCTCATTAGTGAAGAGACCATCTTGTTAATTCTACATATAAATCATCTACTAATCATCTACTACTGAATTGAGTTATTTTCGTTCCTAATCAGATGTAATTTTAAACTAGAGAGGGTCCAATCCACATCCGTCCAAGCTGGGTTACAGTACTACAATTTGTCCTACAAGCTAAATAAGTAAGTTGGGAGACCAAACTATTTATTGAGAGTAATGAGAATAAAGGAAGATTTCTTCTGCATATTCTTTCATCAACACTATTTAAAACACATTTAAAACATGTCCTTTTCTTTACTATAATATCTCCAACTAATTTAAAGATTATTGAAATTTGATAATAAAATAAATTTATTAAAATTATATTTATTAGAAAACCATATGGGTAGGCAAACTAAACAAAACCAGTCATCCAATATTTATTTAGGAAAGATTTAGGTGAAGAGAAAGATCTACAGATGCCTCACAACTTTTAAGGGAAAGAGCATTCCAGAATGTAGAAGCTACATAAAGATATCCTTTTTAATAACTACAAGATAACATTCTGCCAATCATAGTTGTAAGGGACTATTGTGGTCCTTAAGCACAATCTCTTGCTCTGTGCAAGAATCCACATTGAAATATTCCAGGGAAATGTCTGTTTGGTTTCTATTTGAACAATCCTAATGAAGGGAACCTATTATTTAAAAGCATCAGCTGTGAAGAGGGGGAAGAGGCAGATAATGAAATAATTATATCATCCATAAGGCTGTTCCTTTTGTATACATCCTATGATGCTTCTGAAAGGGGTGGAGTGAATATTACAATAGATAAAAGGGATCCTACAAATGCTTCTGCTATCACCTTTCCCAGCAAACATAGTCTTGTAATAGTAGAAGTAGTTGCTTATTCATCTTGATACAAACTTTTTAGGATGTTTAGGTTAAAAAATGCTCTGAGAAGTAACTAACTGACAGTCAATGAAATACTTGACGAGAAGTGTGATATGTGCATGACCAGGTACTTCATTCTACACAAGCTGAAGATTTGTCCAAGTGCAATAATTTCCTGTAGAGAGTGAAAAGGATTACCTTGATGAAGAGAGGTGAGATCTTCAAAGCAACAGAAGAGAAAGCTTTGCTTGAATTGGAGGTGGATTACCAAAAAAAATTAGATATTTCCCTAATTCACATGGATATAAAAGAAAGAGGAAGTGACACAGATTTACAAGATTGTTACTATAGCCAATTAAAGTAATTTTTACACTTCCATGAAGTCTATTTTTTGATCTGGAATGCTTGACATGGCTGACGTTGCATACAGAAGGTGTGGTTAAATATACCTAATAATATTTCAGAAATAGAAATAAGAATAATTACTTCAATGTCCTCCCAAGGCACATTGCACAATTATTATTGCTTCTTCCTTGATCCCACCCAGGATTATACTTTACCTTTCAAACCCTAAAGGAATAATCTTCAATCAAATAAGATATTCAAGTAATGATTTTCCAATAACAGTCAACATATACTTTTCTATGAGATTTCAAGATAATTTACATTGGATTTCCCTATTGTAATCCCCCTAACATCATAGGGGATAGGTTGGTTAGAGGACAGAATAGTCTCAGAAAGTGAGTGGATCCCAAATCATCCAGTGATCTTTGATGATGAACTTGTATCTTACAGCTTTATTCTAAATTATTCTTTTTTTTTTGTCATCTGCCCAAGGAGGTGGTGTAATCTTCCATCAATACAATCTAGGAACATATTACAGATATTCTTCCAGAAATAAAGTATAACAGAAATAAATGATGGGAATGAATAAAGAACATTAGACAAAAATAAAAGTAAAAGAGGGACAGATAAAACAGAGAAAAAAAAATTAAAAGAGAAAGAAAAAGAAAGTGCATTACAAGGCATAAAATTATTTTCCTTAAATTGCAATTTATACATTGAGACACTTGATAAAAGTTTGTATTGGAGTGATCTTAATTAATCTTCTGCAGAAGTTATTTAAGTTGTATTACAAGATATTTGCTCAGCAATATATATTGGAAGTTCTGTGGTATCCCAGTATGATTATGTTGAACTAGCATATTAAATAGGCTAGTGTGGAAAATAAAAATACAAAAAGGCATAATTTTAGCTTCCCATTAATGGTCTCTATATTTAGCTATTAACATGAATAATATTCAGCATGTTCAGTTTAATGACATTTGTTTGAGGCAAAAAAAGTGAAATGCGGCTTTACCTTTTGACAGATGATTAAATCTACTAAATGTGCTAAATGCTTACAGATGCTATAAATATAACCACTGATTTTAAAGTGCAATAAACAGAAAAAATGTGCTGGTGGGGATAATAATGATGGTGAAACAGAACAGTTGCAAACAATACAGTATTTGGGGTCCACACCCCCGCTATTAAATATAAGCCAAGTTGCATGCAGAAGGCTTTTTGAAATGTAATGGAATGGCTGCTCTTTCCTTGTAGCAGTTTATGGGCAAGTTGGTCTGATGAAGGTGACAGCTTATAAAGCTGATTTCTCTATTATTTTCTCAGCAAATACTCCAGGTGCAACAATAGTGGAGTTTTGAGAAGAAAGTGCTGGCACTGTGCCACTGCAGGCATCAGCCACATGTCAGAGCAAATGCCACGGGATCATCAGGCTTGTATTTTAACTGGTATAGGCAGGTAGTGAAGGTGTGAAATTGAAAAAAGGTACAGCTGTCTCCTGCCTTATTCCTCCCAGACAGGTTTCATGTTCTTACTTAGAGCTAAGCCCTCCACAAGGGAGTGTTAGAACCTTTATTAGTTTCTCTATAATGAGATTTTCTTTCTTTGGCTATGTGGCAAAATCACATTCTGTATCTCAAATGCAGGTGTCTGCTACTACAGTCAGTACTGGAATGGAAAAATTTAAACTCATGCTGTTCTGTATTTCACAGTTTCCTTTTAACATACTTTATTCTAGTGTTGGACATATAAATTTTCCTGTCTCCTCCCCCCCCCCCCCCCCAAATAGTTGTCATCAGTCTCATAGAAAAATGATTTAGAATTATCTTTCAAACAAGACAATTTTGCAGTAAGGTGGAATATGGATGCATAAGTAAGCATTTATTTAGTTATTAGGTGCCCCAGGGTTGTGTGAATGTTCTGCCTTTCATTGTAAAATCACTTCTCCAGCAGATTTCAGTCTCCCTACATTTTAGTTACTGTAATACAGTGGTGGAATTCAAAAATTTTTACTATTGGTTTTGTGGGCGTGGCTTGGTGGGCATGGCAGGGGAAGGATACTGTAAAATCTCCAGTCAAAGGTGGTATTTGCTGGTTCTATGAACTACTCAAAATTTCTGCTACCAATTCTCCAGAATTGGTCAGAACCTGCTGAATACCACCTCTGCTGTAATAGAAGAGAACATCTTGCATTAGGCCTTTTAGTAATAATGTTTGTCACTGTTAACAGGAGTTCCCTGAGAAATTGTTAGAGAAATTCTCCTTCCTCTAAAAAGAGAGGAGAAATTATCAACCTGTTTTGTTCCAACATATTTAATAAATGCCCTGTATGAATGACATATTCTCTAGACACAATGAAGTATATGGACTACATTTCTCAACCAGGGTAAAGCAATAGATGTAATTTACATTGACTTCTGCAAGGCATTTGACTCAGTGCTACATGACAAACTACTATTAAAATTAAATTCTTATGGCATTTCTGGATCCTTTCACAAATGGATTATTGCCTTCCTGACAAACAAATAGTAAAAAATAGGAAACGCCCTATCAAGCCCTGCTCCAGTTATCAGCGATGTCCCACAAGGGAGCGTTCTAGGACCCACACTTTTTTTACTCTATATTATGAAAACTTTATTAGCAACGGCGTCCACTTCGCTGATGATGTAAAACTATTCAACACCACCATCAATGCTACCGTCAAAGACCTTGATTATGTGTCTAAATGGTCTAACAATTGGCACCAACAAATGCTCTGTCCTACACATTGGTAAAAAAAATGCAATCTAGGCAGATATGACCTTGTTGATGACCCTCACTTTGTCAAGGACCTTGGAGTTCTCATATCGAATGATCCAAGCGCCAAAGCTCACTGCAACAATATTGCCAAAAAGGCTTTAAGAGTTGTAAATTTAATTTTATGAAGCTTCTCCTCTGGTAATACTGTTTTACTAACAAGGGCATTCAAAACCTTTGCTAGACCAATACTTGAATTCATCTCTGCTGTCTGGAATCCTCACTGTATATCTGACATAAATACAATTGTGCAAGTCCAGAAGTATTTTACCAGAAGAGTACTACAGTCCTCTGTTCACAACAGAATACCTTAAAGCACTAGACTTGAGATTCTTGGCTTAGACAACCTTGAACTACGCCGACTAAGATTTGACTTAAGCGTAGTATATAAAATCATATGTTACAACATCTTACCAGTTAATGAATATTTCAGCTTTAACAACGACAACAACACTAGAGCGCACAACAGATATAAACTAAATGTAAACCACTCCAAGCTCGATTGCAGGAAGTATGATTTCAGCAACAGAGTGTTCAATGTTTGGAACTCACTATTTGATTCTGTTGTCACCTGCTCAAACCCCTACTCCTTTACCCTCAAATTAACCTCTGTTGACCTCACCCCATTCCTAAGAGGTCTGTAAGGGACATGTATAAGCGCACAATCGTGCCTACCATCCCTCTCCTATTGTCCCCAATTATTAGTTCCTATTGTATTTAAATTTATGTTTATTCTTGTTTCTGTTATATTGTAAGCTTTTGACAAATAAATAAAAAAATAAATAAAAAAATAAAGCATACAAAATTCCATCAACAACCTACTTATTTTGTGAGATAATTCAATATTTCAAGTGTATCAAAGGGTGTAATCCTTTATAAAATTATATTGATTCCACAAGTATCTCCATCGAGTCTTCATTTTAATTCCAAGAAATATCCTAGGATTAGATAGAACCTGAATAAATCTGGGACTGTGCTGTTAGGGATGTCTACAATATGGCATGAAGTTTCTCATGGATACTTGCCAAAGCAGGAATGCATTTCCAAACTGCTTTTCATTTGATTGAAATTGCTTTTCATTTGGCACAGTTAATTCACTTAGTTAAACCATATAAATATTAGAATTCCCATGATACTTTCCATAAAATGAATGTGAATCCAGTGCAAGTCCAAATATTACATAGCAAGAAAATGTCAGTCTCTTATACTACAGTCATGCCTTAAAAGCACACATATAGTCCTGAAAGATGTATAGACTTGAGGATTCAATAATTGGAATGGTACCATTGAGAAGTTGATCTTTGTAGATTTTCACATCCTTCATTGCTGGGAATCCATATGCCTACCCTTACTGAACTGTTAACTACAGGCATAGCACTAATTTCATACTTCAAGACTATGCAAAAGAAGAAGAACTTTATTTATATCCACATTAAACTCTTCAGGTTTGAATAACAGAATAGAATGTCATATTCTTCATGTTTTTAAAAGTGAAGATTTTTTTTTTTTAAATCATTGATTTAAATGTCTATGGAGATTGTGCACTTCACAATAAAGCAATTACCGAACACATACTTTCCCATGGTCACTTGACCAGTGGGTAAACATTGTAATCAGAAGAAAATAAGATGGCCACAAATACTTTGTGTTGCTAGAAAGCTTGCACAGTGTACCAATGCGAATGTTGTCACTATCCATTCATCTATCCCAACAGGTAGTGGTTAAAATATTTCTGTTCCTTAGAGAAATTGCTAGAGCTCACAAATCACATAATGCCATGGAATCTCTTATAATAAACTTTATGTACTTACACATAGAGATGCCATTATTTCTTATATGCGAGAGATGGAAGAAGTAGAAGAAGGAAAGGAAGGGAAAGCAAATCTTTATAATGACAAAAATTGTGGGGTAGTGTTAGAGAATAAGGCAAAGGAAACATTGGGTTTTCTCCTTTCAGCCATTTGTGAGCAGACATTAAATAGATACCCCTTCTTATAATCATATTTTTAAAGATCTCATCTCTAACAGGAATTAAATATGCTGGGATATTTTGTTACATTTCAAATATGTAGGGAGCAAACCTGTTATATTACTAACCAAGTTCAGTAGAGCTGCTGGTCTTATATTCATTAGTCAAGCTACCCCTTAGTTCAATTATACACCTCTTCAGCTAAGGAAGATAGATGAAGGCCATTTGGGAATCATAAACCACAAAGCATTGAATGCAGTTCTATGTTCTTAAGCTGATTTACACCTTGTTTTACAGCATGGCACTTCAATTGAAATGCAGGGGCAATGATTGAAAAGCTGTTCTTCCATACTTGGCCTGGGAGCCTCTCACTATAATTATTAATTCAGTGAAATGCAGGACAATGAATATTCCTTTCATCTTCCAGCAGAACAATTAAAAATCAAATTTATATCAACCAAGTTCTTCATCCCTGCATCTTAAATATAGCATTATTAGCACTTGGCCAGGAAACTACTATAGATATTGAATGGAATTATTAAAGTGAAATGTGCTGTTTCTGAGCATGTTTCAGACAGACAGAAAACATTTCATTGGCAAAAGCCATTTGCCTCTATAGAAGACCAATATTTTTACTAATTATCTTCTATATTTCTCCCCATGTGAGGAAAACAATCCATATAAACGAACAGTTAATTAATATATAAAATGCAAATTAAATAACATCCTGGGGAATAATCAAATCAGTGCTTGCTCTATTGCAAAGAAAATGAATTAAGATAATTTCTGCTTTTCTAACTTTAGTAGCCAGCATTATATGTAACCCAGGAGACATATTTACAAAATGCTGCCATGGTCTAGAAGCAAGAAAGCATGATAGCAAATAGATATAATGCCAGAGGCTGGTGATTACTTTCCAATTTATTTTATTTAAAGAATATTTAACAAATAATTATAACAGTCCCTCTGTGAGGGGGATGGATAGTTTCTAAATTTAGTAAACCCTGATGAGTATGAACAGGTATTTGGAAGGAATACCATGCTGCTTTAATTATCTCATTATAAAGGATCCAGGGATTAGGAAACATCTTGCTTGAGAGAAAATTTAGCTCAGTCACTTGCCTGTTGTGAGGAGCTCTGGTTCTTTTTTGCCCATCAAAAACCTTCCTGCCAAAAAGCCAATAATTGGCTATCAAAGAAAGTCCAGGCTATAGCTCTTTGGCACATCATATATGAAGCTCCAAACCAACAGAGGATTCTAGCTGTTTTGCATGACTGTTTCTCATAATCCCAACTCTTCCATCAGATTTAGCTATGACATAATGTTTTCCTCAGAAGCTCTCTTAATTTCAATCTCCATGTCCAGAAGCATTATAATTATAAATAATAAATAATTATTAGTTTATTTCCTATCTTTTACAGTATTGCCTTAAAGGTTCGCCTATACAGATTAATTTTATTACAGAATATATTTTAGAACTTATTTAAGATTAAATTATTTCTTTTAAATCCATTTTTAAAAAAAAAATGCAATTCAACAAACAAATAAATGCATGGAAAGATTTTTTCCTACAAACAGCCTGAAATCAGAAGTACCAAATCTAGGCTATGGCTAATCAGTATGATAGTAATGAAGTACTCCAAATCCATTGTTTTCATCTACTGAAAGATTTTTGCAACCCAGATGCAGTAGCCAGGGCTGGAATTCTAAAGGTTCGGCTGAATCTGGGAGCAAACCAGTTTGCTCCAAAGCTGCTGGGCCCAACTACCCTCCTGGACTCCATACTAACCTTTATTTCCTGCTTTTGATGCTCAGCTGCATCATGCAGCACAGTGGATTGCTGCACATCAGCTGTTGAAGAGACAGGGAGAGTTCAGGAGTGCAGGAGAAGGTCAATAGGAACATCTCTGCATGTGCCACACCCACTAAACCAGTGGTAAACCAATTTGAATCCCACCCCTGGCAGTAGTCCTATTAAAACATCATTAGGAATGCAGGAGGTTCTCAGAATGTCTCTGCCACAATGTCACATGGTGGGGGGGAAGTGAGAGGATAACAGAAACATTAAAGCATTTGTTTCAGAGAGGAAGGACTCAGTCATTTTTAAATTTATAAAATAAACCCTCTACTATTATAACAATGATTTGTAACAGACAGAGTGAAATAGAGGAACAATTCACATAATTTTTCTCCACAAAATGGTTCAGGAAAAAAAAGAGATTAAAAAATAGTATAAATGAAGACAATGTATGATTTTAAACCTCTTTTTAATTTTTTCCCCTTGCTGGTGTAAAGTCACAATAGCAGAAAGAACACTATACATGAAGAGGAATATCCTAATCTTTTCCTTAGCCCACTTTTTTTTTGGGGCGGGGGGGACTGAAATTAAAGTCCTAAATGTAGGGCTTTTAAACCATTCTTGCCTGGATTTGGGTGAATCAATATGTCTGTATGTTATTATTATTACATTTATTGTCAGAATACAACATATGTACAATGAGATTGGTTGAGCCTCCCTTTGTGCACCTCCCCCAACACAACTCACAATGAGGACAAAAGTCCCTAACCCAGTCCCAATCTTATTACACTATGTGACCTTGTTGCACAACGCGCCGGCCCGCAAGTCTGTCATACTATGTTAAAATGAAGTTATTTTCCATTCAGAAGTCTGACAACCCATGGATAGAAATTGTTCTTCAGTCTGTTGGTGCAGTTGGCTATGCTTCTATATCTCCTACCCAATGGTAGAGAGTGAAGAAGTGCTGACCAGGATGTGAGTCATCCCTGAGAATTTTCCTCACTCTTCTAAAGCAGTGGCCCTAGCGATCTCATCTAGTGGTATCAGGGAACAGCCCATGATGTTTTGTGATGGGCTCACCACTCTCTGTAATGTCTTTCTGTCCACGGCTGTCAAATGAGCATACCACATCGTAATGCAATATGTGAGAACGCTTTCTATTGTGGACTGGTAAAAGGAGATCATTGTTGTTCCACTTTATTCTTTCGCAAGACTCTAAGGAAATGGAGTTGCTGTTGGGCCTTTCTGGCCACCTGGGTTGTGTTGGTTTTCCAGGTAAGATCTTCACTGAGGTAGACTCCCAGGAATTTAAAGGAGAGAACTGTCTCCACATAGTAAAGTGAGGGCAGGTTCCTCTCTCTTCTTCCACTAACACTATCTCCTTTGTCTTGCTGATGTTTAGGTACAGGTTGTTTTCTAGGCACCATGAGGATAATTTTTGAACCTCCTCCTGTATGCTGTTTTAGCTCCACCTGTAATAGACCCAATATGGTAGTATCATCTGTGAATTTAATGATCACAGTGAATGGGTCAGACAATACACACTCATGTGTGTACAGCAAGTACAGGTAGGGATTGAGCACACAGCCCTGTGGGCTAAGCTTTAGGGAGGTGGATGTGACAGACCCAGCCATCACTGTTTGTGATCGGTCCCTCAGAAAGTCTTTGATCCAGTTGCAGATGGAAGACAGAAAATCCAAGTCAGTCAGCTTTTCAATAAGGATGCTCAGCAAGATAGTATTGAAGGCCAAGCTGTAGTCAATGAAAAGCATCCTGACATAGTTTCCGGGTTTCTCCAGATGGACTACAGAATGTAAGGCAATAACTATGGAATTGTCTGTTGACCTTTTCCCCCTGTAGGCAAACTGATGTTTGTCAAAGTCTGGTAGGAAGCATGTCCTAAGGTGTTGGAGAACCAGTCTTTTGAAGCATTTCATCACTACTGATGTTAACATGATAGGTCTGTAGTCATTTAGACTGTTAATTGCTGTTTTCTTGGGGATTGGGACAATAGTGGCTGTTTTCAAGCATAATGGAACACAGGCCGTTTGCAGACAGATGTTAAAGATCTTTGTCAGGACCTCTGATAATTGATTGGCACAAGTCTTTACCACTATCCCCAACACCCCATTTGGACCTGCAGCTTTACTGGGATTCACAACCTTCAGTGCAGCTCTCACTTAATGTTCGTATAGGGTGAGTGGCTGGGAATCAGAAAGCTGGCAGGCAGAGGCTATGGGATCTGGTCTTTTCACCTCATAGCGGGTGAAGATGATGTTCAACTTGTCTACCGATGAAGCATCAATATTGACCGTGTTCCTTGTGTTGCCCTTATAGTTAGTTAGGTGTTGCAGTCCCTGCCACACTTGCTTCAGGTTGTTATCTGCTAGGTGGTTCTCTACCTTATTTTTGTATTGTTGTTTTGCCATCTTAATGCCTCTACTAAGGTTTGCCCTAGCCTTTATATATCCCTGTCCCCTGTCTTAAAAGCAGAATCCCAGACTCTTAGAAGTGTCCATACTTTGCCTGTTATCCAGGGTTTACAATTCCTATAGATTCTGATGCACTTGTCCATTGTTACACTGTCATTGCACACTTTGATGTAAGAGAGTCTGGCATCAGTGTATTCATGCAGGTCTTGATGTTCAAAGACACTCTATGAAAGATAAAGATAAAAGAGAGGATAAGGTAATAGAGAAGTGGGAAATGTAACCTTCAGGCCTGCATAAATACAGGTCTATTTATCAGAAATTGGTCACATGTTAGAGGTAATCCTCAACTTACAACTATTTATTTAATGATGATTTAAAATTACAAGCATTCTGTGAAAACTAACTTATAATTGGTCATAGCACCCCCATGATCACATGATTAAAATTCAGGTGCTTGGAAATCAGTGTGTATTTATGACAATTGTAGCATTCTGAGATCAGCAGGGATGGGCTTTAAAAATTTTAGCAAGAAGATAAACAATTTTATAAGATTTGGGATTTATTTTATCAATGGTTAGACAATAAAATATGGTAATGAAATATAGAATATAAAGAATGTATAAAGATGTATTATCATAATATGGGATAGATTTGGGATGATAATATGAATTGTGATAAAATAAATCAATTAAAATATGGATTATTTTGCATAACATGAACAAATAACAGTGTAGTCAAATGATTGATTAACAATGATATTAATGTATTTAGGAATATTTGATAGATAATATGAGAACATATACAAGAAATTGTAAGTGATGACTATGAAGTAGATGCACAAAACAGTTTGTAAACCAACTGACACACTGCATGTACGTAAGTGGAAGATGGCTTGATGTTTTTATGTTGTGTTTGTGTATGTTTGTTTAAAAAATAATAAAATTTGGATTAAAAAAAAATAGCAACCGGATCTCTGCCTGATTTTCTGGCTAGACATGGCCATGGAGGGCATGGCCTAGTTGGCCTCCTGCACTGCATCTGTAAAGAGATGTTTTTGCCCTACCTGAGCACCAGAGGCTTTCCTCGAGTTTCCAGGAGGGCAAAAATGGTCCTTCTGGACCCTAGAGGCTGTCCGAAGGTCCATTTCTGGCCTTCCCAAACTTCCAGGAGACCCATTTTTTGCTCTGCAGTTACCTGCATCCAAAACAGGCCGTACAAGGACTCCTGGAAGGGGCGGGGTGGGGTGGGTGGGGACAGCGAGGAGTGGATTGGGTGTTCTCCGAGCTGTGCAGAATCTTAGCTAGACGATCTCCCAAACCCCTGCAAATCCCCAGCAGCCCACCCCTGGGTCATGGTATTGCCATCTAGGGACTTCTGGCAAGCAAGGTCAGGGAAGGGAACTGCTGGATTCACTTAACAACCATAGTAAAAAAGATTGTAAACCAAGTGTGACTCACTTAATTACCATATTGCTTAGCTATAGAAGTTCTGATGTTAATCATTGCCATAAGTTGAGGTCTGCCTTTATATCAGGTATATAGCAAAAGATATTCAGTCCTCATCAAAGAATTTTGAGAAACTCCTCCTAAATTTCTTTGATATATATTTACCCATATTTGGTTTATTTTTATGTTGAGATGCATCTGGCTTTCTGTTTCTCATTCAAGGCTAATAAATAAGTGATGGTAACACAGGATACCATTACATATTAATAAAGTATGAGAGGGACTTGAGTAATTACTTCATTCTCTATTGTTGACCCTGATGCTTTTGGCCAACATGCTACATTGATAATGGGGATAGTGGGCTATGGATGATGCTAATTTAATCTATTTTCTTTGTTCTTTCATGCATGGAATAAAAAGTTGTGTGAATATTCATGTTGAGGCTGGCACAGTCTCAATCAGTGTAGCTTGATGGGTATTTAACTTTGGTGTTTATTCAGATCGTCTTTATTAAGATTGTCAGTACATGTATAGACATTTTCATCATACCGCTACAAATGTATAAAATAAATGGTTGCAAGGCATGGTAACCCAGATTTTCAACAAAGGTATCACAAATTCAATAAAACATTTATATGAAGTCCCTAAAAACAATTGCCACAAGGTGACCTTGTAAAACCCCTTGATGTTCTATCACTGAAGGTTATCTTTTGATGAAATGTCACCGTGGATCTGGTATTTATCAACTCAAGGCTATTATTATTACTATTTTTTTAAAAAAGTTCTAGCAAGGTGTTCTACAATAGATTTCTGAAGACTGCTGGAAAATTATTCCTTAATGCCCTCCCTCTACAAATCATTTTTGTCATTTGTGGGTGTCAATCTGTGATTGATTCATCATCTGACAGCTCTGTCACTACCTTCTATGTTTTAGATTTATTCCCCATCAAATTCTGGGCACATCATTTAAATACCTCATAGTTTTTTTTTCAGACTAAGTAACTGACATCTTTTATATTTCATTTGTAATAGACTTTTTCCTCTTAAAACCTAATAATTATTTTTTAAAAATAAAATAAAATTGACTTTGATAGTACCTTTGATCAGTAATTGATTTTTGGGGGGAAGGAAGAGAAAGATATTAGTGGTTCTTCAAAAGACCTGCCATGTACTAAGATTTATTAGTGTTAATATTACTTTCAGGTCTGGTGAAACTTAGCCTGAAGATCTGCAAAAGTTCCAGTGACACAAAGCTATCATGACCACTTGAGAATTTTATCAAAAGCACCTCCAGATAAGACATGCTGAATTGCAATAGGAGATGGAACAGCAATTTCTAACAAAAAAATGTTAAATTACATTTCTCTCTCTCTTTCTCTACCTCACCACCTCCTAGAATTATACATTTTTGTGAGATAGTAAAAGTTTCAGGCACGATTTTGTTTTGTTTTGTTTCATCTCTTATGGAAAAAAAAACAGAGAGAATTCATAAGTAGTTTGTCTTACGTAGAAAATTTGGAAGAGACATGCTTATTTTCATTTCAAAAGACATAGTTTAAAGCTTTATGAGTAAACATTACAATAGAGATGCAAATCTATATAGGTTTTAAAATTTTGATTCTACATTTAGATCCTTCTGAACTAAGACTCTTGGGGAGTTTTCCCCAGTACTGATCTTCAGATATATCAGTTATTGCATGAAGAAAATATATAAGTATATCCTAATAAAGAATGACTAGAGAAAAATGACTCTTTCTTCTTTTGACATAAGCTGTATTCCAGGAAGTTTCTTTCAGTAATCTGGTGGTTACCATGATTTTAGACAATCACTGCAAGATTTATCCAAGAGAAAAAAATTGATAATGCAGGGGAGAGACATGTTAGTCAGTTTAATCACTTCATACATTCGTTGAAGAGATCTATAATTGACAACAATTTATGCCTTTTAATATAATCTAAAAAGGTGCTACCAGACTCCTTCAGAACCAAGGTAAACAACAATTATATTGTCGTTGAGTTTTTTTCCTGTGCCATGTATATTCCCCGCCCCCATCCCATTCCCAACCTTTTAGACAAGACGGCAGGGGGAATACAGATAGTCTTTGATTTATAACCACAATTGAACCCAAAATTTCTGTTAAGTGAAACAATTATAAAGTGAGTTTTGCCCCATTTTATGATTTTTCTTGCCACAGTTGTTAAGTGGATCACTGCAACATGGTTGTTAGTAACATGTTTATTAAGTGAATGTGGCTTCCTCATTGGCTTTGCTTGTGAGAAGGTCACAAAAGATAATCACATGACACCAGGATATTGTAACTGTCATAAATATGAGTCAGATGCCAAGAATTCAAATTTTAATCACATGACCACAATGGTCATCAGTGTGAAAAATGATCCTAAGTCAAATTTTTCAGTGCTGTTGTAACTTGGAAAGGTTACCAAATGAACTGTTGTAAGTCGAAGACTATCTGCCTAAAATTGATCCTTTTCTATTCTTTCAACAGTAAAAGTGTTGGAGATGTTAAATAGTCTGGTAAAATACTTAAGCAGAATTGATTTCCTGATAAAATGACTGCCAGGCTATATAGTCTGAATGAATGAGTATGATCTGACAAACTTATTTACCTAAAAATAAGTGGAAGGACAATTATATTTGTGAATATCAGAGGAAGAGGAGGCTGTTTCAAACTGCTTCCTTCAGTTCCCTTAAAACAATACTCTATTCAGTTCATCTGCACTTTGCTGATTCATAAAAAATGCAAATAAATCATGTTAAAAGAGCTGCTAAACTTACAAATTATTTTATATCAAAAGTGATCAATCTGATTGATCAGACCAAATGTATAGATACAGATTAGAAAATTGGCTCAGTAGCAGTAACTGTGAGAGAGATCTTGGAGTCTTAGTGGACAATCTCTTAAATATGAGCCAGCAGTGTGTAGCAGCAGTCAAAAAAGCCAATGCAATTATAGGTTGCATTAAAAGAGGGATAGAATCAAGATCATGTGAAATATTACTTTATAAAGCCTTAGTATGACCACATGATTAGAATACTGCATCCAGGTTTGGTCACCATATTATAAAAAAGTTGTTAAGACTTTGGAAAGAGTGCAGAAAAGAGCAATGAACATATGATTAGACGGTTGGAGTCTAAAACATATGAAGAACAGGAATTGCAGGA
The DNA here is from genome assembly GCA_023653725.1 of Bungarus multicinctus. Taxonomy (NCBI): domain Eukaryota; kingdom Metazoa; phylum Chordata; class Lepidosauria; order Squamata; family Elapidae; genus Bungarus; species Bungarus multicinctus. The sequence continues at coordinate 36,617,339 of CM042844.1, forward strand.
ATCATCTAGTCTAGAAAAAAAGGTGTTACAATATTTGAGGGGCTCTATAAAGAAGAGAGGGTCAACTTATTTTCCAATGTATCAGAAGGCAAGACAAGAAAGAATGGATGGAAACCATCAAAGAGAGAAGCAACCTAAAACTAAGGACATATTTCCTAACAGTGAGAACATTAACCAGTGGAACAGATTGCCTTCAGAAGTTGTGGATGCTCCATCACTAGAGACTTTTAAGAAGAGCCTGGACAGCTACTTGTCTGGAATGGTATCTCCTGCTTCAGCAGGGTTGGAGTAGAAGACCTCCAAGTCCCTTCCCCCTCTGTTATTCTGGTTGCATGAACCACATTTTATATTTGAGAGCTAGGGCAAGAGATATTGTGATGCAAATATGAGGCCACATTTCCTGCCCACACATTTAATCTTTCTGCAGTTGGGTTCTCTCTTTCTCTATTAAGGATCATATTTTTCCTGCTTCATAATAATGGACATTTTGGCAACAAATGTAGAGAAGGTTCTTGGATTCAAGAAAGGGGGGTTCTTTAGGGTCCCATACTGTCTATGTTTTATAATGAATCAAAATATTTTACTTTATTGAAATAATTTTCCTGAAGGGAAAAAAGGAATGTATTTAAATGGCCATTAAGATTTCCATCAAGCCACTGAGATTCAGCAAACACAGAATTAACTCAGTCACTCATGCTGTTTGACAGGAGCCATTTTCATTTCTATTTTCAAGGAAAGATGGATAGAGCTGCTTTCTCTGCAACTAGTACAGGTTGCTAGCTGCAAAACAGATTGTTGGACTAATAATTCACAGAAAATTTCATGAAAGCCTGAATATATCTTACAAAGTATTTAATTTTGTTTATTTGAATGTCAAAGAAGGAAGGTATAAAACTAAACAAGGTGAAGATATCAAATGCATAGGGATATCCCCATTTCAGAAAAGCCTTTTGATAACTCAAATGCTGCCTCTCACATTACACTATAAAGACAAGGGATTACTTCCATCACTCTTTGCCATGTCTAGAAATGTAATTTCAGAATGATCAATATATAGCTTGGGAGAAAAAGCACATAGAGAACAAAATTTATAGAACAGCACAGTAAACCTTGCGCTCCCTCTGAGCTAACCAAATCTCTTTCCTCCTAGTGGAAGAGAGAATTTTGTCCTTAAATTTTTTGTATGAACTTAAGAGAAGACTTCCTACATTTGTTATTTGACCTGGAATGGCAGTAATGTAGGAACCAAGGAAATAAAGAAGTGAGAAACTAAAGCTGCGTAAGCCAGGCCTATAAGTTTATGGATTTATATCATTGAAATCTGCAAATAGAAATAGCTGTGCTGACATTCTGGAATTAACAAAAATTAATGCCCTTTTGATTATGCTTTGTGGAAAAAGCTTTTTTTATGCTGGAAAAGTGGAAAAAACAGCCAGCAGTATGGTGGATGGATTCAGTCACAGTGGTAATGAAGGTGCTGAAGAACCATTTTATTTTATTTATTTATTATAACATTTATATATCGCCCTTCTCCCTAGGGACTCAGGGCGGTGTACAGCCGCATCAACCCCAAACAATACAAAAGTTAAAATACAATTAAATAATAGGCTGTTAAACTAAAAACAACCCTCCCCCTAAGAATGTTAAAACCCTAATTAAAACCAAATTAAAGGAGACAATTAAAACCTATGTCAACCCAGGCCAGCCTGCTCAAAGAGCCAGGTTTTTAGCGCGCGCCTGAAGGCCCTCAGGTCCGCACTGGTGCGTATCTCAGGTGGCAGAGTATTCCAGAGGGCAGGGCCCCCCACAGAGAAGGCCCTACTCCTGGGGGCCGCCAGACGACACATAGAGGCCGACGGCACCTAGAGAAGGCCCTCCCTGTGGGAACGCACCGGTCTGTTGGAGATCACCGGCAAATGCGGTCCTGCAGGTAACCTGGCCAAATGCCATGGATCGCCTTAAAGGTCAAAACTAGAACCTTAAAGCGAACCCAGAAAGCCACCGGCAGCCAATGCAGCTCGCGCAGGAGAGGCGTCACATGGGAGCTATGCGACGCCCCCATAATCACCCGCGCAGCCGCATTTTGCACCAGTTGGAGTCTCCGGGTGCTCCCCACAGGGAGCCCCATGTAGAGAGCATTACAGTAATCCAGGCGAGAGGTGACAAGGGCATGAGTGACTGTGCGCAGGGCGTCCCGATCCAGGAAGGGCCGCAATCGGTAAACCAGGCGAACCTGATAAAACGCCCCCCTGGAGACGGCCGCAATATGATGTTCTAAGGACAGCTGTGCATCCAGGAGGACGCCCAGATTGTGAGCCCTCTACAGCATCGTTGGGGTGGTCTGGGGTGGAGATGTATAACTGGTGTCATCTGCGTACAGGTGACACCGCACCCCAAAACCACGGATGATCTCGCCCAACGGCTTCACATAAATGTTGAACAAAAGACCCATGAGGCACCCCACAAATAAGGGGCCTAGAGGTGGATCTCTCCCCTCCCCCCAACACAAATTGTGAACGGTTGGAGAGGAAGGAGGAGAACCATCGCAGGACAGTTCCCCCAATCCCCAACCCCTCCAACCGCTGCAGTAGGATACTATGGTCGATAGTATCAAAAGCCGCCGAGAGATCTAATAGGATCAGGACAGAGGAGAACCCTCTGTCACGGGCCCTCCAGAGATCATCAACCAACGCGACCAATGCTGTTTCGGTACTATGCCCGGGCCTGAAGCCCGATTGGAACGGATCGAGGTAAGTCGCTTCCTCCAGGTACTGAGGGAGCTGACGTGCCACCACACTCTCAACAACTTTCGCTATAAAAGGAAGGTTGGAGACTGGATGATAGTTGTTTAAAACAGCTGGGTCCAGGGAAGGCTTCTTGAGGAGGGGCCGCACCAACGCCACTTTCAAGGTGGTAGGGAATGACCCCTCTCTCAAAGAAGCGTTGGTAATCCCCTGGAGCCAGCCTCGTGTCGTCTCTCTGGCGGCCGAAACCAACCAGTAGGGACACGGGTCCAACAAACATGTGGTGGCATTCAGACCCCCCAGCAGTCTGTCCACGCCCTCAGCGGTCACAGGGTCAAATTCCCCCCAGATAACATTCTCAAGACCTGCCCCGGACACCTCCCCTGGGACCACCCAATTGGAGTCCAGTCCATCCCGAATCTGAGCGATTTTGTCGTGCAGGAATCGGGAAAACTCCTCTACCCTACCCGGCAAGAGGTCATCCTGCGCTCTCGGTTCAAGCAGAGAGTGGGTCACTCTAAACAGGGCGGCAGGCCGATTTTCTGCCGATGCAATAAGGGCGGAGAAATGCGAACACTTCGCCGCCTCTATCGCCACAAGGTAGGTCTTAATATAAGACCTCACCTGTGTCCGGTCAGACTCAGTGCGGCTCGCCCTCCAAATGCTCTCTAGACGTCTTTTCCGGCACTTCATCTCCCACAGCTCCTCCGTATACCACGGAGCCAAGTGGGATCTGTGCCAGGTCAGAGGTCGCAGAGGCGCAACTTGATCCAGAGCCCCGGCAGCCAACCTATCCCAGGTGGCTACCAGGACTCCAGGCGAGTTGTGAGCCAGAGACTCAGGAAATGGCCCAAGCTCCCTCTGGAACCACTCCGGGTCCATCAGGCGCCTGGGGCAGAACAATCTATGTGGCTCCGCCTCCCTGTGGTGGGGGGTGGCGGAACAGAAGTCCAGTCTGAGAAGGGAATGATCTGTCCATGACAAGGGTGTAATAACTAAATCCCCGAAATTACAGTCATTCAACCACTGACCCGAGACAAAAATCAGGTCCAGCGTGTGTCCTCCTATATGAGTGGGGGCAGAAACTAATTGGGTCAGGTCCATGGCCATCATGGAAGCCATGAACTCCCGGGCAACCCCCGAGGTTTCACCGAGCGATGGCAGGTTGAAATTCCCCATGACCAAAAGCCTAGGGGTCTCAATCTCCAGCCCGGCTATCACCTCAAGGAGTCCGGGCAGGGCCGATGAGACGTGGCAGGGAGCCAGGTACGCCATCAAAAGGCCCATCTGAACCCCTTGTCCCCACTTCACAAAGAGAGACTCACAACCAGCCGTCTGAGGGACAGTGGCCTCCCTAGGACAAAGGACCTCTTTAATAAGCACTGCCACCCCGCCACCCCTTCCCTGAGACCTGGGCTGATGAAATGCAAGGAAAGCTGGTGGGCACATCTGTACCAGAGGGACACCGCCCTCTGGGCCCAACCAGGTTTCGGTAATGCCTACCAGGTCCGCGCCCTCCTCCTGCGCCAGATCACAAATCAGGGGGGCCCTGTTAACAACGGACCTGGCATTGCATAGCAACAGCCGGGTATTCAGGGCCTGAGGCTCTGGACAACCAGGACTGCAGGATGGGTGAAGAGGGTCGGAGCATGCTACCGCTTGAAGTTATCGGCAGCGCGATCCCCTAACCGGATATGGCCCTCTACCCCCGGCATATCTGCCTCTCCCAACAACCGTGCTGATAAAATTGGCCCCCGGCTTCCCACCCTCCGTCTGCCACCCCAACACGGAACCCCCCCAACCCCCTCCAGGCACGCGTGCTGGCCTGGCTGCCCCCAGATCCTCACAGGCTGTCTCCCAAACCCGTCTCAGATTTACCTAACCCCTTTAAAAAACCCATTACAAAGCTAAAAACCCCCGGCTTCCCACGCTTCTTCCGGTTCTTCCGGCCCCACCATCTCTCAGGATCCCAGGATCCATCATCAAGATAAGTCCTGGAGAGCCTTGAAGGCCACTTAAGGGAGAGGGGGACATCCCTCAAAGCCCAAAGCTCTCCCCTCGAGTATCTCCGAGGCCCCGACCATACTGTCCCGGCAGTCCCATAACGTTCTCCGCGCCCCTTGATGTTCCTCGGCAATATTCGATGAAATCCGGCCGACTCGGGGTACACAGCCCCTCCCCCCGGCCCATCCACCTCTGCCACCGGTGGAGGCCCCAGGGGGAGGAAAGTCACAGGCAGAGCTGCCAATCCCCCCCCTCCTGGCCACACCACCCGGCCACCGGTGGGAGCTCCAGGGAAAAGGGGGGAACGTCCACAGCTCTGCCGGCCATCCAGGAGCGCCGTGGGCCGACGCCACATACCGCTGTCAAGCCTTCGAGGGCATCGAGGCCGCCGCTCAGCATCCATCACGCTCCACGGACACCCAGGCCGCCATGCCGCTGTCGAGGCCACCAAGGCCGCTCCGAATCCACTCCATGGCCACTGTGGCAACAACAAAGCCGCTCCGGAGCCGCCAGGGCCACTCCACGCCCCCGCCGCCATCTCCACCATTTCCAGGGCCGGCGAGGCCGTTCCAGGGCCGCTCCAAGGCTGCTGCGGCCCCAATGAAGCCGCCGAGACCGCCGCACAGCTATTCCTCGCTGCAGATACCGAGGCCACTCCGGGGCCCACAGGGCCGTTCCACGATGACGCCTCCGCCCCTGGGGCTCCGGAGCCGCCGCGGAGGCTGTTCCGAGGCCTCCGCAACCATACCAAGGCCGCCGAGGCCACTCCAAGGCTCCCAGGGCCGCTCCACAATGGCAACGCCACTCCCGGAACTCCGGGGTCACCGCGCCCACCGCGAAACCGCTGGGGTCGCACCGCAACGGCACCTTCGCCCCGGAGGCCGCCGAGATCACCGACGCTCTGGAGGCCACCGAAATCGTTGTTACAACAGTCCAAGGTCGCTGCCTGCTGATCGAAGCCTCCGAGGCCACTCCAAGGCCGCTGGGGCCGCCGCGCCGCCGCCGTTATTCCCGCCGGCCCCATGGCTCTGGCAGACCCCCAACCGGCTCCCGATGACAATAGCCGGTCTCCCCCGGTCCTCCCCCACCTCTGCCACTGGCGAGGGGACCCAGGGGACAAGGGGGGCCACATCGGAAGCCACCCAGGCCGGAGGAAACTCCGGCAAAGACGTCCGCCTGCCATGTTGGAAACCCGGAAGCTCATTAACCTCAGCTGTAAAATGTATCTATGGAGAACATCTGTCCACATGGCTGCTAAACTTGATGGCATATCATCAGCCAGTCTTCTGATTACATATTTAGAATTCAGACAGTATCACCTGAGCCAAAGTTCCTTATATACAAATGGTGTCTTGTAGCTTTCAGAAATTCATTGCTACTTTTATGCTTTCTCTGGAATTTCCCTCTAATAGAATAGATTACCTTAAGTTTTTCAGTCTAAATACCTGTCAGGAATAACATTAAATAGCTATGATTTTTTATGGATTTATTTATTTATTTATTTTATCATATTTTTATACCGCTCCCTCTCCCAAAAAAAGGGATTCGGGGTGGTGTACAGCCTACTAAAAACACATAAATACATTATAAATACAGTTAAAAATATATTAAACGCGATTGTTCCGGCTGTGTCCTATCAAAAGCAAATACAACAATATAAAATCAGGGAATCTAGATAAAAATTAAAAATTAATTACTAAAACCGAACTAGTTTAAAACCAGAACCCATTTACTCGGCCAGGCCAGCCTGCCTAAAAAGTAGGGTTTTAACTGTGCGCCGGAAGGTCAGAATATCCGTCATAGCTCGTATCTCCGTGCGGAGATCATTCCATAGGGAGGGAGCTCCCACAGAGAAAGCCCGAACTCTTCGGGGCCGTCAGCCGACAATGGCCGGGTGGCGGTACCCCAAGGAGGGCAACCCTGTGGGAGCGTACTGGGCGGCGGGAGGTTGATGATGGCAGCAGGCGGTCCCGTAAGTACCCAGGTCCCGAGCCATGGAGCACTTTAAATACCATCAGTACCACCTTGAATCGAATCCGGAAGGCCACAGGAAGCCAGTGCAGCCTGCGGAGAAGCGGTGTAATGTGGGAGCTCCGAGGGGCACCCACGATCACCCGCACGGCTGCATTCTGGACCAACTGCAACCTCCGGAGACTCTTCAAGGGGAGCCCCATGTAGAGAGCATTGCAATAATCCAGGCGGGAGATAACGAGGGCGGAAGTGACTGTGCGAAGTGCGCCCAGATCCAGAAAGGGCCGCAACTGGTAGATCAGACGAATCTGATAAAAAGCCCCCCTGGCGACGGCTGCAATGTGTTCTTCTAAAGACAGCCATACGTCCAGGAGGACACCCAAGTTGCGCGCCCTTTCCACGGGGGTCAAAACCTCTCTCCCCACGGCCAGCGAAGGAACCAGCTGGCTGTATCTGGGCGCAGGAAACCACAGCCACTCGGTTTTGGTCGGGTTGAGACGAAGCCTGTTATGACCCATCCAACTCCGCACGGCCTCCAGGCACCGGGACATCACTTCGACGGCTTCGTTGGGGTGGCCCGGGGTGGAGATGTACAGCTGAGTATCATCAGCGTACTGATGGAACTCCACCCCGAAGCCATGGATGACCTCACCCAGCGGCTTTACATAAATGTTGAACAGCAGGGGTGAGAGCACCGACCCCTGAGGGACCCCACATAGTAGAGGCCTCGGGGCCGATCTCTGCCCCCTCGTCAACACAAATTGCGAACGGTCGGAGAGGAAGGAGGTGAACCACCGCAACACGGAGCCCCCCACCCCCAACCCCTCCAACCGCCGCAATAGGATACTGTGGTCGACAGTATCAAAAGCCACTGAGAGATCTAACAGGACCAGGACAGAGGAACAACCCCTGTCCCGGGCCCTCCAGAGGTCATCCACCAACGCGACCAATGCCGTCTCCGTGCTGTGCCCGGGCCTGAAGCCCGATTGGAGGGGGTCGAGATAACTCGCTTCATCCAGGTACTGCGGGAGCTGACGTGCCACCACACTCTCGACAACCTGTGTAGGTATGCTTCACAGCTGCATTATAATCCTTTTAATTTAAAGCATTGTAGCAAGTTCTACAAGTGTGTCCATGCACTTTCTGAATTATAGTTTGGTCTTCAAATACAGCTCTCTAATAATCACGTGGATGTGCAATGCACATTGACAATGTCTTCAAAGACAGATGTCCAGGCTTCATTGTACAGTTTGTATCTAGAAATTATGTCAAAATGCTTGTCAAATCCTAGTTCATAGTGACAGAAAGAACAAGGTATATGTGTGTGTGATGGTTCTTTTTGTGTAGGTGTGTTTTGCATCATTTCGGAAAAAGTGAGTCAGTTGTATACAAGACAACAAGAAAAAGATATTTGTGATAGAATCAGATAATCATTACATCTAATAAAATTGACAAAGTATTCTCTGTTTTTATGATTCAAGTTGTTATGATTGTTTTGGGGCATATGCAGGCAAAAACAATATAATTTTAAATCAAACAAATAAAAACACATCTTTTACAAGAATAATGTGCACTCATGATGTAATCTTGATGCATATATATCATCTCATTCTGTTTGGAATGTGTTTTGACTTTGTATTCCTTTAAAAATATTATTAAGGCATTTACAAATCTTTTAACTTTGCAGACTGGCTTTCCCAGGTGTGAACACAATGTTAAATAAATGAAGGAATCTTTATAAGAAGAAAATTCATTTATCTAATTAGTATAATCTGAACTATGTATGTTAGCTAATTGTAATAGGTTGTATGCACCAAACAGGCTATGGTAAATTAGACATTGCTGGCTCCAATGAGAGGTTCTTTAAGCCGTCTTTCTACAAAATGTACAGTGTCTTACATACATCTCCTAGGAACAATCAATTGGGTAATGCTGTCACTTTCCAGAAGAAAAAATCCATCTCTAGCCTGACTTACTTAGGAGAAAGGGATAATTCTTTTTCTTTCAGTGCAGAACATATATTACCATGAAGTCAGTGCCTTTCAAAAGAATGAGTATCACTGAATTAATTTAGAATTCAAGAATTTATTGTGCTTATCAAGGTCAAAGAAGGAGGAGGAAGCTTAAAACAAAATAAAAGATATGCATGAGGGAAAGAAATTGACAATTATTTCTGAATAGGGTACTATTATATTATTCTTCCTCAGTATAGGATTACCTACAAACTCATATCAGATACACTGCGCAGATCATAATCCTTAACAAATTAATGCTGAATGACATTGTAGCTTTTCAGATCTGTATTTTCCTGATCTTCAATCGAAATTTCTAGAAGTTGAAGCTTCCTTTCTTCCCAGGCAGCCCTAGAGGAGAACTGAGAAGAAAAGTCAAAATGTACGAGGAAAATGGATATAAGACCTTGGTGTTTCAAAGTCTGTCTCTGAGTATAACTTTCCTATTCTTAATAGGTTTCTCAGAGTTTTGTTTTTGAAGACTTCAGATGATTTCCTCCATTTATTTGAATAGATAGGTCAGGTTTTACTTAAACTCTTTCAGTATTTGAATCTCTGAGAACTAAATTATTCTACATAAACTTGAATAATTAAATCCATTTTGATCTGCTCTTCCTCTAATTTAATTTAAGATGTCAGCCATGCATTATTTATAATTTCAGTATCAATTATTTTTTGTCAACATGTATCACTACCTGTTCCTGCTTATACTAACATTTTGTCTGATGAAAAGATCTGGATTTCACACATTTTAATGATCTCTCAGCTGGTATTCTTATGTACCAAAATATCAAATTTGTCAATCTCCTTTATTTTATCATATGACCTGCTTTTGTCTATCACTATCTTATGCTTCTTTACTCACATAACAAAAGTAACACTGATTCTTGAAAATTCCTTTTTCCTTTTTCCAACCTGTCCTGTGGTCTTTCGGAGACAGGCAGGAAACAGGCACACTGAAAGCAAATTCATAAAACTTTCATGCAACTGCATCCTTGATTCCTGCATTTTCTTGTTTAGCCCTCTTCCACTGACTTGCTAAAGTTGACAATAATTGCCTCAATTTTTCATCAAAAAACCGTATGGTATCTTATAAAGAAGCTAGGCTATTATCCTTTCACTGTATGCTTGTATTGTAACAAGTTACCATGACTTCTCTAAGAATTCTGGCATATTGATTGACAACTTGTTCAGGCTAGCATGCTGTAAGACATGTCCAAAGTAATTACAGTGCTGGGATACTGATATGAGGAGCAAATACAACTTATAGTGATTTCTTTCCACTCAGTTGAATTAGGGGGGAGCCCTGCAGCGTTGCAGAATCTGGCTAAAATGCAGATCTGGTTCTGTGCTGTAAGTAAGGCATCATGCTTTCTAGCGCTGTCTACCTATAGCAAAAATCAATTAAAATTGATTTTTTTCTTTAGAACCTATGTCATAAATTTGCTGATTATGTTGTAGCTTAGCTCTTTATTTATTTGTTAGATTATTACATCTCATTTTCTGCAGAAGATATAGTGACCTGCCCACCCAACATATTTATAATATGGATTATTAAAGTGTGGTTTCCCCATTATGGACTTCACCTTTACTAATGTGCTGCTGGTCATTTCATTTTTTGTCATTTTGCAAGAAAACCATGAAATTTTTATTTAATATGAGTAGAAGTTAAGCTTCATCTCTGAATAATATAGGTAGACAATACTAAAACTCAGCTGCATGGTTCTTTGAATCTCAATGTAATCTTAAGCAAAGACAGAAAACAAAGTTAGCTATCTTTGTCCCAGATGAATATACAACATTTAACAGCCAGCCTCAGTTTTGCTTATCAGGTCATTTTGATCAGAGTTGAGAAAGAGATATGCCACTATTAACTGCAACCCTAAGATCGGAGCCATTCAGCAAAGTGTTTACATGGCTTATTGTAGACCAAAGTAAAGTGCTCTTTTCATAGTAGCACAAAGAAACCGTAATAAAAGAAACTTTTTTGTTCTAGTGAAATGAAGATGCACTTTGTCAATCACAATTGAGCAGCCTGTACAGCTTTGGCTGCAAATATTTAAAAGAGACAAAGTGAATGTTTGATCATGCTGTATCTTGTATAGATAGATTGCATTCAGAGGCTTTAGAATTAAACACTAGTAAAACCACGGTAGTTACTAAGGAATTATTGTGTAATTATCACAAAGATGGTGTGTTAGTTTCTATACTCATATATGTTTTATTTCAGAGTTGCAAACAGGCTTATCTATAATTGTAAATCAAGAAAGACTTTGAACCTAAAAGGAGAATTCAGCCTAATAGTCAATGAGTGGATAGAATCATTCTACTTTTGCTCCTCCATTATGGAATGAACCCCCAAAGAAGCTAGACATCAGCAGCTGCTGATGTAGATGTAATGTTATTAATCTAAAAATAGGTTAATAATTTGCTTCTACAGAGAAATGTACATTTCCAAAAGGGTAGAAGAGCAAGAGAAATCTAATTTGTATAAAATTTGCAGATGCAAATCTGTATATAAGTATGCAGATTCAGAAATTATTATTTCGATTTAAGTAGACATACAAAGCATAATGACAAGAGGATTTTGTTTAGGTGCACATTATGTTTTCCCAGTCTATTGTTTATGTTTATTAGATTTTTATATCGCCCCCTCTCCCAAAAAAGGGACTCGGGGCGGTGTACAGCCAACTAAAGCAGAAACAGTATAAAGTTATAAAATTAAAAACAATTTAAAATGATTAAATTGGAGGCCGAATATAAAATTAACAAGTATAAAAACTGATAAAAAATTTTAAAATACCAAATTGATTATCCCTTCATTATCTCTGTTCTCACTTCTAATAGTGCTTTCTTTTTTAAATCACATATGGACTGGACAGCCTTTACATACAAGAAATCTTTAAATGCAGAACTAACCACTAATAGACAATGCAAATAGAGGGGTTGTCTCTTATAAAATAAGATGTACAATCCCATTATGAAACTTGACTTGATGTTATTTGAAAATCAGTCACTGGATAGAAATGGATACAGAAACATAGAATATTTTCCATTAGAATATTTGGGAAGAAGGAAGGAACTGGAAGGACTGCCAAAGGCTAGAGATAATATGTGGAGAGTCATGTGTGAAATTCAGTGCTAGATTAATTTGTTTGTTAGTTTTTATTATTTTGTTCTAAAACATGTTAATATCTAAAACATGTTAATGAATTTACATGGCATCCTGATGCTTAATACTGTCTCACACACACATACACACACACAATCAACACAACTGATACACACGCATACATACACACAATCAACACAACCGATACACATGCACACATACACACAATCAACACAACCGATACACACGCACACATACATTTCAGATAGAATTATTGCTGCTGATTATTTTTATACATTCCCCTTTTTCTGTCTGAGAATGTCCCTATCAATCTTCATGCAATAGCTAGAGGACAATGTTATATAACATTTTGGAATAAATACTGTTGGGAAAAAGTTTTTAATAAAAAGATATCTCATGAAATTCTGTACACTTTTCCAGATAAGAATTATTTTGGATAAGACAAAGGGTCATAGAGTATAAACAGAAAATAACAAACTTACAGAATGCACACTTAATAAACTTGTTGCAGTGTTTCCCTAATAGTGTTTTGCACCATATTTTGAAGCTCCAACTCTTCCCTTTTGCAATGATTTATTGGGCAGAAATGGCTAATAATGGCAACTTGAGATTGCTGAAAGCATAGTTTTTGACAACAGACAAGAATCGGTTAGGAATACATTTTCATGTCTTTTGATGAGGTAGCAACCTTTCCACAAGATTGAAATCAGACAAATTGTTGAAACTAAATTTATGAACATCACACAAATAATTATTTGTTAATACTCTAGATTTAAAATATAGCAAGATTTTGCTGAAGCACATACTTACCCTTATATTCCCATATATCATTATTTATCACCAAGTAACTAATTATCATCAACATACCTAAAGGAAATAGGACAGATTATGTTTTATAGGTGACAAGTACATGGGGTGTCTTCCAACTAGGTTTTTATCTAGCTCCTTTTTAAAATAGCAGCTTTTTAAACTCCTCACTTCAATTGTATTCTCATTGGTAATTTTTGGTAATGTAGGTTTGCTGCTTGACATGTTATTTTCATGTAGCGACCAGGCTAATCTAGTTTCAAACTGGGTCACTCTCTCTTGATTTTGCTCAAGCAGTCCAAAGCTACATTCCTGAGATTGCTTATACTTTGTCTGATACTTTCCTCAGACCATTACTATGTAATTTGTACCATATTACTAAATTCAGAAGAAATCTGCCAATGTAATATTACTTAGCTACAAAAATGGCACATCTTTTTCTATTTCTAATTTCTAAATATGACAACTATCTCACTGTTTTTTCATCTGCATTGCATTTTACAAGAGTTTGCTCCTGGCAGCCTTAAAGATAGCTGTATGTCATATAGAAGGCTGATGTCCAGAATTCGTGCACCTACATTTATGTGAATATATTTTCATTATTATATTTGCTATCCTATTGTGGATCCACCTACCATCCACTGTATGCTCTAGCCATGTTTCAAAGTTGGCCTTACTATTAGGTAAATTGAAGCAACAACCCTATTGGCTGGCAGCAGAATTCATCAATATTTATTTTTGAGTATCTAGACTATTCCTTCTGTGCATGCCTATTCTTCACCCTTAAGCTGGTCTGGTGTTAGATAAGGTGATGTATGCTTGTAGAGCATCAGTATTATATGAAGGTTCAAGTAATTATCCCATTAGAATAGAATAGAATAGAATATTGGTCAAGTGTGATTGGACACACAAGGAATTTGTCTTGGTGTAAATACTCTCAGTATATATAAAAGAAAAGAGACATTAGTTAAGAATCAAGAATCATAATGTACAACACTTAATGATAGTTATAGGGTACAATCAGCAATCAAATTATACTAGGAAATAGTCAATATAAATCGTAAGGATACAAGCGACAAAGTTACAGTCCTACAAACACAAGTGGGAGAGGTTGGGTGATAAGGAGTGATGAGTAGATTAACAGTAATAGTAGTGCAGACTTTGTAATAGTTGAACAGTGTTGAGGGAATTATTTGTTTAGCAGAATGATGGCTTTCGGGGAAAAACTGTTCTTGTGTCTGGTTGTTCTGTGTGCAGTGCTCTATAGTGTCGTTTTGAGGGAAGGAGTTGAATCAGTTTATGTCCGGGATGTGAGGGGTCTGTAAATATTTTCACAGCCCTCTTTTTGACTTGTGCAGGTCCTTGACTGAAGGCAGGTGGGTAGTAATTGTTTTTTCTGCAGTCCTAATTACCCTTTGAAGTCTGTGTCTGTCCTGTTGGGTTGCAGAACCAAACCAGACAGTTAAAGAGGTGCAGATGATAGACTCAATAATTCCTCTGTAGAACCGTATCAGCAGCTCCTTGGGCAGCTTGAGCTTTCTGAGTTGGCGCAGAAAGAACATTCTTTGTTGTGCTTTTTTGATGACGTTTTTGATGTTAGGTGTTCATTTTGGGTCTTGTGATATGATAGTATCTGTATGAGGAATGGACTTTCCCTTATCTGTACAAAATTCATAATTATCTATAATTTTCTTTTTCTAAAACACTTTCTGGCCTTCTTATGATTCATAACTCCTGCTGATATAGTGGGTTGGCCAAGGAATAATATAGAAGCTGCTGATGTGAAGACCCAGAAATTCTTCACAATATATGGAGGCCAATATACAGAGATGTACATTAGCCAAAAAAGGGTTGCCAGGGCCTGGTGAATATCAAAGCCACTCTCAGGGAGGAAACCCAGTATATCTAGGAGTATATCAATAAGAGGGCAGTAAAAGATGAGCTGCTGAGAGAATGCCTGAGGCAGCAGCAGATGTGGGATAAAGATTCAAGAAGAAGTGCCATGGCAAGACAAAACCCTGTATGGGATGTACTATGGAAAACTGAGGTGGCAGACATTAGGAAATTCTTCCAGTGGTTGGAAAGTACTGGACTAAAAGACAGTACTGAGGCACTATTCATAGCAACACAAGAAGAAGCATTAAGTACCAGATCCATAGAAGCAGGGGTCTACCACACTTAGACAGGACCCAAGGTGCAGGCTATGCAGAGGCCTTAGAGACAGGCTAATACATAATGGCAAGATGTATGATGCAGTAGGGAACAACAGATTCTGAACAGCATAATAAAGTAGCTGGCATTGTGTACAGGAACATTTATATAGAATAGGGGCTAGGCCCTCCTAGGTTTTAATGGGAGATTCCATAAAAGATTGTGAGAATAAGAAAGCTGAGATTATATAGGACTTCCAGATAGGCAGGTACTTTCCACTGAGTCAGACATTGTGATTGTATACAAGAACTAGAAAGCTGGTTTGAGTTTCTTTGGCGATGGACTGAAATCCGCGATCCTGTGCGGTTTCGATCCATGCTTGCGGCCGGAGCACCCCAAGCCGGCTGGATATGGGGATAAGCCATCCCGTAGAGATGGTGAAGAGGGGGGAGACCACTAGCAGGGTCAAGGAGAGCTGCATCTCTCCTCCTCAGCTGGCCATTACTCCCTTTCCTGAAGGCGGTTGCAGTGCTGGTCAGAAATAGCCACCTCAAAGAAGAATTCGACTGGAAAAGAATGTGCAGGAGGAAGATAAGAAGAGAAAGTTTTGGTTGACCAGGTTGAACTGAAAAAGCAATAACATAAGGTACCCTGGAATTTGAACTATAAAAAATAACATTGTTCCCAAAGAAGATTTTGAAGCAGTGTACCTCAACTTTGAGTGTACCTCAGCCACACATGTTCTTAAGAAAAAGCCAGCCAATCTGCAAACATCAACTCCATCAACCAATCAAGAAATGACAACACAGCCAACCTCCCCACCAGTATATATAGGGAGACAGCAGCTCAGATTGTGCTTGTGCGAAAAACATCAGCCTGATAATGGCAAGTGAGATCTCGTTGGAACGTTGCCAAGATAGTCTCAATCTTACATGGGAAAAGACCCGAACATACCAAGACCTGCATACACACACACACACATACACACACATGCATATATAAAACAAAGTGTGTATTTTAAGAATGTACCAAGCAGAATTCGATTGGAAGTTATGTACTATATTGAATATTATAATTCTAAAGGCATAAATTGAAGTTTAAATAAGAGTTGAATGGATAAAATAAAAAGAGATAAAGGTGTCATACTCCAATTAGTAACTACAGGGTAAAATTTGTTTAATGAGAAAATATTTAATATGAAATTGAAATGGGACAGACTAAAGTATAAATATAATGATTAGAAAGACATTGAAACTTAGAAAAAGATATATAATTGAATTAGGTATGAGATAATTAAAAATAAAGTTAAGAAAACCAAGGGAAGGGAAAAATTATGGAGAAAATGTTAAAATAGTAATAAGATATGGAATAGAACACAAAGATTAATATGAAATTGAGTTTGTGACTGTATGGAGAAGTGATAATATATTGATTCCATTTCTGATACTCATATATTTGGTTCTCCAGTTAACTAGTTCTTTGCAACCATTGGGGTATGAAGTGCTGCCAAGTCTTATGAGATCCAAGTAATTTATCAGCCTTCAAATCAGATTTTGTATTGCTTCATTTAATAAAACATATAGAAAGTTATTTTACATCTTCTTTTCATACATATATATGGAATCCATTGAAAAATGCATTGAGTAACAACTAAAATCATGTCACTGATTTTGCTACATATGTTTAATGGAAAATTGATTAAAGTAGGATTTTTTGTAATTGGATGCCAACTACAGATTACAATTATGAAAGAAAAAACCTGTGCTATATATCCAAGTGGCTTCACTTAATTGTATACAAACCATTGTATCAAGGGAAGATTAGAAGATACAGTTTTATTAATTCCTTTGTTCATATTTGTATGAGGCTAATGTATTTTGTCCTTCTATTACAGTATTCTCAGTTTGCAAGATATATAGAACAACCACAATATGACAGAATCAATAAATTGATTTTGAATATCCAATCACATCAGGTATTTTTTCAAATCAATAATTTCTGTGGACATAATTAATTCATTTACTAATTTGACTTTTTCAGTTTTAATTCTCAGTACTATTCAAACAATCAAATGAAAGGTTTGAACCAATTTTCTAAGCTTTATATAACCCTTGTAAATACTATAGTGAATTGTTTTTAATATAAAATAATTACATTAAAAATAATGTAAGGGTTAGGTGCTGGATCAGAACTAGGAAGAACCGGTTTCAAATCTATATTTAGCTATGGAAGTATATAAATAAATTATAAGCAGTTTCCTCTGGAAAAATAGAATTGCAAAAAAAAAAAAAAAGAGTGCTGAAGATGTATTTCCAGTCTTATTCTAATATGTAAAATTTCAGGAGAATTATCACTTTAAAAATAACTGCCAAGCTTGCCAATAAACTCACATTGGTTGCTCTAAACAACTCTTTCTAAACATTCTTTGCCTTTCCATCAGGACTGCATTTGGCATCCCCTTGGCCACTGCATACTTAGCAGCTTAATTGCACAGTTGAAATAGAGTGGAACAGTAAAATGGATGCAGGAAGAACAGCTACATGGAAGGCGAGATTGCTTTATCCTTTGTGTTATCATCAAAGGAAAGACGGGGAGATTTGTGACCAGAGCTAGGAATACATATGTGATTTCCTCTGCTCAGTACTAAATACAATTGATTCTAGATCAAACTCATTGGCTTTGAGGCATGCAGCATTTTCATGGGGAAATGTAATTCTATAAGATGCACATAAAGATAAGATGCTAGCATTTCTCACAATCAATGTTGATTAACTGTATAAAAGCCTAACATGAAAAATGGGGAAAAAGCTACCATGAGACTTAGCAATAGAAATAGCTTTAGTTGTCATTAGCTGATATAGGCTGAAAAAGAAGTTAAGAAGAAAAATAGGTTTCACTTCTGCTTTTATTGGCAGGAGAATGGAGTAGCTTATTTACTTTTCTTATCTCTTTGCAAACAAATATATACCCAAATTTCTGTTCTTTAAACCATTCCTATTTCAGGGCAGGGTAATACATTTCCTGAATTTCCTTTCTACAGCAGTGGCAGCAATAATCTAGTTGTCTGTGAAAACAAGTCTGTTATTTGGAAAGCTAATTTTGTCTATTTTAGGGGAACATTTCTCTATTTTCCCCCTTTGAACTAAATTAGATTCCTCTTGTGTTTATATACAGTTACATTTATGAAACTACAAGACATCTCATGTAACATGCTTGAGTAAGGATACGTACATATTTAAATTGCAGAGCTGTACTTTCCTGCAGCTGGAGGAAAGACCAGTCATAGTCTTCTATCCAGCTGTCTAATTCTTATTGTTCATCTGAAGGCCAGATTACAAATACAATTATTCCCATAAAGGAACAGACTGAAGTTATCAGGAATTTCACTTAAGATCAAAAGTAGTGTATATGTCAGTGTAAAACTTTTTTTCTAGGGAAAACATAGTGAAGCTTTGACATCACAGATGTTGCTGAACAGGGCTGTGGGAAGTGGACTTGAACAAAACACCCACTTGAAGCTGCTCTGCAAAGTAATGGGGTTCTTCTGAGAACAAAAGGTAACAATATCTGTCAGCCCTTTCCCCCCCCCTTAGAGGTTATATTGAAAGAAAAGTCTAGAAAGGACTCTAGGCTCCCAGTTCTAACTGAACTTTTCTAGATTAGGCAGCTTTTGCAAATGCTTTGGGATGGCCTGAAGTACACATTGATGTTTGCCAGTTCAGATTGCCCTCAGCATTGCTGACATGTTTCCATGTTGGTCAAATAAAACAAATGAGATATGGCAGAAGCAGCGAAAGATCCTGAAGCATTTGCCAAAGCTGCCAAGTCTGGAACATCTTTATTTAGCACCAGGGGAGAAAGACCTTCTCTGTCCTTTCACAAAACAAAGTAACCAGAAAATCTTGCAAGTTGAGCACTTTTCATGCACCATATAGTAAGTTATGCAGCAACTTCACATGGAAACTCTTTGGCTAGGGCTGGAAAAGTAAGTTCCCACAGCGCTGACTCAGAGTGGTTCAAGGGCATCTAGATTTGCTTTGTTGAAACAAACTGAATTGTTCTTCTCTGTAGTAAAGCAACTCATATTGTTCCCATAGTACAGCTATTTCATCAAAGTGAACCTAAATTGGTTTATATATCTATTATTGAGTTTCAGTGTAGTAGCCAGTGTAGTTTGCTATTGACTATGTCTCCTAGAGATGCTAGTCAGATTGAGGAAGACTGAGCAAACTAAAATCCAACTGAGAAAAGGCTAAACATTATATTAATAATTCATCTATAATATAGAAAAGTACACTCTCGAAAAGACCCAATTTATATTTGATCTCTTACCCTGTTTAGATCATTGCGATTAGGATGCTAGTACTACTAGACAGTTATCTACACTATAACATATGTGTATATCATCATGCAATTAATGCAGTTAATTTAGATACTGGTAAATGTTATGGAGGAGAGCCACTTTGGAATAGGGGTTAAGACATCAGGCCAGAAACCAGGAGACTGTAAGTACTAGTTCTGCCTTAGGCACAAAGCCATGTGCCCTGGCTGACCTTGGGCCAGTTACTCTCTCTCAGTCCCAGGAAGAAGACAAGGGCAAAGTACTTCAAAAATCTTGCCAAGAAAACTGCAGGTAATTACCAGTCACCACTGACTTGAAGATACACACACATGTAGAACAGCTGCCTCAGGCAACAGCAGAAAAATCTGAGTCCTACTAAGAAAGAAAATTAATTAATTGAATTAAGCATATATCCTGACATTTCTATCTAATAAATACATTTTAAAATAAAGGTGATAAGTCTTTTTTTGCATCTTTTTTGTTATGGAATTATGGAAGAGCTGAGTAAAGAATCAGAGATTACAACTATGAAAGCATCTGGCTTTAGGCAACAAGGCTTCGAAGCATCATGGAAGGAATCAGTTAATTAATGACAGAGGTGACAGGAAAATGCAATGGGTTTGAACCACATTGTGGTGAAATCACCTGCTGATGGGGAGAGGGTTGGGCTAGGGACAGTAAAGAGATATTCCAGGTTAGAGTCAGTTTGGGGGAGAAAATGTCTAAAGCCAAAACCTTTATATATTTTCCTTTTCCAAGGGAATGTGAGATTCTTATAATATCGGCAATAAATATCTGCATAGGTCTATCTATAAGTGGATCTTGTGGTTTGTGCCTGAGACTTTAAGAGTCATTTGTGCATTTACACAAGTGAAAGTGGTCAATAATTTGTCCAATTACATTTTAACCTGCGGTACAGATTCTAAGTTTGACTTGATAAACTATAATGCTGAACTACGTGTGGTGAGCAGTAGCAAATTTGTGATGTTGTTCTATCTAGGCTGGGCAATCTTGACAGGTAACACCTTTCTTTAGTTTCTTCTTTTAAAGTTGCCATTTGTTTTCTTAAGGGTTCTTCCTTGTGTGCATCTAATCATGACATAAACACACAGGAGCAATATTTTTTTCCAGTTGTGTTTCTTGGGGTTGCTTTCATTACATCTCTACTCCTTGAATATGAGAGGTTTAAGTCAGAACTACCTTGGAGGGAGGGAACTCATATGGCTAACTTAAAATAGAAGCTATAGAGGCAGGATAGGGATCTTCAAATTTCACGACTGTACTTTTCTGCCACCTCAAAGATCAGTAGGAATCCCACTTCAACTCATCAATGGGTTAGAAAAGCCAAAGGCAATTCTCTGTTACTGAAGGATTCCTTTTTAAAACCTCTTTTTTTTTCCTGTTGTCACATTATAAGCCTGAATCCAAATTGCTTTTCGGAACAAACTAACACATATAATATTGAACTGCCAGATACAACAAATATGAAATATTAGCCTCTGTATCTGTAGAGGTACACAGGTTCATTCATTTCTTCCATCCACCAGCACTTGTTCTTTTGTTTTTAGATATTTAACAACATTCTGTTTTTTCTCCTAGATCCTGGAATTGGTAAAGGAAGAAGAAATTAAGCAATGCTTATAAATTATTTTACTATTTTATTTTACTTTACATTAGATGTAAATTCCTTGTTGCTAATCTTGATTACCATTCAATTTGACATTTGCCCAACCTCTTACATTTAGCCTTTCCTGTGCATACATATATTATCCAAAATTGAATTCATCTAAATAGTAAAACATGCATACATACATTGACTGACTGCCTTATTAGAAAGATGAAACCATAGGAAAGGGTAGAAGAAAATGAGAAAAACTTCATACACACATTACATTGTAGCATAGCCTTTTTGTTTCCCAAAGTAATGCTTTAAAAGGATGTGAGCAGTTAACAAGGCACTTAAAACTGATTCCACATCAAAATTTTCCATTTGGTGGTCATAAACATGGTATATACATGCCAATTTCACTTCTGTTTTTAAAACCAAACTATGTTTTAAATATGCAACATGAAGAAAAGCTGACTGCATTTATAAAACATAAAGAAACACAGTTACAATGCTTTATAAACAATGGCTGAAGATGCTTAGGAAATAGTAAAAGAATAAATAAAGATACAGAAAATGTTACTAACATTCTCATTTCTTTCTAACAAGCCAGTGGAATCAGATTAGGGTAAGCACTTTACTATTCGTCTATGGTATAACTGCTTTCATTTCAGGTAAGTTACTGTAGGAGTAAAATATTATAGGTTAATATCAGCAATGCAAGATTAGAAGATTCTGAGAGATCTGGTCCACAGAATAGACATGACTAAATGGATAGCATCATAATTAATATCATCTTATCAGTTCTTATTATTTTTACCTCAGAATTGTGGGATAGGAAATTATTCTCTTAAATTTCTGGTACTTTGGTGTTTGGCTGAGTTTTAGTTTGACAATAAAAAAAAGTCAAGCTATATCTTTGGAAGTCTTCAAGATTTGCTATGTAGATTAGAAGATAAATGACAAATTTTAAAAGATAACAAAAATACTGGATCATTCCCATTACATGACCTGTTGTTTTTTAAAAATAAATAATCTCACATACATAATGCCTATTCAATATTTCCTCTTGATTGCAACTTCCTCTTGATTGCAACTACTCTTTAAAAAGTAGGGATAAATTAAATTAAGAAAAAAGTAAGTTCACTTGATATTGACTCTTTGAGTTACCTTGAGGTAAGATGGGTGGCCTATAAATTGTATAAATAAATACATTTTAGATTTATTCATTTGTTTTTATCACTAAACATTAATTTAGTGTATTTATAGTAATGAAAGGAATTTTAACTTTTAATAAAAGAAAATATAGAAAACTTTAATATATGCGCACACACACAATAAATAAATAATACAACAAACAAGCACATCAGAACAAAATGTGGATTTGGTCTGTGATAGATGCTGTAGCTTTGTAGCTGTAGTGTTGCTATTTAGAATTTTATCAGAGAAGAATGCTAATGACATTTGTGATAACTCCAGATAGTAATCTGTATGTTATTTAAGTGACAAGTGAACATAATCATAGGGTGAATTCTGAAAAGATAGACGTGTGTATTTCACATATAGGCCTATTTTTTTTTTTAAAAAAAAACAATCTTTTCAACCTTGCAATTTCTTTCCTCACAATTCTGCTTCACCTGATGTTTCAAATCCTAAAAGAGTTTAATGTTGAGCCTGCTTTTCAAAGCATTTGTTGAGGGTCAGATTTCCATGTTCCTCTAGCAAAGAATTAAATAACCTTTTAGGCAGTGGTGGGATTCAAATTTTTAACAACCGGTTCTGTGGGCATGGCTTAGTTGGTGGGTATGGCTTGGTGGTCATGTAAGTGGGTGGACATGGCTTGGAGGTCATGTTATTGGCTGGGCGTGGCCAACTCAATATCACTCACATTGAGGCATGCATCTCCTTGCTTGGCCTCTCATGACTGTGGGGATGCTGTAATAGTCGTTAAGTGGGAAAAATGGTCATAAGTCACTTTTTTCAGTGCCATTGTAACTTTGAATGGTCACTCCACACAAGCAAAGTATCAGCAAAAAACTCCAGAGACGTTCCTGAGACAGGAAGTCTAGTCCTGCCAAGAATGTAATAAGGGTTAACAGAAAGGCAGTTTCTGTAAGCAATACCAGAATGTTTCCTTCCTGCCTTCCTTACAGGATTAGGCCAGTAATTTCTTCAAACAACCAGTTCTCCAAACTGTTTAGAATGTTAACAACCGGTTCTAGTGAATAGGTGCGAACTGGTAGAATCCCACCCCTACCTTTAAGGATCCAATTTACTATATCTTTGCATTAATGCAAGGGTCTTCAAACTTGGCAAGTTTAAGACTTGCCAAGTTTCAAGAATTCTTGGGCTAACATGACTGGAGGAGGAATTTGGGGAGTTGAAGTTCACAAGTCTGAAAGCTGTCAGGTTTGAAGACCCCTGCATTGATGTATTATAATATGGTGGATCTCACCAACCTTTTTGCTTTATTATTCAACACTCCTTGATAACGTACTGCTTCAGAGATCTTATAGTAATCCCTACCTCATAACCAAGATTCTAGGCCAAGTCCTAGATAATCCTATGAAAGTGTAGGCAGCAGAAGATCTAAAAGAGATATTCAAATCTGTCTTCTTCCCTCTGCCACATTTTGTTCATGTGATAAAGTTTTGATCTGATACCAATATGGACAGGAAGGATTTTTCTTTATCTTCTAATAAAATATCCCAACAGGAATGGCTTAAATTCAACAGCAACATCCTTAGAAATTCTGTGTATATAAATAATCAATAAATCCTAATTATTTTGCCTTAGCAACATCGTACTGAATCTGAAAATATGCTACATTTTTAGAAACCTGAGTTAGTGCAAAGTGTACTTGCTACATTAAGAATATCAGCAGAAAAAAGAGCTGTCAAATAATTTGAAAAAAATGAAGAGACATCTAAATCTGATTAGTATGGTGCAACCATCTAAACATGCATAAGATAGAAATTATATGTGATTACTTCACAGTCTTGTTTTTAATTGAATGTTTCATGCTTGATTTTTTAAAAATAAAATCATTTAATTATGGAAATAGGAAAGCAATTTCCTAAGTGAAGTTTAAATAACATGCAACATAAATTAAAAAAGCAGAGCTGAAAGGGATGTTCAGCCATCAAATGCAACCTTCCTGCTCAGTGTAGGAATCTAAATTAAAGCCCAGATATAGTGATGTAGCTTCTATTGTAAATGGTCTGATATTAAACTGTTCTTATACAATAGTTATGGATGGTTTTCAAATATTAACTTGGATCTGTTCTTCTGTAATTTATATCTATCATTTCATGTCCTATATTCAGGCCTTTGGTTTTTTTTGGTGATACGTCTTCAGGTATCTGTAGGATTTGAAGTCTCTTTCCTACAGTATATATATATATATATATATATATATATATATATATATATATATATATATATATATATATATATATATATATATATATATATATATATATATATATATATTCTTTCAATCAATAGGAATGAATTTCTATTACCTTGACTATTTTGATTGCCCTGATTTCTCTGAATATGTAATGTCCTGTTTCTTAAAGGGGCACAGTATTCAAGGAGACATCCGAACAAGGAAAGAAAAAAATGGAACTATTATTTCCTAATTTGGAAGTGATTTGGAAATTATATTTCAGCTTATCTATTTATTTTTACAGCATCTATTTATCGTATGCAATATAAAATTGAGTACAATACATATTTAGGTTATTAATTATCCCTCCCAATTTTGGCAAATCTGCAAATATGATCAACATTCTTTCAACTTTATGTTATTACTTTGCCCAGATCATTAAAACACTGAATTCAAGATCATGAACTGAATCCCATGGCACCCAGTCACTGCTTTATTCAGTTTGATCAAAATCACTGGTGACAATTTTTTGAATAGGAATTTTAATAAGGTATCTATGTATCTTCTTAATTGTTTTGCTATCGAACCTATCTGGAATAACAGAGTTGGAAGGAACCTTAATTATTAATTTAACATACTTAAGTAGTTTGCTAATTAGAGCATCATATATTTCATTAAATATTTGTATGCTGTCTCAATTGTTGAAAAATAGCTCAATATGTTAGAATTAAAACTGTCATAGAAAAAAATAAAATGTAACAATGGCAATACCTGCCACTCAATGGGGATGTTATCAACTAAAAAAATGAATCAAGTTGGAATAAACTACTAGGGAGTAGATCATTGCACCTTACTCCATGGTTTTCTGGAACAATCGAGTTTCAAAGGGTTCAGGCCAGGGGTGGGATTCAAATTTTTTAACAACCAGTTCTGTGGGTGTGGCTTAGTTGGTGGACATGGCTTGGTGGTCATGTGACTGGGTGGACGTGGCTTGGTAGTCATGTTCTTGGCTGGGCGTGGCCAACTCAATATCATTCACATTGAGGCATGCATCTCCTTGCCTGGCCTCTCATGACTGCAACAGTTGTAAGTGTGAAAAATGTTAATAAATCACTTTTTTCAGTGCCATTGTAACTTTGAATGGTCACTCACACAAACAAAGTACCAGCAAAAGAGGGAAAGAAAACTCCAGAGACATTCCTGAGTCAGGAAGTCTAGTCCTGCTGAGGATGTAATAAGGGTTAATAGAGAGGCAGTTTCTGTAAGCAGCACAAGAATGTTTCCTTCCTGCCTTATAGGATTAGGTCAGTAATTTCTTCTAACAACCAGTTCTCTGAACTGCTTAGAATGTTAACAACTGGTTCTAGTGAATAGGTGCGAACTGGTAGAATCCCACCTCTGGTTCAGGCCATTCAAGGCTCAAAGATAAAATATTCTACAGCCATGCACATATATGGAGGAGGAACATTCAAGATGCTCCTTTATAAAATGCTGTATTTAGTTTTAATGTAGTAGGCTATAACTCTATGGATCCTTCTTACGATTTTTTTTGAAGCAGGAACATTAGTATTCTTTAGCTCTTCTAAAAAATGTCTTTTCAGCCAAAGTAGTGGGCAATTTCTTCAGTACTTTAAGAGTACTTTAAGTGTTGACACATGTAATTTGTTTGGCTTTGAACTCAAAGAAAATATTCTCTTATGTTTTTAAAATTAGTCTCCAGCTTTAATCCTGCCCCTTTATTCTATCTTGACAATTTCCGTACTGAACTTGTACTCTTTATTTTATATAATAATAATAGTTTATATATATATTATATATTTTATTATATATATATATATATAGTGTGTGTGTGTGTATATGTGTATATGTGTGTGTATGTATATGTAGAGAGAGAGAGAAAGAGAATACAAAAGGAGGTGGATAGTTTTGCCTTATCTATGTGAGGTCTTAGGTCTTGTATTTTACTATCTTCATGGAGCAGCTAGTGTTCCATTTTTTCTCTTCCTTTTATTTTGATCATGTTGAAAGAAGCCTTTTTTGTTATTGCTCACAATTTTCACCTTAGTTTTCTTAGTTCATTCTAGCTTTTCTTTTCTTGACAACCTCTCTCTATAAAAAGAGATTGTAATGCTGGACAATAAGGAAAATTTATGAAAGCAAAGCCAAACTTTCCTCTATGCTTTCATGTTCTCAGTCAGGCTGTGAAAATGGAAGGTTTATCAGCAAATGTTGAAGTAGTTGGAAGAATAAATGCTTTTAAAAATGAATACTGTGAGCTTTTTAGGAAAGTAGGGGAGGCTTAGATTGTATTTGAAAAGCTATGCTTTTTCTTAAATTTAATTGCTACATTGTCAACTTGGAATTGAAATTGCAAAACCTGGTGTAAGGCTGGGAGATATCTGTAGAGAAATTTCCTGAAACATAAGAAGGATTTTCCAAATAAAACTAAAGGATCTTCTAAGTCAAGAATTACATATATTCTGGTAATTTTAAGTTTGGACAGAATTTTTCATCATTTCTCCTTAGCAGCTGATGATCAGGTATAACACTTGTGATTAAAGTCAATCAATCAGAATAGAGCTGGAAGGATCTTCTAGTCCAACCCTCTGATCAAGACAGAGATCCTATATCATTTTAGGAAGGTGGTTATCCAGTCTTTTCTTAAAAACCTCCAGTGATGAAGCACTGGAGGCAAGCTGTTCATTGGTTAATTGTTCTCCCTGTTAGGAAGTTTCTCCTTAATACCAGGTTGCTTCTCTCCTTGATTAGTTTCCATCCATTATTTCTTGTCTTGCCTTATGGTGTTTCGGAAAATAAATTGACACCATCTTTATGATGGCCCTCAAATATTGGAATACTGCTATCATTTTATCCTTCAACCTTCTTTTCTCTAGTTTAGCCATTTCCAATTTCTGCAACCATTCTTCATATGTTTTCATCTTCAGGGCTTTAATCATCTTAATTGTTCTTATTTTCATTTTTTTCAGTCTCAACCTCTTTTTTTAATTTGATGACTAAAACTGGTTGCAGTATACCAGGTGTGGTCTTACTAAGTATTGATAAATTGGTACTAATACTTCACATGATTTTGATTCTATGCTTTTGTTTACACAACCAATGATTGTACACTATTAGCTTTTTTGGCTGCTGTCGCACACTGCTTAAGTGATTGTCCACTAAGACTCCAAGATCCATCACACAGTTATTTCTATTGAGCCAAATTTAGCCTATTCTAATCTTTGCTTTTTCCTACCTAGATGTAAACCTTGCTTTTGTCCACATTAAATTTCTTGTTATTGGATAGGAAGAAAGTTTTTGTTCCATGCATTATGTTATAATGAACAAATTTTGTTACTTTATCCTATGACTAGTAATCCATTACTGCAGGCTATCATTAAAAAAAAACATGGATCCAATACTAGTATTTGAAATCTGGATGATGTGGACATATTTTGTATTGAGTTTTCTTAAAAAAACCAAAACCCTAAATATGCTATTCTAAGCATATGTACTTGTAGTTTAATCTCACTGAGCAAAGGAAAATTTATTTTGCTGTAAGTGTATCAAGATTATACATATTCTATTAATTTTTCTAGTAATTTGTACCATTAATATATAAAGAGGAAATAATATATTCTTTTTATTAAAGAAATTTAACAAATGTGTGTTTTAATAAAAAAGTATGCTGCAAATGAATCATTCTATGCAAATATATAACAATATTTTGATCAATATAATATTTAAATTTAAGAGGGCTTAGTTGGAATTTAGTCAAAGTTGAAGTTTGGCAAAAAAGGCTTTCACGGAAATTACAAGCCTATTATAACAATATCCTTAGATAAGAAGCATTTTTTTCATTATTCCTCTCCATTAAGTTTTAGCTTGTCCATCCTCTCTTCTCTCTTTCTATACAAAATAGAAATGCTGTTTTTCAGAATCACCAAAGCAGTTCCCAAACCATCCCATCCAACTATCTTTTAGTTGCACAACAGATCCCCCCACTTTGACTTAAAAGCAAGGTGATTTTTAATGAAGCTCTTTCCAATTATTGATATCTAAAATTTCCACTAAATGATCATTACACAGAGAAAAAGCTTTTACTGGGTTAGTCATTTAATGGGCAATAAAGTTATGACAATAATTGGGACCATTATAATCAGCATAAACAGAATCAAAGCCATGTCAAGTAAGTAAAGCATTTCCATCTGCCAATGAATCTTGATTTTTAAGTGGCATATATATTCAAATAACATCACACTAAGAACTTTTTAATATAATATAAATAATCTTCAAAGGCTTTGGATTTACTAGAAGGGGTTTAAGTTTACCTCTCTTTATTGTAATATAAGCTGGCATGCTATAAGAGTGGGACTGAAACAAGACTACTCTTAAAGTGGTGTCAGCTGAGTGTCCACTACTGATGTATTTATGATACTGAGAGCTGTATATAAATGTATATTCAAGGACATAGCTTGGCACAATAGTCATAAAGTGAAATATAAGTAATTTAGCTTTTAAAGTAGGTGTGACTCAGCCAAAGGCAAGGGTAAAGAAAAGGAGGCATTTAGACAACTGTGTTAAAAACAGCCCAATGTTGAGGGACCCATTGTCCCTAGTATTTCCATTGTAGAATTGAAATCAAAAACAAAAGAGCACTACTGTGAAAAGAATTCAGATGTTGGACTTTTAAAATATTTAATTTAGACATACCATTATGATGCAAATCTAATATTACTTCCAAATTTTTATCAAAGTTTTCCAATAGTTTCATGTATACTGAAGATTCCACTATTTTGGTTTTAAAAGGCATTTCATTGCTCTTAGCTCATGAGATTTGGCTACGTGTTACATGATTTTATGGATAAGTAATGAGGCCATGGCACTCAGCTTTGATTCAGATTGTTGAATTGATCCAATTCAACAGTTTACATCTATTTAAAAAAACCTGCTGATTTTATTAAATATATCAATTAAAAAAATCAAATCAGGTAGGTTTGATACAATTTTCTACAATGAATTTTTAAAGACATATCTCCTGAATTATTGAATCAACTCAAAGCCATTAAAATTTCTAAAGTTCAAAAGTAATTTGACTAAAGGATTTGATTGAATTGCCTTTGAATTTAATTTATGAGGTGGATCTTGATTGATTAGTTTGATTGATCAACTCTAGTAGCAAAGGCCTGCCATAGCTTTCTTTTTGTCAAGAGAAAGAAGAATTATCTTCCTTGCTTGGGCATTCTGTATTATGCTGAATGCTTGCAATTTTATTGTGTTCCATAAATATGGGGTATAGTTTTTGTGTTAATCCAACTGTGGTTAGTAGGATCCTGTTTTCCCATATTCTAACTAAGAACAGTTTAACTGTGGGCAGAGGACCACAGATGAAATTTGAAGCAATATATACAATTGCTGATTTTCCTCTATTCAGCAAGAACGAAGGATATACTTGCTTTTGAGTAATCAAAAAGAATAATTCCATAGTATATGATTATTTCATTCTAGCTACAAGCAAAACTGCTTTTAGCAGACCTAAGACAGCTTGTATTGCTTATTGTTATATGAAATGTTGCCAGTGGCACGCCTAGCTCCCAACAGCCTTTTTTTTTTGGCATGTTTTCTATTTCCTTCAATCAACTAAATATATATCGCGTGGATACAGATATCACTTCAATCTATTTTACTTATTTGAACCAATGGAACCAGGTTAATAAAATTGCTAATTTATTATGAACTAAAATCTTATTATGGAATGATTGTCAAAGTTATTTAGAATTCTTGGCTGGGTCTGAAACAATGTTTATTCATTAATATTAGACATTCCCAAAATATTTCTGGCACAGACTGACTCACTCTAATAATAGATGCTAAGTATGAATTTATTGCCCAGTAATCATCACACCATCACTCATTTAAAATAACAAGCACCATTAGGTTTCTGAATGATTTGCAGCAGAAATCCAGGTAAAACTTTATATAAGCATATAAAATATAAATAGGTTAAAATTATTATATGATTTGTTTGTTATATATGGACTTTTAAAAATGTACAATATATATTTGAAGAATCAGTTTAAAAGTTTCTTTAAACAAAAAAAAATATGGGGAAATATTTATTGTTCTGCCAAATATCCATAAATCTATTTGTCCTACCTTCAACATGCAAAAATATCTGGAATATAGCCAGTAATGATTGAAAATGGTGGAGACAGGATCATAGCTCCCACTGCTATGCTTTTTTGGAACAGGTACAATGTAATTTCTGAATCAGGCCTTGGTTCCATTTAAGTGTTTTTAAATAGACATCACATTATGTAAGCACAGAAGGCAATTGTAGGCTTTCTTTCTGTATTGGTAACTTCTCTGGAAAGTCTGTAGTGAAAATCTTATCTCACTGAACTGAATATGATTACAAATTTCCAAGGGATTCCGAACCTTGACAAAATACTGTTCCCAGACACAGATTTCTGTCAACAAATTTGGGCTGGATGTAGTTATATTTCCACTTCAGATCTTCCAGACAAACTGTGGAAAATTGAAACTACAAATGATTGGACCTATGTAGCACTCTGTAACAGATCTTCAGTCTATAATTTTTAATGTATGTATAACAATAATAGCTCATTTGAACAATTCTTACATCTTGCTACTCCTGTTATTTTTCTTTGTCCTTAATGAATACTTGATTTTTCTATCCTTGTTCATCAGAGATGAAGATGCCAGTGAAAGGAAAATCTGGAATCACAGTTTGTCTTCTGTGATTCTGGCTACTGGGGAACAAGAATGAAAGGCAACTATTCCTTTCCTATTAATGATTTTGAATTACCATGAATTCCTTGGGGGAAGAAGAAAATTTCAAAACAGGCAGTTGTTGTTGCAGTGTATTTTAAGCCCTATGAACACATCTGGAACATTTACATATCTACCAACAGGTAGAGCTTGGATTCTGCTGCCATGGTTGCCATCCTATGTCTTTGCTTTCTTTGGGTGCTACGGTTTCTGAATTTCTCAAATAGATTTGGTTGGCTGCCAGCGCACAGAGTGCTTTTTCTAAATGGATCCTTAGTCTGATAGTATAAAGTTTTTCACAAACCTGAATTCAGATTAAATGTGTGCTTAAACAAACTTATTATTTGCCAATGGACTGTATTCATTTTAAAAATTGGGCTCTTTTCATTTTAGTCTATGTAATTATTGCCAAAGAATTTTAAAAAAATGCTTGAAGAAAACAGTATGTGAGAGCTTCAGATGCACAGCATTAAGCTTTAAAGATGTTGGATTTCAACTCTTCACTATAGGCATGACTGAGTAGGAATGCTTGGAGTTGTAATTTAGCAGCACATGTGAGACCAACAATTCCTCGCTTCAGAATTTTAAATCACATATTTCCTTTAACTATATATTAAAACCTTTCCGTTCCATGGTTTGATGTGGGAAAAAAATATGTTAGATTTAATTCCTGTCTTCAAAAGGAAGGGAGGCCTTAAAATGCTTACTTTCAGATAAATACTGATGAAGGTATCAAGGACAGGCTTTTAAACAAATATAATATAATGTTTCCCTTTTAACTTTTTCAATTTTCTTATTTAACTGAGATAAATTAAATAAACTTATCACAAAGAATTTAAAACCATTAGTAATTTAAGAAAGCTCTCTTGTAACAAAGAACAAATACATTAGGGTCTAGTGGAGAGACCACATTTGTTCAATTTTTCTGTCCTGTTAGGTTTTTACTATATGTGTGATATTTACTGTAGTTACCTTTTACTTCAACAATACTCTTTTTCTTAGAAGCAGATTAATGCCCATCACATAGATGGATGGAAGATTGTATATGGAGTGTAGCATTGCAACTCTGCACAGGTTACTTAATTTTTTTAAATAGAGAGAAAATACAAACATTAGAATGAACTTGGAATACAAATATGAAAGTTGGGCTGCAATCTAACACATATTCACTTACAAAAATGAAAACCTGCTGAGATAAATTTCATTTAAAGAAATTTTCTTACATGTTAACTTAAACTGTTTTGCCCTACAAAAATATCTCACATGTAATTTAAAAGAAACTGTTTGTCAATTTCACTGTATGCAAAAAGATTATAACAACAACACTTCTACTTCTAACACTATTACATAGAAGCTACTACTTCTATGGCAATGTTTTTTTAGCTCTCTCTTGTCTTTTCTTTTAAGTAAAACATTTTTATAAGGCACTCAGGTATGAAAGCTGTAAACTAATCAAATTGCATTTCTTATCACTTGAATTTTTGTATTATTTTATAGGCATATTGCATAATAGTCAACATACTGATTCAACTACTGTGTTTTTCCAACAATACGGCCTCCAAGACCCAGCATGTTTTCTAGGCATGAAATGAAATTAAGCCCCTCCCCCCAAATTTAGGCCTAGTTTAAAACATGCTGGGGGGGGAGGCCGGGAGTTAAAACATGTGGGGGAGAGGGTGGGGGTTAAAACATTCTGGGGGGGAGGGTGGGGGGGGGACTTGCCTTTAACAGTGCCCTGCGCGGTGCTGCTGCTGTTCTCGCGCCAGCAGGAAGTAGAAGCGTTTCTGCTGCTTCTCGGGCAAGGGAGCTGCCTCCATGGCTTCCACAGTTCCTGCCGGCACGAGAACAGCAGCAGCGCCGGAGGAAATGTGGAAACACTTTCCATGTACGGTGGAAACGTGGAAAGCACTGTTTGGGTGTGTGCGGCTCCGCATACACCCGAGCGGTGGCAGAAACACTTTCCATGCTGGCGGAAACCCGAGCGGCGGCAGAAACGCTTTTCATGCTGGCGGAAACCCGAACAGCAGTAGAAACGCTTTCCGTGCTGGCGGAAACCCGAGCGACGGCAGAAAGGCCGCCTAGCCGTGAGAAACACGGTATTAGACAACTAACTGGTTAACTCATGGTCATTAATCTATTCAGCTGGCTATATGTTATGAAAAACATTTTCCATAGAAACAAATAATTTCTGACATTACCTTTACTGAACAATTCTCCTTCCTTCCTTCCTTCCTTCCTTCCTTCCTTCCTTCCTTCCTTCCTTCCTTCCTTCCTTCCTTCCTCCCTCCCTCCCTCCACTGTTACACTAGTCAGGGCCAGTAAATGCCATATACAAAAGATCTGGATGACCAATCTGGGAATAGAAAGTTTAGTGTTTTATATTTTTATTGCATCTAGTGGGCATAATTCCAAAAGGCACTGAAGACCTGGTTTTGCCAGCAGGCCTAGGGATCCCAGAGTGGGATGGAACACATCAAATGGCTAGTGTGACCCGCTGTCGTCAGGCTGGAAGGTGGGTGGGAGTTGATTTTTGTTTTTGTTTTGTTTTCCCAAATTTTGTTCTATTGTACTTTACGAATTTATTTGATTTTTTTTGTTAGTTCTTATTGTTTTTAAATATGATTTTACATTGTGTAAGCCACCTTGAGTTGCCATGGGCAAATAGGCAACTTAAATAAATAAATAAAATTCAGGGGATTGCAGCACAGATCAGATATTTGGCGTAGTAAAAAAAATCAAACAATTCATTAGAATATCGATATTATGAGGTTATATTTAAGATACATAAGCTAAAACTATTAAATTTTACAAATATAAAGATATAATTATAATATGTCTAAAACTTTGTATATTTGTATAACCATTGAAGATATTCCATCTGATTCATTTACAGATTAAACAAAATATAGTGTAAGTGGTAAAGAAGTGCTGTAGTTCCCTTAGTTCCTTGATTATTAAAACTATTGAACAACCAAACCTGTCCACATTAAATCATTTTTTCATTTAAGATATAATTAACTCTTTGAAAGGAGGAAGAGGAGGAAGAGGAGAAAAGATGGCATGCCTTAGAATGTATGAAATGGTTTGCAAAATAAAATTTGCAAAGTAAGAATGACCAACTTTCTAGAAGTATTAAAGCAAAATAATATGCTTTTCTATTTTAAATTACAGTGTACTTTTAGAAATTGTTTCCTTGAACTTTTATGTCATTTTGGTGTCATATGAAATAAATGTTTCCCAAAGGGGAAATCAATGTTGTGTTTTATAAAGCTGCTACAATTAAATTATATATCAACTTGATTGTATACAGGGGTGGGATTCAAATTTTTAACAACCAGTTCTGTGGGCATGGCCTAATTTGTGGGTGTGGCTTGGTGTCATGTGACTGGCTGGGCATGCTTGTATGTAAATATTGTAAATATTTATGTAAATATTTATTTATTTTATTAAAAAAGTGCAATGTTTACTCAAAATCCAGCAAAGCAGGCAGGCAGATTGAGTTGCTCACAGAAACACAGATTTACTTAGATTCACATCTATCTGCAATCTGCTACCTGAGTCTCTCACACAAAATTTGCTTGCAAGCAAACTCATAAAATTTGCTAGCAAGCAAACTCATAAAATTAGCTCACAACACACTATCTTTGTAAATATTGAATTTTTTATTTAACAAATGAGTAACTTTTAGCCAAAATTAGGCAAAGCAGGCAGGCAGATTGAGTTGCTCACAGAACAACAGATTCACTTAGAGATCTATCTTTCTTCCATCTGCTACCTGAGTCTGCACTGAAAAATAGAAGCTTCAGTCCTAAGATAGGTTCATCTCTGCTTTTAGATTAGCTAAAAAGCAAGAAATTCAACAATTTCTTGCTTTCTAGCTAATCTAAATCTTCTGGCACAACAGAACAGCTGATGTTCAAGAAAAAAAAAAGGAAAAATAGCAACTTAGCAGGCAAGTTTGATGGTGGGCATACCAGGTAAGGAGTGAGTGGGCAGGGAGGGGAGGGGCAGGGCCAGCCAGTGGTGCAATTTGCCGATTCTCCGAACTGGGCAGAATCATACCAATCGGGTCTATAGAACCGGTCCAATCAGGTAGAATCTCACACCTGATTGTGTAGCTTCTTAACATACACATATAATAGAGAAAAATCCTTGATAATGTACTATCATAGTAATCAAATTGGTGTTCTCCAAGTTTCTATTGTAGAATGTAATAGTTTTATGCTTCCACCAGCATAATCAAATGGTAATGCATTCTGAGAATTATAAGCAATATACCAAGAAGAATTGGGTTGGCTATGAACTATGGGGAAATGCATGAAGGAATGCTTTGTTTATATATAAAAAGTAGCCTGTCAAGAAAAATATATAGATATTTATAGAAAAGAGTTCACTCATTCTCTATCTTTCTGAAGCATGAAGGAGTATAATTAAAGACTGGATTTACTATTTCATATATCTTTGTATAAATTCATACTGTTTTTTATCCTTTCTATGTAACTTCTGGATTAAAAAAAGAATATAACAACTG
This sequence comes from Bungarus multicinctus, assembly GCA_023653725.1. Taxonomy (NCBI): domain Eukaryota; kingdom Metazoa; phylum Chordata; class Lepidosauria; order Squamata; family Elapidae; genus Bungarus; species Bungarus multicinctus. The sequence continues at coordinate 36,652,820 of CM042844.1, forward strand.
TCAAACAAATTGAAGTCAATTTATGCTTAATTACTGGAACTTTGTTTCCTTGGATAATGGCCAAATTACCAGTAGAGGGTACCCTTGGCACAAATCTCCCAAACTCTCTGTTGCTACAAATATCTTCCCCAAAAACATGTCTTTTAGAATGTGCTTGGAAACAGTATAAATCCATCTATATAACAGATCTTTATAATATTATGACCAATGCTTATTGCAATCCAAACAAAAATATTTGCTAATTTTTTTAAAAAAAAAATTCTTTTAACTTCAGAATGCTAGGTAGCATTTTTATGCAATGAGTAATCATTGTAGATTTCCAACACTACTATATTCTGATGGTTGAATCCTTATTCATGCCTAAATGAAGAGTTTGTAGGATATTTTATCTTATTTTATTTTGTTTATCAAACATTTACATGATAACAAGTATAGGTATGAACATAAACATAAACAAAAGAAATAAATACAGATAAATGGGGACAGCAAGACAGGGATGGTAGGCACACTTATGCATGCCCCTTGTATAATACATTGTATAATACATACTATCATTTTGCCCCTGATTTATGCTGAATTGTCCATACATAGTTGCCAATTGTGATGTTTAATCAAAACTTTGGACTCATGTGCATAGAATTAAGACCCAGACTTCAGAGAATAATTAGGACTGCAGAAAAAACAATTACTACCAACCTGCCTTCAATCTAGACCTGTATACTGCAAAAAGAGGGCTGTGAAAATATTTACAGACCCCTCATATCCAGACATAAACTGTTTCAACTCCTACCCTCAAAATGACTTTATAGAACACTGCACACCAGAACAACTAGACACAAGAACAGTTTTTTTCCTGAATGCCATCACTCTGCTAAAAAAATAATTCCCTCAAGTGTCCAACTATTTACAAAGTCTGCATTACTATTACTATTAATCTTTTATCACTCCTTATCACCCCTCCCCTCCTGCTATGACTATAACTTGTCGCTTGCGATTTATATTGACTGTTTCCTAGTATGATTTGATTGCTTATTGTACCCTATGACTATCATTAAGTGTTGTAACTTATGATTCTTCACTCTTGATGAATGTATCTTTTCTTTTATGAGAGCATATGCACCAAGACAAATTCCTTGTGTATCCAATCACACTTGGCCAATAAAGAATTTATTCTATTCTATTCTATTCGTAAGTCTCTTATTTATTTATTTATACAAACATTTATATACCGCCCTTCTCCCGAAGGACTCAAACCTACCCCAATGTACAATACAAAAATTAAAATGAATTAAATAATTTTGGGCTGTTATAAATTAAAAATCCACCCTCCCCCATAACCAATTAAAAAACCTGAAATAATTAAAACCCAATTTAAAACGGTAGACAGTTAAAATCTTCTATCAGCCTAGGCCAGCCTGCTCGAAGAGCCAGGTTTTTAACACACGTCTGAAGGCTCTCAGGTCCGTGCTGGTGCGTATCTCTTGGGGCAGACTATTCCAGAGGGCAGGGGCCCCCACAGAGAAGGCCCTACTCCTGGGGGCCACCAGACGACACATAGAAGCCGACGGCACCCGGAGAAGGCCCTCCCTGTGGGAACGCACAGGTCTTCACATAAATGTTGAATAAGAGAGGGGAGAGGACCGATCCCTGAGGCACCCACAAATAAGGGGCCTAGAGGTGGACCTCTCCCCCCCCCCCGCCAACACAAATTGCGAGTGGTTGGAGAGGAAGGAGGAGAACCGTCGCAAGACAGTTCCCCCAATCCCCAACCCCTCCAACCGCCGCAATAAGATACTATGGTCAATAGTATCAAAAGTCGCCGAGAGGTCTAATAGGACCAGGACAGAGGAGAACCCCCTGTCACGGGCCTTCCAGAGATCATCGACCAACGCGACCAATGCTGTTTCAGTACTATGCCCGGACCTGAAGCCCGATTGAAATGGATCGAGGTAAGTCGTTTCCTCCAGGTACTGAGGGAGCTGACGGGCTACCACACTCTCAACAACCTTCGCTAGGAAAGGAAGGTTGGAGACTAGACGATAATTGTTCAAAACAGCCGGGTCCAGGGTAGGCTTCTTGAGGAGGGGCCGCACCACTGCCATTTTGAAGGCGGTAGGGAGCGACCCCTCTCTCAATGAAGCATTGATAATCCCCTGGAGCCAGCCTCGTGTCATCTCCCTGGTGGTTGAAACCAACCAGGAGGGACACAGGTCCAACAAACACGTGGTGGCATTCAGCCCCCCCAGCAAACTGTCCACACCCTCGGCAGTCACAGGGTCAAACTCCTCCCAGATAATATTCTCAAGACTTGCCCTGGACACCTCCCCCGGGACCATCCAATTGGAGTCCAGCCCGTCCCGAATCTGAGCAATTTTGTCGTGCAGAAATCGGGAAAACTCCTCCGCCCTGCCCTGCAAGAGGTCATCCCGCGCCCCCGGCTCAAGCAGGGAGCGGGTCCCTCTAAACCGGGTGGCAGGCCGATTTTCTGCCGACGCAATAAGGGCGGAGAAATGCGAAAGCTTCGCCGCCTCTATCGCCACAAGGTAGATCTTAATATAAGACCTCACCTGTGTTCGGTCGGACTCAGTGCGGCTAGCCTTCCAAACACTCTCTAGATGTCTTTTCTGGCACTTCATCACCCGTAGCTCCTCCGTAAACCACGGAGCCAAGTGGGATCTGTGCCGAGTCAGAGGTCGCAGAGGCGCAACTCGGTCCAGAGCCCCGGCAGCCAACCTATCCCAGGCGGTTACCAGGTCTCCAGGCGAGTTGTGAGCCAGAGTCTCGGGAAATGGCCCAAGCTCCCTCTGGAACCGCTCAGGGTCCATCAGGCGCCTGGGGCGGAACCATCTACATGGCTCCGCCTCACTGCGGTGGGGGGTGGCGGTACAGAAGTCCAGTCTAAGAAGAGAATGATCTGTCATGACAAGGGTTTGATCACTAAATCCCCAAAATTACAGTCATTCAACCACTGACCAGAGACAAAAATAAGGTCCAGCGTGTGTCCTCCTATATGAGCAGGGGCAGAAACTAATTGGGTCAGGTCCATGGCCATCATGGAAGCCATGAACTCTCGGGCTACCCCAGAGGTTTCACCGAATGATGGCAGGTTGATATCCCCCATGACTAAAAGCCTAGGGGTCTCAACTGCCAGCCCGGCTATCACCTCGAGGAGTCCGGGTAGGGCCAATGACACGTGGCAGGGAGCCAGGTACGCCATCAAAAGGTCCATCTGAACCCCTTGTCCCCACTTCACAAAGAGAGACTCACAACCAGCTGTCTGAGGGACAGTGGCCTCCCTAGGACAAAGGACCTCTCTAATAAGCACCGCCACCCCTCCACCCCTTCCCTGAGACCTGGGCTGATGAAATGCTAAGAAACCTGGTGGGCATATCTCTCTCAGAGGGACACCATCTTCTGGGCCCAACCAGGTTTCGGTAACACTTACCAGGTCCGTGCCCTCCTCCCGAACCAAATCACAGATCAGGGGGGCTTTGTTGACAACGGACCTGGCATTGCATAACATCAGCCGGGTACTCAGGGCCCGAGGCTCTGGACAACCAGGTCTGCAGGAAGGGTAAAGAGGGTCGGAGCGTGCTACCGCTTGAAGATATCGGCAGCGCGATCCCCTAACCTGATATGGCCCTCTACCCCGCCATATCTGCCCCTCCTACTAACCGTGCCGATAAAATTGGCCCCTGGCATCCCACCCTCCGTCCGCCCCCCCAGCACACATCCCCCCGAGCCCCCCCAGACGTGCGTGCTGGCCTGGCTGCCCCCAGATCCTCGCGGGTTGTCCCCCAAACCCGGTTCGGATTTCCCCAACCCCTTTAAAAAACCCACTAAAAAATTAAAAACCCCGGGCTTCCCGCGCTTCCTCCTTCTCTACTTCAACTGAGTACCTTGCTTCTCAGGATACCTGATCAAGATGACTGAATATTAGTCATGTGATAAGCCTTTTCCACTCTTTAAAATTATATATAGAGAAAGGAATTAACTATTCTTATAACCTTTTACTATCTTATATATCTGAAATTTATATAAAAATGTCTTATTGTTCTTCAATGTCTATGGAGATTCTTAGTCATCCAGGTTATAGTTATGCCAAAGGTATTTTTTCAAAAGGCAACTGGACTTTTTCCTTGAAGATATTCGCTTCTCATCCAGGAAGCTTCTTCAGTCCCTCAATAAATTTTTCCCACAATAATTTGAATATTTTTAAAGTCTGGAAAAAAAGAAGATAGACTTGTTTCTTGTTAAAAGAGGGAAAGGTTTATTCTACAGCCAAAAATCATTTCCATATGGTCCAATGCTATACTGTGCCAATATAAAAAATAAAGCTTGTTGACATTAATTTATTTCTTTCATCCAAAAGCTTTTTTGTAATTCATAAATAAGTCCACAAATTTTTATATATATTTCCATCCCTAATACAAACATTTTGAGAGTTCAAATGGTCATACACATTAAAAAATTGTCAAACTTGTTTCCAACTTTCTGCTGTTTAAAAATGGTATAGATTTGACAGACAAAAAATTAGATACTTAAATGATATTAGTAATCTTGTCATAACATGAGAACACACTTTTAGACTGTTTTCTTGATTTCAATCATGTAATACTCATAATGCATTCATAATTCCCAAAATCATCTTAAATAATAATATTTTGTTCTGGTTAATAAAAGAGGCAACACAGACCAAATTGCAAGCCTATAGTGAGAAACTAAAATAATATACACACATATGAGATTTGCCACAAAATACTTTAGAGAAGAGTATTTCTATTCCGCATTTTAGTCTGCTAGCTGGGCTCTTTGCCAACTTTATATAGTATTTCTCCACTAAAAAGTAGCTATTATTGTATGGCCATTAAGCATGAGACAATTTTGGGCATCCCCTCTAACCTTTTTAGAAACCATAAATCACTGATAACCATTAAATAGGTGTAGTTAAAGAGATGCTAAGCTGAAGAAGACACCTTTGGCCATTACTTTAATGACAAAGTAGTATTACATAGTTAATCCTATACAAGCTATATTATAACTGGATTCCTTTGAAAAAGCTACATTAGTGGCCTACAAATCTCTTGATTGTATAGTCTTTCATTGGAAAGCTCTTGCAAATACAAATATCAGTCACATATTACTTTTTCATATAATTAATTACCTATGATACATACAAATATCAGCAACCTATTACTGCTACCTTTAATTCTTCTTTTATGAAGCTAGTGACATAGTATTAGCTATTTAACTCTATAGCTAGATCACAGTTTTGCAAATTAGTTCACCACAACATGAATGAGAATATTTCTGATTTTTCACACTGCTGCTTTGCATCTAGATAAATTATGTTCCTTAAAATGAGAATAGGCAAATTTCTTTGTTGCTCACTTGCTGATTAGGTCACAATACAGTTTAATCTTCAAAACTTAGATTCATATAACATCATTTCATACTTCATTTTTGAAAGTAGCATTTTCTCAAAGATTGTACACTTAATTATTAATTGGGAAAAGTTGGGATAGAGAAGCATAAATAAAAAAGAGTGGAAAAAAAGGGACGGATGGGGATACAGAAAATATCTCTGCTGTTGCATAACTAAAATGAGTAATTATGTTCTGCCAAGCACACCACTACTCTCTGGCTGGGACAATTAAAGAAATAGCTGATCAGTTCCAGGTATTGATTCTGCTAACATGTTTGTTCACGGTTGCTTCTGGTTTAATTAGCTCTTCCCATCCCCACAACAACCCATTTCTTCTATCGCAGTCTGAGAACATATTTTTTAATCAGATCTTTTTACAGACAGTGCTGTACACTAGACATATTTTTGTAGTAACAAACTCTATACAACAGGTCCTTCTTTTATTCTTGGCAGTGACTGGGGATTCCTTAGAACAAATATGCTCTGTAAATTAGAGACTATGTGTCTGTGGGGGGTGGGAGTGGGGGAGGGTGCACATGTGTGTCCATGTGTGTGGCATTTTCTATAAAGAAAAGCTTTCTGGAAGAAACATTCCAGCTTTTTGAAAAATTTGTAGTTGGCTATTTCATAGCAATGAAATCAATATGGTAAACAGTGTATAAGATGCTTTAAAAATAAATTCAATAGTGCTAAAATAAAAGCAAAGCAATATAGTAGAAAAAAAATACAAGAATAAAAGGAGCATGATAAAAATGCAAAACCAAAGCCAAAGTTAATAAGAGAGCACCTAAATACTATCCAAAATATTTCAGGTCAAAATATGGGTCTTAATATCACCCAAGAACATCCATCTAAAATCAGAATTGTAATTACGAAAGAGATGGGATTTGCGTATTTAATTTTAGTGTGTCCCATTTTCATTACACAAAGCCACATATATTATTTTGACTCTGCGTGCATTCTAAAATATTTTTATCAAAGCTTTGAGTAGGAGAATGGCTATTCTGCTCATAGAATTTATTTCTGACCTAAACTGTACTGAAATTACAGTGGATCCGTAAATAGCTTTCTCTTTCAAGTGGTTTCACCTTAATCTTTTCCCTTACTAATCAACACATATCTGCATATTCAGTTCCTAGTTAGGGAAAGTTGGATTGAATTTTATCACAGTCCTTCCCTGGTACACACAGCTTTCCTTCATTTAAAGACAAATTCATCCTGTTTTACATAAAACCTTGTACAACTGATGTCTGTGCACATTTGGTTTCCTAGCCAAATATGGAAGTGGCTATACATTTGACTGATGGCATTTCTGTGACATTTCTGAGAGCTTGTCATCAAAACTAGGTGTGAGGAGATAAATTTACCAAACTTAAACACTGGTGGGAAACAGAGGAAACCTTTGAAGATGAAGTTGCAAATTCTTTAACATAAAAAGTTATTGCAAAGTGGGAGCTAAGTAGGAGGGAGATGGGAGCTATTGTACAGTAATTTTGAATTTTCATTATTTATTTCATTATTTTTATTGGCAAAACTAAACTATGTACAGCCCTGCTCATTAAAAAAGGTCAATCTCACATCTAGATAATTTGATTACTATATTACATGGAGCAATTAATCAAGTCCTAAGCATATTGAAATGAATTCATCACAAACAATTTAGAGTTAATCTGTAATTGTTCCATGTACATGTTCAAAAAATTATGAGGCAAAAATGAAGCCACTTTGTTAAAAGTCAAAAGTTAGATTTTCAGGCAAAAAAGAATGATTCTGTAATTTCATTAAGTTTTCAAATGTTAAGTTGGACAACATTATTTGTTGCCTCAGTGGCACAGTGGTTAGAGTGCAGTACTGCAAGCTACTTCTGCTGCAGCCAGCTGACTGCAGTTTGGCAGATCAAGTCTCACTAGGCTCAAGGTTGACTCAGCCTTCCATCCTTCCAAGGTGGGTAAAATGAGGACCCAAATTGTTGGGGGCAATATGCTGACTCTGTAAACCACTTAGAGAGGGCTGTAAAGCACTATAAAGCAGTATATAAGTCTAAGTGCTATTGCTATTTATTTATTTCTCTTTCACTATCCTTTTACAATTACTGAGGTTGTATCAAATGGTAGTTTAAGATGCATAATGTTTAATTGTGCTATATAATAAAATACTCATGGTATCTAACATTAATAATTTTTAAAAGTCCAAATCCAAATTCCAAAAGCTAAAGTCATCTGCCATGTCTAGAAACCATAGCTTCTACAACCCCAGAAAATGGATCGGATATGTATACGACACCTTCACCATAATAAAAAGGGACCAATTAAACAAAATCTACAGAAACCTCAATAACATTTAGAAAGGAATCCAAGTTTACTATGGAAGAAAGAAAAGAAAAAATAAGAAGAAAATAAGAAAATAACTCACTACCCTTCCTGCACATCTTGATCACCAGAGATCACAATGCTGGCCTCTGCTGATCCACCTCATGCTCCACTACCAAAGCAACAGCCTAATTTCTTACAAAGGAAGCTCCATAAGAACTTTATTTCGATGAGCCCAAACTCACTGGAACAACCTAGAACAGCAGGAAAAGTAAACAGAGCATCTATACAACTTATTCCAACAAAATGGATATCCACACAACTTTATCAAAAAGTGCCTGACTTCTCAACTCAATGCAGTACAACCAACACAAACCCTAAAAAGAGTAGCACAGCCATTTATCAAGAATATCTCAAAAACCACCAATATACTACAACCACATCAGTGTAAACATAAGCTAATTAAAGGCCTTCAAACCATCCTAAACAAACTAAAAGACCCAGTACTCAAAAGAAAAAATAGGAATCATCTACCACGAGCATGTCAAACTTGCAGCCCACAGGCCAAATGCATCATGCACTGGCCACACCCATGCCCGGCTTAGTGAAGGAGGGAATAGTTGTGATGCATCATGTGATGATGTTATGATGATGCAAATTTGACACCCCTGATCTACAATATACAGTGTAATGATTGGAATAACCATTACATAGAACAAAGAGACAGAGGACTGGCAGAAGGCATTGACAAACACCAACTAGCTGTTAGAAGATATGATGAAAACTCTTCAATCACAATTTATGTACAGACTTAACCATCGTTTCAATTGAGAAAAGGGGACCATCCTAAACCAAGCCAAGTCCAAAAATACTAGGAAATGTCTAGAAGCCCAGCATTCTGACAAATTAACCATCAAGAGACCCAGGGAAATAAACAATATCTATATATTATGCAAAAGAGATAATTAACATGTCAAAAAAGGGAACAAAAAGACCAAAACACCTCCTCACAACAATCAGCACCCAATTGAGCATATGTTAACTCCAATATTAACATCAGACCAAAAATTAAATACACATATCCCAATCAAGGTACTGCTGAACAAGCTAACAGTGAACAGCCTAACCAAAGTACCTCTAAGACCAGCTGTACCAACACTGACAGGGCATGCCACTAGAATATAAACTGAGAGCAAATCCTGCTCCTTACTGCCACGGATGATGTTATCTAGTTTTGATAATGAAATGTTCGTAAGAAAGCAACCAAACTCAGTGTCAACTAAAAAGATACTCCTTTGGTCTTTTTAGCTGCCAGAAAAAGGGAGTGGGGAAAACAAGGCATTTTTGAAATGCCTAGATAATCATCCTGGCAGCCCAAAGTTGTGGGAGCATAAGAAGGTTATTGGAGAGCATGATGGATGACTCTTGGAGATGGATGTGTCTCATTGGAGAAGTCACATCCAGAGGGTGTGTCTCATTGGAGAAGTCACATCCAAAGGGGGGAAGACCAGGGTCAAGGGGAAAACGTATGATGTAATTTAATATCAGCTGTATCCAGCTAACACCAATATGGCCACTCCTAATAAATCAATTTACTTTTTTCTGAGATGTGGCTAGAGACTTTTGATTTGAATGGGGTTAAATTTGTTGGAGCCCTGACAGCCCGCTGATACTAAATTACATCATACATTTCCCTCTTGACCCTGGCCTTCCTCCCATCCCTGGATGTGACTTCTCCAATAGTCATTCAGACAGACGCCAGTGATGTGGAGTGGGAGCAGTGTTACTTCAATGAAACAACCAAGGAAACCAACAGCCCTGTGCCTACACCTTCCGTAAACTCACAGACATAGAGAGGCGATGGGCGGCATGAGAGAAAGAGGCTTTTACAATAAGATGGGCACTTCAGATCTGGCATCACCTGCTGGAAGGGGGCCAGAAGCCATTCAAAGTTTGGACTCACCATAAAAAACTGGAAAGCTTTATGCTGCAAAAATTATAATCCAAACATGTCCGCTGGTACAATACTTCAACCAATTCGACTTTGTGCTAAAACACATCCCGGGGGGGGGGGGGGGGGGGGGGGGGGGGGGGGGAACTTTCTGGCTGACGTCACATGCCCCAATATAAATGTAAAAGGGAAAGGATTATAAATGTCATTATTCTCCCTATCCAAATATCTGCCCAATTAACCACCAGACAACGATGACACGACCAACAAAATTGACCTGCAGATGACTTAGCCACAAAATAAAAAACTGAACTGCTAGCAGACCATTTGTTCCAGGACAATCAACACATCTTAATGAAAAGAGATGACCTAGCCTGGAAAGGAACAAAACTCTACATCCCAGAATCCCTACGTACTCTAGTTTAGTTTAGTTTAATTTAGTTGAGTTGAGTTGAGTTTTAGTTTTAGTTTTAGTTTTAGTTTTAGTTTTAGTTTTGGTTTTGGTTTTGGTTTTGGTTTTGGTTTTGGTTTTGGTTTTGGTTTTGGTTTTGGTTTTGGTTTTGGTTTTGGATTTGGATTTGGATTTGGATTTGGATTTGGATTTGGATTTGGATTTGGATTTGGTTTTGGTTTTGGTTTTGGTTTTGGTTTTGGTTTTAGTTTAGTTTAGTTTTAGTTTAGTTTATTGCCATTGCACCTCATACAACAAAATCAAACACCATCTTCAGTGCACATCATGACCATGACTATGAAAATAAACACAAAATAAACAAACACACATCCTTCAGCCTCCACACATTGATCCGAGAACCCCCCACACAGTACCAACACTGCACTATACAGCAGAATTCAAAAGAGCTACTGCCCTGGGATAGAAGCTGTTTTTCAGCCTATTTGTCCTTGTTTTTATTATTCTGTACCATCTGCCAGATAGTAATAGTTCAAAAAAAGCGTTCCCAGGATGAGATGGATCTTTTAGAATGTTTTGAGCTTTCTTAAGGCAGCGGGGCTATAAAGCTCTTCCAAAGAGGGGAGAGGGCAACCCATGATCTTCTGGGCAATGACGTTAACCCTCTGGAGTGCTTTCCTATCTGCCACTGTGCAACTGGGAAACCATACAGAGGTGCAGTAAGTTAAAATGCTCTCTATGGTGCAGTGGTAGAAAGTCACCAGCAGTTTTTCATTCAGTTGTTTTCTGAGAACTCTCAGGTAGTATAATCTCTGCTGGGTCCTTTTGACCAGTGCTGCAATGTGAGCACCCCAGGTCAGGTCCTCTTTTACGGTAACACCCAGAAACTTAAAACTGGCCACTTGCTTCACCTGGTCTCCATTGATGAGCAAGGGCTGGATGTCTGATCTGTTCCTTCTATAATCCACTATAAACTCTTTGATCTTATTGGTATTGAAGACCAAGTTATTGTCTCCACACTACAAAAGCAACTGGTCCACCTCATCTCAGTAGGCAGATTCATCCCCCCCAGAAATGAGTCCCACCACTGTTGTATCATCTGCAAATTTAGCAATAGTATTATTAGCATGAGTGGGAATGCAGTCATGCACATAAAGAGTATAGAGTAAGGGACTCAACACACAACCCTGTGGTATACTAGTGTTAAGAATAAGGGCTGAAGAAGTATGATTACCTAATCTGAGCCTCTGAGAGTGGCCAGACAGGAAATCCATAATTCAAAGGCAGATTGAATTAGAAAGTCCAAGATCCAGAAGTTTAGACACTAGTCTATGTGGAAGAATTGTGTTAAACGCAGAACTAAAAGCATCCTCACATAGCCCCCCTGCTGTTCTAGATGAGTTAGAGCAGTGTGAAGAGTGATGGCTATAGCGTCCTCTGTAGATCCATTTCTTCTGTATGCAAACTGGTGTTTATCAAAGGTATGCAGAAGACCAGAAATGATGTGCCAGCAGACCAATTTCTCAAAGCACTTTATGATAATAAGAATGAGTGCCACTGGTCTGTAATCGTTGAGGTTATTGATAGGGAACTTCTTTGGCAGCGGAACAATGGTGGAAGTCTTCAAACAAGATGGAATAGTGGACTGGGATAAAGACTGATTGAAGATCCTGGTAAAGACTCCAGCCAACTGATCAATATAGTCTTTTAGCACTCAGCCAGAGATACCACCAGAACCGGCAGCCTTTCTAGGGTCCACAGCCCTCAGAATGCTCCTCACTTCCTGTTCCTCCACAATTAGGGGGGTGGCTACAAATCAGTTTGATTAAAGTCCTCCGCTATGATATGCATCAGGATACTTATTCTGCTGATTACTAACAATGTTATACAAGAACCCCAAAACTATAGTAGTATTGGCATCAGGTGGGATATAGACTGCAGTAATCAAAACCACTCTGAATTCCCATGGAAGATATATGGCTCTACATTTAGCCATCTACATCTAGCCCTTAAGAGGAGCCACAATACCAACTGGCAGGCCACTTCAGATTCTTAAAACCTTTACACTTAGCTCAGAGGCAAATCTGGTGGCCCGGCATAAAGAAAGACATGGATAGCTATGTGAAGAGTTGCACGATTTGCGCCACAAAGAAAAAACATCCAGGAAAACTGGAAGATTGCTACAGATGGTTGCGGAACCAATGAGGCTGTGGGAGGAGATCACAATGGATTTGATAGTAGAGTTACCGAAAAGTGGAGGAAACATGGTGATCTGGACTGTAATAGACTTATTTTTCAAACAGGCACATTTCATACTGTGCAGTGGGCTACCCTCAGCCCACCAGTTATCCAAGCTGCTTTTGAAACACATCTACCACCTGCATGGAGTGCCACGAAGAATTATCTCAGACAGAGGAGACCAATTCATAGCTAAATTTTGGAGGGTGTTCCTGCAGACTATTGGGTTATCCCAGGGTCTTAGCTTGACTTTTCATCCAAGCACCAATGGGGTGGGCAGAGAGATTGAACCCCATGGTAGAGCAGTACGTAAGATTCTACATGAATTGTCAGCAATCCAATTGGGCAGATCTCCTGCCTTTTGCGGACGTCACATACAATAATGCTGTTCACAGTAGCACAGGACTAACCCTTCAAAGTAGTCAGTGGCATGGACTTTGTCCCTATACCTGAGTATCCAAGGGATCCTCCCTCCTCAGTCAGCCTGACCGATTGGATGTCAGCACTGAAAGCAGCTTGGGAAAATGTAAAAAAGAAATTGGCAAAAATGGCACAAAGCTATAAAAACAGGCAGACAAACACTGGGTTCCGCAAAGGCCATTCCAGGTAGGGGACAAGGTCTACCTATCCACCAAGTACTTGAGGTTAATTCTCCTTAGTAAGAAGTTGGGGCCAAAGTTCATGGATCTTGCCCCATAGTAAAGATCATCAACCCAGTCACGGTGCAACTTAAGGTGCCCTGACTGTTATGGAAAATACACTCAGTATTCCATAGTAGTCTCTTAAAACCTGTGGTGGGATTGACCCTTAAGCCCCCAGACCCATGGTCACAGGGGGCCAAACCCATTATGAAGTGCAGTGAATCCTTGATTCAAGGTGGCACAGGAGACAACTCCAATATCTAATCAAGTGGAAGGGCTACCCTTTATCAGAGGCATCTTGGGTAAAGAGTAGGATCATCCAAGCTGATCGCCTTGTGATGAAGTTCCATGCAGAAAACCCAACCAAACCTGGGGGGAGGGTTCGCAACCCTAAGTTCTACACCTGTAATTTGTTTTCTTTTTGTGTTGTACAGGTCATTTTCAGAAAGTGAGGAGAGCTGAATGTCAACTAAAAAGATACTCCTTGGTCTTTTTAGCTGCTAGAAAAAGGAAGTGGGGGAAAACAAGGCATTCTTGAAATGCCTAGATAATCATCCCAGCAGCCCAAAGTTGTGGGAGCATAAGAAGGTTATTGGAGAACATGATGGATGACTCTTGGAAATGGATCTGTCCCATTGGAGAAGTCACATCCAGGGGGTGGGGGGAAGACTAGGGTCAAGGGGGAAATGTATAATGTAATTTAGTATCAGCTGCATCAAGCTTACACAACATGGCCACTCCTAATAAATCAATTTACTTTTCTCTGCGATGCGGCTAGAGACTTTTGATTTGAATGAGGGTGGATTTGTTGGAGCCCTGACACTCAGAGAGCCAAGAGTAGCCATACAGTGAAATGGGTAGCAAATAAATTTGACAGATAAATAAATATCTGTCATATACAACATCATATGATGTTGTACTTTCAGATGAATCCTTAATATTGTTAATGCAATACAGGTAATCCTTGATTTATAACCATTCTTTAGCAACTGTTCAGAGTTACAAGAGTACTGAAAAAAGTAGCCCAAAACTGGTCTGAAGATTTATAAATGTTAACTGAAGCTTAACAAATCAAATTTGTTTCATTAATGGTACAGTAGTAGCTGTGAAAAATGAACATTTCGATAGAATGCAATATTTACCCCAAATTTTATGCTTAGAGAAAAATTGGTATAAGTTATTTTATCATTGGTATAGTACTCCAGTTCCAATCATTAAAAAGGATGAGGCATTTTCTAAACATAGTTAGAAATGTAATAAGCAAGTTGGATCATTCTTTTATGTCTGATAGCAAAGTTGTAAAGGACAACAGTTCTGGAAAGTGATTCATATCAGAATGAAATTAATTTTAAAAGTTCAATTCCTATTTCAGCATGCAACATTCCCTTGCTGGTCTATGACTGAAATGAAGATTTGATTGACATATTTTCTCAAAGTATACTGAATTAGCTTCTACATGTTAACTGCTGTAGGAATATTTATACTTTTTATCAGAAAAAGTTATTTATCTCCCACATTGGAAAAATGGTTAACTAAGGTGTAGGCATGTGCTTTGCTATCTAGAATAGTTTCATATCTTAAAATTAAATTTGATAATAATTAAAACAGGAAATCATTAATAGATTACAAATTAACACATAGATTTCTACCATATGTTGGTATATGTACTTATATTTTACAGGATTGAAATACTGGCTGGAGAATTCTGGAAGTTAAAATCCACACATCTTAAAGTTGCCAAGGTTGAGAAGTATGGCTTTATTGATTAGTAGAGAGGTCTGAAGTATTTCTTCCATGTTGTGTCATGATATTTATCCCATTATGAGCAGCTGAATGTACATAATTATGATTGTTCATTTTATTTTTTTTTACTCTTTTTTTCTTTCTGAAAAAAAATGTGCTTTTTATAATCAAGGTTTACAGCTGTAAGCTGCCTCCCTATCATCATAATAATACTGCTATTTAATTGAGGATTAAAAATAGGTCACAACTAAAAACCTGGATGTTTTTCCAGATAAATACATATACATATCTATCTAAATCTTGATCTCTATTCCAATTTACTGTATAGATAAACTTAATACTACAAGGATTAATAGTACATGGCAGTGGTGGGATTCAAAAAAAATTTAGTACCTGTTCTGTGGGCATGGCTTGGTGGGCATGGCAGAGGAAGGATACTATAAAATCTCCATTCCCACCAACTCCTGGGGGAAGGTTACTGCAAAATCCCATTCCCTCCCCAACCCACTAACTTGCTTTCCAGCTCCATTCTCCTGTGAAGAGCAACAAAATAAGAGCCAGCTGATCAACTGGGACTCAGGAGGCAGAGAATAGATCGGGGCGAGTCTGAGGTGGTATTTGCCGGTTCTCTGAACTACTCAAAATTTCTGCTACCAGTTCTCCAAAACTGATCAGAACCTGTAGAATATCACCTTTGGTACATGGTTATTTAAGGTTATTTAAGGGGATTGTTATTCTAAAAGGTGGACACCATAACAGAAATGCCATGTTACCTACGGTAATCCCAGGGGTAGGATTCAGTTTTTTTAACAACCGGTTCTCTGGGTGTGGCTTAGTTGGTGGGTGTGGCTTGGTGGTCATGTGACTGGGTGGGCATGGCCAACTCAACATCACTCATGTCAAGGGATGCTTCTCCTTGCCTGGCCTCTCATGACAGTGGGGATGCTGCAATGGTCATAAGTGTGAAAAATGGTCATAGGTCACTTTTTTCAGTGCCATTGTAACTTTGAATGGTCACTAAATGAACTGATGTAAGTCAAGGATTACCTGTACAAAAATACAAAAAGCTTCTTTGCTTGCAAAAAGTTGCCTTAAATACCAATCATTAGATTAAAAATACCTGCAAGCCGGAGTTACAAACCAGGCAGGGTGCCAGAGCACCTTGAGGAATGAAAATATGTAAAATGTAGTAATAACTATCAACTCTTGCTCATAAAGTGAGACCCTTTAGCAGAGAGGTTATTTAAGCTCTCCAGAAAAACCACACCCAGGAAAAGCAATCCTTAGATCCATTTGCACCACTTAAAAATACCAGCTGGTCTCACCTCAGAAGATATCCTAAGGAAATCACCCTGATTTAAGAAAAGGTCATGACCCCAGAAAGGCAGTAAAATAAATCAGTGGCAAGCTTGCATCGTGCTTCTTGGAAGTATACCCCAAAAGGACAGAGCCAGTTAGTATTAAAGCAGTGAAGGAACACCCCTCTTCGAATAGAAATAGAAAAAGAAACCATGAGGCAAGAAAAAATTCAAACACAATACAAATAATTAAATCACAACAGTAGCTGTTGCTTGTTGAAGCTGAATAGGGAAAATTATCCCATCAATAAACACAGGATTAAACTTTACCAAGCACAGAATTACCAAAAACCAGTTTTAGACCAAAACTCAGAAAGAGTATGTAAACTCATGTTTGAATGTCAATCCTTCTAGCTAGGCAAGAAGCCTTGCTGAATGTCACTCATCTTGGTTCCCTGTCACTAAAAGCTTTGCTTTATTATTCAATTATTTCTTCAAAGTGCTGATTGTCCACGGAAGTATTTCCTCCCAACAGCAGTGTAAAAATCTTAAAACAACCCTTCCCCTTTAAGAAAGCCAAGCTTCATAAACTCCGGAGACAGTAAGTCTAGGCTGTCTGCCAAGAATGTAATAAGAGTGGAAAAAAACAAATGGATATTGCTTCTAACTACCCGTTCTCTGAACTGCTTAGAAAGTTAACAAGGGGTTCTATAAAACTGGATAGAACTAGTAGAATCCCACCCCTGCCTAATTCCCAGGAATGAGTGTTGAATATTGATATTCTCAATCAATATTGTTTGATGGGACCCAAAACATATTGAGTCTGCTCAATATAGACAGACAGACAGAAACCATGGTAAAGAGATTGTTTCTCAGACAACTTGTCCCTATATTAAAAAGATCTTATTGAATACCAGAATTCATGGTGATTAGCAGCAGTTTGATTTGCACCTGAAAACTCACCAGAAACCAGAACTGTTTACAGAGTACTAGTGTCACATGGGATTATTGTTGCTTTTATGGCTCTAATATCAGCTCTGTGTTAGCATCAAATTGATAAATGTAGAAAAAGGATATGAAAAAAGATAGAAAAAATGGATGAAAAAAGATCAGGACAGATTCTATACATGCAAAAACATTCTTACATGAAAATAACAATGGATTATTCTGTGTTGAATAAAGAAGCTATCTTGGGTACAATTTGGGGAATTCAGACTCACTTTTGCATAAATAAATAGCTGACTCTGGTTGAAATAATGATCTGTATCCTAAGAAGGAATCTTAAGAATAAGCTATTATATAACACTTTTTCGGAAATTTATAGAAGATAGCTTTCAAACAATTATTCTGAACATTTTAATTTGCAATAAGATCAATAAGTGATGAATTCTACTGTATATCTCTGTATTTTTAAATACAACAAATGTAAATAAGCAAGGTGAATAGAGTTAATTTAAGGTTGGCTGAATAAGGAAAATGTAAACTATAAGGAGTAATTGTTATCTTGCTTGTTAAAGAAAAGTAGAAGAAACTGATCAATTTTTAACTGTTGATTATATATCAATGTATTAAAGCCACTTCCTATTCAAAACCTTTGAGCAATCTTGAAAGCATACTCAGATTTGAAAGGCTGGGAACTCTTATTTTCCCCGAATATTTAATAAAGCTAAATGTTCTAATCATCATGAAAAAAGTAATAAGATGAAGATAATAAAGAGTAGGAATATGCACATGGTGTCAAGAATTTCATATGAGCTGGGTGCAGAAGGAATAAAAGCTGAAAAATAAGATAACAAATGCTTGTACAAAATGGAAGGCTTGCTTTTTTGGCACTACATAAGAGGTGAAGCAAGAAAGCTTTCTTGGTCTGTTATACTTGTATTCAGTGGCTATGACAGCTGCCAGGGAATAAGGGGCTGTTGACTTCATGTTGAACATTTTAATCACTTCAGCAGGGATGCAAAATAAAATACATGTGCTTTAAATGCTGCTATTTTCAGACAACTCTTAGTCATAGAAGAATTTAAAATAAGGCTTTAATCATTTATCCTCTTATATCGCTAGACAGAGGTATGGGAAGAAAGGCATATATATATTCTTTTTTTCCATACAGATCCTCAGACTACAAACAATGGCTATTTATGACTTCAGATTCCCCAGATCATCATCAAACTCTATAGATCACAAGTGTCAGTTAACTGCATATTCCTCCTAATTGTGGAAGTAGTAATAATATTGAAAATATCTCCAGCAGAGATCCTACTTGCATAAAATATGGTGACTATGCTTGGGTAAAACTGGTTGCTAAAATGTGCCAAAACTGACCAATTATGTCCTTTCTACTAGCATGTGGCATAGATAAAACTAACCTGGTAGTTTCACTATCTTATAGAAAGGCATTATATGACAGCCTTGATAGCTCAAAAACATGATATGCAGCAGAAGTAAATACTGTATATACCGGTGATGATCAAGGTCTGTGGAAGAGTGTGATTTGAAATGTACTACTAAATGGTAAAAGACATGAATTGATTTTTCTAAAATAGAGATCTTGGTTTCCTGTGACTAAAAGTAGGGAGAATGATATTAGAGATCTGACTGAATGTGGTCTGAGCTTGTAGAATAGTATCTATGAATGCATGTAGAAAAACGAACATGTAGGTTAACTGAATGAAAGAGATAAAATGTATATCATAAACCATGGGTTGATGTCATGTAAGTTATCACTATCATTGATTTATTTACTTATCTATCTTATTTTATTTGTCAAGCAAGTATTAAATAACAGGTATAAGTATAAGCATGGTTATGAATACATGAAATGGATATGAATAAAAAAGAAACAATAGGACAGGGATGTAGGCACGCTGGTGCGCTTATGCACGCCCCCTACAGACCTCTTAGGAAAGGGATAAGTTCAATAGTAGACAGTTAAGGTTAAAGTTTTTGGGGTTGGGGAAAAAAACCACAGAGTCAGGTAGAGTATTCCAGACATTGACCACTCTGTTGCTGAAGTCGTATTTCCCGCAATCAAGTTTGGTGCGATTAACCTTGAGTTTGTATCTATTATTTGCTCTTGTGTTGTTATGGTTGAAGCTGAAGTATTCATTGACAGGTAGGACATTGCAATGTATGATTTTATATACTATACTTAGATCGGACTGAAGGCGGCGTAGTTCTAGATTTTCTAGGTCTAGAATTTTGAGTCTGGTGGCATAAGGTATTCTGCAATAAGTAGAGCAGTGGAGAACTCTTCTTGTGAAATATTTCTGGACTTTCTCAACTGTGTTATTATGCGATACATAATGTGGGTTCCAGACTGATGAGCTGTATTTGAGTATTGGTCTAGCAAATGTTTTGTATGCTCTAGTTATTAGTGTAATATTACCAGAGAAAAAGCTACGCGGGATTAGATTAACAACTCTTAATGCCTTTTTGGCTATGTAGTTACAGTGAGCTCTAGCACTTAGATCATTAGAGATGAGGACTTCACTGATTGATGACATGTCATGTTATGCTGTGGTGAATAATGAACCCTAACCATAATCATGCAAGAATGAGAAATAAGAGATTCCAAGAACTTGTGTTATGTGTGCCTAGGAAGAAAAGCAGAAAGAAGCTACCTCAGGTTAGTTGTCTTTTATATAATCAGCAGGCAAAATGATAAGCAAACAGGGCAAATGAAAGATCCTTAGTTGTTTATGTATACCATATTCCCCTTTGATGGCAGAAGATCATGTAGTGCTGAGCGATGCATTTATAGCTGAAAGAGTTTGACCATATCAACTTTCATTGTAATAATTTTAGGTTCCCTGTCAAAACCATGAAATCCCCTCTAATCACAATAGTCAACGAACATGTTTCTACATTACTATAAATGGTCTTTATACTTTTAGCCATGAATACATTAAATAATTAAGGGGACATCAGATATTCTTTATCTTACTATCTGCTCAATGTTAAATCACTTCCTCAGGCCTGAAATTGACACTGTTGAGGGGACCCAGAGCTCAGCCAATTGTCTGCTCTTACTGGTTGTGCAGAAACCCAGGAGACATGCAACTGCTCAAACAACTGGGCCCCATGGCAAGTAGGGTCTTATAAGTAATAACCAGAACCTTGAATATGAACATATACTTGTAAGATGCTGCTCAAAACGAAGTGTGGTGCTCTCATACCAAGAAGAGAAAAAGAAAAGAAAGATCATTGCTATATGTCATGTTTTTAATTTTGAAAACTTCTCAGTCTAAATACAATTATTGTGGCTATTGGTATAAACAGTTGTTGGACTAAGTGACTAAATGAATCTATCTCCCTGATTGCATAGTGTTTTATTTAATTGTTACATAAACTACATGT
This sequence comes from Bungarus multicinctus, assembly GCA_023653725.1. Lineage (NCBI taxonomy): Eukaryota > Metazoa > Chordata > Lepidosauria > Squamata > Elapidae > Bungarus > Bungarus multicinctus. The sequence goes on from CM042844.1 coordinate 36,673,193, forward strand.
TAGGACTCAAAAGCTGCACAATGGTTTATAAAATAAATAAACTAATCATACTGCTGGTAAGAAATACTATTTCAGAGGCAATCATTTAGCCTTCACATGCTTTCTGTTGTGACTTTATTCCTAACAACTAAAATATGACTGTATTTTTACTGGATAATCATAGCAAGAAGAATGCAGCTGTAAAGTAGGTTTCAAATAAATTATACTCTCCAACACATACTTAGCCAAATATGCTTGTAAATCTGATAAGACCTCTACATTACTGCAGAATATAACTTCAAAAGGTTTAATATATGCAAGAATGAAAAGTTGAATAGGCTTATACAACACTTGCTGCTCAGTAACAAAGAAGACTTAGCTGAATTCCATCCTGCACTTAGAACCATTTTTAGTAACTACTGCAATAAAAGGGAATGCAAGGTATTCTTGTGAGTATTATCCTTGTAATCCTATTTTAAACGTATCTTTTACTTTCAACAATTCACCTTTTTATCATTCGTTGAGGTAAAAAAGTAAAACATTTAATTCCCCTTTAGTAATTTTTTTTCTCAAAGTTGGCAGCTTTAAGATTTATTCATTTATTTATTTATTTGATTTGTCAATATGCCTTCAAGATACAGGTATAAGAATAAACATAGTTTTGAATACATGAGATGGATACTTATAAGAAAAATAAAAAGAAACAATAGGACAGAGATAGTAGGCACAATTGGTGCGCTTATGCATGTCCCTCTCTTAGGAAGGGGGTGAGGTCAATAGTAGACAGTCTAAGGTTAAAGTTTTTGGGGCTTGGGGAAGAAACCACAGAGTCAGGTAGAGTATTCCAGACATTGACCACTCTGTTGCTGAAGTCATATTTTCTGAAATCAAGTTTGGTGCAGTTAACCTTGAGTTTGTATCTATTGTGTGTTCTTGTATTGTTATGATTGAAGCTGAAGTATTCATTTGCAGGTAGGACATTGCAATGTATGATTTTATATACTATATTTAGATCGGGCCGGCATAGTTCTAGGTTTTCTAGATCTAAAGTTTCAAGTCTGGTGGCCTACGGTATTCTGCAATGAGTAGAGGAGTGGAGAACTCTTCTTGTGAAATATTTCTGGACTTTCTCAATTGTGTTAATATCAGATACATGATATGGGTTCCAGACTGATGAGCTGTATTCAAGTATAGCTCTAGCAAATGTTTTGTATGCCCTAGTTAGTAGTGTGATATTACCAAAGTAGAAGCTATGTAGAATTAGATTAACAACTCTTAATGCCATTTTGGCTATGTAGTTACAGTGGGCTCTAGCACTTAGATCATTAGAGATGAGTAATCCAAGGTCCTTGACAGAGTTTGGATCCTCAACAAGGTCTTGACTATTTAGCTTTATTTTCTGGGGGTTTTTTTGCCAATATGTAAGACAGATAATTTATTTGTTAAGATTTGAAGTTGCCATTTGATTGACCATTCTGATACATAGTCAAGGTCCTTTTGGAGGGTAGTAGTAATGTCTGTGGTGTTGAATAGCTTTACATCATCAGCTAAGAGAACGCAGTTGCTCTTAATATGATCACAGAGGTTATTTATATAGAATATGAAGAGAGTTGGTTCTAAAACACTGCCTTGGGGGACACCACTATTGATAGGTATAGAATTTGATAGGATGCTCCCAATTTTGACCATTTGCTGTCTGTTTGACAGGAATGCTTCTATCCAGTTATGTAGGTGTCCAGAGATACTATAAGATTTTAATTTTAGTAGTAGTTTGTCATGTGCCACTGAATCAAAGGCTTTACAAAAGTCTATGTAGGTTGCGTCTATTGCTTTGCCCTGATCTAGTTATGTATTCCATATGTTTCTGCAGTGTAAGAGTTGCAGATTACAGGATAGTTTTTTTTCTGAAACTAAATTGTTTATTAGAAAGTAGATTGTTTGTCTTTAAGTGGAGGATAATGGATTGGTTAATAATTGATTCTATGACTTTACAAGTGACACAGCATAAGGCTGGAGTCTCCCTTTTTGAAGTTGGGGATGACTGTGGCTTGTGACCACAGTTTGGCAAGGAGCTGGTCCTGAAAGAATTTTCAAAGATTATGCTTAGAGGTTCGACTATGGCAATGGATAGCTTTTTAAAGAAGTAGGCACATATTCAGTCCGGTCCAATAGATAGGGATGGTTTTAGATTGCACAGTGCTTTTTCAATGTCTTCTGTAAAATCTATATGTATTAGATCATTGTAGTTGTCTGTGGTTCGACTAGGAAGTACTGGGCTTGATCCATTGCTTTTTTACAAACACTGAGCCAAAGAATGTGTTAAAGAGGTTTGCTTTGATGGTGTTGTTGTTGCAGTCTTTGCCATTAGGTCCTTTCAGGAGTGGGATGGACCTTGAGTCTTTTAGTTTGTTATTTACAAAATTGTAGAAAGCATTATTTCTTTCTTTCTTTCTTTCTTTCTTTCTTTCTTTCTTTCTTTCTTTCTTTCTTTCTTTCTTTCTTTCTTTCTTTCTTTCTTTCTTTCTTTCTTTCTTTCTTTCTTTCTTTCTTTCTTGAATTTTTATACCGCCCTCTCTCCCAAAAAGGGACTCGGGGTGGTGTACAGCCTACTAAAAATGAACAATATACAATTAAAAATAGATTAAACAAATTAATCCGGCCGAAATCCCATTTAAATACAAAAATATAACTAATAAATTTAAAATTTAAGAATTATATTAAAATTTAAAACCTAGTTAATTTAAAACCCCCAAAAAACTGTTTACTGGGCCAGGCCGGCTGTTGAAAGAACAGGGTCTTTACTGCGCGCTGGAAGGTCTGGATGTCGGAAATGGCCCGTATCTCCAGGGGCAGATCATTCCACAGGGAGGGGGCCCCCACAGAGAAGGCCCGCACCCTCGGGGTCGCCAACCGGCAACGATCAGGCAGCGGAACCCCGAGGAGGGCAACCCTGTGGGAGCGCACTGGGCGGCGGGAGGCTGTTGATGGCAGCAGGCGATCCCGTAAGTACCCAGGTCCCAAGCCATGGAGCGCTTTGAAAACGATCAATGCCACCTTGAATCAGATCCGGAAGGCCACAGGAAGCCAATGCAGCCTGTGGAGAAGTGGTGTTACATGGGAGCTCCGAGGGGCTCCCAAGATCACCCACGCGGCCGCATTCTGGACCAACTGCAGCCTCCGGACACTCTTCAAGGGGAGCCCCATGTAGAGAGCATTGCAATAGTCCAAGCGGGAGATGACGAGTGCGAAGTGAGTCCAGATCCAGAAAGGGCCGCAACTGGTAAATCAGACGAATCTGACAAAAGGCCCCCCTGGCGACGGCCATGATGTGATCTTCTAAAGACAGTCGTACATCCAGGAGGACACCTAGATTGCAAGCCCCTTCCATGGGGGTCAAAATTTCTCCCCCCACGGCCAGCAACGGAACAAGCTGGCTGTATCTGGGCGCAGGAAACCACAGCCACTCGGTTTTGGTCGGGTTGAGACAAAGCCTGTTAAGACCCATCCAACTCCGCATGGTCTCCAGGCACCGGGTCATCACTTCGAGGGCTTCATTGGGGTGGCCCGGGGTAGAGATGTACAGCTGAGTGTCATCAGTGTGCTGATGGAACTCTACCCCGAAACCACGGATGATCTCACCCAGCGGCTTCACATAAATGTTGAACAGCAGGGGTGAGAGCACAGACCCCTGAGGCACCCCACATAATAGGGGCCTCGGGGTCGACCTCTGCCCCCTCGTCAACACAAATTGCGAGCGGTCCGAGAGGAAGGAGGAGAACCACCGTAAAATAGTGTCTCCCACTCCCAACGCCCCCAACCGTCGCAATAAGATACTGTGGTCGACAGTATCAAAAGCCGCTGTGAGATCTAACAGGATCAGGACAGAGGAACAACCCCTGTCCCGGGCCCTCCAGAGATCATCCACCAATGCGACCAACGCCGTTTCCGTGCTGTGCCCGGGCCTGAAACCCAATTGGAGGGGGTCTAGGTATACCGCTTCATCCAGGTACTGAGGGAGCTGACGTGCCACTACACTCTCAACAACCTTCGCAACAAAGCGGAGGTTGAAGACCGGACGATAATCCGACAATAATACCGGATCCAGGGACGGCTTCTTGAGGAGGAGCCGCACCACCACCTTTTTCAAGGTGGCAGGTAAAAGCCCCTCTGTCAAAGAAGAGTTAATAATCCCTTGTTACCAGCCTCGTGTCACCTCCCGAGTGGCCAAGACCAGCCAAGAGGGGCACGGATCCCATAAACAAGTGGTGGCATTAAGCCCCCCCAGTATCCTGTCCATGTCCTCCAGAGTAACAGGATCGAACTCATCCCAAATGACCTCCCTGAAATCCACCTCCACCCCCCCCCCCAGAGATGCCCAGTCAGAGTCCAACTCATCCCGGATCTGAGTGTTTTTGTCCTGCAGAAACCTAGAAAAATCCTCAGCCCATCCCTGTAAGGGATCCTCCCACGCCCCCACCTCCATAAGGGAGTGGGTCACCCTAAACAGGGCGGCCGGGCGGTTTTCCGCGTACGCAATAAGGGTGGAGAGGTAAGACCGCCTCGCCATCCTTATTGCCATTAAATACGCCTTAATATAGAATCGTAATAGTGTTCGGTCAGATCCAGAGTGGCTGGCCCTCCAACTACTCTCTAGGCGTCTTTTCCGGTGCTTCATCTCCCTTAGCTCCTCGGAAAACCAAGGAGCCACTTGGGATCGGCACCGGGTCAGAGGCCGCAAGGGCATGACCCGGTCAAGGGCCCCAGCGGCCACCCTATCCCAGGTGGCTACCAAGCCCTCGACTGAGTCATGTGTGTGAGCATCGGGAAACGGCACAAGCTCCATCAGGAACCTATCTGGGTCCATCAGGCGCCTGGGGCGGTACCATTTTATCGGCCCCACCTCCCTGTGGCAGGGGGGTGCGGAATGGAAGTCGAGTCTAAGGAGCGAATGATCAGTCCATGACAGGGGTTCCACAACTACATCCCCTATACCAAGATCATTCTGCCACTGATCAGAGACAAAAACCAAATCCAGGGTGTGACCCCCCCAGTGAGTAGGATCCCGAATTAGTTGGCTCAGGCCCATGGCTGTCATGGAAGCCATGAACTCCTGAGCAATCCCCGAAGCCCCACCGGCAGATGGCAGGTTGAAATCCCCCATGACCATAAGCCTGGGGGTCTCAACCGCCAAGCCGGCTATGACCTCAAGGAGCTCAGGCAGGGCCGATGTCACATAGCAGGGAGCCTGGTATGTGACCAACAGGCCTACCTGAACCCTGGGACCAAACATGGGTGGAACTTGTGCATAGAATGTTTTCCTCTTGTTTAATGTAATAATTAGTGCATTCAGTTTTTATCTGGTGGCATAGATGTGTGGACTTCAACTCTCAGAATTGTGGAAGCTGAAGTCATGAATTTTAAAGTTGCTAAGGTTTATAAATATTGCCCTATAGCATTTTATTGCATTTTATTTTGGCAGCTTTTATAGATAACTCTAAACATGAAAATTCCTATACTGTCAATGCTTATCCAAGATCCCTATATCTTTATAATAGTAAACTATATTTAATAGGGAAATTCACTTGAATCCCCTTTTGCTTTGGGAACATAAGGGGTGATTGGTCCTATTAGCACTGGATGAATATCAAAGGGTACCACATTTTAAGTTGAAGTACTTTTTTTTACTATTTACATGATGCGTATGCATCATCATTCATCAAAATGAGAAGGTGGAAGGGTTCCTTATCACAGGGACAAAAATATTGCAGGACCCATGAAATAATAGGCTTATGTCAGGTAGCTATGATTCATTTCATATGCTATGTAGATTTCTGGCATAGGTGCAGCAGCCGGACAAGGCTTCTTCATGGACTGTATAGGGGGTCTAGGACAATTCACCATGGCCAACCCTCCATAGGAGAACTCACTGCGGGGCAAAAGTTACACTAATATCAAAGAAATGGTGGAATAGAATCATCAAGAAAAAAAGGACATAAATGGAAGAACAGAATGAAATATGCATGGAAAAAAATAAAATAATATTCTATATTAAATACAAATGTTAAATTGTTCCTCAGTGGGTTGTCCCATGGTGAATTGGCCATGGTGAGTTGTCCAGCAGAAAATTGGCCATGGGGTGTTGGACACAGTGGATTAGCTATGGTAAGTTGTCCTATTCTGTGTACAGGGGCACAATAGCTTGTTTGCAGAGTCCAGTGAAGCTAGCAAATTATCCCAGGAAGGGATTCCTTTTAGGAGTAGAGGTGCATTTTTTTTGCTAAATAGTTTCAAAGGTGTGCTTTATATAATTTTTTTGCCTAAGTCAGGCTCCTATTCAATGCTGTCCAACAATATATATCAGTAGGCCTTAAAAAACTGAAATCACTTGGGCAACAGAAGAGAAAATCAGCAAGACTGTCATTTTTAACATTATAAAACAATCTTCAGCCAAACCAAGTTTGAAGGGTTAGACTAATATAGGTATAACAGAATTGGAAAGAGCCTGTTTGTTGTAGTTGCTAAGGGTACCAAACTAGAAATCAGGAGTCTTTGGACTAACCAATCTCTTTCAGGACAGAGATTGACTACTAATAATGAAGACAAATGCCATATAGATGCTTGGTAGGAGAATGAGATACGATGTCCATTATGGGGCTACTTTATTGATAGTTCATATTTATAAATGTTACATAAAAAGATGAATTACAATAGTTAATTCTGTGTTTATATTTACTGGATATGCAGCAGCTTGTTTTATTTTTATTTTATTTATTTGTCAATTGCTTACAAGATAATAGGTATAAGTAAAAACATCATTATGAATACATGGATACATATAAGAAAAATAAAAAAATAAAAGAAACAATAGGACAGGGATGGTAGGCACGTTGATGCGCTTATGCACACCCCCTACAGACCTCTTAGGAAAGGGTTGAGGTCAATAGTAGACAGTTTAAGGTTAAAGTTTTTGGGGTTTGGGGAAGAAACCACAGAGTCAAGTAAAGTATTCCAGACATTGACCACTCTGTTGCTGAAGTTGTATTTCCCGCAATCAAGTTTGGTGCGATTAACCTTGAGTTTGTATCTATTGTTTGTCTTGTGTTCTTATGGCTGAAGTAAAGTATTCATTGACAGGTAGGACATTGCAATGTATGATTTTATATACTATACTTAGATCAGACTGAAGGCGGTGTAGTTCTAGGTTTTCTAGGTCTAGAATTTTGAGTCTGGTGGCATAAGGTAGTCTGTAATGAGTAGAGGAGTGGAGAACTCTTCTTGTGAAATATTTCTGGACTTTCTCAACTCTGCTAATATCAGATACATAATGTGGGTTCCAGACTGATGAGCTGTATTCAAGTATTGGTCTAACAAATGTTTTGTATGCTCTAGTTATTAGTGTAATATTACCAGAGAAAAAGCTACGTAAGATTAGGTTAACAACTTTTAACGCCTTTTTGGCTATGTAGTTACAGTGGGCTCAAGCACTTAGATCGTTAGAGATTCTTGTCAGAATTTATGTGTGCCCCTACAAGGACACATTACACCTCTGGTTTCTGAGCTGCATCAGTTAGTAGTTTGCTTCCAGATCCCATTCAAGTGCTGATTTTGATCTTTAAGACACCAGATTATCTGAGACATGGGCTGTTTCTGATTATATCTACCCATTTCATCAGGTCCATCAGAAGAAGCATGCCATAGGTCCTGATTGGATCTGGGAAGCAAACTTTTTCTCCCATGGGCCTCTGGAACGTCATCTCTCTCAAGGTAAGCCCAACCCTTATGGACTTCTGGAGCTTAAAAGTAAGCTTTTTCAACAAGACTGGAGATAAAAAGCCTGGTAATAGGTAGCCTCTATGCTGGCTGTATTACTGTGTTGTTTTCTTGCTTGTGGTCTTGTTTTTATCTATGTTTACTATTTAATAGTTTCCAATTAGTTTGTAGTAAGTTTTAATAGGCTTTATTGTATAGAATCCAAATTCACTTTATGTGATATGGGTTGTACAGGTGCTGAACTTGTTGGCTGGAAAACTGGCAGTCGAGGTTCAAGACCTAAACACCATGCGATGCGTGAACTCCCATCCCAGCTCATGCCACCTAGAAGCTCAAAAGCATGCAAATGCAAGTGGATAAATAAGTATCATTATGGTACAAAGATAACAGCATTCCATGGTGTCATGCTGGCCATATCATCGTAAAAAAGTCTTTGGACTGCACTGGTCAATGGCCTTGAAATGGAGATTCATGCCCAGTGGTGCGATTCAAATTTTTTTACTACTGGATCAGTGGCATGGCTTGATAGGAGTGTCAGGGGAAGGATACTATCTCCAGTCAGAAGTGGTGTTTGCCGGTTCTTTGAACTGCTCAAAATTTCCTATACCGGTTCTCCAGAACTGGCCAGAACCTGCTTAATACCACCTCTGACTGCCCCCTATAATTAACAATGACAGTAAAATCCACAGGGGCTCCTTTTACACAACAATACACAAACAATATTCACCACTACTTTTTTATGTTGCATGGAGATATTTTAATTAACAATGATCAATCCTATGTGTTCCAAAGATCTTTCTCAAAACATGCTCAACACTTGTATTCATCCATCCATATTTCCATCTATGCATATATTTTGGAGTGAGTGGCCATAATTAACAACAACATCATTCAGAGTATTACATTATAGATAAAGCAAACCTGTATTTTATTATTACTGAGGAAAGACCTCTTTTTAGTTGAGTTTGACACCAGTGATTTCATGCACATATGTTTATTTATTTCTTGGTAGCAGTTTGGAAATGGTTTGCCACTGCTGTCTTGGTTCACATATCAATATTCTGGTCACACAACAAGGCTGATTTTAATTACACATACATTTCAAGGGAGAGCAGAAAGAAAAGGAAATGTGACAAGAGATTGTTATATGCAGGTAACATGTTCATTGTCATAGTTAATTTACCTCAACTCCTAGTTCCGTGAATATGAAATAAAAATAAAATAAAATAAAATAAAATAGGGCTTTGCAACAGGACATATATTTCAGTTCCATTATAAGACACACAAACCAGCCAACCAACCAATCCTATTTGTGAGCATAAATGTTTACATATAAAGTTCCTCTGGAAAAGTTATCTATATACAAAGCTAAGAACAGCCTTTGTTTTCTTTTGACCTACTTACATAAAATATCCCGAAAAGAATTATTCTGTGGTTTGGGAAGAAATGTACAGGCTTTACAATCAACACCAAACAGACAGAGTTGATCTCTGGGCTATAGAAACTTACATTCAAAGTAATTCTACACAGGAAGTTAAACAAACAAAGGCAATAGATAAATGAGCAGGAATGGAAATTAGAAAGAAGCATAATTTAAATCTTACAAGATACTAAATGCAGTTTTGAATTGCATTTTTCTAAATGGAAAAAATGTTACATAAATCTATAGCAATCTATGGTCCAGAGAATTAACACGTTAATCTGTTTCAGCAGTTATAACAAAAATATATTGTGGCACCCTGAAGACTAACCACAAAGCTCTTAATTGTTTTTGTTCTCTATTATGGTAACTCAGGTAAAGGAGGAGTTAAGGCAAGGTAAGATGGAGGTGAAACAAAGGATAGATTACTTGTTGTGGTAGAGATGTTTGCTGATTTTGGTTTGCTTCATTTTTCCATGTTACTGAAGTTTATTTGCCTCTGCCTTTAAAAAAAAGTATTCATAGAAACGGATGTATGCATGTTAGGATTCTTTCTTTGAATATTTGCATTTGTATGCATTTTTTGTAAGCAAATTCCCCTAGTCTATGCATTTTATGCATGTTTTGGGGTGCAGGGGTATCTGTTTAAATCTTAATCATATCAAAAATACTGAAAAGTCAAAATGGGCTTGCAATTCTGAACTTTTCTATAAATTTAAAAAATGCAAACATAATATTTTTATATGAAATTTAGGATGAAAATTCATCCATTTCTCATTTCTGTGAACCTAAAACCATTTTAAAAATTCAACAAAATTCCTCTACAAACATAACTTTATAAATTATAAATCACAGTATATGTACTATTGACAATATGTTCCTTTTGTCTTAGATATGCAAAACAGCTTAGTTTTTTTTCAGACTATTTCATAAAGATATATGCTGCAGGGCATTTCCAGCAATAGTAAAGCAACAGCTACATTAAAAATAGAGAGTACCAATGGAGATTGGTTTAAAAAAATAAACATATTCACTTGCTATATATTTTTCAGAATGGTTAGCATTTTACTAGCATGTTAGTAATATCAAGACTATAGCTATGTGTACTCCTCATTGGCAGACAAAAGAGAATAAGTTAACCTGGAAAAAAAAAGATTTAAAAACATGATTTATGACTATGAACTTTGAACTCAACCCTGTATAAGTATGAGATCAGACACTTCTTGTAGATTCAACACTGCATATATATAAAAAATTAAGCTGATGTATTTAAAAAACAGCAATAGTAATTGTGAAGCCTCAAGAAGGCTGATAGAACAGTCCTACTCAAAATCCTGATAGATTTTCAGTTTGCCTGTGTTTGCTAGTTTTTGTTTTTATGGGATATATGATGACATACATCTTCAAATGCCTTTATTTAGGAAATACATATTATATATAGAAAAGAAAATATTTCAAATGACTACATTTAAGTTGGCTAATAACACTTTTCCATACTTATACCCATTCACACATTATATCCATACCCAGACCCAAAGTCAGATACATATGGGAAGAGTTGGACATAAATAGCATTCCATATTTTGCACCTAAGGGGTAGGCAGTGAAATCAGATGAATGATTTTTCCATTTTTTTTCTTTACGGAGCAGTGAAATTATACAACAATTTCAGCATCATGTGATGTATCATGACTTTGCTGCATGCATGAGTGTGGCCAGTGCGTGACGCATCTGGTCCATGGGCCGCGAGTTTGATAGTCCTGCTCTAGTAATATTAATCCTGAAAAAGCCCAACAAGGAGATTTTTCCTTTGTGATTTAATTGAAGTATGGAAATCCAGAGAAGTTGCAGACCAATGGAGATATGATTATTATATAGTAAACATTGATATTCACCTCATAAATATTTCAAAAACCACATTGTTCCCATGAGAATTTAATAGAACATTTTTTCTTCATTGAAATAATTTCTGTACCAAATATATTTTATGAAATGGAATCAAAATGGATAGAAAAAAAGATCTAATTTTAACTATCTCTTCCAAATAATAGTTTAACTTTACTTATGAACTGCATGAATATAGAAGACCGCATATTTCCTCTTTGCTAAGGTGTTATTAAGGTTCTAAATGTATTGAATTATGGTAAAAATGTTTGGGAAGAATAATGTTTTGCCAGAATATTCACTGAGTGAAATTGGAAATGACAGGTAATCTTTCAATTTTATATCCCAAACCAAAAATAAATAAATAAAACAAGCTGCATATGACACTGGAAAGGGGTTGTTTAGGTTTTCAGAGATCTAATACAAGCAGTGACAATAAATTGGGTGAACTTCTTGAAGGCAATCCTCCAGGCATTCTGAAATGTTGAATGATGCAAAAGATTTTTCCAATTGTCTTAACTTTATATTGGAAATAATATTCCAGAAAAGGATCATAACATTTCCTGAAGTACAGTTACCAGAAGGATATCAGCAAAAATGCAAAAGATGATAATGGAACAAAGGCACCTATCTACTACATTTGTATTGCAATAATGTTTCCATCATAGGGAAAAAGAAAAGGAAAGTTCTATAACAAGAATTTTTTTTAAAGAAACTTAATAACTTATTGGGATAAAAGATGCCTTTAAGTGAATAGAATACTCAAGCCTTTCATTTAATAACTATACTTAACTTTTGTATAATCAAAATTATGACAATGGCAAGCTGAATCTTGAAGTTTAGAGATTACTTTTTACACCTGGCTTTTGCAGAACACTAGCAGAAATAAATTGGCATTCAGATAAAAGTATAAAGGCAAGATTAAATTAAAATAAAATACAGAGAAATGTTTGATACTGTTCCTTACTTTCATGGCTGAAACTTCCAAGATATGCTTATGTTTGAAATAGAGGCCTGAATTGTTCACATACCATGTTCACTAATAATTTCAATAGAATGCAATGTTATTCCTTTTTCAGTTTTTCTTGCTCATGGACTTTTTATGGCATTATTGAATAGTAATAGTAGAATGTATGGAAATTGAAAAAGGAACCTAATGACAGAGGTTAAAGTGTCCAAAATCAGATTTTCAAGCTTTAATTGGATTTTAAAATCTCAAACATCTGAAAGAATGGTGATGTTCCCTTTGGGCTACACACAATAGAGTGTGTGGGTTGATACCATCTGCAGCCTAGAGATGAACAAAAAAGATGCTTGAGGAAGAGGGGAATTTCTCAAAGATATTATAGAATGGGAATTATCTAAAAGTCATCCATCAAACCACTGACATAAATCACAGCACACAACAGCCTACGGCCTGAGTGTCAGCCATTGCCTCCAGGGTGTCTCATCGGCATCAGCACTTTTGTGCCTTCTGCCCCTGTGTTTTGGACAGGCAATAATTTCATTGGATGAAGCTATCCAAGACTGCCATAGTGATCAGTGCTCGCTAATGCGGTCTTTATGATTGCGCACCCTAACATATACTCGTGATGCATTCATCTTTTGACTCTAAGGGACAATAGATCTTGAGCTGGGTGCTGAATCTGCCAGATGTTGCTCTATCTCATAATTAAGTTAGCACTATTTTGGTTGCTTAATGACCTTGGGGTAATATAAGCTAACCAAGAGTATAAAAAGTCTCCAAGCCTACTTGATAATTACCTGATTTATGGCTTAACTTTTATTTCAGAAGCATTTCATTTTGAGAGCTTAGCTTGTTGACTATAAATCAATTTTTCTGGACATTAAATAACAAAATTAAATAACAAGATGGTGATTGAAAAACAAAAGATGTATAATCATTAATCAATGAGAAAGATTCAAGTATGCATATATTTATGTCTCTCTTTCTCTCTCTCTGTGCATGTGCGTATCGACACACACTCACATATACTGCTTTCCAAAAAAAGTCATATCAATATTCTGAAAGGTCTATTGAAAAAAATAAGTTAACACAAAGTTTATGTTAGATTAAAAACACTGTTTTTAAATATCTGATTTGAATTAAGAGAAACAAAAAGAATTAAAGTAGACTTACAGAGAACATGTAAATGTTTACTTAGGAGTAAGATATAATAAAGTCAAAGTGATTTACAGGATTATATTAGAAAATTTTAATTTACAGATAAAATAAAATATAAAACACTATTTAATTACCAGATTAACCAATTAATATTTTAAATTGAGTTTTTCCCAATTTATGATAAGAAAGCTATAAATTCTAATGAGTCACTCTATGCTAAGATAACAATAATAATTTATCTAAGAAGGTTTTAAAATCAGATTTGATATTCCAAGTTGGAACAATGCCTCCATCTTAAAGTTAAGTATAGACATCCTGAATGACAAGCCTTTCAATCTTCACAATAAAATAACTATATGTAAATTGCTACTTCTACATTATCCTTTAGCTTGTCAAACTATCAAAAATTGACTAAAGAAGAGGATATTCAGCATGTTTAAGAGTGCAATGCAATGCTCTGCACATTTATCTACAACAAAATCCTTTTGAATTCATAAGTTTAAAAAAGTCTTCAAATCTTTGCTTCTAATATGTGAAATCAGCTCATATTACCAGTTTTAGCTCATATTACCAGTTTTAACTTCATAGGCCATTTTCTATTAATATGACTAAACACAAGCTTTAGAAATTTCTGTTCTAGTGCTTCGATTTAGTAGTATTCTCTTCTGCCATTGCTGCCATCAGTATTGCTTGTTTTGGTTGACCTTTTAGCTGTTTGATGAAAGTTTTGCTTTGTGTTACCTTTAGTGATGCAAAGAATTTTCAGTGGAAAAAAAATCAAAATTCACTGCAAAAATCAGAGTTAGAAATATTTGGCTGTTTTTAAAACATGGACATTGCTCCTGATTTCAACTCAAAGTCTTTAGAAACTTTATAAATAACTTCTACATATGTGAAGATTTCCTATATAATGCAGAAAATTATATTTGGAGTTTGAATCATATTAAGTTAGAGGAAAATTTCTAATTTCATATGATAATAAAGATGAAAACACATAGATAATAATGGAATCATGAAGTTAAAAGAGACCTACCCAAATTTCCTGCTCAATTCAGAACGTGTAAAGCAAAAGGCAATTGCAACATACCTGACAGATAGCCATGCAACATTTGTTTATTTTGTCCAGCAAGGAGAGTCTACTATGTTACATTGCAGTCTGTTTCACTACTGAACACATTGTAATTTTAGGACATTTCTTAAATTTAGTTGAAATTTCATCTCTTGCAGTACCCAGATATTAATTCTATTTCTGCCTTTTTGTAGCAACAAAGAACAAAGAGTTCCAACTTTTGTGTGGCAGTCTTTTAGATATCAATGCTGACATGACTCTGTGAATCTTATTTTCTTTTATAGACTAAACATCTGCTGGGTTTTTTTGTTTTTTGTTTTGCTTTGCTTTTAACGACCCTAATAGAATTTGGTTTCCATTTTCCTTTTTATCCAGCTCTTTTCTCTGACCATTTTCCAACGTTTTATGAAATGACAATTGAACTTTGTCAGAATTGTATCTTTTGGCTTTATAAACTCTTTATAAACTCTTACTCTTCCCCTATCTTTCAATATAAAGTCTGAACTAACTTCTGCACTTCTCAGTAGATCTTACCAAAGCTTGAACTAAGTGTGTACCAAGTTACAACCCTTCCATACAGTACATTTTCTGGGCCACTGCTACCTTTAAAACTATGAAGTCCAATGTACATGGTTCAAATCATGTTAATTTCTCTGCTGAACAAAGCAAGAATAGGAAATTAGTGTCTGAATATTTGATTTAGAAAAGTAATTCAAAGGCAATTTGATTGGATCTCTAAATCGGATTGGGTGTTTGAATAAAAACAATGATGTAGTCTAAATTATCATACTGAATTGGACACCACAAATGAGATTTGATACAGCTGGTTTAGATACATGAGCATGTGTGTTTAATATATGAATTCATTCAAATCTATTTGGACTATTAAATTAAATTGAACAGGTTTTCCAACTCAAATCAATGATTAGAATTACTTTGACTCAACAATCTAAATCATATTGTCAATTTGAATTGTACCAGACCTAATTCACACAAGCCAAGTAGTTAATACTGATTTCAAATACTGTTTCATTGACATCTTGTCCCTAATCTAACATAGCTCAAACCTGAGGAAAAGAATTCAAGTTACAGAAAAAGCTGTAAAAATTGTAAGTTTGCTGAAAACATGACTAATAGTTCACAGTCTTACTTAAACCCAGATTTTGCTTTGGAAAATAGTCCTAGAAATATATAATAATATATTATATTAAGTCTGAAAATCTTTTACTGAGTATATAGACCATACAAAAATACTTCCTTTCCCCATAACTGTATTAATTTTCTTTTGATTTATTCCTGAATTCTTGAAATTAGTCAATCAGTGACAAACTCAGGTGGGAGAAATTGTTCTTCACTACTTCCATCCTATATTTATTTTTTATTTAGGCTATAAATCTGCAGGATGGACAAATTACTTTAAAGTTCATTTCCAGAGCGCTTTGTTGGAGATGTCATACAAATGATTATAGTTATTTTACTGTTTCTATAAAAACTGATTTGCTTTTTCTATTGAAAAGTACCTTGAAGGAATTTTACCCAATTGGGAAACATTTTAGTTGTGCAAAAATGATCTTCTCCAGACAAGAGACTATACAACATTTGCAGAATGATAGAAGACAACTACTATAATACAACAATTTGATGTCTTGCCTAGAGAAACATCTCTCTGTGTACATGTATATGTACATACCTGTAGGTCATTAAATTAGGACCCTATCCTATATTGCCAAACTTCTGAGTTTTGACGTATAACCTATGAAATATTATTTTCTACATAACCCACTTACCTTTTCAGAAACAAAATATATAGCCATACAAGTATATTAAAATTCTTGAGTCTACATGCCCACAGATCCCACTCCTGACTACTTCAGCAGCCACATGTTATTTTAATGAAATATATTTTTATAATATACTTTCATGATATACTGTAGTTTTCTGTATGTCTTAATTGAGATTCAATATTCAATATTTATATTTATTGTCACAATATTTATTGTGACAATAAAGGTTATCTTATTTGTTGCCTATCCCATTAGGTAGCTTTATATTTATATCTGTGCAAACAAACATATATATTTGTATCTATTTATATTTATATATGTGCATATAGATAACAGGCATAGGTTTTTTCATTTTCTTATTTTCTAACCCTCATAATTCTTCTGCATATTCTTTGTTTGCTTGTTTTTTCAAATTATTTTTAATATTCTGTGTGCATATGAATTAATTGATAGTTAGAATGATTTTATCCACATGATCACAAAAGAATCTTACTCTTGGGACAGTCTTGTCAAAATAGCTTAATTGAGATCATAAAAGAGAGAATTAGGATGTGGATGCCTTTAGACTGAAAAAAATGTTCAGTGTTTCATACTGAGACTTGGCTTGGATGTAATTTGATTTGAGCTATCATTGCATAAATCATTTCCAGAGAATTTTTGTCTCCAAACACATAAACACAAATTAAAGCTCCACAGCTCTCACATCTGTCATTTTGGCTTTTAAAAGAGTTTGCCAAAAAAGCAATTTGTTGAAAAGTTTTTTTTTTCATAGACACTATCATGAGATGATTGTATGGAGAGAGTTATGGCATCTTTACTATATTAACATTTGAGTAGCCCAAAAGTTGATAGCTGCTTAAGATGGGCAAGGCAATCAGGATATAACCAAAAGATACAAAAGACTTTTGTTATAATTCCATTTAGTAAAACCCTCTTCATATCCAGTGCTAAAGGCAATTGCCGTTATCAGATACCTTTGGCATAGCAAAGAAGATGAAATCTGCTTGTGTGCAATGGTTCCTTAGGCACAGCAGATGGGATTTTATTAGAAGGTAATAGCTTTTAATAATTAGATATGAGCCAAGGAAAGAGTAGCCTATGTTGACCAAATACATGAGTAACATACTGTGTA
The DNA here is from genome assembly GCA_023653725.1 of Bungarus multicinctus. NCBI lineage: Eukaryota > Metazoa > Chordata > Lepidosauria > Squamata > Elapidae > Bungarus > Bungarus multicinctus. The sequence continues at coordinate 36,690,356 of CM042844.1, forward strand.
TAACTGGGGGTTCAAAGAGAATTTCTCATTCTTAAGAGCTGTTTGCTTCTCAAGCAACAGCAGATCTATGTCAAGTACTGTTGTTGCCTTTAGACTATTGTTGTTGGATTGAGGCCCACTTACAAGAAGCAAAGGTGTTTTCATCATAAGCATTTCTACAACATTCATCATTAAGAATAAATCAGTCAGACCATCTTCCTTGACTTGCAGCAATTATATGCACAATTAAGATGTTGGAATGCTTTAAGCATTGCCAGCTAATATTAATAATTTCAGCTTGATGAACCAATATTATACTTCAACAGAAAGTAATATATGTTAATCCTTCTGCCTTGATCTCTATAAAGTGCCTGTTTGTAGTGTTGCTATTGTTTCTAGCATTTATCTTGCTTGACTTCACGTCTGTTTCTTTCAATGCATATGCAAAAAGGAATTTAATTTCTCAGCCAACTACTCACAAAATTAAATGCTGTTTAGGGCTAAATGGGACTTTTAGATTACCCAGCTCACTCAGGTGTAGGGGGGGATCAGAGCCTGTTTCAAGTCCAGCTGCTTAACCATTATACCATACTGGCTCCAAAAGTACCTGTATCCAATACGAAGTTTTAAAAGAACAGCAAGAATAGAAGATCACAGGGATGTAAAGATATTGAGTGTGCTGTGTAAAAACAAGTCTTGTTAAATCACAAATTTAACCTGTTAGGTTTATTTTGATATAACCTAGGTTAGATAAGAATGACATTATTAGGTCTTCAAAATTTGTTAGCCATTAAGAATTCTCATTATTGATACTTTATATGAACTATTGTAGCACAGACCTCTATAGTTTTATATTCTCTTTCATAATATTCTTCTAAAAGATATCAACATTAACCAGGCAATTGTAGAAAGTGTTGATGTTTCAGATATGTGTACATATATAACTGTGTGATGTGACACCGTTAAAACATGAAGACTTTTGTAATACTAAATATTCATTTCAAACATATCACACTCTGTGACAAGGGTATAAATTTCATCCAGGTAACATTTAAACCTGGAAAACCATTTTAGGATGCTTCACAATTTATGCTTATGAATAAATTGAAACACACTTTTTTTCATTTAAATAGCAAATTTTGTGATATCATAGCTTGAGTAGTCTCACAGACATGACCCTTTGCACCTGCAAGGTCCTTATTCCACTTAGCTTTGAAAATAAATTGTGATTTTTTTAAAAAAAGTGCCACAGTGTAGACCAGTGGATTTCAAATTGTGATCTGGAGACCCTTGGGACTATCCAAGCCACTTTCAAGGATAGGTCTGCAAAGTGATTTTTTTTTTTAAAGTATGGGTTTAATATTTGAGAAACACTGTCATAGAGCAAAATTATAATCTAAACATCATTTTTACCTCCAAGTATGTTTTTCTATGCTGTCATGATGACCTATAAGCTTTGATTCTAAAATCAAAGAATCAAAGTAAAAATTGATTACATTCATGTGTTTATTTGAAAGAACAGGCTGCTCATAAAAATTGCAGACACCTTTGCTGCCTTCTTTTTCTCCTGTTTGAGCTTTCACCCCAGCATCAGAATGGCAATGTTGCCAATAAAGCTGTAATCTTGAAACTGGTGAGGGAGGACATGTGTGTTTTGGAAGCTTTGCAGCACCAACAAACAGAGCAAAGCAGACCAATAATATAAGGTGTTTTTCCTTCAAAGGGAATGAATGGTTCAGAGGAAAAGTTGTATAGAGGCACAGCAAGGAAAAGTGTAAGAAAAAAAACTTCTTATATGTATCCATCTCATGTATTCATAACTATGTTTATATTTAAAACCATTAGAAGGGTTTTAATTTTTAAATTTTAAACTTTTATCAGGTTTTTATTGGTTTATTCTTAAATTCAGCCACTAATTTAATAATTTTAAATTCTATTTTAAATTTTATGGACTGTATTGTTTTACTATGGCTGTTCACCGCCCCGAGTCCCTATTTGGGAGTGGGGGTGGTATAAAAGATAAATAAATAAATAAATAAATAAATACTTATATCTCTTACCTTGTAAGCAATTCGATTATAGAACAGAGACAATAGAAAAAATATTTTTCAATATATACATGGAAACATATATTATCAATTATAGAGATGAATCATTATACAATTTAGTAAATTTATTTATAAATTTATTAAAACTTTTAATACAAACATTAGAAAAACAACTGGTTTAATGTATGAATTCTTTTTTTAGCCCAAGGATATCAATAGAAAATAACCCTTTCTTCTGCAAATCTAATACATAATTGGAGAAAATAGCAGGAAGAAGCAGCATTAGATTCTTTTTCTGCTTTGAATTACTATAAAAATAAAAATGGAATAAAAAATAATAAAAATAAATCACTACTAATCTTCAGTCTACATTTTAATACCCTAAAATTGAATTATTGGTTCAATGCGTCATCATTTAAAAAACTAGAATTGTAGGTGTCTTTGGGGCTGTTAAAGCATATGGATCATTCTAAGTTTTAAATATTATCAATTAGAGATTAATCAAGAAACAATTTATCAAACCTTTAATAAATTATAAGAATAATAACTGGTTTAATGTATAAAGCCTTTTTTTAGGCCAAGGATATCAATAGAAATTTTTCTTCAGCAAATATGAGTTATATCACAATGTCAATTTCTCATGGGGTTCAAAATAAAAATATAACTACGTACATATCAAATAACCTAAATGAGCAAGTATAATGTTTTTACTCATTTGTTTAATTGGATTCTCTTTATCTGATTTTAGGATTTGTGCAGTGAAGAGATCACATTTTACATTATATTGATGTAAAAATACTGAAAATTCAAAAGACTTCATAAACTTTCATAAATTCATAATCCTAAACACAACTTTAATTTAATGGGTTGACAAACACAACTTTAGCCACAAGATGAATATTGAAAGCAAAAACTAAGGAAAATCCATGTCTACTTAAAACACAATTCATAAATTCAGTCTGCTTTACACCAAAGCCTTTTCAGAAGTACAGAAGATTCCAGCATACTGTATCTACAATGAAATCCATCATGTTAGTCACCAGATTAATACTATAGGATAATTGTCTATTTTTAATAAATCCAGATTGAGATAGCAGTATTATCAGAGGTGCCCAACCTTTCTCACTCCATGGACTGGCAGCGGCAGTGGTGGCAGCAACAATGGCGGGAGGAATGGAGTGCATGAATGCAGCCTTGTTCCCACACATGCAAAAATAAAACTTTATGCACTTACCTGCCACTTGCGCAGCTCAGTTCTCTATTATATGTGATACTAGCTTCTACGTTATTACTTAAAGATTGCTTTGTTTAGTGACAATTTGAAGATACAATGGTGCTGAAACAGATTTTGCAACAGGTGACACTTAGGACCGTGATAGTATCCCACAACCATGTGATGACCGATCACTTCATAACTGGCTTCCAACAAGGATAGTCAATGAAGAAGACAGCAGTAAAATCACAAACTGCAGTCCCATTGATCTTCAATTAATGATCAAACAGGGGAGTAACACAAGTCCACTGTGATCACACTTAGTGACAGAGTTGCTGGTTCCAATTATAGCCACCAAGCAAGAACTATCTGTATTGTTATTATTGTATCATTCACATTAAGGAAAGATACTAGTTATAGTTTCCATAACTTGTCAGGTATTTCTCAGGCTTGAATATTATTGTAATGTAATCATCATAGAATGATGGAGGAAATATAGAGAGATTAAATGATGGATTACAGATCATCATCAATTTACAACCACAATTGAGCACAATCTTTTTATTGCTGAACAAGACAGTTGTTACGTGAATTTTGCCTCATTTTACAACCTTTCTTGTACAGTTGTTACATGAATCACTGCAGTTGTTAAAGTTAGTAATATTTTTTTAAGTGAATCTGGTTTTCCTAGTGATGTTGCTTGTCATAAGGTGTCATAAGCTTCAACCATAATAATACAAGAGCAAACAATAGATGCAAACTCAAGGTTAATCTCACCAAACTTGATTGCAGGAAATACGACTTCAGCAACAGAGTGGTCAATGTCTGGAATACTCTACCTGACTCTGTGGTTTCTTCCCCAAACCCCAAAAACTTTAACCTTAGACTGCCTACTATTGACCTCACATCTTTCCTAAGAGGTCTGTTGGGGGCATGCCTGTCCTATTGTTTTTTTTTTGTTTTTTTTTATTTTTCTTATATGTATCCATATATTTATAACTATATTTTTACTTATACCTATTATTTTGTAAGCAATTGACAAACCAAATAAAATAAAAAATAAAATAAAAATAAATAAATGGGATCACATGACCCCGGGATACTGCAACTGTTACAACTATGAAACAATAGCGAAGCATCTGAATTTTGATCATGTGACCCTGGGAGATATTGCATTGGTCAAAAGTGTGAAACAGTCATAATTCACTTTTTTCAGTACCATTGTAATTTTGAACTGTCACTAAATGAATTGTTGTAAGTTGAGCAAAGTCTGTATGGACCTCCAACAATACAGGTGCCAATAGCTGACTAATAACTTCTATAATCATTCAACAGAAAATCAATAATCTGGGGACTTTTCCCAATTTCATTGATTGCAATATACAGATGAAACTCAAAAAATTAGAATATCATGCAAAAGTTCATTTATTTCAGTAATGGAACTTAAAAGGTGAAACTAATATATGAGATAGACTCATTACATGCAAAGCAAGGTAGTTCAAGCCATGATTTGTCGTAATCATGATTATGGCTTATAGCTGATGATGATTATGGCTTATAGCTCATGAAAACCCCAAATCCACAATCTCAGAAAATTAGAATATTACATGCAATCAATAAAACAAGGATTGTACATAGAACAATATCGGACCTCTGAAAAGTATAAGCATTCATATGTACTCAGTACTTAGTTTGGGCCCCTTTTGCAGCAATTACTGCCTCAATGCAGCGTGGCATGGAAGCTATCAGCTTATGGCACTGCTGAGGTGTTAATGCAGCCTTCAGTTCTACTCATTGTTCAGTCTCATGTCTCTCATCTTTCTCTTGGCAATGCCCCATAGATTCAGGTCAGATGGGGTTCAGGTCAAGCGAGTTTGCTGGCCAATCAAGCACAGTAATCCCAAGGTCATTGAACCCAGGTTTTGGTGCTTTTGGCAATGTGGGCAGGTGCCAAATCCTGTTGGAAAATGAAGTCAGCATCCCCATAAAGCTCGTCTATGGAAGGAAGCATGAAGTGCTCCAAAATCTCCTGGTAGATGGCTATGTTGACCCTGGACTTAATGAAGCACAGTGGACCAACATCAGCAGATGACATGGCTCCCCAAATCAACACAGACTGGAAACTTCACACTGAACTTCAAGCATCTTGCAGTGTGTGCCTCTCCATTCTTCCTCCAGACTCTGAGTCCCTGGTTTCCAAATGAGATGCAAAAGTTGCTCTCATCAGAAAAGAGGACTTTGGATCACTGAGCAACAGACCAGTTCTGTTTTTCTTTAGGCCAGGTAAGACATTGTTGGTTGTTCAGGAGTGGCTTGACAAGAGGAATACAACATTTGAAGCCCATGTCCAGGATCCGCCTGTGTGTGGTGTCTCTTGATGCACTGGCTCCAGCCTCAGTCCACTCCTTGTGAAAGTCCCCAACACTTTTGAATGGCCTTTTCCTGACAATCCTCTCCAGGCTGCAGTCATCCCTGCTGCTTGTGCACTTTTTTCTTCCACACTTTTCTCTTCCACATAACTTTCTATTAATGTCCTCTGATACAGCACTTTGGGAACATCCAACTTCTTTTGCAATTACCTTTTGAGGCTTTCCCTCCTTATGGAGGGTGTTAATGATGGTTTTCTGCACAGCTGTCAGATTAGCAGTCTTTCCCATGATTGTGATTCCTACTGAACCAGACTGAGAGACCATTTAAAGGCTCAGGAACCCTTTGCAGGTGTTATGGCTTAATTAGCTGATTAAAGTGGGACACTTTGAACCTAGAATATTGAACCTTTTCACAATATTCTAATTTTCTGAGATTGTGGATTTGGGGTTTTCATGAGCTGTAAGCCATAATAATTACAATTATGACAAATCACGGCTTGAACTATCTTGCTTTTCATGTAATGAGTCTATCTCATATATTAATTTCACCTTTTAAGTTGCATTACTGAAATAAATGAATTTTTGCATGATAGTCTAATTTTTCGAGTTTCACCTGTATATCTCCTGTGATGTCAATGTTTATGCCAGCATAGTTTTATATTTAGAGCAATCTCTTTCATTTAATATGTTCTAGGAAATTAATAATTCACTGTTCTTCCACAGAAGTCTCTAGTTGATATAATGTAGCTTAAAAATAATAAAATTGTTGATTAATATATTGTGCTTTGTTAAGTGACTGTGCATGATGGTTTCAAATGATAACCTATAACTTTTCAGCTTTCTCTCCAATTCCCAATATTTTTGGCTAATACATTTCAAATTGTTCTGAATGTGAAGTCCCCAATTTTAACTCTGCTGTTGTAAAAGTGTGGTATGATTCATCTGTGGGGTGTCTGGCATACCACAAAAGTGAGTCTTTAACCATCTGTTCCAACAGTATAAAATTAAAGCCCCTAAGTCTCTTTTTTGCTGATGTAAAAGCAATAATGGATTCCCTAATGAATGCTTTAAATGTGTCCCAGAGAGTTAAAGTATTAGTTGAACCCTGATTAATTTCAGACAAGGAACAAATTTCTCTCTTAATATATTAAAAAAAAATTAGAAAGAAAGAAATAAGAAAAATGAGTAGAGTCTCTAAGGAGAGAGGCATTCAAGTACCATCTGGAATTAGCTGATTTATAGTTATTAATTTTCAAAGTTAGAGTCACAGAAGCATGATCTGAAATTGCAATGGATTCTATTGAAGAGATCATAACTTCATCCATCAAAATAGAGGAATTATAGAATAATCTAATCCACACCAATGTTAATGTGTATCCTAAAAACAATGGTTTAGAAGCAAAAGAATATTTATATTTTGGGTGCTACCACTTGGTACAGAGAATGGAATCAAAGCTGGACTATTTTAGATGTTTAGGTAGAGGTAATAAGATTCTGTTGATATATTACCCATCCCATTGATGGACAGTTTCCCTCACTGTCCAGAAAGAGCTGAACTCCAATTTGGTTTTGAGATGTGTGGTTTGGTGCAAATCTGATTGTTTTTTATTGCCCACTTTGTAGAAGAGATTTGTGTTCTACTAGATTTATGTTCAGGCTTTTAATAAAAACATCTAGACATAAAATAGCTGGTCCATTAAGGGGAAGAGTTCAAGAATACCTACTTTTGAAAATATATGAGGTGGACAGCAGTCTTTACTTTTTCTTTTCACAACAAAAATGCCACACACATCTGTAGTAGTTGCTTTTTCTTGTAATTTTTTTCCTGGAAACACTATGTAACTGAGGACTGACTGGATATGTACAATAATCATGGAATATTGATTTATATAATGTGACTCTCCTCTGCTATGGAAAATTGAAAGTACAAACAGGAAATGGGTTCCTGAGTTCCTAGGACTCCTTAAGTAAGGAACTTTTCACTTTTTTTTTTCACTTCTCACATCTTGGTAGATGTTGTAATTTATTTGTTTGTAAAATTTCTGTACAGTCTACCCATGAGAATCTGGCCATTTTACAAATAAAATCATAAAAATATATTAAACTCATCATTAAAAACAAAATTAAAAATGGAATTAAAACAAAGTTTAAAAGAATGTTTATAAGTTTTACTTTAATTGTTCTGGAAGCTCAGGATCAAAACAGAAATATGGAATAAAGAGGAATAAATATATCCTTATTTTGATATCCACATTCATCTTGCTGATGACTTAGTTATCAGAACAAAACTGCTGTCATCAGAGATTTTTTGGTTGCTATATTTTACTTTTCAAGTAATAAAATGAATCCATAAATATGTTAATATTTATGTGTTCATTTTGAAATCAAGTAGTTACATGTCACCCTTCTTGTACCCAAGATGTTTTCCCACTTTTATAATTCACTAAGTTGATTTATTTGATTACTGCATTGAAAAAAGTTGTTTTCTGGTAATATTATATGCTGATACAATATGCTTACTCTACATTTTGTAATTAAAACAGAGTTCCTTAAAAATATCCAGAAAGAGAATAATGTCATGAAGCACTTTTTTCTCAAAGCAAAATTCAAATTGTCCAATTTGCATGTTTCAGAGCAATAGATACTGAGTTTCAGGACTAAGAATCTAACCCTAAATTCATTCATTATATATCAGTACTGTTTATACAATGTTTATATCAGTGACTCAAACAAACACAAGTCTATTTTTATCACAAAGGGACTTAATTATACTGATAGGAAATTAACAAGACATATGCATCCTGCTAATTTTTTGATTTCAAGGTCACAAAGAAGTAGGTACATTTCTCCAAATTGTGTAAATTATCTGTAACAGCCTAATTCATATTTTCCAGTAGTTACAACTTTGAATGCCATATAGCATCTGTCATGGCTATCAGAGCTTGGGTGAAAGCACCTACTTTTAAAAATTCCAGAAGCTAGGCAGACTTCAGCTTGAAAGATAGTAACAGAAAACATAAGGAAACCATCACAGTATAAGTAGACTCATAATAGATGAGACCACATCTATCTAAACAGATTGCTGTTTCCTAGGTGTCTTTTCTGTAAATCATAGTTATCTTTTTTGTGATTTTTTTTAAAGCTTCCTGTCTTATGCCATTATTACATCATATAGTCAAGCCTTTGGATAAAAGGCTGCATGGAAACCATTTATACAATTTTAAAAGCTAAGATGTTGATTCTAAATGATAGTATGTAGCTCAATTCTTTTATCAGTTTTGTCTTCATGCTACCTTTGCATGGTGATTTCATTTCTGCAGTCATTAATTTCCTTGACATCTTGAAGCATGCCTATTTTCTTGGCAGTGCTATTATGCCAATGGAACTTTTGACAAAGGCGTTGAAAAAAAGTATTTCTTTGCAATAAAAAAGAGAAAAGAAAGAAACCAAAATTATTCTTGAATTGCTTCCAAGTGGAAGCTGCAACTAATTTATTAGTAAATTGAAATGCAAGTAAGGAAAGCCTAGCAAGTTGAAGACCTTTTGGATTAGGAGTAGTTATTTCATGCTAGCTTTTCCTGCTTAAAGTGTTCTGTTGTAGATCGTTTCTTGATGCAAAATAAACATGATTATGGAATTCTAAATATGATGTTTTTTTTTAAATCACTTTCAAAATAGCTATTTATGACTGAAATCTTGTGAGAATTTTATAAGAGAACTTGCATTTTTCTGAGAAAGCAGTTTCTGAAGAAGCTGAAATCATTCCTCCTTTTGCCCTGTGGGGCTGAATACTAAAGGAAAATTGTGTGTTTCCTTCTTGCCCTCATCTAAATGTAGCACAAGGCCTCTGGAGGCCCAAGAACTCACAATAGCTGTTACTAAGCTGTTGTTAGACTGACAGCAAAGAGCTTTGGGAAGATGGAGCAATGTGTGTAGGTAGACATGGGAAAATACAGGATTGAAAAGACTAAATAAAATGGGCCCGAGTACTGATTTGATTGTGCTTCACATCCAAGCTTACCGATAATCTTTTCTTTTAAAATTATAAGCCAGTGTAAATAATCACTTAACCTAGGCTCCAGCTTAAAGTCTGTTTGATTTCAGTACAATAAATTTGTTTGTTTTTTTAAAAAAATCACACCCTTTAAAGCAATTAAACCTCCAGATATGTTAGACTACTACACTCCTGGATATGCTAATTAGACAGTATGAGAATATTAATTCAGCATATCTGGAGGACTTCAGTATGTGAAGCGTTAATTAGATCATGTCCCTTTTTAGTTAAATAAACAACATTCCTATAATAAAAAACTAGTTATGATTAATATACAAAGAAGGCTAAAAGATACAGGGATGGTAAAAAGCACACTTCATTGGTCCCATCAGATGACAACATTTAAGGACAGAGACTTGGAATATTCCCACTCTACCCTATCAAGAAGAATGGGAAGATACCCTTAATTATCCTGAAATTAATCCAACCTAGTGCTAGGTAATAGCTTAAAGGTAATGTCATGTCTCTTGAGTCTGAATCTGAGGGGGAAGGCAAACAGCTGACAGAGAGCAGGATAATGGCTCCGTTAGCTATGGAAGAAACTGGGGAATGGCTAAGTCAGGCTGGGCAGAGCATGGGAGAGGTAGAACAAGGAAGAGAGAGTTCAGATGAAGACCAAGGCCCACCCCTTCCTCATCCTAGTGTGCGCAGGGAATAACACAGAAGAGAACAACATGGGTGGAGTGGCTTGTGAGGAAGAAAGAGCCCTGATTCCCTTCACAAGGCATACCTGGTGATGGAGTTTAAAGGAGAGGCAGTTGGGAGGGGTGTTTTCCAGGAACAAACACTGAATTCATCTAGTGTTGAGAGTTCTGGCTTCCTCATGACTAAATTATTGTCATGCTTCTGTGTGCATATCTTGTCTTGCTGGAATTATTGCTGTGAGTCAGTGCACCTTGCACAGCAATGTTGTGACATAGGCAAACCAAAAGATGTCCAATACTATGTGAGCAAATTAACTACTTTCTCAACAATCTTCCTTTTCCACATGAGTTATTCAAGAGGATCACATCCAAGGATGATTTCCTGAAAAATGGGACACTACCCTTCTTCAAAAATGTATCAACCATCACCTGGACCTGTCTACATGCCTTTCCCAGTTGGAATTGATCAGCTAAGAGAGGCATGGATCCAAAACACAGTTACAAGGATCCTATCCTCTTATTCAAAATCAACCTGTTCATAACTGAGCCCAGATGTATCTCATTGATTTCTTCACATATGCTTAGTTCAAATAGTTCACTGTGTGGACAGATACTGAGAATGTTCTTCATGGTGACCCTGAAAGGTTTCCCTTGGGTTCTCCTTACCCAGAAGGGACCTGGTCACCAGAAACAGAACTGTTGGGCAGCTATCTGCAGATGTAATAAGAGCAGAGAAGTAATGCACATTAACCATTCATGTTAAGCACAAACACATCATAACAAGGTTGACTGTGATGGCGAATTAAACTGAACTGAGAACTGAACTAAAGAACTTAGTTTGCTATAAATATATTATTATTGTAGTTGGTTACAAAGTCAATCAGATGTTTAGACTGGATTTGGCATTTTTAATCACCTATTGAATCGTTCCTGAGGACTTGGGATTGGGAGACATTGTGTTTAATACTATTCAAAATATCATGACAGGATGTAGGTTGTTCTGAATAAAGTTGCTTTTTGCAATTAACTGATGGTAATTTGTCAAGTCTTATGGTGCTTAAGCGATGCTTCTGATGTTTTAGAATTGCACCTGAGACACCCATTACTACTATTACCACTACCATTACCACCACTACTACTACTAATCATCTTTGGGTTTTTTTGCCACATTCATTCTACTTCTATTTGCAAATCTTAGCATTTTATGATTTCCTCCAGTTCTTTCAAAACTGCTGTCTCCAGACACTACAACATCCACTCTCCAGACTTTTTTGTCTTTCTTATCAATAATAGTTACATCTGGGGTGTTATGTTGCAGATGTTTGTCCATTTGAATTCTAAAGTCCTAGAGCACTTTAGCTTCTTCATTTTCTATTAACTTGTCTATTTTGTGTTTTTTGTCAGTTCTTGCATGCAGACAAATGGTATTTCTTGTATTTCACTGCACCATTGTTGCTATTTTTTCATGCTGTTGTTTGTATTTAGCCTGTGCGATCTTCATGTAGCAGCTGACCAGGTGGTCCACTGTTTCTTCAGTTTCTTTGAAGAGAATTCATTTACTTTCTATTGCTTTCTTCTCAATTCTTGCTTTGTATGCATTTGTTCTTAAGTCTTCCGTAGAATTAGCCCCTTTCTCTCTTTCTTCAAATTTCCTGCTTTTAGCCATTGCCAGATCTTCTTGTTATCTGCTTTGCCTGCTATTTTAAGTATTGGCCTTGTAACACTTTGACTTGCTATGTTTGTTTTTTATTCTTCACTATTTTTTGTGGGCCAGTTTGGTCTCTCCAATATTCAGTAAGTTTCATGGTATATTAGCATTGGTGCATGTTCTTCACTGCCTTCAAATATTCTTCCAATGCCTTTTTTTTCTTCAACTGTCTGGTATACTTGCAACATTCCACACTCACTTATTTTACTATCATTTCATCATTTTAACCAGCTTACGCTACTTTTCAAGGTGGGCAAATTTAACTCTGACCAATGCAAACCTCTTCCTGTCTTCCAAAAATATAGCCTTTTCAAGAATTTTTTATGTTTAAAATGGATTTGTTGCAATATCAAAATTTTACAAACCATGTATTATTTGCTTATTTATTTTAATTAAATCATTTTAATTTTTCATAATCATGGAGTTGGGAGGCTTATAATCAATAATCTGCAATAAAATGTCCATAGTGCAATCCAAAGTAAACTGGACAAAATTACAATTGTAAGTAATATAGAAAGCAGATAACTTTAAACAAGAACAATAATATTATGAATATTACTATATAAATAGACCAAATAAATTATTCACCATTAAGCTAACAATCTCATAGATATTTAAGACAATTATATATTTAAGACAATTATATATACTTTTCCTTTTCTCCTTTTATGCATTTTCAGTTCTTTTAATCTAATGTACTATTTATCTGACAAATACAAATGTATATGAAAATTCACTAAATATTATTCATTTTATTTTATTTATTTTGATTTGTCAATCGCTTATAAGATAATAGGTATAAGTATAAACATAGTTATGAGTACATGAAATGGATACATATAAGAAAAATAAAAAGAAACAATAGGACAGGGACGGTAGGCACATTGGTGTGCTTATGCATGCCCCCTATAGACCTCTTACGAAAGGGATGAGGTCAATAGGAAAGGGGTGAGGTCAATAGGAAAGGGGTGAGTTATTACAATATTATTTTCAAATGACTGCTAGTGCAAGAGAGATAAACTTATGTCCATATTTAGCAAAGTATATCTCAGATTATTTGTAACAGGCAACTGATACAGAATCCAATAAAATAAAAATGTAATTCATTTTTAAGTCCTTGCAATATAAGGTAGTCGTCAACTTATGACCACAGTGAGCCCAAAATTTTATGTTGCTGAGACATTTGTTAAGTGGATTTTGCCCCAATTTACAAACTTTCTTGCCACAGTTGTTAAGTGAATCACTGCAACTGCTAAGTTAATAACACAGTTGTTAAGTGAATCTGGCTTTCCCATTTACCTTGATTGTCAGAAGGTTGTAAATGGGATCACATGACCTCAGGTCAGTACAACTGTCACAAATATGGTCAGTTGCCAGGTGTCTGAATTTTGATGCTGTGACCACAGAGATACTGCAATTATCATTAAGTGTGAAAATGGTCATAAATTTTTTTTTCAGTGTTATAACTTCAAATGGTCACTAAATGCATGGTTGTTAAGTTGATGATTACCTGTATTATAAATCCACATCCATACTAATAATGCTTAATAAGATGCAGTCAATATTTCATATTTTTATTGATCAATTGCTTCAATTATATATATAGCCACCATCTCAAATATACAATTCTTAGGTAGCTTATAGCAGTTAAAACAGAACTGAAAACAGTGAACAAAGCACAAGATAAAAATACAGAAAGACCGTTTAAAAATCGTGTGAAAAACAATTGAAAATTATAAAACATGATCATTGGGCAAAACATTCAGCAATATTTAATATAATCATTTACCAGAGTCTAAATCACCATCAGATTTCCATACCAGACATCTATTCAGAGCCTTATGAAAAGGTCTTTCTGGGTAGGTTCTTTCTGGGGCATGTTGTTCCAAAGGTTGGGCCCCATGACAGAAAAGGATGTATTCTGGGACCCTATGGGATGTACTCTTAACAAAGAAGAGCTGGGACATACTTCTTTGGCTGGATCTAATGAGATGGTAGATATAATTGAAAAGATACAGTCCTTCAAATAACTAGGTAAATGAGGGGGCTTTATAGGCCATTTACCAGAACCTTAAATTGATCCATTTCAGCTCATTGAGCAGAGGTGCATACAAAACTGTAGATATTGCCACCTTTAGCTGTAGCTTCCAGATGTTCTTCAAGGGCAGCCCCATGTACACTGCATTACAATAATCCATTTGGGAGGCAACCATGCAGTAAATGAGCAAGGAACAAATCCAGGAACAGGCTGAAGACATACAAGACAAAGTTGTGCAAAGAACTCCTTCCCAGGACAGAACTGCTGCTGCCTATACTTTGAACACAAGTTATAAGGTATTTCTTTCCTATTCTTTTCAGTAATAATTTTATTAAAAGTTTTAATCACAACAATAAAAAATAAAACTAAAAAAAGCTAAAATAAAATGTACAAGAAAACAAAAATAAAAATAACTCCCACCCTTCAAGAATACAACTTCCCACGACATCAAGACAAATATAAACTAACACCAAATATAACTGTGGTTGAAAAAAATAGTGTAGAACAGAAGACAAAGAATTGGACAAAATCACAAAGTATCAAGATCTGAAAATCGATATTGAAAAATTAGGGCATAAACCAGACATGGTGGTCTCAGGGGTTATTGACATACTGGATACTATACCAAAAAATCTTGGATGGCATTTAGAAAATCTGTACATTGAAAACATTTTCATTTGCTAATTGTGAAAGGTCACACTGCTTAGATTTGCACATCTACTACACTGCTACAATACAACATCCTAGGTTCTTGAGACTAATTTGAACATATGAAGATCAATATCACCTAAAGAGCTGCCAGTTGTTCACATTTTTGTAAGTAAATAATAGTAAGACTAATAATAACGTAAAACTTCCACATCTGTCTATCTCAGGTTGTTGGAAGGACTCGATTAGTAAAAATGCCAAAACCAGTTTGAACATCTACCTCAATCAACAATTTTTGATAAGAAAGACAAAAAAGTCTGAATAGTGGATGTTGCAGTACCCAGTGTCAGAAAAATATACTGGTCCAGTATCTGATTTTTTAAAATATAAACAATGCTGTGTTTCAATAATTAGATAGCCTAGAATACAGATCTTTTTAACATACATATTTTATTTTATTAATATAACTTAAATGTTTATATATATTGCTAGTTCATGTAAACATGCCATACACTAAATAAATAAATTTCTCAGTGTACACTGATATTAAAATAAGGCACAAAAATATTTATTTATGTGCCTTAGATACTATCCCATGATATTTGAGTGCCACATGAACACTATTGACCAGACATAAACAACAACAACAAAAAAATCCTGCTCATTTTCTCCAGTGAGTATTTTTAGACATTCAGCTTTGTGGATAATCTTGCAAGGACTTTAGTTAAAATAATCAACAACCAATACCTTTGCAAACATAACAATTGAGGTGTATTTCCTTTAAGGCAGAGGCTGCTAATATTTGGGGTGTTGTCCATTTAAAAGGAAAGTCATATTACAGCAGAACTTTCTACCCACAGAGCAGAGACAATAATAATTTCATTTGCATGCCACAAAAAAGCAAGTGCTCAACATGTTCATTGATCAAACATAGTGTTCTTAAACTACCTCACTCACTTCTTTGTTTTACATTCATTTCATGTGAGCAATTTTGAGTAGGAGGAAAAAAGCTAGGAGCTTTAGAGCATTTCAGAAAATACCTACCATTTGGTGCAATCATGTGCATTCCAAAAGAGGTAGTAAAAGGCCTTTTGGAGCCAAGGAATAAAATTAAGGCGCTTCAAAGATGCTTTCAGAGGGCATCTAGGACGAATGACTTATACATCAAGGATGGCAAGAAAAAAACAAAGCCCTTAGATGCCCCACTCCACATTTAACACAGAGAAATGTGTTTTTGTTCTAGGCTTCCCATCTTTAAATTAAGGAACTCATATTTTTGAAGTAATTAATGGCATAGGTAGAAGAAAAAACAAGTTAACTCAATATAATAGTTAGGTTGCCAGGACTGATCTATAGCTAAGACAATAGCATATAGGCAGTGGTGCAAATCTCAGCATGTAAATCATAATTAGAATCATCAAAATTGATCGGATCTCTCTTTTGTTACAAACTTTTCTGGTTTTAGCAATCCACCACCCCTGCACTTATCACAGAGCAGAGAAGATGCAGAGCAGAGAAGATGTTATGCAGTGATCCTCTACCCAAAATATTGCAAGGATTAATTATACTTAAATCTAATGGTATCTTCAATCATAAAATTTTACCTAAAGATTGCAGGCCTTAATTAAAACATCCTTAGAATAATGGTTTTCTAAAACAAGGCTTAGGGAAGAGATTGCCCTAATTTTATTTGGTGGTTGCTGCTATTATTCTTATAAACCTACTTTTCTGGCAATCATGGTGGCTAATTGCAGGGAAAAAAAACACAAATGTAAAATGAACTCCCAAATTAGTATAATTAAAATATACTGCAGTTATTATAAAAATAATAAAGCCAAAATTTAAAATAGTTTCTTCTGTCTCTCCCTCACTCTGCTTTATTTTATTAATAATTGGGGTTCCTTCCTGACAGTCAGACAAGCTGTTGACCTAGTTTTGTACATAGTCACTCAGGGAGCAGCATTTGTTCTGGCTCTGTGTTGCTTTTACACTTTCTCTCAATTTTGAATAGTATCATCCCCTTGCAGGAATATTGCAGTATGAACCGTCTCTCTCCTAGCAACATGAAGAGAAAAAATATAGGGAGAAGAACACATGAGGGGGCTGTATGTGACTTATCTTTCCTGTACTACTTGTGCACGCAGCAATGCACACAGCAAATATGCACACAGCTCATAATTTTGCACTGTGTTTTCCAGGCCATGTAGTTATAAATCAGCATGATCTCAGATGCCATTATGTATCTGCTCTGTGATTAAGATTCAGGGCCAGAGATTTACTGTGCAGCAATTCTAGAGAGGATATTCTTGGGGGGCAAAAACATGCCTTAAATGTAGAATTGAAATCGCACAGGTATCTTTCTTGTATTTGGCACCAAATAAAGATCTACTTTTTGTTCAGGCTTTGAATTAAATTTCTACTACTTTACTGTAGCCATGCTACAGTCACATGAAGTGCTGGGATGCTATATTTCACAAGATTTGCTAGAATCCTACTTTCATTGTGTTGTGATTTGCAATGCAGATCCATCACCATGATAAACGGAACACTTTTAAGGCTTCTCCATTTAATACTGAAGTTTAAAATACCATCTATTTTTTCAAACATTCCTCATTGCACCCTATTAGAAGTTTTTTTTTTTTTTACAAATTATCACAAGCTTATATGAAATATGAATGGCTCATTTTATTAGTAATGTGTTGGAAATATTTGTCTCTCTTTTGTGAAAACAAATCCACTGCTTTTAACTCAATGGAAGGTCTTGTGGGCAGTTTCAAACAGAAAAATGAACATTGATTGGTTACATTCAGCTGCGACACTGAAGAATAATTGGCTGGTTTCTCTGACAGATTCACATACCATACTGGATATGTATGAAATACGTAGATAGTGAAGACATGAGAATAAAATGCAAGTATAATTTAAAGGGTGCTGTAGAAGACTGGCAAATGTAAATGTGTATGATGTGGCAGAATCTAATAATAGCAATTACAGAGTCATCACTTACCTGTCCTACATTTTCATATTAGAGTTGTTTTTCAACCACACCTTTGTCAATTGCCATCAGCCAAATCAACTTATTTTTTTAATAAAGGATTTTTATACAACCAGTTAGCTTGTTTGTTTCTTGCTAGGGATATAAGAAAGGCCACAAGGCGAATCTGGATCTTCCACTTCTAATCATAGAAACTCACCTTAGATAAACAGAAACAAAACAAAAAATAATTTGGAACAGTGGATGTCAGACTTCACAAATGTGATAGAGCTTGTCTGGGAACTGCTGAAGGAAAAAGTCTAATGGACTCTTTTCTGACTTAAATTTTAAACTTTGAATTATGATTAACTTGGATTACTTTTTGTCTTTGTACTTCTAGTTTGATTTTCAATGTATTTTTGGATTTTCAATGTCTTCTATCGAAGGTAAGTCCAGTTGAATTTGTTAAATAGAAGAGAACAGAGCCTTAAGAGAGTACAGCCATAAATCAATTAGATTTTAATGTGGGTCCAGCAATTATTTGCACATTTCTTTTTTCTAACAAGCCTTGGGAAACTTTGTGGAACAATTTATCACCATCCTCAATTTGCATTTTTCTTAAGAATGTAACCTTCAGTTGTAAACTCTTAACACCCACCACTTTTTTTTTCCACTTTCTTCCTCCCTCCCCTGTATTTCAATCATCTTGTCAGATTAAGAGTTTGGGGGAATGTGTAAGTTTATACAGTGCTTCGTAATTGAGCTAATTAATTCAGATTTTGCAGGTTTTGTGTCACAGCCCAAGTAGTTACTTTTTAACGTTTTAACAAATATTCCTTGATTTAATTTGGGTAACATTGAAACATATTCAAGTTAGGGAACAAGAAAGAGGGAGAAGACTCAGGGTCATATTCTGCCATACTGCCAACTTCGACGGACTTTTCTTCGCGCAGCCGCAACCCACGTGGTGGCGCTGTTGGTTTATGGAGGAAAAGCTCATCTGGGGAATGGAAAGAATCCTTCCCTCTTTCCCCTCACCTCGTCTTTTTGGGTTTAGGGGTCCATCCCTTAAATGCACAGCGGAGAAAAGGGAAGCCCACTTCCCCATGTGCTCGAGGACAAGTAAGCAAGCGAATAATGGTGCTCTTGAAAGAGACAGTTGCTTGCAACGTTGATCTTCGCCGGCCACATGCGCTCTTATTTGGAATGAAAACTGCTGGTGCGCGTAAAAAACGTCGGGGACCGAGCCATAAAGTAGTTGCTTTCTAAGAACTAAACGTCCCCAGTGAAAGGAAATTGCTCGCCGTCCGGCATCAAAAAAAGTTAGCTATTAGCTGACGGATTTGGTGATCTCAGAGGAATGCCCTTCGAGTGGAGCTGCCAGGATGGAGAGCTTTGGCGTAAAGGACCAAGTCGCCGCTTTCGCATGTGTTTCTCCCCGAGACACATCAAACACACATAAAAAAAGGATATTTTCGAAAAGTGGCTTGTTTCTTGTTGCCATTGTCCTATTTACGAAAAATTCTCCCCTGATTTTGGGGAGGACCTTCTAAATCGCGGAAACCTGTGAATGCCTTCTTTATTTCAGTTGGATTAGGCGGAAAAAAAAAAAAAAAACCACGGGTGGGTAGTGGATGTTTCTTACGAGCACCTTTAAAAGCGGTTAGAATTGGCTGGACCAGACACGAAGCTCCTTAAAAAACTAAAGACATGCAACCCTTCTCATTCCTTTTTCTCTAAATTTTCATTCCTGTTATTTCCTGAAGCATCTTTTTATCAAGCCCTTTCCCTGAAAACTAGAGCAGAGTCTAGTCTGCTTCAATTCTGGTGAAACGTTCGCATACGATGCAGGCGAAATTATCCTGCAGGCTTCCGTCTCTGTAATGTATGCCATTCAAGGAAAAAAAAATAAGGACATAATTACAGTAGACCTCAACTTAATAAGTTCGCGTTGTGTTATTGTTATGAAGATTTTTTCCCCTCTCTCTCTGTGTGTGTAGGGGGGGGGGTATTTCAATTCTGCCAAAGAAACCCATGTCGCTTCCCTGCCGGACATTTAAATTCAGGATATCCTTCGTTAGTCCAGGAATTTCAGGGGAGAATAAGAGAAATCCGAGAGAGGAGTCCCTCTTACAAGGAAACCCAATGAGTTCAGTGCGATCTGCTCGCAGGTAAGTGGACATGAGAATATGAGAGAAGAGCGTTGGCTGAACTAAGCCTGGAGACAAGAAAATACCACACTCGATGCCTATTTGAGGAAGGAGCAAAACAACAAAAAGGCGCAGACTGTCCACCATCCACTTCTGCACCTTTCGAGGAAGCTCTGAATACGAGAAGAGGCAGGAGGAGGAGGGGCTCTTGGAGCATGGAGGGCGTGGTTTTGGGAAGGGGGCGTGTCTGGGAGGGCTTTTCTCTCAAGCAGCTTTTCTGACAGGCGAATGGCGTTGATGGACGCTGACACGTCACGATTCCTCCCCCGCCCCCTTGGCAATGTCTACAGCCTGCTGCACTCCCAATTTAAGCATTTATTCCACTGGGATAGAGGAGTCTAGAGCAGCGCTAGCACCAAAAAACCATGGCTGGGATTGTATATTTCACCATCTTTTCGCTTCTCTTTGGGATTTGCGAGGGTGTCACCGGTTCTCGGATATATCCGGCCAATGAAGGTGAGTGAGAGAAAAAAGGTCCCGGGCCGAGCCGAGACTTTCCCCTCTTGCTCGTGTGGCTTGTACGGGGCAGGGGGTCTGGGTCGATGCGAGGGGTCTTCCTGTCTTTTCAGCACCCGCTCCTGCGGACCAAACACTGGGAAAACAGTGAGCAGGCAGACAACCTAAAGTTCGACCTCTCGCCTGCAAAAGAAAGGACGGACAGCCGCGCGGGTAGCTCGCGGCAAACTTAGGCTGGTGGCGGAGAGCCAGAGGAGAGCGATGGGCTCTTTCAGAAGCTTGCCCGCCCCCCCCCCCCCCCCTTGCCCGCCCCCCCCCCCCCCCCCCCCCGCTTGCCCGCCTTTCACCTTCGCTCCTCTCCGTCCCCTGGTGCTCCATATCGAGAGGCGAAAGTTTGGAGAGTGTCGTTTGTGGATCGGCAGCTTTG
Organism: Bungarus multicinctus; assembly: GCA_023653725.1. NCBI lineage: Eukaryota > Metazoa > Chordata > Lepidosauria > Squamata > Elapidae > Bungarus > Bungarus multicinctus. Next base: position 36,711,124 of record CM042844.1, read on the forward strand.
TGACCGGCCGGTCGGCTTGGATCGTCGCCTTCCGCAGCCGAATTTGCCGCAGACGTGACAGCTTTGCGCGCGGCGGCGGCGGAAACCCGCGTGGGAGCTTGACCTGGATTTTCTAGGCGAGCTGTTTTCAGCCAGCCAGTCTGGTGCAAACGCGCTGCTTTAGATCTATTTGCTCCCTGAGAAAAACCCTCCTTTGCCAAACAGCCAAGGCAAGCGAGTTCCGTGGATTTGGTTAGGCTTTTAATTTATTCTAGAAGACCGGCGCCTTAAGTTCAAAGCAGCCTTTCTCTGAAACGGGACTGGGCTTTTCCGTCTCCCCGCATTCTTCCTTTCAGCACCTTCTTTGCTGCGGCCGTGGGGCTATTCTCTTATTGATTTAACGTCTTGGAGAGGCAGCGCTAAAGCAAAAAGAAAGAACCATTCAGGGTTTGGGTGTTGTTTTTTATTCTCCCCAATCTAATCTTACATAACCGTGGACGCGCGTCCCCACACACAAACGCGCGCGGCAGCGCGGTCTTCAGTCGACTGCGCGCGTCCAGGTGACTTAACGTGCTACGAGGTGACACGAACCTGCTTGACAGGAAAGTGGGTGGGTGGGGAGTACGCGCGTGTAGCTATGCGCGTTCTCGCACTTTCTCCCTCCCTATGAGATGTCCTTATTTATTTCACTCCAGCTTCGGCCGCTGGGAGTCAGATACCTGTAACTTCAGCTTGAACGTGGTTTTATGATATGAGATGCCTGGGAAATCACTTGGCGCGTAAGACAAATGGCGTCAGTGAGTTGCTCAAACTTAAAAGCGAGAAGGCTAAGGATTTTGCAGAATAAATTGCCGATGATTTACCTTGTCGCTCCGTAATTTTTTTTCCGAGTCTCCTTTTGCTTTGGATTTTAGCATCCTCGCTATCAATCAGCAGTTTGATAGCTGTTCATCTGTTGAAGAAAGGAAAGATCGTCTGTACCCGAATCACAAATAGTCTTAAGCAGAACAATGCGCTGTTGAAATAGGTTAGATAACCCATAGGTCCTATTTTAAAATGTTGCCTTAAAACCTCTTGCATGATTTATACGGTTTTGTAGACTTATTGGGGTGGGGTGAATGCTGAGCAGCTGATATTTCATTTAGTCCGTCTCAGCATCTTTTAAGTTATCTGCACTGGGGAGCCATTTTTCACTCTTAACACATACCCAACTCTTGCTCCGTTTTTAACAGAGCCTCTAGAGGTACAAAGAATGCAGTGCTGAAGCTGTTCAGGTTTTGGTTCTCTCTCTTTGTTTCCTATAAGGCACATTTTTCCCCCACCCCATACAGTGCTGGAAATGTTTCCTGTACAACATAATCCACTTTTTGCTGCTCCCTTATATATAGAAATACTTTAAAAATCATTCTGCTTTTCTTGCAAGTGCCAATAAATACCCAGAAGATGGCACGACCAACACAATATGTTGCATTGCTTCTTTATAGTGACAGTAGATTAAGTTATCTATTGAAGCTATTTCTGGATTCACTGACATTTCCCTATGAGATGTACAATTCATAAAGAGAAGTGCAAAATGATGTAAATAAATCTTGTTATAAAGTTAGTGAAATTAACAATTTACTTCCTCTTGGAAGGTCCATCTATCGTGCAGCAATGTCTCAGGCAGCCATGTAATAAAGATGAATTATGAGTAGGTCTTTCTGTACACATGTATGTGAGAGGAAATTTCAATGAACAATATTGCCTTGCTTTCTGATTAAACACATATAGGATTACATTGCACACAACTTCAAGGATTGAACATTTTATCTTAGTTTTCTTTTAAAAATTCAAACCAATTCAGTTTGGGTACAAGTGTTAATTCTTATTGAAGATAACCTTTGAGACATGAATTAAGAGATCCTGGATGCAAGTTGCACCTCATCCATAGAATCAATGTATCTTAGTGGAATAGTGGCTTGGCATTTTATTTATGTGGGCTGCCTTGAAAAAATTGTAATACTTGTATTGATTTCTCCTAGAGGATGTTGTAATAATTGCTGGGATTTGTATATTTGGAAATTCAGAGTTGATTAGAATAAAAATCTATGAAAAATGGCCTTAAGAATAAGCAGGCTATATCTGAACAGGACTTGGCTGGGAGAATACTAGGCAATTTTAGAACTGTAATTAGACTGTGAAGAAAAAAAAATTAAAAGAAGCCAAGGGCAAACCATTTGATATTATTCCCAAGCAAATGACATGGATGTGTTCATGAAGTTATTAGGTATCATACTGGATTTGAAGTAGACTTAGCTCTAGTTATAAATAGCTCAGGTCTCTCTCCCCCTCCCTCCCTCCCTCCCTCCCTCCCTCCCTCCGTCCTTCCTTCCTTCCTCCCCTCTATCTCTCCCCTCCCTCCCTTCCTTCCCCCTTTCCCCCTCTCTCTATCTCTCTAAGGGATTTTCAATGAAAAATTGAAAATGTTTCAGTTCTGTATTCTTCTTGGTTAGTCACATAGTTAGTTGTTTAGACTGGATTTGATATTTTTCTCCACCTACTAAGTCTTTCCCATGGACTTGAGTTAGACAGATGTTGTTTTTTAATAATATTAAAAACCACATCAAGACCGTATTTCACTGAAGTATTATTATTACGTTGATGATGATTGGTTGCACAGTCAGTCAGATGTTTAGACTGGATTTGGCATTTTTCCTCACCTGTCAAGTCGTCTTCTTCTTCTTCTTCTTCTTCTTCTTCTTCTTCTTCTTCTTCTTCTTCTTCTTCTTCTTCTTCTTCTTCTTCTTCTTCTTCTTCTTCTTCTTCTTCTTCTTCTTCTTCTTCTTCTTCTCCTTCTCCTTCTTCTCCTCCTCCTCCTCCTCCTCATTATTATTATTATTATTATTAGATCCACAGTATGTGTTTTTTGTATGGATGTTTTAAAATAAGCATTCTAAGTAAGAACGAAAAGTTCCTGCTTCTATTACCATTGGTAAAATACTTATTTTTTTTGTTGGGGAGCATTTTCCTTTTCTTGTGTAGATCATTTAATTATGCTTTTTGAAACATAGTCTGAATTTGAGTACTTGGGACTTGATGTATGCTTTTCTTTTGCAGTTACCTTATTGGATTCCAGATCAGTTCAAGGTGAACTTGGCTGGATAGCAAGTCCCTTAGAGGGAGGGGTAAGTTCAGAAAATTTTATCTAAGCAATAAAAATTTGAAATGATTAGTAAATTTCTAATAATACTTGATAGCCTTTTCTTCACTGATCGTGAAAAAGAAAATTTTATGTCTGTGGCCTTTAAGTAAATAATATATTTTGTTGGTAAAATTGTATTATTTTCTTGTATAAACCTGGGATACCCTATCATGAAAGAGTCATTTTTTTAAAAAGCAACAATAATTTTAGAGTCAGGAGGAGGAGACTCACATTAGAGCCAAGTCAGCAAATTTGTTAAGTCAATTCTATTTAGGGAACTGAATATGTCTTTGTGAGTTCCAACACAAATGAAATTTTTTTCTTCAAAAGTCAATTATAAATACAACATTTTAAAATAAATGATTTTTTTTTCATTTTGATCAAGGAGAAAATTCATATCTCTTCTTATAATTTAATAACATTAATTTATGTGAATACTATTCTTAATGATGCACAAAACATACAATTTTATTCCATTTTACATTGGAAGTAAGCAGAAAAATATTTTGATATTTCAATAAGGTTATCTTCAAATAAACACTCATCCAATTTTCATTGCCCATATTGTAAAATATTCTAAAATGTGAAGGCACAATCATTCCATAAATTTATATCCTAGTCAATAGAAAGGTGAACGTTCAATATTCCCTTTTAAGATGTTAATATTTAGCAGTAAATATTCTTTTTCTTTGTCAAAATACTTATTTTTGTGTACAACAATAAGAGCATTATACAAGTATAACAGGAATTTGGTCATCTATTAGCAAATGAAATAATTAAGACATTTGTAGATAGGAATGCAGAAAGAAACTTGAATCATAACTTCGAGTTATGCAATGTAATAAACTTTAAATAAATAGCATATGGCTTGATATGATAGTTCCAAGAAACTTAAGAGTATTTTTTACTGGGTTTATTGGAAACCAATAATACTTTACATATCATAGGATCAGACATTTTATTAAATAATGAAATAAACCTTTCTTTTTGCTACCTAAGCAGGGCTAATAAGGAGAACAGCTTTAGCAGTAAAACAAGATGCATGGTATTCCCAGTGACCACAAAGCTCTTTAAAATTAAGCAGACATCTTATCCTAACTGTATAAAGGCAAACTATTCATACCAATTGAAGGTAGATCAGAAGCTTTCAAACACCATCAAATATATAATAATCACAGATGCAGATCTTGTTACTAAAATACATTATTCTTTAATATTCATTGTATATTTTTGTCTGTGTACTTGCATGTAACTCTCTATGAAAGGAAGGAATGTGAGATTATTTATTTAGAGATGTGTTATGCATAAGCTTTGAAACAGCCCTTTGATGGAAAAATAGTCAATGTCCTGTCACCATTGTTGCTGTGCCTGAACTTGACTGCAGTCAAGTTGTGGTCTGGCTCTGCTGTTCCTGGAATCCCTCCTCCTTTTCTTCATGGAAGAGGAAATGATTGGCAAGCTACTGGGCATGGACAGTGTATATTCACTACTGATTGCAGCCAATTGCCCTCATCTTTGGACAATGGGAAAGGTACAGCTTTATCTCAGTAAGAGTCAGGAATTCCAGTTAGTCCAGTAGCCTGGAAAAGTTAATAAATTAGTCTATCTTTTAGTGTACATGTATTTCTTCGATAGTTTTAAATAATTTAATTTTGAATAAAAATAACTTCACTAATCTAAAAACGCTGATGGAAATAGTTATTCTATATTAATAATAATCTGTATATATATTTTTTCTAAAAACAATGGGGAGAAGTGTTTTCATGATAATATATGACTAATTGTATTAAAGCTTATACATGACAGTGGTTAAAAAAAAGCTTAAAAGGACCTAGTCGGCTTTCAAATCTGCCTGTAGGAAAGCTGGAAAAATATTTAATAGTTTCCTATGCTGCAGGTTTCATTCAGAGCATTGGACAGATTTTTTAAAAAATATTTTTTTTCCAAAAATACCCCAATATATTGTTTAAAGATAAACTCTGCTTCCTCTTATATTTTATGGAGCTTTTTGTATGATGCAGAATCCCATGTTACCATTTAATAAGTGGTTATTTCTGAAATGTGAAATATTTTATACATTAATAAGAGAGATTGGAGATAAAAATAGGTCACTTAACCCAAATGAATATGTCTATTACTGACTCCATGGCATTCCTTGAAGAACAAATGTATTAGCCTATACATTTAATTAATGGCTTATTTTTAAAATTTGAGTTAAAAGAAACTGTTGGTCTGGAATGCTTTCTCCTGGATTATTAAAACATAGGAAGTCTGTTTGACAAAACTGAAAAGGAAGACAAAGTTAATCTTTGACTACACACTTTATCAAACAATAATTTATTTCATCTGAAAACGTGCAGTTTTATTATGTTTGGCTCTTTACTGATATAAATATTAAATGAAAAATGCAGTTCTATTGAAGAAGGGGAAAAACCATGACCAAATTCTATGACGAATTTTGCAGTAAAGGGCCTGTGTTCTTTTCACAGAATTCAATAGGCTTTGGACCAGCCTTATAATTTGACTTGTCTTTTGTGTAAACATGCAAAAGGAAATCCCATTAACCATTTTTATTCCTTCTCCTTTTTCGTCCATGCCCTCTCCCATAGTATAGGGTATTGGATCATAAAGGGCAGAATTGTAACACAATGCTCATTTCATGGCAGCTGTAAATTAAAGAACTTTGTTGCTCACTTTGTGCAATAGCATTTTACATTGATAGATGGCTTTCTAGTTTCCTCTATTATCTGTGACACAGTTTGACATGGTGGATATTCTCCCCCCTTCTCCCTTTTCTTGAATTCTCAAGTATCCCTAGACAATAACTCAAATATTATCATCTTGATTCTGGAGGTTAGCTGCACAGCTCTATAAAGCATTTTCAGCTATCCAGCATTGTATTTAAACTCAAGAGCACTTTAATGGTTATGAACTTTAATGATTATGAACATAATACAGTGAAGAGTAGTTTATATCTTATAACATCCACCAGTACAAGTGTATTCATTTTGCTTGCTGATGAAGCCTCTGAAAACTCTTTTATAATGCTATTCTATTGTTTTGGGTTCATGTGCTTTATTTAAAAGGATTGAATTTAGTTAAATTTTGTATAAGTGAGGGGAAAAAAGCATGTTTTCCTCTTTCCTTGATCCTGAATTCAGAAAAAACAAAACCAATTTATTTTTTTATTTTGCAAATAAATCAATAAATAGACACAGCAGTACTTTTCTGTATTCTGTGACTAATATAATCACACTTGGAAGCTCTTTTTGACTGATACTATTCTTTTCTCTCACTCTTATTGAACCTCTGCAAACAAAATAAAACCAAATTCACTCTTCAGAATCATTTTTTGTGTGGCTGAGTGCACAAGTTTGTATAAATGCATGTATATACTAATTATCAAATGTTAAAGAGAAAGGTTATTTATTACAGATACCAGGGACATAACTGTGGTGTCATTATTCTTATTTAAGTTCTTCAGGAACACAGATTGTCTTGCTTGAAAGCTGTCTGTCCATCTGAAAATAGATTGTTTTGAAATAAACTAAGATGTGCTTAAAGCTTTTTAGCATTGAAGCTATTTATTTTATTATAATTTGCATTTATTAATTTTATTATAATGTGCATATGCAGTATAATCCTTCTGATCTGAAGAACTGAATCTAAATCTTTGTTGGTTTTTAAAATATTGTTCCATTATCCAATAACATTTCCATATATTTAATAATCTGAGACTTGCACATTAAGTGGCAGAGCCCTCCAGAATTTCAAACAAATTTCTTTTCCAGGATTACTCAGAGATAGTGGTAATTGAACCTGACACCTGTTGTGTTCCGTTACTTGGCTATGATGTTTTTCTGACAAAGATAATATATGCAAATCTCTTTGAAGACACCCATAAATTTTATCTTTCTCACACAATATGTATAGCGTATGTTGTGTGGATGTATATATTAATCACACTATTCTGATACATCAGGAATCCTCTAGCTTCACATTCAATACTGATTTAGATATGACAGTTGGAGATTTTTCTTCTTACTGTTGGTTATATTTAATTGCTATTTGGGATTCTAATGATACTGTAAGTAAGTAAGTTTTGTGTTATGTATTTTAGTATAATCTGTAACTTGGTATATGAATGTGAAGAACATAATATCAATATAACTGAGGGTTTGAAATGATTAGTTCTTATTTTTGCTTTGTTTCTGATAGATGGATACCTATCCTCAAGTTCCTTATCTTCTCTTCGTTTTTTGCCTATCCAAACAGAATATCTATTCAATTGACACCCTTTATTTTACTACAGCTCTTATTAGCAGTCTGAATCATTCAAATCATGCTATACAAATAATTGCAAATAGAAAGTATGTTGGCAATTTGATCATTGACTTTCTAATAAGCTGAAAAATTCTACTCCCCTACCACCTTAAATTATATAGTTTTTAAAAGCTAATTTCCTGTTGAATATTGCTTTAGTTAATATAGATATATGAAGCATCCTTGGTAATTAGCATTACTGGCTGTTGCATAAAAACCAATGAAATCAGTAGTACAATAGAAATATTTTTTTCTGATGAACGTTTGATTGTATATTTTACATGATTTTATTTATGTCTATCTGTCTTGATAATTCACAGTGGGAGGAAGTCAGCATTATGGATGAGAAAAATACACCAATCCGCACTTATCAAGTCTGCAACGTAATGGAACCAAGTCAGAACAACTGGTTACGGACTGATTGGATTCCCCGTGAAGGAGCTCAAAGGGTTTATATTGAAATCAAGTTCACACTAAGAGACTGCAACAGCCTGCCAGGTGTTATGGGAACTTGCAAGGAGACTTTTAACCTATACTATTATGAATCAAGCAATGATAAGGAGCGTTTTATTCGAGAAAGCCAATTTGGTAAAATTGACACCATTGCTGCTGATGAGAGTTTTACTCAGGTAGACATTGGCGACAGGATTATGAAATTAAATACAGAAATACGTGATGTGGGTCCATTGAGCAAGAAGGGATTTTATTTGGCATTCCAGGATGTAGGGGCTTGCATAGCCCTGGTGTCTGTTCGTGTCTTCTACAAGAAATGTCCCCTGACAGTCCGTAATCTGGCTCAGTTTCCAGACACAATTACAGGAGCTGATACATCTTCTTTGGTTGAGGTTCGTGGTTCATGTGTCAACAACTCAGAAGAGAAGGATGTGCCAAAAATGTATTGTGGGGCAGATGGTGAATGGCTGGTACCCATTGGCAACTGCCTGTGCAATGCTGGGTATGAAGAGCATAATGGAGAATGCCAAGGTAGGCCTTGTTGCTTTGTACTGTTCATTAAAGGATGGTGTATGTAATTGAATCAGAAAGGAGACTAAATTGAAGAAAGCCAGTAATTAGCAATCCCTGTGGGAATACAGAAGGACAGCGTGGTCTAATGAGGAAATTCAGTAGTTCCAGGAGGCAACACTGAAGGATGCATCATTCTGAAAGAACAAAGACACTACCATAAAATGCAGAAGGCCAAAATTTAGTCATCAGACGGTAGATTAGAACTAGGTTGCATCTTGCCACTCACATTTAAATGTTTGTCATCCATTCGTGTTATTTCATTTATTTTTCTCATTAGAAAAATTAAATTTATCAAGAATTATGTCAAGGGAATAGAAATAATAATAATAATATTAATAATAAGGCTGGAAATTTCTGTTTTTACTTATAACAGAAAATAAACTTTTGGTTTTAAAATTTTTCTAGTCTCTTTCAAAATAACTCTTTACTGTTTCACTTGAGAATTCTTCTACTAAGTAATCCTTGAATGGATGACATGGCTGCTTTTGTGAAATATTTTTATTTCTCAAAAAGTCTCCATTGTTTCATTTACAAAAGAACTTGCTAGGAGACTAGTCAGAAATGCAAGAAGTCATTTGTTTCTCCCCTCCTTTTCCTATCCTCCACAGAATTAGGGATTAACCTTCATATAAAAGGCAGCTTATTTTAAAGGAAAGGAAAGAAAAAGAGCTTTAAAACTTCTTTATGATTCTCTTGATTTTTAGTTATACATTGTTATGATTTTATAAGTAGATAACTGATTATGGACTTGATTAACCCTGTAAGCTACCTGTTCAAGATCAGTCTCTAATGAATTTCCCCTCCAAAACAATAACTTCATTTATTTTTAAAGTAATAAGATTTGAGTATGTGTTTGATGTATTTTAATTGTGTTTTGGTAAAAAAAAACCTTTTTTAGTTAGTAAACAAAACAAACATCACACTATTTTATTTTGTGAAATTAATATACCATAGCAGTTTCATTCCAGTTATCTAAAATAGGTTCATATGATCATTTATAGGCAACTTGTAATTATTTATTGGCTTAAATAAACAGTTTTCCTTAAAAAATTCTTTGCTATCATGATATTTATATGCTTATTGAAGAAGAATTGAGCATACCTTGATACTATAATTATCAGCTATTGGAGTGAGAACTGAAATGTGGCTAGTATAATGACAGGACATCATCACAAAACAAGTAATTATCTGCCTCTGGAAAAGGACAGGATCATTCAAAATGTTTGGATGCCTGATACAAATAAATTGTTGCCAATACATAGATACTTCAAGTGATCACATTATGAGACAAGTAATGTGTAGGAACATATTTCTGTTTTTACTAGTTTATGAATTTCTTGGAATTTAATTTTTATAGAGTTTGATTATGGGGAAACAGATGGATACAATTAAAATATTGGCTATTAGATTACCCCTAAGGAGCATTGAGGCAATATTGGCTCACCCTTACTGATGCAAAACTAAAACATTCCTTAATCAGTGATCCACACTTTATTATTTAATCAGCTGACGAAGGAAGACATGGTTTTGGAAGTTTGGGTAGAAGAAAACCCTTCAAAAATGGGAAAACAACTTGCTAAATATAAACCTCATTATCTTTAAAAACAAAAAAGAACTTGCATGCATACTTTATAGGGCTATTTCCCCAAATATCAAATCTAATCCTGATTTTCTGCTTTGAGTGTCTTCCATGTTAATATTGGTTCATTAAAGTTCCCTGAAGTGAATGTAAACCAAATAATCAACACAATTTCATCTCCCAATTTCCATGATAATAGGTTCCTGTTTGTGTACACATTTCCTGAACTCCAAATTTTAGTAATTCTGAATAACATTAATTCTGAATCCAGAATATTTTCTTGTAACTATGTCACAAAGTAGGTGATTACGAATTAAATATTCTCACATTCTCATTTCATAGAGATGTTTCATTGTGAAATTGGAAGACAGACATAAGGGAAGATAAACCTATCAGGTCTACAATATTTGTTAACTGACTACCCAAACAACCCAAACTGTTTTTCAGTGTTGAAACTTGGCAATATAAATGCAAGAGAAGGTCATAGGTCATTCACTTCCTCATCCATCTTCCTTCTGTGATCCTTAGGTCAGAGTTAAGATTGATTAAGATCTTAAAACCTAAACAAAGGTTTGATGGACATATGATAAGACAGAAAGTGCTCCTATCATTTGAATCTATAATAATACTTATCTATTGAAAAATTTAGAACATTGTAGACCAAACTACATTTGTTCTTATATATACATTTTTATTTAGATAATGGTAAGGGTGAAAACAAAGAATACTTAATGGAAAATACAGTTTATTGTATTTACCTGATGATGTCTGCATTTTGCCCCAAATAGGTCCAAGTTCATTTGGCTTTTTGATCTTGAATAATATTCTCTGAAATGAAAGACTTTTGTTACCCATTTTTCTCTACAATGTAAGACTATTTACTCAAATATTTTTATATATACTGTTCTGTATAATTTACCTGCTTTTACAACTCTTTTATGTTGGCTGAATTTTTTGTTTCAAATTGGAGAAAGGGAGAAAATGCACTTGATTTCTAAACCTTTTGGAAGAAAAAAATATGAATGGGAAATATATTACTGAAACAAGATATTACCTTAGCTTTGAAATCTATTGCAAGGTGAAGGTAATTATCATTTTAAGATAAAATTCAGCTTGTGGGTGATGTTTCCTTACCAGAATTTATCATTGATATTTAAATTATGTTGTTATACAAACTAAGAAGAAATCAGTAAACACACTGAACTAATTCCCTTATTAAAATAAAGAAATATAAGAAAACATAGGAGGGTCAATAAATGCATTAAACAAGTAGGAAAATGCTAACTCTCTGAAATTGTTGTATGAAACTAAAAGTAGCAGTTTTGTTTAATAATTTTACATCATAAAAATCCAGATACATTTATTATGATATATAAACATTCCAATAATTTAGTATTTTATAGTGTCAAACACATTCTTAGTTTTATATATTATATATAAGCTTATTATAAAAAAAATCTTAGAAGTCTTTAAGTATGGCTTTGAGACATCTTTGCTATTTTTGTCTTTAATTATGGGATATTTAAGATTAAATTACTTGAATCACATAAATGCACTTAAATAGCTTCAAATAATATAAGTGGAGAGTGAATTTTGTTATTATTGTTATGGTTTATTTTCTTTTTTTCATTACATTTTTAAAATATGAATCCCTATTTTTTTTTGCATCTAAGCAATCATATTGGTGTTGTAGGAACCTAGTTTTGTTTTCTTTTGATATCCATGACCTTAGATGAGACAACTTTATAGATCAACCTCTGGGTGTATCCAGAAAAATGTACATTTTCATTTATAAATTAGATATTTTCAAGTATTCAGAGCCTTTGAATGTATTTTTTAATCTGTTCTTTTAAAATTAGTAAAATTCCTATTGAATTAATAAGATTATATTGTAAAATAGTGTCAGATACTGGGTAGGTTTGTGTAGTGAGGGAAGTCATGGTTTTGAACATTTACAAACTAATTAGTTATAAATAAATTGTGACATACATAATATAGTTCATTTGTTCAATTTTCCCCTTCTTCCCTCATGTTCACCACTGAAATAATTGCAATTTATTTTCTTTCCTCGTTTAATATGTGTAGCAAATTGTGGCTAGCCTTATCAGGTTTGTATGAATTAAATGTGAAATGTTTATAGTTTGCTTATAAAAATAAAAAAAAATTATTCTAATTTGTAAACTTGGCAAGATTCTGACAGAAACAGCTTGGCAATTGCTGGGTTATTTATCTGTATTTAGTAGCATGGCCCACTGATCTCAGATCTTTATTGTAGCTGCAAGAATATGTGATAAAGGAAGATTTCAAGCCATCTCATATCTTTTGAATCCCCCTGTCTTTTATCCTTTCCTTGGTTGACTTTTAATTTGTGGGATCAAATTCTGCTCTCATTCAATCTGATTATTTCCTTCTTTTGATATACTTTCTGGGAGCAGGTGAGGTCACATAGCTTCATGAGCTGGAAATAATTAACACTTCCATGACTAAATGGTCACTTTATGAATATTCAGGATCAGCTTCTCTCATCCTGGGAAGCATACATGTTTGTTCCATTTTCATTACTCCCACTGGAAGCCAGAGAAGTTTCCCCTGTGAATGGAGGATTGTCAGCTGTCTGGCCAGTTTGCTTTCTGCATGCAGCAGATCCTCATTTGCATATCTTGTATACATCCTCATGCAAAATAGCCCACCCATTTCCCACTTTCACAAAGGAGATAAGCGCTTCCTTTGGAAAGAGTAAAGGAGAAGCTCCTTCTGTCTATTATGTAGATGCTGAAGTCTTGGATTTCATGCAAATGAACATTTGGGCTTAAAGTTCTTTGTTTAAGAGATAGGGATGTGATATTTGCACAGTATTTCTCTTTACAGCTCAGGCCTTCAGCTGTAAGAGTGTGCTTTGATTGCCACCACATATATGTAAAATAGGTCTGGGACCTCTTTGTGAGGGAAAAGTGCTAACAATATATTGTATAGAATGGCTGGGTTATGAAGTGAAGCATTTGCACTTTAGATGGGATCTTTCCCCCGAGTTTCCAAGGTTGGAAAATTAAAATAGCAACCTCTGGGTTAAAGAGGGTGGGAGAGGTGATAACATCCTGATTTATTATTGCACAATTAATATGATATTGTGATGTGCTGAGTCCTCAGAAAAGACGGTTTTCTGTTGTGCTGACTTTAGCAGACATAAATTTAATATGAATCAACTCAATTAAATTTTTACATGGCTTGTAAGAGAAAAATCTGTGATATTTAAAGAAGAAATACAATAATTATTTCAGTTAATTATTATCTCTGTCCCCTGTCCTCTGTTCATCATGCTGTAGCATGATCGAATCTTGCTGTAAGCTGCAACAAGCAAGCTTTCATGGAACACATCAATTGAAAGTTCATTACATAAAGTTCATTACACAATAATGCTATACATACATGTTTCACTAAAAAAGGAAAAAGATTGACTGTTTTCATTTTGTGTCATATATATCAACAGTATGACACCAGGACCAAAATCCATTCTAGATGTCTTCTATAAAATAACAGTAAAGTATTGATTCGCTATCCTGTGAATATGCAAACAAAGCATTTTGATGTGCAATTAGTGTTTAATTCAAAGTTAATTTCACAGAGCAGTAAACTGCAGAGTGTCAGGCCATGTGGCATAATTAAGCAGAGGTTTAGAACAACAAAGAAACATGCAGAAGGAGTTCGTTTATTTCAGAGATTGAATGGAAATAGTGAGACTTTTTCTTCCAAGGAACTAAAAGATGGAGTAAGAATGATAATGGATCTGTATTCCATTTTAAATTCTCCATACAATTATAACAATTTTTTAGAATAGAATAGAATACCTTTATTGTCATTGTATTCTACAAATACAATGAAATTTGAAAACTACTCCAGCACAGTGCCCCAAACACTACATCACAATCACATTACAGAGTATTTAAAAATTAAAATAATAATAATTAAAAACTTAGTCTAAAACCTATCTAAATCATATAGTAAGTTAGATAGTTTAAAAATGCCACTATCTACATAGGGCTAAATCACATATGCATTGTTTGATTCAAGACAATTATTGCCTTGTAAAAGAAACTGTTTCTCAGTCTATTAATCCTCATTTTAATACACCTATAACGCCTCCCTGATGGTAACAGTTCAAAATATGAATGTCCAAGATAAGAACAGTCTGTGGAGATTTTTAGTGCTTCAGAGAGGAGTCTGGTCTTCGCAATCTCTTCCAAAGAAGAAAGAGAGCAACCAATAGTTTTTTGGTGCTGTGTTTATAACTATCTGGAACAGCGGTCGCCAACCAGTGGGCTGTGGCTCACTGGTGGGCCGTAAGAAAATTTTGGTGGCCGCAGAGAAATCTCACCCCCAGAACACCCCCCCCCAAAGCAATTAATCCAGGCTACTCAAAAACACCAGGCTCGCAGGAACCCTCCCCGCCCACTCACTTCTTACCCAGCAAACGTGTCTGCTAAGTTGCTATTTTTCCTTTTTCTGACCATCATCTGTTCTGCTGTGCCGGAAGATTTAGATTAGCTAGGAAGCAGGAAATAGTTGGATTTCTTGCTTTCTAGCTAACCACAGCCTAACCTCCCTTAGAACTGAAGGTTTGTTTGCAAGCAAATTCAGTGCAAGCAAATTCAGTACAAGCAAATTTGAGAGACTGAGCTAGCCGATGGCAGATAGATAAATCACTAAATGATTCTGTGAGCAACTCGATCTGCCTGCTTTGCCTGATTTTGGATAAAAGTTGCTTGTAAAAATCAATATTTACATACATGGTGTGTTGTAAGTTAATTTTGTGAGTTTGCTTGCTAGCAAATTTTATGAATTTGCTTGCAAGCAATTTTTTTGTGACAGACTGAGCTAGCCAATGGCAGATAGATAGATTTCTGAATGAATCTGTGATTCTGTGAGCAACTCAATCTGCTTGCCTGCTTTGCCTGATTTTGGGTAAAAGTTGCTCTTTTTTATAAAAAATTCAATATTTATATAAATATTTATAATATTTACATACAAGCCATGCCTAGCCAGTCACATGACCACCAAGCCACACCCACAAATTAGGCCACACCCTCAGAACCAGTTAGTGGTCCCTGGGATCTAAAATTATGAGTTTTGTGGTCCCTGAAGTCCAAAAGGTTGGTGACCCCTGCTCTGGAGCATCTTCTTATGCACTTCAGAGCATCCAGCATAGCACACTGTTACACAGTATGCCAAAATGCTCTCGATGGTAGAATGGTAAAAAGTAACCAGGAACTTCTCATCCAGACCACTCTTTTTCAGCAACCTCAGAAAGTGCAGGTGTTGTTGGGCCTTTTTGCAGTGGCCACAGTGTGGACTGACCAAATAAAGTTGTCGTAAATATGAGTTCCTAGAAATTTAAAACTATGAACTCTTTCCACACAGTCTCCATTGATATATAGTGGGAGAGGCTTTGCTTTGCATCTTCTGAAGTCTATAATCAATTCTTTGGTCTTTTTGATGTTCAGGGTGAGGTTATGACTCTTGCACCACAAGATCAGTCTGAGAACCTCTGACCTATAGGCCGTCTTTTCCTGATATGAGTCCCACCAATGTGGTGTCGTCTGCAAATTTTATTATAGAGTTAGTGGGACAAGAGGCAGTGCAGTCATATAAGTAAAAAGATTACATCCATAAACTGAAAATGAGAAAATAATACTTGCTCTCTTCTTCTCTTGATTTGAGATTGCTTTTTACACCAGTTCTTACAATGGCTGAAATTATAAACAATTAAAATATGCAAAATTATAAAGTTTACAGCAGCTCTTGAACAAATGTTACTATTTTAGTTTGTAATGGTTATTACTCATTCTCAATAATCATAATTGTAGTGTAATCTTTACTTGCCTTTGTTAGCATTTACTATTTCTTTATATAAATTTATTTATTAAATTTATTTTGCTCAGCACTTGTATCATTTTCTGTTAAGAAAAGGAAATAGATTAATCCAATGCTTAGTTCTCTTTAGGAATAAGTTTAAAAATAATTACTATCTCATTAACTTTCCCCATTAAAGACACTATGATTAGATGGAATCACTCTTTTTTATTTTCTCCAAACTTTAAAGTGGTTTTTTTTTGGCAATATGGCCATTTTGGAGAGAATCACTTGTTCAGAATTGCTGGGACCGTAGATTTTTTTGAGACATTGGCAAAAATAAACAAGAAAACAGTCAAAATGGGAAACAGCTGACAAGGGTTCTTTGTATTGGATTTGGCTTAATATGTGTAATGGTAAATGAGAATGACCTTGAAGGGTAAAGGGAAGAGATGTTTAGCAAATGATCAGGCAATAGAGGGAAGAGCCACAAATAGCTTAAAGATCAGGGAAAGAAACTTGGGAAGGATCCACCCTAATTGGTTGGGCAGTTAAAAGTGGGAAGTTTGTACCTTCATGTTTGTAATATTCTTTAAATGTAGCCCTATAATAAAGTAGAATTAGCTCAAATTAGTCATGTTTCCTGCCTAGTTTACCTGGGAGGTCTGACAATATATCATGTATCTAAACATATTTCAACAATACATATTTCTCCTTTTTTCCTGTAATGAAGACTAATTAGAGTTATTTAACAGGTGAAAGGCAACCTGTGAGTTTATATAAGGTAGATTTATTTTTGTAAGGAATGTTGTTCCTAACTTTTTGTTGGGTCCATTTTGTTGCCTTCCTTGTGGCAGGTTTAATAGCTGACCTTTCACATTGTCTGAAAGCTGTAGGGATCTTGATGAGGAAAAACAAGCTTCAATTGAACTCTGGTAAGACAAAGTGACTCTGGTTATGGAGAATCTCAGGATATTTATGTTTATAATCTTTAGTTCTGAATGGCGTTGTACTACCCCAGACAGGGCCTATGTACCATCTGGGGATTCTTCTACACTCACAACTCTGGCTCAAAGAGAAGGTGGCAGTGCCCTTATATGGATTGTGAGCCCACAACGTGCATCACTCATACCCTGGTCACCTTTCAATTGGACTATTGCAATGTGCTTTACATGGGGATACCCCTGAAGAGTATTCATAAGCTACAGCTAATATAAAATGCAATGGTGCAGACAGTTCTGGAGGTTCTTAGGGTACAGCATACAGTATAACAGTATTGTTTCATGAGCTGCATTGGTTGCTAGTTTGCTTTTGAGTTGAATTCAAAATGTTGATTGTTACCTTTAAAGACCTTTATAGCAAATTAAATGGGACCAGATTATCTGAGAAGTGGTCTTGCCCCAATTGGATTGGCCTGGCCCATGTTGTGTTCCAATGGAAAGGGTATGCTGTGTACCCTGTCTCTCATGGACTTCCAACTAGTGGGGTCTAAAAGAAGAATCTCTTCCACTAGGGTCTCCACTCTGTGGAACATTCTGCCACTGGAGCTGCAACCTCCCTTCTGGCCTTCCAGGTTTTGCTGGCTAGCTTGGATCTGTTAGTGCTTCTTTGCTGGAACAGTGGATGTAAAAGAAAAGATTTCACCCCTTTGCTATCCGTCATCTTCATTTTAGTTCTTATTTAAGCCTTATTAATTTTAACTATTCTTATATTTACCTTCTTACTATTTTGTAAGTTGCCCAACCTTACAAAAGGCTTACTTTATTGGTGAAATGGGCAGCATAATAAATAAATGAATATATTATAATTTTAAGTTCTTTTTCCATTTTTATCTCTTCCATTATTTTTGTTTATTTTTCTGTATTTCTATCTGGTTTTCTCAGAGACTTCAGGGCATCTCTCCTAATTTTATTCTAGCAACAATCCTGTGAAGTAGTTTGGAATGAAGGAGATTGGCTGGCCTGCAGTTCTAAGTTCATTCAATTACTTGAATCTTGGTTTTCCTCCTGTTCCAGCCAACATCTTAATCACTGGCATGTTATAGAAGTAAATAATACAGTGTCATATAGGCTAACCTCAGTGTTACAAATTATTCTGAACTTGATTTTCCTGCCTATTTACTTGCAGCCTGAGAATTTTGAGAGTTTTGGCCACCACATTCCAGTGGATTGCCTATAGCAACTAACACTCTCTGGTAGTAATACTTAGACTCAGGTTTTGACAAAAATAATTGCAAGATTCCTTTGATCTTCATATCTGTAAAAAAGTATCTGCTGGGTAAAAAGGTTAGAGTGGAAATTTATTTCAATGATCTTACCAGACATCCTTTGTTCAAACTCTTCTGTTAATCCATTGACTATCATAGCCCATGATGTAACTTCTATAGTAATTGTTAAATTTTTGGATTGTTAAATTGAAAATTCCAAGATCATATTCTCAGTCGACAAAAGATCTCACTGAGCCAATTTTTCCTTCCTTCCAATTCTTGTTATCTTGTACTGCAGTGGTTCCTATCTTTTCTTTATGTATCATTAACACTGTTACCAGAGTTGGCAATGTAGAGCCTGCCAGCCTAGGATTTATTATATGTTTTATTTGGTTGTATCTCACCTTTAGTATTTTTACAAATAACTCAAGGCAGCAAACATATCCAACAGACCTTCCTACTCCTATTTTCCTCCCAACAATCCTGTGAGATGAGTTGGATTGAGAGAAAGGGACTGGTTCAAGGTCGCATAGTTGGCTTTCATTGCTGGACTTGAACTCCTTCTTTCTAGCCTAATATCTTACCCACTAGACCAAACTGGCTCCAATTATTATGGCTTTATTGTTATACTAAAGAGTATTTCTTCAGCTTGGTTTAGAATTTGTTTAAACTTCATCTTTTGCTAATTTGATCCTTTTCAGATCTATTCAATCCTCTAATTCCCTCATTGAAATTATAGGAATTGAAATCTGACATGTCAGGATGGAACCAGAGGAGTTTAAGACTAGGGAGCAAAAGATGGCAGAGAAATGTCCTTATTGTTTTATGAAACCAGTATAGTTTCATTTTAACGTCACTAGTTGACATAATGTTCTGCCCGCTTGGAATGATCGGTGCTACTTCATGCTTCATATTGAACTTCTAGTTGTATTTGGAACCTTTTCTATTTTCAAGAACTAATTAGTACTGGCTTCTCTCTGGCATGAATTAATTATGAGATTTGTGTATATTATGGACATCATGACTGTATATGGTGAAGCAGTTTGTAAAGTAATTCTTTCTCTGCAAAGGAATAATAAAATAAAAATAATAAAGTAAAATAAAATATATTGTTTGTTTGATTCCTTGTGCATAAAAATGCTTTTCCTGAACTGAATGAAAGATCTGATGTGCCATATTCTGTGCTTTTTATAGACGAATTATAAAGGGAAACTTTATAATTGAAGAGTTTGTTTGAATATATACAGTTTTATTAACCATCAGTTCTAAATTTCATTTATTTATTTTTTTATCCATATCTCACCTTTATTATTTTTACAAATAACTTAGGTAGTGAACATAACTAATACTCCTTCTTTCTGCTTTATTCTCCACAACAACCACCTTGTGAGGTGAGTTGGGATGAGAGATCACCCAACTGATTTCATAGCCAAGGCGGGACTTGAACCCACAATCTCTTGCTTTCTAGCTTTCTACATTAACTACTAGACCAAACTGATTCTCCATGAGCATTTTTGTTGCCAACTAAAATGTAGAATTTTAATCCATTTTCTCAAAGAGAATAATCAGTACTGTATTACATTAATCATAGTGACTGAATAATAAACTATGAAATAGGAAATGTTTCAGCCTATTGGATGGGGCAGTATTGCAGCTTTCTGCAATACTTCCCACATTCTGCTTTCTTGAACTTTAAAGGGGAATCCAAGTTCCACTCCATTGTTAGTTTTAGAAGATCACTGGATGGTTTTGCCAGTTATTGTCCCACTATCTCATTTCTTTAACAAGCTTATTATTATGAGGAAAAATAGGAGAATAATGAATCATTATCATGTTTAAAATGCAATTATTAAAATGAATCTTTGATTAAATCGATTTAAGTGCAGTCGATTTCAGGTGCAGAAACAACATTTTTGCTGAATTTTATGCCCTTTTTATTGCGTTACCTTTGTGTTGTCCCAATGTTTGAATTGCCCTGCCCCTCTGGTATTCAGAAAGTGTGCAAAGACCTGGAGACAGTATTTTTATGTTGTTGTTTTTAACTTGAGTAATGGAGAGAAAATTGTTTATCACTTAGAATCAGTTGGAACTGGAACACTCCATAAACAGTGTAAATAAACATACAACTAAATTTAACATCATTTTGGTAATGAAGGATATTATTTCATCATTTGGTTAATGATATGATCACCAAATGACGTAAGATGACACAAATGATACTATTTGAGTAATTTGTATAATTATGTTAGGATGAACGATGTACCCTCTGATTTAATAGATAATTGGGAATAATCTACATTCCCTGCCCAAATGGTCCATTAAATCAATAGACTATCATATTTCAGAATTTAAAAAAAAATGAAATGTGGACATGTAAGTGAAAAATCCGCTTGAAGGCTATTGCTTACAGTAGATGAAGAAATTTGAGGAAATGGAAAATGGAAGAAATGAAGCTTTTCTGTGCTTAAATCTGGATCCATTGTAAATAGCATTGTTTAAATTACTGTAAGCCACATCTTACCATATCCTTAAGGTTCAGCATCATTTTGAAATGTCCATTAATAATAACTTATATTATGGGAAAGATGCTTTACACAGCACTGGTTCAAAGCTGCAGTACAGTGTCTTAATTATCCAGATAATCCTGTTTGCTTGTATTTTTAAACTATGAACTGCTAGGTAATTATTCAATTCTTAATAGAAGTCAAATGGCAATGTAAACAATAATTAGGATGTTAGACAGACTAATGCGCTTCAAAGCAAATTGGATTTTTTTTTTCATACTATTCAGCATGAAGTCCCATAAAGCTAACAATTTAGTGGCAAGGAAACAAGTTCCATTTTGTTCATATTTTATGGTGTTATCTCTTCATGCCTTGTTTGAGAGAATAACAGTTTGCCCCAAAGAGGCTGCCTGCGCCAGAGCCAAATGTCACTTTAACAATTGGTTCCCTGCTGTTTGCCAGTTGGCTGTGCTCTCCCATGGCTCCAGATCCCTTTTTTGTTTGTTTTAGCTCTGCCAGGTCAGAGGTTAAACAGAACACTGATTTCATCCCACAATATTGACAGCAGGTAAATATAGACAAGTTTGATGCTTGATCAGCATGCAGTCCATGCTGAAGAGGTATTGGTATCTTTTCAGGAAAAATATGCTTACTTTAAGAGTTACATCTTCCTACTTGATTTTTCTTTGATTCTGGATCATATCTCCTTGAAAAAGGAGCTCTCCTTCTGTTTGATGCATTTTTCCCCAGCAGGCAGCCTTAGAAATAAGCAATATGTTTGTAAAAAACAGAAATATTTTAGAATAATGCACATCCTGTTTAAAACTTTACTTTTTCTTCTTTTCTTTTAAAAAGGATCAGGGATCTGCAATCTGGACCCTAACATCTCCCTGAGTATTATACTTTTAAGATCTGAGTTAAAATACAGAGCAATTAAATTTCACAATAAATGTATTTCCCCTTATCTTCTTTTTTGTCAGTGCAATGATTTTTTTCCTTTATCTTTTCTCTACCCAAATATTTTCATCATAGTGGCCTTCCATATAAAGTTGTTGGCTGCAGAACCTTTGTTTAGCATGCTCTTAATGTTCTGACTCAGGACTGAATGATTTGAACAATTGGTTTTTTATGTTTCATAATCATAACCTTTAGGAAATATGCTGGTGTTCCTTGTAGGAAGTTTACTTGCTTCCATTGTTACCGTCAGATTAGTGTTTTCATTGGGGAAGTGGGAGCAAAAAAATAATAATAATAATAGTGAAACAGCCAAAAGATGTATATTTTATTTATTTATTTATATTTCTTCTAAGCATGAAAATAATTTACCCAACAAAATTAAAAAAATATAGTGCCACTTTGTGTTCTCTTTCACTAGATTACCAGGCTTGAATGAAAACTAGTTGAAGGAATTAACAAAGTGTATCTTCCCCAGAAAATATAATAATGCAATTCCCTGAGTAACCCCAGTTGCTGAATGGCATCTTAAATAGAAAAGCATTGTATCAGTTTTAGTAGATAGCCATCAGCATGACCAATGGATTTTTATTTGTTTAAATTATGTTGGTTTCCTATGGAACTCAGCTTCTAATGGCTGTATTTTCATGGCATGGTGTGGAAATGATTTGCTGTCCCTTCAAATTATTTTCTACTTAATCTAGGTTACACATTGTAGTTTTTCTGTCTCAGACTAGCTTTTTGTCTGTAGCTGAAAAAGATGTTTCTTCTTAGAAACCGTTCCCTTTGAAGTGACATCCTTTTGGTGATTGACACCATCACAGGGAAATTAGCATGTTAAAAGAAGTGGATCAATACCTTGTCTCCCTTTCCACTTCCCATCTCTCCAAGGCAAGAGAATACTGACATCTAGCACTATAAGTGTCTGCAGAGGAAGCAATTTTAAGAATGGCATCAATAACAGGATAGCACCTTGGTCAACCTGAGGTTGCTTGATCTACTTCTCAGATTCAAGTACAGTCATTTGCAAATGTATTCAGGAGAATTGACACTTTTAGGAAGCATAGGCAGTTCATGTAATTATGGAGCAGATTAGAAGGTATGTGTAGGGAGATTCTGGAGATCAATACAAGGGCAGAAGTTGACTGAACTACTTCTTAGATGTTGGAGCACTTAATTTTGTAACATTTAGCATGAGTATGTAAGAGATTTCTCTGAACTTCTCTTATAGGCATGTAGTTATAACCTCTCCCCACCCCCAGTCATTTTATAAAATGTTCAGACAGCAGGATGGATAAATTAACTGCAGTTCTGTAGTACTGTTAGAGCAGTCTTGTTAATTGAGAACAGCTAGAGTTTCCTAATTGTTTTCATTAATACTGCTTTTTTCCACATTTTTATAGAATGTGGTTTTGATAGGACCACTTAGATCAAGTGACAAGCAACATCAAGAGTCTGTGTTGTATTATCGTCTTTACTAGGTGGCTTAGGGCCAGTTATTCCATCTTAGTCCATTTATCTCACATGATTATTGCTGTGGGGATAAAATTAGGCAGTTCTCCCGCCCCCATATGTATGTTACTTTTCATTTCCAAAGAAAAGACAATCTTTAATGGGATAAGAAATAAAGCACCATCAATGCTTATAATTGTTTTATTTCATTTTAACTTTGTTTTCAGCCCAGTCACTTGTTGAGATGGGTGGCCATATGCATTGGATAAATAAATAAATAAATAAATAAATAAATAAAATGTGAATTTATTGTATTACATTTTTAAGAATATGGAGGATAATGGTTGACTTGTGGAAGAGTTTTGTGATTCTGTGAAAGTTACAGCTACCTTTCTCTGATAAAATTCTTTTCATTTTGTGATTGATTATCAATATGGCACAAGTTTGTTCTTAGAGAATTCTGACCTTGATTGCTGCATTGGCTTTAGACAGTACAGTTAGATTTTCTGTTTTTACATTCCCATCTGTCAAGCATAGCTGACACTAAGTAACAGAAGTAGGATTCTTTGCATAAATATATCAAAGATGAATAGTATTCTTCAGCTGGTAGGGACCTTTTATTATTATTATTATTATTATTAATCAAATTTATATACCGCCCTTCTCCCAAGGGACTCAGGGCGGTGTACAGCCTATCTAAAAACCCACAAATATACAAAAATTAAAAAAGTATTAAACCAATTTGGCTGATAAATAAAAACTAAACAGGTCCCACCCCCCCACCTTAAAACCCCAATTTAAAATTTAAATACCATGGAGACCAAAATTAAAACCATTATCTCAGCACAGGCCGGCCAGCTCAAAGAGCCAGGTCTTCTTTATTCCCCAAATATTGTGATATTTTAATTGGGAAATCAGTTTGAGTGATAGTAATATTTGGATGCACTTTACCTGAACTGGAAGTATTTTTTCTTGAAAAATATACCCCTACTTTTCTTATTTCTGCTGCAACTAAATAAATTTTCACAGAAATAAACTTATGTCTAGGGGTGAAAAAAAAATCTAGTTCTGATGAGGAAGAAATAAATTGAGAAAGATGCAGGTTTTTATTTTTAAAATCCAGTTCAGTTTACAGATGTGAAATAAGTATTTGGGATATATTTATATCCCATTGCAATGTTTTGGCAGCTAAAGAAACTTATAACTTACTGTGACCTATTAATTATAAATACACAGCAATCAGACCAGCTGATTATTTATTATTGTACTAATATACCAATATAATGTTATTATTGTCATTACTATATGTTAGTATTATATTATATGGTATATTTTAATGATAAATAATAAAAAATATATCATATATTTCTGTTTCTTTCCTTATCAAGGCAGCTTATAACTATTAAAGAATTACAAATGAGAGTAAACCCCATTTGGATTTCGAGTACATCATAGTTCATAGTTAATGGTTAAGAAGGCTTACTAAAAATCTCACTTTTGCATGAAGTATGAAGATAATATGCTAGAAAGTAGATCTTTCCATAGATGAACACAGCCTCTAGTCTCTTGACATTTTTAAGGCCAACAACATTTCCACATAATAGTAGGCTGTGTTTTGCAAATACTAATAGTCAGGTGTGTAATGAGAGAGGCAAATGTTTGGATAGTTAAACCATCCAAGACCATCAAGGACTTTAAAAATTAATACCTATAACTTTCAAGCAATTTACAACTAATGTAGGTCTTTCGATACAGGGATTATATGATCTTTAATGTTACAACCTTCCTGCCATATGTACCACATGTAATTTCTAGACACTTAGCCTCACAGAAAGCACATTGCATAGTTAAAATATAATATAATCAAATGTCATTGGCTTAGGAAAAGTTGGAACAAGCGCAGTAGATATACTGTAACTGTGAAAATGTTCCTTCACACAGTTATATCTTCAAATCCAGAGGCAGTTGATATGTAAGGAACAATCTGGAAAAGAACACTATTCAAAACAGGCTGAATTACAGCTCTAAACTCTAGTTAGTTATTTCCCAAAAACAGTTCTGTTTTGTTTTGATTTAAATTCAGCTGATTTCCTTTTAGTACCATTCAAGAGAACTTATTGGTTCTTGTAGTTTAACTCCAAAGTTCCAATGATCTTCCCCCCAAAATTTCATGAACACGTTCAGTATCACCCAAGACATGATGGTTCCTATTGCACCAAACTCAAGTTTCTGTTCTACTACAATGCAGCAGAAAAGATCACTTAGACAAACATGGCAGTCTAAAAGCATACTATGATCAGTGAGCTTGAAAGCTGATAATATTTCAAGGAGAATCAGCAAGTGTGTACTCAGACATTCTAGTGTCCAGCACATATTTGTCCAAAATATAAATAGAGTTATCCTGAGGTAAAATGGACAGCCTATAAATTAAATAAACAAATGAATAAATACAATTTAAATTCAATATTCTTGCCACAAACATAATTGAAATCAGATCATGTAATCAGTATAACTTGGCTTCATCTGAAGCTACAAAAGTATTACACCTTCTCCAGAATTATCCAGGCTTACTGTCAAGAAAGAATATAAACAATTTTAAGTCTGATAAGAGACAATTATCATGGACCATAGTCACACGACCTGTGTCATTAATTTAAATGGGGGGGGGGGATCAGAATCAAGGAAGTCCATGGCCGGTTGATATACCTTCAAATATTTTCAAATCTACAAGCTAAAAAGGATCGAGCAGAAGAATCCAAATTAAAATTGATCCTGCTGGCTGCAGTGAATGATATAAAGAGATCAAAATGAACTAAAATTTGTTCTGGTTGCAACCAATTAACATTTGAAAAGAATAGAATCACATAATATGGTTGTTCTATTTGCAATGAGCCTGTACTTTGAGATATGCTTCATCCCAAGCGCATACTGATCTACTGAAAATTTCTCCATTTGTGTTTTAGGTTGCATTGCATACATACAGCCCCCGGGAGGGCTGTATTTTGCATTGCATTGCATACATACAGCCCCCGGGAGGGCTAGCAAATCAAACTTTTTAAAAAAGGAGAAACATTTCCTTTTTGCATTTGAGTATGCAAAGACAAAGAAGTTAAGATGGGAAGAGAGCAAGGAAGGAAAAATAAAGGAAGAGGGAAAGGAAGAACAAAGGAGTATGAAGAAGAAAGGAAAAAGGAAAGGAAAGGAGCGGGAAGAAAGGAAGGAAGGAGATTATAATGAGTGAGGGTCTGAGGAAAGTCCTGCCTTAGCAGTTGGCCACCACAGATGCTCCTGACACAAGTGACTTTGAGCTGGTCATACCCATCTTGGCCATGCCTCTCCCAAGGTCAAACACAACTCTAATGTGGCTCTCAATGAAATCTATTTACTAAAAATATTATTATGACTCAATGGCATCAAGTCTAATTGATTTGGCATCAAGTCTGATTGATTGATTTAATTTTTAGATCAACCAAACAAAACCTTATATTAATAAAATATAAGGTTCAGAGTAGATATTTCTGATCTAACTGTAAAATATAACATGTCTTCTGCATAGAGTTGTAACATATACTCTTTTCCCACAAAAGTTCAATTGATGTTTTCAGAAATTCTGATTATGCTTTCAAGCTCAGTTTAAATGAAGAGAGAAAGAGGACATCCTTGGTATATACCCCAATTTAAATTGAACCTAGGACAGGGTATACCATAACCCATGATTTATGACTTTGTTAAAACACATCAATTAAAATTATAAAACTTTGGGGTAAAAGTCAGACTGTGTTCAAAATTTCTAAGAAAGCTATATTTTCATAAGTTTGACAGCCTTTAAGAAATCTATCTGGAGCTGGCAGATGAGCTGTAATCTATCAGGGAAGATAGTTATTAAACTCTTAACCTCTGTATTTAAAGAAATATTTCTTTAAATAGAATACATAGTAGGATTGTTGCCTGGTTCAGGAATAACTATATTTATTTCATAACAGTTAAAAGGTAGGATTTATTTGAAAGAGCTTCGCCATGTAGTAAAATGGGAGATAAAATAAGAGCTAAAAAAATTCAGTGTACTTCTTGTAGCAGTTCACTGAAAACCATCAGGTCCAGGTGAGTAATTGTTTCAAGTGTCAAAGTGAAAACATTCAGCTTTATAAATTAGAGGAAATGAATAGTGTTTTTCTGTTGCAAGCATACTTTATTTACAAAATAACTAGAAACAAAAGAAACAGCAGTACATCTAAGAAGCAAGCGAAAGAGACTATAATGAAAGTGAAGTAGAAGTAAAAAAAAAAAAAAAACTCCTCCCCTACACACATGTGCAGTAAACCAAACATCACAAGACACTCATATATTGTTACTATGGAAACTTTGATAACCAGTCCGATTTATTCTGTAAACTTCTGTGGAAGTTCACCAGATAAACCAAAACAACACAGTGATACCCCCTTCTTTGTCTGATGAGCGGATAAGACACATATCAGATAAGGCACATATTAAGGCACATATTCTAACGCAGGTATTCATGCTGAGCAGCTGCAAGTGGTCTGTTGATGTAACCTAAAAATTGCAATATAAAATATTTCTGCAAAGCGTTAGCAAAACTCTCATTCATTTGCTTATTTGAAACAATATAAACAATATCATCAATATGAATAAGAATTATCTCATATGCATTCTCAGATCTTTTTGTGAACACGCATTCATCAGTTTCAGATTTAATAAAACCCATTAAATTTAGTTTGTCAGTAAGACATAAATACCACATTAAACCACTGTTTCAGACCATAAAGACTTTTGTTTAAGAGCCAGGTATCCCCTTCTTGCTTCCGGAACCCTGGAGGACCTTTGACGTAAATTTCTTCATTCAGGAAGAATTGCAGGTGTAAACACCTTGAGTTGCTTTAGACTGTCCATTTCAGCCTGCATAGCCTCATGCCAAGGTAAGGATGCTTTTGACAATTGCCATGAAAATGGCTCTGGAGGGATTCCCTTATTGACCCTCTCGGAACATCTCGGAACAACGGTCCATTCTTCTTCCATTTCGTCCTCATCTTCTTCCTCGTCGCTAGCCTCAGCATCGATGGCTTGTGAAGACGGAACCTCTGGTTGAGAAGAACTAGTTGATGGAACATGCGCCTGATAATCTCGATCATCAGACTGCGTAACATCACATCTAGGAAAATAAACTCCAGAATCATTGGAGTGAATCCTGGACCAGTCAGCATCTTCTTCAAAATTAAAGGATTGAGAAACCACTATTACATGTCTGGAGTCAACGAACTTACTGCATCTGGAATTGTCATCAATACCCATGAATCTCAGTGTTTTTGCTGCTGGACCTCCTTTCTTCCTTTGAGCTAAGGGAATATTCACCATAGCGTATGAACCAAAAATATGGATATTTCTCAAATCGGATTTATATCCATATAACATGAAGAAAGGTGTCTGATTTATTACACTGCTTCAGATATGATTAACGATGTAGTTTGCATATTTAATTGCTTCATCCCAGTATGGGAAACTCAGATTAGCGTCTTCTAGGAGACAATGCATCATGGTTTGCAGGACTCCATTTCTGCGTTTCGTCACTCCATTTTCTGCAGGAATGTAGGGAGCTGTGGTCTGGTGCAGAATTCCATTCTTACGCATCCAGTACTGAAAACGCTGGGACATGAATTCAGCCCCGCGATCACTTTGAATTCTGGCGATGTGAATACCATGTTGAATGTTGACATAAGTTGCAAAGTCTTTAAAAATCTGAAAGGTCTCTGATTTTTCCTTCATAGGAAACACAAATCCATATCTAGAATAATTGTCAACAATTGTTAAGAAATATTTTCTACCACCAAGTGTTGGTGCAAATGGACCTACTATGTCAGTATGTACCAAATCAAAAATGCGTGTTGACAGGCGTGTAGTGTGTTTTGGAATAGCTGCTGCCTTGGATTTGGCTTTCTTGTAGACAGCACAATCCAAGAACATCTTACACCCCTTCAGATCCAAATCTTTTACGAATTCTGGCATCTTGCTAAGAACATGAAAACTGGCATGCCCCAATCTTCTATGCCACTTATGGATACACCTGGAATGCAAAAGTTTACCTATTAATGAATTCTCAACCTTCTTATTAGGAACCTTAGGTTTGCTTTGAGCAATCTGTTTCTTACTTCTATTGGTTCTAGGAATCTTTGGGATAGCAACAGGATATCTCTCAGGAACATCTCTCTCTGGGCCTGTGCTCCCTCTTGTTGGAAAAGCTATACTTGCCTGTGCTTGCAAAGTAGACTTCGGCTTTAGGTAATAAACACCACCAATTAATATGGTTTCAGCAACAATATTACCTTCTTTCACCACATAACTTGCTTTCTCAAAATGGTGAACCTGGTACTTGGATACTTTCGACAAATGACTCTGACTAAGCAAACTTCTGGTTGCTGTTGGAATATAATAAACATCAGAAACAAATGCATCTAGCTCTTCAATGTAAACAGTTCCTTTTCCCTTGACCTGAACAGTAATTATTTGAAAAAGTGTACAGTTCACACATGTCAGGTTCAGGCTCATGCATTTCTGTGAAAAGATCTCTTCTGTAGGTAACATGCACTGCTACTCCACTATCCAAAGTCCAGAGATGTCTTCTGTCATAATCCGGATTTCCTTCATTGGTTAACGCCAATGTGATGTGTGGAGCTTGTAGATCACGTCTGCAACCATGATGACCTTGTCTTTCACCTCTGCCCTTGCTTCTGGAATCTGTTCCTCTTGGCTGGTACATGACAGGTGCTGGAGATTGCTGGGGACAATCACGGATGACATGTCCCAGATGACCACAGATGTAGCATCTTGGCATCCTTGGAACGAAGGCCTTTCCTCAGAAATTACGACTTGGATCTGGACCTCCCAATGCAGGTGGTCCTCTCAAATGTGGCGTGGCATGCATGAATTCTTCTTCTTCAGTTAAAATTCTGCATACATGATCAACTGTGCGCTGAGCAATAGGCACTTGATTAACTTTTGAAATGGCATCTTTCCATTCATGATTCAATGAGTTAATAATAACTTGCTCTGGTTGAGCAATGCCTGCTTGGAAACCAGGAGGCGCTGGAGCTGGCACAGGTGCCGGCACTGGCTGGCTTGCTGGAGACATCTGTACAGCAGACTGACTCATTGACAACTTTATAAAAGCTCTTTGTAAATTTTGTAAATGTTCATGTATTTCATTCAAATCCCCAGCAGATGGTGCTGCAATATTAGAAATGGCAGATGCTCTTGCTTTTTCAACTGAGTCAGCATCATGAGACATATCACGAAGTATCTGTGATGTAGGTATAGCTCTCTGCTCTGATTGGTCTGACACCACTCCCTTGTGACCAATTTGTGGGTGGACCCTTGGCTTCAATGAAGAAGGCAAGATGGAGGACTCAGGAACTCTAATCACACCCTTACCTGGCTGAAGGGACAGTGCAAACGTCTTAGCTTGCTGTAAGCTGTGTTCAAAAACTGCAATCTGTTGCATATAATCCTGCATAACTCTCTGACTCATCGTTGGCTCAGGATTTAATGGAGTATAATAAATTTCACCTTTCTCTTTGGATGAAAAATGCTCAGCTGTCTGTATAACTTTAGATTTAGCACCAAGCTTTTCATATTCTTGCTTTTAATATTCTTGCTTCTCATACTCTGGCTTCTCAGGCTGAGTTTGATAGCATGCATCATAAATAAAACTTGGTACAGACCTGCTTTCTTGTCCTCCATTAGCAGCCTCCTCCAGATGAATAGCGGTAGCCAGCGGTGTCTGCCAACTTCTTATCTCCTCCTTAGGTATTTCAGAAAATGATAATAAATCTTCCTCCGGCCAAGCTCTTCACTTTGTTTTTCCTTTCTTTCGTGGCATTGTAGAGGTGATTAAAGTTACTCACAAATTCCTCAGAATGTTGTGAGCTAACAAAAACAAATTCATCCGGCAAACAAAAAACATAATAAACCATCCTCTGCTACCATGTGTCAAAGCGAAAAAATTCAGCTTTATAAATTAGAGGAAATGAATCGTGTTTTTCTGTTACCGGCATACTTTATTTACAAAATAACTAGAAACAAAAGAAACAGCAGTACATCTAAGAAGCAAGCGAAAGAGACTATAATGAAAGTGAAGTAGACGTAAGAAAAACAAAAAAACTCCTCCCCTGCACACATGCGCAGTAAACCAAACATCACAAGACACTCATATCTTGATAACCAGTCTGGCTTATTCTGTAAACTTCTATGGAAGCTCACCAGACAAACCAAAACAACTCAGTGACATAAAGCAGGTTCAGCTATGGTCTTGGCCATAAACCTTAGTTTAAGAAACTGATTAGAAATCTTATATGTGTGGCTAAATGTTAATGTATTTAAAAAGTCACATACTCATACAAATAGAGATAGGCAATACAAGTTAATCTGCAAAATAAATAATGTAATATGGTAACAACTAGTAATTGAAGAATATAATTTGGATTTTGTACTCCAAAAGGAATTCCAAACTTAATCTCAGTCATCTCCAACTACTCTTTTTCTTCAATGCAGTTGAGTCAACTTTTCAGAGATTGCTTAATCAGGCCTCTGCAGTTTTCTTGGCAAGGCTTTTCAGAAGTGGATTGCCATTGGCTCCCTCCTAAGGCTGAGAGAAAGTAACTAGCCTAAGGTCACCCAGCTCACTTTGTGCTTAAGACAGGACTAGAACTCATGACCACCCAATTTTTAAACTGATATCTTAACTACTACAACAGACTGGTTTTATTATATGGTATACTTAATATAAAAACATCATTTCAGAAAATTTATGATTTGATCATGCATCCAAACAACAACTTCTCCAATAATTAAAATACAAAGACTCACTATTTCAGCTAATAATTCAACTAGCAATTAAATTATTATCAGGATGATATTATTATGGGGTTCCAGAGAATGTTGAAAGTCATGTGATTGTAATTATTTTGGTCAGAATTTCCTGTATATATCAAATTCCTGTGTGTACCCAATTCCCATGTGTGCTAAATTCCTATGTGTACTACATTCAGAAACCTCCAAAGTGATTATAAAAAATTGAATGTTGTAGTCATAACCATAAAGGAAGTACCAGATTACAGTCTTTTCTGTAAAAATTATTGGCAGTATTGTAACAGAAAGTATCATAAACTACCGATTAATAACATGCTCAAGTAGATACAGGATTACCATTCTGAATCTTTGGGGATCAGAATTTCAAATGTCCCTTTAATAACTTTGCAGATAAATATCTTTAAGAAATATAAACAAGGTATAAGACTTACGAAAAGCAACTCCCATTAGCTGCTTCTCCCAAGAGGTTGACTTCTGGGTAGATGTCTCTAGGATTGCATTATCAATTCTTAAAACAAATGGATCAGTTTTGAAAGTTTATGTATTTGCTATAGTTTATCTAATAACACTTTTTGTAATTATTTTGCCAGGAGGGTAATAAATTAATAGGATTTATATTATTTTCTTCACTGAAAAAATTAAAAACGCAAGTTTATTCATGTGCAACATTAATTCTGTTTTAATTTTTGTTCTTCCATATTCAGATACAGTTATGTCAATTTGTAACACTTTCTGAATTATGACACACTGATGACAAAATGTTTATGTAATCAGTAATGCTCATCAAATTTTTTCTGGGTAGCTGATCTTCTATGTTGACTATTTCTCAATATTGCTCAAAATTTATGTGCAGTTTGAAAAGCTGATAAAATATGTACAAATTACACCATCTATATTTTTAGATACATGGCTGAAAATAGCATGTAAGTACATTTTCATGTTAATCTATCCACTTGGAAGATGTCAGACTGTTAAATAATAGTAAAATTAATTAATTAATCTGGAAGAAACTGAAATGCCTTCTTAATTAAGAAGGAGGTAGACATTTTGGTTTCCTGAGCATAGTTAAAGTTTATACATTGGACTAATACACCTGTTGCATCACATTACTTGCTACTAAAATAATTGTTTACTGTATCATCCAAGATGTGTAGTTTTGGGATTTCATATCTTTGATATGTTTATCAAAGAGAAAAATATTAAGGTATAGAACAGGATGGTAATCTTTTTTTCTAATATTAGCTTCCTACTAATCGGCTTCTTCCTTAAAGCCATCAATCACAAATGCATGTAATATTCAGTGAGAAAAATGGCTGAGATATAATTTACAAAGCTTTTAAATAGGGTGCTTTCTTTCACAAACTGTACATGGCTTTCTTTCTTTCTAGCCCAAAGCCTAAATAGCTTCTTAAAGTTCAAAGTGAGTACAGGGTCTTGCCTGGTCACTATAATTCTTGTTCACCATAGGTGTTTAGGCAAGCAGCTAATTGTAAGCTTAAAATAAACCATTAGTTGCAATTCTTTCCTATGCTGTGAAAGGCATTAATGGTTTTATGAAGGTTATAAAACAGTGGATAATCTACAATGTTCTTTGGAAAATCTCATTTCCGCATCTTGGATCCCAGAAGGCCTACAGGATTAAATATTATTGTAATCAGGTTGAATTCCAGCAGAGGTAAAAAAGAAGCCAAGGACTTAGAAAAGGAAAAAAATATATTTGCATGTATGAAGTAACAGTGGGAGTGGCAGACTCCCTGTCGTGGACGGATATTTAAGAAATTTTCAAATAGAATGGATTTCAGAGGGAAAGGTGCTTGAATCAGAGGTTATGATATTTTCTTAAACCATATGATAGTAAATTCCTTTAAGTCTTCAATTAAAAAAGGAATTGCAGCTTTAATACTGCTGAAAATATGTCGGGTAAGTCCTTTAGTTGTACTGCAGACAAGACAAAAAGAAAAGAAAAAAATTATGGCACAGTCCTAAACATATATGTTCAGAAGCAAGTCTATTACATACCATGGAGTCTTCTGTCATATGAATGCATATTTTGTAAGAGTAAATGTACAGAATATACCATGGAATATTTGCAAGTAAATACATATTTAATGTAAAAGACATTTGGATGTCTTTTTAAATTCTAATTAACCCTTGTATTTCTTGTCTTTTCCCTACTTTTTCCTACAAATTTGCTAATTATAATCATAAAATTTGTGAGATTCTGCTTGCTGATTGTAGCCTCAAGGAAGGAACAATCTTTTATTCTGTTTTATTCTGATTGGTTCTTCTTGAAGTCCATAGTACCATTAGTACAGCTTTATCTATAGTAGGTCTGTTAACCCGTGGCCCGCAGGCAGGATAAGTCATGCGCTCGCCACGCCCACACTCAGTTTAGTGAAGGGAGAAAAAAGTCACATTATGTGATGATGCCTTGACAACATGAGTTTGACACCCCTGATCTACAGCTTCATAAATAACATGCATTTTTATTACTTCTCTTCTTCTCAGTCTTCAGCTGTCATGATTGTATATTACTGACCATTGTTTTAACTACTCTGATCTTGTAAAGACATTTAATCAACCATTCTTGGAAATGTGATGCTGGTTAAGAAGATCTTTGATCTGATCTTTGATCTTCTGTTGAATGTCTCTTAACCAAGCAAGCAATTAAATGAAAAAAAAATATGGCTAATATAAACAGTGTCTGAATGTATTGAGTTATTTTTTTTGTCTGCTTTAATCAATTGTTATATGCTAATCCTGCTTTTGTTTACAGAAGTAGAAGTCAGATTGATTAAAAAAGAAACATTTAATTTTGTTATCCTCCATAAATAGGAACTATTATAGAAAATAAAAGCCTGGGATATTATGTTAAGCCTTAATTTTAGCACACTCGTGTTTCTGAGAAACCCTAATATTTTGTATGAGAATTCAGTTTCAAAAATAGTGACACACACATAGTAAATGCATACACATTCACATATATACATAGGGAATAGAAGGGGAACTTACCAAATTTGCAGATGATACTAAGCTGGCAGGAATAGCTAACACCCAAGAAGATAGGCTCAAGATCCAGATGGATCTTGACAGACTAGAAAACTGGGCCATATCTAACAAAATGAAATTCAATGTAGAGAAAAGTAAAGTCCTATACTTAGGCAAGAAAAACTAAAAGTACACGTATAGACTGGATGAAACCAGGCTCAATAGCAGTAACTGTGAGAGGGATCTTGGAGTCTTAATGGACAACCAATTAAATATGAGCCAGCAGTGTGCAGCAGCCACCAAAAAAGCTAATGTAAGCCTAAGTTGTATTAACAGAGGGATATAATCAAGATCAAGGGAGGTACTAATGCCACTCTATAAAGTCTTAGTAAGACCACACCTAGAGTACTGCATCCAGTTTTGCTCACCACATTATAAAAAAGATACTGAGACTCTAAAAAAAGTACAAAGAAGAGAAATCAGGATGATTAGGGGACTGGAGACTAAAACATACGAAGAATGGTTACAGGAACTGGGCTTGGCTAGTCTAGTAAAGAGAAGGACTACAGGAGACATGATAGCAGTCTTCCAATATTTGAGGGGCTGCCACAAAGACGAAGGGGTCAAGCTATTTTCTAAAGTGCCTGTAGGCCAGACAAGGAATAATGGATGGAAACTGAACAAGGAGAGATTTAACCTGGAAATAAGGAGAAACTTTCTGACAGTGAGAACAATCAACCAATGGATCAGCTTGCCCTCGGAAGTTGTGGGAGTGCATCCCTTGAGACTTTCAAGAAGAGATTGGACTGCCATTTGTCAGAAATGGTGTAGGGTCTCCAACTTGGGCAGGGGGTTGGACTAGATGACCTACAAGGTCCCTTCCTACTCTGATTATCTGTTATCTATTGGCAATACAAAATGTATAGTTACATATTGAAGATAATATTTAGCAGCAAACATTTATATCCTTCCAAGAGTGCACTGCTTATGTTTACTAAAGCTGCAGTCAAATTAATTTAGTACATATTGGTTAGATGAAATGTGCCAAAATATGTTTTGATAAATTTGTAGACTTTTTATTGCTGTCCATGTCAATGCACATTTTTTTGCAAAAAGTGACCCGTTACTAGTTTGCTATAGTAATGGAGATGTCATAAATTTTAAACGCTATAATTGGACCTAGTATTAGTTACAGGATCAAAACACTAATTCAACATGTAATATTCATTCTCAGTTGTACGGGTCGGAGAATCCAAAGCGTGGGCTGTCTCCTGCTTCCTTGCTTAAAGACGGAGTCAATCAAAGTTTAGTCCAGCCCCCTTTCCACTGCACATGCCCAGTTTTTG
This sequence comes from Bungarus multicinctus, assembly GCA_023653725.1. NCBI lineage: Eukaryota > Metazoa > Chordata > Lepidosauria > Squamata > Elapidae > Bungarus > Bungarus multicinctus. The sequence continues at coordinate 36,747,386 of CM042844.1, forward strand.
ACTCCGTATTCATGCAAAGAGGACACAAGGAGAGAGTGCTCAGAAAGAAAGATAAAAAATATAGGATCAACACTTTGGATTCTTCAAGAAAAAAAAAGAGAAAAGAGAAAGAGTGAAAGTCAGCAAACTGTGAGTAAGTGAAAGAGCTGGGACTTCATCCCAAGATGGGAAAGCCCACATAACTGTTTGGTGTTAAGAGAATAAGCGTCAGCAGCCTCAGTAAGAGCGGGCGGGCTCTCGATCGGCTAACAAGGAAGGAGGGCAAATTAACTCAGCTTTCCCAGAGCCTTTGTTAAACAAACCAGAAGCTGCACAAAGCCTCCAGCACTCTCTTTAATTGGGGCAAACTCAGTCTTAAGCTGAGCAAGCTTCCAATACAGCCATACAAGCCTACCCAGGAGAAAGGAAGGGTAGAATCCATGCTCAGGCCAGTCTGAGTATACTCATAACCGGGACATCTGTCGGCAAAAGCCAAAGGGAAAGACTATAGCCGAATTTTCTGAAAGCCTGGAGAAACAGGAATTCTCTGCCCCCAGTTCAAGCAGAGAGCAAAGCACAAAGGAACCCAGACAGGCTGGGAGAGCTTCAGAAAGGCCTCTCAGCAGGGTTTCCAAGGCAGATGAGAGGGAGGCATTAAGGAGACAAAGGGCCATTGAGAAATGCTTCTCAAGGGCGGAAAAGGAGGCGGAGAAGAATGGAAATTCCCACGCTCCAACAAGCAAACCAATGAAAACAAAGTATCAGGAAAGGAGCGCAACACTAGAGGGTGCTGAAGATCAGCCTTTTCAGCCTGCTCTTTGTGTAGACGAAGGATTGAGTGAATCAGAAAGACAATGCTCTCAGGCATGCAACGAAGAGCCCTCCCCCAAGAGAAAGAGATTTTCAACAGAGTCTAGCTCTTCCTCCACAGTATCGGAAATCAGGGAACAGTCTTTTAAAGAGGAAATGAGGGCTATAATGAAAGAAATGATGGCAAAATTCAGGGACAGTCAGGGTAACAGACCCAGCCTGATACATAATGAGAGGAGACAGGATGCTCATCATCATTCTACTCAAGCAGGAGGAATAAGGGAGGAACTGGGCTTTCAGGGAGATAGTTCCAGCAGATCAGACACTCACAGTGAGGCCTCTGTTTCAAGAGAGGAAGAATATAGGGAGTCAGCTTTCTCAGATGAGGAAGCTAATGAAGCAGAAACCCCAATGTTCACACGTCTATTTTGTCACCAGCTGTTTAAGATGCTGCTGGGGAAGGCTAAGACAGCAACAGGTCTGGGAAGAATCACAGAGACAGGAGGGTCTGAGTTAGAACCATCTGATCCCAAAGATAGATTTTTTGCTAGAACCAAGGTTGAAAGTGAATCCATATCTTCACCTGAATTGTTCAGGAAAGTGATGGAAGGACAGTTGGACAGACCAGTTATTTTCCCAACGCCAGGGGGGAATGAGAGGAAATTTTATAATGCGGAACTAACAGACCTATTTCCAGTTCCCATGATAGACAGCCCTGTGGCAGGCTCCATGTCTTCTACAGTGCTGGCTAACGAAGCTGAGGATGGTCTAAAAGAGAGGATAAGAAAACAGAACAGACCCTACAAAAGTTCACCAGGCTGCGGCATGGGCGGTAAGGGCAATATCCATGGCATCATTTTTCAGCAGAGCAGTCCTGATATAGATTGAACAGATGCAGAAAGGATGCCACCTGGTGATCTTTGATTGCAACAGGATTTGAATAAAATAACTGCTGCAACAGAGTTCATAGCAGATGCCATACTTAATGGGGTCAAGTACGCAACTAAGGCCATTGCAGCTTCAGTGGCTACAAGGTAACTTGTTTGGCTCTGCCACTGGCAGGCAGATCTGAAACATAAATGGAAACTGGCATCAGTTGCAGTTAAAAGGAACAAACTTTTTGGGCAGGCCATTGAGCCATTACTGATTGAAACCAAGGACAAGAGGAAGGTCTTACCCAGGAAATTTGGTCAGGCAGATAGGCGACCTTCTCCATATACACGGCAACAGCCCTTTCCTATCTCAGGGAGTGACCTCAGCTACTACCCATACACACAGAGACAGTACACAGACCCCTACTAGACATCCAGATAGGTCAGAATTTAGAGATAGGGATGGACAATGGTCCCCAGGAAGATGCCCCTTCTGGAGTTTGACCGGCAGGGCATTCTGGCATACAAAGTGATGGCTGGAACAATGCGTCCATTGGCTGGAGACTGGGCCTATTCACCAACCGATGGGAGTCCACAACAATGGACAAGTGGGTCCTAGACACATTAAGAAAAGGCCTAGTTCTGATTGGAGCTCAATCAGAAGATGCCCAACGCCAAGGAACAAAACCAAAAGAGTAATTATGGAAACAGCAGTTCAACATCTGCTGGACATTCAGGCGATACAAGTGGTACCAGAAAATGAACAGGGACAAGGGTTCTATTCAAACCTGTTTGTTGTGCAGAAGACATCGGGGGTGGGTGGGATGGAAACCAATTTTGGATCTCAAATTACTAAACAGGCACATAGTATACAGGAGATTCAAGATACAGTCCCTGCAAGCTATACTAGGGAGCATCTGGGAGGCGGATGTCTTGACATCAGTATACCTCACAGATCTTACCTACACATACCTATTATCAGGAGACATCGGAAGTTCTTGCACTTTTGTTACGCAGGGAGACACTACCAGTACAGGGCTCTACCATTCAGCCTGTCCTCAGCGCCAAGGACTTTCACCAAGGTACTGGCAGCAGTAGCAGCCTTCCTCAGGACAAAGCCCATATGGATCCAATGCTACTTAAATGGCATATTAATACAGTCAACATCGACTCTAAGAGCATAGAGAGATCTAGAAACCACAATACGGACATTACAAGAGCATGGTTTTTCGGTGAATTTCGAAAAGAGCCACTTAGAACCGAAAAGGCACTTACAACACTTAGGAGCTGTAATAGACATCAACTCCTGTGAGGTTTACCTGTCACAGGAAAGACAGGACAGCATAAGATCATCAATAAATCAAGTGAACATAGCTCCGGGGATGTCTTTGGACTTGCTGTCACAAATATTAGGGAAGATGATATCGTGTATCTCGATAGTACCTTGGGCCACGCTGCAGGCAAGGACATTGCAGGAACCAAGATATGAGTCCCCCCTTACCAGACAGCAGGCAAGGGCAATACAGGAACCAAGATATGAGTCCCCCCAGAGTGAAGTAGTCACTCCAGTGGTGGAGATCACCTGACTGACTATCACAACAGATGCAAGTTTAATAGGCTGGGGAGCCCACTGTCAGAGCCAGATTACACAGGGTCAGTGGTCTCAGTCAGACCTCAAGAACAACATCAACTGGTTGGAGCTCAGGGCATCTCACCTGGCTCTAAGGGCCTTCAGGTCAGTGATAGTGGGACAGCATGTGTTGATCCTGACAGACAATGTGACCGCCAAGGCTCATATCAACAGGCAGGGGGGTATTCACTCCCTAGCGCTCATGCAAGAAGCAGAGGGATTGGGCCACTGGGTGGAGATGCACCTTTTATCAATCACGGTGGAACACATATCGGGAATGGAAAACATTCAGGCAGATTGGCTCAGCAGAACAACGGTCAACCACTCAGAGTGGTGCCTACACCCAGACCTGTTCAGGGAACTGTCACACAGATTCGGGAGAGCAGTCCTGGACCTGTTTGTGATGCCAGCAAATGCACAACTCCGGAGATTCTATTCAAGATTTCCAACACAGGGAGTGGAAGGAACCAATGTAGTCTGAGGAGCATGGCCAAGGGGTTTGCTCTATGCATTCTCCCCACTCCCCTTGATACCGAAGATCATCAAGAAAGTGATAGAAGAGGGGACGGAGATCTTAATGGTAGTACCTCACTGGCCCAGGAGGTCTTGGTACACAGATCTGGTAGATCTGTTGGTATCCAGACCATGGAGAATTCCCCCAGACAAGGTAGAACTGAATCAGGGAGCCATACGACATGTATCACAAAAGCTTATGAAAGCCAATCATTGCAATGACTGCAACTAACCATATGGCACTTGAGAGGACCAAGCTAAAGCGTTTAGAGTGCTCAGACAAGGTAATACAGACACTCTAGGTATCCAGTAGACCATCAACCAACAGAATTTATGATGCTACTTGGAGAGCATTTGGAACCTGGTGTTCCAAGAAACAAATAGATCCAACCACAGTGTTAGTTACTCAAGTGCTGGATTTTCTCCAGGAAGGCCTGGAAAAGGGTTTAACCCCTAACACCTTAAGGATGCAAGTAGCAGCGATAGCTTCAGTGTTGGGTTGCAGGACCTTGGAGTCCCTCTCCTGACACGCCCTAATCCGCACGTTCATTAGGGTAGCAACCAATCTAAAGGTATGCTACTTGGGACTTGACAAGGGTGCTAAAGGAACTCATGACTGAGCTCTTTGAACTGCTAAGGTCAGTAGGACTACCCTCACTCACCCTTAAGGTGGCCTTCCTAATAGCCATTATATCAGCCAGAAGAATATCAGAGTTGGCAGCATTATCCATGAAGGAGGACCTCTGTATAGTTCACCCAAATAGGGTAGTATTAAGATTAGACCCAACCTTTATCCCAAAGATCAATTCTACCTTCCATAGAACACAAGAGTTAGTACTACCAGACTTCTGCCCAGAACCGGTCCATAGCCTAGAAAGAAAGTGGCACTCCTTGGATGTTAGGAGACCTATACACATTTATATTAAAAGAACGAGGTCCATTAGAAAAATGGAAGCATTGTTCGTTTCATTTAGACTGAGTTTGTTAGGACAAAGGGTTTTACTATTTACCATAGGCAGATGGATCAGGACATGTATCACAAAAGCTTAGGAAAGCCAATCATTGCAATTGCCAGGTAACATAATGGCACATTCAACCAGGAGTGCAGCCACATTAGTGGCATGGAACATACAGGCCTCAATTGAAGAAATCTGTAGGGCAGCAACGTGGTCAATCGCCATCTCCATTCATCAGAAATTATAAACTGGATACATTTGCATCAGCGGAAGCATCCTTTGGAAGAAGAGTGCTACAAAGAGTTCACATGGAGATGGGGGCTCGGGACAAGGAGTTGGCCCAACCTCAGGACAATTAGCTTGGGTACATCCCACACTTTGGATTCTCCAACTCGTACAACTGAGAAAGAGCGTTGGGCTTACCTGAAATGCATCTTCTAGGTGTACGGGAGGAGAATCCAAATCCCAGATAGTTAGTCCCGAGCTCAGAATGGTCAAGAAAGAGAACCAAGAACTCTCCAAATCAATCATCAGCCTTCATCAAAAACTGGGCATGCACAGTGGAACAGGGGCTGGACTAAACTTTGATTGACTCTGTCTTTAAGAAAGGAAGCAGGAGACAGCCCATGCTTTGGATTCTCCTCCTGTACAACTAGAAGATGAGTTTCAGGTAAGCCCAACGCTCTTTCCCTTTGTCAGCATAAACTCGTCTCTTCTTTGAAACCCCAAGGATATTTTAATCATTTGTGTCATGAGAGTCCTATCTAGTTAGCCTCTGATATGAATTGTAATCTGGAATTTTTATTATTATTATTTTGGAGAACATATTATTACTAGTACTACTGTTACTACACATTGATGCAAAATTTGCTTGGATGTGCAGTATGGTGAGGAACATAATTATAGCTATAAATCTGTCATTGTAAAGATGAAGGATATCTTGAAAAAATATTGCTAAAAAGTGTAATGATTATTTAAATTCTTACAGAAGATACCACATTACAATTTGTATTTATCAAAGAGAAGCTAGATTCAAAATAATATGGCTATAAGAAAATTTGACCAGTTAAAAGCTTGCAAGGTTGGTTGCATGGTGAAAAACAGAATATGTTTTATCTTAGAACAAAGTAAATCTGGAATTAAATCCCACTATCTTGTAAAGTAACTGTGATTTGGTTTTTCAGTTCACTAATAATGCTGCATGGCCAGAAGCAGACTTCTATATTATCTTCTCATGTGGCATTGCACGGTCACAGACTCCAAGAAGTTATAGCTTTGCTTTTGGCACTTAGCAGTTAATGACCCAAGATGTCCCAGCAAGCAATTAAACATCAGTAGATACATCTATATCTAGTAGTTAATTTTTTGAACACAATACCTCTGATAAATACACAAAGTTTCTGTCCTAGGAAGAGCTTACAAATTATTTTTGTCTGTGCATATAATATATATTATGTAGAGAAACTTCATTAATTGAAGTAGATGTAAAGTTTCCATATGCAAAACTTGGTAGCTAATGCTAGTAACACAGAGATTTAGCATTTATTGCTAAATCCTGCAGAAGCTGATATAAAACTGTTTTATTGTGAAGGTGCTGGCTACAGTTCCCTAAGAGGTACAAACTCTGATTTTGGCTATCATCAATGAAAGATTTATCATGAGTATCTAACATTTTTAGAAAGGCTTGAATTTTGGACAACTCTTGTTAATAATAGTGATGATCTATTTAGGAACAACAGCATGCAGCGTCCACGACAGAGCTTTGTCAAATTAATGACAAAGATCTCCTTTTAGTGGATCTAAATGTCTTCTTGGCAACAATATGGAAGCAATTTGTTATTGCCTTTTTTTAGTCATGTAAAATTTTCCAGCTAGCAAAATTTTAATGAAGAAAAAAAATAAGATAATTTTGAAAAAGCAGATTAAAAGAAGTATATCTCTTGCAGATTCTAATATCTATATAGTTAGTGACCTTTGATTTTGTAATTTTGTCATTTTAATACATTTATAACTATAGGGAGCTATTGTATGATTGGTTGTACAGTCAGCTAAATAGTTATACTAGTTGGCATTTTTGTCCACTTATCGACCCCTTCCTAAGGATCTGGAATAGACAGATGTTGTTCAATGGTTTTAAAGATAGCATCACAGGATGCAAGCTGTTTAAAGTAAAGCTGCCTTTTGCAATTGACATAGTGATTTTTGACAATGTGATTCTCTACAGATATTTTAGTATTACATTCAAGGCACCAATTACTATTGCTACTATCTTTGTTTTCCTTTTCCAAATTGTTTTACTTCTATTTGCAGATCTTCATATTTTGTGATTTTTTAACTTCAGTTCTTTCTCTTCTGTTGTCTTTCTTCTGCAGTGTCCTCTTTCCAGACTTTTTTGTTTTCCTCATCCACATTCTTATTAACATTATTACTGTTCTGAAAAGAACATTGTCAGCTAATTTCTATCAGTTTTATTCTGAATCTAGAAATATTTTGCAACCCCATGTGTTCATTTTCTTCTTTTCATCCATGTAATCCATTACCAAAGCTCAGTTCTTTTGTAAAGCCTTTGCAAAAGTCCATTCTGCTTCACATCCTTTTCTTAAAACATTACATATAATCTCAGAAAATAATATCAACTGCACAGAAGATTACATCTTCTGTGTTTGTCTGCTGAATTCCTTTCCTTTCTTCTGATATTTTAAGCCCATATAGCTTTGGGGATTTCTTTTAAAAATTTTAAAATATACTACACCAACTGTTAGGAATATTGAACGAATTACAATAAAAGGTAGGAAAAGAGCCCTTATACTCTTTTTGAAATGTCAGCATCTCATTGTAGAAATAAAGCCATCATATTGTTATAATTCTTATCATAGATTCCTGAAGGTCACATGACACAGAAGTACCTTCTGTGCATTAAAAAGTGCATCCATTCACTTACATTGGAGCTGAGAGATATTCTACATCTTCTGAAGTGATTCAATAACCAGGCAGTAGATCAATGGATTTATCCACTGAGAAGCAAATCTAACTGATGCTTAATTTCTGGAAAAATATGGATGGATTTTCAAGTACCATTTTTTTTTCTTACAGATTTGTAAGGAGAAGCTGATTGAATTTAGCATAATCATTGCAATTCTGCATTAAAAATACATTAAATATAGTATAGAATAAAATGAATATATATGTACCATAGAATGGAGGTGAATGTTTTAAATATATAGGTTAAAGGAGAAAAAACTAATTTGTTTTGAAAGAGTTAAACAGAATGTTTGCTCTGATTTGCTACCTTTGACTCATTCAGGAGGGGAAGGATTTTCACCTGTCCTACTTTATTATTTGGCAGCATATAATCCTAATTGGATTAATAAAAATGCAAATTGCTTCCTGCCACAAAGAACTTTGCATCCTAAGCCTGTACCTACTCAAATCAGATTTATCATTTGGGAATTTAGGAGAACAGAATCTTAGTTTAGAAGAACCTGTACCTCAAATTAATATTCTATATAAATGCTGAACTAAGTTTTTCACTTGGTGAAAGATTTAGGACAAGCTGCTGCTTTAGTCCCACTGGAGAAGACAGACAAGACTGGTGATTGATACTGAAAAAGTATCTAATTAATTTCTGTAGTGCATGCTTACCTTGAAAGTTAAAACTGGTCTGAAACTTCTTAAGGCTTTGGGGCATGGAGTAGATTGTTAAATCTCAATCCATTGGTTTGTTTCATCTTTCAAGAGCACCATTCAACTCTCACTGTGACAACTGAATAGTATTTGAAATTCACCTCTCAAATACGCTGAATTGTTTTCTTCACTCTGTGAAACCCTCCTTCTTGAAAGAACACACATTGCTTGAGTTTGTGAAGGATCAATCAGTGATTTGCATTTCAAAAGGCCTAAGAGGTATTTCCCAGTTAATATACTCCACAATTTCTCAAGTTCACTACTAATACCTTTTATTTGTAGACTAAAGATTTTGTTCCTGAGCCCAGTGATTAAAATGGGTTTTTAATATTTTTGTCTGATTAAAAACTATTGTGTAGTGGGATTCAGTAGGCAAGAAGCAGACCAGCCCAGCTACAACAGCATTTATTAACTCAAAACTGGACTAAGGAATAGCAGGCAAATGTCTGTAATTTATACTCTACGCCCACAGGGCCTTAACCAGTCATAATACTTGAAAAAGCCTACCCAAATATAAATGTTCTAAGTTTTCCCCAAAACAGTTGGAGTTAACAGTTAGGATCATCTAAAGTTTAGTTTCATTTTAGCAGATATACATAATATCCCTCCCCCCTAGGATAGTTCTTACAGTCAGTCTGTTCAATATTTTTAGTCTTTGAGATAGGCTGTGGGCCCATGGATCCTAGTGGGCTGCCATAATGTTACTGGCGAATACTGTTTAAGTGGAGTATTGTCCATCTCCAATTGGACAGAGTCATTTTGGTTGCCTGTGAGAGGCAGTGACTCTACTGCCATTGGTACCTGCATTTCTCAGGAAGTGGCCACAGGTGGTGTAGGCAATTTCAGATGAAAACAGTTGCCTAGTGGGTCTGATAATGCCCCAGGCTCCTTACCTGGGACTGGCCCAGTGTCATGCTCCTGTCGGAATCTGATTCTGAGAGGTAGGCCGAGCAGCTGACAGGGAGTGGAAGTGTGGCTCTGTTGGTTGTGGAAGAAACTGGGGAAAGACACAGTACGGCTGGGCAGAGCAGGGCAGAGGTAGAGCAAGGCAGAGGGAATTCAGAGGAAGATCCAGGCCCTTCATCTCCATCCAGGAATGGAGAAGGGAGCAATGTGAGTTGTGTGGCTTATGGGGAGGAAAGGGCCCTGATTCCCTCCATTAGCTGCCATTGGAACACAGTGTTTAAAAAGGGAGTTTGCGCACAGCAACTTGTTAGAAACAAATTGTGTATTATTTTGTTTTGTCAAGGCTTATCTGGGTTCCTGGCATCTTTTCCAACTGTATATTTTGTTGGCTTTTGAAGTCTGCAATTTTTTATCCTGCCCTGTCCAATTAATTGCTGCAGGGTGATTTGTGTGAATTTTTATTTACAGTTTCTATGTACTTTGTTTTTGGACTGAATTTCCTCCACTTAAAGACTGTTCTTGGAAGAGATTTTTCTCCAGCCGAAGGTAACTGGACATTGGGGGCAAAATTGGAGATTTTAAAGGGACTTTTCTTACTTATGTGACTGTGTTGCCTTTGTGTCATGCTCCAGGTCATCACACCAGCCTGCTGATGCCGTAACTAATCTGACTGTACAATAATTCCCCAGAATAACCTCATATGACAAGGGGCCCATTACCTTAGTTACCCTATCTGCCACCCAAGGTGCCCCACTCTCATACTTCCTGGCCCAGACCAATTCACCTAACTGTAAGTCCCTGGGAGGGGTTGTCTGAGCTGTCTCTGCCACTACTCTGTCTGGGTGACATCAGTTGAGCTTCATGGTGAGCTGGTGGCCCCACCTCAACTTCGCTTGGCTGCAACCTGTTGCTATACTGGGAGAAGTGTATTAACACAGAAGGAAGTTTGCCAGGTGGTGATTTCAGTCCCCAGGTGTCATACGCTTGAGTGCCTCCATTGTGATCCTAAACATTCATTTTCCCTGACTATTGGTCCTGGAGTGGAATGGAGTGGATGTTACATGCCGAATCATGTTAGCATTGAGGAAAGATTGAAACTCTTCTGGCGTGAATTGTGTCCCTTTGTTGGACACGATCACATATGGCAGAACATGTGTGCCGAACAGCCAGTGCAACTCTTGGATGACCCTGGTCATTGTCATCGATGAGACCAGTGCCACTTCCAACCACATGGAATAACTGTAAACTACTATCAGGAGCATCTGCCCCTAGAAAGGGCCCACAAAGTCAATGTGTAGGTGAGACCATGGGACGTGCATGGTTTCCCAACAGTGCACTGCTGCTTGTTGGCATTTCCAGTTGGGTTTCTTGGCAGGCCTGGCAACTCCTTACTTGATTCTCAATATCTTTATCCAGACCTGGCCACCACAAGTAGCTTCTGACTAGAGCCTTCATCTGAAGAATTCCTGGGTGCCCCTTGTGTAGGGAATCCAGCACCTTGGAGCGAAGCCTGGGTGAAATGAAGATTCTGCTGCCCAACAGCAGAATCTTCCCTTGTATCCCTTGTGGGCTGACACTTCATTTTTCTGAAAAGTGTAGTGCTGGAACTCAGGGCCTGGCTGGACCCCTGGCCATCCCCTTTATATCCCCAGTTGAGAACATAGCTAAGCATTCTGTCCATAGTGGTTTCAGCTGCAACATCCCCTGCTCGTAGGGGTACTTCAGGCAGGTCCTGGCTTACAAGAATATGTCAACCTGGGGCTGGATCCTGCTCAGTCTGTGGTATTGGCAGTAGGCTGAGAGTATCAGCATGGCCCATTTCCTTGCCCGGTTTGTGTACGAGTATGCAGCCATAAAATGGACTATCATAGCATTTACGGTGACAGGATCTGTAGTGTCTGTTTGTCAGCTGTAAAGAGACCAAGTAGAGGTTGTTGTCTGTAAAGATGGTGAAAGTTCATCCATATAAGAAGTTGGGGAACTTCTTAATGCCAGCCACTATGGCGAAAGCTTCCTTGACTATCTAGATATAGTTTTTTTTATCCGATGATAAAGTTCTAGAATAGTACGCGATGTGGGCCTCTCTACCATCTGGCATTTTGTGGCTTAGTACTGCCCCAATGCCGTATAGTGAAGTGTCTAGTGTTACTGGTAGGGTTTCATTGAAACGAGCTAGGATGCAGTCCAAGGATAGTAATTACCTTACACCTTGAATGCTTTGTCTTGGCTGTTTGACCAGACCCAGGGTGCTCTTTTGTCCAGTAGTTGGTGTGGCGGTTCTGCCAGGGCAGCCTTATGTGGTAAGGAGTGGTAAAAATTGAGCAAGCCAAGAAATGCTTGATTTTGGTGGGGGGATTTTGGTGTGGGGACTTGCTGAATTGCCTTTAGCTTTGCTTCAGATGGGTGGATTCTGGCAGCATCGATGTGAAAACCCAGAAATTCTGTGGATTCCAGGCCGAACTGGCACTTTTCCTTCTTGAGTTTTAGGCCAGCCTCATGGAAATGTTGGAGTACTGCACGGAGATGTTCCATAAGGACTGGGTTTGTCCTTCAGTGTTTGTTCCATAATACTTTGGAACAACCCTGGTGCTATGATTACCCCAAACTGCAAGCGGCGCACTCAGAATGCACTTCTGTGGATGACTATTTTTTGTGCTTCTATGGTAGCATTGTCTACCTGTAGTTGCTGGTAGGCCTAGGTGAGGTCTAGCTTAGCAGAGATCCGGCCTCCCTGGAGCAGGTTTACCACTGATGCAGGGGGTAAGCATGCTGCTGTAGTGCTTGTTTGTAGTGCATTTGTAGTATGTACAGATGCAAATGTTTCTATTAGGCTTAACTAGGGTCACAATGGGAGTCTCCCACTAGCTACAGTCCACAAATTGGAGAGTTCCCTGCCGAACCAGCTTGTCTAGTTCCACATTAATTTTAGGCTTCAATGCAAAGGTAACCCTGTACGGTTTTAATCAAATTGGAATTACTGCTGGATCGAGATTGAGTGACACGGGTGGCCCTATGTATTGTCCCAGCTCAATGCTGAATATGTCAGCATATTGTTGGCATACCACTGCTAGATCGGCTATTTTGGTTCAATGGATGCCTATCCCCTGATGCCCAGGCTTTCAAACCAGTCTGCACTATGAGGCTGGTTCATGGCCCCTCTAAAACCATTATGCTGAGAAGATCCTTGAACTCTCTGATTTGTACTCCAATGCTAGCCTCACCCCTTATTGGAAGACGGTGAAGTCTGTTAGCACTAAGCTCAATGATTTGAGCAGGACCTGCCATCAGCTACATTTGTAAATGTAGAAATTAGAAAGTTGTGGAGGATAATGGACAGGGCCGATCCAGTATTAAGCTCCTTGGAGCATGGGATCCCTTGCAGTTTTAGTTGGGCTCTTATTTTTTCTTTGATGGGGCATTTGGCCCATGTGTGTTGGATTCTATGTCTTCCTGAGCAATGTTCAACTCTTTTCTATCTTGGGGGCCATTTTCCTTTGTGCTGCAGTATCGTAGGTTTTGTTTCCCACTGACAACCTCTGCAAACTCTGGCAATGTGCCCTTGCTTTCCACAGGCACAGCATACTGCTGTTTGGAATCTGCACTCTGCTCTTTCATGCAGTCCCTTGCAGCTCTGTGGGGGAGTTGCTTGCTCTGTGGAGCGCGGCTGTCTGGGTGGCCCTTTCCACAAGCAATAGATTTCTTTGCTCTCACTGACTTCCCCCAAGCCTTCTTTGGTCTCTTGATGGATCGCTGAGGGGCTGCTGTGTGTTTTTGGTGACCAGAGAGTCTTCATGGCCCCTCTGGCAGCTTCATCTGCCATGACTTCCTTCAATGCATCTTGGAAAGTCAGTTTTTCCATCGCGAGTAGGCACTGCTGTAATTCACTATTATGCAGGCTGCAAACTAGCCTGTTTCTGAGACTGTCTTCCAGATCAGGGAACTCACATTGGCACAAAACTTGGCGAAGGGATGCCACAAACTGCTGCAGATTCCCCAGACCATTGTTCCTGTTGCTTGAATGCATAGCGCAGAGCGATGACCCAGAGTTTAGGCTCAAAATGTTCCCTTAATTTTTTCTTGAGGTCTGTGTAGGCCACAGTCTCTACACTTGCCGGTGCTAATAAATGTGGCTTGTCTGCAGACACATAGTATGGTTTCTGCCTTCAGGCTGTCGTCCATGACATGGTTAGCCTGGAGATAGTTATTCACTCAGGAGATGTATGAGCTCCACTACTCTGGGTGAGTAATATTGAACTCATTGAGACTTCCCAGTTTAGCCATTTTGAGAAGGCCCCTGTGGTATTGTGGCCTGCCAGTGGCCAGTGGAGTTGGCAGAAGATTCGGACAGTGAGGAGGTTGGGGAGGAACATGGAGTCTGGGGAAGGCTCTGACGAGTGCTCTATGTCAGAGGTAGAGATGGGTCTAGGTTTGTCTGACAGTTATCAGCTGCCTTTGGAGTCGGACATCAGTGAGGCAGAAGGGCAGCTGGAGCCTGTTTCCAGTGTGTACATGCGTAGAGCTGCCAGAAGAAGGGAACAGTTAAGGAACAAGGGTCGACTTGGTAATAAAACCAGGTGGATGGTGAATGGCCTCTCCCATAGGGAATAAAAGAGGAGCGAAAGGGGAGTGGGGTTTTGCAGGAGACAGTTAGTTCATTTAAAGATCTGTTCCTGCATTCTTGCCTATTATTGTCTGCTACAGTGAGGCTTCTGAAAGATATCATCCAGGTACCTCTTCAAGTCTGATAAAGGTCTGTAATTGTGAAATATCTTGAAAGACTGTTGGGTGGCACTTTTCTGGAGAGGAATTCACTGCAAACTAAATAAAAGATTTATCAGGATGAGGAGTTGGCTTTGTGCTGTCAATGAATATGGTTATTTTTTGGTTTGCTTTAAATTAGTTTGTGCTTGTTTGTTTTAGGATCGCAAATTGGGCTGTTCAGGTTTTTTTAGGCATTTAGTACTATAAATACAAAACATATGAAGAAACTGTCAAATATGCCTGGGTTAGTCCTACCCAGATGATTTAAGATTATAAAAAACAATGGAGCACCTCTCTTTTTAAAGAGGCAAGAATACTAAGGAATCCAAAGCTGTCAGATGGAAAAGGGTATATACCCATCCTTCAGGTTCCCTTCAGAATGGCATAGACCACATGATAGGTCCCAGTATGGAGCGTACATGGGAACTTGGGACACGGCTAGCACTCATAGGGTTAAAATCAGGGTTATTGTAAGGCTGAATGTTCCACAAAAGTCTATGGGTGCATCCCTTTCAAATTATAATTTACAGGAGTACGTTTTTATGACAAATAATTGTATTAGGTCAAAATACATTAAAAATAAATCAGGCATTATCTTTTCTCATCCTATAGGCAAAATAATACCTGGTAATGTTTATACAACAATCCTTTTAATTATTAATCCTTTTATTTTTTTCATAACCTTGGATACCAAATATTTGAATGGGACTTATTAGCCATAGCCATTGGAAATTTTGTTATGGAAAATACACAGGACATAAGGGCTATATTTTATAAACTGAACTCCAGATCCTTTGGCCTTTCAGGAGAAGGGAAAAAGGCTGTTTTCATTGTCTCTCAGATATTTCAGAATTTACTGTGGAGCTACTAATAAGGCATTTCACACCTGGGAAGCACTATGCATTGTTTAATTTGTTTCTCAACCTCAGTAAATTTAAGATGAGAGGACTTTGACTCCTAGAAATCCCTAGCCATCATGCTGACTAAGGGATTCTGGGAGTTGTTTCACCCATATTAAAGTTGCTGGGTTGAAAAACCTTCATCCATGAATCTGTATGACAGGTCAGAAAATGAATGGGATATTAAATCACCAAACATCTATATACAGTACAGGGTAGACTACTATGTTTGTAAGAAGGAATCATGGTGGGGGTGATACACCATACATTAAGATAAAGATGCTTTGTGGGAGAGGAGTAAATTTTGGGAGGCTATATTTATTAAGTATGATAACATATATTTCTGGGTATATTGTACGTCATAGTTTTTATTTATTTTCTATTATTATTTTATTTCTATTATTTATTTTCAATTGTCAAAATCAACATGAGATACCAAAAGCTAGAATAATCATACACAATCCAGAAGTATAGTTTGCGTCTCCATTTAGTGGCATCCACAACAAATCATAATAATATCAGGATGTTTCCTTTTTGCTTCCTCTTAAGGTATTTCACTTTAATTATGAAAATATAATGGGGTACATATGGCAAACACACACAAATACACACATAGACCTATGTTCAGGAATGTGTGTATGCTTCATGGGTGTGTGCACATAATTGTGCAAACATACAATTGTATTGCCATTGTTGCTGCAGTTTTATTTTTGCTAATTGAATTAATTTTTTGCTAAATTTTTCTAAGTATCAGACAATTCTAGAAAATTCTGTAATTAGATATTTGCAATTACATTCTTTATGTCTTAGGTAAGTGAATAAGTAATAGAATTAATCAATTTATATAATCACAAACGTTTCATTTGCTGACCGCTCTGTTTGTAGACACTCGTATCCATCCATGTTGGTCAATATTGGTTTCTGTATGAGGGGAAAATGCACTGTTTTAGGTCAAATAGATACAGTATTATGTATTTTTCAAGTTACATTTTGGTTAAATGTGAAAAAGAATCAAGCAATAGCTGATTTTTTTCCATTTTAAAAATTAAAAATGCAGTGCAGTTCTGGTTTAATAAAGATGTTATCCCGTATGCATTATTTTTCATAGGGACTAATGTTTACTTTGTTTTGTCATATTTTATAATATTTACCTTACATTACAGAAACAGAATCATTGACCCACATATGCACATGTGCACCTATCTGCATTTCTGAATTCTTCCATGTGCACTGAAGCAATAAAACATAACCATTTCTTGTTCAGGTTTCCCATTTGTAGCTATTCATCTGCCTTGCTCTGCTTGAGGAGTTTCATTCACACTTCCTTATCAGCTTTACTGACAGCCCTTCTCCTCAATCTCATGTTCACCTTCACTTTCTAAAAGAGAGGGTTGCAAATCAGATTGCATTAATGGAAAATCCCCAGCCTCAGAAAAACAAAACAAAACAGCTTTTTGCTATTGACAGAATGGTTGGGTGAAGTGAACGCTAGTGAGATATGCTGGTGTTTGTGTTATATTTTCCCCATCATGAAATACAGGTACAGAATTCTGTAGTAGAATTTCAGTGTTCTCTTTTGTTTGTTTAAAGTCCCCATTGACTATGGTGTTATTGCAAGTTTCAGCAGAATAGTGTTCTGACACAGACAGCTCAGTTCTTCCCACATCCAATTTCTTAACTAACCAAAATTATTAGAATCTTCCAGTAGATTTTCTAATTAAAGAAAAGCAATCAAAGATATTTAAATTTATACAAAGAGATGTGACCTACTTCAGTGACTACAGCCACATTCCATCACATGAAGGCCACATTTTTTGGTTGTTAATCTTGATATGTTTCTTCATGAAGAACTGTTTCCTGCAAGCTTTCTCATTTATTACTTGCTGAGTCTGAAAGGCTTGTTATATATGTTTATATCTGTTTATTTGAATTAGTTAGCATTAACATATTTCCCCTCCCTCTTTTCCTTCCTCTCTGTAAATCAAAACCCACATAAGGCAAATATTACAAATGTTTCACCATTTCTCATAACCTAAGCATGTTAATTGTCACTTACATCCAACTGTCAGAGTCTGTGACTGTAATTACATTTCTATGCATTTGCTCCAATAATAATAATAATAATAATAATAATAATAATAATAATAATAGTAGTAGTAGTAGTAGTAGTAGTCCTGGTGGTAATAGTGGTAATGGTAGAAGGAGGAGAAGGAGAATATAGAATATAGAAGAAGAAAATAACAGCAACCAAATTCAGAGATGTTGACAAAGTACCCTCTATGTTATTTTCCTGTCCAGCACATCAAGAAAAAATGTATTTTTTTTTCATCCAAGTGGTTACTTAATTAATATTCTGAAAATAATTCTATCTTTATGGGTAGCATATACTAGGGAACAATTATGGATTCTATAGTTCTCTGAATTGCAAATGTTGATAGAACTTTCAATTCAAGTATGAGAAAGTTAATTCTGAAGTAGAATTTGACTTCTTTATGTTTATTATCCTGTTAATTAACAAATTGTTATTAAGGTTGATGTAGACTGTCCTCAAAAACAATTCCTGGGAAATGTTTCAGTTTTTCATAGCAATTGGTATATACTTATGTCTTTTTAACACTTTGTACATGATGGATAGAAGGGTATCTATTTCTGTTTGTTTCTCAGATTATAAATAATTCTAAATGACATATGCATGATAGGCTGGGATCTCATTTTGTCCTGCCTGCAGTGAAAATATCCTGAGCCAAAACCATGTCACAAGATGTCTTTATTTTTTATTTTTATTTTTTTGGGGGGAAGGTGTTTTGTGCAACCAAACTGCTTTTATTCATGAATGCTCTTCTTTGTTCTCTCCCTCCCTCCCTCCTCACACCCCCGACTTAAAGTAAACTGGGAACCAAAAAGGGACTAATTTCATTTACAGCTAGAATTTGCTTATCACACTGAGACCTCTCAAGTATAATTCTCTGGTGAAGCTTTAAAGCAAATATCCAGGTAATCATGTATTAATGAAGAACAGAGCACATTTAGCAGAATGATGTCATTAAATATTTGTACAGCCAAGCCTCGTTTTATATTAACAAAGGTGAATGGTGTGGTACTGCTGTATATGACTAACTCATGGCAATAGAGAGGCATTAGCAAAAGCAGAGATAAATCTCCCATTATGAAATACGCTTCACATATATATGATTTATCTTCATCAAGCTAACAGTCCTGAAGATTATGTTCCTATTGACAATGTACAAATATACTTGAACCACTAGTGGTTGCTATTTGTTGCAAATTTGCAGAAATGTGAACTATTTAGAGAAGCTTTTAACAACAGACATATATAATTAATTCATTTCAACACTATTACTATTCTTTTTGCTGTTTTTTATTTTGCTACTTAACAGGTAGCACTGGTTTATGTTTGTTCATATACAATGCTATTTTAATTCATGGATTCAAGCAAGAAAAAAGTATATAAAGTAATCTTGTTGTATGTACCTGATTAGAAAAAAGAGTATTTTAGGAGCTTTGAAAGGGAGCATGGACTTGACTTTTTTTAGGATATAAACATGTCAGATTTTCATAAATACAAGCTCACATATTAAAACACCACAGCACCGATCCTGAATTAATTTAATTTCAGAATCCTTCTTCTGAAGACTATGAATGAAAACTGAATTGCTACTTTGGGGATTACAGTCATGCACTCTTTATTAAGGTTGAATCCATAATTACAAATATAATCTATTTCTGCACACATAAAAGTGAGCATGGGGTTTATATTATTTTAATAAAATAATCTCTGGATTCAAGTACCTGTTTGTTTAAGCTAAAACATAAGTCTGTGTCTAAATTTATTTGAGATATGTTGATATCATAGTTTCAAAATCAAAAAATTTATATCTTTGTAGAAAATGAAGAGAAGGGAGAAATGTTGGCATAATTTCTTGGAGTTCTCATTCAGCTGACTCATATATTTCTAACTGTTGAACTAAGCAGTCACAAACAAGATAGCCCAGATAACATTGAGCTATATATCTTGTCAGTGCAAATAACATCTATTCCCCACAGTGAATTTCTTTTGTATTACCACTTGCACTTGATGAAACAAAACTGATTTTGTTACTGTTATTGTATCACCCAAAAATATGTGGTAATATGAGGTTTTCAGAATGAACTCCTAGCATGTATCTATTCTTTTTGCTAGTGCTAAATGAGGATTCATATTTTTGACATGCTTTCTTTGGAGCACCCCAAATGCTTCTTCTCTCTTTGTAGTTCTTTCATGGTTGGCAGAAGAATTCTCTTGATTGTGCTGCTCATTGGTTATGGCTCACTTCAAAGGTTGATCTTAAGCTGAGAATTTGGGAGTATTATTACTCCAACAAAAGTAAAGAGAAGATGAGCATGTACTAAAGTAGCAAATGTAACTAACAAAACTCCAGAGTCTTTAATAAAACTTAAGAGTTTAACCAACTGAAAAACACTCACTAGGGCAATTAATTCACAAAATTATCTACGGGAAGACTTTACTCATAACAGGTAGTCCTTGACTTATAACCATAATGGAGCCTGAATTTTCCATTATAAGTTGAAGCACCCATGTGATTTTACAGCCTTTTTTATGCCATTATTATGCAAAACTACAGTCATAAAGTAAAAGCCATGGTCGTTAAGTGAATCACAGGACATGTATTCTTATGTGCATTTTTTGCTGGAAAATAGCCAAAATGTCTAGTTTTCAGCAAAACATGTCATAAATCATGACATGTGATTGCATGTGATTGTGGAATGTTTGCAATTAACCATACAAATGAGTTAGTTTCCAAGCACCAAAATGCTATCCTGTGATGTTAGGGTGGAGTAACACTGATAAAACTCTGGAAGTGGGATATAAATACCATATGGAAGAGATCTGTCATAGTTTTGAATGGTCGCTAAGTGACTGAAGCTTAAGTGAGAACTACTTGTACACTAAGAGCCAGGCTGCATAATTGTTATAAAAATATTCATTATCCCGCTTTACATAAACATTGGTCTTCAAATGGTGAATTCTGTCTTTAACAATATATTGTTTTTTTATATTTTTCAAATTACAGTGAATAAACTTTCTTTTATCTGATGATTAAGGCACAGGCACTAGTGTAACAAATTTAATTCTGGCCTTACCAATCTGCCATGCTTCTGTATTTCAAAAGCCACCACTATAGAATACATTTGGATCCCACCCACCTTTGTAATTAATTCTCTGAGCATTGGGAATTTCTTACTGTTAATTGGTTACAGTGTTGAAGTTTATGATTTATTTCCTAAAGGGTTATCGGAATGAGTATTTCTTCATTTTTCATTACCTTCCAAAATAAAATAGAAAATGTATGTAAAATATCTGAACAGATTACAAGGTTATGAATGTGACATACTATGCTAACTAAAATGATAACTATCCTCTAGATGTTTATGATTATTCAACTGTAATTGTTTATGTCACATTTAATGATCAAAATGAAGTTGATGCAGTTGGCGCATGATGAAATGTTGTAGTCATCAAAAATAAATCCGGAAACTTGAATTATTTTGCATGGAATATAACGTGGACTTTATATGAATTAACAAGCCATGGAAACAAACCTGTCTCTAGTTGGTGGGGTGGTATAGAGGGCAGGCCTATATAATTGAGGAATTTTCCTCCACATTTATTTTTCATCAGTGGCAAAACAGATACATATTCTGCAAGATCTTTGTCTGCACATAAAAAGGCTAATTTTGCCAGTATGAAGTTATCCTCTTGCCGATACAATAAAGCTTCACTCCGCTAAGTCTTTTTAAGCACCACTGGGATGTCACCAAGAGTATTGTATTAATCATGGCAGTAAAATTAAACCTTAATACCTTTTTAGATAAAAGTTATGACATTGAGACTATATACTGATAGCTTTAATCTTATCATTAAGATACAGGACCAAATTCAGAGGTTATAAAGGGCTGCAAGTAGTTATAAGACCTTAGAGCATTTTAACAGTGTATTGTTTGTGAAAGCCACTTTATTAAATAACATCCCTAGTGTCACTGCTTCTAATTTCCATATCAGATATACTCTGTCAACAAATAAATGCTGTGGCTGTTGACTGATGTCCTTGCTGAACTATAAGGAGATTATGATTGCAGGAGACATATTTTAGTGAAAAGAGTAAATGTACACGTCGGTTAAAAGTTGTAAGTTGAAATTGATAGGTAATCCATTGCTCTCCATCTATAGAAGCTTTTATATAGCTGAAACCTAAAGGACATGGTCTCAATTTTCTCTAGACATTGATATTCTTAAATACTCCAGCAACCAAGACTTGGGACTTTGATTTCTGGAGGTTCCTGGCATAAACTTTTGTCATTACTATAATCCTAGGAGACAAAAAGGTATGGCTGGGGAAGTTTATAGACACATTCATTTTGAAATCTTTCTTACAATCTCTTTTTCCCATAATAGCAAGCTTCTTGGAACAGAAGCTTTGGAAAACATATCATGGCCTAGGAATATTTCAGGATGGGCAGTGCCAAGCCATCTTATATTTTCAATTTGGGCCCAGGCTTTAGTATTTCCAATTTATAAATGTATTTGCCAAATCTAAAATGAAGCTATAAGTCTAATTTAGTATAATTTATACTAAATTTATACTAGTATATAACTATACTAATTTAGTATAGTTTTTAAAGTATCGGGTTAGAGATTGGGCTACTCTTTCTCAGTCCTAGTAATTTACTTAAAAAGTAATAGCAGCCCACATTAGCAGTTTTGTCAAGAAATAATCATGGTTACTTTTCATGTGCCAAATTATGGCTAATTGATAGTTGTTGGTCTGTGAGGCCATTTTAAATACAGTATTTTCATGGTATACTTTTGATAAGATCATCAATAATTGTGCAAATGTCACCATAAATCCTAAATTTATAATTATGTGCCAGTCTACCTGAGATTAAACTAGTCACCCCTGAATAAAATTTACCCTGAATACTTGCTTGAATAGAAAGCCAGAATATAAATTGAATATATAAATAATAAATAAACTGCCAAAGGGTGGTGCTTTTAATCAGCCACACTTGAAAAGGCTGTGGAACTGACCTACTAGAATTTATGATCCTTTGTTTCTTTAGAAATGAGGACGAGGAAGAAGAAATGAAAAACACAAAAGCTGTTAGAATGCATTTTGTTTTCAAATCTTAGGTTCATCTATAGATGAAACAGTTATCCTTTTTAACCTTTTATTTGCTATAGAAGTTAATTCAATGTACTATAAAGGTTGGAATAACTATAGCAGGTTTTCCCCTGTCCACCTTCATTTGTGTGATTTTCTATAATTTTTAAATGTAAAATATTTAAGAAATGAAGCCATATAAGCCACAGTTTTGCAGGAAAAGAGGCCTAGGAGCAGATTCTGCTCAGATATTTTGGAATAAAAATCCTGATGAAGTCGACAACTTGTTTCCCTAATTTGCAGAGCAGTGCTAAAACATCCAATAGTAAGTTTGTGCCACTATTTTGTCTATAGGATATTATTAGACTGAAGCTCCCAGCATCCCTGTCTCTTGGTTATGTTGCATGAAACCACTACAAGTTATATTCAGCAACCGATAGCACATAGGTACTATATTGTAGCTTAGGTACAATACATTTATTAAATGTAGCTAACAAAATTATTTCTAGCACAAACAGTATTTTCCCCTTTATTACATTAAGATTAGAGTAAAAGTATGGTTGAACTCAAGATTTTCAGGAGTCAAAGGCACTCCTGTAGCCTTTGTTTATCTGTTCAATATCAAGGGAATGACTCTAGTGACAAGTAAATTGTTACAAGAGAGGGAAACTATTTCATGCTTGGTAACTGATTGATTTCTCCTTTTCATTTATCTTTTTTACCACAACAGCATTACTATAAAGTCATAGAAGTATGTGCAGTGTAGTTATTCCCACATACAGTTCTTTCACAGTTCTTCAAGAAGTTGTGTGTTAGATCATGAAGGCATTTGGAAAAAGAATATATCACTAATTTGTGTGAAGTAGTAGTAGTTATAAGGTAGAATTGTGATAAAATAGTTTCAGATAGCTGAAAGTCACTTGCGTTTGCCACATGGGGAGATGGAAATAACGACAACAACAAAGCTTTGTTCTTACATGCTGTTTTCAGATGTTCAGAGTGCTTTGCATGCATTATCTTGTTTTGATATGTTTAGCCCAATTTTGCTTTTGAGCTATGTGTAAAGAACATACTGCAAACAGCTCCAAATTCTATCTCTGGCATTTCCATGTTTTGCTGGCAAAGATTCCTGTCTGAAATCTTTTGAGCTGCTGCCAACATAACTGAGCTTCAGTTTGGACCAATGGTCTGCCTTGACATAAAACATTTTCCTGTGCTCCTTGATTTGCAGTAGCTTTTAATGCTTCCTCCCTCCTCCCTCTCACTGATCTCTGAGTAAGGAAGCTTACAAACAAGGATTAGGATTTGTTTATGTAAGGATTCAGACAATTAGTATGCTTAAGAAAAAAGAGATTGTAAAGTCTGCCCAATTGGCTGCTTTCTAATCCCCACTATTTTCTGACGTTATTGGCACTGGCTGCTGGACCTCTGCTCATTTCTATACTTCCCACTGTGAATGTATCTAGAAACAGAGTTATCTATATGTTCTTAGCTTCATTTTTGTGTGCTAGGTGGCATCTATTGGCGTAACCATTGAAACAAATGTGTATGTCAATGTTTTGATACAAGCTATTTTAATAATTATTAGAAGATGGGAAATTTGCTCCAAATTGCCATTCCTTTTTCCCCTATTTTCTGTCTTCTGGTTTGAACTATAATTCAGTTGAAAATCCATGGGAAATATGAATCCGGGAAACAATTATAAGGATTTGGAGAATGCAATTTAGAAAGGAAAACAAAGATAGAAGAATATTTTATTTATCCAGTTCCCTACTTTAAACCGTCTTCAAAAGGTTTTATGTTAGTTATACAGATTAAAAGCACACTAACAGATAATATCAATAAATCCCCCACAATTAAAGAAATAACAAAAATTCTAGAATATTCTTGGATAAATATAATAAAAAACATTATTAGGAAACCTGTATAGTACTTAAAAGTTTCTTGTTTTTAAAAGTAATGATGGTGCCAGATAAATGTTCCTAGAGAGAGTATTCCAGAGCTATCAGGTGATGTTAAGGATGGAAAAGAAGTCCTCTGCACATTTTACAACAAATTAAACAAGGGGTTAAACCAAATCAGCGACTTGAGGAGATCCATTAAAATATATGTTATTACTCTGAATGCATATAAAACATATATTTATAAAATGTACCCCCAAATGGAGCAAATTTTTTGGAAGTATGCATATGTATTCTGTGAATATATATATGTACGTGTGCGAGTGTGTGTGTGTGTGTACCCACACACGTACACACACATACAGAGTATATATACCATTGATAGAAAGTTAGTGTGAGATTATGATTAAGGTACTAGACTAGGATTAGAGAGACTCAAATTTTAGTACTCCCTTGGACACAGAATCCAACAATAACTGATTTCACAATTGCTCTTTTTCAGGTCTAATGGAAAATTTTAAAAAATCCCAAACCTTCCATACAGTATATTACCAACTTGTATTGTATCAGCATTCTATATTACAGTCCATAAGTGAAGAAGCTGCAATGCTGCAATGGACTGATATATGCTCATATAATATATATATTATATGAGCATATATATGTTTAGAAAATATATTAGGGAATGTTTCTAAGGATAGTTACATAGTTACTCTCTGTATTCAGAGATATTAATAAATCCAGAAAAATGATGTACTGAATAACAACTGAGATATATTTATCAACTTTTTTAAAAATTGCAAATGTTGTAAATGTGTTTTGCAAAAATTTTCCGTATTGACAATATTGAACACGTTGATACACATAGAACATATTTTACATATTTAACTTTTGAAAATACCCTCAGAATGAGATCACTGGGAGATCCTGATTTGTAGCTTCCTTATGTTTAATTATTTCCTATATTGTTACTTCTCTGCTCTCAGTCATCTGTCAGAGGTGAGCACCAAAGGGGATGGCCACAACCATATAATTGATCATCCACTCCTTTATAAGTGTCTTTAATATTGCACATATATAAAATAAATTGAGTTTATTTTATCCAACTAGGCCAACCATATCTGACTTCCTTAACCAACTGGATTTTCTAGTCACTCTCAAAATTATTCTTATTGTATTTTCATATTTTTAAATTGCCATTGAATCCTTTATACCTATTTGTGTTTCATGTAAAAGATAAGAAATTCTTTATACATAATGACCTGTTCCAGCTCACCACTCAGTGTAATATTTATCAAATATAAACTCTGACTTTTTTCCCTATGTCACTGGAAAAGCTTCACTGATCTAGTTTTTAAAAGTGCCAATTTAACAATGTCATCATAGATTGCCCCTACTTGCTTGAATAAAGTGAGAAATGATGCCCTGAGATTTTTTTAATGGTTAGCTTTCTGAAATTTGCTGGCTGACTCATTTCCTGAATCTTAACAGCTTTCTGTAAAAGCAATTAAATTTCCCAAGTCAGATGAAGCCTATAATAAGCATAGCAGCAGCTTGATCAGTCTGAAATAGGAAAGCTAGTACAGATATTATTCTTCGCTCAGCATCACTTGTTGCTGACACCAGTATTAAATGTTACTCAACAGGATGAAAAAAAGCATAAGTTGGAGCAATAGTAGAAGGTCAGTGCGTTTGAAGTAGATCCTAAGTATAATTAGCATAATTTTTGGCATCCTGTAATATTAACATATGCAAAATCTTACTTTTCTCTTTCCTTTGCTAAGGAACATATTGTTTAGCAGTTTTGTGGTGTGTGACTTTCATGAATACCCCTTCAGTTAGCAGTCTTCTCATCATAAATGTTCTGATCCTTATAGTGCTACTTTCTTTTTTTTTTTTTGGTCAAAAATGGAGATCCATGCTTGTTTGGTTACTATAGTTTCTCTTTCTTCTTCCCTAAAATATGGATGATAAAATATGGAGAAAGAGGCAAGATAGGGGATGTCTGCAGAATATACTGCTGATGAAGGAAGAAACAAAAAGTAAAATTACAGAAAAAGGAATAACATCCTCCTGCCCCAGGCCTGCTCTGCTTAATGCCATAAGTAGAGCATGGCAACCACATATAACACAGCCGTGATTATGGTAAGAACAATCACATTGCAAGTGACAATGGGAGCCAGAGCCTAAGAAAAGATTCATTAGTAGCAGGCAGAAGAATGAGTGCACAATTTGAAAAGCTTTCAGCACTCATACTGAATTTGTGGGCCATGGGTTACCAATGCTATCATAGTCAGAAACAGAGCTTTACTTCTGCCAGGGGTGATTGTGTCACTTCACTCTGTGGACTTAACATAGATTTGGGGTTCCTTTCCCCCACCCTGATAGTGGTGAAATCACATAGCATACTGCTAAGTTCAGTCATGACATGTTTCAACAGAATCTGAGCCATCTCTTGTGACTGACAGATGATTTAAAAGCCGAAACCATCAAAACAAAAGAGGTATTCCATTGTGTAATGAGAAATAAAGAAAAGAAAACATTTTTGATTATTAAAAAGGTACCACCTTTCATAGATCAAATGGAACAGGTTGTACTTGAATGGCTGAATCGGTAAAAAAATCACAGGATTTAAACTGAAGGCGACCCCAAGTCAACCAATTTGAGATTGAACCCTATTAAGTCATATAGTCTTATGCCTCAGCAGTAGTGTGCTGCCAAAACCCATTCCCTACTTTTGAAAAATTATTTGCTTGCATAGAAGAAACGTAGCTTTCTGCCTCTTTAGAGGAATTTTACTTAAAATTGCAATGAGGAAATAGGAGAAGAAAACGTAGAAAACATTTTTTAAAACACAAATATGAATAAGCATTGTTTGTATGTGACATCATAATGCATTTTTGTCATTTTGGTTGCCAGGAATTCTAGGGAGGAAGGGAAAGAGCAAAGGAAGGAAATTTATCTCCATGCTCTTCCCCCATTCCCTTCTTTCTTTCCTTCCTTCCCTCCCTATGGTTCAAAATAAACATCTATGACACAATGTTCCTTAACTAGTCATTATTATGTTGCAGTGGATTTATTCCCACAATATATATATATCAAGGTTAAATCAAATCAGAAGAATTATTAGAATTTGTAGAAATAGTTTTTTTTCTCTATATATAGATTTAATAGTGAAATAGTTCTTGATGCTATCAAATACCTTGTAATTTATTGGGACTCTGAGACAAAGACTATAAAATACATACCAACAAGAACTGCTAAACGAAAAGCAACTGTTTTTACTTGGCCACTTGGTACACTAAACTGAATTCTGAGGAAAGATATTTTATTTCTGCCCTTTTGGCTACTAAGGAGCTATATTGTCCTTGAGGCATTGCACTGAAAATTTAGCTGGAACCAGAAAAAATTAATTTTTACAATACTCTTGTTAATTCACTAGACAACCTATGTCCTTTTGTGTCAAAGTTTCAGATATATTTTCTTACCTAAACAGAAAAACAGAATGACCACTGGTAGGCAAAATAGAAAAACAAAAACAAAACAACAAAATCAGGAGCAACTTTTGACTTTTTGTTGAGATGCCATCCCTGGACCCAACTCTGTTATCTAATTATCGTCCAGTCTTCAACCTTTGCTTTATGGCGAAGGCTGTTGAGAGTGTGGTGACTCGACAGCTCCCTCGGCATCTGGATGAAACGGTCTATCTGGATCCGCACCAATCAGGCTTCAGGCCCGGGTACAGCACAGAGAAGGCGTTGGTCATGTTGGTGGATGATCTCTGGAGGGCCCGTGACAGAGGTTATTCCTCTGTCCTGGTCCTGTTAGATCTCTCGGCGGCTTTTGATACTGTCGACTACAGTATCCTATTGCGATGGCGGGGGGGGGGCGGTTGGGAGTTGGAGGCACTGTGTTACAGTGGTTCTCCTCCTTCTTCTCTGACCGTTTGCAATTTGTGTTGGCAGGGGGGCAGAGATCAGCCCCGAGGCCCCTGACTTGTGGGGTACCTCAGATAGTCAGCTGTACATTTCTATCCCAGGCCACCCCGACGAAGCCGTGGAAGTGATGACCCAGTGCCTGGAGGCTGTGCGGGGTTGGATGGGGTGAAATAGGCTTCGGCTCAACCCAGCCAATACCGAGTGGCTGTCCTTTCCGGCGCCCTGATACAGCCACCTAACTCCATTGCTGGCCGTGGGGGAGGAAATTCTAGCCCCCACAGAGAGGGCTCACAATCTGGGTGTCCTCCTGGACGTATGGCTGTCTTTAAAGATCATATAGCGGCTGTCACCAGGGGGGCTTTTTGTCAGGTCTGTAGGATCTACCAGTTGCGGCCCTTTCTGGATTGGGATGCGCTGCACACCGTCACATCCGTCCTCGTCATCTTCTGCCTAGACTATTGCAATGCTCTCTACATCTCCTTGAAGAGCATCCGGAGGCTCCAGTTGGTACAGAGTGCAGCCGTGCAGGTGATTTTGGGGGCTTCTTGGAACTCCCATGTGATGCCACTTTTGCGCGAGCTGCACTGGCTCCCGGTGGCCTTCCAGATGCGATTCAAGGTGTTAGTTACCATCTTTAAAGTGCTCCATGGCTTGGCACCTGGGTACTTACAGGACCGCCTACTGCCACCATCGGTCTCCTGTCGGCCAGTGCGCTCCCATAGGGCGGGCCTCCTTGGGGTCCGCCGGCTGGACAGCTGGTGATTCCGAGGGTGCTGGCCTTCTCTCTGGGATCATCCTCCCTCTGGAACGAATTACCCCCGGAGATGAGGACCATCCCATACCTATTAACCTTCCGGCGCGCGCTGAAGACCCACTTATTCCATCAAGCCGGTCTGGCCTAGAGTTATTTGCAGGGTTTTAAATTGATTTTAAATGGTCTTTTAGTTTTTAATTTTTGATAGTTTTAATTTTTTCAGCCAATTATTTAATTCTTTTAATTCTATTTTTAAATATTGTATTTATGTCTGTATTTTTTTTATTCGGCTGTACACCGCCCTGAGTCCCATTGGGAGAGGGGGCACTATAGAAGAACAATTAATAAATAAATAAATAATAAATTAATTAATTAATAAATAATGCCTGTTGGGCTTCAACAACGCCACCAATATCGCCCGACATGTTACCCTGGCTGGGAGTGAGGTTCCAGTCCTGACGATCCTGGGTCTTGATGCTCCAGCCACAACACCTCGTCTCGTGTCAGCGCGACCAGCTGAGAAGCTTCAAACGGACTTGTCAGCTGTGTGGCAGTGTGCATTCCTCCGGGCATGCCCCCTGCTTTCGAACAGACTTGTCAGCTGTTTGGCAGTGGGTGTTCCTCCCTCTTTCCGAACAGACTTGTCAACTGTTTGGCGGTGGGCGTTCCTCGGCCTTTTCAGCATGACCAGACAGGAGGCATTTCGGACTGGTGTAGCAGCATACACATAGGGGTTTTTGGTTTTGTCAAACTGGGATTGGCGTCATGAACAGCAGGGTGGGATGACAACGAGGGAGGTGTTTGGCACAGTGGTT
Source organism: Bungarus multicinctus (assembly GCA_023653725.1). Taxonomy (NCBI): domain Eukaryota; kingdom Metazoa; phylum Chordata; class Lepidosauria; order Squamata; family Elapidae; genus Bungarus; species Bungarus multicinctus. The sequence goes on from CM042844.1 coordinate 36,776,985, forward strand.
TGGCTTGGAGATGGTTAATAATGTCGCGGGGTGGGCACACACAGTGTTGATAGGGGCGGATGTTAGGTAATTAAGCGAGGTAATTAAGTGAAAAGCATTATAAAAAGAGCTGAGAGGCTGGCTTTGCTCGGAATTGCCGTTTGTTGCTGTTGTTGTAGGAAACAGATCATAATAAACACGTCTTGCCACAACAGAACTGTGAGTAAAGTGGTTTATTGTTAAAATTTCATTGTAATCCAATGGAAGCTGACAGAGCCTATTGAATTTCCTTATGGAAAGCTGGCAGGAAGTATCAGAAATCCTCCCTCTTGCCTTCCTTCCTTCCTTCCTTCCTTCCTTCCTTCCTTCCTTCCTTCCTTCCTTCCTTCCTTCCTTCCTTCGACAGAAGGGTATGCAGGTTTGTGATTCAGGAATGATATGTGATTGCATATGAAAGGTGTCATGTGGGATGGGAAAAGTTGTGTGCATGTGCTAGGGATTCCACGAGAGTTGCAAAGAATGTACAGTCAGGCAGCATAGATTGGGAAATGATGCATGAGAGATGCTGTGCGGGTTAGTTAAGGGCCACAGAGTGGAAGAACAGCATGGGTCAATAAAGATGTGTGGAAGTTCCTTCTTCCATGTTCCTTTCTCTTCTCTTCCTCCAGACAAGTAGCTGCTGCTGGGTAGGGAAGAAAGTGAAGGATTATGAGATTAGCTGGGAAATTATCAGGGAATGTTGAAAATACAGCACAGCAGGAGTCAGTGGCACTGAAGCAGCCACAATTTTTTCCTTCAGGAGTCATGGGTCCTGGATTCTGGACACCTTTATAAGATAGCCCATGTGGGGTCCCTTGTTTCCCTGTGATGCATCATTTTGCCCGGTTAAAGGTCATGACAAGAGTTTTAGTAGTATATAGATTAAGTTAATATATTTTCTCAAATTATGTATATGCTAGCAGTGAACTAGGAAATAAAAGACATGTAATTCAAGATGAGGTGAATGGTAGTGAAACAAAATCCTGTAATTTTGTTTGAGGTGGAGATTAATGGCTTTTCAGTTAAAAGAGCTTGGTCTGAAATGGCTTGTCAAAAAAGAAAAAAAAAACCTGATGAGTTTTTGGATTCAAAATTGCTGTATATTTGATGAGGGATATCATGGTGCAGGGAAACAAATAATTGAGTTGTATAATTAACACCCAGTAAATTTGTTGAGAGTCGAAAAAAACCTTGAAGTAAGAAGAAGCTGTCTGCTTGGGGGTGGCAGATGTGAATTAGGTATAATTTGAGTTAAATTTATGTTTTAAATATGTGAAGGCCCCTGGATTGGGGCTGAAAGGCGAAAACGCAGTATGCTCCGTTTCATAATTGAATAGACCAGGTTGCCCTTAATAGAATGGCCTCACCAGAGAAAAAATAGTTATAATTTGAGAATCTGTCAAAAAAGAGAGGAAAAAATAGGTAGTATAGATATTGTAAAAAAGGATCAAACTAAAATTCAACAACACAATGCCAAATAAATTTTGGTTGTTAAAATGATAATAATAATGCTGTTGTCATTTTTGTCTTCAGACAATTGAGAGCAAGTAGGTTACTTGATACTTTTAATTTTTTTTCATTTGCAAATGCTATATTATTTTTGACAGTTATTCATATTGTGCATGGCATTTTCAAAACAAAGATATAGACATTTAAACCTTTCAGAAACAATGTCCTTTTCATGTCATTTTTATGAAACAGCTCACATTTTCCTTTATAATATATCGGTTCCAATCATGCCATAGTGAAAGTCATATTTTAAATGTTGGCATATTTTGAGATCTGTTTAAAAAAGACATATTTTAATGCTAGCCTTCTCCAGCTACAGCTACAGTTCTGTAACATTTGTTTTTTAATTACTTTGCTTTAATTGTGTACTGTTGTTTTTATGACTGTTTAATCCCTCTGTGATGATATACTCCAATGTCTATTGTTCAAATGCCATGGCTTACTTTCTTAGAGTTACTGGGAAAGTATATTCTTATATGCTTCCCATATTCTACATTGGCTCAAGAGATCCATTTGTCACACAGCATCAATTTGTATATAACTATATTTGAACTGAAGCCATTATGTTGATGTGTGACTTCCCTGAGAGGCAACAGAATTCCAACAACTGACCTACAGTGTAGCCTAGAGTAAAGTGCATTAATTGTTTTATTGGAAAAAAGATCTCTCTGTAATAAAATTATATGCTGGAAGAGATCAGGGAGTCTGCACAGGTGTTAGGGTTTTGTTTTTCTCTGATTCAGTACTTCCATTATAAAATACTGAAGACAATTATATTTCCACAATAACCTTGTCATGTCAATGTGTGATCTGAATAAAAAAATGTTCCCCTTGGCCCCGTTCACTCTCTGCGTCTTTCAAACAGAAAGAACTAATTAAGGCAAAGCTAAGGGAATTGAATTCAAAGTTTGCATTGCTCATGTGACCTAATCTTTTTACAATGGCATCTTTTGCAATCTGTATAAGAATACATCTTTCTGTGAGCCATGTAAGGATGCCATTCACACACTGTCTTCTCCAGAAAATCCTTCCAAGAAAAAGAAAAGAATGAAGAATTGTCTTGAATGTTCAATAAAGATTTCAAGAAATTGGGATCTATGCAGCTTTACTTTTTTATCACTTTGTTAATATGCGAAAATACTGTATAATAACTTAAGTTTGTTTCATTTAAAAGGCCTTAACTGTTTTTCTATGTCAGAAAAAGAGAAGGAGGGGGACCTTTCAAAGAATAAGATTAAATTGTGGCATAAAAGTCTGTTAAGATGTAAAGAAATGTTGAATTAATGTAGTGGATTAGCAAATAGAGTAAGATGCCAAGAACTGGGATTCATGAATAAAGAAAATGAAGATATTGTGCATTTGGTTTTGTGATTTTCCACAGCTGAAATAAAACTGCTGCATGAAAGATAGAGACAGAGAGAGGAAGAGAGAGAGTGCTTCAGAGAGTTTTCTTGGTTTCTAAAAAATTAATGAACTGGGATTAATATATAGGAAAAAGCAAATGCTTTCCAAAGAATAGTTATGTGAGCCAAAAAAGAATAATGCTGGACCCAGCCCTTTCAAAACACTTGGACTGAAATACAGCAGGCAAAGCTCCAAAGTGACTTAAGGGTTCTTGTCACAGATGAGTTTGAATGTGTTTCTGCTTAAATTAGTCTATAGTGTGCATGAAAAACCTACGTTTGGTAAAATGTACATTCTGTTAAAAATGGCTTTGTTCCATTTTTCTTTTTTGGATTAACATGATTTGCATGTATCATAGTATGAGAGAAGCAGGAAAAATACATTTCAGTTCGTAAGTGAAAATGGATACATTCCTTGCACTATTTTTCTTCAGATCTTTTCAAGCATATTAAGTGCAAGGAAGATGTTTTGAGGAAAGAACAAGAAATTAATAAATGGAGCTCAGATTGCTAGTGTTTCCATCCTTGTATTATTATTTTCCTTCCAGATTTCTTCTTTGGTTTCTGTCATTTTGTTTAATTTGAGAATCAAACTGCCTTTATGGAAATGTCATGCGGCAGACTTCAAAACCACAATGTTAAATGTAGAAAATGCATTTTTGGTCTGAATATATGACTACTAGAATTTTAACATGTACTGTCACTTCAGTTACATATTTTTGTACAAAAAAGCAATAACAACTGTACTATTTAAAACTTTGGAAAATTCAGTTCAGTAAAAATATATAATATTATAATGTACTCAAAATATATAGAAACTACATTTTTCGGGGGGGCGGGGAAAGTACAGCAATAAATTTTGTTTTCCAAGAGAATCATTAGGCACATAAAAATACTGTAGTCACTGGATATGGTTAGATGGATTTATTTTGAATTTGACTTCCATGATGGATAGCATTTTCTATTTAATCTCACAATGTTTCCTTTTCACATCTACATCTTATGTTTTCTAGACTACGTCTTATGTTTTCTATACGTTATGACCACAATATGAGTCATTTTGACTCTGTATATAACTTTCTATTGCCTTATATGTGCATTTTTTAGATACATTTAGTTGCCCACTATTGGAAACAATTCATTTTCAACAGGAGACATTTTATGTTTTCTGGATAATTGGATAAGAAATGGGATGCTGACAATATTAGCTTCTGCATGTGTTAACAGTTAGCCAAAATCCAGCAAAAGCATTACTTAACAATAATTTTATTAATTTTTAAAAAATAAAAAAAAATGGTAAACTAATAGTCAAGAGAAAGAATTGAAGTCAGAATATAAAGAGAAATGGCACATAGAAGTGCAATAAAATATAAAACAGAAACAAGAATGCACACAAATAATAACTTTCAACTTCTTTACACCAGATATAAATAAAACTTGAATTCAATTCTTCCTCTACAGTTGCAATGTAACATCCATTTTGAATAATCTATAAATATTTTAATACCCAAATCCATATATGATTACTTCATTTGTTCCTATTTTATGCAAAAAGTTCAAAACAGACTTCAAGTTGATATTAAATTTTGCCAATGACTTTTAACTAATCAGAAGAGTTAATATTGCCATCTCTGCTAGCTTCATCAGAAATGACAAGCACTCTTCCATTATAGGTATTGTCAAATCCTTTCATTGTTGGGCATATAGAAATCTTGCTGCCATTATCACATATAAGAACAAAATACTGTGCAATTTTTCCATAATTTTTCCATTAAATGTCTCTAGTTTGAATTGTACATTAACCTTCCATTTTTTGAGTTAATATATTTCAGTTAATGTATTTCAGTCCAGTAATTTTTAGCTTTTAGATAAAAAAAATCCCTTCTTGGTACATAAAATAAAACACTCTTGGCAAGAGCCAAAATTCACCTTCAACATGAACCCTATTTAATTATGTAATAATTAAAGCAAGAAGATATCTTAAGTCTCTATAATTGTCTGTTTTATAAGTTACTTTAGCCCAATGAAAATCAAAGTAAACAAAAGACAATATATTAATTTTTATGGATGTTGCACCAAATTTTTTAAAGTTAGACTTCTTAAAGAGATTCCATAAATGCTTTGCTAATAAAGTTGAAGTGATTTGCTTCTTTAGAAATGTTGCAAGGGAGTGCTGAGAAAATTCTGGAATCAAATTCCTAGAGAGAAATTTAAAGTTTCCCTTGGTAGTGAAATTTACTTAATGTAAAACAATCAAGAGAAGATATGACAAGATGAAAAACTTGATAGGAGGAAAACTGAACATATATATTGATTGTTACAGAAGCACAATTGATTAAAGACAAGTTAAGTTAGGAAAGGCAACATAGATGCATTAGGGCGTTGGTGTGACTCCAGATATCTCTCTTGAGGTCTGACATTTATTTGGCTGCCTATCCCATATAATGACTAGGTGGCTGATAATCTGATTTTTTTAAAAAAAGACTGGAAATAATGAGAAATGTTTCAGAACAAAGCTTTATGATGATTTTCAGGAATACCTTTGAGCTCACTAAGGTTCCATGAGTCGCAGTGGTGCAATGGTTAGAATGCAGTACTACTTCTATTGATTGCTGGCTGCAGTTTGGCAGTTCAATTCTCACCGGCTCAAGGTTGACTCAGCCTTCTATCCTTCCGGGGTGGGTAAAAAGAAGACCCAGATTGTTGGGAGCAATGTGCTGACTCTGTAAACTGCTTAGAGAGGGCTATAAAGCACTGTGAAATAGTATATACTGTAAGTCTAAATGCTGTTGCTACCTTGGGTGGCTATTTACTTTACAATAAAAGTGTGTGAGTTACTGGCTTACTCATTGTTTTATGCATGACAACTCTTCCATGGCAGCCATTTCCTAGTCATGCCTATCACACTAGTCAAAATTCAAGAGATTGAAAAAGGTCATTGATACCTGGACAAGATGGTAAAGTTAGAAACACTAAAGTGAGCTATAAATATTAGCAAACATCCACTCTTCTTTTGATCTTTGCTGTTTATAAAAACCTCACAGATAGTTTTCTCTGTTTTCAATGGCTTTTAGCGTTAAATACTTTTCTATCTTTAGTTTCTGCTTAATTAATTGCTTCAAATACATACTTGTAGCCCACTGTTCAAAACATTTTCTTAATGTAGCTTCATTCTATCCAAGAATGAAATGAGTTTTTTCCCCTCAACCAGATTTCTACACATATGATTATAGATGTAATTGTAAGCCTGCTTGTTAAAAAGTCTTTCATTGGATTTAAAATTGTACTCCCAGTTGAGCAGCTTGCAATCAAGAACATGATAACTAGTTCATTACTTGGCTGGTTGAGTGGTAATTATTCATTTCTTTTTGAAAATATCCATGGATCCTCATATGAATAAACAAAAGAACCATTTATTATCTAACTAATCTTTCTCTTCCCCTTTTCTCACTCTAAGCATGCAAGATTGGATACCACAAAGCCTTCTCAACAGATGTTGCCTGTGCCAAGTGCCCACTTCACAGTTTCGCCATCTGGGAAGGTTCTACTTCTTGCACCTGTGATCCAGGCTTTTTCAGAGCAGAAAATGATGCTGCCTCCATGCCCTGTACTCGTAAGTCAGATGCCTTCATTTATTAAATTTCCTCTCTTTCTTTTTCTGCTGTTTCAATAATTTATATACGGAACACTCCCCAGAGATGAACATCTTCCTATGAACGATGTCTTGTTGGTGACAGGAATATTCAGTAACAATTCCCTTTTAAACAAGTCAACACAGCATGTCAGCACCAGGTTCTCTCTCCTGGCACACATCAGAAAATGAAGTTTGCAATTAAGTTACAATATGTAGGTCAACAGTGAGAACAGGAGCTCCAGCATTTCCCTTCACTTTTTTTATGACTCTGGTACCTGTACTGTACAACTGCCTCAAGGCTGTATAATGAGAAGCAATTGTAGGCTTGCAGATCTTACTTGAAACAGAAAATGGTGAAGGTGGGGGGAATTACTTGAAAAACAATCGTGTAAAAGTTGATTTGTAGTAGCTCTAAATTGGTTTTTGTCTGGCTGCTTAATCTGTCTAATGGGTAAAGTTAACACACTGTTTTAACATAAGAGTTGATTCACTCAGTTACTTTTACATAGTAAAGTTGCTGCCTGTAGGGCAAGGGTACCTGAACAAGAACTATATGAATTACATCCCAAAGACTATATTCCCAAAACAGGTGAAATTAGGAGTAAGAGACTGAACCAATAGTATAAATTAGTATAGCAAATAGACTAATTATTCTTATATAAGTTAATTTCTTGGCATAGTAAGAATTAAAATTTGGAAGCAATCTTTGAATGTGCCATAAGCCTAAAATAATTTAGGAATATCAGGAAATGCAACTCATTATTGTTAACCTCTTTCTAGAATAAAAAGATTATTATTTGCTATGAGCTGGCTAAATGTCTGAAGAAGGTTAATAAAGAATAAATGTTTTTAATAAGCAAATAAAATCTTTGTTAGTAGTAGTTCTGGTAAATGTTTTTTTCCCCGCACTGGATCAGGAATCATATTATGCAGTTTACAAAGTATCCTTTTGATTCTAGTGGCTAGATTATAGTTTTCATTTGATTTCCATTTCAAAATCACCAAGAACTGTACTATAAGTTTTTAAGGGTTATGATTTTAAGATTTTTTAAAAGCTATAAAAAAGATGTTTCTTGCTCACTGATGATGTCCACAGAAAAGATAATGGGGAAGATAATGTCAAATGTATGGCAATCATATTATGCAAATGATGCAAATTACATAGTTGTGTGAGACAGATGATGCAAGTATGTAGTGGCAGAAGTTTTATGATGCTGTGATTAGACTGAATCATTCCATTGGTGACAATATTGTAAGCTGTATATAATACCATTGTTTTCTTCTGGTAGGGTGCTTCAGAATATCGACACATTTGATTGGTGGCATAGATAAAAAGACCTTATCTATTAACTCTAGGTCACAGATAGTTACTAATGAAAGCTTTTTCAATTAGGAAGACCCTAATCCATATCAAGTTTTATACATCATAAGCTGCACCTTGCATTTGGCAGAGAAGGATGCAAGAGTATCTGCCTTGTTTTGAGTCACTTCAAAAATGCTAAATGAACAAATAAATAAGCTTTGTTTATCAAGAGCTGTAAAATCATAAATATTTCCGAGAATAGTGCTTTTTTATTGAAAAGGTTAATAAGTGCTCCTGTATATAGAGTTCCTTTTCTCTCTAGATCAATGGCAAAGAAATTAGCTCTCTAGAAATGGCTGAACCGTAGTTCTTTGGTATCTATCCTATCTTGGTATCTATAGTAATCCTATCATATTGTGTTAGATAACTCTGAAAATTCTTCACTAATATCTGAAGTAACAGAAGTTCCCACTCCTAAAGTATACCTTCCCCTTCTTTTTTTCAAAGCTATAAAAGGTCTGTTCACACCAAGTTCAGTATCTTGCTAGAATGAATTAAACCTGATACACATATACATGTCTGCCTGCCTGATTGCCTTTCTGCCTTTAAAATCTCAGGGAATAGAGCAAACTTTGAGGATACATGCTGAGTTGCGAGATAAAAGATTACATCTTAATTTGTCAAGAATGCTAGTAGCAAGCAAGAGCAGAGAAGTGGAACTTGGAGCATGCTCATGTCACAAGGGCAATGATTTCATTGTCCTTGAACTACTCAATTTATGAGCAACAGCACTGATGCTGCAGTTCTGTATAACAAAATTCAGCTCATGTGTTTGTATGGGAAAATTCAGCTGCTTCTTTCATAAAACAGTCAATTTAATTAGTCGGATACTTCCCAAAATGGAAATTGGATGAAGTACTTCTTAGTACTGAGATCAGTACAAAGGTCAAAGCAAGATTGATGTTTAATTAAACTGTATTAGCTGTATTAATCCATATTCTTGGATTCTATTTAACTCTGAATATCCTGACTATTTTCTAAGCAGAGTTCAAGGGACAAATTCAAACAAGTTTATGTTGCTCAATTCAGTCCTGAGCAGCTGGGCTTCTTTTTTTGTTTTTTATGTGCTTTTACCCCTCCATGCCTTACATTGATGTACTTTTAACTCTATATACTTTCACATTCCTTATTGCTGCAGAGGATAGAAGATATAAATTTGTAAATGTAAAAGTTACAGGTCAAACAACAATAGCTCCAAAATGTGATTTTTCTACTGTGACTAACCCCTGTCTCCAGCATAATTACAATACTTCTTGGGAAGTAAGTGAGGCCCTCCAGAAGAGAAGAAACTGATTCAGCTTATACACTGTGTAGTTGACTGCCTTATATACAGAAATACATGCTTACTTGCTGGAGCAATCAACACTTTGTTGAATGCTAAAAAAGAATTGGAAATAGTTAAGGAAGTTAAACACATGCTTTAAAGCACAGAATAAAGGTAGAATGCAAGGAAAAGAAAAGTAAAATCGAATTTGCATCCACATCAATTATACTTTTCCCATGTCATTCTATCTTTTCAATACATACTTGGTTCCATCACATCTATTTATTGATTCATACATTGTCTTTTCATCTTTAAACTTCTTACCTGTCTTTCAGAATCACATAAATTCTAACCAACAAATATTTCTGTTTTCTTCTTCCTCTTCAACTCACTTATTTATTTTTCCTTCATACGTTTGGTTTCCGTGTTTCTGCTCTATTCCCTTAATAGGACTGTTCTCAAATCAATTATACTATTTTTTCATTTTTGCATCCAAACTATTGTACATTCATTCAGGGCCTATATATTTTTAATTCTGTCACTTTTTGTTTTACTATCTGCTTCTTAAGTGCCCCATTCTCACTGCATTCAACTTTCTTATGACACACTGAACTCACTACCATATAACAAAATGGGTAGAAACATGTTCTTACAGAGGACCATTTTCATTTGTTCAATATTTTCAAGCTTTTGTTCTTTATACTAACATTCATAGGGCTCATTTTGCCTTTTAGTTTTGACCAAAATCAATTTTTAAGAGATCACATGCTACTAACTACCTTTATACTCCCCATTACACATCTTAAAATTTTTCCACTACCATTTTCCTATATATGTAAAAGATTTCTATGCAATCTTTTCCTCTATTTTTCCTGCCAAACTCAACTATTTTGTTTTTGGTACATTAATTTTCTCATGCATGCTTGTTGTGTTGTACGTTCTATTTTCACTGTAAGCCATTCCATTTTCAGCTAGTTTGTATTATCTGTATACAAACCAACTACCCAACCAAGATATCTTTAAATTCACCACAAACACTCCTTATGTATTTATCTGTAAACTCAGTAAGCAGTGAATGGACAACACCCATTATGTCTTATTCACTGCTCAATGCTGAACCTTTCACTAAGCATTTGTCTATTCTTATGAATTCTTTATTTTGATTATGTATTCCTCTTATTACATTCAGCAATCAACCTTAAATCCCATAATTGCTCAAATTACCCCACATTCATGCCTTATCACATCCTTTCTTAAATGATCAAACATACAATGGACTTTTTCATCTTTATATATCCCTAAGTAATCTGTTATAGAGCAAAAACTATTCAGCACACCTCCCTGCTCAGTATAAATACACATTTATTTTCCAACCTCTGCTTATTGCCACTTCTCATACACATTAATTAGAATTTTGCCAAACACCTTTCTACCTCCTGTAGTTTCTACATTCAGTTTTACCTTTATCCTCTATTTAGAAAAAGTAACAGCATTTTTTTTTCAATTTTTTTCAAGCTTTTGTTCTTTATACTAACATTCATAGGGCTCATTTTGCCTTTTAGTTTTGACCAAAATCAATTTTTAAAATTATTATTGTTATTTTTTACTTCACGCTGCTGAAAGCTTCTTATTTAACTTTCTTAATTCACTTTTGAACAACTTTGTTTCCATTAAAATCCAATTTTTTATGTTTCCCCACTGTCTTGCTGTTTCCCCACTGTCTTTATCACTAATAACTTAACTGTTAAGTTTATAAAGAACTTTCTTTTATATACAGTCTCTTATTTCATCTTTTGTAGCAATTATTTTCTAATAGACATTTTTCTCTTATGCATAGCCTCTTTCACTTTATTATTACATTTTTCTACTTTGTTAGAGTAACTTCCACATCCCCTTTCCTTAGTTCATTTTTTTATCATTACAGAAATTCAGATAAACCACTAAGGGTTTTTAAAAACATTTCTTTTTCTTTATATCACCATTTTATGATTCCTTGGAATTTTTCAGTTTGCAAGTATTAACTTTAATAAAACTGATAACAGTGATCATGTTTAAAAATTGCCTTGCTGTCTGTGAAGTTACAGCTGCCTTTAAATAAATTTTAAAAACTGACTTTTAAAAATTATTTTCTGTCTTTCATTTCTGTTTCAATTTCAGTTTTCTAAAATCAACGCTGTAGCTTTATTGTATACTTTCAAGGTCCTAAATAAAGGATCAACTATTTGAATTTTTCACATTATGGTTGATAGTGTCATTGACTGCTACTGTCATTAACAATTTTTTTAGCAGTAATAGTTAACAAAAATGATTGAGCTAATCTGTAAGACTTCTTGAGAGTTATTTGGTTAAAACAATGTTGGATATATAATGATTTAAGAATACCAAATCATTATTTGATGCTACTTAATTTGGTTAATTGATCAGATTTTTAAAAATTAATCAAATGTATATTTATTTTTATATTCTGATAGACTGTGATTTGTTTATTTATATGGCACATAGGAATGTGGTTGGCAAACATTTTAGCAGTTGAGTTTGCAATGACATTGGCACTTTCTTAAATGTAACATGTTGATAATGTTTAATTAGAATCTTTCTGTCTTCTATCCTGATTCTTATCTTAATTTATAAAAAAAGGACAACAGAATGGCATTGGAATTCTGTCTTCCAAACCAATGTACCCTGTTGCTATATAATTTGTCATTATATCTTTCTTTGGATGCTTTCTGTTTGCTGAAAATCAATATATAGCTTTGCATTCTCGTGTCTGTTTCAATTTCAGGATAACCAATTTTTCAGATTTTCAGCTTCTACCTGAAAAACTTTATAATGTGTCTCAGTTTTTTAAATCAAAACTAACTGTCTATTCTAAAGCTGAGGTTTTAGATCAATTTTGATTCCTCATGGTTGTTATTAGAAGGTTTAAATCTTAATAAAAGAGGGGTTCTGGAAAATGTAGCTCTAACCCATTTGGAGAATAACTATGTTGGTGAAAGCTAGTTTTACTGTAGAAATTATTGATTCCTCTTCAAGGTTTCTTCAAGATTCTTTTTTCACAGTGAACTATGTAAATATGACCATATGATATTTTCTGATTCTACACTTGTTTTTCAAATATTTAAATTTGTACCTTTTTTTAGCTTTACTTCAGTTTTAGATAATGTGATATTTAAACTGTTATTTACTATTTATTTTCCTAACTCCTTTTCTTTCAATTTAAACAACAAAACCTGCTCCAAATTGCAAATGTGCTCTCTTGCTGTCTATGTGTCATCTTTTTAAAATCTGATTTCCAATCCAAAGATTGGATTAAAATTCCTAGCTATCAGGAAACATTAGTGTTCTTTTGTTTAGTTCCCTGACCACATAATTATCAATTTACAGTGCTGAGAATAGCCAAATTCTAAAAAGCATGTCATTTAAACATGCCAGGAGCTAGTCTGTATTTAATTGTCTTGCCACAATAAAAAGGAGATACTTCCAAACCCACTGAAATGTGGTTAGATGTTGGAAGAATTTGAGGGGCTGGAAGTTGAAGAAAGGATAAATTGAAAGCTTAAGTGAATAATGGACTAGTTGTATAAAAGATCTTATTAAAAATGTAGTTGAAGACAGATATATTTTGCAAGATGTTAATTTTTTTTTGATAAACTACAGGTTTAAATTGATTTTCTAGAAGTCAGCCATGGTATGCTATCTCATCTCCTCCCCCTCTCCCCCTCCCCCCTCCATTCTTCCCCCCTCCTCTTCTCAATAGACAAGACAAAACATTTAAGCTGGAAGAGCATCAAGAAAAGAAAAGAGCAGGATGTGGATAGGCAAAGCAATAATAACTTCAGTTGCTGCCCATGTATTGGATCTTAGGGAAAATATTTATTTTGGAGATAGGTTGTAAATTTTGTCCAAAGCAAATTATTTCTTTTAGCCAGACCCTTTGAATGGAAATAGTAGTTGCAGTTTCTAACAGATTTTGGTTGATCCCCAAACAACTAAGCAGATTTAGTCCTGATTAGTATTTGGATAGAAGACTCAAAAAAAAAAAAAAAAGAATCCAGGACTACAATGGGCAAAGGAAGCCATTGAAAAATACTCTGGAAGAAGGCAATATCAAATCATTTCTAGGAAGATAACAGGGTCATATCCAAGTAATTTCTTAACCTGCATAATGGTCTACAATATCAAGTAAATACAATATATAGCAGTTTTAAGTAAAAAGCCATCCAGATGAAACACACCAAAAAGAATATCCTGGCACCAATCAATCACCTCCTGGCTTCTTCCAGAAAAAAAGACTGAACAAACTACATGAGCAGCTAAATATTTGTTCCTGAAATCTATAGCATACAAATGTAGTTTTTTCCTTTGACTTCCAATATCTGATTTGTTTGGGAACAATCATCCAGAGAGACCAATTCATATTATTAACAATCTAAGATGAAACTCTAACATCCTAAAATCCTTCATTATTGTCATGTGGGTTAAACTTTCAATATTACTGGGAGGGTTACATATAGTTTATTTATTTATTTATTTACAAGATTTATATACCGCCCCCTCTCCCTGCGGGACTCGGGGCAGTGTACAGCCATTAAAAAATACAATAACAACACAATAATTAAAAACAATTAAAAAGATTAAATATCGTGGCTGAATAATGAAAACGAGACAAGGGTTTAAAAATAAGGACTAAAACCAATTAAAACCAAATTTAAAACCCTATAAAACCCTAGGCCAGACCGGCTTGATAAAATAAATGAGTTTTCAACACGTGCCGGAAGGTCAAAAGGTCAGGGATGATCCTCATCTCTGGGAGTAATTCATTCCAGAGGGAGGGTGACCCCAACGAGAAGGCCCGCACCCTTGGGGTCGCCAGCCGTCCACTCTATGGGAGCGCACTGGCTGACAGGAGATCGATGGTGGCAGTAGGCAGTCCTGTAAATACCCAGGTCCCAAGCCATGGAGCGCTTTAAAGATGGTAACTAACACCTTGAAACGCACCCGAAAGACCACCGGGAGCCAATGCAGCTCACACAAGAGTGGTGTAACATGAGAGCTCCGAGAAACCCCCAAATTTATACCTTATTTATACCTTAATAAATAGCCCTGGAAATAGTTCAACCAGTTACGTTGGAAAGAATATCCAGGATATTTCTTCATTTAAGACAGAACTTTTCAGAACCATTGGGTGTGTGATGATAAAATTCCATGAGGAATAACTGTCCACTAAACAATGCATTCAAGCATATCTAAATCCAGGAATAATCAACCCAAGTATAAATTCTTAACCATGCAGCACTAACATTATTGTAAACAATATCAGACAAGTGATCAGTTGTTATAATTAGTATCATAAATATAACAATATAACAAGAGAAGCAGGTGCCCCTGAAAAATAGTCTCGTCTCTGAATTTCCATTTCTGACAACTCTAACTTCTATCCATCTTTAGATGAAATTATGCTGATTTTCCACTACATTTTAAGACAGCTTTGTCCAGGTTATTGTTTTCAAACTATATCAAAGTTTTAAGTTCATAATTCCTTCAACAAGAAACTGACATTATAATAGTCAAGTCCAGGACATTTGAAGAGTGAAAGTAAAATGATTCTAATTTGAAATATTTCAAACTGTTTTGTGTATATATTTATTTTTTACCATCTTTTCAAACTATGCTTCTATTACATGTGCTTGAAGTATGTATGTATTTTGTGTGTATACACTCAAGAGTGTATGTGTATGTATATTTGTGTGTGTGTATATATATATACATATACATACATACTCAGAAGCTAGGCAACTCACACAAAATGTATTCTTTTCATATTTCAGGATTCACACTGGTAATACTTTGACTATTAGTGATTAGTGTTATCATTTTTGATATGTGTTTCTATCTAAATGAATACAAGACCTGCTCCACTGTCACTCCAAATACTCTGTGATAAGGTGTGCTGAAAAAGAGGGACTGTTCCAAAGTGACTCAGTAACTTCTATAGTTGAGAGTCACTAGAACTCAAACACACTCACACACACTTTCTCTCTTTCTCTCTCTCTCTCTCACACACTATCTCTCACACACTCCCACTGCCACAACCATTACATTGTACTGACTCTAAAGGACTATGAACAGAGGTGGTACTCAGCAGGTTCTGCTAGTTCTAGAGAACTGGTAGCAGAAATTTTGAGTAATTCGGAGAACCAGCAAATACTACCTCTGACTGGCCCCACCCCCATCTATTCTCTGCCTCCTGAGTCCCAGATTATTGGCTGGGTCTTCTTTTGTTGCCCTGCACAGGAGAATGGAGCTGGAAAGCAGGTTAGTGGGGTGGGGAGGGAATGGGAATTTTGCAGTAATTGTCTCCCAGGAGTGAGGAGGGAATGGGGATTTTACAGAATCCTTCCCCTGCCATGCCCACCAAGCCACACCCACAGAACTGGTAGTAATTTTTTTTGAATCCTATCACTGACTATGAATGTGAACTTTTGTTTACAAGTAATATCAGTACAAAATGAATAAAAATAAAGACATCCCACACAGTAAAATATTTAGGTAGGGTTGGTTTCTGTCAAAACAAGAGATACATAATTAAATGCAAGAGTGACTAAAAATTATATCAGTCTGCATGATGGGATGGTGGCTAGACTTCATTTAAATACTCAATTTTAAAAAAGCTGCTTATTTCACTTAACTTGTTTAACCATGAGAAATGGAAAAAGCACACAAACAGCAGAAGGTCTTTCACATTTGTCTTAATTTTTCTTACCAGTTGGTTAAACCAGGTGATAAACCCAATTCTTGTGTGCTGACAGCTATAATAATCAAGAACCTTCTTTGTTCATTATGCTGTCTTTTACTCCAGCAGTCTCATTCAGCCTTGCATTTAGTAATCACTCAGTGTGACGGCCCCCTAATGAAGAAATAAAACATACAATCTAAGACCCATTCTTCTAGCAAAACATACACTTTGCTCCATTGGCTTGTAAAATCAGGTTTCCGTTCACTATTAAGCTAGGTAAAAAAAACTAATATTAGGTAATTTGGAGAAAAACACCTGGAATGGGTAGAAAATTACTCTGCCTTCAGTTTTGCAGAGGGAAGGAAGACATTTGTATTATTAATTATTTATTTTAGTATTGCTATTCTCATGTTTTTACTGTTGTACCATATATAATAGTTTCCTTAACCATGGAAATAGCTACTATGTTTCTGTATCTTAATTTTCCAAATCAGAAGAGGTGCACTTTAATTAATTCTGTTTTGTTTGAATTTCATAGTAGCAGGAAAGAAACTAGAATTCTTTTTAGTACTGCCCTTTTTATATAATTTGCTAAGATAAATTTAAAAATTGCAAGTTTAATTTTATGAATTGGCTAGTAAATGCAATGTGCAACAATAAAAATCACTAGCATTGCCATGATCCAGACCATAGCTTAAGCATCTGTCTCTTTTTAAAAAAAGTTTTGAATCTTATAATCACTGAATGTTCTTTTTAAATCAGTTGCACAGTTTTTATATTTATGGCTTGACCTAAGTGAAAGACAGAAATTAGACACCCAAAGTGAATGCCAGAGCTGCTAGTTTGGCAACATATGGTGGGCGGTTTAAGACTGATTAAATTTACAAGCTCCTGCTGGTGAAGAGTGCACATGAGAGCCTCATAGATCATAAAAATGGAACACTGCAAACTCTCAATGGAGATCAGTGATGAAAGAGGCGGAGGCAAAGGGAGTGCTTGTGATGAAGTTTGCAGTTATGGAGGAGGTGTCCTCAGTGTGCAGAGTGACCATGTGCCGTCAGTTTTTCTGGACATATTACTCTCCATTTACCTCAGGATCCACTAAATAAATGAGACTCACTGACCCTTATTCTGTTCTAATCACATGCCTTTCTAGGCATCAATTATGGGATAATACACACTGGCTTCTGAATTTTTGCCGAATGAATCCATCCTTATTGAAAACACTATGTTGTAGGCATTTTGGATATACTAAATAGCCTCTATTTGAGCCTTGCATTCTGATTTATATACTTACAGCATTGTAGCATACACTCACATTACTTGTACACTAAGTTAGGAACATGGCTTGAGCAGCTCATAAAAAGCCAACACATAAGTGATAGGGACAAAATATCTCCAAGTTTACAGATATTAATTCGTTAGACAGATAGCTGAAATGTATATGTTGAGAGATAAAACTGGAATGCCTGCTAATTATTATTCTAGCCTAATTAACTATTAACTAATTAACTGACTGCCAGCAGCATAGAGAAATAAGTTTAAAGGAAAAGTATAATAAATTAATAAAATATGACATTGAAGAACAATATATATGCAATTTTACATATTCTGCTTTATTCCAAAAGATTTGTCTTCAGCTGTTTTGGAAATTACTCATTTCTAGAAAATGTAGTATTTCTCTAAATGAGATGATACCATTTAAATCAATTTTAAAATGATATTTTCATTTATCTTGATGACTTATTTTGTTAATTCATTTTTTATAAAATTTATTTCTGATAATTTGTAAAGCAAAGAATAACATCAATAATAATAAAATAAAGATTAGATGAAAATAAAATGAAAAGGTTAAAATAAGCTCAGAACCATGTAAAACAATACCGTGGAATTAAATAATCCAGAGTATACCAGCAATTAAAAAAAAAATCACTTAAATATTATTTGTTTCCATTTATGTGTCATATCTATCTATCTTTGAGTTATGTTAGCATATAGGAGAGATACTTATTTGATCAAACATATTAATCTCAATGAGGTCAAAGTAATTAATATTGTCTACCTATCTTGAAAGCCTAATGTAAATCTGTCTCTTCGTAAATGATAGTGAATAATTTGGTCTCTTGGGCTATCCAAACAAAGAGCAATGGATTGACATTATAAAATAATCTCCCTGTAAAATCCTTTGAAAAAGGGAACTTAGGTTAAAGACCCCACATTTTAAAAAGCTGTAGAAAATTAGTGTCTCTTTCTAAAATCTCTATGTTCGCTTCAGATTGTTATGGAATTGAAAAAGGGCCTCCCTATAAACTGAGAACATAATTTAAGTTGTTTTGCCTTTTTATAGCTAAATGTAGCTCACTATATCCCCTAGAAAGGATATTGTTTTTAAATTACAATTTCAGTCCTATTACTCAAAACCTCTGCTTCTAATGCATTCTGACAGTTATCAGCATAATGAAACATAATGAAATGATGGGCAATCTACAGTGAAGCTCAGCATGGATTCCTCGAGTGCTTGAGTGATTCAGTTGTAAAAATGTGAAGGGCCCTTACCTTGTTTCCAAGGTCAAGGGCTCTAGACAGAAGTCTAAATAGTACGTGCAAATGGCCCTAGGAATTTTCATGAAGCCATTGTGTATATAAAATAATAAGTGGAGTATTTTCTTTAATTTTGCAAAAGATTCAGCTTCATTTTATTTAATATACCTTTTACATCCAATTTCAGAAGCCTAGTTACACAATGTTAAGATCATGGTGGGCACACAATAACTGTAAATAAAGACAAGCCTTGAAAGGATATTGACTATCTTTTCTTTTATGTAGCTTTCCGTGATTTTCCCCGTTTCCATTAAATCTAAACATACAAACCAATGCTTACAATGGATTTATCTGTAATTTAATTCACTATTAGTAGACAAAGTAAATTAGATAGAATAGTATGGTTTTAAAGTCAGAACAGGATTTGAATTTCCTAATGATTCCCTCCCCAATGAAAGCTCTACTAGTCAACTTCTTTGAAAGCCTTTGATTTTATGTACATTTCTTCTACCTCTGGATGCTGTTGTATAATTTCAAGTGAAAATGTTGATGCTCCCTCCCTCCCACCAATGAAGCATAAAATTCATAAGATTTCATGTATAACGAGCTCTTGCAAGGCTTTCATCATTTACATGTTTTATTTTATCGAGATCAGAGTGTTTTATGAAGTAAAGGCTACAGCTCTTTTGTAGGTCAAGTGGACAATAAGAAAAAATTCCTTCAAAAAATTAAAAACTCACTGGTGACATCATGAACATACCTATATAATTTTCTTGGCAACAATATGGAAAGGTTTATCTTTATTGCTTTCTGAGATTTACTTATTAATCTATCATTCTTGGTCACCCCCTATCCAAGTATCAACCAAACTAACCCTGTATAGATTCTGAATAGAGTCTTTCTTTGTACAAATCCCTATTCATGCTTATTGTCTTGTTTTCTCGGCTTTTCTGTTGCTTTTTTCCAATAATAAACATTCTGCTTCTACTATTAATATCCAGTTTTCATTTAAAGAGAAAAAGCAAAAACACCAGCAAAGATTCTCTTGCCTTGGATTTATACTTCTGCAGACTTTTCTATTTTTCCTTAAATTTTCAACTTCTGTATCTTTGATATGGATGCAATGTTTTGGCTCTTTGAGAATTTACACTTAAAATTTAAGTTCAATATTAATATAGGTAATCTTCCAAACAGGCTTTGTTGCTGCTTCTAAATGCTAGGTCAGTTTATGACCAACCATTTGCTTCTGGATCCAATTTAAGGAGCACCCCCTAAAACCCTTTATGACTTAAGCCTAGCTGTGTGTGAGATTGCCTGGCTCTTATAATTTCTACCCATCCTTTATGATCAGGCAGAGTGCCCATTCTCCAAGTCTTGATTACACAGTGTCAATTGAGGAGATGCAGATCAATATGGCCTCCCATCAGGGACGGAATACAAATAAAGTTGCCACCGGTTCGGTGGCTGTGGCTTGGTGTACGCACTTTGCCCGCATGCACACACTTTGCGTGCACACACGCACCAAACACACACTTTGCGCAGGCTCAGAGGCATTTGCGCAGGCGCAGAAGCATTTGCGCAGGTGCAGAGTTGTTCTGCCTCTCCTGCAAGCCTGCACGATGCCGGTTGCTGCAGCAGCTGCCGCGCGGTGCTATTTTGCACCACACAAAGCAGCTGCGCTTCGAATTCTGGCCATAAAAGTGAGTATAGGAGACCGGGCAGATGGGCGGGCCAAACACAGAGCAGCGGAGAGAACCAGTTCTCTCCCTGCTGCTCATCGCTGCTACCGGCTCTCCAGAACCGGTCACATTTCACCTCTGCCTCCCATCCCCATTTAAAATAACATTGAAAATCTTTTTCGTAGGCCTTGGGTTAGATTGAGACTTTTAGCATCTGATAAAATTGGCTTTGTAGGTTGATCACTTCTTTGATTTACAATAGTGATGGTTTGCACTTACTCTAGAAAGTATAGAAAGAACATGATGGCTAATACTTTAAGTGACTTCTGCATTTAGTGTACCCAGTTGTGTCCCTTGTAAAAACATATAAGGCCAGTGTTCAAGAATGAATAAACAGCTTTAAAGTAAGAATAATCCTTAATGGGAAAATTCACTCCCAATATTAGGTGACCAAGGAGAAAAAATAACTGCCTCATATATAGCTCTTAGCTTATAGCTCTTTTTTTCTTTCAAAGTCAAACTTGCATAGCCACACTGTTTGCTGTGGCTTATAACCTGTCTTTCAAGACAGAAAAGAAGGAAAGAGATTAACACTGAAGTGCTGATCTGAAGGGCTTTAAGTTCTCAGCCTTAAGATAGTATTGATACATTCTTGGCAGCTTAGAAAATATGTGATGAATGAAGCCATGAAAGAAAGAGTCCATAGTTCCCATTTATCCTGCAAGTGGAGGTGGACTTTCTTGCAGCACAAAGTCGAGATGCTACCGGCAAACTTAATCAATTAGTCTAAAAAAATCAATGCATTAATTATGGAAGTGTGGGTTGGTGATGATATAGGGAAATGATTGGAATACAATATAATAAAAGTAAAAAAGGAAAAGGAGATCTAATGAAAAACATCTGGGCCTCACTTAACAACCACTTATACAGTGACCATTTGAATTTACAAAAATGCTGGACTATTGGTAATTTTCATGCACCCTCAAACTTAAATCAGTCACAGCATCCCATGATCACATGATTGCCATTGGTAACTTTTTTGCCAGCTTTCTACAAGCAAAGTCAATAATGAAACAAGCATAAAGTTGCAAATAATGACCATAGTGACAGCAACTTAAAGTGTTAGAATTGCCACTGAGTCCTGAGTGGCACATCATATGATAGTGTGATTCAGTGATGAATATTTGAGTTCCAATCACTGTCATCAAGTGAGAACTACCTATAATCATACAGAAGTTCTAATTTTGGCACATTTCAATCTCTTTTCAAATAAATTTTTACTTTCCATTCCCCACCTAATCAGAAATTGATGTTCCAGAGGATAGGAGCCATTGCAGAAAAGCTTGCTTCTTAGTTCCCATCAGATGGAATTCTTTGGTAGTGGGACATGTAGCATACTACTCCTGCCATACATGAAAGAACAGGTAGATATAATGAGGAAGAGTGAGTCCCTCAGTTAACTGGCCCCATATCATGTAGTGCTCTAAAGGTCAAAACCAGGACTTTGAATTGGACCTGGAAACAAACTGGTAACCAAATGCAGCTCTTGAAGCAGAGATGTAACATTTGTCTTCTAGGGACATATGTAATTGCCCGTGGAACCACATTTTTCAGCAGCTGAAGCTTCCAGAAACTCTTCAAGGGCAGCCTCATGCAGAGTATATTATAATAGTCCACAATAAATGCTGATTTATCATCTAGTCACTATCATAACAGTATTGTAAATTGGACCCCTCGTTTTCCCTGCTGTTCTACAATAATGATACTGAGCAGTTTTTCTTGTTAGTTCATCTTTATTTCTATTAATCAATGTAAGTTTTCTCCCTCATAACGCCTAGTCTGAAAAAAAAAAAACGTTTTGGGCTGCCAGATGGACCTTTAGCACGATCAACTTCTTTTAATTTTGCTTACATTTGAAGTATAATATAATAGGATATGACTCATAAAGGAGGGCAGTTATTTAATGCCTAGCATCTTCAGAATTAAATTTCTAATAAAAAATATAGATCATACTAATAGCTTTATTTATTTCTCTCTCTTTTTACTTCTGCCTTTTCCCCTTCAAGCAAATCATTTGCAGAGATGAGAGATAGCAGCACAAGTGTTACTAAAGACAGCTGAATAAAAGATTCTGCAACATATCCTTGAAGTAGAGCATGATGTCACTTCATTTGAGGTTAAAAATATAATTTCAAATCCCACCAAACAATAGCTTTCTCTGTTAAACTCATAGATGGATATAGGCAAATCTGAATGATGATATGACTGAAGTTGAGAGACAAGTCAGGAGGATTGTGATACCATAATTGCTTTGCTTTTTTTAAGGAACCATTTTTTAATACTATTTGTCTGGTTTAAAATGCAAAATCAAGAGAAGGAGAAGGGAATCCTTACAAAAGTGCCTTAATTTAGATAATATGTTCATAGATTTTTGGGAAAATATTTTTTGATGTTGACTCCTGGCAATTACCTGGAGAAATCACTGTAGTTTTTTTGGTAGGATTTCCTGGTGGCTTGGTATAGTCTCCTTGCTGTGGTTCAAGGGCACACAATTTGCTTTGTATCTAAAGTGGAATTAGAACTCACGGTCTCCTGGTTTCTGTCCTGCTACCTTAATCACTACACCAAAGTGGTTCTCCTTAGATTTTTACAGAGTGTAATGAATGTGACACTTTCATGACAGCAGCTAAAACAGTTTTAGCTGTCCACTTGTACTGAACAAGTAGGTGTATCCAGGAAATAAAAAATATGTGATTGAAAATTGTAAATATATTCTTTTAATCTTTTACTATTATATTTCATTAAAAAGCACATATTTTTAAAATAAAAAATAATATTTCCAATGAGCTAAAACCAATTACCCTATTTCCCCTAGAAATATCACTTTGAATAGTGCAATTCCGCCTTGGTGAAATGCTCTCTAATGGTTTCTTTATTCATCATTATTATCTGCAATTCACTATGGATTTCATACTCATGAGACCATCTGCTAAGAATTAGGCAATGTTTCCTTAAGGAACAGCTTTCTGATTCCTCACTCTCACTTGTCTTTGCAAATGCAAAGGAGATTCTAATTAATTTCCTGGTACTATGGATTACAACAAAGGAGGAAAGCGACAATGCCGAAAAAGGAGACAAGATAAATGAGCAGGAATTTTAAACAGACTAAGGAATAGGAAAAAAAAACTCCTCTCCCTTCAGACTAATTTATGCTCACTTGCTAACAAAACGGATGAAATTCATCTCTTAAATAGATGGAATTCTGATTTTTATAATTCTGCAGTTCTTTGTTTTACTGCAACCTGGCTTAATCCACAATTTCATGGGGACAACACCATATACATCCCAGGATTTCAGATATTTTGATCAGACAGACTTGAAGAGACATCAGGTAAAACAAAGGGTGGAGGATTATGTTTATATATCAGCAACAGCTGGTCTCAGGATATAACTATAATATATAATATATAAGTTCTGTGATGAAAACTTAAAGTCTTTACACATCAACTGCAAGCCATTTTACTCTCCACGTGAGTTCTCCTCATTTCTCCAAATAGCTGTGTATGTTCCTCCACAAGCCTGTGTAAACAAGGCATTACAAACCCTTGCTGATCAAATTATGGAGGCTGAAGCCAAACACCCAGATTCCCTTCCCATCATTTTAGGAGATTTCAATCTATTAATGAAAGAGCTCCCAAAATATTTCCAGCATGTAAATTGTCCCACCAGAGGCAAAAATATTTTAGACACTGCTACACAACAGTAAAAGATGCTTATAGGTCTTTACCATAAGCAGCTGTGGGGAACTCTGACCACTGCATGATTCACCTTGTACCTGCCTACAGACAAAGACTTAAAACCATGAAATGAACAATTAAATCAGTGAAGACTTGGTCAGATGAGGCAAAGCTGAAACTCCAGGCCTGCCTTGATTGCACTGATTGGAATGTTTTTGAAGATGCCTCTGCAGACCTAGATGAGCTCACAGATACTGTAACATCATTTGTCAGCTTCTGTGAAGACTTATGTGTACCAGCAAGGAACCTGAAAATATATAGTAACAATAAACCTTGATTCACAGCTAAACTTAAGCAGCTACGTCATTCCAAAGAGGAAGCCTACAGAAAAGGTGACAGAATGCTATACAACCAGACCAGAAACATATTAACAAGAGAGATAAGAGCAGAAGAAAAAAAAACTACTCTGAAAAGTTAAGGAATCAATTATCAACAAATGAACCAGCAAACATGTGGAAAGCACTGGTGTTAGGAATGTAAGTCACCTAACAATTGGGTTGGAAATATATAAACCAGGATAGACATTTTAACACTGTCTCTTTAAGAGAATGCTAAAAATGTAATTGGGTGTGGTTCCTCAAACGGCCATACGATGGAGCCAGAAACCTGGTTTCCCAGATTGTTGCTAGTTGCTAGTTGGTCGATGTTCTGATATTCGCTGTTTTTGGTTCCTGCATTTCCCTATTGACTGTTGCTGATCGTTGTTATTCTTGGATTGATGTGAGTCTATTACTGAACTGTTTTTGGTACTGGACTTTGTTATTGGATTATCCCTGGACTGCAAATTGACTGCTATAACCGTGTATGACTTGGACTGTTTGTTGGACTTTGCTTAACCATTTACTGGAAGTAAAACCTACATTTTACTATACAGTGTAGCTGTGTGCTGTGTGTGTGTTATTCAACATTACTCTCACTATGTCTCCCTGTGTGCACTCATTCTCCTAATGGGGAATTACTTCAACAACTGGCTTCAGAAAACCTCCTTCCCAGGCAGAAGGAAATCAACAACTAGCAGATGATCTAAATGTGTTTTACTGCAGGTTTGAAAAGAAACTACAGCCACTTATCTCCACCACCCACATCTTAAACACACCAACAACAGCCAAGCCTCCTACAACTGGCCCCAATCCATTGGGTTCACAATCTCTGGGTTCACAGAAAAAGAATTGCAAGATCTATTACACAGACAAAAGCCAGGAAAAGCACCAGGGCCAGACAAGATAACTCTTTCTTGCTTAAAAGTCTGTGCTGACCAATTGGCCCCCTTCTTCACCCAAATCTTCAACAGATCACTAGAGATGTGCTATGTTCCTTCCTGTTTCAAATGCTCTACCATCATTCCAGTGCCAAAGAAGCCCTCCATCAAGGAACTGAATGACTACAGACCAGTTGCTCTAACATCTGTAAGTATGACAATCTTTGAAAGGCTTGTGCTGTCCCACCTGAAAACCATCACAGATCTGCTATTAGATCTCAAGCAGTTTGCATAACGAGCAAATAGATCGACAGATGATGCTGTTAACATGGCTCTGCAATACATCCTACAACACCTTCAATCTGCAAATACCTACACAAGGGTCCTCTTTGTAGACTTCAGTTCAGCATTCAATACCATTCCAGACATTCTTCTAAGTAAATTAAACCAACTAATGGTACCTGAACACACTTGTAAGTGGATCATAAGTTTCCTAACAGATAGGAGGTAGCAAGTGAAACTAGGCAGAATCACATCCGATACCTGTACAATCAGTACAGGGCCCCCCCAAAGGCTGTGTGCTTTCTCCATTTCTCATCTCCGTATATACCAATGACTGCATCTCAAACGATCCATCTGTTAAAATGCTGATGACACAACAGTGATTGGTATCATTTGAGACTATGATGAATCCGCATACAGACAGGAAGTTATACAACTTGCCTCATGGTATAACATTGGAACAATCTGGAACTGAACACACTCAAAACCATAGAAATGGTGGTAGACCTTAGAAGAAACCCTCCCATACTACCACCTCTTACAATACTAGACAACACAGTATCAACAGTAGAGACCTTCAGATTTCTAGGTTCTACTATATCACATGACCTAAAATGGACACCTAATATCAAAAATGTCATCAAAAAGCACAACAAAGAATGCTATTTCTGCACTAACTCAGGAAGCTCAAACTGCCCAAGGAGCTGCTGATGCAGTTCTACAGAGGAATTATTGAGTTTATCATCTGCACCTCTGTCTGGTTTGGTTCTGCAACCCAACAGGACAGATACAGACTTCAGAGGATAATTAGAACTGCAGAAAAAACAATTACCACCCACCTGCCTTCAATCGAGGACCTGTATACTGCACGAGTCAAAAAGAGGGCTGTGAAAATATTTACAGACCCTCACATCCCGGACATAAACTGTTTCAACTCCTTCCCTCAAAATGACACTTTAGAACACTGCATATCAGAACAACTAGACACAAGGACATTTTTTTCCTGAAAGCCATCACTCTGCTAAACAAATAATTCCCACAACACTATTCAACTATTACAATCTGCACTAATATTATTATTAATCTTCTCATCACTCCTTATCACCCATCTCCTTCCACTTGTGATTGAAGGACTGTAACTTTGTCGCTTGTATCCTTACGATTTATATTGATTGTTTCCTAGTATGATTTGATTGCTTATTGTACCCTATGACTATCATTAAGTGTTATATGTTATGATTCTTAATTCTTAACAAATGTACCTTTTCTTTTATATATACTAAGAGTATTTACATCAAGACAAATTCATTGTGTGTCTAATCACACTTGGCCAATAAAAAGTATTCTATTCTAATCTAATCTAATCTAATCTAATCTAATCTAATCTAAATTCGCAACCATTTCATGAGATTCATTATCAGTAGTAATCAAGACATACCTGTGTATCCAAACAAATAAACTCACCCCTTTGGAAAAGCTCCTCAAAAAAAGATTTTAGTTCATCATTACTTTGTCTTTCAAAGCCTACAGATTCAAAACTAAGATGCTGAGGTTAAAATAGCCATTACTTTGGTCATCACTAAACTCAGTAGAAGACTGCCCTGAAAAGGAATTGCATCTCATATAGAATAACCTTTCCATCTGGTCAAGTTGTAAAAAGCTTTAATTGGGGATAGCATCTGATGACACCCAAGGAATTTGCTCAGAATAACTTGCTCATCAGATTATTCATGAAAATGTAGTCTGGGCAGATACTATTAAAGTCTTAGTCATAGTAATTGCTCAGAGGCCTTTCTAAACAGTGTCTGTTCACTGATGTTTTTGAAGAGTGTTATTGTTTTGTTTCTTAAAGGGTAATGTGTGTCAGAAAAGATTTATGTCAACAAAAGGACAGGCTTGTTTGGTTTGTCAATTGTAAATGCCTACTGGGATCTTTATTGCAGATTCTCTCAATAAAGGGGTGGCTTGACAATATGTGAAGTGGAAAGTATTTCTTTTTCAGGTAGACCTATTTCCTTCAAAAAGATATTGCACTCATTGGCAATGTGCCACATTTCCTTGTTTCTGCCTTCTGAGAGGGTAAGAGAGAAATAAATCCCATAGTTGTGCTCTCAAGATTTTTTTAGCCCTTTGAGTTTGTATATGTGAACAATACTGCAAAATTTACAAAAGTGGATTTTAAATATGACTGTGGTTTATTTTAATGCCGCAAGGGCATTGCTATACAGATTCTATTAAAATGAATAGAGCATCCATAATAATACATTTATGTATGTATATTTGTATATATGCAAATGCATGCATGTATGTATAATATTTATACAACTGCCCATCGTATACCAACTATGGGTGGCTCCCAATCAAGAATTTTAAAATTGCATTAAAACACTATAAAATCATATTAAAAATATTAAAACCATAAACATTGAAAACAACAGTCTCACACCAAGGTAAATGTCTTACATGTATCCTATTCCAGCATCCAGGTTTATAACTATGAAAAGTTGGTGTGTTAATAAAGAGACCCGCAAGTGTTTTGTTTTAGGGGACACATTTGAAATTTTAGGAACATATTGGTACTTTCAAGAACCATTGCCATGATAGGTAACAGCAATGGAAGAAACACCTATTTGCCAGAAGGCAAATGAAACTTTAAGCCTCTGCTACCCATTGTTTTGTCTTCCAAAAGTGCTTCCGCCACCTGTGTATAGCCCAATGACGCTGATGGAAAACTAGGTTATGCTTGAGGTTGGTACGCTGCTTCATAGTATGCCAGTTTTCCATTTTTAAAAATTGAAATAATACTTTTTAAAAAATGCTAAGTCAAATGGTCAGTGAATGCCAAAGAAAATAGCCTTCAGGCCTCATATTGTGCTTGAGATGCAGGATTTAGTGTAATATGCATGAGTTGTGATAAGTACCTGAAATAACTCTCACTTCATTTCTTCTGCTTGGCCAGGAGGGATATTTTGGAATTTTTCTTCTGTTACTTAAACATAATTTGGTAGCTATGTGAAAAGGGTGTTTGTTATCTTTCTTTTTTCTTTAACACCAAATACCTGTATGGAAGCACACAAGCATACTGCAAGCCTCAGTTTTCTCTGTTTTCTGCTTGACTGCTTCTCTATTGGGCCTCTACCCTTCTCTGTCCCATGTACTTGATTCAGATCAGTACATTTTCACACATAAAATTGAACTAAGTCCTTTCAAGAGCATCTCAATGAACCTGACTGATGTTGTGTTATTAAACCCTAAAGCTGTTGTAATTGATGTAACAAGTACCCAATCTGAAATTGGAAGATAGGTATCATTGAGTATAAATAACAATTTGTTATCTGGCATCTCTGCATTCTATGTAAACTTTACCTTTGCAAGCCATCAAGAAAGAATGTATTAATCTGATGTATATTTCATCTATTCTCAAGGAGCTCAAGATGTAGTATTTCTGACAGCAAATATGCCTAAGAATGTTGAAGACAATTTACATAATATCCAATTATAGGGAGAACAATCTCCTTTCATGGATGTGCACATAGATGCATAATGAAATGTTTTTTCACAAACTGTACTACTGTTATCTCATTTATGTTTGTGCATATTTCTCATTCTTGCGGTATTTTTCTTTAGGCTCTCCATACATTTATATACTTGCACACGTATAACTCATACCTTTTCCCCATTAACAACATCTTTTCTCATTCACATATGTGTATTTCAGGTACAGATATCCTTCTTCATCTTTCAACGGCCAGTTTTATCTATCTAGTGCTTTAATATATTACATTAGAACCCAGTTATACATGTATATGGTTTGTAGAAAATGCAAGCTTATACACACCTGTACTATCAGACTCTGAAGCCATATAGACCAGTGGTCGTCAACCAGTGGGCCAGGGACCATTAATGGTCCATGATAAAATTTTGGTGGTCTGCAGAGAAATGTTACCCACAAAGCACCCTCCAAATCAATTAATCCAGGCTGTACGGGAACACAAGGCTGCATTGCACACATGGCCCGTGGGAACACATGGTTTGCATTGCTTGCATTGGGAACAACATGTGGTAGTGAGGAAAGGGGTGGAGGGGGGAACTTGTCCCACTCAACCCCTATGCCTGGCTAGCCACCAGGTTGCTTCTTTCTGCTTCTTTCTGCTTCTGCTTTTGGCTGCAAGGAAAGCAGCAAAAGTCTTTCTTTATCTCCCCCCAAACTCTGCCAGAAATGAGTCTTTGGGACCCTGCAAGCCAGCCTGTTCCAAGAGGTTGTGCCGGCACGAAAAATCTCACAAAGACTCATTTCTGATGGAATTTGGGGGAGAAAAAGAAAGACTTCTGCTACTTCTGCTGCTTTCCTTGCAGTAAGCCATCAAAAGTCTCTCTCTCCCGCCCCTCCCAAGAACAGAGCTGGAGATGGTATCCTGTGATCCAAATAAAGAATGATCGATCGGTAAGAAAATGGGGTGGGGAATTTTCCTGCAGACTTTTTTTGGAATTTTCCCAGGGTCTCTGGTCCGTGGGATTTAAAATTTTGAGTTTGGTGATCCCTGAGTCCAAAAGGTTGGCGACCCCTGATATAGACATTAACTGGGATTTCTTGCTTCAGTGCCATTCTATGCCCCCAACCCTCACACAAACAAAAATAACCCTAATGAATTAATATAGAGATGCTCGTTAGAAAGGGGAGTAAACAGGTCTGGATAGGAAATTAGGATAATGAGTACTTAAAAGGGAGGGGGAAAAGTTGCATAAAGGTTTGCTTGTTTTGTTTACTTTCGATGTTCAGTGACTAGTAAAAACCAAGATTAGGAAGATGATAAAAACAAGGGCCAGGATAAAAGAACAGAAAAACATTTCATTCAGATACTTGCTCTTAATATTAAGAATATTATGATCTTGCTTTGGGCCTTAGTTCAATAATACACACATTTAGAAATTGGTTGCTGTGTTTTGTTTTCTTCCAGACTAAGAAGTACAATATATGCATGTAGGCAGTGATAATCTATTCTTAGGGTTAGTGGGTAGCAGAAGAGTGTATGACATCTCATTCTTATACACCAAATCATTCAAATGAATGACTGATGATGTAGCCTATGGGCTTTTTTTTTCTTTTGGTACTGCACAATACATGGTATGTTGACCATTTGCTTATACATTTTACCGTTCAGCCAGATATTTACAAATGGAAATCTGTTTGAAAGTATGGAGGTAGCTGTACAGGAGCAGTTTTTATTTTCAGATAGCTTCTGACTGAAACACAAGGAAGCAAACTGCTAGAATTATTTTGTGTATGAAGCTTTAGTGCAGGTCAGAGAAGTATATCATGACTCCTCCAGGCTGCACACACCTATGCTGGGTTCCTTGAAATCCTCCTCAACTGTAATTTTTAATATGAGAGAAAGCAGAATTATGAAAAGATAGAAGCAATTCAAGTAACAATTTACAAGTGTTTAAATAAACTGAAATTAAATATATATTTATCCTGAGTGTATCTTTTGCTTAACTCACTACTCTTTATGGATATTAGCACATTGCACAATGTTTAAAGTCCCAATTCTAGTTTTTGAGTCAATGAAGTTATATAACCATGTGTAGATATTTCTCTAAAGAGGCTTCCTATTTTTTTATTTTATTTGTATAATTAAAAAAAGGATGCTTTTCTTTTGCAGGCCCTCCATCGGCTCCCGAAAATTTGATTTCCAATGTCAATGAGACATCAGTGAATTTGGAATGGAGTTCCCCCCAGAACAAAGGTGGCCGTGAAGATGTCTCTTACAATGTGGTGTGTAAGAGATGTGGAGCTAGTGATCTGAACCGTTGCCGGTCCTGTGGGAGTGGCGTTCACTTCAGTCCCCAGCAGAATGGTTTGAAGTCCACGAGAGTTTCCATTACTGACCTTTTGGCACATACTAACTACACCTTTGAAATCTGGGCAGTGAATGGAGTATCCAAGCAAAATCCCAGCCAAGACCAAGCTGTGTCTGTCACTGTGACCACTAACCAAGCAGGTGAACTTTTTATTCCACTTTCATTTTCCCATTAATTGGAGCTTTCTTAGTCATCCATGTCATGGTTGTCCCAATGGTGCATTTTTCAAGAGGCAACTGGACTTTGAAGACATTTTGCTTCTCATCAAGAAGAGATGAGAAGCAAAATGTCTTTAAGAAAAAATAAAGACCAGTTGCCTCTTGAAAAAGCATTTTTGGAACCGGTTGGAAGTAGTAACAATTTTGGAGGGAAGAGGGCATATTTAAAATGTTAACACATATTTTGGATTTGATTTTGAAATTCTTACTCTAGAAGATTTACCTAATCACCAAATGGCTGAAACTGTGGACATGGCCAGTCACAAAACTACCAATTTAGCAAAAGGCAGCTTGAATCCCAACTTGGCCTCTGCCATTGGAATACCTATTTTTAGAATGTAAGAGAGTGCTGAAAATGCAGTTTGATGGTTAGCTTTCAAGGATGTATTCTTCTTACTTAATTTATTGCACTTACAGAATCTTTAAATATCAAGAGGGATAGGAAGCTACATGTTATAAGCTGAGGGATGCAGACAGAAGGCAAGTTTTTGCTGTGAATAAGATCTGGATCAAAAACTAGTATCTATACATTGTGGAAGAAAATAATGCTTTCTCCAGTGCCAATTCTCTGTATCTCCCAGTCAAAACATTTTTTTATTTTTTTTTCAACCAGAGCTGGTATTCAGCAAGTTCTGACCAGTTCTGGAGAACCGGTAGCGAAATTTTGAGTAGTTAGGAGAACTGGCAAGTACCACCTCTGATTGGAGATTTTACAGCATCCTTCCCCTGCCATGCCCACCAAGCCACGTCCACAGAACTGGTAGTAAAAATGACTGAATCTCACCACTGCTTTCAATTATCACCTAGAAATCATTTCAACAGACTATAACAAAGAGAAGGAAAACACATTCTATGGTATACTTTACACAATGCTAAAATTGTGAAATATATTCCCAGTCATTGGTCTCTTTGGAGTATGTACTTGACTGTGTATACTAATCTCTGAGAATATGAGGAATCATATGAGATAGGAAACATTACCTTTTACTGAATGCATCATATTCTTTCTTGGGCTGGACTCTTCAGCCTTCAGCCATAAATTTGCTTTTTTTATATGGAAGATAACTATACTAAGTTCCAAGAAGTAAAGTATACAGATAAATTAGTTTCAGCATGTACCCAGATCTTAGCTTCTAAAAATTATATCTCCTGAAAACTATCACTGAAATTAAATGAATGATTATTTTTCTAAAATATATTATTTTGATCAAAATATAAATATATATTCTAATATAAATATTATAAATATTAATTTAGGTATAAATATTTCAATAATTTGCTTTCATCAACCATATGCAGCATTTCAAAAATCAAGTTGTTTTCTAAATCAGAACACAACACAAATGAAAAGTTGTCAGTAATTATAGATAAAAGATCTGATCTTTTATTTGGACCAACATTGTAATTATACAGTTTCTAATACTATTTAGTTTTAATGAAGCAAAGCCCAACCATGTATTTCCTAGGCAATTGTACCTCTAAGTGGTAACAATTTGATACTTTACTAATATTTGTATTAATATTTGTAAAAACATGTAATAGGCTGCTTTAGAAAAACGTGTTTCTGCTAAAATTAGCCTCAAGTTGATTTCATATTTTTTTCTAGCATCTGATAGAAGTATGAGTTTGGAATTCTACCCCAATGGATTAGAAAAGTCCTTCTCCCTACATTTCCCCTTGAGATTTTGCTTGTTTTTATTTAGTTTTCTATAGTTTCTGAAATCTCTTGATGTTTTCAGTGCCCTAAGAAGTTACACTGCCAGAATGACGTAGCTGTTTTAAAGACATTTTTTTTGCTCCAAAGCATTCCAATTCAGTTCATTTCAGAAACATGTACTTTTTGTTATGCTCTGGTTAAAAGTAACAGGTAGTGGGCTTATATTTTTGCATATAGTTATTACAGTGTTTGCTTCCACTGTAAATGAAAATATGGTACTATAGTGACAAACATATTGCTTGGTAATCACAAATGTTTTCTATTTTATTTATTAACTTGGTGAAGTTTAGAAAGTATATTTGGCCTTCCAGATTGCTATTTAATTGTGAAGTACAAAAAGTGTGCTTCAAGAGATTCCTTCTATAATGAACCCTTAGGTTTCCTCCCTTCCTGTCTCAGAGACATATTAGGAGTTTCAAGATTGCCTTAAATTATCTTGACCTGACAGAAATATTTCTGGTTATACAGTATGTGTGAGTCTGTTTGTGTGCTTCAAAATAAAACATTTGCAATCTTTTTGTTTTTAGTTTCAAGAAGTGCAGGCTTAAATAACAACATATAAATACAATTTTGTGTTTAAAGTGAACATATGAATATGTTGCTATGTTAATGATTTGTGTTTCTACATTTATAAATTCTCTCAATAAGACTGCATCTTTGTTTGAAGATTGATATTTAAAATGGTAAGCTTGCTGTTAATTCAGATTGATAAGATTTTATTTAAAATATTTATGATACTCTGTAGCAACTGATGTTTACACAATGTATAATTGAATATACTCGTGTTTCAACTTGCTATTTTGTTACAGTAAACTTACTATCTAGGTAAACTAATGGAATCAATGATATATAACATATTGAATGGATTGCTTCTGCTACATACTTTGAGTAGCAAGATTGTATGCTTATAATTTATTAGTTCTGATTAGATTTTCAAGTCTAAAGATTTTTAAATTACTTTCAGTTCTTTAACTTCAATGGGTTGGTTAAACCTACATTTTTTTTTGTCCTCCTTGTGATACTGATAAACTTAAAAAAAATTTTTTTGTAAGATATATTAAGACATTTTTAAGAATATTTAGAAATATGTCAGATTTATAAAACATAATGCAAAATGCCAAACAAATTTCTATATGTATTATGTTAAAAGATTGGTTTCAGTAGGGAATCGGTTGAAATATCCAGATGAACATTAGAAAATTTCAGGATATTCTAGTCTTCTCTCCTGTTTTGTTGGCAGTCTGTGTTCTTCTGCTGTTTAAATTTTTAAACAGATATATAAGCCGTTTTTGTCATTTGTTATCTGGTTAGGTTAACTTTAGTATTTTTTTAAGTTAGTCACACTATTGAAGTGGATTTCAGAAATATTGGTTAAGAAGGAAAGATCTATAAATAAATAAACAGACTTTTACCTCACAGCACTTAAAGATATTTTAAATTGCAGTTTTAGTCAGAGAACGATCTTTTGTATGAAGATATTCAATTCTAGGTGATTCCCCCTACCCCACTTTCTTTTTTTTCAATGTGTCTAGCTGTCAATCTACCTGTTGCAAATCTTTATTTTAGAGAAATTGAGATTTGTAGATTATTTTCTTATAGTTTTCTTATCCACCTCCCAGTATATACCTACATAAGAAAATCATTCTTGTTCTATAAACATGCTTTTTAACTTTTGCCTCAATTTTCTGTCATGCCAGATATGATATATAATGCCGCAAAAGTATAAAATGAACACATATTTCTACTAGCTACATATTTATTTGATTTTACTTCAGTAGCATCAAACTTCTTGAAGCAGTGCCAGTAGTAAACATCGAAGTATGTATAAACAAAGAGAAGTAGAATTACATTTTGATTATTTGTCCTAATTAAAGCACAATATTGAATGGGAAAGAGGGAGGATCAAAAGAAGGTGTTGTACTTATAGTTTTTTTGTACATATTCTGAATAATAAAAAACACTTAGGGCAGGGATGTCAAACTCACAGCCCACGGGACAGATATGTGATGTGCTGGCCACGGCCACCCCCAGATTAGCAAAGGGAAAAAAAGTCATGATACGTCACATGATGACAACATGATGCCGTGAGTTTGACAGCCCTGACCTAGGATGATTATTACTTCCATGTAGCTTACAAACACAGAAAGATTCTATAAAAAGAACAGATTCTTTATTAGTATTTTTGGTATATTTTTTTCAGAAATCCTTGCTTCCCTTCAGATACTGTTTAGGATATCATGTGCATTGCATCACCCTGTACGGGAAATGGACAAAAGGTTCTATGTGTTTTGCCACTCTTATTTGAGCTGTACAGTATTTATTTATTATTATTATTTATTTTATTTATTCCATTTATATACCGCCCTTCTCCCGAGGGACTCAGGGCGGTGAACAGCTCATCTAAAAACCCCACAAAGAATACAAAAGTTAAAAAATATTAAATTAAATCGGCTGCTTGATAAAACTAACAAACCCCCCCCCCCCTTAAAACCCAATTTAGAATTAAAAATGGAGACCAAATTAAAATCATTTTCTCAGCCCAGGCCGGCCTGCTCAAAGAGCCAGGTCTTCAACGCGCGCCTGAAGGCCCTCAGGTCCGTGCCGGTACGAAGCTCCGGTGGCAGAATATTCCAGAGGGCGGGGGCACCCACAGAGAAGGCCCTACTCCTTGGCGCCGCCAGACGACACATAGCGGCCGACGGCACCCGGAGCAGACCCTCTCTGTGGGAACGCACCGGCCTGTTGGAGAACGCTGGCAGAATGCGGTCCTGAATATATATAAATCAAATGAGGATCTGTGACTATGTTATGCCATGAGTCTGTGCTGCTTTCAGTGGCAATGATGGAAATTGCACTAACATCAAAGATGGCCTTTAATTTGAATTCAGGTACTAAAGAAAAATCTTCCAAGCCAACTTTGAATATGCTAAGGGTGTTTACCTTTCTGTTAATCATCTTCTTTATTGCCAAATGTTTCATAAACACATATCTACACATATACTCCTCTTTTTTCTCTCAGTGAAATGCAGGTGGAAGATTTTAATAAGTAGCTGTAAAAGCATGTACAATTTTTGTGCTTAAAAATAAAATATATTTTTTCTAGGCTGTGAAATAACTGAGAATATGCCAGCTGCTACCTCAACCTCTTTAATTAAATATCTTATTTAAATTAGTGTTTTTTTTTCTTTTTTTCCAAACTGTTTCCATCAATGATTTCTGTTTTATCCATTTATTCTGTAAATGAGGTAGATAGGGTTTTTTTTTAAAGAAAGTAAGATATAATGTTTAAGTGTCAATAATCTGATTTTTTTTAATTTATACATTAGGAGAGCCAGTGAATTATTGTTTCTGTTGGCTTTACTGAGTGAATGTTTGGTTTAGCATGTGTAAGGAAATCAGTAACAGGAAATCAAGTCAACTAATGAGTATTATGTAGTGTTCTCAATGTTGGAAGTGCCAAGGTCATTCTTATTTTTGGTGGGACTTAACTGTAAAGACTAAAGCTATGTCCTTTGGGAAATCTATTTCCTGTACTTGTGAGCTTCCATCTGCCAGTTGGCTTTTGTCTGGCTTGATAAGAATGTAACTGTATGGTGTCTTGGTCCAAGAAGAATAAAAACACATTTACTTGGTAAAAAAAATGTATCAGTGGAAATTTTTAAATATGATACTTTGAAACAAAACAAAAATATAGGAAATCTGACTTCACTTTATTTATGCATTCTTACTTAATTTGGGAAAGGAGAAATTAGAGTAAATATTGTTATAAATTCCTGAGATGTTAGAATTCTTTCAATTCATGACTGTCTCTTGGAAATACCAGTTTTTTTTGTCTTTTCATTCTGGGTGATTAAAATAATGGGGGGTTAGGAATAGAAGTTTTTAAATATCAGAGAAATATTTAAAGATGATATGCAATCTTATTGATATTGCAATGAAGACATTGTTCCGCTTACTAAAGAGATCCATTTAATGAGAGTATAGTATTTTCTATAACAGATGGTAGTGAAATTTGAGGAAATGTTAGTTCTCCTCTTCCTTCTGTTGCTGGAAGATGAGGTTAACCTGGAAGAAAATTCAGGAATTTCATTAACTCATTTTCATTTTAGGGTCAGGGCTCTTGCTGTTGTTATTATTACATAGACAACAAAATGAAACCACAGCTACCAATTTTTAGTTGGTATTGCCCTTCATATAGATTTACTTTTTTCCAAGAACATTGTATGTTGTAATGTATCATTGTAGTATTTGTGCTTATCCAAGCTGTGTGGCTTTTTGTAATTGACAGATGGAAATTTTGTCAATCTGCAGATTTTCTAAGTGCTATCCAAGATGTTTTGGTATGACAGTCATGTACTGATAACCACTGGATCACATAGCTGTGCTTTGCAATCATCTTTCAGTTTTTATTATCAGATTTTGATATTTATGATCTCCAATTCTTTATCTTCTATCATCTTCTGGTATTATCACAACAATTATGCACACTTTCCTTTTTTTAATCCATAGTTAAATCTGGTATATTATGACCAAGATTTTTTCAGTTTGCATTTGGAAATTCTACAATATTTTAACCTGCTCAATTTCAACTACTTTTTCAACTTTATGACCCTATAAATTTTTTATTACATGATATTTTTACAGATGTTTTAGTGCAGAGGTCTCCAAACTTGTCAACTTTCAGACTTATGGACTTCAACTCCCAGAATTCTTCAGCCAGCTCTACAAGTCTCAAAGTTGACAAATTTGGGGACCCCTGTTTTAGTGAAACATTACAAATATTTCTTTGAAGTATTCTTACTTTGTTGGTTCTGATTTATAATAACGGTGTGATTTACGGTATACTTTTGTCTTGTCTGTGGTTGGTGTTGTTTTCCAGTAAACTTGCAGGGTTAGGCTCTGGTTTTTTAGCCATAGTTCCTGAGTCCTCTTGTCATTTGTTCACAGATGACCAGGAACACTAACATCTGACATGATCCTTATTGACCTAGATGACAATTGATTCAATATTTTTTTTTTCCTGAAGATATAATGTGATTAAAATTGAAATTATATCTGTGACTTGAAATCCACTATAACTTTCAGTATTTTAAGTACATTAAGTTCTGCATAGCAAACATACAATCTGCTATTTGACTATAGTTTACTTTACAGTTTAACTTTTCTTTAATGTTTTTATAATCTATAATTATCTATGCAGCATTTTTAAAAGCAATAAAAAATGAGTAATGTTGGGAAGGTAAAAATAATAAAAAGATTCAGAGACTGGAATAGTTGTAGCCTTGAATTGCTTCAATGCTACTGAACTAAATGGTTAAGGAAAATGTGTCTATTGCATGTGCTTGGGTAAAGTTTTCTGAAAGATAAATAGTGATCAACTGAAAATTCCTTCTCTGGTCATTTAATTATGTGCTTGAAAATGTGTAATGTGGTAGGAAATATGTGCTCTTTTCCTTCCCTTTGGCAACCAGCTTTATTCATGTGCAATGGACGTGCTACTCAGAATGTACATACATGCATCCAACACAAACCAAAACAAAAAACGGGAAATCTATTATTGGGAGGGGTTAAATTTATTATTTTAAAGTGATTATGCTTTTTACTGAAAAAATAATAATATAAACAACTGCCTGCTTCTTGGCAAAGCATTTGTACCACCCATTTCCATGAATTTGTATTCAAAAGGAGAGTAAAATCTAAATCAGCAAGCAGAGAAAAGCTTTTTAGCACCTTCAATAAATCAACAACTTTAGAGGTCAATGAACAACTTTGGGCAAATGAAACTAAGTACTTTGCAATAGAAAGAGATTATTACAATATTTAAACATAGATTTTGTCCTGTTATAATATAGCCTTGATGGTTTTCTGTGGGAAATGAAGTTCATTTATCACTCTGTTGCTAATAATATTTTACAAATAGGTATTGTCTCTATTAATTATTGAAAAAAGGCCAGATGGTTAGAGACCATGTATTTTAAAACTTTTTAAGAAATCCATAATATGACTCTCCATAATTCTTTGAGTCAGTCCATTGTATGTTTTGAAATGCTCTCTCTCTCTCTTTTCTTGTCCAGTATAATTCGAGGAGGGGTACACGAGGTCAGATATGTTCATAAGTTCTATTTTTATGTAAGTTTTATTAAGTGTAAAAAGAACATAAAATCTAATTCCAACTAATACATAAGAAGTAAACAAATAACAAAAAGATAAAAGTGGAGAAAGAAAAGATGAAATAGAAAAAAACCTTCCAATTTCCAATTGCAAATATATAAAATTGATTACAAAATTATGTTACTGTATTATTACAAAAAAGCGTTTATTACAATTTTTTTATCCATTTTTAAAATAATCATCAAAATCACTAGTTATAGGTACATTTTTTCTGTTTCATGCAAAAAAATCTATAAGGAGTTTCAAATCAGGTACAACTGGAGATAATGTCTTTTGTCTAGTCAAGGAAGTCTATTTAGCCATCTCTGCAAGTTTCATCATTTTCATCCATTCTTCTACTATAGAATAGAATATAATAGAATGCTTTATTGGCCAAGTGTGATTGGACACACAAGGAATTTGTCTTGGTGTAAATACTCTCAGTATAAATAAAGAAGGAACATTCGTTAAGAATCAAGAATCATAATGTACAACACTTAATGATAGTCATAGGGTACAATCAACATCAAATCATACTAGGAAACAGAGGATACAAGCAACAAAGTTACAGTCACAAGTGGGAGGGAATGGGTGAGAATTGAACTTTTCTACTTTTGAGTAAACTTGCTGCATTTGTGATATATAAAAACAAAGTTCTTACCTGTCTATTCATTAATTCTCAAAGAAAAATCTCTGGTTTCAATTGTACATTAGTATTTAAGATCTTCTGAATTAGTGTTTTCATTTTTATACAGATTTTTACTGACCCATATAGGTAGTGCATGATATATGACCATTTATTTAGTGATGCTTCAGAGTTACTACAGTCTGGGAAAAAGTGACTTATGACCTACTCCCACAGTTACAATTGTTGCACCACTCCATGATCACATGATCAAATTTCAAATGTATTTATGACTGGTTGCCACATCCTGCATTCATGTGTTTATAGTTTGCAACCCTTTTGGCTGATTTCCAGTAAAAAATGCTCATTGGAAAAGCTGGATTCCCTTAATCATGGTGTATTCAGTTAATGACAACAATGATTCACTTAATGACCACCATAAAATTGTTTTAAAATTGGGTCTGACTTGACTTATGACTGCTACAACTTATGGCAGAAATTCAGTTGTTCTTCTTATATTTCAACAAAAATGTATACATTTGAGCAATAACATGTTCATCATTTGTACATCGTTCCATCTGAAACTCAATATTGCATTGTTCAAAACCATAAAATGATTATCTACATTAACCCTCTGTGATAATTTTGGTAAGACTACCATTGACAAGTATATAATTCTGTTATTGAACTTTTTCTTGATTTTATTTTGCAATCTGCTTGAAAAATTGTAATACATTACAGTACATTAACCATTTACATTTACTTATCATTTCTCATTTATATGAGAATTCCATGTGCAGAAAGCCACAAAATGTTTTCTAAGAATAACCTACATTATATATATATATAAACTATACAGAAATATTTTTAGTTTCTTTGCAGCAATTATACTTTGTTTTTTCTCTATATCCATATATTCATAGAGACCACCATCTTTTCCAGCCAACTCCCCCAACTGAGTGAAATTAAATGTTATCTCCTGAGCACAGCCTGAAAGGGTCCAGTCTGCAGTTGAGCAACAATAAAAGGATTCAGAGAACTTTTATCAAAGCTTCTATTAAACCCCTGCTGGTGTCCTCAAATGTTTTTTTTTTCCAAGCGGGAGAGCACAAAAGCTATGCTGCACAACTGTCCCTGTGTGTCCATTGAGAGATTTTAAATCCACAGAGTTACTAATTAAAAAGCCATGCACTGTAGTACAAATAAATATACCCTGTTTCTAAGTCCCTGCATTGCTCCACTGACTCACAATTCAAGGAGCAGGGAAGGAAGTTGACCTGATTATACCCATAAATGATAATGTTAGTCCAGCCTTCTCTTTTCTATAATGAATGGTTAAAGGTTAGATGTAGATGAAAGGGGTGGGGGCAGAAACTGCACTCGGGTTTATAGACTTTCGATGGCTGATGGGACCAACAACTTCTTTCAGAATCTGTCCCTCAGAAGGAAAACTAGGTGTTGTTCTTCCCCTTCCAATGAAAACTTTATTGTACAGCACAGTAAATAATGCCTGGCTGTTTGGAGAATCAGCAAAGTTGCCATTTTTTTGCAGATCTAAATATCTCAAATAGAGCTAAGACGCTACACCCACAGTCTGCACACATCATAATCTTTCTAGTAAATAATTGAGTCACTGATGTGATGAAAACTTCACTAATTCTTGTCAGTGCTTCTCATTTTAAAAAGGCTGCAACTCATACATTAACCATAACTGACATTTTTCTGGGTTCGGCTTCTAACTATTCTTTTTGGCAGAACTTCTGATCTTCCAGGCACATCCCCAAATTTCAAGTTTGATCTTTAATAGGGAGGATCATCAAGAACCAAGGTGATGCCATTAAAGAATAGGTGGATTATGAATCAACAACAACCACTGACTTCCCCTTTTATCACTAGCAGCAACTTCCAAAGTTAATTCAGAGTATTATATGCAACTTTTAGAGTTCTTTTAGTCATGGCATCAGTGAAATCAGGTATTACCTTTGCAAAGAAAACTCATTCCATTCAATTTTATCATCTTTTGAAGATCTGCTGAAAGTTCCCCATTGCCTCTTAGATTTACAATACTTGGATAAGGCAATAGGCCTTAAATTATATTTTTATACATCAAGGCATTTGTTTATAAAATTTTTTTTGTTCGTAACAGGGTTACTCTTCGCTGTTTTTTCATTTGTTTTTATTTTAGTGTGAAACATCTAAAATTGTGTGATTGATTTAACAAATTGATTTAATATAAATACGTACGTTCAGTTTCATATAAAGGAAGTTAATATATTTAATATAAATAAATACACAGACTACTCTGACCTGCTTCGATTCAACTGACCGGCTTTTTTGTTTTTGCAGCCTTTAGACCTTTCCCATAATATATCCTTTGACCTAGGGTGGAGATATATAGGTGGATATCAACAGTGTAACTCATTCCATGTTGGACACACATCATTTCCTAATGTGTCTTAATATTAGTATCTTAATATCATATATATATCTTATCTAGATCTTAAACAAAAGAGCAGAGGTTCAAACTCTGATACAAACTCATATTGGAAGGCCTGAAGAGTTGATCTGTCCTAACCTACACAAGTGACGCGGATTGTCTACTGAAGAAAAAGAAAAACAAACATAAAATTGCTTCCCAATGCTCACATATAAGTGATCCAGAATTAAACTATAGTTGATGCATTCTTAAAGATCACTGAGAGATCTAGCAGGGAGGATCACCCTTGCCCCAGATCCTATCATAGATTGTTCACAAAGACTGATCAGTGTAGCTTCAGTCCCATCTCCAAGCCTGAACCCTAGCTAAAAAGGACCAAAATGACCTGCTTCTTCCAGAACTCTTTGTAACTAAATAAAATGTATTTCTTTGTTTAGCTAATATATATAATCATTCCCAGGGCTCAGGAATTTTTAAAATATAATGCAAACAATAAGGTATATTTAGCTAATTAAAAATATAATAGAATTCTAAAGTATATATTTAATCCCTCTCTTAAAGTGCAACAGGAAATATATTTTTGACTATTTTGTAATACTTATTTATAAAATGTATTGGCTACCCATCTTCCAACAGGATAACTCTAGAGTATTAATTAATCTTGGCTTTCTATTGGTTGCTGCTTATCTATCTCTGTAAAACAGATTATATATAACAAATAATTTTCATAATTCTGTAAAATAAGAGAGTGATGAATGCAAAGTTGTTATTTTAAAACTTCTGCAACTAAATATGTGCCCCAATTCAACAAATAACTAAGTTTATACGACATGCCAACATCAGAGCTTGAAGTCCATTTGTCATGCCTTATAGAGAAAATTATACCTTAATTTATTAAGTATATTTTCTCTGTGATGGTTGCAGAGTTCTATTGCCAAACAGTGGTCCCCAATAACACGTTCATGATTGTATGGAACATTGAATCAAATTAAACTAAAAGCTTCTCTTAGAACTTCTAGAGAAAGGAACATCAGATCAAAGAGGAGGAGCCTACATCATGACTAACCTTAATTTAGGTAACACACACACACACACACACACACACACACACACAAACTTTAACTTAAAGTTTTATACTGAAAGCCGCACGCACGTGCATGTGTGCATGCACCATTAGTAAATCAATTTAGTGTATTAGTTAAGGTATCAGGCTAAAAACTGTAAGACTATGAATTCTAGTCCTGTATTAGGCAAAAAGCCACCTGGATGACCTTGGGCCAGTTATTTTCATTCAGCTCTCAGAAGGTAATGAAGGTAAAGGCAAACCACTTCTGAAAAATATCTATGGAGATTCACAGTCATCCGCGTCATGGTTGTCTCAAAGATGCTTTTTTAAGAGGCAACTGGAGTTTCTTGTTTTTCTTTGAAGATGTTTTGCTTCTCATCTAAGAAGCTTCCTCAGTTCTGATTGTATGGTGGGGAATGGAAGGGTTTATAATCCTTGCAAACAGCTAGTCATTTGAATTCTTTTAGAGAGTCACTGAGGCCACCTGGAAGTTTGGTTCCTCTAGTCTGCAATTTTTTTGGGAAATCCATTCATATGCTCATACCATTTGAAAGATGTTCATCCCAAAGTGTATC
This sequence comes from Bungarus multicinctus, assembly GCA_023653725.1. Taxonomy (NCBI): domain Eukaryota; kingdom Metazoa; phylum Chordata; class Lepidosauria; order Squamata; family Elapidae; genus Bungarus; species Bungarus multicinctus. The sequence continues at coordinate 36,821,059 of CM042844.1, forward strand.
ACAAATGTTTATGGAGATTCTCAGTCATCCAGGTCATGGTTGTCCCACAAGTGGCAACTAGACTTTTTTCAAGAGGCAACTAGACTTTTTTGTTTTTCTTTGAAGACATTTAACTTCCCATCCAAGAAGCTTCTTCAACTGGCTGGCTGGTGGTATATATTCAGGCAAAGAAGTATTCCAAAGGTGCTTTTTTCTATTCCTTTCCTTTTCCCTTTCCTCCTTCCTTTCGGTTCCTCCCTTCCTTTCTTACTTCATTCCTCCCAATCTCTCTTCCTTCCATCCTTCCTCCTCCTTTCCCTTTTCCTTCCTTCCTTCCTTCCTTCCTTCCTTCCTTCCTTCCTTCCTTCCTTCCTTCCTTCCTTCCTTCCTTCCTTCCTTCCTGGTCCTTCCTTTTCTCTTTTCTTTTCTTCTTCTGTCCTCCTTTCCCTTTTCCCCTTCCCTGAAGGCAAGTAACTGACTGCTGCTGGGTGGGCATTAAGGGAATACATGAGTGACCCATGCTCTGCAAGTTCAGAGGGAGCTGCAGAGGATGCATCATTTCTCCATTGAGTTTCTCCTGAAAGCTTTTCATCAGCAAAGACCTTGCTGATAGGAATGTGGCAAGGTAAATCAACATTATCAGTTCCTTTCAGGTTCTCCATTGACTTGTGGGAAGTTGTCAGGAAATGTTGAAAATTATGATCACATGTCTAGAGCTCTTCATGGCAATGTAGTGGCAATGTTGAATATCACCAGTACAGCAGCACTGAAGTGGCAAAAAATTTGCCAAATTTCATTTCCTCAGAATGAATTTCATTCTCTCATTCCCATCCTTCTGTACATTAGGCCACTTGATGTGCTTTTGTTGAAAACATTTTGTCCTGTGATATAGTATTTTGCCCAATTGAAGGTTTCAGACACGAGAATTTTGGTAATTTGTTTGTGCGTATACACATACACACACACCTTATAAATATACTGGGATAGGAGAAAATTATTTTCTACTAAAAACAATAATAGTACTGAAATTTGTATTTCCATTTAGTGGATCTAGGTTAAAATTAACTTTTTGTGGATTTGCAGCATTACTGCATTTTGCAGTAACTGCTTGTAATTGGTTGTGATCTCCTGTATTTACACATTGTGGCCAAGGCTGAAGAAATTTTTCATTCTGGCTCAACAGTGAAAAAAGATAGCCACATTTCAAATCCTCTGCATTTCAAGATGCCAAATGAGCACATAGAAACATTTGTGCATTCTGAATTGCCTCTCATTCTCATCAGTTAGAATAATCAGGAGTGAGTAAGGAGAATTTTTTGTCAGTTAACAGGCTCAATGAATTATCTGCAATATATTGCAGTTGCTCTGTAGTATATATTTTCAGCATTAAGAATGCCTTTCCTGTTTTGCTGCAATGCTATGCTAAAAATTGAAAGTCTGCAATTATGCAAACAGCATGGAAGGGAGAAGTCGTCTTAAGAATGGAATGGGCTCAAAGAGATATAGCTTCAATGGCAGTAGGAGACATGTGATTTTCCCTTCAAACAGAAAACATTTGTTAAGAGTGATGAGTAGCAAATGCAGTAAACTGCAAAGCTCCACAGGGTAGGCATTGTCTCACATGTTTTGAGTCAAATACAAGCTGATCTTTACCCGGTGCTATAAATTGCTCACTTACTTCGCTTCTTTCACATGTCACCAGCTTCCTCTAAGCATTACAAAAAATAAAAAATAAATTTGTGGACATTTCTGTTAGAAAACAGAATGATGCCAGCCTTGTAAATCAAAACAACTCTAAGAGGCACATAAACATTAGCTGATGTATTTTATTGTAAGGATGAACAAAGCCCTTTTAAACCTTTTAACTTTTGGAAACAACTGGTTTTTTTTTTTTCCAAACGAGCTGTTAATACCATGTTTAAAAACTATCTTTTATGGGACATTTTCTTTGATTTTTTTCCCCAAGTATCTTCTTAGTTTCTGGTACATTTGAGATAAATTTTCTTTCTTCTAAAAACCAGGTCAAATTTTATGCTTAATTCACACTGTTTATCACTATAGCTAGTATCAATATGTAGCTCAAAAAGATTTGAAATAATCTTGCCATTCTGCTTTCTGACACATTTTGTGCCCCTGAATCTGCCTTCTTATTTATATTGGATCCCTCAATGAAACACTACCTTATAGTAGTTAAGAGGCTTGTGCATCACATGCAACTGATCATTGTACACATGTTTACAATGTGGCTGTATAAAAGCTGAAAGGATGTACAGCTACTAATGCATCCAAAGACAAAAATGTATTTCGAAGCTGCAAAGATATGCATAAAATTGGCATAGGGGATGTCTGAACCATGAATGAAGGCAAACTTGATAGTGTCCAAACTGAAATATTAAGACTAAATATTTACATTCTGGGAATTAGTAGAATTTTAAAGGACCTTCAGATTTTCCATCGCAGATAAGCGAATCACAGAAGACATTCATAATTCTTAATAATAAGGATTATATTCTGTCATAAATGACAGAATGATGTCAATATGAATTCAGCACATCATTATGATAATGATGATCCAGGCCTATGATACATCCACAGAGGAAATTGAATTGAAACATTCACACAATTATTTGCAATATCTTGTAGACACCATACCCAAAAAGATGTTATACAAATTATGGAAAGTTGTAATACTAAACTTGGAAGTAAAGTCTGGAATAATGGGGGGGGGGGGAATCCTCAGTGTATATAATGAAGTAGGCAACAAATTGACACAACTATGCCAAGAAAAATCAATTTACTTATAAACATTAGGTTTAACAACTGAAAAAGCTGACCAAAACCATTCTAGCCTTTTTCTTATCTAGTTCAAGATTGTTTTACCTCCATTCAATTGTGTTCAATCCCTGGAGACAGCCTGAACAAGTGCCTGACGTTTCCTTGGCAAGGTTTTTCAGAAGTAGTTTGCCATAGTCTCTTTCCTGGGGCAGAGACAGTGCTGAAGGTCACCCAACCAGATTTGGGCCTAAAATGGGATTAGAATTCATAGTGTCCCAGTTTTACCCTGATGCTTTAACCACTACACAAACTGGTTCTGGGTTCTAAGATTAGGTAAATTTGCAAGAATAACTAATAATAACAAAACAGAAAGGACTTAATTTATTTAAAAATGAAGCAACATTATTTGTTTTTATTTATATTCCACTTTTATAATGAAATACAGAATACATAAGGTTTTTTTTAATGATCTCAGTCTTTGACTGGAATCATCTCTGATTAATTTCAAATATTATTATATCAGTTCTTTCAGCAATAAAGAACATAGATAGGGAACTGATAAAATATAAAAGTGTACAGATGGACCACAAATAAAACAGATCTTCTAAAATAGAGGTCATGTTTGCATAAATATATAAATTCCTTCATCTCACATACAAATGTGTTATTATGAAAAACTTAGGAATTTCTAATGCATAAAGTCTCTGTTCTAGGAATAGGATATTGGCAAACATACTTACTTCACTCTGTCATATTGGAAGATGATTTTATAAAATGAAAAGTCTTTGTAATCATCATGTATAGAGACTATATTTTTATTTTATTTTTTTATTTTATTTTACCATACATTTATATGCCGCCCTTCTCCGGAGATTCAGGGTGGCTTACAGTCTTTAGAGCACCATGCTAAGTGCTTGGCAATAGCCTTCATTCCATTGTATATGCCTGCTTATTAGTAGGGCTTTTGCCCCCCCCCCCCCCCCCAGCGGCATTTTTACAAAGTCAGCTTATTGCCCCCAACAATCTTGAGTCCTCAATTTACCTACCCCGAGAGGATGGAAGGCTGAGTCAACCTTGAGCCTGGTGGGATTCGAACCTGCACTAATTGCAGGCAATTGAGCTAAGTGCTAGATGATTAACAGCCTGCACCACCAAGGCTGATATATATTTTATAGATATATATGTAAGGAAAACCCAAGACTGTAACACTGCGTAAAAATGTTGTAGAAGGGGACTGGTCGAAAGGCATTCAGCTGGGATTCCGGCCTCAGGCAAGACTAGAGTTCCCAGTCTCTTGATGACTGGCCCAAATCTACCCAGCCAGTTTCCATGCCTATAGCATGACTAAAATTTCTTGTACCCTGGTAATTGGCCCATATATACATTTGACATAATGAAATAAGATATTGTCTATCTCACTTGAGCTGTCTTTTGTCTGATTTTAAATAATCACATATTCTACAAGTTTTCCTGTTCAGAAAGATGGGTTCAGGGGCTAGACTAGAGATCTTTTTCAAAAAAAAAAGTTTCATTATTACTGAATTTCCTTTTTTCTCATCATTTTTTTCATACATTAGGGACTTCTGAATGGTTTGAAACTAGTTTATGAAGTTATATTTTCTGTAATTTTCAATTATGAATAATTGCAACTGAATATTATGAATTTTGCATTGTTTTTGTTATTATTGTTGGATTTTACAGTGGTTTAAGCATGTAACAGAAAATATTAGGTATTTGAATTCTAGCTCAATGAGCCTTCCATATCTCTCTTCATGGATTGATGATCAGCCTTGAGCAATATAATGCTTGTATTAAGCTGATGATTAAATCAGAACCCTTTATTCAACCATTCTTGGTAAAAATGAGAAACAGAACAGCTCAATCCCAGCAAACAGGGCAAAAATTATTTCTGTATGATGTCAACCTTCATGACAAAGAATAACACAAAATTTGGTTTTCAGATTTATATGTTCCTAAATACATTATCAGAAGACTACAAACAATTATTCACATAATGCAGAGCAAGAAGAGAGAGAATCTGTATTTTCCCAGAGGTGATGGAATTATAATATCAATTATGCCTATCTTGGCTCAATGAGAATTGTTCAACAATGCCTAAAGTGATGATATATCCTCACCATTGGGTAGAAATATCAAACAGTAAACTTGTAGGTGCTCACTGCACAGCTTTCAGTTTTCTGATTTAATATCTGCAGTTTGACTCAGACACAGCAACCAGCTTATGAAATGCTTTCTGACTTGTGTTGTAGGCCATTCCATGACTCACTTTACTTCCTTCACAAACAATTTTTATCATGGTTCTATATACTGGATAATATATGGATATGCAAATTCTGGGTCTTTGTTTTCAACCATACATCTTTATATCAGTTTTTTTTTAATATACAAGGATAGCTAAAAATTAGTTTCCCTTCTATCCCATCCAAGCTGTATCAACAGCCTGTATTATGCTCACAGAGAGTGTCTAATCTTTGTCTCCTAGGTCTTGACAGCAGATCCATCTGGGAGAAATGCAGTTTAATGGTCTGCAGAGCTAATAAAATTTTAAAAATTCAGCAGTCATTCAATTTAACTGTAAATTGGAGGTGTGAACCTGTTTCAGCCATTCTCTGTGTTTAATGGAAATAGAATAATATATGACTCTAAATTTGGATAGCCTGAAAGCAAGACTAGCTTAAAAGCAAGAGCTGACATGTTCATTGGGCACAACACTTTCTGATATTTGAAAGACTAATAGAATAGACTTTACTTTAAATAGAAGCAGTGAGATTGCCATTGACAGTGGTGTTATATCCTCATCGTCTACATGGCATTGTAATCTCTGGCATAAATCCTACTATTTATGTCCAGGCAAGGAATAAATTTCAAGGGGGGAAAAAAAGGGCAAATTATATTAGTGCACTTTTTTTAAATTGATTAACTTCTCAGTCTTCTAAATTTTGACCAGAAAAGTAATTTCATTTCATATTTTGTATTTGATATTTTATCATTGATTTTTTAAAAATGTACATAACATTTATATTTATGTTTTACTCAAATAGTATTTTACTCAAGTTGTATTTACCATAGACTTCCATCTCAAGCAAGAAAGCAATCATCAGTCAGTTCCCACTGATATGTGCTATATAGATACACACATTCACACCATTCATTGGCATTCATCCTTTGCATCTTCTTATCTATTGTATATACTGATATATTGATCAAAAATAAAATAGAGAAAATTCACAGTATCAGCTTTGCCATTTTAGTATCATTTGAGCTACTCAAGGAGAATAGCTCAATGGGCACCTCCCTATAGTGAGAAGAAAGGGAGGGTGAGAGGGAGGGAGGGAGGGAAGGAGGGAGGGAGAGAGAGAGAGAGAAGAACATTTTTATCTTTGTTTCAACTGTCAGTTTTATCTATTAATAAAAGAAGAAGAAAACCCATTGTTTTTAAAGTTTCATCAGGAAACTTGTAAGAAAAGAAAAAGTCCAACCTTTTGTTATTGCATTGATTAAACCAGTTAAACAGTGAGCGGGTGGCGGGTAGGAAATAGCCTTTCATAATTATACCATGAATTTGTTTTTAAAAAGTCTATCTGTCAAGGTCCTTCCAGTGACAGAAAGGGGATTAGTATTAAATTGGACTGGAGGCATTTGCCTACAATGACATGAAGCACAACAGATAAAGAAGACAGCACTTTTGTCACCTTAAGTCAGAGAACACTACTTTTTACTAATCAGGAAAAGATGGAAGGATTCCCTTTGAATGGTCTGAAGGTAGGTAGATGGTAACATCTTCTTTTCCAGTCTTTGAGAATCTCTTAAAAGAACAAGAACAATCTGGCAATATGATAAATATCATCACTCTAAAGTCCATCTTGGTTCAGTTTCATCACTCCACTGCTCTCCTAGTACTGATTTTAATGAGCTTATGTAGCCATCCCACTTTTTAAAATTCTTTATAGCATGATATGTGGTGGCGCAGTGGTTAATGTAGAACTTCAGGCTACTTCTGCTGACTGTCATATGACTGCAATTTGGCAGTTCGAATTTCACCAGGCTCAAGGTTGACTCAGCCTTCCATCCTTCCGAGGTCAGTAAAATAAGGACCCAGATTGTTGGGGTCAATATGCGGACTCTGTAAACTGCTTAGAGAGGCTGTAACAGCATAAGTCTAAGTGCTATTGCTATTTGCAATTAATAGTATATTTTTGCAATAGACTTAACTGTAATATTTGTTGTTGATCTGACTTGATACCAGACTTGGTACAACAAATACTACTTCAAAATTTTAGGTTCCAAGGCTTCACTGGACTGATTCTGAATTGAATAAATCGCTCAGAGCATTTTTACAAGTATTTTACAAGGCTTACTCCATCCACCCATGTTATCTGAATTTCTGTCATTCAAGAATTTGGAAATGTTTCTTTATTTCCTTTTATTCCTAAAGCAGCTGTAGTGTTTTGACAGCTTTTATGCATTCTTATAAAGAGACTTGTTTTCCTGTTTGTTTAAAAGTGGCATTCATACATACAGGAAACATACACACTGCTTCCTATCATGTTTCTGTTGGCAACAATTGTTATCTTTTTAAGAATGTGCCAACTGTCTTTCATAGCAAACAAGCAAGCAGACTAGTCCTCAGACTAAACAGATGTCTCACTTCATTTGCACCACAGCATCCCTGTCTTATCCTTCCTTGCTTCACAGTTTTATAGTGGGAATGTAACATCTGTAGTCCTAATAGTTCTAAAATTATGCAGGATCTATTTTCTGAGGTGGTGAAGATTTTATATATCAACTGTTTGGAAGTGGTTAATTCAAAGATATATACATAAAAAAACAGCATGCCTTGAAATGAGCTTCCTATCTCATTAATTTGACACATATTTGGAGCATAAGACACAAATGTACTACACCATTTCAAAGCAGCTACTTTCAGGCGTTTCAGAAAGATGCTACATTCATCTCCAACATGTCTAAATGTAAGTATGTTTATCCATAACATACTCTAAAACATACTTTTTTTTGGATCAAGTCTGAAGTATTGCACAATCCTAATAACAATATTTTAGAGTTTAATATAGTTGAACTTTATAGAACAAAAATTTGGTGTGTAATGTCTGAAATTACAGGATGTCTCAAGTAGCTTTTGCATTTATCAGACATTCAGTCTGTTATAAGAAAAATAGTACATAATAAGTTGGAACTTTAGAACCAAAGTTTGCAAAGACTGTAATTGCAGCAATACTTGGACACACAGGGTTTAAGCTTTTGACTCCAATTGGTTTTTTTCTTTGGTATGTGCCTTCCTTTGCCTACTTCTGTGAAGCAAATTACAGATTTATAAACCAATAACAAGAACTAAAGCTGCTGCTTTCCCTGTGATGAGGTGGCAAAATTACATAAATAGAATATGCTATCCACATTCATGTACATTCCTGTGAGATCAGCATCTTTCACCAGTTTCAGTGGATTATAGGTTTGGTTAAGGAAAGTAAGCAGGTATAATGCCTTCTCAGCCAGGGCTGGTATCCTTCTTCTAGGGTCTCGTCGGCTATCACTATTAAGCTAAAATTGACAAAATCAGATATTCTATGTGTATATCATAGCAGGTTGGCTAATTATTGCTGTATACTGCATAGGACAGTGTTGTCAAACTTTTCAGCACAAAGTGCCAAAACGGGAGCACACGTATGGTGGGAAGCACCAGAAACCAGAAGAGCAGCTCTCCAGTGCATGCAGAGCGGGATGAGCACCGGAAACTGGAAGTTCATCTTCCCATGACCCGCATGCACATGCAAAGACCAGCTGTCCAGCGGGTAAATGCATGATGGAAACCAGGAGCGGCTCTTCCAGTTTCTGGTGTTTCTCTGTGTGTGAAGACCAGCTGGCTAGTGCACATGTGCAAGTAGGAACCCAGAAGAGAAACGGGCAATGGCTGGCATGCCCAGAGAGATGGTTCTATGTGCCACCTCCAGCATGCATGCTATAGGTTTGTCATCATGGGCATAGGTATGAATGTTCTTATCTAGGATATGAAATTACATGTGACATTCCCGTGAGCACAAAGTGTAGTATTTGCAAGTGAAACTATCATTCTAGATCATTCTTTCCACTGCATTTCCTATCCATATAGCTATTAGCCTATGCAATGTGATGACAGCCATGATGGAAAAATAAGCCATTGGTTAGAAGCACTTGCTGGAATGCTGCCATTAAACTGAAACATGATACTTCTCATCAGGAATATACCAAGAACAGATCTTGCATATCATGTTGTAAGGATAATACCAGCCTTTAACGTATTTGGAAAAGGAATTGATATCTATTTTATGTTTAATGTATGTTTCCTTCAGGGAGTACAAAGCAACACAGATTGCTCCACATCATTTTTCTCTGTCATCTCTTTTTATCCCACCTTTATACCTTTATTTTTGAAATAAGCAATTTTATTAACCCAAACTAATAGGCCTGTATTATATCGTTAGGAATACAGATGTAGTCTAGGGAATAGAATATTCTGTGTCAATACAAAGCTAAGATTTCTCTACTTCCCCAAATCCATTTAAACCGCTCATAATAAAAGCTTAATAATTTATATAAAGTAGCATCTTGGTTCACTTGCTTTCTTATTTTCCTTTTTTTATTGTGTGATTCAAATTGAAAATCTGAGGGCAGGAGCTATTTTATTTATTCTTGATTTCAAGCTAAGCCAATTAAATTAAGGAGGTAAAAAAGAAATGGTTTTGAATTGAACCATCTAAAACCATATTCGGTTACTTTCCAGAAAGTTTGTTCACATGATCAGTACTCACCCACATCTCTATTTAAATAGAACTGGTAATGTTAATCAAGAAAAGTTCTCTCTGCATTATGGAGATTTTCTGAATATGAGAAAAACACCATCATATTGAACAATGATGTTTTTCAACGAAATTAATATAGTGTTTGTAATAATACACAATTTAGGGCATGTCAAATTTTCATCTTTCAATTTTCAAACATTACAGGTATTCAAAAGTTGTGACATGTCTTGTGGATTGTACAGATATTTTGGTTTCTTTAATATAATTTAGATGTGCTTGGTAAGTAACTACATAAATATCATAATTGTTTTAAACATTTTGTTTGTTTCATTTCACATATTCGAATGTTGCACTATCTAGTATGAATGAATTAATCTAATTTCTTCAAGCATCCTAGAAAGGAATATTTATCCTGCTATACTGTTTAGACATGTTTAAAATAATCATTAGTAAATGATTCAACATCTCTCACATAGGGTAAATAATAGTATTATTCTACTTTCAAGCATTTAATTTTGATCCTTGGCAACTTGTTGAAATCATTAAGTGCGATTGAGTACCTCTTAAAATTGAAATCATAACTAGGCATTAGGTAAAATTAAATATCTGAATATAATGTTCTATGCAAAGTAGTTGAGAGTCAGTTTGGTGTGATGGTTAAAGACACTGAGCTAAAAACCACAAAATGTGAATTCTAGTCCTGCCTTAAGCATGAAGCCAACTGTGTGACCTGAGAAGAAGACTGTGGCAAATCATTTCTGAAAAAGTGTATCCAAAAAAATCTACATGGACACAAGTCCTTGTAATCATCAGTCTAGTAGTCAAAACTGACATGAAATTGTGCAGCCCGACAAGGTATATTGTAGTATAGATCCTGTAACCTGGGCTTTTACATTTGGTGGTTATATATAAATTTCTGGATCCATAATCTAACGAACCTTTATCAAAATAAGCATTTTACTGAATATATCTGTCCATAACTAATTATACAGAACTACATAAAAAAGATTCATAATATTCCATGAGTTCATAAAAAGATGTCTTAACTAAAAAAAGGTTCCTGTGTATTATTACACAACCATAATATATATATATATATATATATATATATATATATATATATATATATATATATATATATATATATATATATATATATATATATATATATATATATATCTATATATATATCTATATCTATATCTATATCTATATATATATATATATATATATATATCTATATATATATATATATATATATATTAAAAAAACAGGTTTTACTTATATTTCTAATAGCCTAAAGCCTTCCATTTGGTTAATTTGTTCTTTTCTTCTAATCTGATAGATTCATTTTTTAAAAGTCACCTGATCACTTTGTTTGATGAAGACTGGAATTTTATTAATTTAACAGGTATAGGCCAAAATGGGTTATTTTATGCAGCTTAATTGTTCTTTCATATATAATTGAACTTGTTCACCAGGATAGAACATCTTCTGTGAGAATAATATGCTGGATAATATATTGTTTCTACATGCAATAATAAACCCATAAAAGAATATATAATCTTAGCTAACTATTCATTTTCCTGAAATAACATTTTAAATGATGAAGGAAAGCAAGCCATCATCTCAAACCTGCTGTGATATGATACAATATTTTGATTGTAATTTATCTTATCTCTGTCATCACTGTATTGATAACACCCACCAATACTGGATGCAGTTGGAATTCACAAATATCTGTTCCTTCTAAATAAATTATGCTGGGAGAAAAATTAAGTCCCATTGGAATTTTAGGCAGGTTTCCTTTTAAAATTTATATCACAGTTATGTATAGAACATAACTAATTTGTTGAATAAAACTATTCAAAGCTCTTCAGAAGATCAGGGAAGGTATTTACTCAGACTGGAGAAACTTGCAAAAGAAATGTAATTCCCACATCTTTAATGGCAGTTATTTTCATATAGTGGATAAGAAGAAGCATTAGAGAAATTAATATGCAGTCTTTTTCAGATCGGTAGACTTCTGATAAAAGTTCATGGAAGGAAGGAAGAGCTGGTTTAGCATTTTATGTGTTTTCTATTAGGCACGAAGACCACTCTTGTCATGAAAGATTTTCCTAGCTGGGATAGGAACAATCAAACCTTCTTCTAACTTAAAAGTTTTTTGAGTTATAATCACAATGGTAAGAGCTATCATAGAGGATAGATGGTATTCTAAACAGTTTTTCAAGCTAGGAAAAGTGTAATTCAAAGAAGTAAAAGAGCATATTGGTTTCTTCCATGTTGACATAGGATAAGAATCCACATGGTGTCTTTAGATTAAAACAAAAATGTGTTTCTGTTTTTCCTTCTATTTCCTTCTGTTTTATTTTAAAGTTATATGTGATTTAATCATCAGAAGGAATATTCCTCATATCTGATATAGAATACTTTTGCCAGATATTGATAGATTGAATGACAAATTTCTCCTGCTGTAAAACATTTTCTGGTATCATACAGTATCAAGATAGCAATCCCCTCAGTCCCCGTTGCCATCATTAAGTGAAGATTTCAGTCATTAGGCAAGAACCTCATATGACTACAGCTTGCTTCCTGCTAGTTTCCAGCAAGCAAAGTCAGTGTGGACTTGCAGGAAGTTTAGGACAGGACAGATTTTTCTTTAGGTTTCTCAAGCAGATTGGCAAGGAGTGGACAGTATGGCATAGTGCTAGTGCAACTGAACAAAGTGGTACTGCGGTGCAAGTGTAGGTGGGCATATAGATAAGCACTGTAACCCAGCATAGCATAAGTGTATACAGGTGCAACTGCAACTGGGATGTGCTACCTGACATTTTATAGAACTTCATATTTTTTATTTTTTACTAAAATAGAAAGAATAAGGAAAAGAAGACTAAATGGAAATGTTTCCATTGCACATAAAATATATACTTCTAAAGTGACTTGTAGTAGTGCATGGTAGCTAGAGGATTGTGTCAAATGCTTTTCAGAAAAGATGGGCTAAAATATTTGAAAGTGAGACAAAAATTAAAAAATGAAATGAACACCAGGTTTATTTTTTTGTCTGGGAGGAAGTTACAAGTTTAATCATAAACAGAGGGAGCTTTTGTGGTCTGTGTTTTCTTATGAACAGCACAGAACTTTTACTGCAGAACCTTTGATAAATGAACCTTTGGAACCTTTGAATCCTGGCATCTTTTTTGGTGTTTAGTAACCATAATTCCAATAATTCTAAAATCACATTGGCTGCAGTTGCAATATACCTGAATGTTATCAGGAGAAAACTTCACTCTAAAATTTTGTGACATCACCTCACAATCTTCACACTCAAATACCTATAGGGAAATCAGGGAAAGAAAACTGAATTTTTTTCAGAGATTGTTGGGATCAGTTGTTGAATATTTCTATATGAAAGAGTAATTCAACTGGTGTTCAAGACATACTGATTAACTGGAAAATGTGATCTTATGGCTGGATTGTCACTAATCTCTTCTTTGTTTAAGAGGATGGTAGATTTACTTCATTGAGTGTTGACACTTGCAAATAAATGCAAAATCACTGCAAAAAAGTTTGTATGAGGGTCACAATTGGGTTATAAAATTAGGGTTATTTTATTTGTTGGTACTGTTACTTCATGTAAATAACTTGATGTAATCCATTTTAATGGATCCTGCCACTCCTGTTTCTGTCACTCTGTATATTTTCATGCACATAAGTTTCAGGGTAAGGAACAAACAGACAGATTGGCAGATGTGCTGAAGGATGCAGAAGCAAAGCTCCAGAATAATTTTTAAGAGAGATGCCAAACTGTCAAAATGTAGATCAGAAAACAGTCTTCCTGACAGAGAGTGCCTGCTGCTTAGTTTTTCTCCTATCAGGTCTGTCTGATATGTCAAGTAATTCTGAAGTTTACATGTCCAATTTGTATTGTTATTCCTTGTAATATATACTTATATGGTTATTTAAAGAGTTCCTTGAGATTTACAAATTATATAGAATAACATAAAATAAGAGACAAATTTAATTAGATTTGTATCTTTCTTTCCCCTTTTATGCGGTATTTATATTATAATTTCTATTGAAAGGTTTTAATAAATGTTCAGATGGTTGTTGATTGCTGGTTTTGTTTTGTTTGTTTCAAAAATAAGCACCTGCATATTTCTAGGTGTTTTTTTTTTTTAGGGACAAAGGAAGGAATATATTCAGTTTGGAAAGCTGTCTAATCTCTGGGTATACAGCACAGCTTTTGCTGATAAGATTAAAAAAATATCTGTTCTTCCCTGGAGACCACCACCATTTGTATCAAAGCTGTGTCAGTTGTGGCAGGACTTGATAACAGCTGGCTAGAGACATGACCACACAGTAATAGAAAAATAAGGACCGGGCAGCTTGAATCATAAATCTTCTGAAAGCCCATTCGTCCAGTAGGACTACGAATCTGTTTCTGTCATAGTTAAGGGAAACAGCATTGTCCCCTGGCCTTTTAAACATCTGAAGTTCAGGCACCAATGATACCATAAAGGAGACCTTCAGAAGCTTCTATTGATACATTTCTTTCTTATTTACTCCATTGTTTGTTTTATCTTAGTATTCCGTATTGCATTTAAATATATAATTCAAAAGAAAGCTTAGAATTTAATCAATTTTGTAATACTGGTTAAATTGTCAAGAAATCTATTGTTTTTTTGGAAAAGGGATGAAAATGAGACAAAAACGTCAAGGTGAAATAAATTGCCTTGGACACTTACACATGGTCCTTGTTTTCAGTGCCAAGCCATATTGACACGTTTTAAAACTGCAGTTGCCTTCAGCATTTCTATTCCTGAAGTATTAATAACATTGCATGAGAAAATACAGCTGAGCAAAAGGCAAGGACAAGAAATGACTAACATATTACTCCTTTACTCATGTCTAAGTTTGTCATTTTTGTTGATTTGTTGGAAACCTGCTGAACTACTAAGTCACTCTTGTCTGACAAATGAAAGACACCTTAAGATGCTAGTATGAAGTACAACAGCTTTGTTTCTTAGCAGGGAAACAGGACAGCCTAAGAACTAGGAAGCAGAGTCCTTGCCAATGGAAAACAGGTCCACTGATTTAATTCTGGAAAGCCAACTTTAAATATGTATTGGGTATGCTTCCTGCTGAGTCACAGCTGAATTGGAAGTAAACTGGCTCTTCTACTCAGAAGAGCTGACAGCTTATGGTATTGGGGTAGGGAATGAAGGAAATAATAGATGTTACCTGTGAACGGCTTTTTGTTCTGTGTTTATGTATTTGAAATGTTGGTCATTAAAATTTGTACTTCTATTTATTAGGCTAAAACCAAAAATAGTCTAAAAAAACTAAAAATAAAATGTATATGTAAAATGTGGAAAGCTTTTTGATTAATAACAGACAGGTTCCCTGTACCTCTTGATTATAAAACCGTTTCAAATTTATAAACTTGGACCTTCCATATTGTCTCCATGATCTCTGTCCCAAAGTGCCATATAAGGTATATAATCAATATAATTAAATCAAACAGCAATTAAATAGCTTATTTTGCTACATCGGATATAATTTTATTGTTGCTAAAATTCATTTTTAACAGAAAACTGACTTCACAACCTTTTTCTAGGCAAATGGGAGACATGGATTCTATAACATCATTTTCTTGACATTTCTGATTATTCCACTTGCCTGATAATGGCAGATAGTGTGAGAAGGGCCCCAGCAAAAACTCAAAAGACCTGGCTAGTTAATATGAGGGACGGGAAACATTCAGGTTATATAAAATTGTCGTGAGTAAAAGCCACAATGCCATCATTTGTGGCATGGACATTATGTAATCTGCATCAGATATATGAAATTTTCAACATTTGTATGATTATATCATAATTCATGACATGTTACTTTTACATTTGCCCTTCCATGTGGATATACCAGTTATACGGTCTAATGTTTTTCTTGGCATTGGTTTTTCCTGTTATTTCCTAAATTTTTCTAGGCATAAAATAGAGTAACGATGAAAAGGCAATCATTGGAAAAAAGATTATGATATAATGCTTGATTTAGAAGAAATAAACTCAGTCTCACCAACCTATCATCTTATGTGTGTGTTTGATATCACTTAATCCTTCCTCATAGCATAGATGCTTTTGCTACTTTCAGTTTCCTGATGTAATCAGCAGATATCAATTAAACTGTACTACTGATGTCACTCAACAATATTTCATTATTTTCCCTTTCCAAAATAGTTTGAAAGAGTTCATTAAGATACTTGTACTAAAAGATAGTTGGCATAAGGCCATAAAATCAGCATAACAAAAGGAGGAGCCATCAAAGCCCAGGGGTTTAAAATATAATTTAGTGCAGAAATACTATGTTAATAATCTGCCAGTTTTGCCAATATGCCTAAAGCTAGAACTGTTCTGAGTTGTATTATTAGAAATGTTCAAGAGATATATGTGTGCTAAAAAAATCCAACCATTCCAACATCATTCAATACTTGGACTTCTTCTGAGAACCTTGCCTGACATTTCTCAATCTCTCTTTATTGGCAGCTCCTTCTCAAATTGCTTTGATCCAAGCTAAGGAAATAACAAGGCACAGTGTGGCATTGGCTTGGCTGGAACCTGACCGGCCAAATGGAGTTATCTTGGAATATGAAGTCAAATACTACGAAAAGGTATTATTAATCATTATGGATAAATTCCATTTCACCATAATGTTTGATCTCTGAGCCAAATAAGCCCACAATTATCATCATATAAAAGGACTTCATTAAGAAAAAAATGTTTTATAATTATACCCATTTTGACAGTTTGTATATCTAAGGAGTTGAACTGAATAACAACTTGCATATATTTTTCCTTACTGAGTAATAGTGGTGGCTTTTTTTCCGCCTGGGAACAGTCTGATCCTAATAAGGCTATTTGTAATGAGAATCAATAGAACAGAGAAGCAGTACAACATTAGCCTTACAAGAGAGATAGATGTGTAATAATTAAGTATATAACACAGTAATAATATGAACTCTGTATGAGCTGATAGCTTTTGCCCAGAATAATAGTGGGGGTTTAATAAATTTTAATAGAAAACAAGGAAAAGAAAATTACATTCTTCACCTCTTCTAAATTGTGCAGAATTGTAATTTGTATAATATAATTTGTTGCTCCTCCATTTCAGAATTATAAAAAGATCTATTTCCTCTCAAGGTTGTCTGCAAAATGAACAATTACTTTTTCCTACATTACTTTTAATATAATCCCTTTATTTCCTTTCCTAATTGTATCAAAAATGACTTGTAGATTACAGTATTTTTTTCTTGAGGTATTTGCCAAGCAGAAAAGCAGAATAAAGTTAGAGAAGATTAAAGTTGGAGAAGATTGGCAGCCATCCTTTCAGTTATTTTAAGACTTATAGTTCTAAACTGCAAAGGAAAAGGGATAATGTGTGAAAAGAGTACTAGAAATAAAACATTGTTAGTTCATCAGGAGGATGACAACTTCTTTGTTATTTTACCAAAAAAATCTTTTTTGCCTTTTTTCCCAGCAGAACTTAAATTATATATATCCTCTTTGCCTGCTTTTTCAGGCAAGAAAAATCCTATGACAAAATATAAAAATCCATAACACTCATGTCATTAAAGCTAATAATAGAAACACTAAAGGAAAAAATCACATTCATTATCTAAATGTGACTATATTTCCTAATAAGTAAAATACAAAGATACAAGACCTTCAAGGGACCTCCTTATTCACTTCCCTCCTCCTTTTTATTTTTCTTTCTTTTTGCTAGGACCAAAATGAACGTAGCTATCGCATTGTGAAAACAGCAACCAGAAATACTGATATCAAGGGCTTGAATCCTTTGACTTCATATGTCTTTCATGTGCGAGCAAGGACAGCAGCTGGATATGGAGACTTCAGTGGACCGTTTGAATTCACAACCAACACAGGTAATAACAATAGATCTCTCACTGGGGTAATGGAGGCATTTTCCCTTGTCACTATTTCAAAAGCATATTGTATGCACTTGAATTGAATATGAATGATTTGGTGGTGGTGATTTTGGAATTCATTACCAAGCTTTGACTAAGAAAACAAAAGGATGCTGTGTTCATGTATTTTTGTTGTTTTTATTGCTTTTACCAAGAGTCCAATTGGAAGCGTAATCTTTTGTGTGTACCCGAAATGCAAGGATCTTCTTTCCTTTACTCTATCCACCTTATACTCAACAAACCTTTTCCAACGATGAAAAAAGAGGGAAAAAAAGAAGCATGTTATTAACATCATCAGAGATGGAAATATAGGTCTTTAATTTCAACATCCTCATATCTAATTTTTGGTGAAAAGAGAAATACGTCCTTGGATTGTATTGAGTCATTTGTATTTGGAAGTTATCAGTATTTGAGACTTCCAAACACACGTATGAACTTGAGTTCATAGGTTTAGAATGCCAGAAGCAAAAGAGAGAAAATAAAATAATAGCATAATCCCTCTACTTACATTTATTGTTATCTTTATATTACAGGCAAACTGTCTTCAATATTTTAATGAGAAAACATATATTATTTTTGCTATTCAATTTATTGACTAATGGTAGATTTGCAAAGTATACTAAAAGTCAGGCTCCATAGACAATTATAATTTATATTAAATGTAAGAATTAGATTTTTTTCTTCTTCTAAATACTTCTATACTTGTTTGACACAGAACTTTTGAACATTCCTGACTTTTGGTATACTGTGCATATGTACAATTCCCTAAAACAAGTAGTAATGAGTCATTTATGAATTGTCAGTCCAGTTAATTTGCATACATGTTGGATAAATGAGGGTGTTGGCTTGTTGTGGACTTCAGGTCTCAATAAACCTTGAGCTTTCTCTGGTGTATAGCACATTTAGAAATAAGAATATATGGAACCCTAGAGAACTTTTTCTCATGAAGTAATCATGTTAGATGAGCCACTAGCTAACAGCTTTGAATCTTCACTTTCTTCCTATTCCAGTTCATTTGCTAAAAATTGTCATTCTGCTGCCTTTCTTGGCTAAAGAGAAAAACTTTGTTCAATATATTAGGGACTGTTTTAGATCTAGCTATTCTTTTTCTCTTCTTTGATTCATTTGAGAAATAAAATGTCAATATTGTGCGTGTGTGTGACTGTTGGACAAATGTTAAAAAACCCCACTACGGTTGCTTCTTGAAATAACAGGAGAGATTAGATATTTAATTTTCATTGCATGCAGAAATTTTAATAATTTCAGGTTGTGCTGTTCAGTGTTAACAACCCTCAGGCAGAGCATGTGAAAATGTGAAGTGCTCTATGTTGCTAAAGACAGTGGAAAACATCTTGTTCTGTTTGAGTCTAACTCTTGCTCATAGTTAAGGAATGAGCATCTGGTCCATTTTAAATTAGATAAAAAGGAAAACAGATCAGCAGGCACTAAATCAGCCATTATATTCTCAAGAGTAGAAATGAAGGGAGAAAACTGAAGAGTTTACCCAAAATTCATTAAAGATCATAATGTCTTTTGCTAATTAGAGTTTTCCTGGAAAAGAATTACAAATGAATATCTCTACTGAAAAGATGACAGAATGATTCTGGGAAAGTCATGAACTGCCTTCATCTTCACATAAACTGCATATGCCTCACTGTTCGATCCTATGCTATTCCTATCCGTGACATAACTGCAGAATCTTAACAAATATTGGTTTTTTTTCTAGTTCCTTCTCCCATCATTGGGGAAGGCACCAATCCCACCGTCCTTCTGGTCTCAGTGGCTGGCAGTGTTGTCCTCGTGGTCATTCTCATTGCTGCTTTTGTCATCAGTAGGAGGTAAGGGTTTAAGCTCCCCTTCTTTCCCCTTTTCTTTCATGAGGGAGCTTTTTGCCTCCTTGAAACAAAGCTAAATTCTTTGATTTAGCATCATAAACACTGCATTTGCATCACAAGACTTCTCCTGTGTTACTTTGATCTTCTCAGCATCAGTACTACAGCAGTATGTAATGTAATGGTAATTGTTCTAGAATTATTTGCTGTTCAGATGCAAAACCAATTCTAGCTATGGGGATGGTAGTGGGAAGTTTTAAGATGCAAGCCAGCAACATGAGATCTGAAGAGAGACTGTAATTTGATGTAGAATTTAATGAATGCAGTATTCTGGATTGATGAGTTCTGTGCTAAGAGTGCCAAACCAGAGAAGGGGTTCTGGGGAGATGGAATGAAACAAACTCCTGTATTTGACCTTATACCCGGAAAAAAGGAATGCCTTTTTGATTTTCTGATCACTTCTGCATTTGGCCACATCTGCTGATGTAAACTACGAGGAACACAGTAGAAAACACTTATATATTCCATAGTGGATATACCAGCAAGATTAAATTAAAAGTCCTGTAAAAGAAAGCTTTTATTCATACTTTCATGTTTTTTTTTTCAGAGCATAAATTATCTTGCTTTCTTCTTGGTCAAAACAAAAAAGGAAAAATATTAGATAAATTAAAAAAAATCTATGAAATGTTCATGGCATAATTTGAACTCACTACCATATGTAAGTGAAAGAGGTTTAGGGCTGGCAGACAAGTAGTTTCTTTTTCTTTTGCAATAAGAAAGACTTCATTGTTCTCTTAGTTTCAACTATTGATGGAAAATTTGTAGTGACAGAGAAAGAAGATACAGAAAGAACAGGATTGCACAGTACAAGTTAGGGGCAAAGTCTTATCTAACTGTAGAGTACAATTTTAAAAAATGGCACAGAAGAAGTTAATAGGATGATGAGGAAAGTAGAAAAAGATATCTGGAAATATTTATCTGTTTCTTACCAAGAAATCTGACTGGAGGGAAGTGAGAGAATATGATAGGGAAGCAGTAAGAAGACAGGTAGAACATTCAACGAAGATTAATTAATAAATTGAAAAGTTAAATGAAAATAAATAAAAATTATAAATTATAAATACATAAATTAAAAAAACCCCAAAACTAAAATTTTCTATGTTTCTTTTAAAATAAAAGTTTGATATATACACAAAAGTGGTTTCTTTCACATTTTGCTTCTGTTGCCAGAGGTGTCAAACTTCTGTTGTCAGAGCTGTCAAACTCAAGGTCCACACATGACACCCCCCGCCCCAGCTCTGTTTTTGCTGGCAGAGGACTACAGGAGGCTGTTGTGGCTGAAAACGGCCAGCTGGGGAATGTGCAGTCCTCCAGATCTTCATTTTAGCTGGCAGAGAGCTAGCAAAACAAACTAAAACAAAACAAAAGACAAAATGTTTCCCCTTTTGCATTTGAGCATTCAAGAAGGGACAGGAGAGAAGAAAGGGAAAGAGCAGAGACAAAGAAAAAGAAGGAAAGAAGCAAAGAGAGCAAGGAAGGAAAAATAAGGAAAAAGGCGAAAGAAGAAAGGAGAATGAAGAGGGAAGGAAAAAGAAGAAAAGGAAGGAAGTATAGAAGGAAGGAAGGAAGGAAGGAAGGAAGGAAGGAAGGAAGGAAGGAAGGAAGTGTTGAAAGAAATATCCTTCTGGGTTCAGTTCCAAGTGGGGAAAAAAGACACTGGAAACATGGAGGCTGCTTGGAAGGTTTAATGGTTACAGGGCCACATGGCCTAGAGCTCCAGAGAAGAATGATCACATGCTTCAAGATGAGAAGAGAAGGGAAAAAGGGAAAAGGGGAAAAAGAAAAAAGAAAGAAAGAAGAAAGTGTTGAGGTGCTGAGAGTACCTGGGTTTTATACTCTCTGTTGAGATTTGAATTGGAGCTTGTATTCTAATTGGTTGTCAGACTCCCAGGGGCGGGGGTCTTAACTCTATAGGCTTGGTCTGGCCTTTCTGGGTGATTATGCCCTTAAAAGGGCTTTTGGCAATTGCTATAGCTTTTACCTGGAGTTCCTTCTTATGTAAAGTATTCTGGCCCAGTCCTTAATGGCCCACCCATTGACAAAGGTGGGGGTGAGTTTCTGCTTCTTGAGTGGGTTTCTGCTTCTTGAGTTTCTACTCTTTTTAGAAGAAATATTCTGCCTTTTAATATTTCCTAGGCTATTTCAATTTTTCTAGGAGAGGGGTGGATGCTAACTTCCTACAATCCCTCATTTTTTTTTTTTTTGAAAACACGTGAGAGTTCTGACAAAAAATTAAAAGGTGATCAAATCAGGGAAACTTGATGGGTGCTTTTAAAAAAAATTTTTTTTTTCTGATGCAAAGGAAAGGCATTGAAAAAGAGGCAACAGAAAAGGATTCCTTCAGTGGCTCCCAAAAGCTTTCAACCATAAAGGTCTGGGAAAACTTCTGGTTTTTTTTTTTTTTAAACAGTATCCAATTTTTCATGCCAAATAATTTTCAGATGTTTGATATATTTTTTGTGAGCTTACAGTCAGGTTGTAAGCACAAGCCTCTATACAGTGTTCACAACCTTTAAATTACAGGCTGCTCATATCCAAGGTTATGGTTACTACCTGCCTAGCTCTTAGCTTCCAGGGTTTGTGAGGCCAAATTGAGGTTAGCCAGTGTGCAACCAGGCTATTTAGTATTTTTAAAGTTACACACAATGAGCCCTGGGACTTCTACTCATGAGACCACCAGTGCAACATATCCTGCTTTACTGGGCAACTGGGCAGCATCATTTGTGAGTCACAGTCAGGACTTGGGGTTTGGAGATCTCTTTTCTGCTATCTCTTCAGGAATTGCCTGAGGGAGATGCCATCTCCCCCATGGAATTAGCAGGGTAATATGACTGCTTGGGCCTTAGTGCCTCAGAGCAGCAAAACAAAAACAAAACACAGAACAAAAAAAAACATTAAAATTGTAGCTAGGAGCAGCTTTTTGTGGAGGTAGGTAAAAAGGGGTTAGCCTCTATCTAATTCTGAATGGTGTGTCTATGTGTATGTGCCTGTGTATGCAGCTAGTTTTACAATACAGATAATACAAACATGGACAATTTTCCCTCCCACCAGACAGAAGTACAAGGTGTTCAGAACTTGCTGGGCCAGCCACTCTCAAATACAATCCTTACATGAGTACATTAAACTGGTTACAATATAAATAATACAAGAAAGAAAACATTACAATAGATTTCACATTACAATGAATTTTCAGTTACAATGAATTTCCACCCTCCCCACATAATCTTTCTGTTTTCTGGGGATTGAAAAGAGTCTTTTAGTCTTTTACTGGTCCATCTCAGGGTCCTTTCCTTCACGTCTCTGGGTGGCATAGGCTTGGCCTGGTGGTATGGGTGGTCAGTCAGGCTTGGAAAGGTCTGCCCACTCTGGTTTGCTGTAATGACTTTCAGTGGAGGCTGGATCCAAACCCAATTCCTGGTTCCAATGGATGGAATGTCTCTAGGGGGCAGCATCTGCTTCCACATGTGGCAGGCCTGGAACACACAGAACAAGAGTCCCCTCCCCCCTTCGCTGGTAATTCTACCAGGAAAGGCATTGTAAAAGGATTAGATTTTGGGGGAGCGGGGGGGGGGGTAGATAGCTTGCAGGCATGGTTTGAGGATGAAGAATAACACATTAGTATTGCAGTTACTAAAAAGATAAATCAATTTCAACAAAATGGAGACACAACAGATGAGAAAGGAAAAAAAACTGGATTCACAAGCTTCAGGAAAAAGGATGAACAGGTAAAATCATTTAAATACACAGTATGAAACTTTTCTTCTAAATGAACTTAGAACATTCACTAATAACCTTGGGTTTTTCTTAAAAGCACAGAGAGGAAAGAAAATTTTCTCTGTTCCTCATCCAGTTTGGTTGGCCAGACCAGACCGGGAGAAGACAATTTCTCTCAGTGTTTTTAAATCTTAACAATTTAAAATTAATATCTGAAGAGGTCAGACACTTTTAACAGTTGCAACAGTTACCTCGAGGACACACAAAGACTTAGACACACACACGTGCGCACGCACACACACAGAAACAAGGACACAGAGAGGAAAACAAAAGTCTGAGGTGTACACACACACTGATCATTCCCACAATAAATATCTTAGTTAAATTGGGGAAGGCATAAATCTTAAGGAACAAACCACGTGGTTGCATAGAAGACAAAGAAAGAAAGATAGAAAGAATTAAGAAAATTCCATGTGATCCTGTTTATACATTGCCCTTTTAAGTACCTTTATTTACCACATTGGTCTTCCTGTATCCTTCAGCAAAGCCAAATCCCTACCTATACATTTTACCTTTTTCTTGCTCATGCCGGCTAGGGTCAGCATCTGCTGCTCATCCCAAGCCTCCAATAGCTCTCCCTGGGGGGTTCCATCCAGGACCCTCGAACTACCGCTTCCCATGTTCCCCTTACATGTGGGGTTTCACACTTTGGCTTAGTCGGGTCAGTCAGCTAGGCGAACCAGTTTCAGACACAAGCAATATCCGAGCAAGAAGAAGAAAAAAAGAAGGGTGTCTGGGGGAGACTTTGGTCGTTGCTCCTGGCGCAACGGAATCAAACACTTTTCTTAAACCTCAGAACAAAAATATAAAAGAGACTGGTCGTTGCTCCTGGCGCAACGGAATCAAACACTTTTCTTTAACCTCAGAACAAAAATATAAAAAAAACCTAGGTGTTTCCCAAAGTATGCGCGCTCCCCTTTTTAGTAAAAAATTCCCGAGAGACTTTTCTCTCTCTCTCTCTCTCTTTCTCTCTCACTTCACCACGGTTTTCGGACTGGGGGTGTTGCTGTCAATGCAGCCTACTTTCCTTTCCCCAAAAAAAAACAGCCCGTGAGACTCTCTGCCCCCCTCAGACAAGTACGAGTACTCCACTTTTCTCTATTCTATTCTTTTCTTCCTAGCCCACGTTTACAGATCTGGAAGAGCTCAGATCCGAGGAAAACTTGCTGCTCTTATGTAGGCAAGTACTGGCGCTCCTAATTTAGTGTCCAAATTACACTAAAATTACCTAAGTTTACCTAAAACCCTGGGGTTTGCTTTTGGGATACACTGGACAAAAAAAAATGACAAATTTTCCTCCCTCCCTTCAATCATAACCCGCTTGGCTTTTCCTCTTATATACAGAAGGTCCCACACTCTGATGGCCCCCCTTGCTTTTCTTGTCCTGATGGTCATGGCTCTGTAGAGCTAACAACAGGTAAGAGGGCGGCTAGAGGCCAAACAAAGAAATGAAATCCAGCTGCTGTCCAAGGATGAAGCCACTCATAAACATGCTCTTCCTTTTTCCCTAACAAAAGGTCCTGTGCTCTGGCAAAACCCCCATGCTCTCCAGACTCTTGGTCTTTCTGCGGTTAGGAAATGCACAGAGGAAGCAAGATCCAGTTGTGTTTGGGAGAAGGATCCTCTCACACACATGCAAGCATACACATATTTCCCATACTTTTCCATGCTTTAAAATTAAAATTTAGAGGTACTCACCTTCTTTCCAAGCAGCCTTTGAGCTCAACACTCAAAACCCCTTTAAAACCATTTTTTCCAAATGGCCAAGGTCCAGGAAAAACTCACCCACAGACTCAATGGGTCTGTTTGCTAGCAAGGGAATCTTACCTGGGCCTGGTCCATTGGTTAGGTTAGCTTGGAGTCCCATCTGCTTGGGTGCCAATTGTTGAAAGAAATATCCTTCTGGGTTCAGTTCCAAGTGGGGAAAAAAGACACTGGAAACATGGAGGCTGCTTGGAAGGTTTAATGGTTACAGGGCCACATGGCCTAGAGCTCCAGAGAAGAATGATCACATGCTTCAAGATGAGAAGAGAAGGGAAAAAGGGAAAAGGGGAAAAAGAAAAAAGGAAGAAAGAAGAAAGTGTTGAGGTGCTGAGAGTACCTGGGTTTTATACTCTCTGTTGAGATTTGAATTGGAGCTTGTATTCTAATTGGTTGTCAGACTCCCAGGGGCGGGGGTCTTAACTCTATAGGCTTGGTCTGGCCTTTCTGGGTGATTATGCCCTTAAAAGGGCTTTTGGCAATTGCTATAGCTTTTACCTGGAGTTCCTTCTTATGTAAAGTATTCTGGCCCAGTCCTTAATGGCCCACCCATTGACAAAGGTGGGGGTGAGTTTCTGCTTCTTGAGTGAGTTTCTGCTTCTTGAGTTTCTACTCTTTTTAGAAGAAATATTCTGCCTTTTAATATTTCCTAGGCTATTTCAATTTTTCTAGGAGAGGGGTGGATGCTAACTTCCTACAGAAGGAAGGAAGGAGATTATAATTAGAGTGAGGGGTGGTCTGAGGGAAATCCTGCCTTAGTACTTGGCCACCATAGGTGCTCCCAACACAAGTGATGTCGAGCTGGCCATGCCCCCAGCCATGCCTCCCGTGCCCCCCCTAAGGTCAAACACAACTTTGATGTGGCATCAATAAAATTGAGTTTGACACCCCTGCCTTAGACTTTCCATTGCCAGCATTTAACCCACATATCTTAGTTTCAAGAAGATGAAGTTCTGATACTAAAAGAAAAAATATATAGTCTTATGTCACTATTTGAACAACTACTAAAATGAGATAATCTCTCACAATTTTTAAGATTGTAAACAATGGGACAAATAATGGATGATTCTAATTCCCATTCTTTTCTGCATTTCCACATCTATTTTTTAAAAATTAAATATTGACAACTGTTTTATAGGGAAATGTGGGAAATATATTTTATTACATGTTTATTTTTCTGCACTTGTCTTCACAAGTGAAGATGTGTACTGTAATAGTAATAATATAGTATGTTATATTAATAAGGAAATGTATACCATTTATTCTTTTAGCAGCAAGGAATTGGAATAAATCATTTAGGCAATCTACTGTATATATCATTTTATTCAGATTATATCAAAAGTGATTTCTCAAATTACCAGATTTTATTTTTTTCTTCCTTTTCTTCCCATTCCATGGCTGAATAGAAATGTGTGAATATTATTTAGTAATTTGTAAGAATCCATGAAAAAATTAACGATAAATATTAAACAATCAAAATGTAAATATACTTCAAATAATTCACCGTTGTGGTGCTAATCTGCTGATATTCTGTTATTTAATGTATGTATATCAAATATAAATTTAGATAGGATTAAAATAAGGTTGGATAGCCTATTACTGAATTTTATGTGGTTCTTGCCCTCGTTTTAAAAGTGCTTACAAAGCTATTCTATCTCTGGCAAGATTTTCCTGCCCTTTTCCCAGTAGTCCATTGAACAGAGAAAAAAAATGAAGTTTTAGAACTGTGATATATGATGCATAAACTATAGAAATAAAAATTGGAGGTGTGCATAGTGCTTGAAATTCACTCTGGTTTAAATTGGAAACACCTTGCTACGAGTGCAAAACTACTATTTTCCAATACAGAATAGGCTGCTCTGAACCTTTGTGGAAATGTTTCAAGAAGAAAATATCTCTGTTCCAGAAGTAAACATTCTGTTTCAAATTCAGAATACTTCTAAGGGAAACAGCCTATTTCACACTTGAAACAGCTGTTTTTCTTTGAAGCAGGACATTTTGAAGTCAAGATGAATTGTTTTAAATTTGAAATGGTTCAAATTCAAAACATTTTGCATACCCCTAAAGATTACTACGCTATATTGCAGAAGTAATTTCCAATAATAGCCTGTTCCACTGTCCCATATGTTCCATTGTTCATTAGAGGATATTAATTCCAACAGATGTCCTATTTCATTTCAGTGAAAAGGATTGATAAATCCATTGCTTTCCCCAATACTTCAAAATAATAATAGTAATAGAGTATGCATATATAATATTTTCCTAGATTGAATGAATACGTTTGGCTACTGAAGGATTTCTAAGACTGTATTACGATTCTAATGACCATAAAAGAACTCTGGCTCAAGATGACAAATGTTACGTTTTATTGCTTGGCACCGGTTATCTCTTTTCTTGGGAAAAAAAAAATGTTGCTCCAGAGTCAGTAAATAAAACAGAAGGCTATATTATTCATACTGTGTTGAGAAAGATCAATATCCAGATCTAGTTAACATAGCATTTCCTGGTCCATATGCTCTGTAACTCAAGCTTTATTTTTGAATATTTTCTGTTGGAACACTAAGATACCAAAAAACCTTTTTAGTGTCATGATCTGCTTCTAGTCTTCTCAAAAACTCAACTGAAAACAAAAAGCTAAACTGGATGATATAATCCAAGATTATGCGAATAAATTGTATACTTTCTAATCTATTCTTATATACTTTCTATTTTTTCTGCTTTTTTTTTAAAAAAAAAACAAGCAGTTATATAATCCATGCAGTTATAAAAACTGAGAACTCGTCATCACTATAATAGATTTCAATAGTTGTTTAGCTTTTTCCCAAGCTTCCATGTTGATAAGAGAAAAATAATTTATGAAAATACAGCAGAGAAATAGCTTTATTAAAAGCTATTCCAATAGAAAATAGTGTTGCTGAGCCTGGTGACTTGAATTCCCCCCTGCTTTTATTGATTGCCTTATTATTTAAGACAGGATTGATACTTAGATGCTTTGGATTTCTAATTACAAGTCAGCACCTTAGAGAATTGTCCCTATTGAGTGTCTCTAAGATAATTCCTATCCCACTTCTACATTTTTATTTTATTTAAATTGCTACCTCTGAAGTCAGATAAACATACTCCAGTAATTGAACTTCACTGAATCATTTCTTAAAAAAAGAAATGTCAACCCCTTGCCCTCCTATTGATTCTCTTTGATATCAGCGTAAACAGTGGTGGAATTCAAATTTTTTTACTACTGGTTCTGTGGGCGTGGTTTATTTGGTAGGGGTGGCTTGGTGGTCATGTGACTGGGTGGGCATGGCTTGGTGGTCATGTGGCTTGGTGGGCATGGCCAACCCGACATCACTCATATCAAGGGGCATTTCGCCCAGTCCCTTCCTTCCCAGCCACTCCTTATTAGCCCCAGCCTCAATATATCTATAGTTCTGTAAAAAATTTCACTTTATTATCTGCATCCACATACTATAGATGTACTTTTATGGACCACTGAAAGGAGGAAATGGCTCACATGCTTTGTCCAAGAGTGTGATAGGCAGATCACAAAACAGGGTTTTGAGGGGTTGCCACAAAGAAAGGGGGGCAATGTATTTTCCAAAGCAGCAGAAGGCAAAACAAGAAGCAATGGATCGAAACTGAACAAAGAAGAAGCAACCTAAAACTAAGGAGAAATTTCCTGACAGTGAGAACAATTAACCAGTGGAACTGCTTGTCTCCAGAAGTTCTGGACGCTCCAGAAGTTCTGGACACTGGAAGTTTTCAAGAAAAGACAGGACAAGCATTTCTCTGAAATGGTATAGGGCAGGCAACCGTGGCAACTTTAAGACTTGTAGACTTCAACTCCCAAAATTCTGGGAGGAATTCTGGGAGTTGAAGTCCAGAACTCTTAAAGATGCTAAGGTTGGAGTCCCCTGGTATAGGGTCCCTCCAAAGATTATTCTGACACCTTTGCCTGGCCCTCCACTCAGACTTGGCATCCTCAGTTTTCCTGCCTGAGCAGAGGGTTTGGACTAGAAGACCTTTCTCTCTCATTCCCTCTTTTTCTCTTTCCCTCTTTTTCCCTCTCTCTCTCAAAGCCACAGCTGGCCAAGTGCTCTTCCCTATCTTTCCCTCTCTCCCCCCCACTCTGTGTGTGTGTGTGTGTGTCTCTCTCTCCCTCAAAGCTGCGGCTGGGCTTTCCTTTGCCTGGTTGAACAAGGATCGCCAGCCGCACTGGAAGCATCCCTTTGGGTGTTCCTTCTCCTCCCCCTTCTCCTCCTTGGGTGTGCACGCCATCCTCCCGGCCCTGCCACGGCTGCCAGTTGCGAGAGGAGGGGGAGGGGAAGATGGGTTGACCAAAGAGACATTTCCAGCGCAGCTGCCAATCCTTGTTCAGCCAGTCTGAATTCCAAAGAGAAGAAATGAAAATAGCAAGGAGCACCAAGGACAGCCCAGCCGAGGCTTTGAGGGACACACACACACACACGCACACACAGGGTGGGGGTGAGAGAGGAAAGATTTCCAGCCACATTGGATCGCCAGCCACATTGGAAGCGTCTCTTCGGTCTACCCATCTCCCCCTCCCCTATTCTTGCAACTTGCAGCATGGGAGGGCCGGGAGAATGGCGTGCACACCCAAGGAGGAGAAGGAGGAGGAGAAAGGTCACCAAGGGATGCTTCCAACACGGCTGGTGATCCTTGTTCAGCCAGTCTGGATTCCAAAAAGAAGAAATGAAAATAGCAAGGAGCACCAAGGAAAGCCCAGCTGCGGCTTTGAGGGAGACACACACACACACAGAGAGAGAGAGAGAGTGGGGGAGAGATGGCTATCCCCTGCTGTCACCCTTACCTTGTCAGGCCAGGCATGCAGGCTGCGCATGTGCAGCAGCCCTGGGACATCCGCCTGAGGTGCGCCATGGCACCACATGGTTGGGAAAGCCAGGACAGTGAACAGGACAAGTTGGTGACCGGACGACCCAGTTCGGGGACATGGCAGCCAGGGGTCGCTACTAGTTTTGCGACCCACAGCAAATCACTGCTACCAGTTCTCCCAAATAAATGAGAACCGGTTGAATAGCACCTCTGAGCGTAAAGCTGCAACAAGATAACTGATTTTATATGTATATTTTTCTGCCTTATTTGACAAAAACAAATAAATGGTTTATAAAAAGCTTGGATGCTTGCCCAAACTGCTTGTGAGTTTATTATAAAATTATGCAAATGGCCATTGGATTGAAGTGTGTTACTCTGAAATTGAAACTCAAATATGTTATGTAACAATTGTTTAAAGTTGTGCTAAGCATTGTTAAAAATGTTAAAGACAAAAGAGTTTCTACATAAGACTTTCACATTGTGTTGAAGCAAAAACAATTATTTCCTGATTTTTTTATTTACAAATTATTTATTTACAAATGTATTTGTAAGCTAAATTGCTTATAGTTTTCTTACATGCATGCACGCACACATGCACATGCACACACAATGGGAGAAAACATTTTTTTAACTGAGTTTATGAGTATTGATCATGATAGTTATCAAATGCAATATGTCTATCAGTGCCAGGAACTGAAATGGTGTTGTTGTTTTTTTGCTGCTCATGGCTTCCCAAAGAAGACAACTTTGGACACAAAAGTGCTGAATCAAATAGATGCTTGATTTGATCCATATGATTTTATATATGCTAGCCACATGGAGTTCATCACCTAATAGCTTGTCAGTGATACCTCTTTGAAAGTGTTGATAATTTGCAGGCGGAAAGAATTACCTGAAAGTCAACTATTTTGAAACATGAAGTATTCAGAGTTTATAAATAGCTTACTTCTTATATATGAACTAGTTTATAATTATATTATACTTATTGTGTTATACAAGCAGCTTATTGATGATGGTGATGATGATTACTGTATGTTATCAATGTTTACTTACTTCATATTTGCACAAGCTAAACCTCTATGTCATGTAGTTTTGAAAAAAAAATGTATAATAGACAGATTCATACTTAAGTTATCATATTTTAATTATAGAACTTATTTCCAAAATAAATGTGCTGACCTTAAACCTAGGTATTTGTAAAATAAATTTCAGAAAATAATAGGATTAAAACCATCAATGCCTTTTTACCCAAATACATATATCGCCTTAATAAAGAATGTCATGCAATTCCAGCAGTTGGGAATCCACAGTGGGCTATCACCTTCTCTATTTATTTAGCTTCCTTAAATGTATCATTGATCCGATAGAGCAGAGCTGTTGTGCTTTTATTTAAAGGTACCATTCTTACAAGATTCAATTTTTTCAGTAAAGCTTCGCATTTCTTATATGATACCAAGTGCTAATGTCATATATTATGCAGGAAAAATGAACTAGCTGTTTGTCAAAGAGTATAATGTATGCTGATTCAATAGAAACAATAGAAGATCTCAACAGTTTCCAAAGATATTTCAAACCATGCATTTTACTTATGTTTCATTAATTTCAAAATCAATTGTATTAATTATCTTCTGTATTTGGTGTTATTTAGATATTATGGGTTTTTTTGTACTATTTTTTAGTTTGTAATACGTTAGGAATTTTTATTATACATTTATACTATATTCTAAGGCTTATATTATATTGCCCCTGGAAGGGCAGTATAAAAAGTTTTCAGTAAGTAAATAAAAGGTAGTTGGTTAAAAAAAAAGAAATGGAAAACTGATCAGTAAGAGATTTTCATTGTTTTTGCTTTAAAAAAGAAAATTGAATAGTTTAATGTGCTTTATTTTATCTTATTAAGTGATGTATTGCTGAAGGCTGTTTATTACAATCACTAAACCAAATAATTTAGGATTCAGTAACTAAGAGTTCTGTTGCCTTGTTATGATAATCTGAGGTAAACCTGCATGGTCACACTCTTCTAATTCAACAGAGTATCCAAGCTTCTTTAAGCTTTTTGTTGGTCTTTGTGTTTTCACTTTGTTCTGTGAATGCTGACATTGCAAACTGATGCATTGACTAGAAAAGAAGAATGTGGATCGCATGCTGCTTCTTTACAATACTTGCTAATACCCTTGGCACTTACTTTTTGTCATGTGCTGTATTGTGCCTGCCAGTTTTAAGACCCACCTTTTTCTTTATCTCTAAATCCCACCTGTAGACTTGCCTGGATCTCTGACCCCTAGGGTTTTTTCACAGTGCTGGTATTCCCTTCCTGAACCTCGCCTTCAATTTAACCACTGTCACCCAAATCCCTATAATTATAGAACTGAATATGACAAAAGGCTCTTTTGCTGTCATTCAGGTAAGCTGTCTACAAATGTCAGTTTGTGTCCAGCATTCCTCAGGCATTTTTCAGACCCTCCTGATGATTAAACAAGCTAAAGGGAGGAAGAAAGAAAGGAGTATCTTTTCAAAACAAAAGGGCCCAGTAGTCTCCAATTCTGGATAAAAGCTCAACAGGTGATAAAGTTAGAACTTAAGTAAAGAGTGGATCGGGAAGCCTCTGTTAGTCCTTAATAGGTTTATTTAACATTTAATTAGTGGATTGAAAAGTATTCCTTGCCCTCTTTAGAGTTTTAGTTTTTTAGATATTCTTGTTAATTGAAGATAAAAAGTATTTATGAGGTTTATTTCCCCTAAACAATATATCATTCATAAATATATAAAAATGCTTATTCCAATTATTATAGGGAATATATATATATATATATATATATATATATATATATATTAGGGTACATATATTATAGGGTATGTTTACTATGATTAAATACATAATAAACTATATATGTTTGTATGGTAAACTTTTCTCTCCCATATTTGAACAGAAATCTATGTGTTGTGGAAAGGTTCTGATTGAAATGTTGATATAATGTTTAATGTACTTGTAAAAGTTTGGCAAGGTTATGATGCAGGAGTCCACAGCATCAGGAGCATAGTTTGCATGCAGAATGAATTTTGTTCATGTCACTTTTAGAGAGTGTCTTCTTGTGGCATCTTTTTAGCATTTTATTTTGAAAATATCTGTTCAGTGATAATTAAAATAGTTTAATCAACTTTATCCATTTGGATAAAAAGTGTGAAGATTGCAAATCCTGGAATTCCAAGGTCCCATGACTGACTAGTTGGTTTAACACTTTTGAAAGAATATCATAATTGGCTACAAGTGATAGTTATTTTCACTGTTGCCTGCAGGTTTATCCAGTATATTCCAAACTATTCCTTTGGATAACTATAGATGCTCTGATGCTTGGAAATATTAATAACTCCCAGAAAAGCAAAAAGAAGAAAAAGACTAAAACATCATGATGTCAGAATAAGAATGTTTTGAATTATATCTAATGAAACTTGTATTTATTTCCCTGAATTGAATCCTGAGATTCTAGGAATTTATGGAGATGTTTGTTAGGGTTACGCAGTCATTTCTTTCTAACTGTGTGAAAATCCCTTCCTTAAACATTCTGTTACATTTCTATGGCTTTTGTTTATTGTTTAATCTTCATTGAAGATTAAAGATACACCACATATTGCCATAATAGGAATAGTCTTGATGCTTCATTATGCAAAATATAAATAGCTTAATCAAGTACATGTAGTAGTTAGTAGTTGCCATTAAAACACTGCCAAAATATCACCTAACAACCAGCTATTCTATTTGCAGTATTCTGATGGCCACGATAATTAATTCCAGCCTTTCCTTACACTTATTTACAAACATTTTATAAAAGATCCTAGACCCCACCCCCAATGACTCTGGATACATTACCTTATTAAAAGTAAGAATAATAATATAAAAGAACAAAGATTTGTCTTAAAAAGTAAAAACAAACAAACCAACTTTCCCTTTTATGACCCTATAACATTTAATTCAGGATAGTGTTGGGGGTGACTAGATGGAACTGAGCATTTACTGGCCCAATGTCCTTCCTGACACCATGCAGAGTTTGCAGTAGATATTTTTTCTTTGCACCCTAGGAAACATCTGCCGCTACCTAGGATTGAACTCTCAACCTTCCAAGTGGAAGGCGAGGATCTTCACCACCAGGCCACCACGCCGCTCATTTGTCTTAAAAAGTATGCCAAGCAAAACCAAATATTGGAAGGGTCACCACCATCTACCACATGGTGTGGGAGAATAAGCTGTTTTCCAACATCTTATGGAACAGTACTATTACAGAGGGCAAGTGTTGCAACAGAAAAGGCACACTTGATATTGTTTAATGGAGAGGACCTGAACTGCATCCAATCTGCCATATCTTACTGGATGTGTAGAATTTGGAGATAAGCAGTTCTTAAGTAACTAGGCACTATGCCACAAAGGATTTTTTACATGATAATGAGTACCTTGAATTATTATTTATAAGCCAGCTGGCAACAAATGCAGCTTGCAGATGTGATGCACCACCATACTCTTTGATTAGCAGAAATGAAAACGAAGTTCTGTGAGTTTGATCATAGAAGTATATTGTTTTATAGCAAAATACTAGTGCAAAACATATTTCCCAAACATTGATTATATGTATCTATAGATTTATAGATGATAATAATAATAGTACAATGCAAATTATGTAGCTATGTCTACTTCAGGTAGGCTATAAATCATCTCAACCTGTGATAATTGACAGAATAAATTTTGGCATATACTGTAAATAAATCCAGCAATTCATAAATCTCTTTGCATGTACCAATAGTTAGATAATTCTTTTAATCTCTAATGTTTTTCCCCCATTTCTACAGAAGGAGCAAATACAGTAAAGCTAAGCAAGAAGCAGATGAAGAGAAACATTTAAATCAAGGTAAACGTTAGCAGTGCTTGATTTTCTTCTGTTGCATGTGTACTTAACACTGGAGCAAAAATCATACATTTTCCTGCAACTTCTATTCCTTAGTTTTCTTTCCTTGGAGCTTTTTTCACTCAAATTGTATATTTGTATTTCTATTATTGGTAACCTCATAACTGCTGCGGAAATGTATATGCAACCAGATTCTTATAAAAGCTGCACCCTGTTACATAGTATTCAGATGATACATAAAAGAAGTAAAGTTTAAGAGCTGCAGTGGTTAGAATGCAACACTGCAGGCTTCTTCTGCTGCCTGCCAGTTGCCTGCAATTTGGCAGTTTGAATCTCACCAGGCTCAAGGTTGACTCAGCTTCCCATTCTTCCGAGATTAGTAAAATGAGGACTCAAATTATTAGGGGCAATATGACTCTGTAAAATGCATAGAGACGACTGTAAAACACTGTGAAGTGGTATATAAGTTTAAGTGTTATTGCTATTTCATTTGAAAAAACATTGAGACTTGGAATATATAAACTAGAATTACACTTTGCATCCTTCAGATATAATGCGGTTTATTTCTTAACATACTGTATGGCCCAAGCTATTAAAAATATATATATCATGATTTATGGCCTAATGAGTTGGGTTAATTCAGGCCATTTAAGATTGTCAAAAAATAGTTAAGCAAATATGATTTAGCATAGTATTTGAACACAGAAAGAAAGTCATCCTTCACTTTTTTCACTTTTTCTATCAATAGATTAAAATATTTATAAGATGTGGAACTTATAGGAATTGTTCCTTTCTTTAAAACCCATTGGGGTTTTTCCACATGGGCAGAGGAATCAATAGAAAATTTAAGGATGTGCATATTCATTGCTGTTCTTGATGGAAGCTACTGAAAACTCAAACTTATTGTTGGAACTCATGAAAAATCTTCCCATCTACCACAAATGTATAGTCTTTGTTATAGGATCTGATTTTAATATATTCCATCCATCTGTGTAATTTATTCATGAGGCTTTTTGAGCATATTATTTTCTTTACACAGTTTTTATAATACTCTGTGGACATGCAGCAGTGTTCCCTCCTATCTATTTTTCTATCTTGTATATAATTCTTAAGTTTTCAAAAAATCATATTTGCATTCTAGGTGTCAGAACCTATGTAGATCCCTTTACCTATGAGGATCCCAACCAAGCTGTGCGGGAATTTGCCAAAGAAATTGATGCCTCATGCATAAAGATTGAAAAAGTCATAGGTGTTGGTAAGCTCAAGACATCATGTTAGCACTGAATTTATAATGGTGGAAGTGGAGTGTTGAATTGTTAGTTTATTTTTTTTAATTTAAACATTGTGTTCCATCTTTATATTGTCAGTCTTCAGGCAATTTTCAAAAACATTTGAATAAAATAGTTTATAGTGTCTCTGAGGAGATCCAGTTTTTAAGTTTCCAACACATTAATTTAGATGACTGGAACAAGTCTATTGTATTTCTGTTTTTACAAGTTATATTCTATAGTATTTTTTCAAATAAACAAAAAGAGCAAATAATAGAAGTGAAGCAGACATACCATAAACCAAACTATACATTATCCTCATTTGAATTAAAATGGACAATCTTTGCATGTCCACAGATTGTGCTTAATTTTGGGGGAAGAGAAGGAGGAAATGCAATACACATAACAGTGATGTAAAATATCTAGCTGTAGGCTATAAATACCATTGGATATTGAATTTTCTATTCTTAATGGTACTCCATGTTTTTAAATGATGCTAAATAAAATCTACAGGAAATGCGCAGTTGGAAGTTGCAGAGGGACTTTGGGATTGCATGCAGCCTAAGCCAGACAAAAGCTTCTCTGTGCTTAATGGAAGGAATGTAGTCAGGTTTTAATTGCATTAAAACAATGTTTGTGTGATTCCTTTTGATCATGCTCCTTTTTCTGCAGGTGAATTTGGTGAAGTTTGCAGTGGCCGTCTCAAGGTTCCAGGGAAGAGGGAGATCTGTGTGGCTATCAAAACTCTGAAAGCTGGCTACACAGACAAACAAAGAAGGGACTTTTTGAGTGAGGCCAGCATAATGGGACAATTTGATCATCCCAACATCATCCATTTGGAAGGAGTAGTCACTAAATGTATGTTGGGCAGGATCTGTCACTAATGTATATTAGGGATGTCTTAAGCAGGACAAACTGAAAGTTGCTATGAAATAAAATCAGTGCAGAGGTTTCCCCCCCTTCTCCTCCCATAAAATGACAGATGGAATAGATCCACTGAGTGCTAATAATAGGAAATCAGTGCAGGACTAGTCATTAATCTTGTTGTCAGCAGTAAATGGTTTTATCATTGCAGCTGATACCTTATCTTGAAGCAACTTATGCATAATTTAACAAGGAACATAATACCACAACTTTTAAAAGAACAGGAGCAAAATGGTAGAAGGATTGTTTGATTTAGAAATTGTGGACAGTTAAAAAAAATCCCCTATTATTTTCAAAAGTGATATTGAGGAAGGAAGGAAAATAATCTCGTTATCTCTCTTTCTTTCTCGTATGTATATATGTATGTATGTATGTATGTATGTATGTATGTATGTATGTATGTATGCATGTGTTTGTGTTTGTGTTTAATAAAAGTTGAAGCACAGTGAAATATTGAAAACTTTAAAAAAGATTTTGGACTCAGCTGTGAAGTCAGGAAGCTTTTCAAAACAAAATCATCTTTGCCCTTAACATGAGACATATTATGTATGCATTTGCTGATTTCTTTCATTTATGCATTTTCTCCCATATTAGACAACACTTGGTTTCTTGCTTTTAAGGCAGTCAATATTCAGCATATCAATGAAGTCTGGCCTCAGGAAGAATGAGGTACAAACCTACTGTCCTAATTTTCAGGCCAGAATTAAAATGCATCTGTGAAACAGGCCTTAGCTAAAAAAAATAAAACAAAACTATTGTTGTGAAGATCATAATTGAATTAAATTTATTTCAACTAAAAACAAAAACAAAACTAGAGAAATACAAATAGTGTAGTCCTCTCTAAGTACCTTATCCCCTCAAAAACCAATTTTGAGAATCAGGTGATTGGTCAGAAATGGATGTGGCATGGTATATTATCAGTGGAAGGAAAACAATTAAAAATGTGCCTGCAACTTCAAGAAGAAGTTTTGTTGTTTCCTTGTTGTTACCAAGGAAAACTGAATTTAACTCATGATTTTCTATTCAGCCAGGGGATTCACCTTCTCTTCTTCCGATAAGTTTTAAATGCAGAGAGTTACCATCAGCAAATCAATATAATTCTGTAAACCATAATGATGAAGGGAAAGATTTCAAAACTCTCAAATCCCTGCAACATTGATTGTTAGCCCCAAAAATTATAATTTGGAAATTTTCTTTAGATTGCAAAATAGCCTCTTTTTACTTTCTGATGCTAAGGCTTTCTAATATTTATGCTTTCTAAGCAAGATATGTAAATGCGTTTTTGAAGATATTGTCTTTGAAATCAGTGTTTATATCTTGCTGATTCTTCTTTATACAATCTGCCTACTTCAACCATTTCAAATGTACTTTAAAATATATAATGATAGATTGCTTACAGTTTCAGCATTTTGAATAAATTCTTAAATTTCTTTGTAGCAAATTTTTGGTGTTTTGTAAGAAACAGATTCCTAGTTTCTACAGTATTTTCAATTATGATATAAACAATTTAAATGATTTTAGAGGTATTTTTCATTAAAGAAGACATTTCTGCTTGGTCCACAGCATGTTTGCTGTAGTGATTTTTATATCACCTTAATAAACCAGACAATCAACAGGGGAATCTTTATACTGAAACCCCACTGAGGCTTTTAACCTCCAAGCTGTTACAGCTGTAACAGTTATAAATGATTAGATAGTATTTGCATAATGTACTTGTCACTGCATTAAAATGATTTAAAATTCCCAACAGAAGGTTGTAGGCCAAAACAAGTGAATTTGATTCTGATTTCCTAGAGTATAAGCCTTTATAAACATATCCAGGTTTTAGTAAACAGACCCATATCAATTTTCTCTATAGAATTATTAGGAGAATTATTAGGTTGATATATAGTGCATTTATGAATCCTGAAATTATAACATAATATAGATAGTTGGAATGTCTGATGTTTGTGGGAATAAAATGATAGGAGAAGGAACAAGTTAGTATAGATACACCATTAGTGATAAATTCAAATTTTAAATTTCAATTTCAAACTTCTCTCTGATTGGGAGTTGACTCCAAGAAACATGCTGCTGAATTTTAGTAGCATTCTGCAAATAAACAATTCCCCTGGTTTATAGTGAAAATAAACAGTAACATTTGTACTAAGTTTAACATAATTATGTTCCCATTCCCACCTCCTACCAATAAAGCAAAATGGTATCAGAATTTCTGGCTATACCTAGGGTTCCGTATTTACCATATTTACCAAAAGCTTGCAGATCAGAATCATTGCTCTATTCTATGGATAAATTATGAGATTCTATAAGGATATTATATGGTTATCTATTTCTAATAAATTATTAACATGTTTAATACATCAGGTAACAAAACACACAAACGTGCTTTCAAAATCCTCCCTTGATACCTACTATATTCCTTAGCTTTGATGCCTATTATGTTTTTTGTATCACCTTTTTGAAATTTGTTAATGAAGGAAGGAAGATTTATAGAGGTTTCACTGAAATGTTTGCCTTTTCAAAAAAAAATTCATTGATAAGCTATGACCAGCATGGTAGCTCTTTTGTGAATATATAAATCTCCTATGACAGCTATGTTTTGAGCATACTTTCTGCTTGCTCTGAAATTTAGGAATGTTGATAACCTCAATAATATAATAAATAAACCTCTATAACATAATATAATAAATGTATATTATATTTTGCATTAGACAGTTAATTACTGCCCAGAGTTAAAATCAAACTGAACCAGGAATATAGGTTCCTTTAGATCACCCATTTCCATACAGGTTATATCATATGTTGAAGCAGAAATCAAAACTCAATAGAATTAGACCATATTTTCATGTCATCCTTATCTCCACTCTTATTCTTGTATTAACTACCCTCTATTTAGGTATAATAGAGCCATTAATTAATATATGTGAAAAGTTACGATACTTCTTTAAGTTTATAAAATGCCTTTTAATTGAAGAAAATTAATTAAAATTCCTTTAAATATATTTGTTAGATTACTTTAGACATATTGCAAAGAGCCTGTGTCACGGATATACCTAGACTGGTACTAAGTATATTCAATTTTTAATGATGAATGTGAGGAGGGGTGAATGTTCACACATAAAGACAAATGACTTTGCTTAGCCTTTGTCTTTAAATAATTGAATTTCTAGTCACAATGTCTAAATTCATGCTAATGTGTCTGCCTTTGATTTCTGTATGTAGGGTGAAAAAGAAGTCTTTGCTTGTGCAAATAAGATAGTTAAAGGTCATAGATGCCTGATTTGTAATTCATACAAAAATGTTTCTTATAAACAAATTTTGAACAAGATCAGGGGATAGATATAATGTTTTAGCAAGGGCTGAAGTGTGAAGCACTGTGAATGTTCACATATCAAAGAAACTGGCATTAAGGCAAGTGTCCCTCACTAAAAATGAAAATGATAAAAAAGCTTCAATTTATTAATATGCTATAGTATATTGTTTTCTAATAAAAATATTTCTAAAGAGAAGCCATACTAGAATTGCAATGCTGAGATAACATACTGGCTGAAATATATGCTAATCCAGAAATAATTATAGCAGTTTTTCAGTATGAAATTGTTTTCCAGGACCCAATTTTCTCAGACAAATGTTTCAGCAGATCCTACCGGGATCCTTCCCTCCCTCCCTCCCTCCCTCCCTCCCTCCCTCCCTCCCTCCTTCCTTCCTTCCTTCCTTCCTTCCTTCCTTCCTTCCTTCCTTCCTTCCTTCCTTCCTTCCTTCCTTCCTTCCTTCCTTCCTTCCTTCCTTCTTCTGAATTATATTCCATTTTATGATCTATTCATGACATGTTAAAATAAAATTTAGTCTGAAAAAGGAAAAGTTACTTTGTCCCTCTTGCGTCGATGCACTTAACTTTAGAAAGTCTATCTACAAAGAAGAATGGACATTTTATAAAAAAGTTGATGTACACAAATGGATCCTCAAATGATTCTTTAAAAAAATTGAATATATATAAAAGACACTTAGGATTAAATAGTGTTTAGATAGTATGAATAGATGCACCAATGGTTGGAATTGAAAAATGGATTCAAAACATAATGGTTAGCATGGCATCACTTATGGACTATCCAAGTTTGTTTTCAGCTTTGTATTAAATTTGACCTTTTCTGGAGTAGAGTTTGTTGACTAATTTGCTTGTGCATTTTCAGAATAGAACAAATGGATAAAGCAAGATCAAAACATTAAAAATAAATCATGAATTAAATAAAGAGAAAGAAAATTACTCTTGAATGCCACACCTGGATCTTTGCTTACAGCTGACAGGCTGTATCTTTCAAACCATAACTTTGATATTTTTTTCAGCCAAATGCCTGCAGACATACAAATTGTCTAGCAAATGATGCAATTATCTTTACATTACTCCAAGTGC
Source organism: Bungarus multicinctus (assembly GCA_023653725.1). Lineage (NCBI taxonomy): Eukaryota > Metazoa > Chordata > Lepidosauria > Squamata > Elapidae > Bungarus > Bungarus multicinctus. The sequence goes on from CM042844.1 coordinate 36,862,388, forward strand.
AAATAGGCCTATTTGGTCTATTACTGCATCTCCATTTCTCTTTAGTGAGCAATTATGGATTCTTATACTCTCTGGAGATTATGATGTGTACTGTAGTTAAAGACCTTGTCAGTGAGTTAGCTTAAGTGCTAATTTTCTGACTGAAACTCACTAACACTTTTACATTATTTGTTTTCTGGCTCATTCTATAGATTGGATGTGGTTCCATTTTTTTTAAAAAAGGAAAAAAGAACCCTATCCATCGACCCAATTGTCTGCATGTATGAACTCTGTGTTTTTTATCTCCAACTTCTAGGTAAACCTGTCATGATTATAACTGAGTACATGGAGAATGGTTCTTTGGATGCCTTTCTCAGGGTAGGTACTTGGCATGTAATAAAACCTAAAGAGAGAAACACTTTAATATCTTTGTTTATCTATTGGGGTTTGAAGATGAAATAGAATTATGTTTGGAAATGCTTACTAGGCATTTTTTCCTATTTCTATTGCTGGGAGGGTAAGTGAACCATAAAATAAGCTCTAAATAATCCATGTTTACTCAAAAGCAGGTTTGATTAAAATGCTTATTAAAAGTCTCATGTTGTTGTTGGTTAATTAAAATGGGAACATTCCACATATCCCAGGAAGCTAGTGCAAAAAGCACAGGATTATATTTTGCCAGTTAATTATAGGGCTCAATGACAAGAAAGAAAGTAATGTAGTACAGTACGAGAGATTTTAAAAGATTCATCACCCCTTGAGAACTGAGAAATAGCAAGTCCAAAAGAGGAATACAATTCTCAAGTGTAGAGTATATTACCTTTCTCACCAGTAAAGTTCTTTGAATGCTTGCTGCTGGACTTTTAGAAATTGTTCACCCTTATTACCTCACTTTTTAAATGTGTTATCAACAAAGTCAGCATGTTTAGTATGATATATTTATGTTTTCCTATAAATAGTGTAGGGAAAGGATCAGAGAGCACCCTATTGTTATCTAATGCCTGCTTGAATGGACTTAGTCAATACAGACACTAGTGCAACTTCTCATAATGACATGTCTTTATTCACTTTTAAAATATAATTCTGATGGTAGGGAGGGAGAATCCAAAATGTGGGAAAGAGAATTTACAATTGATCACAAACATGTTCTTTTTATTTATCTTCCTTATTCCTTTCCTTCAGAAGAATGATGGCAGATTTACTGTAATCCAGTTGGTAGGAATGCTCCGAGGCATTGGTTCTGGAATGAAGTATTTGTCTGACATGAGCTATGTTCATCGAGATCTAGCTGCTCGAAACATACTAGTTAATAGCAACTTGGTCTGTAAAGTTTCCGATTTTGGTATGTCCCGTGTTCTAGAAGATGATCCTGAAGCAGCCTATACAACTAGGGTAAGTCAAAATCTGTCTGTCTGTCTCTTCTGTCTCTCTGTCTATTGTAAATGTTTTCCAACTCCACAAAGATGCTAGATATATACTTGCAAAGACATATAGCTTCATGTCATTAAAACGACACTGTAAATATCCTTTTCTGGTCAATATTTATATAATGTCCCTCCTTATTGGAATGTTGAAGAAAAAACAGTTTAATGAAAGCATTGAGGGACAGTGAAGATCACCTGCTTCTGTTAAAGAGATTTTGGTAGTTTACATTGTTTTAATTATCTTTGTTATGATTAAGAAATGTTTAATATTATTTTGATTATTGTTCTATTTTAATGATTTTATTATTGTATTGCTTGATATAAGTGGCCCAGAGCTATTTGGAGCTGACCAGCATTCAAATTATGCTAAGTAAATAAGTAAAGAAAAATAAATAAATGTGTATTTCTGTTTGCTGTTTGCTTATTTATGGAGATCAGGGACATTTTCATGAACATGAATATGCTTACAACTGATGGAACAATACTCACTTTAGTGGCTTCATGAGTTTTTGTTGACTGCATAAAAAGTCTAATGAGGAAAAAATCACAGCTTGTACAGCAGTATCCTGGTGATCATAAACATCCTTGAAGCTTATACACATTGGGATAAAAGGTGGTGCAAGGTTTATCATGAAGAAGTATAGTTTTTGTTAGATGTTTTGCTTTCAAATGCCAGCAATTCTCCATCTGTTTCCCAAAGACAGAGATTGTTATAAAAATCTAGTTTTGCTGTTTAATTTTCAGACTTCCCCTATAATGAACATGCAGTTCATTAAAAAGACTGGGGAAGGGAGAGAAAATTGCAATCTGCCTTCTGAGTATTTTAATGCTGTCCAGCCCTGTAATTTCCCACTAACAAGGGCAGTGAGGTTTTGAGCCAAGACAGATTTCTAGAGAGCTGTGTTCAAACAGAAGGTCAGGGGAAAATGATTGAAAAGCTTTCCTTTCAATTCAGCGATGCAAATATAATGAAGTGTTGTCCCTTCCAATAGAACAGCAATATATGTGTGTGTGTGTGTGTGTGTGCGCGCGCGCACGCACACACACACACACACACACACACACACAGCATCACAGTACATTGTCGTGTTTTGATATCACCATTCAGTTTGGATAAGTTCCACAGTTTAGTAACCACAATTAATTCAAATTGTTATAGTTCTTTTTTAACGCCACTGATACTAGCCAAGATAACTATTTGGGTTGTAGGGATAAAAGGTATTTTTTCATTACCATAATAAATGAAAAAGAAAGCTATGACTTGGCTACTATCCAAAATATCAAATACCATGAGTGCAAGAAATCAGCTCATGTGCTTGTGTTTTTCTCATCATTACAATGAGCAGCTGCCAACACTAAAGTGCAAGACTGTGCTCTAATCACCAGTCACTGAATGTTTTCAAATCCAGGAGTTGGTACAGGTAATACTAAAAATGAAATGCCACGTAGTCACAGATATATCCCAGACACAAGAACATGTGATTAAACAAAAAAGAGCATATGACAGTTTAATGTCTTGCTTTTGGCCATAGATATTTGGATGTTGCCAGAGAGTTAAAAAAAAAAGAATATCATGAGAATTTCAGTAAAGCAGAGCATCATACTTTAAAGAATTATTCTAGGGCCAAAAAGACCTTGTGAACATTTCTAAAAATAAAAGTGATTGGTTGCTTTAATCCTATGCTTTGTCTAAACAACTGCCCTTTACCAAGAGAAGGAAAGAGACAGAATACCTACTTATGGGCTAGAGCAGCGGTCGCCAACCGGTGGGCTGCGGCCCACTGGTGGGCCGTGACAAAATTTTGGTGGGCCACAGATAAATCTCACCCCCAGAGCACCCCCACAAAGCAATTAATCCAGCCTGCATAGAAACACAAGGCTGCGCCGCCCATGTGGCCTGCGGGAACCCTCCCCGCCCACTCACTCCTTACGCGGTAAACTTGCTTACTAAATTGCTATTTTTCCTTTTTCCGACCATCATTTGTTCTGCTGTGCTGGGAGATTTAGATTAGCTAGGAAGCAGGAAATGGTTGGGTTTCTTGCTTTCTAGCTAGTCTTTAGATCTTTGGCTCAGCACAGCCGAACCTCCCTTAGGACTGAAGGTTTGCTTGCAAGCAAATTCAGTGGAAACTCACGGCAAGCAAATTTGAGAGACTGAGCTAGCCGATGGCAGATAGATAGATCACTGAATGATTCTGTGAGCAACTCAATCTGCCTGCTTTGCCTGATTTTGGGTAAAAGTTGCTCTTTTTTATAAAAAAATCAATATTTATATAAATATTTATAATATTTACATACCCAGCCAGTCACATGACCACCAAGCCACATCCACAAATTAGGCCATGCCCACAGAACCTGTTAGTGGTCCCTTGGATCTAAAATTATGAGTTTAATGGTCCCCGAGGTCCAAAAGGTTGGCAACCCCTGGGCTAGATGAACTGATATAGCTAGAGGAACTAGTTACAGCAATTAAAGAAATACTATTTAAGAGCATCATGTGGCAAGTTTTCTATGTTCCAAAAATGTTCTGGGAGGATTTTTAAAATTTATATTCTTTTTTATATTTTTAGATATAGTTCAAGCTAGCCAACGAACCTAATACTCCTTTCTCCTCTGCAGCCAAACCTATGGAATGGCCTGGGCTATTCTGAGAGACAGTGATTGGCTCAAAGTCACCTAGTTGGCTTTCATGCCTAAGGCAGGATTAAAATTCACAGTCACCTGATTTCTAGCTTGGTGCCATAAGCATTAGATCAAACTGGCTCTCTAATTTTAGAGATTGATAATTATACACAGCTTGAAAATATAGAGAGCAGGATTTCTCCCTTTCTCACTTATTAACTAAAGGAAAATGTGGGAAAAATCACGGCCAAAGCAACGAATAGTTAAAGCTGTAATATCAGATAAAATGGTCACCAATTTTGATTATTTTAAAAGGGACTCAGCAGAGAGCACAGAAGAGTGGAGGTCTCTTTGTCTTGACTTACGTCTACAGTAATCTATAGCAAAAAAACAGGTTGTTAAGGAGCAGCAGTGGAAGAGAATTATTCCCTTCATGCCCCATTCATCTGTCTGATGTCCTTGACAGATTACTGGATTAGAATATGCTCTTGACCTGATCCAGTAAAAATCTTCTTGTGTTCGTATGTTCTTCAATTGCAAGTAATGTTAAAGGTTGGTAAGACAGAATTTCACCTTGAAAACAAGGCATTTTTCCAATTTCTTTAAATATAATAAATCTAGTTTAATCGTGTTTTCCATTACTTTCTTGGGATAGAAGCTAAGCCAGGACTCACCATCAGTTCTTATAGTGTTTTTCTTTTAATCTGCTTGTGTGGCAGGCACAGGAAATACCATTGTATTTTACTTCCCACATCATTTTAACATAAGGCTTAATACTTGAGTTTGTGATTAAAATTAGATAGTGATCTGAGTTTCTTTGTCAATTGTATCTTGCTCTGTGATAAATATAGACTGCTGTTTAATTGGCTTTGGGCCATTATCCCAGTTTTTCGTGTATTAAATATAATAGTCCCATATATCCATAGTTCCTTGTTGTTTAAAGTATTATAAAGCACCATTATTTATAAACAAGTTAGATAAAACAAACTGGATTTGGTTTTATAGTTATAATACAACTTAATGTGTTATTCATAAAAATCAAACTTAGGGGAAGTAATGGCAGAGTCATCTCTGAGCTGATGCTGTGACAGAAAAGGGATCCAGTAAATTCACAGAATTCCTCTACAGATAAGGAAAAGGCTGGATTGCTTACAATGCTTCATATAGAGGTTACCCATTAAGAGTCTGTAAGACTGTTTTAGAGCTCTGGGGGCTGGGAGAAAGACATATTATTTAAGCCATGGTTTAAATGCCTTTAAATGGATATTAGGTTCATATACCTGCTCTCTTAACTACCTTAGCATGTTGCTTGTTAATGATTTTTTGGCAAGTTAAGAATCTTCAGAAAGTCAATTTTCATTACATCAAATGAATTTCCTTTTATCTTTGATTAAATACATTTTTATAAGATAAGGACAGTAAAAGAATAAAAATAAAAATAATTTAATTTTAACTTATTTTGAATAAATAGAAAAAGGGTTACTAGTTGATTTTAGAAAGTTATAAACAGAGCCACGTGGACTTGAAATATTTCCTGTTTTTAAAATTTTACAAAAATATATAGGAAGATTTTGGAAATAATTGTAAGAAATCTTGTTGTAGATTTTATGTAAATATATGGAGCAATATTAATACACTATGGAAGAACTCAAAGATATTTGGGAACAATCTGCTCAGAAATTTCTCTTTAAGATTATTGGCTACTATAATAATGGATTTAAAAGAGGCTACTGAAAAAAAACAGACTCTACTGAACAAAATAAAGACTGAGCTAATGGATCTGAAACTGTATCTAAAAACGCCAGCCTACAAGAATGATATTGAAAATGGTGCTACCCTGGATTTACAAATGAAACTAACTAAATTTTTAATAATAATAAAACAATAATAATAAAAAGAGAGCATACAAATAATGAATCAGAAGAATGATTTGAGTAGCTTTCTTATCTTGGATATACAAAAGAGATGTTTTAAACTCCCAATGAAGGAGTTTCTGACAGGAGACCAAGAAAAAATGACAAGAAATCAACTTGTGAGACAATGTCCAAATTATACTTTTTTATTTTTCCCTCAAAAAGCAACTGGATTTTCTTGGATATGTTTTTCTTTAAAAGTGTATGTGTATGTATGTTATTCCTATAGCTCTTAATGGACTTTTGCTGATTTAGAGTGAATGATGAAATTGTGTAATTTATCCATTGATAAGAGATGAGTATAGGAAATACAAATATTTTATTGAAATATCAGAGAATGTCATAAATTCCTGAAGTTGTTTGTACTTATTTGGAGAAAAAAGAAATTGTTTTTTATAAATCTTTTTTTATTTTTTTCACTTTTTATTTTTTATATTCTTCTAGTTTTCATTAATATTTTTATTTTTGAATTTGTAAACTTTAATAAAAATATTATAAAAATATGCTAGTCATAAAAAGAATTTACATGTGCCTTATTGTACCAGATGAGGTTAAAAAAAGAAGAGTGATCCTAATGTCTTTTGTTTAAACAAATACAATTTATGTAATTTAGTTATTTATGGTCATGTTTAACCTAGAGAAGCTAAAGCAAATAATAAGAATGGTACTGTTTTCAGCCATTATTCTTGCCATATTTGGTGATAAGAAGGCACGCATTAGAATTGTAATAGCAACAAGTTTTATTCAGTTTTAGAACAGTATACATGTTCTGAAGCATTCCAAAGTAGTATTCCTGAACTGATTTGTTGACTGTGAACAGGCCATCAAGTTGCTTGATAAATGTGTCTCTCAGTCGAGTGCATGTAAAACAAGTCTGGCACGAACAGCGGACAAGAAAGATTACAATAGCAGAGCTCCCCTTAGCAACCTTCTAAATGATAGGAATGAAATGCTAATCTTATAAAACCATATTTTGTGAGTTTACCAAATTAATGTACTGATAGAAGAATATTTGTAGCTGAGGTTTGAACTGTGGGATCCTTGAACCTCTCTGAGCTTGGTTGTTTTGTTGCAGCCCTTTCGTTACCAAAGTAGGTAACAGCTAGAACTCCAGTTCTGATGATATTATCTAGCAGTGGGATTCAAATAATTTAACAACTGGTTCTCTGCCCTAATGATTTATTCCAACAACCAGTTCACCAAACTGCTCAGAAAGTTAATAACCGGTTTTCCAAAATGTTGCGAAGTGGCTGAATCCCACCACAGTTTTGTAATGAAATGTTTGAAAGGAAACTGCTCGGATTCAGAGAGCTTCGACAACACAATACATTAATATAGCTGAAAGCAGACAAATCAATACATTTTTGTTTGTGTACAGAGAGAGAGAGAGAGAGAGAGAGAGAGATATACAATACATATACACGGTACAATATAATACCAATACTAGTAAAAAAACAATAAAACAAAAGCACAAAACTTATTGGAATATAAGATCATTTCATGATTTTGTGTCCATGCCAGAAAACAACACCTGATTTTCCCTATTCATAAATAAAAAAGTATAAGTATAAAAAAGTATAAGTATAAAAGCAGAATTCTATAAAATGCAGAAATCATAAACTTTATCGGCATTTTTCTTAAAAGGAGCAAACAGTTTTGTGTCATTTAAATAGCAAATTTATGAAGGTTACAATGTCCTGGGATCATGTGATTATCTTTTGTGACCTTCAGACAGGCAAAGTTAGTGAGATAGCCAGATTCACTTAATAACCATGTCACTAACTTAACTACTGCAATGATTCACTTAACAACTATGGCAAGGAAAGTTGTAAAATGGAGCAAAATTCATTTAACAATTTCATTTAGCAATTCACTGTCTCATTTAGCAATAGACATTTGGGCTCAATTGTGATCATACATTGACAGCTACTTGTATTACATCTTCCTTGTCTATATACTTATGTCATACTTTAAATGCCATTTGAGGTAACCACAAAGATGAGAAAACTATTTCTTTGCTTTCTGATGGTTGAAGTTTTCATGCTTAGGCTGGCTTGCTTCCAAATTTCTTTTGCTTACAGAAAAATTATGTCTTTTGGCGTAGTTGTGGATGGACGGGGATTATCTTTTCATTAATGTCCTGTTTCTTTGTATAAGTAGTTATGAACATCAAATATAATTGGAACATTATGTAATCTTATATAAATGAATAAACAAACCTAAGATATTTGCAGTTGTATAAATGCTTCTATTGATTTATTTATAGGGTGGTAAGATTCCTATCAGATGGACTGCACCAGAAGCAATTGCCTATCGTAAATTTACATCAGCTAGTGACGTCTGGAGCTATGGAATTGTCATGTGGGAAGTGATGTCATATGGAGAGAGGCCTTATTGGGATATGTCCAATCAAGATGTAAGTGTCTGTTACCTCCAAAGGAACTGCTTTTTATGATATGTTGCCATGGAGTTGGAATTGAATATGAGTGAGGCTATAGCATAATCATTTTATTTAGTGTAATGTGATACTTTATTTTCAAGGCTATCCACCTCCACAGTGAACCTATGTGGTTTACCATTTTAAAAAAGTTAAATAGAAATCAGCCTATATCTAAGAAAATCAGCCTATGTTTATATTCCCTATATCTAAGGAATATAAAAAACTGGAATACTGATGTTATCAGACACACACACATGGGAGGGGGGGGGGTAATTAATTCATCCATACACCTACTCTTTAAAAAATATTTCACACCTTACTGCAAATGTACAGGAAGAAGAAATGTGGACAGACAGAGAAATAAGTGAGAAAAGTTGAAATATCTGGCTGCTTGAGATTCTGCAACATATTATATAGGTCTACATATAGGCAATTACATATTGTAATCATACATAAGGATAGAGGAACACATTGCCTCAAAAAATAAATGTTTCCATTTATAAAGCATTTCAAACTGTGGAGACAAAATTGCTGATATTCTCTATCACTTTTTTCATTTGAAAATATGTTGTTATATCTATAAAGCAAATTTTCAGTTGATATTTTGACCCTAATGTGAATTTAGCTCCTATTTTGAGCTGACAATTTTATTGATGCTTTTATTATTTATTGTGTGAAACGTTTGAGGAATAACAACATCAGAAGATATCTCTTTGAAATACATTAATGAGCTTTAGTCAATTAACCTCTGTACATTATATAAGTTCTTTTTACTCTAACATCTGGAATACTTCATTCCAAGTGGGAGTTAACAACATTTCTGTTTTTCTAAATGGGACTGAATTCAACTGCAGTATGACAGAACAGTCTTAAAAGGAAGACAATCCAGTGAGATAAGAAATAAGCATTATCAGATTGATTTATAAACACAACATTTCTTGCTTCCTTTACTCTTGAGATACAAAACAGAAAACCCTTTGGTCATCAACTGGAAGTACACTAATTTTAAAACAATTACCCATTAATAGAAGTTAAAAGTTGTTAATGTTTATAAATGTGTTTTATCACATCAGTCAGTTGTCTTTTTAATATCCTTCAAAAGTGAAATATAGTAAGGGACACATTTTATCTTAGTGATATAAAACATAAAATAACTGTATAAGATCATGCACGTACTTTGAAGATAATGGATTTTAAGTAGCAGAATTAAGAGAGTAGGTTATTCAGAATGGATAGTATTGGATCAGGATGATCCAGTGCTTTTAACTCAGAAAAAACAAAGTTTTTTTCCATTTAATGTGGAAAAAATGTATCAGAAGCATTTTATAAACACAAATTCTTATCAACAAGAAAGGTAGATTTAATGCTGGCCTTCTGTTCATATTGTCCAATTAAAAGAATGTCAAGATTAATTGAATGGCCATGCAGTTCTGGTCATAGAATTTTTTATTGGCCAAGTGTGATTGGGCACCCAAGGAATTTGTCTTCAGTGTATACATTGATCAAGAATAATAAAATCAAGGTCATGTAAAGTATTAATACCACTTTATAATGCCTTGATAAGGCTGCATTAAATTTTGGTTGCCATGATGTAAAAAAGATGTTGAGACTCTAGAAAGAGTGCACAGAAGAGCAACAAAGATGATTAAGGGACTGGTGGCTAAAATATATGAAGAACGGTTGCAGGAACTGGCTATGTCTAGTCTAATGAAAAGAAGGGTTAGGGGAGACATGATAGCAGAGTTCCAATATCTCAGGGGCTGCCACAAAGAAGAGGAAATCAAGCTATTCTCCAAAGCACCTGAGGGCAAGGTAAGAAACAACTAATCAAGGAGAGAAGCAACTTAGAACTAAGGAGAAATTTCCTGACAGTTAAAACAATTAATCAGTGGAACAACTTGCTTCCAGAAGTTGTGAAAGCTCCAACACTGGAAGTTTTTAAAAAGATGTTGAATAACAATTTCTCTGAAGTGGTGTAGGGTTTCCTGCCTAAACAGGGGATTAGACTAGAAGACCTCTAATATCCCTTCTAACTCTGTTATTCTAAGATACAACATTTAGTGATAGTCAGTATCAACCGTAGAGTCCTTCAAATTTCTAGGTTCTACTATATCACATGACCTAAAATGGACACCTAACATCAAAAACGTCATCAAAAAAGCACAGCAAAGAATGTTCTTTCTGCGCCAACTCAGAAAACTCAAAGTGCCCAAGGACCTGCTGATCCAGTTCTACAGAGGAATTATTGAGTCTATCATCTGCATCTCTATAACTGTCTGGTTTGGTTCTGCAACCCAACAGGACAGACACAGACTTTAGAGGATAATTAGGACTGCAGAAAAAACAATTACTACCCACCTGCCTTCAATCGAGGACCTGTATACTGCATGAGTCAAACAGAGGGCTGTGAAAATATTTACAGACCCCTCACATCTTGGACATAAACTGTTTCAACTCCTTCCCTCAAAGCAACGTTATAGAGCACTGCTCACCAGAACAACTAGACACAAGAACAGCTTTTTCCTGAAAGCCATCACTCTGCTAAACAAATAATTCCCTCAACACTGTTCAACTATTTACAAAGTGTACACTACTATTACTGCTAATCTTCTCATCCATCCACCTTATCACCCATCCCCTCCCACTTGTGATTGTAGGACTGTAACTTTGGCCTTTGTATCCTTATGATATATATTGACTGTTTCCTAGTATGAATTGATTGTTGATTATACCCTATGACTATCATTAAGTGTTAATCTTCTCATCACTCCTTATCACCCATCCCCTCCCACTTGTGACTGTAACTTTGTTGCTTGTATCCTCTGTTTCCTAGTATGATTTGATGTTGATTGTACCCTATGACTATCATTAAGTGTTGTACATTATGATTCTTGATTCTTAATGAATGTTCCTTCTTTATGTATACTGAGAGTATTTACACCAAGACAAATTCCTTGTGTGTCCAATCACACTTGGCCAATAAAGCATTCTATTCTATTCATAGGATACTAAATAAGCAATAAAAAAACCATACATTTAGGAAACTAAATAAAACAATATTGTAAAGATACAAGCAACAAGGTTATAGTCATAAGTAGAAGGACATAGGTAATAGGAAGAATGAGAAGAATAATAGTAATACAGTCTTAGTAAATAGTTCAACAGTGTTGTGGGAATTAGTTATTTAGCAGAATAATGGCATGCGTGTAAAAAAAACTGTCCTTATGTCTTGTTGTTCTAGTGTGCAATGCTCTATAACATCATTTTTGAGGATAAAAGTTGAAACAATTAATGTCCAGGATGTGAGGGGTCTTGTAGATATTTTCACAGCCCTCTTTTTGACTCGTGCAGTATCAATGGAGGCACATTGGTAGAAATTGTTTTTTCTGAAATTCTAATTTTCTGTTGAAGTCTGTGTCTGTCTTATTTGGTTGCAGAGCCAAACCAGACAGTTATAGAGTATAGATGACAGACTCAATAATGCCTTTTACCAGATCCCTTTACAGAGTTGTGGACAAGGGGCCATTGAAACCGCAGCTCATGTCCTGTTGTATTTTCCCCTGTATAGGGACTTTTATAATCTTATCTGATTAAATATGCTGGAAACTCTGATCATTTCTATGAAAAACTATTACTGTTGGATCAGTATAATTCAGTTTTCCTTAATATAGTTAAGTTTTGCCAGTAAAATTAGTAAAACTTTGGTCACCCATTGATTTCACCACCAAGTGTAATATATTACTATGCCTTGTGCTTCTTTGGTTCTGTATAGTTTTGTTTTATTTTAATGTTTAATTTTTGTGTGTGCTGATCCATGACAGTAATAAAAATTGAATTGAAAAAAATGTCCTTTACCAGAAGAAATTTTAAAAAATCCTTACAGCATTCAAATTGTCAATTAGATGGAGAAAATGCTTACTAGTGACAGTGGGGAAGAGAGAATTTCCATCTTTTTAAATTTCAGTTTGAATGTAAATAATGCCTGAAAATATACTATACAGAACCAAAGAAGCACAAGGCATAGTAATATATTAATTTATTTTCATTTATAGGGTGCAGTTTCTAGACATCTGGAAAACAGTACTATTCTCTGTTTCTCTTAATGTTTAGTGGCCGGTAGAAGTATTAATCCACATTGCTAGCCATTGTGCCTGAACTACTTACTCTTCATGTGAAACAAATTGAAAGGTTGTGTGAATCAATGTGTGTGGCCAATTAATCTTTCTTCAGTCTGTAAAAATTGCTAGCAAGAGTGCCCATTAGTGCCAGCTGTGATGGCATGAAGTATTGTGAACTAGGCATGCCCAGCAGTTGGGAGCTGGGTCTCGATTATGTATGAGCTTATTCTCAGTAGCTTTGCCAAATATGCAAATATGATAATGAGATGCATGTATGGAAGAGTTTATGTGATTTTTATACAAACTGGTTTGAGATCATATTGCCATAGTTCATCATTGCACACATATAACATTACACACTCCACAATAGCATAATTTGCAGCTGGCCTTTTTGGGTACAGGGTAGTGAGCAATTACTCCATGACAGACAGATCTGAGTGAGTTAAAAAGACCCAGGTGTTACTAACAGGAGACTGGTGCAAACCATTATACAACAGTTGAACTGTAGTCTGGTTCATAGAATCTATATGGTTATATGTTGATCTCTTCAGGGTTTCACTGGCATCCAGAAGATCAATGATCCCTGAAGCAACAATACTTTTAATACAGTCACTGAACAATTTAATAGCTATAATCCTTAAAATACATTTCCATTGCCCTTTCTTGGGGAGGGGAATATTTGAGACTTAGAAGAAAAATTCTGTGGCAGGATAGAATCATAGAATACGAGGATGTTTTAAAAAAAACTTCAGAGAGTATCTTATCAAATCCACAATTATGGTATCCGAAGCAGATGGCCACCAGTCTCCGCTCCAGTATTTTAGCAAATAAGAGTCCACATTTTTCAGGATTGTTCTATTGTTGAAAACTCTGAAATTATTTCTGATGCCCAGTAGTGATGAATTTCCTTGTAACTTAGGTCCATTGTTTAATGTTTTGTCCTCTGGAGCACTTCTGCCCTCTGTTCTTATGACTGCCCTTCGGATATTTGAATATAGCTGTCATGCATTCCACATTCTTCTCTGGGGTAAACATATAAAATGGTTCCAATTAGTTTCATAAACTCTTTTTTTCCCTAGTCCCTCATCATCTTGGGCACTGACCTCTGGAAATGCTTCCATTCATCAATCTTCTTCCTAAAATGTATGCCCAGGACTGGACCAGTTATTCTCTTTATACTCTGACCAAAACTAAATAGAGAGGAACAATGGATTCTCTTGATCTTGATGCTGTCATTCTGTCCAATATAGTCTTGCCCCTCTTACAATCATGTCTTTGATTTTTCTTGCCTAAATGAAATATTTTATATTTTTCTTATAGAAAATCATCTTGTTAATTTCATTATTCTAACTTGTCAATCCTGGTTTGCTATATTCCCAATTTTTACATCATCCACAAATTAGATAATATAAAAATTAGATAATCATATTTCCTAAATTTTACCAAGACATTTATAAAATATGTTGAATGATACCGAGGCTAGAACAGAGTCCTGAATCATTTGATATCCTCCCTTGAATAGAATGCTTCAGTCATCTCTAGACCTAATAGAGTATAGTTTACTCTCATTGTGCTATTTTGTATACCACCTCCTTTTCATGGTCAACTATTAAGTATCATGGGGTGCAGATAACTAACAATCTGCATTGGTCTCTCCACACATTATCATTAGTGAAGCGTGCAAACCAGCGACTGCATTCCCAGTGTCGGATGAGGAGAATACATCTTTCTCCTTCTGTCCTGGCCATTTTTTACAGAGGCAGGATTGAGAGTGTTTTAACAAACTGCATCACTGTTAGGTTTGGTGGCTGCAATGCCTCAGAGAAAAAATCCATTCAGAGAGTGGTAAGGACATCTAAGAAGATTATAGGAAGCTCACTTCTTGTTATTTAGGATACTACTTATAAGCACTATGAGTTTAGAGCTCAAAACATTGTTAGACACTGCATACACCCATTTCATAGTCTGTTTCTATTGCTCCCTACTGGGAGGAGATTTCAAAGTATATCTAGTAGAACTCAGATTCTGTAACAGCTTTGTTCCCTATGCCATCCATTTGGTTAAACTCACAAGATTCGTTTTTGTTGCCATCTACGTCCAAACTAGACTGTTGTTTCTCTGTGTTATATAATATATGTGGGTATGTGCATAATTTTATTTTAATGTATTTATTTTGTCATGTTTATATAGTGTATATTGGAGGTGGAGACCCTTGGATAGCTGTATGCAACGAACTTTCATTTTAATGGAAGTTGCCACGTCTCATCGGCCCTACCCGGACTCCTAGAGGTAATAGCCGGGCTGGCGGTTGAGACCCCAAGGCTTTTAGTCATGGGGGATTTCAACCTGCCATCGCTCGGTGAAACCTCGGGGTTGGTCCGGGAGTTCTTGGCTTCCATGACGGCCATGGACCTGACCCAGTTAGTTTCTGCCCCCACTCACATGGGAGGTCACATGCTGGACCTGATTTTTGTCTCTGGGCAGTGGTTGAATGACTGTAATTGGGGGGATTTAGTTATTACACCCTTGTCATGGACAGATCATTCCCTCCTGAGGCTGGATTTCTGTTCCGCTACCCCCCACCGCAGGGAGGCGGAGCCACTTAGATGGTTCCGCCCCAGGCGCCTAATGGATCCGGATCGGTTCCAGAGGGAGCTTGGGCCATTTCCTGAATCTCTGGCTCTCAGCTCGCCTGGGGACCTGGTGGCCACCTGGGAGGGGTTGGCCGCCGGGGCCCTAGAGCGAGTTGTGCCTATGCGACCTCTGACTCGGCACAGATCCCATTTGGCTCCGTGGTATACGGAGGAGCTACGGGAGATGAAGTGCCGAAAAAGACGTCTTGAGGGCATTTGGAGGGCGAGCCGTTCTGAGTCTGACCGAACACAGGTGAGATCTCATATTAAGACTTACCTTGTGGCGATAGGGGCGGCGAAATCTTCGTATTTCTCCGCCCTCATTGCATCAGCAGAAAATTGGCCTGCCGCCCTGTTTAGAGTGACCCGCTCTCTACTTGAGCCGAGAGCGCGGGATGACCTCTTGCAGGGTAGAGCAGAGGAGTTTTCCCGATTTCTGCATGATAAAATCGCTCAGATTCGGGAAGGGCTCGACTCCAATTGGGTGGTCCCGGGGGAGGTGTCCGGGGCAGGTCTTGAGAGTGTTATCTGGGGGGAGTTCGATCCTGTGACCGCTGAGGGTGTGGACAGGTTGCTGGGGGGTCTGAATGCCACCACCTGTTTATTGGACCCGTGTCCTTCCTGGTTGGTTTCGGCTGCCAGGGAGACGACACGAGGCTGGCTCCAGGGGATTGTCAACGCTTCTTTGAGAGAGGGGGTGCTCCCTACCGCCCTGAAGGCGGCGGTGGTGCGCCCCCTCCTCAAGAAGCCTTCCCTGGACCCAGCTATTTTAAACAACTATCGTCCAGTCTCCAACCTTCCCTTCGTGGCGAAGGTTGTTGAGAGTGTGGTGGCACGTCA
The DNA here is from genome assembly GCA_023653725.1 of Bungarus multicinctus. Taxonomy (NCBI): domain Eukaryota; kingdom Metazoa; phylum Chordata; class Lepidosauria; order Squamata; family Elapidae; genus Bungarus; species Bungarus multicinctus. The sequence goes on from CM042844.1 coordinate 36,878,357, forward strand.
GCTCCCCCAGTACCTGGAGGAAGCAACTTACCTCGATCCGTTCCAATCGGGCTTCAGGCCTGGACATAGCACTGAGACGGCATTGGTCGCGTTGGTTGATGATCTCTGGAGGGCTCGTGACAGAGGGTTCTCCTCTGTCCTGGTCCTATTAGATCTCTCGGCGGCTTTTGATACTATCGACCATAGTATCTTATTGCGACGGTTGGAGGGGTTGGGGATTGGTGGAACCGTCCTCCGATGGTTCTCCTCCTTCCTCTCTGACCGTTCGCAATTTGTGTTGGCGGGGGGGGAGAGGTCCACCTCTAGGCCCCTGGTTTGTGGGGTGCCTCAGGGGTCGGTCCTTTCTCCCCTCCTGTTCAACATTTACATGAAGCCGTTGGGCGAGATCATCCGTGGTCTTGGAGTGAGATGTCATCTGTATGCAGATGACACCCAGCTGTACATCTCCACTCCGGACCACCCCAACGATGCTGTGGGGACTATGTCTAGGTGCCTGGAGGCCGTGCGGGACTGGATGGGCGGGAACAGGCTTCGGCTCAACCCATCCAAGACCGAGTGGCTGTGGTTTCCGGCGCCCCGATATAGCCGGCTGACACCTACGCTGGCTATTGGGGGGGAGGTTCTGCCCCCCACAGAGAGGGCTCGCAACCTGGGAGTCCTCCTGGATGTACGGCTGTCGTTTGAACATCACATCGCGGCCGTCTCCAGGGGGGCGTTTCATCAGATCCGTCGGACCTACCGGTTGCGGCCCTTCCTGGATCGGGACGCCCTGCGCACGGTCACTCAGGCCCTTGTCACCTCTCGCCTGGACTATTGTAATGCCCTCTACATGGGGCTCCCTGCGGGGAGCATCCGGAGACTCCAGTTGGTGCAAAATGCAGCCGCGAGGGTGATTATGGGGGCGTCGCGTAGCGCCCATGTGACGCCTCTCCTGCGCGAGCTGCATTGGTTGCCGATGGCTCTCCGGGTTCGCTTTAAGGTTCTAGTTTTGACCTTTAGGGCGACCCATGGCATGGGACCAGGTTACCTTCAGGATTGCATTCTACCAACGTTCTCCAACAGGCCGGTGCGTTCCCACAGGGAGGGACTGCTCCGGGTGCCGTCGGCCGCTATGTGTCGTCTGGCGGCGCCAAGGGGTAGGGCCTTCTCTGTGGGTGCCCCCGCCCTCTGGAATACTCTGCCACCGGAACTTCGTACCGGCACGGACCTGAGGGCCTTCAGGCGCGCGTTAAAGACCTGGCTCTTTGAGCAGGCCGGCCTGGGCTGAAAGAATGATTTTAAATTTTGATCTCCTTTTTAATTTAAATTGGGTTTTAAGGGTGGGGGGGGGGTTTTCTAATTGCAGCTAATTCTAATATTTAATTATTTTTTAACTTTTGTATTTGTGGGGTTTTTAGATGAGCTGTTCACCGCCCTGAGTCCCTCGGGAGAAGGGCGGTATATAAATGTAATAAATAAATAAATAAATAAATAAATAAAATAAATAATGTATTAAAATGCCGATTAATGTACTTTCAAAGTGACAATAAAAGTAGTTTATTGTAGAAAAAATAGAAAAGTATAAGTCATGATCATGTTTAGATCATATTAAGTCATATATGACTTCTTAATAGGTGGCTCTTATCATGATATATACTGTTTTATAAATTTTCACAAATAGATTGTTTAATATACATTTTCCCCAATAACAATACCAACAAGGTAACTAGAATGTAGTTACACATGTCCTCTATTTTACCTTTTTGTAGTAAATTTATTTGCCAAATTTACATTGCCATCCATTTCATAAATATGTCATTCTTTGCAGCTTGAAATACAACAGTTAAACCTCTATCACAATCTAACAACTTTTTAAAAGTGCTCTGTCATTATATTGTTATCAAACCATTTTTCCTCTAATCCTAATTTTAAGGTGTGTATTTTTGCCTATGTTTATTATCTGTACATTTCATATGACATTACTCTCTATTATTTTAACACAACAAATGACTAAATAAGAATGCATAGAGGGGTTTCTTATATAAACATAATGTTTGATTGATGCCAAAACTGAATGAAATTTGCTTTGTTTTATCTTCTCTGCATTAAGATGTCTTCTAAAATATTGTTTTCCTATGTTTCTTAGGTTATTAAAGCCATTGAAGAAGGCTATCGGCTTCCACCCCCAATGGATTGCCCCATTGCTCTACATCAGTTGATGCTGGATTGCTGGCAGAAAGAACGTAGTGACAGACCTAAATTTGGACAGATTGTCAACATGTTAGACAAACTCATCCGCAATCCCAATAGCTTGAAGAGGACAGGCTCAGAAAACTCCAGGTGAGTTGTATTTTTCTAATGGTAATAGATGAAGGAAAGTACTGGTAGTGACAGCCAATTGTAATTCAACTCAACAGCTGTGCTAAACTGAATTATGTTTCAGTTTCAGGTTACTTATATCTTATCATTATAAAATAGTATATATATACTTAATGGTAGATATATTTCCCAAAATAACCTTACTTTATTTATATATTTACTGTTTATATTTCCACATTATTAAAATAAATTTTGTATATGTATTTTAATTATGATCTTGTTTCTTTCATGGACACAAGGTCCTGGTAGGAATCTAATAATTATGTTAAAGTAAATCTAAGTAGCTGCCTTGGCCAGCTGTGCCTGAACTTTTTTTATTACAGAAAGTATCTAATAGATGGGTGTATTCTCTATATAGAAAAGATCCTAGTTCCAGCCAACACAAAGATGCATGCACAGAATAATCTGTAATAATTTCAATGGAATGGAAAATACAGAAAGCAGAATGGAATGCAGAGTTATTCACACATGCCAAATGAAAGTCACAATTGCCTTGAGCAGCTTGCCTGAAGGGAAGTCCATGTAAAAGAGTCCAGAGCACTGGGTGGAAAGAAGCCAGCCAAAACCATCAGTAGAATGGTCATAAATGACAACTCTTAAAAATAAAAGCATTTGTTTACCCTTTTCTAACATGATGTAATCTGATATAATACTACAAACCCATCCTCAGCCAACATAGTTTTTGGTTGAACTGGCTGGATGTAATGAAATTTACACAGAAACATATCTGATGGGAACGAAATTGGGGGCAACTGGCTTATCTGAAAGGGTTTTCCGTGAAAAGTGATGACTTTAGAAGACTAACATTTAGAATTCTGTTGTTAATTTTTTCATTTAAATGCCTTTTGATGGAGCAATTTGAATAAATGATGTTTTCTTCCTGTCAAGCAAAAAAAGTAGTAGGCTCCCTTGGATGCAGCTGGGATACTTTGTAATTTGCTCTATTCACATATCACTGTAAATTGGGGCTTATGTTAGAAACCTACATGAAGTTAAATTTCACAGAAAAGAGTTGGCAGAAGGCTTTCCCAAGTCTACAATCCCTAGCTCCTCCAGTTCCTCAGTCACGAATCATACTTTTACTTCAGTAGCAGAGCATGAGATCCTCTTTCATGCAAATGTTCCAAGCTCAAACCTACGTATAACTCTTCAAGTAAGGCTGGTAAAAAACTTTAATTTCAATTCATGAGTGCTATTCAAGTACAGTAGACTATACCCAGCTAAAATAGAGTTCTGGCTCAGTATACTTCAGAATTAGATTGAAACATGTAATTATTTTCCCTTCTCTACCATAATTGGGCTACCACAATCTGGATAACCATCAGTTGGCAGGAAATACATAAAATTTTCTCTTTAGTGTCACCTAAAATTTTCAAAATTTTACAGTCCTATCCTACCAGTATCTCAGAACATAAACCACCATTTGTATATCAAATATTTTGGACCCAACCCATAGCTAATATAATATTTTTAGGGAAACGTCTAATTTTATATATCATGTTTTTAATATAAGTAATAGTGGTACAATTTTTAAATGTAACTCTTTCTGAAGTAATATTCAAGAGAGAAAAGGTGATAAAAAAACAAAATATTTCAAAAAGTAATACATATCTTTATCTCAAGGGGAACTCCGCAGCCCTAAATTAGTTCAGTGAGCTGCATTAAATGAGTAGAGGGATGAACAGTATTAAATTTAAATGGTCATAATATACGTTTAAGGAAAAGTTTTTTTTAAAGAAAAAAATTATTCTCATTTTACAATCAGAAAAGTAGCTATCCTCTTGTTCCAGTTTGTTCTAACTGCACCTGTACTATGACAAGTGTAATCACCTGCCACTATTTAATTATTTAAGAAGGAAAGTCTGTATATTATCAGATTTAATCTCTACCAGCAATGTTTGATTCCAATTTTCTGATAAGCATACATGTTAGACTATTTTCCTGTCATGTAGAATCTGATCTTCAGTGCTTATTGTTATGACGTTCCTTTTAACACCAGCTTCAAATATCCTGAAAAGAATGGGTGTGTATGTTTAGGTACAGTTTTGCACAAAGCAGACTACCAAAGAAATGTTCTTTTAAGGCTATCGAAAAGGATTGGCAAAGATAAAGATTAAGAAGAATATTTTTCTTACACAAGACGCTTGCAATCTTTGATTCCCCATGCTTGAAACAAATAAAAGCACTAAACTTTTGTTCATTTTAATAATAATAAATATTTACTGTGGCTTGTGGCCAGGAAGAGACCTGGTGGAAGCTTTTTCTAAGTTCTGCACTTCCAGATGATATGAAAGGCCATACTTTTCATCATTGATATTTCAGAAGTGTTAAATCAACATTTGTGTGTGTGATGAAGGATTGTTGTTATTTTTTAATGGTTGATAAGAGCTATATGAGAGTGAACTTAATTCATTCACAATTCACCCTCACCCTTCGAATCTGTTTTGTACTATTAATGAAGAGTTTTTTGCAGGATCCAATCTGGGTCGGTCACCAGGATCAGAAGTTTTGTCTTCTGAGCTTTCACATTCATGCTGGAACCCATCCTCAGGAAACTTCTCTCTAGCAGGATGTGTGCTCTTTTGTGTACCCATGAATTGGAAATCTCTGTCCTCCATTAGGCATCAAAACCTCTTACAGCTTCAACATTGATCAGTTTCTATTTATTTTTAATGTGTTAATTATTGCTTTAAAATAAGAATTGTGCATATTTCAACAGTTCACAAATTTAAAGTCTTCCCCAACAAGCCCAAATATTAGATATTTTCCTTGTTAATAAAAACAATGTGTTTGCATTTGGTTCTAGGCCTAATACTGCTTTGCTGGATCCAAGTTCTCCTGAATTCTCAGGTGTAGTTTCTGTTGGTGATTGGCTTCAGGCTATTAAAATGGAGCGATACAAGGATAACTTCACAGCTGCTAGCTATACTACCCTAGAGGCTGTGGTGCATATGAACCAAGAGTAAGTACTCAGCAGTATTAACCCAAAAAAGTATAAAACTGTATTTAATCAGATTAAATTTAATCAGTGATTAGAATGTTGATATGCCTTTAATTGTGGAATATTGAAATGGATATAATTTGAAAATATTTTCTAAGTACACTCAGACATTCTATTGGGATATTGCTTCAGGTTTTTATGCTTGAAATAGAAAAAAAATGAAATTTTAGCATTTAATTTGAAGATTTAATAATTGTTTAGTAATAGAATGGGCTTATAATAATAGATAATGTAAAAGGTTTAAGCTATATTAACATTTTACCATGCTGGAAATGATAGGTAATTAGGTCAGAAGTTAACCACTATTTTTAAAAAAAATCTGCATCTCCTTTCTTTCTTAGTTTTTATTTTCATTGTATTTTATATTATAATAAACCTCAAAAAAACATAAAATACAACACATTAGGACATTTAATTAAGAAATTATAAAAATTCACCTTGATTTTCATTATTATTTATTTGTTGTTGATAATTATAGATGCATATTTGGTATAAAGTTCTTATTTATTGGCTCATTCCTTTTTTTTTTTTAATTCATGTAGTGACCTGGCAAGAATTGGAATTACTGCCATTGCACACCAGAATAAGATTTTGAACAGCGTCCAAGCAATGAGGACCCAAATGCAACAAATGCATGGCAGAATGGTTCCAGTTTGAGACAGTACTGAATAAACTCTAAACTCTTGAAATTAGTTTACCTCATCCATGCACTTTAATTGAAGAACTGCACTTTTTTACTTCTTCTCCTTGCCATTGAAATAACAATAATAATAATTTGCAGCACTGTTTGATATATAAAGATTGCTAATAGTGTTGCAAGGAGGGAACCTACAATAATGACAGGTCGTCATTTGAGAACAAGCCTGGAACAAATTGCTTCCTGGAATATACTTACATGTGGATCAGCATTATGTAATATACTTGTATCTATAAAACATCCATTCAAGTTCTGAAGCTGTGTTTCCTGCCAGATACTGCGCTTAAACAAAGGAAATACTGTTGTTCTCCCCAGCAGCCATGGGATTACAATTATTGTGTTTGATCTGTGGATAAACCATTTTTTTCCTTCATCTTTTATTGGAACAAAGAATCTTCTGAACCAGGAAATGTTGGCATATTCTAGGCATCCATGGTACTCTACAGAAAGCTTAAAGGAAAATATTTGGATGATCAGTGCCTCCAAGATTTATCCACTTGCAGTCTAAGACAGGGAACAACCTTCATGGATTACTGGATTTATTTATTTTCTTTTATCGAGGGAAGAATGTTGGTTGCTGTTATGGTTGCTGTTGCATTACGCTGAGTATATCTGTCATGGTTCTAGAAATCAACTTACTAGTCATCCATTCTTAATGATCGATTTTCCAAATCTGCATCTAACCATCCTTCAAGAGGCTACTACAGTGCAATGCTGAAAAGGTCAGTGGAAGTATTCTACTACCTGTTGTTTCAATTTTCATTAATGATAATAAAACAATGCATTTGTGAAATAGAAATCATAAAAGGTATTTATTCTACTTTTTTCTGTGCGTAATAGGAGATATCACCATTTGGCTCCATCTTCCCTTAATAATTGGTTGACATATTTGTAATGATTGTCACTGTGCAAACTGTGGAGCCTTGGGATTCACACTTTTATACTTTATTTGTTGATTAGAAAACATGGGATGATTCACATGGAAATTTAAACATCTGTATAGTAAAAGATTTATAATTGCATATGCGGCGGTTGGGGGGGTTGGGAGTGGGAGGCACCGTGTTACGGTGGTTCTCCTCCTTCCACTCCGACCACTCGCAATTTGTATTGGCAGGGAGGCAAAGGTCAACGCCGAGGCCCTTGTTTTGTGGAGTACCTCAGGGGTCCGTGCTCTCGCCCCTGCTGTTCAACATTTATGTGAAGCCGCTGGGTGAGATCATCTGTGGTTTTGGGGTAGAGTTCCATCAGTATCTGATGATACTCAGCTATACATTTCTACCCCAGGCCACCCCATCGAAGCCGTTGAAGTGATGACCCGGTGCCTGGAAGCTGTGCAGAGCTGGATGGGTCTAAACAGGCTTCGACTCAACCCGACCAAAACCGAGTGGCTGTGGTTTTCTGTGCCCAGATACAGCCAGCTTATTCCATCGCAGAGAGCACCAAAAAAACCCCTCATAACATAGGACCTGGTTACTTGAGGAGTGACTTGTCTCTATATGTGTTTACCTATCTAGTGAAGTCAGTCAGAATATAGGTCTCCTGGAATTCCTGAAAATCCTTTATACCAACTCTGGTCCAGATCCAAGGGAATATGTTTAGACGCTCGCTGTTGTGGTTTCTTTTTATTGTCATATTTGTTTTAGTCCAGGCTGTCTATGATATGTTTTTAAATGTTTTTATTGGTTTTGTGTTTTGTAAGCTACTTAGGTAAGAATGAAAATATAAATCCATTATTCTAAGGAACCTAAGAAGCATGGCTTCTCAGTGATGGATCCAGCACTGTGGAATGATTCTCTCCCCAGAGATTCATGGTGCTTTCATTCTTTGATGTTATACAAAGTACTAAAGACATAGCTATTCCCCCAGACAATTATTGATTAGAGTGGTTGAAGCCCTTTGATTTTATTTGACTTTTTTTCTTTTTGTTGTGTCATATTTTTTGTTCTCTCTTCCAGTCAGTTGTCTTCTTTTTCTTGATATACTTTACTTTTAATTTTGCGTTTAATTTTTAAGCTACCCAGCATTGTCCTGGAGTTGGGCAGGCCCAATTTTTAAAAAACAAAACAAAACAATATATACATACATGTGTCATATCTACTTACAAAATGCATATGTACATTCATGTGTTGTCTTATAGAGCTGAATGAGACATATTCCCAAATAAGAATGCATAGAAATTGCGTCTATAAATTCGGATGTACAGCCACATAAATTGGTGGAGGTAATGCTAATATCATGAAGCAAAAGTCTCTTTCGGAAACCATTTCAACTAAACTTATTATTTTCAGAATAGAAACATCACTTTCGATGACTTAAATTTTGGTTGCCCTCTGATCTACAGTTCTACTATTTGTGACAATAGTTTCACAACAAGCTATAAATGACAATGGAATTTTATCTACTAGAAATCTGCCAGATTTATTTGGAAGATAGAAGATTTAGTGAATTGCACAAGTAAAACCTGCCATATTTCCAACATCACTGTCATCAATTCTTGTCAGTTATAACAACAGGTTGTTGATTTTAACCATAAGTTTCTCTTATGAATGTGTTTTTGAAATCACGTTGTTGGGAATAGATGTTAAATTTGCATACTGTCGAAATACAGTGTGACAGCTTAATAAAATCTTTCATGCTCTCTCCTATTTGGAAGGATATACTTTAATTGTTTAAACAGTCAATTATTTTAATACCGTTTTTTTAAACAAATATTAGACTATTTTAAAAAATGCTTTACAGTTTTTCAATATTTTTATCCCAATTTATTATTTTTTATAATAATAAGGCAAACACAAATAATATTCCTTTCTCCTGCTGTTTTCCTTATAAGAATAACCCTGAGAGTGACTGACCTAAGATACCAAACCAGTTTTTCATGCCTAAAGTGGACTAAAACTCACAATCTCTTGGTCATCACTTTAATCACTACACTAAACTTTCAATTTGCATAACACTACATATGTTCTCTAGATTTTTGCATGCCATATGAAACAAGATAATGCAGATCTATTAGAAGAATATCATATCTCAGGAGCCATCAATTTCATCAGTTTGTACTATTTCTGGCGACTACATGGACAAACCTTTGTTGTTTCAACTTAGTAGCTGTTTGAGGGACAATTTCTGTAGTCTCTTTTATACATTCCATCACCTTACTTGTTCTAGTTAATTACCAAGCATAGTATTCCTCTCTCTAGTATCTCACCACCTAACATAATGTCCCAATTCTCCACTTGCTACTCATTTTTTAGTGGAGATGTCAGTCTTATTTGGTCAGGAATTCATTGATTTGTTCTTGCAGCCCATGGTACTTTAGTTGTTCTCCAATCCATAATCTAAAGGTGTGCGTCTCTTTTGTCTCCATTTGTCTTCTTTTCAGAGCCATGTGTTACCCGTGGAAAATCACTGCTTTAACTATTTTGGACTTTCACCTTATCCTTCATGATCTCTCTATTTCCCCAACACCATCTCCATCTTTATATATCCATAAGACCAAGAAAGAAAAACTTTGATGTAGCAAAACTGGAAGCAATGGCTTTTGCATACAGTGGGCCAATTTTCCATAATGATTCAAAACTATGCAAATGATGTCACATTTTTTAAATAAAGCAAGTTATCATGATGACATACTTTAATATTTGATATTACTACTGTCAGTACTTTGCTATCAGTTATAAGTTGAGTAGCTAATACTAATCAATACTAACTTGGTCTTCTTAGCATAAGAAATATAAAAAGGAAAACAACATATTTGTCTTTGGCATAACAGATTTTTCATTTGCCAGGTTTCATTTTCAATAATGACCTTTTCTAAGTCTTCACTTTAAATTGACAAAGTGTTATTAGGAACACATCTCAAGTTGTTAAGATTTCAGCCTCTTATTTTGATTTCTGCCATCACCTACTCCAAACCTTCCATTCTGTTATTTACTATTTCAGATAAAACAGTTCTGGAGAGAAATCGTATTTTTTTTTCTTATTTTCATTTTTATTCTGAATACTCTATTTCTTCCAACTTTCTTCGTATAGTAGTATTTTAGCCTATATTTACATTTTGGGCTTCGTATATCATTCTAAAGCTTCTTTAGAAGAATATCTAACTTTTAGATATTGTTTGGTGGTTTTAAAATGTGATAAATCAATGTAATTGTTCTAATTTATCTGTTATTCTTTAATGTATGTCATTCCTTTTAGACAGTTTTCCTTATCCTTTCTTGATACTGGAAGTCATCAATCTTTTTTTTTTTAAAAAAAACCCCAAATCTTTCATTGTCCCAGAAGCCATGAAATACGTGGAGTTTCTCTCCCCCCACCTCCCCCCACATTTTATGAATATTTTTCCTCTGGTTTTCACAATAACTCTTATCTCTTTCCATATTTTCTTTCACACAAGTATCTTTACATTAATCTTACATACTGAGTGCATATTTTATAGATCAAATATTGCTACCTTTTAAGTTTAACCCATGTATTTTACATCTATTTAATTTTTTAAATGTAACCCATATCTGTGCAAGAGTATTGTCGGGAGGGACAAGGCAACAAATGATGACAAATGTGTCAGGAATTCATCAAGCAAATGCCATGAATGAATTTTTTTTTGTCAAATTATATATTTCATATCCTTTGTGCCTAGATACCCTAAAGTAAATGGATTCTACCAAACATCTATAAATACTGTATACTGTCTATTTTATGGTCTGCATTTGAAACTGCTGGCTAAGACTGGATTTTCATCTTTTATTTCCTATTATGTAGTTAATTTGATTCCTGTATTATGCATGTATTGATATCCATGTTCAGAATCTGTGTTTAAATTGTGTGAACATGATCTACCTAAGTTTACTTATTCCTGAAAGTTCTTGTTTAATATGATTTGATAATATGTGTGAATATATGTATCACAACTGTTTAGTGAAATATTATTTGTAAAAAATATGTATATGAATCTGCTTATTCATCTATTTAGCTTGCTGTCTATTCTGATTCCAATTGCATTCCATATCCTCAGTTGAGAATTTAGAAGACATTACTGTTAATGAAACCAGGACCAGGATCTAATTTATACTGTAGTCTTCAACATATGATCATAATGAAATCTGGTTGTAAGTCAAGGTACCCAGAAGTCCTTTTTCATGGTAGTTGTTAAGTGAATGCTACAATCATTAAGCAAATTATGTGCTTGTAAGTGAACCTGGTCATTTGTATCTTTTTTCTTGCTGAAAAAACATCATGAATTGCAGTGACCTAACCATGAAAACACTATGACCATTTGTGAAGCAGCCCCTCAACATGCAGTCATGTGATCACAGGGGGAGCAGTGCAGCTGGAAAGTTTTATGGCCATTAGTTACCTGTTCCATGGCCATTAAAACTTTGAATAGCCATAAAAAAACTGGTCATAAGTTGAAGACTCTCTGTGTTATCTTAGCTCAATCTCTGAGTCCAGCTTCTACTAAAGGTTTTCCTTCTTTTTCTAATATTGCATTCCTAGATAAAAATGCACTATTTCATTATGTTTTCTTTTTAATTAGATAATGGATGCTTTTCCATTTGAAAACATTCAATGTTTTCAGTGTCTGAAATCATATATTTAATTTAATTGTGTTTTAGGAAAAGCTATTTGGAAGATAGTAAAATAACCAATGTAGTGTATTTCTATGATAAACTTAAAATATACATTCCAAAGTGAACACTAAATGTCTGTGGAGATTCTCAGTCATTCAGGTCATGGTTGTCCCAAAGGTGCTTTTTCTTTTTTATGAATACATTTTATTAGGTTATAAAGTATTATAATATAGAAAAGCAAATATGAGGACTGGGAGAGGGAAGGGCAAGGGACAAAGAAAGTGAGGAAAGATAGGGAAAGAAAAAGAAAAAGAAGTATTGACTTCCGACCATCTGTTACAGTAGAATAAGGCATTAACAACAAATCACAACTTTTTGTTTTACCATAATATAGTATGAACCAGTCATTTCTATAAAAATCTATCAGTCTGATCTGTAAAAGAAACTTCTGAGCTAAAGAAGCTTCTTGGATGAGAAGCGAAATGTCTTCAAAGTAAAACCAGAAAGTCCAGTTGGCTCTTGAAAAAGCACCTTTGGGTTAAAATATGCATTGTATTTCTCCTTTTGATATCAGATATCAAGTTTTGACTTGGAATTTATTTGTTTCCTTCGATAGGCAAAATGGACCCTGCTTTCTTGGAATCAGGCCTTTCTGGTGATCATCTTAACCCTGGAAGATAACAGACTAGAGACAAGCACCTTCAACTGTCTCAGTTTATTCAGCACTGACTGTAGAGAAAATGGACCACGAATAAGCAGCTTTTACTTCCTGAAGAGTATCTCTTTGGATTTCTTCCTTTTGAAAAGGTTTTGTCAGCAACAAAAAGCAAATATAAGATCCTGATAAAATTCTTTTATTTCTACTTAAGGAATGTACTTTATAAAAGCCCTACATATATACACATGCACCATGCATACACACACACAGACACACACACCTAAATGCTTTGTCCTTTTGCTTTTGTTTGTTTGTTTGCATGTTATTATATCTCTCCAAATGTCAGTGTCGGAGCCATAAGGACACCAGGGCAACGTACCCCTGTGCAGACCTTGGTTAACAAAAGCTGAGACTGCAAATGATAGTCCAGCGATACTTTATGGAAAGTGTGCCAATGCTAAAATGTCAATATTTTTAATAGAATGGAAAGTAACTTATTTCTTCCAAGATTGTGTGAGGATATGTATGATTTCAATGTGTGTGTGTGTACATGTATGTGTGTGCGTGCGTGTGCACATGCACATGTAATAAGTTTGTTGCCTGTTGCACAGGGCCACCTGTGAATATGCAGATAGCATCTCAAGATAATTTGACAGTTTGTGGCTGGGCTGTTGAGTTACCAGGCCAGTAGGTGAGCTATGCAACAGTAGGGAGAAACACACATACTCCTGAATGTTCCAGTTTTGTATCTATACATGTATTATGTAGCTGCCACACTAACCTTAAAAATTACTTCTCTAGCCTAGAGCAGAGACACTTTCACTTTGGTTGTGGAGTGATCCATCATGAATTCCATTATGGCTAAAGAACAGCATTGATAAACACTAGTCTTGCCAAGGCTGTTCATTATTGAATCAGTGATACCTTAAGGTAAAGTAGATAAATATAAGTCTTTACCCATCAGCAACTATTCCTGGAAAAACAGTATTGAAAAGACTTGTTGAACGCAAACAGAAATATGCAATCCTTATCCATTCACAGGAATAAATTATCCCATGTGCCATTTGCAAGAATTTCTGGGCTTATAAACTGACTGTGGAGCAAATTATTCATTTCCCTTCCCCTGAAGCTGAATAATATGAAAACATTTAAAATTATCAAAACACATTTATAAATTGAAAAAAGTGACCAGGGTATTTCCTCTGCATTGCTACAATAATCTTTGTCAAAGTAATAATTGGTCTTCCCTAGAAAGGTTGACAGACCATGGAGACTTTTCCTTCAGTTTTGGAAGCAGGTGGATGGAGACAACCTAGAGACTATATACTGCAATTCCATTTTTTGAGCCATTGATGTATTTGATCTGTTTTCTGAATGCAAAATAATTTTATCTTCTGAAATACAGTGCATTACAACAAGTTGAAACAGAATAGTCAAACCGACATTACTGAGCGAGAGGAAAAAAAAGAATGTGTAAATTTTGCATTAAAATTTTCTAGCATTTTTGGGATTTTTTATCAAAACATCTTTGCCTTTTCTCCTTCCATCCCTACAGTCCTCTCTACCTTTTCCATTTTTGTTGTATTCATGGATGCAAAGTCTAAAACCAATTTTTGGGGCTCAGGTATTTGTGCTGTTGGCAATAAAGAGGCATGAAACACTATTAAGGAGCCATGAGCTGCATGGACTGCAAAGCCAGGACACAATTGCAATCAAATATACTAAACAATACATGTTGCCCAGTAAAAGCCAGAATACTGTATAGAACTGGCCTTCATTTCTTCCTGGTTACAGAAGAGACATCAACAGGACTATTTTAACACAGCAAACCTCTATACATTAAGGAAATATCTGCTTACAACCTCACTGGTTAATGTTTGTCAAGGTTTCTTGCTGTATTAAATTTGTGATGGATTTGTGTATTAAATATATAAATATATATATGTATAAAACAAAAAAAGCTGGTTCTAGTCAGTAACCAGAACTTCAAAGCAGTATTTTTCTTTTACATGCATTTTCATAACCAGAAAGAAAGCATCCTGAATATTAATTAGACAGATTAAGAAGTAAAAAAAAGAGAGAGTGCATTTATTTTTTGTATCACTGCAAATATGTTGGAATATGCAAGGACTGTTTTAAAAAAATTAGAATGTATGAGGCATATGATACTTTAGTCCATACTGGAAAAAAGAAATTTAACAGTGCATTGCTTGGGTTTGCAGATTTGAACAATATCTCAGATAGAAATATAGATTTTCTATTTTATTTTAATTTGTAATTTTTCCCTCTCCATCAATGTTAGGTACACATAACTTATGTCATTTATTTATGGTCTTTTATACCTAGTTTGTAAAATTGTAAAATAGCAAACTAAATGCAAAGGTTTGCATTTGAAAATAATAAAGTAGTTGCTGTACAAATCTCACTTGTGATTCATGATATTAAATATAACAAGCTTTAACTTGATTATTTCCAGGTATATATTTCTTATATGTGTTTCCATCTAGAATATTTTATTAAATAGTTTGTCTGACTTAACATTGTGCTAATTCAATCACCTAATTAAGAGATGATAAACTCTTTGACCATCTTAGCTTGCAAGTAAGAGTTAGCATAGTTGAATATTTCTACATAAAAGAAATGGCCCAATTATAAAGTATATTGAGTAACAAACCATTCCAAATTATATCTTACAAGTCTGGGGAAATGGTTAATTTGCCTCCTTTAAAAAATGAGACAGAAGAAAGACAATCTTGATACTTGGTTTGGTTATTTTTTCCCCCTTTCCTATCTTTTTGGGAAAAAGAAAATGGTTATCCTATTTTGCTTTTGTATATATTGTTGTTCTTTACTGTCAAGAATCAACAAGAAATCACAGCTATTCATCCTGTTTCCTTGACAGATTTCCATCTTCTACTTCCTTCTGTGAAGGTAGTGACTTAATGATGCTGGAAATGGTCTTTGCTCCAGTGGTTCAAGCCCTAGCACTATGCGGAATGGTGTACTGCCATCACTTGCCTTAGCTTCTGCCTGCCTAGCAGTTTCTATGTTCACGCAAGTTCAATGCAAGTAAATAAATAGGTGGTGGAAAGATGAGCTGGTTCTTCATACAGGCAGTCAGATTCCTGCTGGCTCTGAACCTTTCGTTTCTGATGCCTGGATGACATTGCAGAAAGAGCCTTTCTGATAGAAAGCTAGCTCATCCGCCTGTGGCAAATGGGAAATGTGTGAGCATGTATCCCAACAGAGCTAGTAAGTTGGAAACACACTACTACTATGCATTAACATTGTGGTGTCCTGGCTAATATAATGATGCCATGTGCTAATAATAATAATTCTATGAATATCATGGTCCATGGGCAGCCCATTAACTTCAGGTTATTTAACCTACTGGAGATTATACATGCATTTTAAAAATTTATATGTGGATTAATGGGACTGAACATATGGTCAACCTTTATATGCATTTTAGTCTTCTGAACATTTTATGTAACAAACATAATCTAACATCATTCAAGACATATATTAGAATCTCTGAAACTTTAATACATTAAGGTTGGGTTTATTCAAGCAAGAAAAATCAAACATCAGAATTTGCAGTAACAAAAGGCAATGTCATCTTATGCACATAGGAATATATGATCACTGGTTACACATTACTGGTGTAACTAATAATGCATTATTACACCATGCTTTTATCATCCTACCATGTCGTTGATGATTAAAAATATGATGAACATAATTTCTAAATTCACCTTTAACATACACAATAATTTTGTAAGTATTAGAACATTAAAATACATTTTGTTATTTCAAGGTATTTGGAAGCTACAGATTATAGACATGGACAACCCACAGAACTAGGACTTTATATCTTTTTAAGCCCTATTTTACATTTTCTGGATTAATTTTAATTCTTATGAATTAGAATTCTTCTAATTGTTACTATCAAATTTTGCACGATAGTTTCTAGCATTTTTCTTTCTCATTAAATAGGCTAATTTTTATTTATTTACTTTTTAAATAAACCCATTCAAATGTTTTAGAAATAAATAAATAAAGGAAAATTATATCCACGTGTATGACATTAGCCTACTTATTGTATTATTGCTTCTCCTTATATCTATCTCAGTTTCTCCAAAAACTATTAAATATAATTTCTGATCTCCAAAATGAAATTGTGCAACATCCCATGTTTTTAAATAAGATTCTATTTTGTATAATTATGTGACACAGAGAAGAAATGAAAATGCCTCTTTGTAGAAATAAAAGTAGCTCAAAATTAGAAAACTAATGTTTCTAAAGATCTAGTCCCTCTAGTACTTGGCAGAATCTCCCTCCCACCCCTCTCTTCTTTAGAATTTTTTTCTAAAGAATTAATGTTGTCTAACAAGACACAGAATCCTAGAATATCTGTGTCACGCACAAATAAAAATATAATGGTATTAGGCCAAAGTCCATTAAGTAACTTAGAGTAATATTTCTCCAGAGTCAACCTGGGTGGTCTACTGAGCTAAAAAGGCAGAATATGATATGTGACATAAAAACATTGTGGGAACATTTTTATTGTTCTATTTTCTGTTGGAATAGAACAATGACATTATCAAAGCATAAGGTCTTATCTCAGATCTGGATTAGCTCTTAAAGCCTAAAAACAGGTTCTTTCAGTCCAGGGATCAGCTTTGCAGTAGTACAGTTTAACAGAAATCCAAATGTTTATGCTAGTTATCCTAAAAATCACACTACTTGCAGCATACAGGTGAAAAATTGAGGGAAAAGAAAACCTTTGTTATCTTGAAATCTTCAGTGAGTCCATTCATGTCAGAAAAGCTAAATGATGTCTGACAACTGCAAAAAATACCTAGTATATTCTAAATCAACAATATGATTGAGTTCCAGATACATTTGGGGCCTCAGTTTCAGTTATTTTACCCTTTCCCATTTAAGGAAATACCCTTGGGCAATTTACTGATTCTCGATTGAATGGGTAATAGACCTCTGACATATCTTATTTCTGGCTGCTATCCTGAACATAATTCATTGTTTACAACCATTGCCAAGAGATTTCTATGAATATGTTAATATAGCTCTTTTTAAAAAGTAAAATAAAGAAGATGGAAACCTAAAGCATATTGTTTCTAATCATTTTTAGTAAAATAGATAGAAGTAATGACACAAAGATATAGTGAATGAGCAACCTAAGCGACTGTCTGTGTTCCAGTCTACATCAGAAATATATTCAGGTAATTGTAAACAAAGTATTCATTGATGGATCTCATTTTTTTTTTTTTTTGTAAACTCTGCTTGTAGTCAAGATCTGGAATCAATAAATATATAATTAATTGTCTTGGAATCTTTTAGAGTCCTTGTCCAAATTGACTTTCCACATTTTTTCTTCTTTATATTCTTTTAAAAGTACTAGTGTCTAGTTTAATTTTGTTTCTAAAGACTTCTATAAGCTTCTTAAAAATTAAAAACAATGGTTGCAGACCAATCCTTTGTTTGAAAGTAAGGCTATTTACATAGAAAAATGAAAAATAACAGCTGGAATGGCAGGCAGAAATTATGATTAGGTCAGAGAGAACATCACACAGATGCTTTGTGACTTGTAATTATCTCATTACAGTCATTTTGAGAGAAAACCTATCACAATCTTCCAGTATATTATGAATAGAATGATGAATGGCAGTAGAAATTATGAAAATCAAGGAGTTTATTCTGTGGGAAACATTTTTCAGAAGGAACACAATTCTACAAGTAAATAAGAAAGTTCAGAATTCAGCTGTACTTTAGTCTCACCTTGAGGCCATAAAATTTTTGGCAAATCTTGGGATCCCTGTTTGTGCTGGAATACATTTCAGTGCTGAAAAACAAATGTGGACAACATTGGATATATTTTTACTTTTTGACCATTATGAGATATTCACAATTTTAAAAAATAGCATCTACACTCCCCACCATTTTATCTCTCTTGGTCTTCTCTAACACAGAGAAAGTGAATTGGACCTCTTATTAATTTGGTTTTGAGAAAGCATTTTTAAAACTTCTGCAAAATTGAAAAATATATTTGATTTACATAGCGCTTCTTGGCAATTTATTCAACTAAAACATTTAGTTTATTTAATCCAGATGCTACTATTGCTTCTGAAGTTCCACAGGGGTTCTAGAGAGGGTAACTACCTCCTAAGCCAATAATCCTTTTTATTATAAATTGATTATAGTGATTTAGTTATTTTCACAAATTCTGGAATAATAAACTTGAATGTCCTGTCCTGAGAAGCTGATGGCAGATTACTATAAACAATATGACATTTCATTTCCTAAGATGTTAAAATGATATAAATACAAAGACTTGCTTTGTGTAGATAGGATATCTTAAAGAATGCTTAATAAGGGTTTACAGTCATCTTGTTTTGGAAATGCAACTCAGGAAATGGTGTATTAATTCATGTCTCTGATCTTGTTACATTTGAGACAGAATTGCAGTATGATTCTGTATAAATCATTATTATTATATATAATAGTGTGGGATTGTGTGCTTGATGGATCTGTCTGTACTCCTGAAACAAACTCTGCCATTTCTTGTCTTGTAAGGTGGTCAAGAAAATATTAATTCAAATTAAACAGAGACCACTATAATAACCTTAACTGCTGCTTCCTCTTTAAAACCTTGGTAATTCCAATGGGTGTTTTGTTAGAAAAATTCAGAAAAAGATATTGTTTCCTAAGGAGGACTAAGCCTTAAAATTGCATACAAATCCAGAAACCAGACAGAATAACAGAATTGGAAGGGGGGTCTTCTAGTTCAACCTCCTGCTTAAGCAGGAAACCCTACATCATTTCAAACAAATTGTTGTCCAATCTCTTCTTTAAAACCTTGAGTTTTGGAGTACCCACAGCTTCTGGAAACAAATCATTCCACTGATTAATTTTTCTGTCAGGAAATTTCTAGGTTGCTTCTCTCCTTGATTAGTTTCCATCCATTACTTCTTGTCTTGCTTTCTGATGCTTAGGATAGGTTGACCTCATGTCATCCTTAGTGCTTCTTTTTACTAGACTAGACAAAGCCAATTTCAGCAACCATATGTATTAGTCTTCAGTCTCCTAATCCTTATTGCTCTACACTGCACTCTCTCTAGACTCTCAATGTCCTTTTTTAATATCCTGGCGTCTCTGCAAGAAGTTGAAGAAACAGTGATTATTAATTAACTTCTGCAAGATCATACACTGCAAACAGTGGCTTGACAAAGTAGCAATAATGGATGTACTGGAAGATATGCAAAAAATGTCATTTGCCTGCAAAAACTGGATCATAAAATAGAAAATGAAGAAACTAAAGACTCCTTGGGGAATGTTACAATTCAGACAGGCACTTGCCACACAACACACCAGACTTAAAAATTGTTAATAAGAAAGACATAAATGTCTGAATAGTGAATGTAGCAATACCTGTAGACAGCAGATGAGAAAAGAAAGAACAGAGAAGATAACAAAATACAAATACTTGCAAATAGGATTGGAAGAATTATGGAAAAAATAAGCAAAGGTAACATCAATAGTAATAGGTACCTTGGGTGAAATCCCAAAACAACTGAAGCACCATCTGAACACCACTGGCATTGACAAAATCACCATCAGTCAATTGCAAAACCTTTTTTTTTACTTAGATCAACTTACATCCTACAATGTTACCCCTAACATCATCAAATACCAGTATCTACCTCTGTCAGGTTCCAGTGAAGGACTCAATAGGTAGACAAAAATGCCAAATCCAGTCTAAATATCTGGCTGGCTATGTGACAGACATAATTAAAATGATTTCATTACATGTAAGATGATATATTTTAATTACATTTTACTGGGCTAGACAAGTGCAGTTTTATAGACTTTAGCAACCCATTTGTATATAATTTCTACTGGATTTTTCTTAAGTAATATCCAAACTAGTAATTATGAAATTTGTAATTATAGAACTATGAAATCATTATTATGAAAGTGGTTTTCTTATACTATATTAGTATTTTTAAAAAGAAAAAACCCCAACAACAATGGGAAAGGAAACATAACACCAACTTTTTTTATAGCCACAAAAGTATTTCCTTTTAACAATACCTGTTAGGGTTTCAGCATTTCATCAATAAAAAAGCAGAGTCATTTGTCTTAGACACCTCTTTTGTATCTATAGTACTGATTAGCATCACAGTGTTCCCTTTCATCAGCATTTGGTCTCCATTAAATGAGGAGAAAGAGGAGGGAGAAGTAATGGTAAAGAAATGAGTTTACAAAAGAGAACATGTTTGTTATTTTTATAATAATGAATTGTATTCATATCCTATGAACTTGAAACTTTACCAGTACCTATTTTTTATTAGGACTATCCTTTTGCTTGCACAGGACTACCCTTTTGCTTGCATAATCTTGCAAAATTTTGGAATATATCTAGAAGCAATCAGGATGCAATAAGAGATGGAAAATTCATTTGTTTTATAAACAACTTTAATATTTCTGCTTTCAGTATTTGTGCGATCAGGTAACTGTGATTGGTTCCAACAATTTCAGGATGGAAAACTGAAACCAAATCTGTTTTAAATGTAGCTAGACTGCAGCTGTGATGAAATTCAAAATTTACTCTTAATAGAATATTCTTTAAGTGTCTGTAAATTACAATTGATCCCAATATTTTGATGGAGTTTCTAAGACTTATTTGTCTTTTTACCTTATAATAATTATGTTAATAATTTTTCTTTCCACCACTACTCCTCCACATCACACAGAGAAGATTCTGTCCACTGCTATTTCCTTTTGATTCTTATTTTGACATTCTTAATAATTGTTCTTGCATCAAAATCTGCATCAGTTTAAAGCCTAAAGCTGGTTTGGGGTTTTATTAACAATAAGACAAAATTCCATATGTGTAGTTTTGTAGTCCACAAAGAACATATTCTTTACTAGTATCTTCTCTTTTAAAAATTAATCTCTTCATCTTTGATATAAAAGAATTAGAATCTCTTGTTCCCCTGCCTCCAACATATGTAATGAAACAACCCTACTGATTTCTGGCACAAATTTACAGATGCATGAGAGGAAATGTGCAATGGAGTTCAAACATCCGTTGTTCATTTTTTCTCGTATCTAGAGGCTTCATCAGAGAAATGGTATATACTATAGACCATCTGTAACAAGCAACAGATTTTTTCCATTCTTATGAATTCCTGAAAAGACAATTAGGTAATACAGATTTTTGTTTTGCCTGCCTCTAAACTGATCAGAAATAAGAAAATACTGAATATCACTAAATTGGGTTATACTGTTTTGTAGTGCCCTTAAACTCTCTTTTATCATTTAATTATTATTTGAATTCTTTTGTTCAAACAATTTCTTCGTGTTCTTTTTGTTGATTGATAACAGTTTGCTCTTATGTAGTTTGCTTTGATAGCAGATATAGAAGAGCAGGAAATTAAATAATCCTAGATTATAGATTCACAAATTACATGACTGATTGCTTTCCAAAGCACCACATATGTTTTATATACATTTAAATGGTATCCTAATGCTAAGGGATTTTGTCCTCTGTAATTCAAAAACAGAAGTATAAAATTTTTACCTGACCTAACAAGTATTGTTGTCCAGCAAGGGAAAAAAAGAGTGTTAATGAACTAGTCCACAAATATTAATGTGCATCAGATTTCTTAATAACGCCCTGATACAAATGGGCAAGACATGTGGTCTTTAAGAGGTATCCTAAAATTTTCTTTTGAAACAATGTGACATTTCAATAATAACTGATACTGATTTCATTCACATAAATAAACTTAAAATATAATAAACTCAATTGTTTTCTGTGCATGTATTTAATAACGTTTTCCTTTCATCATATAAAAAAGTTCAAAATTGAAAGTTGGGCTTGCAAACATTTATAAGTCTCTGTGCAGTATATCTAAAGCTTTTGAGTCTGATCTAGTTCTGCATCTTTATTTTAATTTAATTTAATGAGAGGCTCCCTATCATTAGTGTTATTCTACAAAATAATTGTTTTATATATGAAATATATATGCAAGGTAAAAACCCAAAGCAAAACAAAATCTAATATATTTGCTTAAGAAAATAAGAATTATTTAGTTTTATCTGAAGAATTATTTTGTCCAGGTTTCTATTAGTGCAGGTTATTATGGAAAATTAAAAAATAATATAATGGAAAAAAACTGATATCCTCCAACACCAGGGTGATATTAATTTCTGTAGTCTTTCTTACATCAGATCAATCTTATCCAAATAGTCAATGCAAGCAATATTTCTTCATTTATTTCAGCAGAAACACCTAGACACTTAAGTAAAATTCTAATACATATTACAAAGTTGATGCATGTATCAAAGTAATGAGGCAAATCTTATTTTGTTCTAGCCCTGTGTATGTATTACTGAATCAGACCAACAATTTGTTTTGGAATGAAGACAACTATATTCAAGACATAAAAGGCAAAAACAAAACATCAGGAAAAAGATTAATCTTCAGTTGAATTATTTGCATATTGAGCTTAAGATAAATGCTGAATCTATTCATTTTATGCACTCCTTTTCAGGCTAAATGAGACCTCATCCATTTCTCCTCTTTGTGGGTGTGTGTTTGTATTCAACAGCTGTATTCCTTTAAACAGAATCTTTGGAACAAATTCCACAATTTACCGTAGTATCCTCTTCTCTTTCTTTTATATTGTCTTACAATTTAAACATTGCCCTGTTTTTCATTTATTTTTGAAGGGAAAATACCCTCTGTTTGCATCTTCTTTGCATGCTATAGTTATTTGTGTCTCTCTCATTATGACAAATATGAATCAATCAAGGGCTCTAACAGCACTGGGACTGTGACCATATAATTTCATTACTTCAGGGTGTGGAAAGATGGAAAAATCTTGGCCTGGTGGTAACACACCACTTTTTTTTTTTTGAGGAATGGAAGATATCAATATATTAGCATAGCAGTCATGGCTATTATATGACACAAAGAAGAGAAATCAGCATTGCTCTGAGTTATCAGGTTACTATTTCACTTGTATAAATGCTCATTTTCATTATAAATCCAGGAAATAATAACACTTGGAACATTTGTAATTATTAAAATAGAACATTTACACTGCAAAAATCATTTAATGCTGGTATTCTATCAGAATGTATTTATGAATTGAGTTCTCTGAGAACTCAAACAAGAAGTTTGCCAAAATAATCTTGAGTTGAGTTCAAATAACTTTTTTCGTTTACAGGAAGATAGCATTCTCTCATAACTTCCAAGCAAAGTAGAAGATGTTTTTAAGAAACAACTTACACAATGTGTGACTTTTGTACTAGCTTTTATCAAAATATTGAACTGATTCAAAAGATTTTATAAATGTATTTGTGCCCATTTTGAGCCTTTTAACATCTTGTTGGCTAATGTTCAGACATGGTAACCAATCAACAAATAGCATTTTTTTTTCTGATTTAAAAACTAAATGTAATGCCTATGGCTAAGTTGAAGATTAAGACTTGGCAATCTTCTACTCTCTACATTTTCTTGGGCATCAATTACAAAATTTACAGAATAAATGGTCCATTTTAATGCTATCCAGAAGGGACTATTTGGGGATTTGCCATAATTTGAAAACTGCTGTATGAATTTGCCTTCTGATTTAGCAAGATCTTAGGTGGGTATAGTCTACTCTGCTACTAGTATTAGCTCTCAGGGATTTCAGGAATGGCTCTTTCTCAACAGATATTTTAGAGGTTAATGGTCATGGCCAGTCACCAAACACTTATGTGCCCGAAGGCATTCCGATAAAATGTTCTCCACTATCTTTTTTAGTTCCCAGAATTCTAGCTTTCATCTAGCTTTCACGCCAAACCTTTCTAGCATCCCAGTATTACTTTTCTTTTTTATATATACAGATGTGTTTCCATGCAAAACATAGGTACTTTTTTTTCCTAAGAATGCTTGTGAGACCTTTATGTGCCAGAATAATTCTTGCCTATAAGAATTATGTTATACACTGCAGTACACATACATTGCAATATGCCAATTTGTAATAATAACAACAATCATCATTATTATCATTATCACCATCATCATCATGTAAGATTTGGTACTTAGAGGGATCCACTAAGACTTCTGTGTCTGTAGATACTAAATTTCAGTTCAGTGAAGTGAATCACATGCAAAAAAGAGATTGAATTCAATGTAAATCCATATATTTTAATTGACTATTTGAATAGCCAAGTCATTTACTAGTTCTAAATCATATTTTATTTTAGCAGTCCAATGTAAGTATTGTGTAGGAATTGTACAATAGTGATGTGTTCTTCTGAAAATGAAAATGTTTTCTATTAGTTTCATCTTCTTCTTAAATGAACAACCAGGAATTAGTTCAATTGGTTCTGAAGCAATTACCTTTAGAGAAGAAGGAGGTAATGGAGACAGTATAGATTTTCATAAACAGTACAACAGTGACCTCAAAAACTCTCTCCCGCTTTTAATTAAAACACACTTAGGGACTTTTTAAAAGTTTGCTTGATTTTCCAAGTGTTTTTCATTTCAGTAATGAGTGTTTGATGTTTGCTTCTTTGTAAATAAAGGAGTAGAAAGGGGGTCTTTGATTAGTTGATATCCAAACATAGCAATCATAAAGGCACCAAACAGAATGACAGATCAAGTTTGCATCAGATTCTGACAGAAAGAAAAATGGATGGAAAGCAAAAGAATAGCATGAGTCCCTGAGTTTTGTCTGTTCTTTCATAGGTCATCTAAATGAGCCAAGAAATAGTGGTAATTATGACCCAAGGCAACTATTCATACCGACCTAATGACAAAAAGACACAATGTCATATTGCAAGTTAGTATAACCAAGAGGCCACCCAGAGTCACCTTACAGGAGAGGTAGCATAAAAATAAAAAATAAATAACTATTGGTGCCCTATGGATGGTTGTTCATTAAAAGATCTCTTTGCATTAAGGAAATCCAGTATCTCTTTTCATATAACTAACATTTGAATGTTACAAAGCTCGGGATGCTAGAAAACACTCAATAAATCAGTTTCCTTTACCACCAAGGGCTGTCTCACTCTAGAATAATGTGCTGTCATCACCTACAAATTTACAGAGCAGCAATAGAACATTTCATTTTATATTACCAACTGTTTATTGAAAGCCAACATGGGACCAGACAATTCCAGAATCTATCCAGATAGAGTACCTTCATAAGTTAAAACCT
The DNA here is from genome assembly GCA_023653725.1 of Bungarus multicinctus. Lineage (NCBI taxonomy): Eukaryota > Metazoa > Chordata > Lepidosauria > Squamata > Elapidae > Bungarus > Bungarus multicinctus. Next base: position 36,903,876 of record CM042844.1, read on the forward strand.
TTATCGTATAATTATTACTGAAAAATAGTAAATAAAATAAATAAAATAATAAAGTAAAATGTAACAAATATTAATTCTAATATCCTAAACCAGAGGTGTGAAACTCAAGGCTTGCTGACAGGATCCGGCCTGCAGGATGCTTATATCTGGTCCACAGGACTGCTTTGGAAACAATGAAAGAATGGCCCACGGTGCTTCTATTTTCACTGGCATAGGATTGAGGACGCCATCACAGCTGAAAATGGAGCTCGGGAGCCCATCTTTGCTGGCAGAGAACTTGAATCACCACAAGTGCCCCTGACAAGAGTGACATTGAGCTGGACATGCCCCTCCTGCCTCCTCCCTGAGGTCAAACACAATGTTTTTGCGGCCCTCAGTGGAATTGAATTTGACACCCTTGTCTTAAACTAACTATGTGTCAAGAAATCCTATCTTATTGACTGCCAGGAACTTCATTAATAATTATGTTTAAAGGATTTCTTTCATTGAAAACTGGCACAGTAAAAAGCAAAGTGTGGACTTTGAAAGAAAGATGCCTCTGTCTTAAATATATTCTATGACATTCTTGAAAAATAGCAAATAACTCCATTCTACTACTTATTTTTGGAAGCATGTGTACCTGATCAAAAAAAGAGATAAAATAATCTAGAATGGTAGACAGCATTCCTCAAGAAGTTCCATAAAATAAACGATGAAAACCAGAAGAAATAGATAGATTTGTTCCCTTCATAGAATGTTGATTAAAGATGAGCAAATTGATGGGAAAATTTTAAATTGTGAAAATATTGGTAGAAAGGTAGAAAATAGTATGTAGTCTGTTGTAAAACATGAACATTTGTAAAAAGATAATAGATGTTTCTTTGTAAAAACAATAAAATACAGAGAATGAATGAGAATTAAACTGCAAAACAAATACATGAATGAAGAGTCACTCAGTTGAGAAGAAAGGAAAGATTGAGAAACTTGTGTTTGAATGGAATTTCCAAGATTCCCAAAAAAAGAGTGATTAGAAGTTTAAAGAATGAAACACAATATGGATCTAATGGAGCAAAGATGTAAAGGTATGCAGGTTGAAAAGACGTAACTTTTGATGAGAAATAGTGAATGGTGTTATTTAGATGTATTTCTTTTTCATGTTTTTAACTTATTGTGATTAGTATTTCTACTTTTTGTGCTCTCATAAAGTTACTTAACTTGAAAGAGATGAGTATTTTTGCATGTATTTTCTGGTACAAGCTGTCTTTTTTAACATTTATACCTTGGCATGGCTTAACAGAAAATAATTAGTTACATCATGTAAACACCAGCAAAAACTGGAGGAAATTACAGTAGAACTTTAGGGACATAGAAGGACCAGCAGCTGTATCGTTGTGCCATGCCAATGGAACAACTGCTTGTTATCAGATGACTATCAAAAGCTATCTGTGGCCTGCCTGCCTGCCTGTCATCTAGCTCATCTATCATCTATCAATCATCTATCATCCCATCTATCTATCATCCTGTCTGTCTGTCTGTCTGTCTATCTATCTATCTATCTATCTATCTATCTATCTATCTATCTATCTATCTATCTATCTATCTATCTATCTATCTATCTATCTATCTATCTATCTATCTATCTATCCATTCATCCGTCCATCCATCCATTTATCTCTCTATCAGTCTATCAATCTATCATCTATATTTGTGTTCTCTCCAGTAAGCTTCATTTATATTTCTAAAAAAATTGTTGTCTTAATATAGGATTACGTTAATTTATAACAATCTCCTTTTGTAGATTATCACAAAGCCAAATTTTTATGACTCTATAAAATGAATGGGATTTTTTTTCTAAACCATGTTGTCAGAAAATAGCACCCATTTTTTTCTTTTTCTTAATTTTAAACAAACTTTCCAAAATGAGCTGAAAAACAACCTTTGCTTTTGAATATCAAAATGATGGGACCATAGGATTAAAGGTCTGCAAAACCCTGATCAAATAGTTCCCAAGCTATTTTGCTTGGGAAGAAACTCTATTTTGTAATCAAAAGGCATTTCAGAAGCCTCCTTTCTCTTCTCCCTCTCTTTTTACTCAGGAATGACTGCTGTCAGTTGAGAGGATCTTATGCATAATTGTTCTTGTAGATTGTAAGGCATAACCAAATAAAGTCATTCCAAAACACAGCAACCAACAGCAATCACACGCAGCTTAACCTGCCAAAATGCTTACACTGAGTAAAATCTGTTCAATGCCTAATTGTTGTCGGCTTTAATATGGACTGGCAAACAGAGTCAAGAGGCTGTCATAGAGGGACAGCTGGACATGTTTATATTTCTCACAGTTTTCTCCACTAAGCAGGTAGTAAAGAAGTAGCTCTACAAATGCTGCAGGAATTGTTCCAGGTCAGGAGCCAATGAAAAGCTGAAGTTAACTGAATTCTAGCCAGCCAAAGGGAATTCTATTGCTTCGTTCAGTGTCCCTATCCATTTATCACACCAATGCATTCAATAAATCCCTTGCACATCTATATACTCCTATTTGTCTCTGTGTTTATTATTTATTTATCCAATGTATACACTAGCCATTTGCCATTTGATTCTAGGTAGCTAACAACAAGCTAAAACATATCAATAAATAATAAAAAACAGCAATTATTCCCAAGGCAGCTCATACATCCATAACAAATAAAATGGACTCAGTCCCTGAAGGAAAACCCAAGACCTTCAACACCTTATGAAAGAAAGGAGGAGGGTTATTATTGGTTTTTAATGATATTATTAAATGAACTGTTTGTCTATTTTGTAGGAATCATACTCCAAAAATAAATAAACAGAAAAAGAAATAGAAAAGAGGCAGGGAAAGAAAAACTTTTATAAGTATAAATATGACAACTTCAAATTTTTACAAGGGCAGGATTTTAATGGCTGAATAATATACTGGAACGAAGCAGTAATTTCTTCTTGAATGTTGGGATGAATTATTTATGCTTTGACAACATTATGTGTCTCCAAAACAGCTTTTAGTTATTCGCCTATTTGAGGCTACAGCTGATCTTGCTGCCTGCTCTTGTAATTACATTAACCTCTTGACACAACATGACAAGCTTTTCCTGTGAACTGCGATCAATAGCCCATAACTGCTACCTATTTAAATCGGGCTATGGTTACATTTTGTAATATAATTAGTTGTTCCCCCTTCTCATCTTTTTCTCTTTTCATTTTAGGGATTTTGGGGTGAAGGGAGATCTGATTTGTTGCCAAATTTGTTGTTTTTACTGTTTAAACCATTAGTATAAAAACAAATGCAGGATGAAAATTCAAAGGAAAACAAAGTTTGGTAGCCCCCGGTGCCAAACGTGCAGCCTTTGGGTTAATCACATCTGCATATAAATGGAGTTGTAGACCTTGGACCCAGAACATTTCCAGAAATCAATTATAGGAGTGCTGGTTCAGCTGGGCAAGGCTGTGACTTGATACCATTCAAGTCTACCAGATTATTTTTTCCCCCTCTGTATCCAAAGAGCAAAGTCACAACAACTACATGCTGAGAAAGGAATAGGTTCCCACCTGAATCACAGCCTGCATTGCAGAAATCAAATAATTCAACTTGTTCTCCTTTTGTCTTCCCACATTTCATCATAAACTACATCCTGGATGCATGCATACTTACATTCTTTTATTTATTCAATTTTTATGCCACTCTATTCCTCTACAAGATTACTCTTCTAAGTTCATTCCGAAACCTTGAGACTTGGCTATAAATAACTCATCCCAAGACATCTTCAAAATCATAGGAGTGGTGACCCTCAAATCTATTTTTCTTTCTATTATGGGCCAACAAATTAAAGTTCTATCTAATCACAATTAAAATAATATGGCTTGGAAAGATCTGTTACTGTCTCCCGCAACTCCTATATCTTTAGTTAATGTACCGATTGTAAGTTATTTTCAATGCACACACAAAGACAAAAACCTGACCATAGTAATTCGTGCTCAGTTATTTCTCTGTCAAAGTACAGGTAGTCCTTGACTTACAACCATTCATGTAGTGATCATTCAAACTTACAGCAGCACTGAAAAAAGTGATTTATGATTATTTTTCACACTTGACCTCATTGTAGTGTGTGTGTGTGTGTGTGTGTGCGCGCGCGCACAGAAACAGACACACACACACACACACACACGCATTTTGCCCAGCTTTGGCTGACCCATCCACTTGTGAGAAGCCCTGGCAACAATGACTCATGCATTCATCATCACAAAATGAAAATACTGCTCTTCACATGGTTGAATTCCATGGAAACTGCAGTTGGTGCAAAATGCAGCAGGCCACTTGCTAATGAACAAGAGTTACCTGTGTTGCAAGTCCTATAGTCATTGCCAATTAGTTTCTGCATTCCATTCAAAATTGTGATTTTAACCTATAAAGGGAGCTGCTAGACATTTCTGGGATCAATGTCTTAACATGTCTGGTACATATTCCCAAACAAAATATGCAGCGCAGCCTTCATTAAGAAAAGTTAAGGGGATAAAAAACAATGTCTTTCCATGATTAACTTGTAAGATGCCTTTCCCATCAAAATCAGATCAGCCCCATCCCGGTTGTTTTCTCTAAACTAGAAAAACTAAAAATATTCTGAGTAGCATTTGGATGATAACAAGTGTAAATTATCTCTAAACTAATTACAGAAATACTCAACTGTTTAATTGACAAATTAAAATCTCTGAAGAAATTTTCTGAATAAAAGCAGACTCGTGTAATCAATAATTTTTATTGCCGTAATCAGCTTTTCTTAACATTATTCTCTGGTATTGCAACCCCCAGAATTCCTAACCAAGTATTTTTCCAGATGTGCTGGGATGTGCAGAAGGCTGTCCTAATTGGTGGATACATATGCATTTAACAAGATTACTATTATTTTTAGTTGCATAGTCTAGGCTAGAAATCATCTCTTACTGTTGAGTTATTTAACAAAATATTGCAGCAACATCAGTGCTCAACCGGTCAAATTGTTGCCTAGTGCACCATATCATTCAACATTTATTTGATATGATATTACATTTCCCTTTTCTGAAAGGAAATGTTTTAAAGATACTTACAGCTTACTCTGATTACAATATTTTTGTGTGATTTAGCATCTTAAACTAAATGGAATTGTGAATATTATATTTATAATTCATAAGGCAAATTTATTTTCATTTTCTGATTAAAAATAACATAACCAATTGTTTTTTAACAATTAAATGACAAAAATCTTGCATAAGCTATACTTAATGACAAATTCATCTATTTTCCTGAGCAGTCATAAGGAAAGCTCTTTTTAAAAGTTTTTAGATAAGAATTAGGAGCAATTACAAACATAAAAAATGCAAGCTATGCTAAGTGCTAAGCGTTAAAGTGATTTGTTTGGTCTGGTTAAACATGTAGTTGTGTGAGTCAGTCTTCTAGCTTCTAAATCATGATACTGCTTGTCATGTGAACCTGCCCCATTATAATTTATTTAATAACTGATCATTAAACAAATTACAGCTTAGATCCTCACTATTCTATTAAGCTGTATTTATTTGTTTATTAAATTTAATTATTCCCATCTCACTCTGAAAAGTGGGAGTGTACACTTTGGGAGGTATTTTTTACAATTATGCTGCTATTTTTAATTCCCTGCTGTATTTATTTCTAATCAGTCATGAGATTTATATGATCTTATTTTATCATGATATTTAGTGGCTAAATGATCAATATACTGTTTCTGTTCCGCCACCCCCCACCGCAGGGAGGCGGAGCCACTTAGATGGTTCCGCTCCAGGCGCCTAATGGACCCGGAACGGTTCCAGAGGGAGCTTGGGCCATTTCCTGAGTCTCTGGCTCTCAGCTCGCCTGGAGACCTGGTGGCCACCTGGGATGGGTTGGCCGCCGGGGCTCTAGAGCGAGTTGTGCCTCTGCGACCTCTGACCCGGCACAGATCCCATTTGGCTCCATGGTATACGGAGGAGCTATGGGAGATGAAGTGCCGGAAAAGACGTCTAGAGGTCATTTGGAGGGCGAGCCGTTCTGAGTCTGACCGAACACAGGTGAGATCTCATATTAAGACTTACCTTGTGGCGATAGGGGCGGCGAAATCTTCGTATTTCTCCGCCCTTATTGCGTCGGCAGGAAATCGGCCTGCCGCCCTGTTTAGAGTGACCCGCTCTCTACTTGAACCGAGAGCGCGGGATGACCTCTTGCAGGGTAGAGCAGAGGAGTTTTCTCGATTCCTGCATGACAAAATCGCTCAGATTCGGGAGGGGCTTGACTCCAATTGGATGGTCCCGGGGGAGGTGTCCGGGGCAGGTCTTGTGAATGTTATCTGGGGGGAGTTCGACCCTGTGACCGCCGAGGGTGTGGACAGGTTGCTGGGGGGTCTGAATGCCACCACCTGTTTATTGGACCCGTGCCCTTCCTGGCTGGTTTCGGCCGCCAGGGAGACGACACGAGGCTGGCTCCAGGGGATTATCAACGCTTCTTTGAGAGAGGGGTCACTTCCTACCGCCCTGAAGATGGCGGTGGTGCGGCCCCTCCTCAAGAAGCCTTCCCTGGATCCAGCTGTTTTAAACAACTACCGTCCAGTCTCCAACCTTCCCTTTGTGGCGAAGGTTGTTGAGAGTGTGGTGGCACGTCAGCTCCTTCAGTACCTGGAGGAAACAACTTACCTCGATCTGTTCCAATCGGGCTTCAGGCCTGGGCATAGCACTGAGACAGCATTGGTCGCGTTGGTTGATGATCTCTGGAGGGCTCGTGACAGAGGGTTCTCCTCTGTCCTGGTCCTATTAGATCTCTCGGCGGCTTTCGATACTATCGACCATAGTATCTTGTTGCGACGGTTGGAGGGGTTGGGAATTGGGGGAACCGTCTTTCGATGGTTCTCCTCCTTCCTCTCCGACCGTTCGCAATTTGTGTTGATGGGAGGGGAGAGGTCCACCTCTAGGCCCCTGGCTTGTGGGGTGCCTCAGGGGTCGGTCCTCTCCCCTCTCTTGTTCAACATTTATATGAAGCCGCTGGGTGAGATCATCCGTGGTCTTGGGGTGAAGTGTCATCTATATGCAGATGACACTCAGTTGTACATCTCCACCCCGGACCATCCCAACGATGCTGTGGGGGCTATGTCTAGGTGCCTGGAGGCCGTGCGGGACTGGATGGGCGGGAACAGGCTTCAGCTCAACCCATCCAAGACCGAGTGGCTGTGGTTCCCAGCGCCCCGATATAGCCAGCTTATTCCTTCGCTGGCTATTGGGGGGGAAATTTTGCCCCCCACAGAGAGGGCTCGCAATCTGGGAGTCCTCCTGGATGTACGGCTGTCGCTTGAACATCATGTCGCGGCCGTCTCCAGGGGGGCATTTCATCAGATCCGTCGGATCTACCGGTTGCGGCCCTTTCTGGATCGGGACGCCCTGCGCACGGTCACTCAGGCCCTTGTCACCTCTTGCCTGGACTATTGTAATGCCCTCTACATGGGGCTCCCTGCGGGGAGCACCCGGAGACTCCAACTGGTGCAAAATGCGGCCGCACGGGTGATCATGGGGGCGTCGCGTAGCGCCCACGTGACGCCTCTCCTGCGCGAGCTGCATTGGTTGCCGGTGGCTCTCCGGGTTCGCTTCAAGGTTCTAGTTTTGACCTTTAGGGCGATCCATGGCACTGGGCCAGGTTAACTGCAGGACCGCATCCTACCGGTGATCTCCAGCAGGCCGGTGTGTTCACACAGGGAGGGCCTTCTCCGGCTCCCGTCGGCCGCCATGTGTCGCCTGGCGGCCCCGAGGGGTAGGGCCTTCTCTGTGGCGGCCCCTGCCCTCTGGAATGCTCTGCCACCAGAACTGCGTACCGGCACGGACCTGAGGGCCTTCAGGCGCGCGCTGAAGACCTGGCTTTTTGAGCAGGCCGGCCTGGGCTGAGGTGGTTTTAAATTTGTCTCCATTTGTTCTGTAATTTTAAATTGGGGTTTTAAGGGTGTGGGGTGGGTTTTTCTTATTCGGCCAATATTTAATTTAATTCCTTTTAACTTTTGTATTACTGTTGGGGTCTAGATTGGCTGTACACCGCCCTGAGTCCCTAGGGAGAAGGGCGGTATAGAAATTTTATAAATAAATAAATAAAATAAATACAGGTAGTCATCTTACAACAATTCATTTAGAGACTGTTCAGACTTACAATGGCCCTGAAAAAAGTGACTTATGACCATTTTTCACACTTACTATTATTGCAGCATGGTCTCGTGATCAAAATTCAGATGCTTAGCAACTGACTCATATTTATGATAGTTGTAGTGTCCCTGTGTCATGTGATCACTTGTTACGAACTTCTGACAAGCAATGTCAATGGGGAAGCCAAATTCATTTAACAACTGTGTTACTAACTTAATAGCTACAGTTATTTGTTTAACAACTGTGGCAAAAAAAATCATAAAAATGGGGTAAATTCACTTAAAATGTCTCTCTTAGAAACAGTGTTCAGTTCAATTGTGGTTGTAAGTTGAGGATTACCTGTATTAATTTAACATAAGTGGATTGATTCATGTATTTTAGTTACTTATAGTGGAAAGCCATTTTGGTCTAGTGATTAAGGCACCAGGCCTAAGGAACAAGGGAAAAAAAAGAGTTTTAGTCCGATCTTAGGCATGAAAACTGTCAGGCCATGACGTCAAATTCAGATGGCAAGCTAGTTGATCAATTCACATCACAATGAATGATTGTGAAATCCCGCCTAAAAAAGGGTTCCTGCACTTGCAGGAAAATCCTAGGAGAAAGAAATATTATACACTTACAGTAAGTTTCAATTCAATTTATTATTTTTGCTTTTATATTTCAGAGTTAGATTGAAATGATATTATCTACAAATTTTGTTATGGTTTCCATCTGGGCTTTAACAAACATTAAAAACAAAAAGAATCCAATATGTCTGAAAAGATCAGCTCAGCCTTTAAAAAGTCACAAATCTTAGTTATACAAAAAGCAGGGTTTTTTTTAATTCATGAGCAATCAGTTAATAGGCATTCAATTAACATACAAATTACAAATCTATGTTGACAATAATCAAACAGATCAAATTACATGTTAAACAATTTAAAGAATTTATAATATTTTAGCAGTTGTTAGTAACATAAAGTCCACTATATGGATATAAAAGAATAACAGTATGATGGATCTGATTTTAATAACAGCTATTGATTTTTTTAACCCCTAGGTTATCTTAAACCACAGCTGAAAGGATGCAGAAATCAGGAAAGATCCAGAAATACTGGTCTGGAAAATGGAAATTTGTATTAAAATGACAACTTGAGTCTATGCTTCCATTTCAAAGCCCCATGTGGGCATTCAAATTTTGTAGAGGAGTTTTCTCAAAATAATTAATGTATAGGTTGCATATTCAATCATGTTCTAGAACCGGGGTGTCAAACTTGTGTCGTCATGGCATCATCACATGACATATTGTGAATTTTCCCCCTTTGCTAAACCAGGTGTCAGCATGGCCAACCTGTGATGCATCTGGCCCATGCGTTTGTTCAGTATCAGAAATAGGCTGCTTCAATGGCTTTCTTGCTATACTGACCTCAAGATTCTGCAACAGCTGCTGTGAAAGGCCAACAAATTTAAATCTAGGAATAATGGCTTTCATCCAATTGCTCTCATGTGAGTCAGACAAAACTAAAGGAAGCAAGCCAGAAGGGATTACATCCAACTAAAGCCAATAATTAAATGCCCAGGGCTATGCCTGTGTAAACACGGAAGGAAGATCAGCTTCCAGTTGCAGGGAGGCAGCTTGAAATAAAAAAAATACTCCTCAAAGAAATTTAGATTGCATTACTTTCAGCAGACCGTTAATAAACCAAATGTGAATTTAACCTTGAAAATTTCATGCAGTGAAATGATGCAAACACACACACACACACGCACACACACACACGCACGCACACACACGCACGCACACACACACACACACACGAACAATGAAACAGAAAGACACTGTCAGTTGGGTATTCATAAATATGCTTCTGATTATTCAAAACTATGTTTAGATCTTTAGAATTCACAACTTCTGGAGGCAAGTAGTTCCACTGGTTATTTGTTCTATTTAAACTTAAATTTCAATTAACTTCAATAGAACTGATGTTGTTATGGTTAGTTAGTTTAATTAGTTTATTAGAGTTTTATACTGCCCCCTCTCCCAAAAAAGGGACTCAGGGCTGTGTACAGCCAGATAAAAATAGAAACAGGATATAAAGTTATAAAGTTAAAAACAATTTAAATGATTAAATTAGTGGCTGAATTATAAAATTATCAAAATGTAAAAACAGATAAAAATTTAAAATGCCAAATTTAAAACTCCACAATTAGTACTGGGCCAGGCCGGTCTGTTGAAAAAAGAGGGTCTTTATTGCGCACTGGAAGGTCTGAATGTCGGTGATGGCCCGTATCTCCAGGGGCAAGTTGTTCCAAAGGGAGGGAGCCCCCGCAAAGAAGGCCCGCATCCTCGGGGCCACCAACCAGCATCGCCCAGCTGGCGAAACCCCGAAGAGGCTGACCCTGTGGGAGCACACTGGGCAGCAGAAGGCTGTTGGTGGCAGCAGGCGGTCCCATAAGTACCCAAGTCCCGAGCCATGGAGCACTTTAAAGATGATCACTACCACCTTGAATTGGATCCGGAAGGCCACAGGGAGCCAATGCCGCTCGCGCAGGAGCAGTGTAACATGGGAGCTCCGAGGAGCGGCCATGATCACCCGCGCAGCCGCATTCTGGACCAACTGCAGCCTCCGGATACTCTTCAAGGGGAGCCCCATGTAGAGAGTATTGCAGTAATCTAACCGGGAGATGACGAGGGCAGAAGTGACCGTGCGAAGTGCACCCAGATCCAGAAAGGACCACAACTGGTGGATCAGACGAATCTGACAGAAGGCCCCCTTGGCGACAACCGTAATGTGATCTTCTAAAGACAGCCGTACGTCCAGGAGGACACCCAGATTGCGAGCCCTTTCCATGGGGAGAAAAATTTCTCTCTCCACGCCAGCGACGGAATAAACTGGCTGTATCTAGGCGCAGGAAACCACAGCCACTTGGTTTTGGTCAGGTTGAAACGAAGCCTGTTAAGACCCATCCAACTCCGCACAGCCTCCAGGCACTGGGTCATCACTTCAACGGCTTCGTTGGGGTGGCCCGGCGTAGAGATGTACAGCTGAGTATCATCAGCGTACTGATGGAACTCTACCCCGAACCCACAGATGATCTCAACCAGAGGCTTCACATAAATGTTGAACAGCAGGGGCGAGAGCACAGACCCCTGGGGCATCCCACAAAATAGGGGCATCGGGATCGACCTCTGCCCTCCTATCAACACAAATTGTGAGCGGTCGGAAAGGAAGGAGGAGAACCACCGTAAAATGATGCCTTCCACTCCTAACTCCCCCAACTGCTACAATAAGATACTGTGGTCGATAGTATCAAAAGCCTCTGAGAGATCTAACAGGACCAAGACAGAAGAACAACCCCTGTCTCAGACCCCTTCCAGAGATCATCCACCAATGAGACCAATGCTATCTCCGTGCTGTGCCCGGGCCTGAAACCCGATTAGAGGGGGTCTAGATATACCGCTTCATCCAGGTACTGAGGAAACTGACATGCCATCACACTCTCAACAACCTTCACCACAAAGCAGAGGTCGGAGACCGGACGATAATTTGACAATAATGCTGGATCCAGGGATGGTTTCTTGAGGAGGGGCTGCACCACCATCTCTTTCAAGGTGGTGGGTAAAAGCCCCTCTCTCAAGGAAGCATTAATGATCCCTTGGAACCAGCCTCGTGTCACCTCCCAAGTGGCCAAGACCAGCCAGGAGGGGCATGAGTCCAATAAACAAGTAGTGGCATTAAGCCCCCCCAGTATCCTGTCCACGTCCTCCAAGGTAACAGGATCGAACTCATCCCAAATGACCTCACCGAAATCCGCCCTGGCCCCCCTGCCTGGAGATGCCCAGTCGGAGTCCAGCCCATCCTGGGTCTGAGTGATTTTGTCCTGCAGAAATCTGGAAAAATCCTCGGCCCATCCCTGCAAGGGATCCTCCTGCACTCTACTTCCAAAAGGGAGCGGGTCACCCTAAACAGGGCGGCCGGGTGATTTTCCATGGACCCAATAAGGGCAGAGAGGTAAGATCACCTTGCCATCCTTATCACCACTAAATACACCCTAATATGGGACCGTAATAGTGTTTGGTCAGATCCAGAGCGGCTGGCCCTCCAACCACTCTCTAGGCGTCTTTTCCAGCGCTTCATCTCCCTCAGCTCCTCGGAAAACCAAGGAGCCACTTGGGATCAGCACCGGGTCAGAGGCCGCAAGGGCACAACCTGGTCAAGGGCCTCAGCCACCACCCTATCCCAGGCAGCTACTAAGTTCTCAACCAAGTCGTGTGTGTGAGTCTTGGGAAATCGCCCAAGTTCCATCAGAAACCTATCTGGGTCCATCAGGCGCCTGGGGTGATACCATTTTGTTGGCCCCGCCTTCCTGCAGTGGGGGGATGTGGAATGGAAGTCGAGTCTAAGGAGCCGTCCATGACAGGAGTTCTACAACAACATCCCCTATACCTAGATCATCCTGCCACTGCTCAAAGACAAAAACGAGATCCAGGATGTGACCCCCCAAGTGAGTGGGGTCCCAAATTAATTGGGTCAGGCCCATGGCTGTCATGGAAGCCATGAACTCCTGAGCAATCCCCGAGGTCCCACAAGCAGAAGGCAGGTTGAAATCCCCCATGACCATAAGCCTGGGGGTCCCAACCGCCAAGTCAGCTATAACCTCAAGGAGCTCAGGCAGGGCCGATGTCACATAGCAGGGAGCCAGGTATGCGATCAACAGGCCCACCTGAACCCCGGAACCAAACTTCACGAAAAGGGACTCACATCCAGTCATCTGAGAAACAGTGGATTCCCTAAGACACAGATCTTCCTTAATAACCACCACAACCCCCCCACCCCTCCCCTGAGCCCTTGGCCAATGAAAGACTGAAACCCAGGTGGGCACATCTCCACCAGGGGAACTCCCCCCTCTTGGCCCAACCAGGTTTCGGTAACACCTGCCAGGTCCGCTCCCCCCTCACAAATCAAATTATAGATGAAGGGGGCCTTGTTAACGATGGACCTGGCGTTACACAACATCAGCCGAAGGCCCAGGGCCCAATGACTCAGACCACCCGGGGAACGGGACATGACTAGGGGGTCGGAGCACGCCACCGTGTGCAAGCAGCGGGGGTGCGCTCCCAATACAGGATATGGCCCCCTATAACCGCCAAATCTGCCTCTCCCGCTCACCGTGCCAATGGACTGTGTTCCGCCCTCCCAGGGACAACCCCCATCCTTGATATGACCCCACCCGACTCCAGCACCTCCCGGCAACGCTCGACCCGCAGCCTGGCCCCAGTCTCATATATGGTATATTTGTTCAAAGAATTTGCAAGTTATACTGACTAAGATGGATCGTGTTTGAAATTATTCAAACTATTTTTTCCAAACACATTTTTCCAAACACTATTTTTTCCAAACACATTTTTGTTTGACATAAAATGCAGTATCAAGGATGTCCACAGGGGGTGTGGTTTAAAAAATCAGGCGATCTGAGGAATATAATAAATGGCTGAATATTTCATCTTACTCTAATTGACTTTTGGAACACATGTGGTAAATATAACTTTGTAGTATAATATATAGCTGTGGAGTATTGCTTGAATATAATAAAACAAAGGAATATAATAGACTAAGGTAGCTAAGAACAAAAAATAAACAGAACCAGAATGCAGATTAGAGCAGCAGTTAAAAATGTATGGTTTGATTGATTGATTACATGGCATCACGAGTCCACATAGATAAATTTTCTTCGTGATGTGTGTATTGAGTTGCTTTGAAATGCAGGAAATGCATAGGTCAGTGAAAACATTTTAATTCATTGTTTTAAATTCCTCACTCAGAGAATTGATTGTTCTGACTTAATTTTGCTATTCTTAAAAGATATGTACATAGACCATAAACTAGGTCTGTCCAGAGAACTGCATACATGAGACTATTTTGTGTCCCAGTTAATTCAGTCTGACCATTTTCACAAGGAAAACACACAATCTGAAGTACTCCACCAACATTGTAAAATTTATTTTTTAAAACTAATTTATGAAAAAAGTTAATAATATAATTTCAAATTGCAAACACTGATTTACAAGTGCACATATTTCAAATTAAGGAAGCAAGTATTATCTGTTAAATTAATTTGAGAATTTAATTCAGATTCAGCATAAAACAATAGATATTTTCTGTTTGCCCTTCCTTTCATTCTTCTCATGTATCTATAAATCATTTAGCAATGATCATTTAAGAGCTGCTTTAAAAATGAGACATTATGTTACCTTTGAGATTAGCCTGTATTAGTATTTTGTTACATTATATACTGTCTATAATGGACACATGTGTTCTTCAGCCATATCCAGTAACCCTTTAAAAGAAAATAATGGAAACAGGAGGACTGTATAATACTATGTTGGGAATAGTTAATGTAGCATATGACCTCTTTTTAAAGGCTTCTTCAAAATGTATTGTTAAAAAAAATTCTTCAAAAGAATAATGTAATTCTTACTATGAATTCCTATTCATTTTAGTAAATGATAAGCAAAATGAGATATTGCTAAATAAATACCACACTAGACTCTGATAATTGCAGCTTTTAAGTATTTATAGAATGAAGAAGCTTTCTAGTTCTGTTTGTTTTATAATACCAAATCAAAAAATCCATTTTGACTAGAAAAACATCTGAAGAATGCAAATTGAAAATATAAAATGTCCACTTTATTTTTGTAAAAAAAATTCATAGCTCTAGTCCAAATGTCCGTTTTACAAGTCAAAACCAAATATTCTTTTCCATTATTATGCTTTGGTGAGAAGAATGGAAAGAGATCCTTAAAAAGCAATCATAAAAAAATCTGGATTCTTAGAAGTAGTATGTCACATGTCATGAGGAACTATTTAATATACTGTTATGCAATTCTATCAGATTTTGTTTCAAAGTGGACATTATTGCCTACGGTAATAGGACTGCAGGCTAACTATCTACCTTTGCAAATTATTAGATACATTATTGTATTTCATACCTAAGATGATTTTAAAAAAGAAAATGTAATAATAGTCAATAGTAACTCATGTAATGTTATGTAATGTTACAGTTGGAGTTATTATTAATTTAATTATTTCCTTCATGCTTGACAAAGAAATATTTTTCCACAATGTATATATGTTGGTTTATTACTAAAATTATTATCTTCTGAGAAGGATATCCAACATAGATGATATTTGGGATTTTCCCTGGGTTTGCAGCACAGGACCCATGTGTTATGATCCTGTACCAAACTGGGATTCTTTGTTGACTTAATGTTGACTATTTAATAACAAAAGCACTTCATGATGTTCTCTAAGTACATTAAAGAGTCAGTGTCAACTCATAAAATATTTCTATGCTCCTTTTAGAGTTGTCAGCAGAAAGGGGGGAGAGCAGTGTGGCAGTTTGGAAATCGAAAATGCATTCCATAAGTAGATTTCAAAGATAGTAACTAGGTGACTGAAATTTCTGCCAGGCAAAATTCTAACTGGAGAACATGATTGATGACTCTTGGCTATGGATGTATCTCATTGGAGAATATGAATTATGATACACCCAGAAGGTGGGGGAAAACTAGGATCAAGGGTGACTGTTCCATATATGTAAATAACTTAGTTGGGTTGACAATATGTAAACTACAAATATATATGTTTGTAGGTTTAAGGAAAAATACTGTAATGTATTATGCTGTGTTCTAGTTAGTTAATTATGCTACAAGTTGCCATAAGAGGAAGCTATAGATCATGGTTTAACTTTCTTTTTCACTGATGATCTCTCTTGATACTGATACTGACTGACTACGGACCAATACTGATGAACCCTGTTTATTTTGATATTTTATTGATATCGAAGGTTATCTGTTGTATTATGGTTTGATATTTGTCTACTGTAAAAGACATGAAACCGGTAAGAAGATTTTACATCTGGATATTTCTGGACTGATAAAAACGTGTATGACATGGACTGTTTATTGGACTGTGCTATTTCTTCAAGTAAACATCAATACAACTTGTTCAACTCTGTGTAGCTGTATATTTATTAATAACTGTTCTCATAAATGGTTTCCATGTGCATATCCTTTTTATACAAGGATTACTCTGCACATATCCTAACAGTGACAATGAATTATGTGTCTCAGAGTTGGCTACACACAAGCAGTGCTGGACATGTTAATTCCAAATAATTCCTTCTGAAATTTTGGAAGTTTGGCTCAAGATTCATGATTTAATTGGGGTAATTGCCAGAATCTTGAGAGTCAGCATACTGCCCCCAATAATCTGGCTCTTCATTTTATCAACCTTGGAAGGATGGAAGGCTGAGTCAACCTAGAGCCAGTCAGGATCAAACTTCTGGCAGTGGCAGAATTGGTCTGCAATACTGTGTTTTAACAACTGAGCCACCATGATTTATTAAAGCGATTTAATGTCAATATACAAATGTATGGCATGCAATTACCCCCCCCCCCCTAAAAAAAATCACTTAATGTCAAAGTTTTTTCCTTATCCAGAAATAATTTTGGAATCTTAGATATATTCCAAACCCATGTGGTTTTGAATATGGTAAACTAGGAAACTTTAAAATAAATAGATGACTAAGGGTTAGGGATAAGCATGGACACTATACCTATATTTAAGCTGCTACTGTTGGTGGATTGACTCTAAACTGGTTTAAGAAAATCCTGTCTACACTAAATTACTTTAGCAATAGTTTGCAAATTATTTATTTGAACTGAAAATTACCAATCTTCTTATTGAATAAATTGCCTTACGCTTTGTCTTCCTATTTCTGTTAAAAAAGTAATGTCAATCATGTTTCCTTTTACAGAAGGTTCTTCAAAACAAGTATATTTATACATATATTTGTGATCATAAGGATCTTACTCTTTATGTGCTATGGAGCAAAATTATTGTTCATTTTATTTTAATTAGAAAATTTATATAGCTACCTATCTTAACAAAATAACTTCAGGCATCTAAGTAAATATAGTATAAAACACAGCTTCTACAATTGTTTGTTCTGTTTAATATTCATTACACTAACTAGGCCTACTGCAAAATAAGCAGACGTTGGGATGAAACCTTGAGTGTGCAATAAATTCATTCTAGATGGAATTCCTGAAAGATAATTCCTGTATGAAAGGATTCCTCACATTACATTAATAGCTCTGGCAGTTGCCTCTGTTTAATGCATCTGCCATAATATAGATAATGCTAGAGGGGAATTAATTAGTGTAAGGAGTCCATGTAAAAGAGAAAAGTAGCATATCTACTTCTTTAGGCATTAATTTAAAGAGCTGAAATTGAGATATATAATTGGGTATTCTTATGAAGGTACAGTACAGTAGAATGCAGCCATACTATCAAGAAGTCTTAAATAGTTTATTGAATTGGTGGGATGATAAGTGGAGTTATGGAGAGAAATGTACTCTATAGTTCATCTGTTTCAAGTTTAGGTACAGAAAAGGATCCCTCGCACCAGACTTATCACTTTATAGTAAAATTACTAAATAATGTAATTGATGTTCCACAAGTTACTGCTTTCAGAGGTAAGAAGTCAACAAACTATATCCACCAATCCTTTCTTATAATTGCCCTGAAGCCAGTGATCTGTAGCAATTTTTGTGTTCTGCATCATTATTGCTGCCATTTTTTCTTTAAAAGTTATTTATTGCCAAACTATAACTGCTGAATGCATTACATTTCTGATGTGCAGTAAAGGCCAGTAGTAAAGGAAATAACAGTGCAGTTACCCTCTTTATCACTGATAATAAATTAGTGTTAATAAGTTAGGTGCTGGACTAACATAAGGCAATGAACTATTTTAAAGGGTAATGCAACCATGACCCAGTGTGAGGATCATGCATTAGATCTGCAAAGTAATTTAGCATCCCAGGCTTTCAAGTGGTGCCTAGATCCTATTTAAATGCTCCAAAATCTTATTAGCCATCCTTGGCTAACTTTCCTTGAAAGCCCTTCAAAAATTACAGATTCAATATCTGAAACTAAAAACTTGCAGGACAAGAACTAATAACTAAATTATGAAATTAATATGACTGACAGAGCTACCCCTTTAACTGAATGCCAAACAACATATTTTTTTGTAATATATGACAGTGATAGCTTTTACAAATACAATCCTTATAAACTGACTGAATTACACGCCTACAGTGTCTATTCAGCAGCTAATCCCATGGGGGGAAGTGGGGCTTATTACCAGGTAAATGGCTATATGGGTTACAGTGTTGTTTTTCTTATTCTTTCTTTCTCTCATAAGAATACACAGAGTTATACAGTTCTCCCTAATTTGTTATTCAGACACCCATGGCTCCCCAGAGAGTTGACTCACAAATTATTTTTTTTAGAGTTACAAACTGTTTCCTAGGTTAAAATAGCTTTGTAGAAAATTATGATAGGAAATTCTTTATTAGCATTTTCAAAAATATCACAATTATCCATGTTTTTCACATTCAATATTTGGCAGTTGAAAGTCAGTAATAGCACATATTTGAAAACAACATACAGCATTGACAGTATTAAATGGCTGACATGCAGTGATTATTTAATAGCTCACTTTTATTCTAAAATCTCACTATAATCAAAATTACCTAATATCAGAGTAATATCAGAGACTGGGAACATGGGAAAGCAAGCAGGTTCATTAAGGGGAAGAGTCTTTATTCTGCTTTTTCATAGTCTAATTTAGGAAGAACATAAATACTTATAATCAATGCATACTTCAATATAATGAAATGACAATAATAGGCAAGGTAGAATTTTATGCAGGAATAAAAATGACAAATTTTATTGATCTTTTGAGTTATGTTTCTTTAAATAACTTGAGACATTTGGCAAGCTTCAATGCCAAATTTCAATTTTAGAAACTGAGAAAGTCTTGTGCAAATGAATGATTGATCACAAGGAATTAACAGATTCCTTTTTGAATATGGTGGAGTTGATCTTCTAGTGATTTTGGTAAAAGTATGTGTAAATTCAGTGAACATATTCCATTATCATCTCCTGTTAAACACACCAAGAAAATTATGGGTAGTGTTCCTTGCCTTTGTGAATTACATGTCATAGAATAAAGTACAGAAATAAATCAATGTCTTTGGCCAAGTGAGCTACCTATTAGGTCAGAAAAAAATAATCAGATCAATTTTTTGGGCAGGTAATAATAAAGCAGAGCTACATATACCCAATGGTTAACAAAAGAAAGGAAGGAAGGAAGGAAGGAAGGAAGGAAGGAAGGAAGGAAGGAAAGAAAGAAAGAAAGAAAGAAAGAAAGAAAGAAAGAAAGAAAGAAAGAAAGAAAGAAAGAAAGAAAGAAAGAAAGAAAGAAAGAAAGAAAGAAAGAAAGAAAGAAAAAGAAAAACTATCTTAGTCCCTATCTTGGTCTCCCCAGTATCTCTCAGGATCAAGAGTGACCAGACCACTTTGATTTGAGTCAGTGAAATCTGATATTGTTCTCCCAATGTAGGGTTTTAATGCATAATAAACTTTCCATCTTTAGCAATGCACTAACACTGGAAGCAGCAGAACAAGAGCTGTGTTGAGACCTCCAGATAAATATCCTATTTAGATCTAGAGCTCAGGCAAATCCAATTAACAATTACTATTTAATGTGCCATAGATTAGACTGCAGTTAAGGGATTTGGTGCTTTCTTGTTTTCCACAATATTAAATATACTACTTAATATCAAGGTTAGAATGCTTTTTATGGGTTTCCTTTGTATGTTAGGAGAATTCTACATGATAATTCAAACTGTGTCACTAGTCATGCCCCAGAATGTCTATATAGGAAATTTGGGAGAAAATAACTAAGAATCAACAATTATAACATTCCCAAAGCAAATACAGTAGATGCTTATATACAAACAATAATGAATATATGAACACATTCCTAAATTACTTATAAGACCATTGGAGTCAGTGGTAGGATTCAAAATTTTTACTACCGGTTCTGTGGGCATAGCTTGGTGGGTGTGGTGTGGCTTGGTGGGTGTGGCGTGGCTTGATGGGAATGGCTTGGTGGATATGATAGGGAAAAGATACTGCAAAATCTCCATTCCTACTCCACTCAAACATGTGGAAAACTCTTAAAAACATCACTGACTTCAGCAAACCTCCTCCCCAGGCAGAAGGAAATCAACAACTAGAAGATGACCTGAATGTGTTTTACTGCAGATTTGAAAAGAAACTACAGCCACCTATCTCCACAATCCACATCTCAAACACACCAACAACAGCCAAGCCTCCTACACTGGCCCCAATCCATTGGGTTCACAACCTCTGGTGATCACAGAAAAAGAAGTGCAAGACTATTACACAGACAAAAGCCAGGAAAAGCACCAGAGCCAGACAAGATTATTCCTTCTTGCTTAAAAGTCTGTGTAGACCAATTGGCCCCCATCTTCACCCAAATCTTCAATAGATCATTAGAGATGTGCTATGTTCCTTCCTGTTTCAAAATTTTACCATCATCCCAGTGCCAAAGAAGCCCTCCATCAAGGAACTGAATGACTACAGACCAGTTGCTCTAACATCTGTAGTTATGAAAATCTTTGAAAGGCTTGTGCTGTCCCACCTGAAAACCATCATGGTTCCACTGTTAGATTCCATGCAGTTTGCATACCGAGCAAATAGATCGACAGATGATGCTGTTAACATGGCTCTACATTACATCCTACAACACCTTGAATCTCCAAATACCTACGCACGGGTCCTCCTTGTAGACTTCAGTTCAGCATTCAATACCATCATTCCAGACACTCTTCTAAGTAAATTAAACCAACTAGTGGTACCTGAACACACTTGTAAGTGGATCATAAGCTTCCTAACAGACAGGAAGAAGCAAGTGAAGTTAGACAGAATCACATCCGATACCTGTACAATCAGCACAGCCCCCCCACCCCCAAGGCTGTGTGCTACCTCCACTTCTCTTCTCCCTATACTGTATACCAATGACTGCATCTCAAACGATCCATCTGTTAAAATACTGAAGTTTGCTGATGACACAACAGTGATTGGTCTCATTCGAGACAACGATGAATCTGCATATAGACAGGAAGATTTGCCTTGCCTCATGGTGTAACTGGAACAATCTGGAACTGAACACACTCAAAACCAAAGAAATGGTGGTAGACTTTAGAAGAAACCGTCCCATACTACCACCTCTTACAATACTAGACAACACAGTATCAACAGTAGAGACCTTCAAATTTCTAGGTTCTACTGTATCACATGACCTAAAATGGATCCCTAACATCAAAAACCTCATCAAAAAAGCACAACAAAGAATGTTCTTTCTGCGCCAACTCAGAAAGCTCAAACTGCCCAAGGAGCTGCTAATTGCAGTTCTACAGAGGAATTATTGAGTTTATCATCTGCACCTCTATAATTGTCTGGTTTGGTTCTGCAACCCAACAGGACAGATACAGACTTCAGAGGATAATTAGAACTGCAGAAAAAACAATTACCACCCACCTGCCTTCAATCGAGGACCTGTATACTGCACGAGTCAAAAAGAGGGCTGTGAAAATATTTACAGACCCTCACATCCCGGACATAAACTGTTTCAACTCCTTCCCTCAAAATGATGTTATTGCACACAGAACAACTAGACACAAGAACAGTTTTTCCCTGAAAGCCATCACTCTGTTAAAAAGCAATTCCCTCAACACTGTTCAACTATTACAAAGTCTGCACTACTATTACTGCTAATCTTCTCATCCATCCACCTTATCACCCATCCCCTCCCACTTGTGATTGTAGGACTGTAACTTTGGCCCTTGTATCCTTATGATATATATTGACTGTTTCCTAGTATGAATTGATTGTTGATTATACCCTATGACTATTATTAAGTGTTGTACATTATGATTCTTCATTCTTGACGAATGTATCTTTTCTTTATGTATACTGAAAGTATTTACACCAAGACAAATTCCTTGTGTGTCCAATCACACTTGGCCAATAAGTATTTTGTTTTGTTCTGTTCTATTCTATTCCATGTGAAGGATACTCCCCACTCCTGGGGGTGGGGGGTTAATTCAAAATCCTATTCCTTTCCCAGCCCACTAACCTGCTTTCCAGCTCCATTCTCTTGTGTAGGGCAATAAAAGAAGACTCACCTGATCAGCTGGGACTCCAGAGGCAGAGAATAGATAGGGCAGGGCCAGTCAGAGGTGGTATTTGCTGGTCAAAATTTCCGCTACTGGTTCTCCAGAATTGGTCAGAATCTGATAAATACCAACTCTGGTTGGAGCTACTACCTGCCAAGACACATGTAATTTTTGTGATGGTGAAGCATTTTCTTTTCTTCTTCATTATCTTCATCTGCATGTTTTCATCTCATCAGTCCTCATTCTATATTTAACAAGAATTGTCCAGGAATAATGCACAGTGTGTATGAATAACAACCATACATTGCAATGTCCTATCTGTCAATGAATACTTCAGCTTCAACCATAACAATACAAGAGCAAACAATAGATACAAACTCAAGGTTAATTGCACCAAACTTGATTGCAGGAAATACGACTTCCTGTCAATGTCTGGAATACTCTACCTGACTCTGTGGTTTCTTCCCCAAACCCCAAAAACTTTAACCTTAGACTGTCTACTATTGACCTCATCCCTTTCCTAAGAGGTCTGTAGGGGGTGTGCATAAGCACACCAATGTGCCTCCCGTCCCTGTCCTATTGTTTCTTTTATTCTTCTTATATGTACCCATTTCATGTATTCATAATTATGTTTCTACTTATACCTGTTAGCTTATAAGCAATGGACAAATCAAATAAATAAATAAAGTAAAATAAACCACCAGCCCTGTCCATCTGCATAGTTCTAAGTCCTATGACTCTCCTGTGACAGAAATTGTGGCTATTAATTTAGGCTCCTGCAGCTCAAGTAGCTAGCTCTCATTTCACTGACAAGATATGACAACTCAACAGTAAAAGCACACTGTGCGATTGAAAGGCTTGCTGCCTGGTAAATGTTTCTTTAAACAGCATGCTAGAAGGGGAAGGCCAGAATTTTCCTTGCTTTAAAAAAAGAAACTGGAACAAATCCCTACCTCCCTAAATCATTTCCCTGGAACTTGGCACAACTGAAGTTTTCACTGCACTTTAAGCAAGGACCAACAAAACAAATGCAGCAATAATTAATATTTTCATATGTTTAGCTGTTCCTAGTTATTATTTAGATTTGCATAAACCATAAATGCTGTAGAAGTATATGGCTGGTGATTTGTGATGAAATCTCACCGGTTATTTTAATTTATGATGCTTTTAGAAACTCACATGCAGATTTGCAAGCCAGGGAGCTCATTATGGAAGGTTCTTTTGTTTATTATATTTCACAATCCCCCAATGTTATTTTGCTTCTTTTGCCAGTTGCTGGAGACAGCATAATAATACAGAGCAGAAAGACAGAGCCCATTGTTTTGTGTCTGCTTAATGTTGTTGGCAAATTGAAACAGTAATTGGAGTAAAGTCTTCTGGCAGGTTTCTCTCAGAAGTTCCTTCATTTGTGGTTTGTAGAACTTTTCAGGTTTTCCTCCTTGCCCAGTTCCAAAAGCATCTGGTTCAACTTGTCAGAAGTATTTGTAGCCAATGCACATCAGGTTTTAGTTACTGCTCCTGAAACATTAATGGATGACATACTGTATTAATAGATTTTATCTCTACTGTCTTATGAAGTGTAGCTGACAAATGGTAGCCTTGTTTTAGCATGGACAGTAATAATAGCAGCTATTTATTGAAGATTCTCTGCTGACTGAATTTAAGAGATGGCAGTCCTAAAAATGGGTGGGGACTTGGTTTCAAATTTGCAAGCAGACCTAAACATTGTGGAATATTTTAGGGCAGCACTTGAGAGTACCAGGCTTGCAAAACTGGTTTTGATATTATAGGCAGATCTTTTATGTGAAACTGAATTAGGAAGGTTTGACTAGTCTTGGAATTAGAGTCATGATCACTCCCATGGGAAAAGTGTTATATGAGAAAGAGTTATATGTATGTGATCAAACATATGGTCTGGAGTCTGGACATATAATAATGAACAATCCTTTACTTACAAGATAGGTGACTACTTTCCCTCATATCCTTGAAGTTTTTTGTAGTGATTATCTGGAAAGATTTAGGAAAAAGTCATGAAGTTTTAGTTTAGTTAGTTTAGTTTATTAGATTTTTATACCGCTCCCTCTCCCAAAAAAGGGACTCGGGGCGGTGTACAGCCAGATAAAACAGAAACAGTATAAAGTTATAAAGTTAAAAACAATTTAAAATGATTAAATTAGAAGCCAAATATAAAATTAACAGGTATAAAAACTGATAAAAATTTAAAAATACCAAATTTAAAACTCCACAAATCGTTACTGGGCCAGGCCGGCCTGTTGAAAAAACAGGGTCTTTACTGCTTGCCAGAAGGTCTGAATGTCGGTGATGGCCCGTATCTCCGGGGGCAAGTTGTTCCAAAGGGAGGGAGCCCCCGCAGAGAAGGCCTGCATCCTCGGGGCCACCAACCGGCAATGCCCAGCCGGCGGAACCCTGAGGAAGCCGACTCTGTGGGAGCGCACTGGGCGGCAGGAGGCTGTTGGTGGCAGCAGGCGGTTTTGGTTGATGTCCCACCATATGCCATTATTTCCTTGCAGGAGTCCTTGTTCTCATGATAGCCTTATTCAGATTGTCAAATAATATTCTGAGTATGAAACTACTATTCTCTGTTGTTCTACTATAACTTTCCCAACAAATTACAAATGAAGCAATTCCTCTTATCTTATTCAGTCAAATTTAATAGATGTTGTGTAATCAGGATATTGATATTGGGACCTATGAAGTTCAGAATTTTGCAGAAGTTGGTGACATAGCAGTAGGAATGTCAAAATTAAATAAATGAGCATGGTAATAAATGCATAAAGATATTATAATAGATATAGGAATGCACAAATTAAATATTGTGTCATCCAAGGCATTTCTATCATCCATTTTTGTTTATTAGAAACCTTGGCAAAAGCCAGAACCTTAAACATATATGAAGATTACATAGAAATATGAATGGATAAAAGTGCTATGCAAAAGTCAGATTTGTTTACTGCCAGAATTCCCTGTTAGAGTTTTTAAATATTTTGTACTGATTGCAAATCTGAACAAGTACTTAATCCATACAATCAAAAGTGTGATTATCCAAAAATTCCAGCGACCATCCACACTAATCACACACTTAAGACAAATAAGCAGGCCCACAAACTCTCTAAGTTTGTCTGTATTGCCAGCTGCTGAATTTAAGATCAGCCAAAGTTCTATTATTGTAATTGATGACTGTACATATTTGCCTCTAGTCCAGGAGTGTCAAACTCTCATCGTCGTGGTGGCTTCACACAATATATCAGGAATTTCCTCCCTTCACTAAACCGCATGGGGGCATAGCCATGTGTGATGCATCCACCACACTGTTTGACAGCCCTGCTCTAGTCCAAACCTGACTTGACTTCCATTATGGACCACTTCCTAATTTGTTATCTATTTCATTACTTTTCATTATAGAGACAGGATGCTGTCTTATTGAACCTTCTTTAACAGCAATATGAGTTAAGTTAAGGGAGAAAACACTGTGAAAAGATGCACCTGAAATCAGTAAAACAGCTGAAGACCTTTAAAGACGTTGAATAATATGGGACTCATACAGACTGCATTTAAACTGGCTTGTGAGTAGAAAGGAGTAGATCCTGCTGAAATATTCATAGGAGACTACTTAATGCCTTTTCATTTTGTTCTAAAGCAAAGCTTTCCTTGAAACGTAATATATTCCAGCTGGCAGGACTACTAAAGAATTTTTGTGTGAATAAAGGCGTTTTTTTTGTGACCACCTTTACAAATACAGATGCTTTGCCTTTGTATTAATTCTTAATTGTCAAAAAATACTGCTTCATTTAGATTTCTTCATGTTTTTTAAATAAATCCCTTATATTCTAAAGAAATTTGTCATTTGTCATTTTATTTGACTTTAATGCTTTCTAGAAGCTTTGTGAAAGGTTGAACTGTGATGGTATTAGTTTAGCTTTGACTTTTCCACAAAGACTGTCCCAGCTACTTTGAGTTTGAAACTTCTCCAGTTATTTTATGGGACTCAAACAACATTTATTTATTTAAGACATGGATCAAATAAAACAATTTAGGATTATCTGATTAAATAATAGGCATGCAAAATACCTCCAAGTTACTCTGATCAATAAGTGAAGCAACCATCCCCAGAAAGCACACAAACAAAGCAAACATCACTCTCCCTCTCAAATTTCAAAGAAAAACTGAATTTTGAGGGAGCAGGCTAAAACGTTTGTTTATATCAATTCTGATATCAATTGGAAAACTAATTCTGCACCAAGTGAGAAATCAAATAGTTTCCTAACCAACCTAGCTAACAACTTTGTTGTCCAAAAGGTAGAGGATGGAACTAGAGGGACAGCCATACTGGACTTAATTCTTACAAACAGAGAAGAAGTGATACAGGGAGTTGAAACTGCAGGAACCTTGGATGAGAGTGACCATGTCATACTAGAATTCAACATAATACAAACACAAGCAATAGAACATAATGACACAAGAGCCTTAGATTTTAAAAGAGCTGATTTTAATAAACTCAGAGAGAACTTGGGAAAGATTCCATGGATGAAAATCCTAAAGGGAAAAACAACATAAGAATCTTGGGAAACTCTGAAAAGTATGATCATAGAAGCCCAGACTAGCACAATACCACTGAGAAAGAAATCCAAGAAATCCAAGAAGAAACCAGCATGGCTGCACAAAGATCTCTCTGATCTTTCTAAAGAAAAAAAAGGACAAGTACAAAAAATGGAACATACAACTGAGGCAGAATATCAGCAGATAGCCATAATCTCCAAATATGAAGTCAGGAAAGCAAAGGCTCAAGAACGAACCAATACTTGCATTGAAGATAATAAAAAAAAAAGTTTCTTCCATCATATAAATAACAAGAAAAAGAATCAAGGAAGCAGTCAGTCCACTAAGGAGAGAAGACGGCAAAGAAGTAACAGGCAACAGAGAGAAAGCGGAGCTGCTTAACTAATTCTTTGCATCAATCTTCACACAAAAACAAACTATAGCTCAACCCACCAAAAACATAACTGTAATAGACAGACCAGAAATAAAAGTTAAAATAAGAAAAAAAAAATAGTCAGATCTAACTGATCTTGATGAACACAAATCACTAGGACCTGATGGATTACATCCCAGAGTTTTAAAGGAGCTGGCAGAGGTCATCTCAGAACCACTGCATTCTATCTTTCAAAAATTCTGGAGCTTAGGCGAACTACCAGAGGACTGGAAAAGAGCTGATGTGGTTCCCATCTTCAAAAAAAAAAAAAGGGGGGGGGGGAAACTGACCCAGGAAACTACAGACCAATCAGCCTAACATCAATACCCAGGAAGATACTGGAAAACATAATAAAAAAACAGATCTGCCAACATCTAGAAACAAGTAAAGTAATAACCAGCAGTAACACAGGTTTGTTAAAAACAGATCATGCAAAAAAAAAAACTTATTCCATTCTTCAACATAGTGACTAAATTAGCAGACTAGCAAAATACTGTGGACATAATATACTTAGATTTCAGCAAGGCATTCGACAAAGTAAACCACAACCTACTTTATGGTAAGCTAGAAAAAAATGGGATAGATAGCACCACCAGATGGATTTGCAGCTGGCTGACAAACCGTACTTGATGAGTAGTCCTTAATGGGTCTAAGTCTACATGAAGGGAAGTAAGCAGTCTACATGAAGGGAAGTAAGCAGTGGGGTGCCACAAGCTTCCGTCTTAGGCCCAGTTCTTCATTAACGACATAGATGAGGGAATAGAAGGAAAAGTTACCAAATTTGCAGTTGATACTAAGCTGGCAGGAATAACCAACACTCAAGAAGATAGGCTCAAGATCCAGATGGATCTTGACAGATAGAACACTGGGCCATATTTAACAAAATGAAATTTAATGTAGAGAAAAGTGAAGTCCTACATTTAGGCAAGAAAAACAAAAAGTACACATATAGACTGGGTGAAACCAGGCTTAATAGCAGTAACTGTGAGAGGGATCTTGGAGTCTTGTGGACAACCAATTAAATATGAGCCAGCAGTGTGCAGCCGCCAGCAAAGAAGCTAATGCAATCATAAGTTGCATCAACAGAGGGATACAATCAAGATCAAGTGAAGTACTAATATCACTCTATAAAGCCTTAGTAAGACCACACCTAGACCACACCTAGATCACAACTGGCATCCAGTTTTGGTCACCACACTATAAAAAGGATGTTGAGACTCTAGAAAAAGTGCAGAGAAGAGCAACCAGAATGGTTAGGAGACTGGAAACTAAAACATACAAAAAACGGTTACAGGAACTGGGCATGGCTAGTCTAGTGAAGAGAAGGACCGGAGAAGACATGATAGCAGTGTTCCAATATTTGAGGGGCTGCCATACAGACGAAGGGATCAAGCTATTTTTTAAAACACCCAAAGGCCAGACAAGGAATAATGGATGGAAACTGAACTAGCAGAGATTTAACCTGGAAATAAGGAGAAACTTTCTGACAGTGAGAACAATCAACCAATGGAACAGCTTTCCTTTGGAAATTATGGGAGTACCATCACTTGAGACTTTCAAGAAGAGATTTGACTGCCATTTGTCAGAAATAGTGTAGGGTCTCCTGTTTGGGCAAGGGGATGGACTAGATGACCTACAAGGTCCTTCCAACTCTGATTATCTGTTATCTGTTATAAGCTAAATCTTAACAATGATTTTTTGCATTAGAGGCAACTGCAGTAGTAACATAAAATTGCAGATCTGATATACTATAAAAAGCTTAGAAGATTACTGACTTTTCTGTCACATGTAACAAATGCTAAAGCACATTTTCTTGATATATTTGATCTAGGCAAATGCACACTGGACAACATGTACAATGTTAATAACAGGAAAATCATTGTCATTGTACTATTAGTGATACACATCATCCTACCTACTCCTTCCTTTCTCATTTCTGAAGAAGTATCTGACCAAACACTTATGTGTTAAGTATAACATTTATCTGCCAAATTGATTTTTATTGGAAATACAATAGCCACTTCAATGCAGAAACCATGTTATTAGTAACAATCATAAAAGTTAATGGAAGTGAACAAATTTCTGTTTCACTTTGGCAAGATACATGTATTTGCAAGTAAGAGAATAGGCATTAATGTTTTATACTGTATAACATAGTCTTTACCTTATCTTCTACATAGCATTAAATCTTAAACTAAAAGCCTCAAAGATAAACATGTTCACATTTGTTCTGATGCCTCAAATTTATTTATTTTTTATTTGGTTTGTCAATTGCTTACAAGATAATAGATTTAAGTAAAAACATAGTTATAAATACATATAAGGATATGGATACATATAAGAAAAATAAAAGAAACAATAGGACAAGGACGGTAGGCACATTGGTGCGCTTATGCACACCCCCTACAGACCTCTTAGGAAAGGGGTGAGGTCAATAGTAGACAGTCTAAGGTTAAAGTTTTTGGGGTTTGGGAAAGAAATCACAGAGTCAGGTAGAGTATTCCAGACATTGACCACTCTGTTGCTGAAGTCGTATTTCCTGAAATCAAGTTTGGTGCAATTAACCTTGAGTTTGTATCTATTGTTTGCTCTTGTATTGTTATGGTTGAAGCTGAAGTATTCAGTAGGACATTGCAATGTATGATTTTATATACTATACTTAGATCAGACTAAAGGCGGTGTAGTTCTAGATTTTCTAGGTCTAGAATTTCAAGTCTGGTGGCATAAGGTATTCTGCAATGAGTAGAGGAGTGGAGAACTCTTCTTGTGAAATATTTCTGGACTTTCTGAACTGTGTTAATATCAGATATGTAATGTGGGTTCCAGACTGATGAGATGTATTCGAGTATTGGTCTAGCAAATGTTTTGTATGCTCTAGTTAGTAGTGTAATATTACCAGAGAAAAAATTATGTAAGATTACGTTAACAACTCTTAATGCCTTTTTGGCTATGTAGTTACAGTGGGCTCTAGCACTTAGATCATTAGAGATGAGTACTCCAAGATCCTTGACAGAGTTTCGATCATCAACAAGGTCTTGACTATTCAGCCTGTATTTTATTTTCTGATTTTTTTTGCCAGTGTATAAGACAGAGCATTTATTTGTTGAGATCTGAAGTTGCCATTTGTTTGACCATTCTGACACATAGTTGAGGTCTTTTTGAAGGGTAGCAGTATTGTCTATGGTGTTGAATAGTTTTACATTGTCAGTGAAGAGAATGCCATTGCTCTTAATATGATCGCAGACATCATTTATGTAGAGTATGAAGAGAGTTGGTCCTAGAAGACTGCCTTGGGGGACACCACCGTTGACGCTCCCAATTTTGACCATTTGTTGTCTATTTGACAGGAATGCTTCTATCCAGTTATGCAGGTGTCCAGAGAAACCATAAAATTTTAGAAAGCTCTGTTTAGAGCTTTCTTATATTGTTTCAGTGTAGTGATTAAGTTTCACTACACATCTAGAATTGGAATGATAAAAAACAAGGTTCAAATCAAAGTCAAGTGTGATATGGTATGCACAGTTTTAAAGAAAGAATGGATAAAATGTAGACCACATTAAGAGGAAGCTTTCTAATTGACAAGATACCTCAAATTTACATGCATTCAAAGGTAATTTCCAATTAGACTTCAAAAGGGATTTTTACCTACTCTTAGCTCTACAGTTCCCACAAAGGGTTGATTTGCTGACATAGATGAGGATTTTAGTCATCCAAATATGTGTTGCTTTTAGTTACCTCTTATCATCATTGTATGCATGGCTAAGCAGGAAATGGCTAAGCAGGAAAACAGAAACATTTCATAGTAATGACATTGTAAATCTTATCATTTGGATCTGATTATGAAATAGCTAAAATTTCCTGCATGTTTATAAATTTAAATTATTTAATAGCAAAAATATGTCTGTATAATAATTATGAAATGCCACAAAAGTATATATTAAAATGTAATCTTATTTAATTTTTAGTCAAAGAATTAATTCTTGACTACCCCAAATTGTATTGTCTTGATGGCTCTTTATCAGCCTAATCTTTTCAGTAACTGATAAAGACCCATCAAGGCTGAAAATTTATGCAGTTCATCAAGTCAACTGTTAGTGTCTGGTATACAACAATCTTTACTAGAACACATAACTATATTTTTTGCAATAATCATATCACAATAGATTCAAAGTTACTCATAAATAAATTCAAAATTGGGACACATAATAAAACCTTATTAACCCTATTGAGGATATACCGACAAAATAGAACAACCTAGATCCTGTGTGTTAGAACAGTGGTCACCAACTGGTAGGCCCTGGCCTACTGGTGGGCCGTGAAAAATTTTTGGTGGGCCGCAGAGAAATCTCACTCCCAGAGCACCCCCCCAAAGCAATTAATCCAGTTTGTGCAGAAACACAAGGCTGCGCCACCCACATGGCTCACAGGAATCCTCCCCACCCACTCACTTCTTATCTGGCAAACTTGCCTGTTAAATTGCTATTTTTCCTTTTTCCGACCAACAGCTGTTCTGCTGTTCCTGGAGATTTAGATTAGCTAGAAAGCAGGAAATGGTTGGATTTCTTGCTTTCTAGCTAATCTTTAGATCTTCAGCTCTGCTTTTAAGCACAGCCAAACCTCCCTTAGGACTGAAGTTTCTATTATTTAGTGCAGACTCATGGCAGGCAAATTTGAGAGACTGAGCTAGCTGATGGCAGATAGATAGATCAGTGAATGATTCTATGAGCAACCGAATCTGCCTGCCTGCTTTGCCTGATTTTGGGTAAAAGTTGCTCTTTTTTATTAAAAAATTCAATATTTAATACATGGTGTGTTGTGAGTTAATTTTGTGAGTTTGCTTGCAAGCAAATTTTATGTGACAGAGTGAGCTAGTCAATGGCAGACAGATAGATTTCTAATGAATCTGTGATTCTGTGACCAACTCAATCTGAATTTGCCTGATTTTGGGTAAAAGTTGCCTTTTTTAATAAAAATTCAATATTTACATAAATATTTATAATATTTACATACAAGCCATGTCCAGCCAGTCACATGACCACCAAGCCACACCCACAAATTAGGCCATGCCCACAGAACTGATTAGTGGTATCTGGGATTTAAAAATATGAGCTTGGTGGTCCCTAAGGTCCAAAAGGTTGGCGACCCTTGTGTTAGAATATACATATGTGAATCTACAGTACTGTGTCAACTCATAAAAGTGATCAGTTGCTGGATTCTTATGAAGTGACAACAACGGTGAAAATGACCCCATGGTGACTGGACTGGTTCCCCCTTTCATCTTCCCAAAATTGCTCAAGGCTCCAAAAACAGGAATTCAGCAGTTTTTCCAAGCAGCAATGGGGAAGCAGAGAGATTGAACACCATGGTAGAGCAATATCTGAAGTGCTACGTGAATTATCAGCAGTCCAATTGGGCAGACCTCTTGCCTTTCGTGGAGGTAACATACAATAATGCTTTTCACAGTAGCATGGAACTAACACCCTTTAAGGGAGTGAGTGGCATGGACTTCGTTCCAATGCCTGAGTATCCAAGGGACCCCCCCCCCATCTTCAGTCAGCCTGACCGATTGAATGTCAATGCTGAAAGCAACTTGGGAGAATGTCAAAAAAGCACTGGCAAAAGCAGCACAGACCTATAAGAAATAAGCAAAGAAAACCCAACCCCTGCAATGACCATTCCAGTTGGGGGAGAAGGTCTATTTCTCCACCAAATATCTGAGGTTAAGATTCCCTAGCAAGAAATTGGGGCCAAAGTTCATGGGACCATTCCCCATAGTAAAGATCATCAACCCAGTCACAGTGCAGTTGAAATTGCCCCGATTCTTAGAGAAAATACACCCGGTATTCCATAGTAGCCTATTAAATCTCCTACCTCAGGAGCCCCCAGATCCCGTGGTTATAGGAAGCCAAATCCATTATGAGGTGAGTGAATCCTTGATTCGAGGTGACACAGGAGACAACTCCAATATTTAATCAAGTGTAAGGGCTATCCCTTATTGGAGACATCATGGGTAAAGAGTAGGAATGTCCAAGCCTTGTAGCAAGATTCCATGCAGAAAATCCAACCAAGCCTGGTGGGGGCGGGTGTTTCATTAGCATAAGCTTCCATGTCTGCAATCAAATTGATTTTGTGCATGTTGTACAGGTCACCTTCAAGAAGTGAGGGGAGCCGAATGTCAACTCATAAAACATTTTGTATATATTTTATAGTTGACAACAGAAAGAAGGGGGGAGTTTCAAAGAGCAGGCAACAGGATAAATTGAAAGTACATTCCATCCATATTTTCTTCTAAGATTGATTAGATGGCTGAAGCTTCTGCCATGAAAAAATCTAATTGGAGAGCATGATTGATGACTCTTGGGTATGGACATTTTTTCATTGGATGATACACCCAGAGGGGTGGGGGGAAAGTAGGATAAAGAGTGACAGTGAATTACGTATCTTAGAGTTGGCTATGCCCAGATTAGTGCTGGATGTAGAATGTTAACCTTCAAATAAATCCTCTTTAGTTTTGGGAGTGTGGCTCAAGGCTCATGATTTAATTGGAGTAACTGCTGGAACTCTGACATACTGTGTCTTTAGCATAAAAACATGGATTACCAAATATCTTAAATATCTGCTTATTATCCCATAGATAAGTTAAATATTTTAATGAATTAGAGTCATTGAAAATCATATTTAATATTTTTAATCATATTTGTTTGAAAATGCTTATCTATCCTGGAAGTACAGAATTATTTGGAATTTGTATGGAGTGCTCATTTCTAGATGTCTACCCAACTTTAAGCAATTTTAACTCTCCTTTTAAATCAATTTTCATTCCTTTTTAAAGACTACTTCTTATACCAATTGATACAGATGTAGAGCTCTTCTGGCTAAAACTCTATGGGGGCTAGGAATATCGTTTGGAGCTGGTTGAATAAGCATCTGTTACCTACAGTAAATTCCTAAAGCTACCAAACAGTTTTCTTTCGGTAATTAAAAAAGAAAAAAAAACTCAAGCCAAAAGTTTCAATCCACTTCCGTCATACTCCAGGAATTCTCTTTTGAAATATTCACTGAAGAGGAATTTATGTTATTTCTTTTCTTCCTTCCACATAATTTGATCTCTCTTAATATCAATTTGCATGTTTCTCTTTTGAACCAGCTAGCTATTAAGACAAACTTTGAAAAAAAATGTTTAGCAGAAATTGTTTCCACAATTTTAAAGATTGAAAAAAAAAATCAATGTTTGGTTTTACTGCTTTATCTATGTCAATAGATAAAAAGAAACTCCTACAGTAACATTAAATTTAAATCACAGAAAGCATGTACTTTTAAGCATAAAGATGTATACTATTGTATATCAGCTATGTTGAAGATTTGATTAAAATAAAAGCATTGTGAATTAAAATTAATTATGAATTAATTATATGCTGATAGTTACATATTGCAGAAATAAAAAAATCTAAGTGATAACATTTTATATAGTCTATTGCATTAATGTATTGCTATATAAAAAAAACTGATATATGCTGCTTCAAATTACTGACAACTCAGTTCTAAACTAAATACTATATTTTCAGGCTTTCGCTATTTCAACACTAGTGACTTATAGTGTTGAAATGATACAGAGCCTGTCCTCCTTACTGTTTTATCAGCACAATGATGGTTGGATGACTCTAGAAAGTGCTATAAATCACCAATGGGGATTCTTCCTTAATGCCCAAGTACTTGAAATAAGAGAAATTGACACTGTCCGCTGAATTAGTTCAAGGATAGTTGGTAAAAATGAAAAGTGGGCAAGTTAATGTCTATCAGTTTCCCTTCCCCCAATATTCCCCTCCTCCAAGATTCATAGGTTTTTTTTTTTTAAAAAATGTGGGACATTATCATGCAGAAGAGCAGCAGCTTCTAAGCTCTTTATGTCTGGCCACTTCTATAATTTTCATTTCAGGTTCTTCCCATAAACTGCATAGGCTTTTTTGAATTTTACAAATTTTCATTGGCTGAAGCCTGTAATTTTGGAAGTGTCAAGAGCATCATCTATGCTTCAGGAAATGCCACAGAATAATTTCACTATTTTGGCTTCTGGTAAATGAACATTTTGTAACTTGTCACCATGAGAGCAATTCTGTTAAGTGTCCAAGATTCTTTGGTGCAAACTCTTTATTTCATCTCAAACTTTGAAATGTGCAAAAAAGAGTCAGATTATTGATTCTAGTCAATAATAGTCTTGTTACTGATAATAGGAAGAAAAGAATCCAGAAAATCTCCTGCTTGGGTGGGTGGGTGGGAGTTCGACTAGAAGGTTCCTTCCAATTCTGTTACTCTGTATCAGAGAAAGGAGGGAGAAGAAAAAGGAAGGACAATATGTGATCTTCAGACTAAGGCAAAGAGTTCTAATTTCTTCTAATTGACCATAATCTTTCTCCTCTTTCAAAAGGATTGGGGATGGGTGGGAGAAATGATAAAGAGAATAATCCAAGCCAAACTTTAATATTTGTTTGACATAGATGCGACTAGAAATTGCTTAATTTTAATTAAATTATTTCTATAACTAGGGGGAATTCATGAGAGGAGTAGCAGTCTTGACTCTTTTGACCTACAGTATACACATTACTTGCACTTATATATTATCCACATGTAAGAAATTATATAGAAAAATTACAGAAAACCTACAGTAAGATGTTATGGATGTGAAGTAAAATTTAAAATTGTTATTCTTGGTTGCAATTGATAATATCTATTAGAAGAGCATTACAGTGAATTTGGATCAATTATATTTTGAATACAGAGAGGTTCATGCAGATTAATATTACATTTTTTTAATTTAATTAGATTAAAAGATGTCTCTTCAAAAATAATTTTTAAATGTCTTATGAAATATCTATGCTTCTGGGTTGTCTTTTTCTATTTAAATGAGGACTTGATGAGTTTATTTTATCGGGTCAAATTTTGCATTTCAAAAATCATAGCTAGGATTAATATAGCTATTTCTGCTTAAAATATCCTGTTCTGCAATTACCTAAGCATACTTTTGCCAGAGTAAAATCTTTTCTATCATTCTCAGAAGCCCTGAATATTTTGAGGCTCTACCAGAGGCCACCAAAGGGCAAGCTAGTCTGCTTATTTTCCATTAAAGTTTTAATTTTCATCTAAAAATAAGCCCCAGGACTATCTCCTTTGGTTACTGACAAGATGTTAAAGTACAGCCATTAATTCATCTTTTTGTTCACAAATATATTACCATCTAGGGGGATTCATTGTTTCATTGTTTCAAAATGAATAGCCTGTGGCATAATGTAAAGACTTCTGCCCAATTAAATCAGTTCAAGGTCATTCAGAGCCAATGAAATAGCAAAAAGAAAAATCTAGTAAAATAAGGATGTGACATTTTAGCCTCATATTGTAATTATCAAAATATACTTCTATGCTGTATCATAGTGCAGCCTAAGTATTCTTAATAATTACTGTAGTACAAACGTTTTGATCTTTTACAATGAAGCTCATTGAGAAATACAATTCCTATCCACCTTATACAGGAGATAGGTGGCATAAAAGTTTAATAAAATTAATAATTTTTGTCATTACAAAGGGAAAAAAAGGAATGAAAATAAGTAGGTAGATAATATATAATATCTATCTAGTTGTCTACCTGTTTGAAATGAAGCAACTTGGTTAAAGGATATACATATGTTTATATATAGGTATTTATTAACTTATACTTGAACCTGGAATTAGGGTATAAGTCATGCTAGTCATTAGCATACGATCAACCATTTGACCATATGATCCACCATATGACCATGCCTGATTGTATGATCCTTTTTTGCAGTGGTTGTTAAGCAAATCCATTGTCTGCAAAGGTTGTTTCTGCCAGAAACCAGAATAAAATGCCAATTTCAGGCAGGAAAAACCCATTGTAAATCATTGTCTAGATGCCCAAAATGTGATCAGGTGCCCAGCCACCGGAACTCTAAATCCAGGTTCAAAGTAGTTGTGGGGAGGTTCATCATAATTTTGAACAATTGTGAAGCAATAGGTTGTAATTGAAAGATGGTACATTTACACAAATCATTGTATAATATGTACATCTTCTCCATATGTCTATGGAGATTCTCAGTCATCCAGGTCATGGTTGTCACAAAGGTCCTTTTTCAAAAGGCAACTAGACTTTCTTTATTTTTCTTGAAGATGTTTCACTTCTCATGCAAGACTGAACTGAAAAGGTTTCTTGGATGAGAAGCAAAATGTCTTCAAGGAAAAATAAAGTCTAGTTGCTTTTTGAAAAAGCATCTTTGGGACATATCCATATATTGCTCTTACATTGAGACTGTATTGATTACTATTTCTAAATTGTTCTAGATGCCAGTTAAATAAAATTTAGAAGCAGTGAAAATGAATGGCATTTTTATAATATAAAAGCAGAAAACTGCATTTTTTTTTAAAAAAATAAACTCAATATCTTAATAGGTAACAATTTATTCATGTACATGTATAACCAAACAGAATAGAGTTTATTTCTGAATTAAAATGCTTTTAAAATAGAAAACCAGAAAATAAGTTGCCTTGCTCAGATCTGAGTTTGGTAGCATAGCAGTTGAAGTTGCAACCAAAAGCCTTCATTTTAGTGGTGCACTGCAATTTTGATTAGTAGCAAATGGAAACTTTTTGAGGCAGGTGTATAAAGTCACTAGAAAAATTAGATTAGCAGAACACATTCTGTGCGATTATTTTTTCTTCACCTTTACCACATTATTTTTTTTCATATTGCAATTATTGTATGACTTTCAGATTTTATGCTATTTCTAATTGCATATGGATTCATTGTTGGGGTCAAATCTTTAATCATTTCACCATATTTGAATTTCATCCCAGTAAACTCCCCCTGAAAATTCAACTTTGCGTATTCAGTTTGCAGATTCACTGTGGTAGACCTCAAAATAGATATGAAATGCAGGCATAATTTCATTGGTAAATTTTGTATGTGAAATCTGTGAACAACTAATCAGTTTTTTCCACTCTATAACTGAAGCATAAAGGAAGTATATTTTTGTGTAGTGAAAGTAATTCTAAATGGTTGAATATTAGCTTCTAAAACTTAAATGTATAAATACTTTAAGCCAGATTTTAAAACCAGGCAAAAGTAACAACACCCATCTTAAGGTAATTAACTGAAAATAAAGAACTATAAGAATGTATCCACTGGACAGAAATTATTCCAAAAGAATCAAGATAACTTTGGGATACAGCCAGAAATGTGCAACTTCTTTGGTCAAATCCCTAATATCTATATTAGAGATCTGAAGGAAAAGGATTTCAATAAGCATTCTTAAGATCATTTGTATATTCATCTATCAGAGTACAATAGATCATCAGCATAGTTACTGATGCTTCTTCATCCGGTTTGAATATCGTGCTTCTTCCAATTTAGTTTTTGCAACTAGCATATAAGTTGAATGAATAAGGATAGAATATGGATCCTTACCAACCTTAAATCACTAAATTTCACCTTGTTCGTCTGTGTCTTCCTGACTTGTATAGGCTTCATATGAGCATAATGAGATATTCCCATTTCTCTAAGGACATAATTCAAAGACTTTCTCAGTTAAAACATCTGTATAATGCAAGGTTGAGAATAATTGGTATTGAAAAACATGTCTTCAGACAGAATCAGAGTCAAGTCATCCATCGCTATGGATAACCATGTCATTTTTAAAGTAGCTTTTTGGATCTCAGCCTATTTTGTGTATAGAATATTTTCAAGACAAAATAAAATAAAACAAAATATATCACCATCACTTGCTCTCTTTATATCTTCAGGAATAAAGGCAATTTTAGGACATTTCTCTAATGCTTATTATGTCTATTTTTAGGCCTTATCAACTTTTAATCACAATCATTTGAAATGCGGCATAAGATTAAAAAAGTAGCAAATATCCAAAAAGGCTGCACCTTAACATTAAAAGAAAAATGATAGAATACTATTTGCATCTGATAGTACAGTCCTTTAGCTCTTCAAAAGTAATTCCATTATATTTTTCTTTTGATCTAATTATGAAAAAATAGGTCAGAATGATATAGAATTTACATAACATACTACATACTACATAAATCTACAAAAGAATAAATCCCATAGATGATATGTACACGTTTATTTTTTAGTAAATATGCTTATAATTGTTTTCTTTTAAATATTGCTGGAAGTTGAGTCATGGCAACTGGATTTTTTTCCTATTTTGTTTCCAATTTTTTATGCTGCTTTTTCATCAGTCACTAGGAAGATTAAGACCATTTCATAGGTTCACTAGGAAGGTCATACTTTAACAGCCGACAAGTTTTAGGTATTAGAACTTTTACATTGCAAGAACTCTCTGCCTACTTACCTAATAAGCATATTTATATTTTTCATCTAATCTGAATATGGTTATTAGGTAAGAGATTAAAAATGAAACCATCCAGGGAGACATATATGGGGTGCTCCTAACCAATTTGTTCAGTCTGAAGAATCTATTTGAATAAGCAGTAAAACATTTCAAATCAAAAAGAGAAAAAAGTCCATTTGCCATGACTAAGGTTCCAGATAATTCTATCTGGATGACTGAGAATCTTCATTGATATTGCTAGGTTGTGTTTTCTGTTTTCCAGTCTGCTGGATATTTGGGTTTCCTTCATTCATTTCCAAAAGTCTTTAGCAGACTAAGGACAATGGCAAGATTATTTGTAAGAAAGGAGTATGAAATAGAAACCAAAGAACAATAAAAGTGTTTCTTTTTCTTAATATCACTGTGTTTATATTCTCAAATTAAAGGTTTGTAAGTTACAGTCATGGTGGCTAAGGTTTTTTTTTTTGTCTTCTTTTCTTCCATTTCTTCTTTTCTTTTCTTTTTTTGATATGCACAGTGCTTATAAGTATCAATTACAAGGTTTGTATAAATTATAGGGATGATGAATTTTAAAATTGCTATAGTGTGTTTAAAGTGTCTGCAAGGAAGATATTAAGGAGGCTGAAAACCTGCTTCAGGAAATCTCAGACACATTTCTAGATAATTAATACAGTGCGCAGAAACTTGAAATCAACAGTGAACGTAGTAATTTAAATCTGCTTTATAGGAACACATTAAGTTAACAGTTATTAGATAAGGAAATGTTAAGATTATTAAGCTAATAAAAACAATTAGTGTTGCTGCTCTAGAAAAAGTAGGCTTTTACACCAGAGAGACTATAGAATCAGTGAGACAGTGTTTTTGTTAAGTGTTATAATTATCTTGTTAAATTCTCAAATCTTTACATCCATGGAAAAACTTTAATGATAAATGGAGAATAGTCAAATACTGCTATAAATCCAGCAGGAAATACTTAATGGTTGAAAGCTGCTGATTCTATGGTGATGAGGAACAAAATAGTCACAATACCATCATTTCTGAATAGTGCATGTGTGTAAATTTTTTGAACTGATATTTCCATGTGGAAATTCAGGTGCCAAATTTTAGACAAAAGATCTCAGGATTTATCATTTTAGGAATATTTCCATTCTACAGTATTTGGCTTATTACTATGAAAATAATAAATAGGATAAGGGATACCTACTTAATAAAATTTCAGCAACAGCGTGTGTGTGTGTGTGTGTGTGTGTGTGTGTGTGTGTCTGTATGTGAAAGATAGATATATTTTGTGTGTGCTGGTTTGTTCTTATTCTTAGCAATGTTTTATCCCTAGATAAGAAATTGAGAAAGTTTCATGAGTGCATCTAGAGACCAGAGATGGTATTCAGCAGGTTCTGACCAGTTCTGGAGAACCAGTAGCAGAAATTTTGAGTAGTTCAGAGAACTGGCAAAGTTCTCTGGCAAGTTCACCTCTGACTGGAGATTTTACAGTATCGTTCTCCTGCCACGGCCACCAAGCCATGCCCACAGAACAGGTAGTAAAAAAAGTTGAATCCCATCACTGCTAGAGACATAAGAAAACAATTAGGTTTATACAAAGTGAAAAACAGGTTTGTTTATATAAGGAAAACCTGATTTGCTCTGTTCTGATTTACCTTGAGAGGGAGACCTAAAATCATCTCAACCCAGTGCTATGAGAGAAGTCTTCTCTCAGCCTTCTTTCCTATTATCTCTGTGTGATCAGGGCTCCAAGGGAGATGACATGGTGATTTTAGAAGTGAGCAGACCACTGGAATGGAACACTTCATTCAAAACATTCTTTTGAAGATTCTCAGTTCTAAAAGCAATTACTGTAACTCACTGACTTCTAGAGATGGTAAGCTGATTAAAAGTCAAATCCATACTGGTGGTTCTGATTGAATTCAAGGTAGAATTCCCCAAAAAATTCTACAAATTTGTACTATATCATATTTAAAGGGTAAAACATTAATTAATTGATTGCATTGTAGTCATTAAAATGCTGGACTAGGAAATTACTGTATTCAAGTCCTCTAACTAATTGTAGGAAGTTAGCATCCACCCCTCTCCTAGAAAAATTGAAAGAGCCTAGGAAATATTAAAAGGCAGAATATTTCTCCTAAAAAGAATAGTCACTCAAGAAGCAGAAACTCACCCCCACCTTTGTCAATGGGTGGGCCATTAAGGCCTGGGCCAGAATACTTTACATAAGAAGGAACTCCAGGTAAAAGCTATAGCAATTGCCAAAAGCCCTTTTAAGGGCATAATCACCCAGAAAGGCCAGACCAAGCCTATAGAGTTAAGACCTCCGCCCCTGGGAGTCTGACAACCAATTAGAATACAAGCTCCAATTCAAATCCAAACAGAGAGTATAAAACCCAGGTACTCTCAGCACCTCAACACTTTTTTTTCCCCTTTTTCTCTTTTTCCCCTTTTCTTCTCACCTTGAAGCATCTGATTATTCTTCTC
The DNA here is from genome assembly GCA_023653725.1 of Bungarus multicinctus. NCBI lineage: Eukaryota > Metazoa > Chordata > Lepidosauria > Squamata > Elapidae > Bungarus > Bungarus multicinctus. The sequence goes on from CM042844.1 coordinate 36,945,970, forward strand.
TGGACCTCCAGGCCATGTGGCCCTGTAACCATTAAACTTTCCAAGCAGCCTCCATGTTTCCAGTGTCTTTTTTCCCCACTTGGAACTGAACCCAGAAGGATATTTCTTTCAACAATTGGCACCCAAGCAGATGGGACTCCAAGCTAACCTAACCAATGGACCAGGCCCAGGTAAGATTCCCTTGCTAGCAAACAGAACCATTGAGTCTGTGGGTGAGTTTTTCCTGGACCTTGGCCATTTGGAAAAAAAAAAGGTTTTAAAGGAGTTTTGAGTGTTGAGCTCAAAGGCTGTTTGGAAAGAAGGTGAGTACCTCTAAATTTTAATTTTAAAGCATGGAAAAATGTGGGAAATATGTGTATGCTTGCATGTGTGTGAGAGGGTCCAAACACAACTGGATCTTGCTTCCTCTGTGCATTTCCTAACCGCAGAAAGACCAAGAGTCTGGAGAGCATGGGGGTTTTGCCAGAGCACAGGACCTTTTGTTAGGGAAGAAGGAAGAGCATGTTTATGAGTGGCTTCATCCTTGGACAGCAGCTGGATTTCATTTCTTTGTTTGGCCTCTAACCGCCCTCTTGCCTGTTGTTAGCTCTACAGAGCCATGACCATCAGGACAAGAAAAGCAAGGGGGGGCCAACAGAGTGTGGGACCTTCTGTATATAAGAGGAAAAGCCAAGCGGGTTATGATTGAAGGGAGGGAAGAAAAAATTGTCATTTTTTCATGTATCCCAAAAGCAAACCCCAGGATTTTAGGTAAACTTAGGTAATTGGAAAATTGATTTGGACACTAAATTAGGAGCGCCAGTACTTGCCTGCATAAGAGCAGCAAGTTTTCTTCGGATCTGAGCTCTTCCAGATCTGTAAACCTGGGCTAGGAAGAAAAGAATAGAATAGAGAAAAGTGTAGTACTCATACTTGTCTGAGGGGGGCAGAGAGTCTCACGGGCTGTTTTTTGGGGGGAAAGGAAAGTAGGCTGCATTGACAGCAACACCTCCAGTCCGAAAACCGTGGTGAAGTGAGAGAGAAAAGTCTCTCGGGAATTTTTTTACTAAAAAGGGGAGTGCGCATACTTTGGGAAACACCTAGTTTTTTTATATTTTTGTTCTGAGGTTAAAGAAAAGTGTTTGATTCTGTTGCACCAGGAGCAATGACCGAAGTCTCCCCCAGACACCCTTCTTTTTTTTTTTCTTGCTCGGATATTGCTTGTGTCTGAAACTGGTTCGCCTAGCTGACTGACCCAACTAAGCCAAAGTGTGAGACCCCACATCGGAAGGGGAACATGGGAAGCGGTAGTTCGAGGGTCCTGGATGGAACCCCCCAGGGAGAGCTATTGGAGGCTTGGGATGAGCAGCAGATGCTGACCCTAGCCGGCATGAGCAAGAAAAAGGCAAAATGTATAGGTAGAAATTTGGCTTTGCTGAGGGATACAGGAAGACCAATATGGTAAATAAAGGTACTTAAAAGGGCAATGTATAAACAGGATCACATGGAATTTTCTTAATTCTTTCTGTCTTTCTTTCTTTGTCTTCTATGTAACATGTGGTTTGTTTCTTAAAATTTATGCCTTCCCCAATTTAACTAAGATATTTATTGTGGGAATGATCAGTGTGTATGTACACCTCAGAGTTTTGTTTTCTTTTTTTGTCCTTGTTTCTGTGTGTGTGTGCGCGCATGTGTGTGTGTCTAAGTCTTTGTGTGTCCTCGAGGTAACTGTTGCAACTGTTAAAAGTGTCTGACCTCTTCAGATATTAATTTTAAATTATTAAGATTTAAAAACACAGAGAGAAATTGTCTTCTCCCGGTCTGGTCTGGCCAACCAAACTGGATGAGGAACAGTCAATTTTCTTTCCTCTCTGTGCTTTTAAGAAAAACCCAAGGTTATTAGTGAATGTTCTAAGTTCATTTACAAGAAAAGTTTCATCCTTGCATTTACTGTGTGTTTAAATGATTTTACCTGTTCATCCTTTTTCCTGAAGCTTGTGAATCCAGTTTTTTTTCCTTTCTCATCTACTGTGTCTCCATTTTGTTGAAACTGATTTATCTTTTTAGTAACTGCAATACTAATGTGTTATTCTTCATCCTCAAACCATGCCTGCAAGCTATCTAACCCCCCCGCCACAGACACCAAAATCTCTAATCCTTTTACAATGCCTTTCCTGGTAGAATTACCAGCGAAGGGGGGAGGGGACCCTTGTTCTGTGTCTTCCAGGCCTGCCACATGTGGAAGCAGATGCTGCCCCTAGAGACATTCCATCCATTGAAGCAAGGAATTGGGTTTGAATCCAGCCTCCACTGAAAGTCATTACAGCAAACCAGAATGGCAGACCTTCCCAAGCCTGACTGACCCCCTATGCCACCAGGCCAAGCCTATGCCACCCAGAGACGTGAAGGAAAGGACCCTGAGATGGACCAGTAAAAGACTAAAAGACTCTTTTCAATCCCCAGAAAACAGAAAGATTATGTGGGGAGGGTGGAAATTCATTGTAACTGAAAATTCATTGTAATGTGAAATCCATTGTAATGTTTTCCTTCTTGTATCATTTATATTGTAACCAGTTTAATGTACTCATGTAAGGATTGTAATTGAGAATGGCTGACCCAGCAAGTTCTGAACACCTTGTACTTCTGTCTGGTGGGAGGGAAAATTGTCCCACATGTTTGTATTATCTGTATTGTAAAACTAGCTGCATACACAGGCACATACACAGAGACACACCATTCAGAATTAGACAGAGGTTCACCCCTTCACCTACATCCACACAAAGCTGCTCCTAGCTTCCTTTAAAAAAAAAATGTTTTTTTTTGTTGTTCTGTGTTTTTTGTTTGTTTGCTGCTCTGAGGCACTAAGGCCCAAGCAGTCATATTGCCCTGCTAATTCCATGGGGGAGATGGCATCTCCCTAAGGCAATTCCTGAAGAGATAGCAGAAAAGAGATCTCCAAACCCCAAGTCCTGACTGTGATTCACAAATGATGCTGCCCAGTTGCCCAGTAAAGCAGGATATGTTGCACTGGTGGTCTCATGAGTAGAAGTCCCAGGGCTCATTGTGTGTAACTTTAAAAATACTAAATAGCCTGGTTGCACACTGGCTAACCACAATTTGGCCTCACAAACCCTGGAAGCTAAGAGCTAGGTAGGTAGTAACCATAACCTTGGATATGAGCAGCCTGTAATTTAAAGGTTGTGAAGACTGTATAGAGGCTTGTGCTTACAACCTGACTGTAAGCTCACAAAAAGTATATCAAACATCTGAAAATCATTTGGCAAGAAAAATTGGATACAGCTAAAAAAAAAAAAAAAACCAGAAGTTTTCCCAGACCTTTATGGTTGAAAGCTTTTGGGAGCCACTGAAGGAATCCTTTTCTGTTGCCTCTTTTTCAATGCCTTTCCTTTGCATCAGAGAAAAAAAAATTTTTTTTTAAAGCACCCATCAGGTTTCCCTGATCTGATCACCTTTTAATCTTTTGTCAGAACTCTCATGCTTTCATGCCTTCCAGTATTCAATAAACTGTTTTCTGTATTGTTTCCAAAATTGAAAAGTTTGCATTTTATTGATAATTCCCCTCCCTCTTTTTTAAGGGAGTATATCTACTGATTTTTTTTATTCTTGGCTAAAAGAATGTTGAATAACATTTGATATCATTTTTGACAGAAAAATAAATGTAAGCCTTATACTCCTATGCACAAAGCATTTTATTCATTTTTCAGCAGCAAGAATAAGAGAAGATGGAATCGAAGCTCTCTAGCAAGTAATCTGATCTCTAAAATTATAGAAGATTATACCTTCTTTTAGTTGTTACACCATTCTTTAGGAAAGAATGAAAACAAAATAGATATGTGACAGAGGTAACCTTTTCCAGTCAGATGTATAGCTTGATATTAAGAACAGCTCACAAGAAAGAATGCTTTTTCACATATGCTAAAAATGCAAGTCTGAACAGGCTTAATTTTGACAAAGCTGGAATGAACTTTTCCTGCAATTCACATTCCCTTCTTTATTTTTCTCTTTCTCTTTTCTAACCTCTATTTGTATGGGTTCTGTAGCTTTTGAATGAAGTGCAATTTGCAAAGATTTAAAGATTTAATGCAAACATACAAAAGAAAAGAACCAAATGCACTGGCACACATGTGTGTATTCTCTATCCATGCATACATTAGTAGTTCTTAAAGACTGAAAAAATGACTCCTTACATACATGTTAGATAAGCAAATCAAATGTTCTTCTGGTTTCATCAAAATATAGAATACCAGATGAAATTTCTTTTATTCAGTTGTGCTTGAACAAGGAAACAACCAGGTAAAGAAATGGATCTCCTGTAGTGTTCAATTTGCAAATAATAAGAATGATTTTTACAAAGTAGCTTCTGTTTCATAGAAGAGAGCATAACATTTTCTTGCATTATATCTTTTCATTAGGTAAAGACAAAAAGAAAAAGATCAGCTTAGGAGAGATCTGAAAACTAAGAATAGAAAATGCTATGAACAAGTAGTTTTACTCTGTAATTTTGGCCAGAATGCAACAATGTAGTAGATTTCACATATTTTTCTTATAATCCAAAGTGCTGCAAAAATTTACTTTATAGATTTTATAGTAATATTACAGTAGTATGATCCTTTGGTCAGAAGTTAGAGCTATCTTTGTTATTTTTAAGTTTCAGGATGTTGCTATGTTGATAAAGTAAAAAGTAAGCTATCAAATAGGCAGACCTTTCCTCAGAAAAATTTGTTGGCAGACATGCAAATCTGGTAAAACTAAATACTATTCACACAACTGTCTGTGAAGCACCATGAATATACTTATGCATATATTTTTTAGTCCGGTGGCTTTATTTGACAAAGAAATGTAACTTAAGTTCTTCTGGTGGATAAAGGTGAATATATGTGTCCCATGAAAATGTTACAGGATCTAATCTGGGTTCGCCACTGGAACCAGAAGTTTTGTCTTCTGAGCTTTCAGACTTATGCCAGAGTCCATTTTCAGGGAACTTCTCTCTAGCAGTCTAAATTCTCTTTTGAGTTAACATTATGAATGTCTATATTTATTTGGTCTTTTTAAAAAAGATTAATTGGGTATAAATTTAAGCATTTTGTCTTGTTCTCGTAATATGTTTCACTCATATGATCATACACACAAACACAAGTGCATGCGTGCACATACACTCCTTTATTTCAGCTAATCTTTGTTGAGTGAGAGTACTTTTTGATATGTCTAGGGATTTTGATTTTACAAGACAGAACTTTACCTTGTTAGAGTATCAGATTTCAGCATAATAGTCACTATTGTTCCATTTCAGAACAGAGTTCTACATTCTTACTGTGAGGAAACAAGCAAAATTTAAAGGAGCCATTGTATTTATATGCAATTTTTAGGTTCCTCTCCTTCTATTTGCTAAAGATAAGTGAAGGATTTATCACCATGAAAGACAGATTTAAAGCTCCAAAGAGTTCATTGTAATTCTCAGCATCAATTCACTCTTAAAAAGAAATAGTATACTCCAAACATTTGTGCATGCTGGCAGCTTTATCTCAGCAAGGGAGACTTTAGAAAGAATGATGGATGGTAAATCCTGAAAGTGGAATTCAGTTGAGGATTACATTGTTGATAACTGAGAAAAAACTAAAATTTATGCCTAAATTGGTTAATATAAGTGGAAAATATCTCTTGACACTATTCAGATGTGTGCTAAATTTCTGGGGTTCTGTAATTTTGTCTCAGTGTATGGGACAAAATAATAAACTTTTTATGAAAGGTTACAAATGTTGGATGTATCTGTAAGTCTATCTCTTTATCATGAAGTAATTCAGTACATATAAATACATTTTTTTAAAAAAATCTTTGTACAATGTACATTCATGGATTGAATGTTCATGTAAAGAATAGGAGTGCATTATAAAGTCCATTAAGTCCAATGAAATAAATGTATTTATATACTTAAATAATTGAAACAAACAAAATGTGAAATGCTAAATTAAATACTAAATTACTAAATACATTGCTGTAATTAAATCAAATGCAGATGAACATTTTGAATTGAAAAAAAAAATCTACAAATACTCCTTTAACCTCAATTCCAATTTAGAGTTCCAAGATCATGTCTAATTTTACATTAAGATAATGCTATTTACTTTAATGGGCTTATAAGAATGAATGAGGGATGTGGTGGCTAAGTGGCTAAGACGCTGAGCTTGTTGATCAGAAGTTTGGTGGTTCCAATTCCTAATGCCGTGTAATGGAGTGAGCTCCCATTACTTGCCCCAGCTTCTGCCAAACTAGCAGTTTGAAAGCATGTAAAAATGCAAGTAGAAAAATAGGGACCACTTTGGTGGGAAGGTAAGAGCATTCCCTGCACCTTTGGCATTTAGTCATGCCAGCCATATGACCACGGAGAGACGTCTTCGGACAGCGCTGGCTGTTCAGCTTTGTAACAGAGATGAGCACCATCCCTAGAGATGGAAATGACTAGCACCCATGTGCAGGGGAACGTTTACCTTTTATAAGAATGAAAATGTATCTCAAATTTTAACACTATCTCATAATATGACACAAATATTAATCTCTTTTGTGTAGAGAAAAAGATGCAACAGGTCAAGAAATGAAAATGTATATTGCACATATATTGTATTACAAACTCTCAATTCCAACGAACTTTAGAATGTTTAGAAGGATTAGAATGTTTTCAGAATAACAATATATCTTTTCTAGTCTATTACTCTTATTTTCCCACTCAGAATACATTGGAATTGAGATTTTGTATTAAAGGATATGTGCATCATGCTTACTCCTTTGTTATTTTTGTTTGCTTTAAAAAGTAATAGAAAAGGAGACAGCTAAGTGAGAAAAAATAACTGGAGAGAAGAGAAAGATCAGGTTTTTCTTACTAAGATTCTCAGGTGTATTGTGAGTTTTAAAGATTAATGTGCATAGCATTTTTTTGTAATATACATACTCATATCACCAAATAATTTAGTTTAATTTATTTTTTATTATTTTAAAATAAATTTTAAAAGAAAGTATGAAAAAATATATAGTACAAATATACACTTTCTGAAGAGGGAGAACAAACATAATAGTTTTTTTTTAAGAATATATCATTGTAACAGGTAATAGTTCCAATATCATACATAACTATCATTCTTTTTAAACCTACTGTATTCTGTTTCAATACTGTATTCTGTATCAGTGTCATATTCTGTTATACTTGTCCATACAAAGTCTAGGTCTATAGGCAGATCTGCTCATAGATGGCAATGCAATCAGAGGTTTTCAATTTGTTGAGTAAATGGACCATATATTTATCTTTTCAATGCCTCAATATCATTATTTTGGCCATAGTAAGGGCCTGTAGAATCCATTTACATTGTTGAGTTGTCAAACCTATGTAATGTATGTAATTCAATAGAATATTATCCTCCAAAAATTTTACATTTTGTGGAGATCATATTTATGCAATGCACTACTATCTCCCAAAGCTTAGTAGGTATAGGATATTGTAAAAAAAACATTTTTTTAAAGAATCATTACAGAATCATATTACATCTCCAACAGAATGCTATCTCAGTCCTTTATTTATGCAAACACATCTCATTTTTCTATATCACCATTTTTTCCTCATTTGTTATAGTTGAGTTTGTCCTTAAAGTCAATTCTGAGTATCACAGTTCAAAGACGAGAGTGATAGATTCAAATGAGTTTCAGAAGTGAATTTACCTGCATGGTAAAAATTCTGGAAACCAAACCCTATAAGGCAGAGTAAAGGATCTGGGTGTGTTGTAGTGATTTAGGCATCTAGGAGATTGCAAGTTTAAGTCCCATCTGAGATGTGAAGTCTCCTTGGGTGACTTTGGGCCAATCACTTTCTCTTAGCCCAAGGAAAGCAATGGCAAACCACTTTTGAAAATCTTTGCTATGCAGACTTATCCAGGAAGTGTCCAAGAATCAGACATGATAAAAGGAAATAATAATGTTGAGCTTATAGAAAAAGGACCAAGCAGAAATATAATAGCTATCTGACACATAGAAGAAGGACTTATTCTCTGTAGTCCTAGACCAGAATCAATGAATAAAATTTCAGGAGGAGGATTAAACTAGGCAATAAGATGAACTTCCTGGCTGTATAATTGTTGAACAGCAAACAGGCAGCCACCCAAATCTATTTTCTGAGATATTCTATACAGATTATTTAATGGAATATGTCCTTTTTGAATTCTGGACTTAATTCATAAAAATTGTGTAGGAAAAATAAGCTATCTTATAATATATTGATATATTTCAGAAACTCAGCTTCTGCATGGCAGGGATTTCTAAACTCTAATTTCAACCAAGTTTCTTCAAAATATTTGAAGAATGTTTAAACTGGATGTACTAACCTAATCTTAAAACATTTTTAATGTCATTAGCTTATCAGGAATTCTAAATATTGTTCACTAATTTAGAATGGTGACTCTAAAACCAAAGAACTTGGAAAAACAAATGTCTCTTTACCATTATACAGGAAAGAGGTTAAACTCATGAGGAGGAATCTTGCTTTCCAGGTAATGTAGGGTAATGTCTCTTATCATTTATGACTATTCTCCATGTTAGTTAAGTTTGATGGAAATTGGAGTGCAACTGCATCTAGAAAGCCATCTGTTCTTCAACTTTGCTGTAACTATTGTAGTGAGAATTCAAGCTTGCAATGTTTCTTTACAGTTGATATATGAGATGGGCTACCCGATATTTCTTATATGATATGTTTATTATAATTAGTGGTTTCAAAGATATGTTGTCTATTTGTAAAGACATGCACTTTAATCTTAGCAAAGGCATTTATCTCGTCTGGAGAAATGTTATGACAAATTTAGAAAGGAACACTGAAATAATCACTAATTGTCTAATATTAAAGAAATTACCTCTCTGTGCAGATATCAAATATCACATGAAATAAGCAGAAAAAATAGTCTTGTTCAGACAGAGCTGATTTTCATGCGGCACAAAACGCCAAGTTATTTATTTAAGTTTGTTAATTGCCCTCTGAGATTTTCATGAAACATATGCCTACAAGAAAGCATCTTATCCCTGGATGTGATTAAAATTCACAGTTAGTCTATATTTTTAGATTTTGTTTAGTAATATGTATGAAATAGATCATGTGTTCGTCTCAAACTCAGAATAAATACATTGTGTTTTGGAAGTTTTTCTGAGCCACTTTGGATGAGTGTGTTCACAATCTGGAGAAAGTCTTTTAAGCTCATATTCATAGAATTTGGTCCTGACTTGATCTGCTCAGTTCCTACCTTTTTTTAGCCGTCATTGTTTTCTCTTCCCCAAATTTACCGTATTTTCTTTTCTTACCTCTTATTAACTACCACATCCAATTAAAAAACCAAAAACCAAAAACACATTTATTTTTATAACCCCCTCAATACTTCTCCCTAGAACAAGGGTTGCCAACTTTTTGGACCTCAGGGACCACCAAACTCATAGTTTTAAATCCCGCACACCACTAATATGAATTTTGACTGACGGTGGCTTACTGACATTGGTGGGAAAGTCAGTCCCATATTCCAGAACTGCAGTAGTCACAGGACTGACCTGTGCACTGGCCTGCCATGGATGAGCTATTCCAGGATGATCAAAGGGCCAGTCTTGTGACTACTGCAGCTCTGGAATATGGGACTGGCCCGTGGTGGGTTAGAAATCTATGCTGTAGGGGGTGGAACATGTAATGTGCAAATCTGTATGTGGTGCAACATGCAAAAAGTAGTGCAGCCAGGACAAGGTAATGGTGCTGTTGCAGCAAGAGGGGAAACAGCAATGGAGATTTGTGATAGGTGAGCCAAAGCAGCAATGGAGATGGCTGGAAGGTGCTGGAAAAGAAATTAACCAGCAAAGAGATTTAACTTTATGGAATTTAAATATAAGGTAGCACTGTGGAAGTGCTTGGTCAGCCATGATGCCCACAGAGGATTGGAATGGATTAAAGTGGTATAGCAGCAAATGGAAAGGATGATAAAGACAACAGAAGTAGCTGGACCCTGCTAGGTTCCAGACAGTGATTAACGGAACCTGTTGAAAGGCACCAGAAAGTCCTGATTTCGTCACAACCAGAAGCAACCAACCTGCAACTCCAGAGAGCGCCGGCTCCCATGGATTTACTGCTAGCCTAGGGAAGCGAGGCAGCTCCAGATGGTTGCTGCAACCAAAAAAATTCAATCTCTCGCCTGCACAAACAGCAACAAGGCAAATTATGGGTCTTCCAAGACACTCAGCTCAACCCAATTCAGAGTTCCCATTGGTCCTGCAACAAGCCAGTAGCCAAGTTAGGATGCCCAGACTAAAAGAGCGCCAAGGAAAACAGGCTCCTAATAACCAGGGAACATGTCTCCCTTTGTCCTCCACACAAGAGGACTCTCCAAGGCTAAGCTCCAGATTTCTCCTGCCACTTCCAAGCCAGAAAGGGTTCCTCCTTCCAGGCCTCGAAGCCTCTCCCCGGAGCATGCACATGCTCGGCTCTCCCCAAGGGGCAGGGGAATTTCCTAAGGAGTCCCCCCTTACCTACCCACCAGTAGCAAGGAACAGGAAAGGGCTCCTGGAGGAACAGGAAAGGGCTTTGGGCGCCTGGCTGTTGCGCTGTGTCCCACCCTTAGCAGAGCAGAGTGCTGAGGCGGATGAGAAAACTGACACTGACAGTACCCCATTCCGGGCCTTTCACCTGGATGAACTGGATGGTGAGCCAGACTTGCCCATTCTGCCGCCTCCCACCACCAACAGCCAGTACTTTTTCTGCCTCAGGATGTCTCTACAGCCCCCGGCCATTGAGGAAGAGCCCAGGCCAGGAGAGGCGAGCTGGAAGGTGTGTGAGTGCCATGCAAATACAAGTAGTGTGGTGCTCCTGCACCTTCCAATCATCTCCATGGCTGCTTCAGCCCTCATGTGCTGCCAGCCTCTCTTGCTGCAACAGCACCATTACCTTATCCTGATGTTCAGGCAAAAGGTGGGGGCCAGCACGTGGGCAGGCCATGTGGGCGGTGCAGCCTTGTGTGCCCATGCCTGGATTAATTGCTTTGGGGATGCTCTGGAGAGGACATTTCTCTGCAGACCACCAAAATTTTCTCATGGACCACCAGTGGTCCACGGCCCAGTAGTTGGTGACCACTGCCCTAGAATACAGATTTGGCTCTATGTCTGGACATGGAAATGGACACACACACACATACACACACACACACACACACACACACACACACACAGAGTTAGTAATGTTGCAGTTTTGTTTTAAGTGTGCTGTGTCTCCTGTGAGTTAATGAAGCTATTTCTGCAGATTTGAATTCTAAAGTAATAAGTTGGATTCTGCTCCAATCTCTTTAAGGAGAGGGGTTTTTTTTATAGCAGATCACTGCATTTGTTTGTGCATTTGTGTATGTTTTGGTGCATTTCTTGGAAATATTTTAATGTACTATCCTGCGGAGTTTTTGTTTTGTTATTTACAGTTATCAAGGCAACATTTATTTATGATCATCATTTATCTATTTATTTATGTGACAGGAAAGGTTTGTTAACTCAGTAGAGTTATCTTCAGTTTGCCATTGCTTACTCAGAAGCCAACATCAGTGAATTGTCTTAATCAACAAAACACATCTCCATTTGTGAACAATAAGCATTACCCAATTGATGAGGCAGTTCCAGCCATTTAAATCAAATAAGAAATATAAGGATTCTATTTTCTCTCATTACAGTTACTAGAAGATACTTATAACTTATTAATAGTGCTTATAATTATGTAGTAATGATAATAATTCCAATATATGTATATTAAAACAGACTAGGCTACATTACAATAAAATAAAATAAAATAAAATAAAATAAAATAAAATAAAATAAAATAAAATAAAATAAAATAAAATAAAATAAAATAAAATAAAATAAAATAAAATAAAATAAAATAGTTGTAAGGGACCTCGGATCTCTTCTAATCCAATCCCCTGCTTAGGCAGGAAACCCTACACCACTTCAGACAAATGGTTATCCAGTTGTAATGCACAAATTACAATTGTTTTGTATTGTTTTAATGGTTGAATTTATTTCAGGATTATCAATGGCAGAGTGGCCCAAGCCTACAAACTGAATCTCTAGTAATATTCATGCGACAAAATCTATAAAGAAAATCCTGAAAAGCAAATATTCCACACACACAGTTAATTTCATAATGTTGTAGGACAAATAGGAGAAATGTTCCTCTCTGCTGTTTTTCAATATATCAGAAAATGAAGAGATCCACTCATCACAACATTAAGAATGGATTATGATATCAGTGTTTATAAAATATTCAACACCAGTATGCTCACTTGAATAAAAGGATTGCAAAAAATAATGCTCAGAGATAATGACTATGTGTAATTGTAGTACTGATTTCCTGACATGGAGAAATAATTAGGAAAATTAGTAGCAGCTATTAACTACTGAACTCCTCTGGACTTTTTTAAAAACTAAGACGATTTCTCTCTCTCCTTCACTAATCTCTTTGAAATTAATTTACTTTGTTGCTTCCATTATTTCAGCAGGTACACTCTGAGACGTCTGTATATAAATATAATATTTATATGTAAACAATAATTCTACTTCATATTATAGTCAGCTGCTTGGTAGAAAATATTAACTGTTCTAAATAAATTTGGTTGCACTACTGCAGGGGTGTTAAACTTGTGTCATCACAGCATTGTCACATGATGTATCGCAACTTTCTTACCACTTCGCTAAACTGGGCATGGATGTGGCCAGATGCATCATGCACTGCAGGTCACAAGTGACAGTCCTGCAGTACTACCAATGGATCTATTTTGGTATAAATGTTATCAGGTGTTTGTCCTTTAGTGGAAAACTCCTATGCTTGCTTTTTAAATGTGCAAAATAGTTGAATGGTTTCTTCTACTATTAACAAGAATCTACAGTATTTATTGTCGTGTGGTGTTTTGAAGATATAGACAGTTCTTCCCATATGATTCCATATGATTCCTGGAACTAACCTACAGCTACAACACAGAAACCATTTCAGAAAGCACTAACAAGAAGTCTTTATTCTTCATATGCCATTTTTTTAAAAAAGGTGAAGAATACTAAAAAAGATTCCTCAACCACTTAATAAAATCCCAATCATTACCTGCTCTAATTTGTGAATTATTCTAATATATTTAATTTAAAAATTGCTATGAATATTAGCTGACTGGTAAATATTTATTCTTCCCCCAAAATGCCATGTAGTCCACTTATGAGTATCTAATACTGCAATATCAACATATGAAGTTCCAAATGGGAAATGTCTGTGGAGAACTCATTAGTATATATGATTCTTACCCAAACAGAGATAGACAAAGACAAAGACTATGTTAACATGCTTTTGCCTCATCCTATATCAGTATTTGTCTTTATTTTTATTACATTTATTTTGCTACTGATAGCAAAGAAAAATCATCAGGTCAGGCAAACATTTTCCTTTGTTACTTGAGATTCTTAGCTACAGAATACAGATTTTAATGAAGCAGTTATCAAAGGCAGATGTTGTGGGGTGGCAATTATACAAGAAGATTCAAATGAAATTAGAAACATTTACCCTATGTTGTCCTCATTTCCATATTCTAAGCAATAGATTGCATACAGGAGAGAGAGAAGAAAGCAGCCTGATACTACAAAGCAAACTCTACTGCTTTACAGTAGATTGTTTTTTGTGACAATCTTATCTACTCCCAAAATGATTCCTGTGCTGTTGGCTTTGTGAATAAATATTTAGTTCTCTCCCCACATTCCTGCACTGTCATTGCTTGGTCCAAAAAAGGATTTTGCATAAAGGGGGATTTCTATCTGTTCTGCAGCCCCAGACCTCCTTTCTTCCCATAATATTTTAGCTCCAAGGTCACCTTCTGTCTTCTTCCAGGAAGCAATAGCCACCAACTTCCTTTTCCGTGAATGAAGTTTGGTAAACAAATACAACCAGTAGTGGAATTCAAATTTTTTTACTACCGGTTCTGTGGGTGTGGCTTATTTGGTGGGTGTGGCTTGGTGGTCATGTGACTGTGGGCATGGCTTGGTGGCCATGTGATTGGATGGTGTGGCTTGGTGGCCATGTGACTGAGTGGATGTGGCCAACTTAATGTCATTCATATCAAGGGCTGCCTTGCCTGGCCCCTCCCTTCCCAGTCATTCCTTGTCACACCCAGCCTCAACTTATCTATAGTTCTGTAAAAACGTTATTCACCTTTTTTTGACTTTATTATTACATGCTATAGATGTATTTTCATGGACCACTGAAAGGAGGAAATGGCTCACATGCTTTGCCCAAGAGTGTGTTAGGCAACAGGCTTTTAAGGGGCTGCCAGAAAGAAAGGGAGGGATGTATTTTCCAAAGCACCAGAAGGGAAACAAGAAGCAATGCATGGAAACTGAACAACGAGAGAAGCAACATAGACCTAAGGAAAAACTTCCTGCAAGTAAGAACAATTAACCAGTGGACCTGCTTGTCCCCAGAAGTTCTGGGTGCTCAATCATTGGAAATTTTTAAAAGACTGGACAGCCATTTCTCTGAAATGGTATAGGGTTCCCGCTAAAATCCCTTCTAAGTGTTATTCTGTTATTCTGACACCTTTCCCAGGACCTCTATTCAGAGTTTGGCATCCTCAGATTTCCTGCCTGAGCAGGGGCATGGACTAGAAGACCTCCAAAGTCCCTTTAAACACACATGTATTTAGGCTCTGGACTATAGACATTGAATGCATGTAAACTGGATTTCCTCCCCCTCCTCCATTCCCTCTCACTCCAGACACTTTACTCACAAGGGGAAGCAATATTTCTAGTGTCCATGAAGAATCCAGCCTTGGAGCAGTTTTGCAGGTTAGCGGACCACTGCTCCGCCCACAGTCATGTGTTTTCAAGTGGCTGATTGAAAATTCATGGCTAGGATGGAAGAGCAGTCCTCCTTTAAACTGGGGCAGCAAGCATCGGGCGGGTGGGGCAAGCGAGTGCATGGAAACCAGACGACTGGGTTGGGGGCATGGCCAGCTAGATGTTGCTACCAGTTTGGTGACCCATGCCAAATTCTTGCTACTGCTTCGCGCGAATAGATGAGAACTGGCTGAATGCCACCTCTGAAATACACTCTTGGAAAATCAGCATGGTATATAGTTCTGAAACTTTAGTGTTAGGTTCTTTATTAAAGTCACAAAAAAAAACAACCCCAAACCAAATCAAAACAACAACAAAATCCAAAGAAAGAAAGGGGCTGTATAGTGATGAGACTCATTTATCTGAACACTGTCTTTGCCTTCTTTGACTGCTGGCACCACTGTTTCTTCTGGCAGACACATTGTTCTGCTATATTCTAATAAGATACTTTTCTCAGCTTGAATCTCTGCTCTGCTGCACTGTTATAGATGGTTGAAAGTTCTTACTAAATTGCTATCCAACAATGTGTTACATTGGATTCTTTTAGAATCATATGCATTATACCAGAAAACAAATCTTAATATGAAGACAGGAAAGCAATGTGTATTTTTGCAGAGCCAGCATTGTTCATACATTAAAATTATGAAAGACAGTGCCATTGGTGTAAACATAGTCTCCTCTAAGTCCAGTGTATTTAGTTCATATATTTACTCACATATTTATCTACTGTTTATTCTGAGCAGCCTATTTAAACTTTCTCCTAAATTGTAATGAGAATGGTCTTGACTCACTTCTGGTGTTACACAACAACAGTCCCCAAGATGAAGAAAAACTTTTGATATTAACTGTAACACTGGTGGAGCCTGGTAAAGGTACTTGAATGAAAAGAATATAGGAAGGTCATAGAAGATGGTGCTGAAGTTGACTTAAATCTTATATGGCTTTGTATATTGATATAAGCACTTAGAATGAGTATCAAAAAGCAATCAGTAACTGGTATTGGTAACATGAATAAAACTATCACTTGAGTAAAGAGCTTATTTATTTAGGTGAGGCATTTACTCATCTTTCCTTTCCCATTCCCATCAGTAGCCTGCCCTGTTCTTAAGCAAATAAGTTTGGAATAAATATATATTTAAAAGCACTTTGGGTTTAGAAATGAATTAGCTGAGAAAGGTAAAGAATGGCCATTGTTTTTATCTATGATTATATACTTATGCACTTAATAACTCTTCCAGCTTTGGTACAGAGTTCATGAAAAGAGGGAAGAAATATTTGCTAAATCTAAATGCCCATTAAATACTGAAGGCATGGACTTTTTAAAATTTGTTTTGTTTTTTGAGCCCAAATCATTTACATGAGGAATCCTTTTTTACTGTTAACAGTGAATATCTCTTTTTAGAAAAAGTAATAATATTATTCACACTGATTTGACAATTGTTTGAGACAAAATGTGCCTAAAATTTGAATAAAACTCAGATCCAGAAAATTTGTCTATGAAACTCCCATGTCCACTAAACCAAAGTTCATTGGCTTACTGAATAGAGAACAGAATGCAAGCTATTATCTCTTCTTAGTAAAGGCTGTGTCATTTGACTATTCACTTGAACACTGGGAATAGATTAAAAGATTGTTTGATATTGTTAGACAAATTTTATATACTGCTAAGTACATTAGTGGATTGTTCTTTCCCATCCTGTGGCATTTTAACATACTTCCCCTATATTGCAAATGTCAACGTTCCAGGGAAAATTCATTCCTGCCAGTAACTCCAAGACAGACATCATCTCAAAGTACTTTTATTAGAATAGCACCTGGCACATTCTGTGGAATTCAGAAACTGAAAGTTTCCCAGCTTCCCCAAAATGTCCCAACCTACAAACCATCCCCCTTTCCTTCATCATCACAATCCCAAAGTAAGTTCTAATTCTTTCTGCGCCACACTCAGTAACCTTGAACTATCAAAAGAATTATATTTTTGAGGCAATTAAATGGTTAACCCGGCAAATCATGAGACATGGAAACAGGGTTTTCCTCGAGATGAAATGCCCCGAACCGAAGTCCAAAGCACTCTTTTATTTAGAAAAAGCAAGGTTACAGAATTCTCAGCCAAGCAATAATAACACAAAGTCAGTTCATTAAAATCAGTTCATTCCGTTACTTCTTTGTTCCAGATAAGACCACATTCCTGGCTCTACATGAAGCAAACTCCCTGTTCCATCAGCCAAGGTCAGGTTGCACGTACATTGAGCATCATTAATCAGAACAATTAATCCCACATCTCCCCCTTTTCTATTTCATAACCATCACGAGCATAATAAGTAGTAACATGTATTTCTTGCGTTTGTTGAAATAAACCTCTTACCATGGCTATCAAAGAAGGCAAGCACTGAATACAGCAACAGACACTTACCAAAGCAACCAGTATCAAGATGATCGATATAGCCATCCTTCGGATCCAAGACCCATCCGGCAGCCAGGACCACATGGCTCCCCATATGTCTACGGTACCAGAACCAGTCCCTACCAAAGGATTCTGAGCAATCAAATTTTCCATGGCGTCAATAGTAAGGGTTAGATTAGGGCCGTGATCAGTCACATAAGTACAACAAACAGCACCTACCAAAGCACAGACTCCTCCTTTAGATGCTAAAAGGTAATCCAAAGCATAACGGTTCTGTAGAGAGACCAATCTGATCTGTTGAAGCTCTTCATTGATATCTTTTAAAGCTTTGATAGTCAGATTAAACATTTGTGTAGTCCAATTATTCAATAGGTGTAAATCTCAATAATTCATAGCCACCCCCAAACTAGGAAACAAACTTCTGGCTAGTTGAGTTGACCAGCTACCCCCCATTGTTAAACCGGAATCTAGGTCGTCGGTTCCTCGTTTATTGCGGACACGTAACCCTGTCGGGAGTGTGTCCCGAACCCAAACAGCAAGTGCAAGCCAACCAAGCGTACAAGTGCCATACCAACCACTCGGAATGACAGCATATGCATTGTGCCCACATAACCACCAAACTTCTCCCACAAATAAGGGGAGACTACGGTTCTCTACAGCAGAAGCATTTGCTTGCTCAATAATCATACCAATTATCTGACACATAGAAGAAGGCATAAATTTGCTAGTAAAACAATGAGTAGCCTTAGCATTTGCCGGGTGTTCGTTGGTTGGGTCTCCTTTAGCACAAGTTAAATTGTGTTGAACACAATTTCTGTCCAGGGTGCAATTAAATACCATCCGTCGGCATTGAAAGTCTGAATTCATGTCAGTCCATCCAAACGTGTAAAGATTCTTTGCATTAATGATTACTGTCCGTCTACATCGAGGATAGTCCCCCAGAAAGATCCCACCTGTCTGGTTCACTATTTTAAAACAAACATCCGCTTCTTCCTGGAGACGGTGACTAAGAGCAGTCACCGACTTGTGGAAAGGGTCGTCTGACAGTAAATCTGCAAAAGTTCCTTTAAAGGTTGCATGGGAGGCTATTGAAGTCAGATTCAAAGGGACACCTTCCAAGACTAATCCGCCATGACCTCCTGTTGGTAAATGCAAACAAATCCAGCAGTTCGTTCTGTTAAGCATAGAAGCCATCTGAGCTGCATCATTTACCAAGGTTCTGCTCCCAAACTCCCAGGTCCGCTCTCTTGTTCGGACCTCCGAGGTTGCTGGCCACACATATATGGATGAATGCAGCGACCAGGCACCCAACGAACACCATTTTCATTTTCCACTGCAGCATATCCGCGGCCCCACGTAATAAGTTTAAATGGGCCGCACCACGTAGGGTCTGGGAGAAACCGAGCCCAGACCAGAGGGCGATTTTCTGTAGAAGAAACAGAAGAAGGGAAAAACCGGTCTGCCGCTGTAGCTGGAGGCGAGCCGGTGGGAGTTAGAAAATTTAAAGAATATAAAGCAATATTGAGAGTGTCTTGTATACCCGGAAGTCCCGGGGAATTCCCCCTTTGTTGTTGTTTAAATTTTTCCAGCATGCGTTTTACAGTGCCATTTGCTCACTCGCAAATAGCCTGTCCTTGCGAGTTATAGGGAATGCCAAATTTATGACAAATTGACCAACGATCACAAAATTGAGCAAAGTTTGAACTAGTATAGGCAGGACCATTATCTGTTTTTAGCTCCTTAGGTGGCCCTGAGGAGGCAAAAGTGCGGAGACAATGATTAATGACATGCTTAACAGTCTCCCCCCTTTGTGGGGTAGCCATAATAAACCCAGAAAATGTGTCAATACTAACATGTAGATATTTCCATGGGGCAAAGGAGGGATACTGCGTGACATCCATTTGCCAAAGGGCATTACGGTGCAAACCCCTAGGGTTTACTCTCATGGGTATAGCTGTAGCAATTTTACTGCAGGTAGGACATTGCTGGACAATTGCAGCAGCTTCTGTAGCTGAGAGGCCAAATTGTTTGATAAGGGCTTTTGCCCCTTGATGGAAGTAAGAATGGCTGTCCCACGGAGTTGTTTTAGATAAATGTAAGTGTTCCACGCGTGTGGAGGCATCAGCTCGCTGGTTTCCTTCAGCAAGGATTCCAGGAAGATGGGAATGACTACGCATATGCCCAACAAAATAAGGACATTTACGCTGCTCTAAAATTTGTTGGTACGATAAGAAAAGAGCAAGTAGCCCTTCCTCCGTTCCTGGGGATACATATGCCCCTGTGAGGCATATAGTTAAGTTGTAAACATATTGACTATCCACAATTAAATTAAATGGCGTGTCAGGAAAAGTTTGAAAAGCCAACATAGCAGCGGCCAATTCTGCTCGTTGAGCTGATTTTTGAGGGGGGGTAATTTTCGTATGCCACTTCTCGTTTAGTTTCCATACGCACGCACCATATGTTTTTCCTCCATCCACAAATAAGGTCAAAGCATCTGGGAGAGGAAAAGAGCAGCGAACTTCTGCCAAAATTATATGTGTATTGGTGACAATGGACAATCTATGATCTGATGGTAAATGATAAGCAGAAGTGCCTTGCCAATTTGCTAAAGACAATTGAAGTAGCTCAGAGGTAGCCAAGAGTTGTTCCCATAAGTGAAGCCGAAAAGGAACATAAATAATAATAGGTTCAATGCCCATTAATTTAAGGCATCGGAATCGACCCCTTAAAATCAAAGTGGATAAGGTATCTTCACCTGTGGAGACAGATTTTTTCCCAACATAGCCTAAGTGAAGCCACTCAAGAAGCAAGGTTTTTTCTGACGTTATCTGCAAAATCACACCAGTAGGCAATCGACCAGGCAATAACGCTAAATGAGGAGGGGCATTTTCCTGACATCTATCTGTCCATTGCTCAGTCAGCCGACGTTCAACCAACCGAACAACTTCTAACTGTTTCTGATTAAGGGATATTGGATCAGCAGGATTTTTTCCTTGACGCAAGGCATCAAACAAAGGGCTTAATTCCTGGGTAGAAAGATTGCAATAAGGTCTTACCCAATTAATATTTCCTAACCACTTTTGTAGTTCTACTAACGTAAACACTGGTGGTAAATCGAATTTTACCATCATAGGCGTGGAGTGAGCTGCTGTCAACTTGTGGCCTAAATATTTAAAAGGACTATGAGTTTGAATTTTTTCTGAGCTTACACAAAGTCCATACCTAGATAAGTGTTCTATTAAAAGAGCCATTGACTGTGCTACGGTCCCTTCCGGGCCAGGAGCGGCCACCAAAATATCATCCATGTAATGAATAACTTTCCACCCTGGTCGTGCCTTACGGAAGGGTGACAACGCCAGAGACACATACATTTGACACATAGTAGGACTATTTAGCATTCCCTGAGGAAGGACCTTCCATTGATATCGCTTAGTTGGTTCTTCATTATTTAAAGCGGGGACAGTAAATGCAAAGAGCTTCCGATCATCATAATGTAAAGGAATTGTGAAAAAAGCATCTTTTAAATCTATAACAACTAAATCCCAGTCCTTAGGGATCAGATTGGGATTGGGCAGACCACATTGAAGAGGGCCCATTGGCAATATTATCTGATTAATTTTTCGCAAATCATGCAAGAATCTCCATTTACCACTTTTCTTTTTAATAACAAACACAGGGCTATTATACGGACTAGTGGAGGGTTCAATATGGCCAACTTCTAACTGTTCCTGTACTAATTGATGAAGATTATATAATTTTTCACTGGATAAAGGCCACTGCTCCGTCCACACCGGGACAGAGGATAACAAGCGTAATTTCAAAAGAGTCTCCATAATTTCACCACTATCAATCCTCTACTGTAATGACAGCTTTCAGCTGACTCATCAAATCTCTCCCCCACAAGTTGACATGTAATTGCATGACAATAGGTTTAATTTTCGCTGTTGCACCCCCCTGCTTCAGCGTAGCCGTGAGCCATTTCTCGCTAACCCGAGCCTCTTGGAGACCACCAACACCTCGTACAGCAGGAGTAGCCACTAACGGCCAAAACATTGGCCACTCAGCCGACCGAACGACTGAGACATCAGCTCCTGTGTCCAACAAACCAGAAAAAGGTTTGCCATTGAGTAAAATTGTCATGATTGGTTTATAGGCTGCTATCTGTTTAGTTACTGTTAAAACAGAGCTCTCAAAACTGTTCTCATCAGTGGATCCAAAACCTCCCTCCCCCCTTATTCTAGCCGAATCTCCAGGGGGGGTTACACAGGGCAGCAATATTAACTGAGCCACTGCCATCCCTTTAGGTAGAGAAACAGGAGTATTTGCATGAAGCTGCACCTTGATAATTCCTTCATAATCAGCATCTATCACTCCTGGGACTACAAAAACTCCTTTCTTCCCTGCCGATGATCGTGGTAAGACTAAACCAACCGTACCTTCCGGTAGAGGCCCTTTCATTTCTGTGCTAACTACTTCAATTAAACCTGGAAAAGTCAATGAACATGGGGTGGCAAGCGGCAAATCTATGCCCGCAGAATGAGCAGTTGCAGGTCTATGGCTTAAGCAACCACTATTAGACTTATCTTGGCAGAGTTCCTTATTTACTCCTGGATTTGTTGCCGGGGGCTCTGCCACCTCCCCCTGAGTTAGTTTTTTTGTTGTGACATTGAACGACACTGATTCGCCCAATGATACCCCTTCTTGCATTTTGGACAGACTGTTTTTGGCTTACTTAATTGTCCCTTACGACCTCGATGTTGGCCACCACCAGGGGCCCGGCACTGAGCTTTGAAGTGACCGGGCTTCCCACAATTAAAACAATTTCCCTTCCCTTGCAAGGTTCCTCGAGTCATTGCTGCAGCCAAGGCATCCATTTGATGGAGCTGGCTTCCTACAGCAGCACAAGCTTCAATCATTTGTGCAATTTCCTTCGGTCCTGTAGCTATCAAGGGCTTCAGAATAGCCTTACAGTCTGCATTAGCATTTTCTACGGCTAATTTTTGGAGTAATTCTGCAGCCGCCATATCATTATCTACCGATCTTTCAATTGCAGTTTTCAATTTAGTAATGAAATCCTGATATGGCTCGGCATTTCCCTGCTTGATGGTAACAAAACTGCGAATGGAGCTACCTCCAGCCTCATCTACTCTAGTGAAAGCAGCCAATACACAAAGGTTAATCATAGGGAAAACATTATCTGCCAGATCATCTCGTTGTGACTCAACTGTATTGAATTGACCTGCGCCATATAACTGATCGGGTGTTATTTGTCCTGTCCCTCTGGCTAATGCCTGCTGCCGATACTGAAAATCCCAAACAATATACTGACCAGAGGACAAAATCATTCTGGCTAAAGCTTTCCAATCCTCCGGTATCATCATTCAACCAAATGCCAAAGCTTCCAGCAAAGCAGTTGTATATTTACTTTTTAACCCATAATCTTTTACTGCTGTGGTAATTTCCCTGAGAGTTCTTAATTCTAAAGGACGCCAGACACGTTCCTGATTCCCTACTCCATCCATTTCTACAACAACAGGAAAAGCTGAGACCGGAAGGTTGATTAATTCCTCCGGAGACAGCTCCCCATTCTCCATTGCCTTTTCAAATCCAGCATCCACCGCATTTTTCACTCCACGAGGGGCTAGCGAAAGCTCGCTAAGAGCAGGGACAGAAGGAGGGAGCAGCAGCCCATGATTACGAACCGCTGTGGTATCAGCTGGCTGAACAAGAACTGGCTGATAAGGAGGTGGGTGAATGACAGGATCAGGAGGGGGTTGTAACAAAGGATTATTTTGAATTTGCAGTGCCTCAATCAAAGAACGCCATGTACAGAGTATGGGTGCAGGGGCGCGAGGCGCATTATGCAAATCCTCGCCTATCTTCCTCCATGTAGACACTTTTGTGCTGCCTGACAAAGGGAATATGACATATGTTCCCATACATATTTCAAAAGTTCTTTGATCTCTTTTCCCTTAACTTGCCGAGCTTTCCCAGCTGAGTTAAACTGAAAGTAATTTCGCTTAACTATCTCTTTCAATTCCCTGACGTGCTCTTCTTGAGCCTGAGATAGATCATTCCCCATACTTACGATGAATCAGACGCGGTCCAGCCGTGTACCTGATGAAAGCGCTTAAGCCAATGCCTGGCGAAGGATGGGGACAAAGCGGACGTATCCCTTAAGAATCACGTCGGAGGTCACCACTTGAGGCAATTAAATGGTTAACCCGGCAAATCATGAGACATGGAAACAGGGTTTTCCTCGAGATGAAATGCCCCGAACCGAAGTCCAAAGCACTCTTTTATTTAGAAAAAGCAAGGTTACAGAATTCTCAGCCAAGCAATAGTAACACAAAGTCAGTTCATTAAAATCAGTTCATTCCGTTACTTCTTTGTTCCAGATAAGACCACATTCCTGGCTCTACATGAAGCAAACTCCCTGTTCCATCAGCCAAGGTCAGGTTGCACGTACATTGAGCATCATTAATCAGAACAATTAATCCCACATATTTTGTCTACTAAGAGCTACTTAATTAACATCATCCCCCTCCTACTTTCTCCAACTATGTGGCAGTGATAAATTCCATAGCTGACAGGTGTCCCCCCTTGAAAAGTTCATCTCCTACAAGAAAATAAGAAACAAAACACAACCAGGGGTTAATGCGATGTCTTTAACCCCCTGTTTCCCACTCCAAGAGGACCCTTCGGTTGGAATTGGTTAATCAATCTATCTGCATGTACATCCCAACTTTTTACCCAAAAAGCATATGATACAGGGTAACCCTTCCACAATACCAAGTATTGTAACCATCCTTGGTGTAATCTAGAATCGAGGATTTTCTTGATTTCATAATGTGTCTTACCCTGTACGATTGAAGATTTAGGGGAGCAATTGGAATTGGTCTTATCATTGATGTAACAGCTGGTTTTAATAAACTACTATGTAACACTGGGTGAATTTTTCCCAATAGCAGGGGAAGACTTAATTGGACTGTGACTGGATTGATTATTTTTGAAATCAGGAATGGACCTAAGAATTTAGGACCCAACTTCTTACTAGGAATTTTCAATCTAAGATATTTGGTTGACAAATATACTTTGTCTCCTACTTTAAACGGTGGTTGGAGGGATCTATGTTTGTCCGTCTGCTTTTTGTAATCCTTTGCAGCTTCAGTCAAAGCTTTTTTTTGGTATCCTTCCAACCTTTTTTTAACAAGTTCATCCATTCTGTTACAGACATAGATGTACGGGGTTCTCTAGGTAATTCTGGCATAGGAACAAATTCCATGCCATTGTTGATTTGGAATGGAGTCAGCCCTGTTCTGCTATGTACTGCATTATTATAAGCAACCTCTGCAAATAGTAATAACTCTGCCCAGTTTTCCTGTTGATAATTTACATAGCATCTAATGTATTGTTCCACCATGGCGTTAGCTCTCTCTGCTGCACTGTTGCAGGCTGGATGGAATGCTGAGGATAAACCTTGGGACAACCCAGTAGACTTTAAAAACTCTCTCCAGAACTTAGTGGTAAACTGTACCCCTCTGTCTGATATTATTCTACGTGGTACTCCATGTAGCCTATAGATATGCTTCATGAACAGTTTTGGAAGCTTTTTTGCAGATGGAAGTCTTTTACAGGCTGTAAAGTGGGCGTGCTTAGATAATAAGTCAATAACAGTCCAAATGATTGTATTGTCTCCACTCTCAGGTAATTCAATGATAAAGTCCATTGCAATTTCTTCCCATGGTTATATTGGTTCAGCTACTGGTTGGAGGAAGCCAGGGGGTGGCCCACTTCTATGTTTCATCATGGCACAAATTGTGCAGCTTTTCACATAGTCCTCAATGTCGGGTTTCATTTTTGGTCACCAGAACTGTCTTTGACTCAATGTAGGGTTTTTAAGAACCTAAAATGTCCCCCCAACTGTGAGTCGTGGCTACGCTTTAGTACCATTAGTCTCAGATTTGCGGGTACATAAAGTTTAGTCTCCTTCCAAGCCAGTCCTTCATTCATTGTCAATTCGGCTTGATGCTCCAGGAACCAGGGATCAGTCAATAGGGCTGCTTTCAACTCAGTTGTCAGTTTGTCTTCCAGGCGTTTGGGATTGCAGTTGGCTTTGCCTCAAGTGGTTACTTCGCCTGCCGATTGAGCTTCTGATATCATAGTCTGCACTACTTCCTCTCCGCAACTGTCAAATTGGGGTTTCCTTGACAGCGTGTCCACCAATGTTTTCCCTCCAGGAATATATTTCATGTTGAAGTTGAACTGCTTAAAATATTGAGCACAGTGGACTTGTTTTGGTGATAGCTTCCGAGGTGTCTTTAGAGCCTCAAGGCTTTTGTGATCAGTCCAGACCTTAAATGGCTCCTTCACCCTTTCTAGGAAATGCCTCCAAGTCAACAAAGCCCATCGTACTGCAAATGCTTCCTTCTCCCATACCACCCATCTTCGTTCTATGCCTGTCAGTTTTTGGGACACATAAGCGCAAGGCATTAGTCACTTCTGAGAGTCCTTTTGGAGAAGAATGGCCACGACCATCACATCACTAGCATTAGCTTGGACTATAAAAGGTCTGGTTGGGTCTGGGTGCTGGAGAATGGGCTCAGTTGCGTTTTAAAGTTTCAAAAGCTTTTTGACAATCCATGGTCCAAGCAAAGGGTTGACTGGGCTTTGGTTTGGTGGGGGAAGGCCCTGTTTTTAATAACTCTGTCAAAGGGAGGGCAACCTCAGCAAAAGAAGGAATGATTGTCTATAGAAATTGTCAAAACCCCAAAAGCTCTGAAGTTGCTTTCGCATTTTGAGAGGGTTGCCAGTACAGCGTGGCTTTCATTTTACCAGGGTCCATCTAAATTCCCTGGTTGGATATTCGGTAGCCTAGGTAATCCAGCGACTCCTTGTGAAATTCACATTTTGACAGTTTTACATATAACTTGGTGGCTAAAAGTTTTTTCAGCGCTTGTCTGACCAATTTGACAGGTTTCTTGGTAGTTTCACTGAATATAAGGATGTCATTCAGGTAGACGAGGATCCCCTGGTACAGGTGCAGATATAACACTTCATTGATGAGTTGCATAAATACTGCGGGAGGCCCTTGGAGTCCAAAGGGCATGACTCGAAATTGGAAACTACCCAAAGAGCAGTTGAAGGCAGTTTTCCATTTGTCTCCCTCTTTTATGCAGACTCGGTAGTAAGCTTCTCTCAGATCTAATTTGATGAAAACCTTGCTTTCTGATAGGTGGTTCAATAAGTCTTTCATAAGAGGGAGAGGGCACATGGTTTTGATGCACACAGCGTTTATGCCCCTAAAATCAACACATAACTTCAAGCTGCCATCTTTCTTTTCTTTGAACAAGCAGCCAACCTAGATTTGGCAGGTTCAATGAAACCTCTGTCCAAATTGTTATCAATGTATTTCCTTAATTCAGTCATTTCAGCTGGTGTCATGGAGTACATTTTTGGTTTTGGCAGTTTTGCCCTACGTTCTATGGCACAATCAGTGGCTTGTTGGGGAGGTAAAACATTACATTCCTCTTCACCGAATGCCTTAGCCAAGTCTCTGTATTGTCTGGGTACTTGGGGGGTACCTGGAAGAAGGTCTGATGTGGTGGCTGCTGCTTCAGGTTCTGGATCCATGTTGGGCGGTAGTTTCTTAGTGGGAGGAAGGGGAGGCAGTGGGCCCACACCAATTATGATTTTTCTATATCCATCTTACCACTTGATGGTAGGGGCCCATTTATCTAGCCAAGCAAGTCCCAACATGACAGATTCTGACATTCTTGGAGTTACTATAAACCATATGAGTTTGCAGTAAGCACCCATCTCCAGTTTGATTAACTCTGTCATTTGGGTGGCTGGGATCCCTCCCATCCTCTTGTCAAATCTGATTGGGCATTTAAGGGGTTTTGTCTTTATGCCCAATTGTTCAACAATGGGGAATCTAATAAGACATCTAGAGCATCCAGTATTTATGACAGCTTCTAACTCCCCTGCCTCCCCTGTGTCAGGCACTACTAACTTCACTTTGACAGTAAAAGGTGTGATGGGTGCACTCACCATAGGTCCATCTTCGTCAGTGGCTTCTCTGGGGAGGGTGTGTTGGGTTGGAAGTTCATTGCTCCCTTCTGCATGGATAGGACCTTCTATGGTGTTTCTAGAAAAGTGGCTAGTGTCGGGAGGCTTCCCTTGAATTTTTTGACCCCTGGCGGCTGTATTAGACTTTGACTGTGGAGCTTGTGGAACAGGTGCAAGGGCCAGACAGTCGGCTGCTCTATGGGCATTCTGGCGACAATGATAACACTTTATCACTCTGGTGAGTCGGATGGGAGCAGCTTCAGCAAGTCTGGTCTGTGGTTGTCTGTTCACAGCTTTCCTAGGAGGGCCTTCAGGTAGGGGTCTTTTTTGTTGATTGATGTCGCAGTCTAATTTATATGGCTGTGAAAAGCAGGACTGTATGCCTGAAGTGGAAGGATAGAGGATTTCTCGGGCTGAGCTAGACGAAGGGACACCATTAGGAACGGGATAGTCATAGTTATTAACAATGGATATTCATGATAACATGGAACGTTTAATAGATGACAAATCGTCTGTTCGAATGCTGTTTTTTTATATAAATAAATAAGGCAGTGGTATGCCACGCTTATAATGTCTTGGGAATCCCCCTAATGTTGCAGGCCTTTTTTTTTTTACTTTAGGGTCAATGGCATTTTTAAAATAGCGTAAGATGATTTTTTCAGGCCAGTCCATGAGGTGGCTTGCAACCCTTCTGAAGTCCCATAAAAGGGACCCTGATAAGGGTCACTTGGCCTGTTTCATTTCCATTAATTTGTCCTCATTTTCTGCCACTCTGTCTGGATTTTCAAATCTGAATCTCAGCAAATGAATAAAAGCATGGACATCCTGTAGCTCTGGGGCCTGTTCATAGTGCAGTTGGGCCATCCAGTCAGAAGCATCCCCCCTCATTCATTCCATCTGTTATTGCAGTAACCAGATTGTGTTCTGTTGCATATTGACCTCCAAATTGGTCTATGTGAGACCAGATTCGAGTGAGGAAATAAGCAAAATGTTCATGGCATCCATCAAAAGTGACCTTAAACTGTATCTGGTCTGATCTGGGGGGATTGGTATCGCCCTGGCAACTGCAGGCTGAGCTGGAATGAAAGGGGCCTGACAAGGCATGTATACACTTTGGAAGGGTCTTCTGAGGCCTGGTTGGTTTGGGGCTCTCTGGAAGAAGGGCCTCTGCAGGATTGCTCTGAGTGGGGGCTGATCAGGGACTTGCCATGAAAAGGCCATTTGTTGCCTTATTCCCTGCATGGGGAAAGGGGGTGGTGGCTGTCTCCTGCTGCCTGTACAGATCCCTTTGTTGGGAAGGGATTACTGATTCTCTCTGGGACCAGGCCATTGCTGGTGCTGGCATCCACTGGTACTGGATCCACCCTTGACCAGGATAAAATCCCCACCCTGGAGGGATACTTTCTGCAGGGGGTAAATTTCCTTCTGGGTGTGGTGGGAGGACTTGGAGATTGCAACAAGCCTGTTGTAGTCTGCATCTCTCTTCTCTCCCTTGAAATTCGATCCTGCTGGCCTGGGCTGTTACGCTAGCCATCTCCAACTGATATCAGAGTGAATTCCTCTTCCCTCCTTAACTTTGGAAAAATTTCCACCTTAAGTTGCTGGAATAACTCTGGTAATTCTGCTAACAATCAGCTTCGGGACATAATCCTCTGGCCGTCAGATGTAACTGGACTTCCATACCTCCAATCTGCCTCCTTTGTAGTATGTAAAGGGCTTGAGGGAAAGATTTCTTCAGGCAGCTTTTTCTCCAGTCCCGTCTGACAACTTCCCCATGAGTCTGTTCCTTTGGGCCAGGCTCCTAAATCTTGTCTCTCTTCCGCATGCCTTAAGGCCTGCATCATCTCCTCCAAAGGGGGCTGGGGAATTCAATTAATCTTCAGTGAGCCCCCCAATGACTTCTGTCTCACCTCCCATGTTGGCTGATTCTTCGGATATTGCTGGGATAAATTCTGGGGTTCAGCAACTCCTGGTAGCTGCCCTCTTGGAGTGCTGAAAGTTGTTACAGTTTCGGAATATTGTCAGCATTCCAGGTAAAATCCATTACTGTCAGTAATTCCAAGACACACATCATCTCAAAGTGCTTTTATTAGAAAAGCACCTGGCACATTCTGTGGAATTCCAAAACTAAAAATTTCCTGGCTTCCCCAAAATGTTCCAACCTATAAACCATCCCCTTTTCCCTCATCATCACATCACATGAACCAATCCCAAAGTAAGTTCTAATTCTTTCTGCGCCACACTCTATAATCTTGAACTATCAAAAGAATTATATTTTATCTACTAAGAGCTACTCAATTAACATCACCCCCTCCCACTTTCTCCAACTATGTGTCAGCTATGAATTCCATAGCTGACAGCAAACATATATCTTTATTGTCACAGGGAATTATTTAAAGATTAAATGAGGTAAAATAAATGTTCTGAAGGAAGGCCTTGCTGCAAAACAGCAAGTATATTACTTCTAATAATAGGGTCAAAGATCACATATGTAAAGGTTATATGTGAAAAGAAACCTAGATTTGTGATTCAATTTGGTTAATATCTAAGCAAGATTCATTTGTTTAATTTGTTAATATTAAATTAATTACAACATTGTAATACTTGGGACATGCAGTTTGGCTTTTTTTCTGTCTGCCTGCTATCTGTCTAGGACTTATGTTTCTGTATTTGCACATCCATTTTTTAAAAAATGAAACAACATACCGTTGTGTGCTACTCACACAAATGAAACCTTTATTTCTGGTAAGATTGACAATAATTCCTATAAATGAGGCATCTTTTTAAAATAATTTATGGATTCACAGGAAGGAATAATGGATTGGAAAATAGTCCTTTCCAAAAAAAAGGGGTAACCTAGTAGCTCTAAAAAATAATAACTCTACATAGCCTTCATGGTGCATAACAATATGCATGTGAGTTTAATAGTATTAATGGGTTATTATTAGTCTTAGAATAATATCAAGGAATAATATCAGTCAGGAAAAGAAGCTTTCATGATTCCTTTCTGTTTCAACTTTTTTCTACTTTGTCCAAATATCTTAGCAAAGAAAATCACAATGGAGAAAAGATGAAAATAAGATCTAAGAAGAACTTTCTATTAGATCTACCACTTCTTTTCCTGAAATGTTTTCCTTTTACTTCCTCTGATTTTGAACATTTAACAGCAGCGTCATGCAATTTTCTGATAAAAGATTAAAGTAGTAGAAAATGCTTTACCATACATCTGTGTGTCACACTTTGTTACAAGCACAGGACCTGAAGCAATTAAAGTGCAGTACTTTCCACACTTAGCACAAATACATGATTGCATCTAGGATGGGTAGATGGGAAAGGAGACTTCCTGAAACTTTACTGGTTGCACAGAATAATTGTTTAGAAATGATAAGAATGTATCTTCAATCATATGAGCTACAACTGTTGAAATTCTGCTTCCTGAATGAATTTTTAAGTTTTTAAAAATACCATGATAGAGTTTCTTTGTATCTTTTCTTGGATTTAATTGAAGCATGAACAGCCAGGTAGTTTGTAGGTTTCTGGAAAGATTGTTATGCAGTCAAATATAGGATACACACAGGGATGGGCTTCAAAAATTTTAGCAAAGGTTTCTCTGTCTGGTTGTTGAATGGGCATGACCATGGGCATGACCATGGCCTAGTCAGCCTAGGTGGGGGTTTTTTTTGCCCTCCCTGGGCTCCATAGGCTTTTCTCGAGCTTCCAAGAGGCCAAAAATGGCCTCCCTGGACTCTGGAGGCTTTCTGGAAACCAGAAACGGGCCCATTTCTGGCCTTCCCAAATTTCCAGGACACCCGTTTTTCATCCTCCTTGAGCCTCCATGTGCACCCTGCATCCAAAATCTGCCTCCAAAATGGCTGCATGGAACCTCCTGGGAGGGGAGGGAAGGAATGGGTGGGGCCAGCCAGGAGTGGAATTTGGGGGGGGGTTCTCCAAACTGCACAGAATCTTAGCTAAGGGTTCTCCTGAACCCCTGCAAACCCCCAGCAGCCACCCCAGGATACACACACACACACAACACACACACACAGAGTCCTTGGTCACTAGGTGTTACTGTAAATCAGGGGTGTCAAATTCACAGCTCACAGGCAAGATATGTCACACGCTGACCATGCAATACATCACGTGACAACAACATGATGCCATGAGTTTGATACCCCTGCTGTAGATGAAAGCACTCCAAATCCTATGTATGGCAATTTCATCCACATGTTCTTTTACTTTGCTAGTATAGGAGGTGGGCAGGAATGAAAATATATTTCCTTTACCTCAAACTGAAAGAGAAAGGTTAGAGAAAAATGCCAGTGAGATTTTCAGGACAGTAATATTATTAGTTTCATAACAATGTACATCAATAACTAAAATGGAATGAAAGAAAAGGACTAGAATCTACCCAAGAAAGGAGATTAGCCAAGAAAAGTGACTAGAAGCTAAGAAATATGATCGGCATGTGAGTTTGGATTTCTGTTTTCTTACTCTTAATTCATACTCTTAAGTGATGTGGACAGTTGTTCCTCATCAACTGAGCAAACCATTTCCAATGACACCAAATGTGTTAATTTCATTACACCTTGAGTCCTTATGTGAGATCAGCTTAAATCTTCATTAGCTGTTTGATAAAAAGTACTACTTTCTATTGCCTATTCTAACAACTTCCCAAAAAAGGTTGTGGAAAATGTGTTATAATTTGCTGCTCACTATCTTGGAGACAAAGTCAGTTGACCTGCTGTGGATATGACTGGAAGTGTATTTGTGAGTCTTGGGAGATGCTTTCACCTTAGCTATTTCCCTGTCAGTGTTTCCCATTATACCTTGCTTCCTGACTACTTTTGATGCCTGTCATCTCCCACTCATCCATTGCACACATATTTTATGTTTTTGACATTACCTTCTCTTCAGGCTTGCATCAAGATGGAGGAGTTTTCATTATTTATCGGAGAGGAAGAGGGAATGTATTACTGTTTACTGTCAGTTTCCATGTATTTGTCATTTTCAATTACTAGCCAAACCATTCTGTAAGAGATATGGCTGTCCAGCAGCTAGTCAATTTCTGTCCTTTTACTTTAGAGGAATTACATAATTACAGAATTTTAGTATGATTTGTCTATATTTTCTCCCAGGCTAGTTTTGGTATCTTTCTATATGTTTATTTTTATTTTTTTCATATTTGTTTAAAACTTGGGAATTGTCTAAGTGGGGTGTGGGGGAGGAGTTAGACAAACATAAAGAAGACAAATTTTGAAGTCATTTCTGCTCCAGTGCTATAATTGATGGATATTTCTCCTGCTGGTTAATAACAAACTGAGATGCCAGCAGCAAAGCTGAAAGAAAAAACTTAATCACCATTCTTATAACAAGCAGCACATTTAAAAATCAAAACATTATTTGACAGTGGCTTGGAACAGGTACAGTTAGGATAGTCAATGAAAACCGCAAATTTCGGCTGTTATTGTTTTGCACAATTTCAAAGACTTTAATTCAGTAATGGGGAAAAGGCCCTTATTCTAGAGTTCTATCTATTCTCCTTTATATGAATACACTGACTACAAGTATGTTGTAATAATACAGGGAGACTTTTAACAAGAAACCAGTTGCTGCACTTAATAATTAGCAATATCTATTCCATGTGGTATTTGAAGTAATATTGCAGGAAGCAAAGAATAAATTTATATAATTTCATATTCAAGTAACAAATGTTGTTAAATAATTCTACTTTAGATACAGAGAAAAATGTAATGTGCTCCCTCTGCAAATGAAGTGAACGGCAATTAAAGATTTTACCAGGGGTGCAATTCAACTGGTATAGCAACCAGTTCGGTGAGAGAGCGCTTTGTGTGTGTGTGTGTGTGTGTGTACCAAATGCGCGTTCTGCTCATATGCTCCGCGTGCATGCTCAGCTAAAAAAGCTAATACTTACCTTCAACTGGAGCTGAAGAAAACAGCTGAGGCATGGCTCAGAAAAAAGACATAAAGCACAGGAAAGAGCAGGAGCGGAAAGGCTGGCCCACATGCTCGTCAGAGTGAACCAGTTCGGAAACAGCTGATCATCAGAACAAAGGGTTTGCCCAAACTGGTACGAACTGGGAGAATCCCACCCCTGGATTTTACTCTACAGAAATGGAAATTTAGGCTCTTCATCACTGATAGCCTTTGTCACCATATGTGCCTTTCTGTTCTGACCCAACCCTGTTACCAGCAAGAAAATCTCAAACAAACGCAGCAACTCAAATCTTCTCAGCTTTAATCTACAAATAACTTTGTAGATAAAAGATCGCTTGCAGCCAATTAGTCCAACCAGAAAAGCCTTGACAGAATTCTTCAGATAAGTCGGAATCTCCACACACAATGCAAAAACTTTTTGAAACCAGGCTTATATTGCCTGGAGGGAGGGTCCATTACGTTGCATCCTTATTCCTGAGTCGCCTGTGGTGCTCCAGCTGTTCTCTTCTACAAATCATCCTGCACTCATGCGAACTTGACACAGGATCCTCGGGAACCTCCTCGTCACTGCTGCCAGCCCCCACAATCCCTGAAGGCAGCAGTACACTCCCTGATAGTCCTGGCCCCTCATCAAAGTCATTGCTCTTCTCAGCCATCTGTACCTGCTGCTGGCTAACCACAACACTTTCTCTCTTTTTAATATGTACTATCCTCATCAACTTTCAGCTAAAAAAAAGTCAGACCATATTTTAGAGGTCTTTGTGTACCTTTGTGCTAATATAATTCCCTTAGGAGTGAAAGAAGATGACTATAACAACCTTTCTGCAGGCAGAATTTTAGAAAATAAAATAAACAATCATATGTCCACATAGATATGCTCATGCACTCACTAAAACACATTATCCTGAACCACTACAAATGATAGTTACTGTAATTTATAAGGAATTACTTGAAGCACAAAAATAGAAACATTTAAAATATACTGACAGTTTTATTTTTCTCTAATTGCTTGACAGTAATAAATATGAATGTTATCTGTAGAAAGAATTTATTGATATCTGCTTTGCCACAAATTCTCAAGGGACCTCTTGAGAACCTTTCCCCTTCACCTTTATACACTAAAAGGGCAATTCTACCAACCAGTAATACTCTAAATTGTATTTCGTGATAATTTGCTTCTCTATAAGCATGTGCAGGACTATAACTTGACTGTTTTTTTACAGTATATTCAATCTTACAGAGTTTTACATTGAAGAAAATCCTGTATGTACTATATATGCATTCTATATGCAAGCTATATGCATGTCTATTGAAAAATAAATCCAATTTATTTGAATGGGGGAAAAGTCTAGAATACTATATGTGCATATATAGTAGCATCTAGCCTTTTTGTAACATTTCTTGATTAGAACGTCTGCATTCTGAAGTGACATTCACATCTCATGAATATGATTTTGAAGTTCTCTGTATATATAATTTTGTTCTATTTTCCGACCAGGATTTCATGGTGTTGTAATGAGAATATTGGATGAGAATTGGGAAGAACCAATTTCATGCTGAACCATGCAAAGTTCCCTCCAATCACTGAAGCAATCACTTGTCTTTCAGTGGATGGGAGTTGGAAAAAAATCTTGAAGAAGTGTAATATATACTTTATGCCAGAAAAAAAGATAGAATAAAAATCTAATGAATAAATATTGTTATTTGCCTTATCCTATGTAGCATTATAATTACCCTGCATGGTTGTACAGGTTAAGAATGTCTTTCCATTCTTAGGTTATTTTAGTGCCACTGCTATAATGGGAAGAAATATTTTGGTTTCTTTATTGTAATGGAAAATGTGATAAATAACTCAAGTTGTGCCAGCCATTTTGTGTTTAAGATATAAGAGGAGCTTTGGCCAAAATTAAATGACTACATTTGACTACATTTGAGAACTGAAGCAGAAAATCCCAGAAGTATCTCTTTGTTTAGTATTTCTGAACCCAGAAATACTAAATAATAACAATTTTGTAAATTAGGGAGGATGGGATGGGTGGATCTGTGTGTAAGTATTCTGTTGAAATGAAGTCAAAGCTGCAAAGAGGCATGTTAATGAATCCTTATCTAACTTTATGCCAAGTAAATCTCTGACTTGCCAACACTTCTTTCCTTTTTCCTTATCTGCTGTGATTTTGTAGATATCAAATCTTCCCCCTGATTCATTGTTTATTTATTTATATCATACCTCTACTATTTTTACAAATAACTCAAGGTTATTAGTTCAACACATCTTCCTCCTCCGATTTTCCCACAAAACAATATTGTGAGATGGGTTGAACTGAGAGAGTGGATGGCTAGTCATGCAGCTGGCTTTCATGAATAAGTGGGACTTGAACTCATGGTTTCCTGCCTTCTAGACAGTGGTGACATTCAAAATTTTTTACTACAGATTCTGTGG
Organism: Bungarus multicinctus; assembly: GCA_023653725.1. NCBI lineage: Eukaryota > Metazoa > Chordata > Lepidosauria > Squamata > Elapidae > Bungarus > Bungarus multicinctus. The sequence goes on from CM042844.1 coordinate 36,981,747, forward strand.
GCATGGCTTGGTGGGTGTGGCAGGGGAAAGATACTGTAAAATCTCCAGTCAGAGGTAGTATTTGCCGGTTCTCCAGACTACTCAAAATTTCCACTACCGGTTCTCCAGAATTGGTCAGAACCTGCTGAATACCATCTCTGCTTCAAACCTTAACCATTAGATCAAACTGGCTCTGATCTGCGTAGGCAGATATTTCTTTCTTCCCTCCTGAAGCTGTGTATTCCATGGAGTAGGATTAGAAGTGGGCTGTTTTTCCTTGTTGTAATTTTAAATATGTGAGAAGTTTGGAAGCAAGCTTTTGTTTAACTAACCACAGTTAAAATTTTGTCTGCTAAACTTAGCTACGAAACATAATAAGTCTATTATTTAACATTTATTTCCATAAATGTTGAGATTAGCCACAGTTTAGGATGCATTAAACTGATATTAATTGGAAACAGATGCAAAATATTCCATCTTACTCTTGCTGCCATGCTGAAGGAGGTGCTGAATCTTTGATATCATCATACAACATAAAGTATTGTTTGACATGCTATCCCTGCAACAAAGTGGTGAGGAGAGTGAGGATTGATTCCATGTTGTTCTATAAAAAGTAATACATCTGCAACACTTTTGAACAGCATTAACTTTGCTAAGCCTTATAAAATAAATAGGCAACCAAGAAAGAAAAACAGTTTAAACTTTTTCTGGTTTTTTAAAAAACAACAACAAAACAGCAGAAGTCAATGAAAGCTATTAAAATAATATCAAGTTGATATTTTGGAGAAATGAGATTTTGCTCCTTCTGTTACGCAGATCCCACCTGCCCTATGTCCATTCAATGACACATATGCCACTGCATGGATTGGGTGGCACAACTTCATTGCTACATTCATTACTCATTGCCAACTGTATCACCTTGCCTAGGAACTTATGACCTTCCAATATCTGATCTCTTTGTGAGGTAAAGTTCCTGATAAAGATTAAGGAAAATACTTTGGACACATATAAATGTCCCCATAAGTGTCCCATTGAGCTGTATAGGTGATGAAAAGAAACAGTAAAAGAATAACAAGGACATTTGCTTTGTTTGACTGTTCTATTTGAAATAACTAGAGAATGTATGATGTTGTGACAGGAATATCAGCATTTAGGATGTGGTGAAATAGCTTGCCAAGAAACGGAAGATCAAACTTTTCTTGTTTTGCTCCTTTTCTATGTATTTATTTTTTATTTATTTAATCACACTTTTATACCGCTCCCTCTCCCAAAAAGGGACTTGGGGCGGTGTACAGCCTACTAAAAGCATACAATAAATACACAATAAATACAATTAAAAATAAATTAAATAATTAGATCCGGCTGTCTATTCAAAATTTAAGTTAAAAATTAAAACTAATAAAACCCCAATTTAGATTAATTAAAACCAAAAAACATAGTTACTGGGCCAGGCCGGCCTGTTCGAAAAGCAGGGTTTTCACTGCGCGCCGGAAGGTCAGAATATCCGTCATAGCCCGTATCTCCGGGGGGAGATCATTCCATAGGGAGGGAGCTCCCACAGAGAAAGCCCGAACTCTCGGGGCCGCCAGCCGACAACAGTCAGGCGGCGGCACCCCAAGTAGGGCCACCCTGTGGGAGCGTACTGGGCGGCGGGAGGTTGTTGATGGCAGCAGGCGGTCCCGTAAGTACCCAGGTCCCGAGCCATGGAGCACTTTAAATACCATCAGTACCACCTTGAATTGAATCCGGTAGGCCACAGGAAGCCAGTGCAGCCTGCGGAGAAGTGGTGTTACGTGTGCGCCTCGAGGGGCGCCCACGATCACCCACGCGGCTGCATTCTGAACTAACTGCAACCTCCGGAGACTCTTCAAGGGGAGCCCCATGTAGAGAGCGTTGCAATAATCCAAGCGGGAGATAACGAGGGCGGAAGTGACTGTGCGAAGTGCGCCCAGATCCAGAAAGGATGTATATGAAATGACAAATAATGTTGAATTATTCTGCTGATATGCATACTCGCAACTGTATACATATAATAGGGTAACCATTGAAATTTGAAAATACTGGAATAAAGGTTTGACTATGTCAGACAAAAGTAAAATGTTACCTTGTGGTGCTCTCAACCAATGTGGTTTCATTTTATTTTCCTACCCTCAAAAAGGAATAAGATAATGTGAAAACTGAGTCCCTCATAGATCTGATAATAACAACTTTTAAACATTGTAGTATGAGGATAATGCTGGTAATCCTTCTTTAGTAATTGTTTCTTATGACAGTGATGAAAAATTAACTTTACAATTGATCCTCATGGTTATGAATTACATAGGTCTGTAAAGCAAAGGAAAGCTGAAGTAAGTTCATAAGCACAGCTGTAGTTTCACTTAGCAACAGCTTCACTTAATGACCAAGTTGCAAGTCGCTAAATGAGGACTATTTTTAATCTGTCTTATTCACCAACAAATGAATGGTTTGTGGGAACAGCTGAAGAAATCAACCTGAAGAAGCTTTACAAATATAAGGCTAATGCCCACTGGATGCCAGCATGTAGTTAGAATTTTCTCCTTATTGCTGCCACCCAGTGGTGGTATAGATGATTGAATCTCAAATCTGCTAACTACATTATCCAAGAATTGCTAGGATTAATCAAGAATAACTAGCAGTTGTGGCAGTCCTATTGATTCAGGCCTCCATAATGGTCCTAGTTTCGCATGTGGCTCCTTGGGAAAACTAATTACTAACTCCTGAGTTTTTGTACTTAATGATTATTTCTGAGAATTAATAGTTTCCACTTTACCACTTAAATTGTTTAGTAACCCAGAATTTCTTGCTATTTTCATGGTTTTTTTACTTCAATTTTTAAAAATATGTGCTATTGGAGAAATTAGGCTTGGGATCATATTCATGAATTGTGGGGAACTAGTTACTTTCTTCCTGTACAGTTATTATTTTTTTAAATGACTCAGATTTACTTGTCTCAAAGATGTTTTTTTTCAAGAGGCAACTGGACTTTCTGGTTTTTCTTCTGGTTTTTATAAATATATAAAATTTTATATAGTATGTGTATAATAAATAAGTTAAAACCAGCCATTAAAGTCCAATTACAGGATTGTAATTTTTAAAGTTTAGTAGTTTTCTTCTACCTTTCTATAATGCCTCCTTCTCCCAAAATTCTTTGTTTGGAACTCATATTGACATTATTATTTTATCTCCATTAAACTCTGTTCTATTCCTTTTATTGGACATGACTATTGGGACTTGTGGATCTGCTTATTATTGGTTCCCATTTCTTCAAATTTTAGTTTAACATACAGTTATCTATCCTAATTTCTGCATCATCAACTTCAAAGGACACTACCTGCCATTGGGGTACCATTTGTATCATATATTTATTCATTATAATTCCTTCAAATTAGTAATGCCTTTTCCTTCTCTTTCTTCTTTGTTATGGAGCTATCCAACTATTTATTGGAGTGCACGAAGAATAATGCTCACGAAGAAAGGTCATAAATAAAACTAAAATGAATATAGGAACTGCTGCAATTCCCTTTATATGTAGTACAAAGTAGATAGCTCTGAATTATGGTCATGCAGAAATGTATTCTCCATCTTTTCCAACACAATAGTTCCATCTGAATAGCTGGGAAAAATATTGATCAAGACAGAACTTGAAACCAAATATAATAAAATAGCTTTGTATCTTACACAACGAAATGCTATTTTAGATGACATTGATAAATATTTACATGAATACTTACCTGAATCCTTAATCGCAAATGCATTTCAAATGGGAATGACGTCACTTCTGATATTGGATGCACAATGTGTTTGAGTTGTGGGAAAACTAAATAGGCAAAAACAAAAAACAAACAAACAAATGAAATACCATCATGGTGAAATCTTTGGAATGGTCTTCCCAAACCATCTGCAAAACAGCTTGGTTCCTAAAAATCCTTTCCAGGCTCAAAGAGCTTTCCTCACTACAAGATAAATGAACTAGTTTGGCAACAAACACTATGGCTTGGTGCCACAAGAAAGGAAAGTATCCTATATTTTCCACTTGTGAGATCAACTCTCTTGACATCAACAAGAAAGTTAGTTACTTTCTGGCTGGAAGATATGGATACTTTTTGTAGCTGTTTGCTGATTATTTCTTGCAGTGAATGGAGAAAAAAATAAAAATTATCACAGGCAACATAAATTGTATCAGCCAATAGTAAAATAGGTAGTAATTTACATAGCCATTTGTTGATGATGCTACTGATTAAATACTGCACATATGTTCTGTTACAGATGTTTCTAAGGATGGCTTTATTCATCAAGCTAAAGTGTGTGTGTATGTGTGAGTTTGAGTGTGTGTATGTGTATGTGTGTGAAAATAAAGGTATTTCTCCATTCCAACTTCTGGATAAAAATCAAGATCAGCCTTTATTCATTTTAATTAATTATCAATCTTAGAAGGAAATAGACTGAAGTATTCAGGTGACAGCCAAATCATGCTTGATTATAAAGCCAAACATTTTCCTAGTTATACTCGTTGTTGGTAAGGATAACTCAAAGTCATACCTAATTTTATCTTAAGTGTTTTGAAGGAAAAGCTATCATCCATGGAAAATATTTGTTCTATTTACATAGAATGGTACTCTTGTTTTTAAGAAGAGATTGGAAACCATTGGTTTAAAAAGAATATAGGGCAGGGGTGTCAAACTCAAGCCCTGCGGGTCAGATCCAGCCCACAGTGCTTAAATCTGGCCCATGGGGGCACCTGGATATAGCAAAGGACCAGACTATGGTGCCTCTGGCAGCCAAAAGAGGGCACGGGGCCACACACAGCCCCCATGCACCCAATTTTTGGCCTGGATGACCTCCTGCAGTAGGGCCACTTTAGCCGGCAAAATGTTGCAGGAAGCATCCAGGCCAAACATGGGCCACTTGGGACACACACACAGCCCCCTGCTCTTCATTTTGGCCAGCAAAGTGCTGCAGAAGACATCCAGGTCAAAAATGGGATGTGATGGGGCTACACATGGCCCCCATGCCCCATTTTGGCTGGTAGGGTCTGCAGGAGATATCAGTATCTTGTGCTTCCATGGAGAAGAATTCCAATGCTAATCCGGCCCTCAAAGAAATCCAGTTTGACACCCCAAGTACAGGGTTTCTTGCTTGAGTAGGGGATTGGACTAGGATCGGACTAGGATCTCCAAGGTCCCTTCCAATTCTGTTATTCTGGATGAAAGTTTGTCCATTCTACATACTATTTAACAAGAGCCTTGAAATATCCCTTGAATGATATCAGATACAGTGAAATGTGTTGCGTTTGATGTTTATTAATCAGTAATGAGTGATTAATGAATATAATTAATGGTATAATTTGCATCTACATTTATAAATTGCCACTTAAAATATTATGCAAATATTTTTTTCTCCTTATTCAATGATGTGATTCATACTTTTAGCATTATATTCTTCTTTAAATAATCTTGTTTTAATAAAACTATTTCCTGTGATTGTTACTCTTCCATTAAACATTTTAACTGTTTTATATATAACTATCTATTAATTAACATATAGGCATATTATTCTACCATATGCTTGTTGTTTTGGAAAAAATGTTTTTTTAAATAGGCATAATGGCTATTTATTCAGATATTTTTTTCCCCTGGAGTAGCAACAAATATGAATTGAAATAGCTTTTTCATTGATAATTTAATCATACATGATTAAATACAATTTTAATGAAGAGATGAACATTGGAACCAAATATAATTTTGAACTATTATTACCAGATGTGATTGTTTAAGCACAAAATATACATAAAAGAGATTGCGGGATTATAAAATGAATAATCTTTAAAGTCTATCCTAGTACCATATGTCTAATTTTCAGGATTTTTCCATTGTACTCTCTCTCTCTTTGCTAGATTTTAAAAAGGGAGGAAAGAATCAATTCAATTTGTGAATTAGCTGGAAGCAGAAAAGGAAGGATGGGGGAAAAAGTTTGGGGGGGAAGGAGCTGACATTTTAAGCTAGAGAATCTCTACAGAAAACAGATTTCTCTTTGCAATCAAGATAACTTAACAACCATAAACAAGTTGTCAGAGGGAAAAAATTACATTTTGCTGCTGCACAGACCACATACAGATGACTGATTTCTCTTTCAAGTTCAAGCACACAAAAGAGTTGTTTATACTTTTCAGCAACTGACCCAGGCTGGCATGACAATCTTCAAGATCCAAGCAAGAATGGCTAAAGGGCTTTCAAAATGCTTCTTGGCAAGTAATGCAGGATAACAATCAGAGGATGTATAAATAGCTTAAATGTTTGATAAGAGGAAAATGAAGTTGCTGCATTCTTAAGCCATGCTTTCTTACAGAGATTTAATCAGAAAGGGTTTTTTGTTGCATTATGTATTTAGGTATAGATTTCTTATGTGTGCTATCATTCTGTATGCTTGCCACAACATTGATAAAATGAAAGATTTATATGAATATTTATATATTCATATAAATCTTTACCTATAAATATAAATCATATATATCTGAGAGTTATACCTAGCTATTGCTATGGACATATATTATGAATATAACAAGTTACTGATACAAAATAAGACTTCACTTAGGAATTCATTTAAATTTAACAAATGGTGTTTGGGAGATGGATTGAAGTCCTTGTTTGAAGAAAGCAATTGCCTTTCTGAGGTTTGATGGGATGATATTGAGTAAATGTCTTCTGGATACCTTCAGGTTATCATTATTCATAACCCAATTGTATTTGCTTCCTGTATGAGAAAATTTTAATTATTCTACAGCAAGAATTTTTGCTGAACTTAAATGGGGCGACTGAGGGCACTGCAGAAACTCATTTTATTACTTTGGGGAAGTGCTTTATTCCAGGGGCCTTGGATCTGTGCTCCCTGGTGCAGCCCTAAGTATAACAAGCTCCTATAATAAATAAATCCAATGAATTAAGAATTTGACAAACTACCTGGTTAGGAAGCAAAATTAGTCATAAAAACCAAAGCAACATACTAGTTTTGAAATAATGGCCTCAGAAGAGCAGATTAGTATTAACATTTACACAACTATAGCAATAGTACTCTATGAAAAAATCCAGGTCAAAGATGTAACTTCCTTGGTTCCAGTTGGTTGCTAGGCAACATCCATGCAGAGCTCTAATTAGATCTACATTCAGAGTGACCCTTATTAATACCCACTAAGAATAAATTAATCCTTAGATTACATCTTCTTGGTATCCAAATCTTAAACTAGTACTGGTTTTCAAATGTGAATGTTATAAGAGACCATAGGGATAAAGGCAGTGGTGGGATTCATTTTTTTTTTAACTGTCGGTTCAGTGGGCATGGCTTGGTGGGTGTGGCAGGGGAAGGATATTGTAAAATCTCCATTCCCATCCCACTCCAGGGAAAAGATACTGAAAAATCTCCATTCTCTCCCCATCTCACTAACCTGCTTTCCAGCTCCGGTTCTCCAGAACTGGTCAGAACCTGCAGAACCTGCTGAATACCACCTCTGGATTAAGGGTTATGAGACAATAGCAATAGCACTTAGACTTATATACCACTTCACAGTGCTTTACAGCCCTGTCTAAGCAATTTATAGAACCAGCATATTGTCCTCAACAATCTGACCTTGGAAGAATGGAAGGCTGGAGTCAACCTTGAGCCAGTGAGACCGAAACCCTGAAAATCAGAAGTAGCCTGCAATACTGCATTCTAATTACTGCAATACCACAAGCCATACACTGTAATACAGGGGTCAGCAACCTGTGGCTCCTTCATCCCTCTGTTGTGGCTCCTTGTCACTGGTTGGCTCTACAATTGATAGGGCTTTTGGTTAGGAGAGGTAGAGGAAAAAGGACACTGTGCTAAAAGGAAACTCTATGGTGAGGGAACCGAACTTCTGGTCTGCTCTAGGGATTGAACGGAGGGGCTTCCAGTTATGACTTTTGTGGCTTTTTGAGTGTTTAAGGTTGCCAGCCCCTGATGTAATGGAAAATGGGAAATCTTTGAGTCTCCTGAAGACAAACTTGGGCGTGATATTTATTTATTTATTTATTTTCATTTGTCAATCGCTTACAAGATAATAGGTATAAGTATATACATAGTTATGAATACATAAAATGGGTACATATATGAAAGATAAAAGAAACAATAGGACAGGAACAGTAGGCAAGTTGGTGTGCTTATGCACACCCCCTACAGACCTCTTAGGAAAGGGGTGAAGTCAATAGTAGACAGTCTAAGGTTAAAGTTTTTGGGGTTTGGGGAAGAAACCTCAGAGTCAGGTAGAGTATTCAGACACTGACCACTCTGTTGCTGAAGTCGTATTTCTTGAAATCAAGGTTGGTGCAGTTAACCTTTGTATCTATTGTGTGGTCTTGTGTTGTTATAGTTGAAGCTGAAGTATTCATTGACAGGTAAGTCATTGCAATGTATGATTTTATATACCATACTTAGATCAGACTGAAGACGGCGTAATTCAATGTTTTCTAGGTCTAGAATTTCAAGTCTGGTGGCATAAGGTATTCTACAATGAGTAGAGGAGTGGAGAACTCTTTTTGTGAAATATTTCTGGACTTTCTCAACTGTGCTAATATCAGATATGTAATATGGGTTCCAGACTGAAGAGCTGTATTCGAGTATTGGTCTAGCAAATATTTTGTATGCTCTAGTTAGTAGCGTGATATTAAAAAGCTACGTAGAATTAGATTAACAACTCTTAATGCCTTTTTGGCTGTAACTTTTGGTAGTTACAGTGGGCTCTAGCACTTAGATCATTAGAGATGAGTGTTCCAAGGTCCTTTACAGAGCTTGGATCACCAACAAAGTCTTGACTATTCAGCTTGTATTTTATTTTCTGATTTTTTTTTGCCAATATGTAAGACAGAACATTGATTTGTTGAGATTTGAAGTTGCCATTTGTTTGACCATTCTGATACATAGTCAAGATCTTTTTGACGGGTAGCAGTATTGTCTGTGGTATTGAACAGCTTTACATCATCAGCGAAGAGAACGCAATTGCTCTTAATATGATCACAGAGGTTATTTATGTAGAGTATGAAGAGAGTTGGTCCTAGAACACTGCCTTGGGGGACACCACTATTGACAGGTACAGAATTTGATAGGATACTCCCAATTTTGACCATTTGTTGTCTGTTTGACAGAAATGCTTCTATCCAGTTAAAGTATGCAGTTGTCCAGAGATACCATAAGATTTTAGTTTTAGGAGTAGTTTGTTGGGTACCACTGAATCAAAGGCTTTACAGAAGTCTATATAGATTGCGTCTATTGTTTTGCCCTGATCGAGTTGTGTAGTCCATATGTTTTTGCAGTGTAAGAGTTGCAGATTACAGGATAGTTTTTTTTTTAAACCAAATTGTTTATTAGAGAATAAGTTGTTTGTCTCTAAGTGGAGGATAATGGATTGGTTAATAATTGATTCCATGACTTTACAGGTGATGCAGCATAAGGAGATTGGTCTGTAATTCTCAACTAGGTTAGGGTCTCTTTTTTTGAAGATGGGGATGATCGTGGCTTGTGACCATAGGTTAGGCAAGGAGCTGGTCCTGGAAGATTTTTCAAAAATTATGCTTAGAAGTTCTGCTACGGCAGTAGATAGCTTTGTCCAAAAGACAGAAATGGTTTTAGATTGCGTAGTGCTTTTTCAACATTGTCTTCTGTAAAATAGATATGTATTAGATCATTGTAGTTTTCTGTGGCTTGGCTAGGAAATACTGGGCATGATACATTGCTGTTTACAAATACTGAACCAAAGAATGTATTAAAGATGTTGGCTTTAATGGTGTCGTCATTGCAGTCTTTACCATTAGGTCCTATCAGTGGTGGGATGGAACTTGAGTCTTTTAGTTTGTTGTTTACAAAATTGCAAAAAGCATGGGTGGAATTGGTGCGTAGAAGGTTTTCCTCTTGTTTAATGTGATAATTGGTGCATTCTGTATTTTAATTATTCTGTATTTTAAGATATAGTAGCTTACCTTCTATTTCTCTAAATATGGGAGAGTCTTGAATTAATTTTTTAAAAAAATCAAATGTCATAGGACTTGATGTTATTTAAACTTTTCTGAGTCTTTGCAGTCATGCTAAAAAGCTCAGGTAATAGTGGGCATTGACTTGGTTGTCCAGTTACTTTCTTATAGTCTCTGAATCTAATACTGCACTGTGGTTGTTTTTATTCTCTTTCAAAGAGGCTTGATATTTCTTTGAAAATTCTCTTGGTATTTCTGAACTTAATTGACTGTTGGTGGTAGCAAAGAGTATTTTTGTTTTTTATTACACATTTCCCCATCATTCTGAAACCTTCCCAGCTAACAAACTTGCCATCTGCTCAGGCCAATTTCCATTGAGATTTAGTTGAAGGATGACAAGTTTAGGAGCTGAAGACCATTGGAGAGATGATTAATCATGCCTCATGACTAAATATAACCACAAGAAAGCCATGTCTATCCAATAATTAAACCAAACGTAATGTTTCTGTTAGTAGAAATTTTAAAAGCAAAATAGTTTACAGGAAATGGAGGAATTAACAGTTCCATTTTTTTCAGGTTGGGGAACAACTTTGGAATTCTAAGAGAGAATGATGGAAAGAAATTGTTCCTGGGGTAACTTATTCCTAATACTGCTTCTTTGGTATACATGAATAATGGGAAATAGTGGTGAAGTCATTAAGATGAGGCTTTACTTTCCTTCCATATAATTTCAGTCACATATAGAAAGGAATTCAAAGTAAACTCATAATAGGACTTGTCTATAAACCTTTCATTTTATGTGCTTAAGTTATATGTTCGGGCTTCGCAGTAAGACACATACTGCTTTTAAGTTTCTTTCCTAATTTCAAAAAGTGGCAGCTGAAAACTAATGGAATTTCTCCCTAAACATAGGATAATTCATTTCAATCATTATATAGACTATTCTATTTATGTTAAGAGCTCAGGAAGTTCTTTAAAAGCAGATTACACATAGTATATATACCTAAGGGAAAACTATTTCTGGCCACTCTCTCTTTACTTAGCAACAAAGGTTTGCAACAACTACACAATAATTTAACTGGAAATTATGGATGTGTGTGTTTGGCAGCTGTCTTCATCCCATTGTATAAGACAATGACTATATTAAAAAAAACCTCTTAAAAGATCTTAAACCCTTAGGAAAAAGGTTTCTTTAAAACATCAGTATGTAGTATGACAATTGGGAAGGATTACATCAAAGTTCCAAGGTCTGAATTTAAAATTCAGTTGCAAAAACAACCACATTACTAACTTAACAGTAATTCACTTAACAACAAACTATGGCAAGAATGGTCGTAAAATAGGGCAAAACTCACTTAACAAATGTCTTGCTTAGCAATATAAATTTTGGGCTCAATTGTGATGGTAAGTTGAATACTACCTATATAGGAGTAATTTGAAACTTCTGTTTGAACTGAATTCTTTGTCTTCTTTGACATTCCTAATTGTGTCCAGCAAACCTATTGAGAACAGATACAATTTCAGGATACCATGTACTTTATTCTAAAGATTAACCATTTTATATTATTTCTTTTTCACCCCAATATTATTTTAAATTCAGAAGTAGGAGTATCTATTTTTCCCCAGATTGTATCCTTTTTTGCTGCTTGAGGCTTTACAATAATGTATTTATGAATCATCACAGACTAAGCTATGTAGAATATTGGTAAAAAATGAACATGTAATTGGCCTTACCCATATTCAGTTAATTTGCAAATGTTTTTTCTTTGTTAAAAAAGTTATAATAAGGTAGATTGTTATAGACATTGCAATTAGGAAACTCCTCCCCTGTTTTTTTGTAAAAAAAAAATAAATAAATTGATTAAATTTTGTTTTGTTTTGTTTTGCCAAATATTGGAAACAGTGGATCAGTGATAACTCTGCATTCATAAATCTAATATATGCATGAAAAAGTATCTTAAATGAATATTTTAGGCTTAGGAGAATAATTTATAGCTTTTCAATTTAATTTGCTATTTACTGTATTCAAAATCTTTTCTCCAAACAGCACAAGAGAATGCAAATCAACATGCAGACTGTTTTTGAGTTGCATGTCAAGGACACACACTCTGAAGGAAGTTGGATAAGGACACTAATAATATGAGGGCCTAAGAGTAAAAGTAAACTTGGTTTAATTTAACTATTATGACAATTAACTATTATACTTACTGTGAGAATACATGTGAGAATTTACACGTGAAAAAGACACTTTGTGTAAAATTTTCTCTTTTGTAACATACAAAAGTGGGGATATAAATATTATATATTTATTCAAACAATATATAAAAATAAAAGTAATATAATTGATAAAAGGCTGTGAAAAAAGTTGTCTTTATACTGTCATTTACTCAATAATAACAAAAAATGTTGTTTTCCTTCTGCAGTTGTATTACTAGTTTTTGCTCCTTTTTGGTAGAAATAATCTCAAGCAGGTATTTCTTATAACTGTCTTATAACTGCCTAATGTCTCTGACATAATTGGGAAAAATGTTTTCTCACTGCCTCATGGTGAATTTTTTCAGCTGTGAATTTTTGAGGGTGTTTCTTGCATACACAGCCCATGTCAAATCATTCCACAGCATCTGGGGTGACCTTGGAAGACGGTGGGAAGAACTGCAACCAGGCAGTTGTTGAATAAGTGACTACTTTACCTGAAATAGAAATGTAGGTGTGGCAAACATTTTAGAAGAGACTCAATGTCCTGACCTGAAATGTACTTTCAGAATTAAACATTCTGTTCGTGTACTCTTATAATAAAGCAGTTAGTACTTCTGGGTGAGCTTCTTGCCTAGACTACATTACAAAATTGATAATTTCCAACCTGTCCAGTTCTTTTCTTTTACCTCCTTGTAAGTTTATAAAAGAAAAAAAATGATTGCATCCAACATCAAATGAGATGGCTGGCAAGGTGAATTTGTCCCCATCTTCTTTTAGCAGTTATACATGCATTTATTTGAAATATTTATAAACTTTTTGAGAAGATTTATTTCCCTTATATTTATTTCAGAAATGTCCACAATGCAATGTTTGCTATATATTTGGACCTGATTTCTTTCTTCTAGCTTTACATTTTGGCCATTCTCTCTGAGTATAGAAACACTTGATCAATAATTTGTTTATATCTGATTTCTATGCAAATAGGGTTCAGTCTCCCAAACAGGTGAACCTAAATACAGTATATCTGACAAATCTGGAGGGCACAAGGCTGACTTAAGATGTTAGACAAATCAGAAATAATCTCATGTGGATTACATATCTATTCAATTTGCTCCACAAAAATATCCACCTATATTTTCTCAAGAAAGAAATCCCCTTGAGGCTCAGGTGTGTTTAGACTTTAGAATCATGACGAGGGAGTGTTCTTCTTGAACTTATCATTGTTACTTGTTGTAGTCTTTATAACTTGGAACTCACTGCAGTTTTTTTCAACAATGAGGAACATTCATCACTTGAATTGCAAAACTAAATGGCTTTGAATTGAACAATAATATCAAACAAAGAAGAAAATGGTTGTATTATTCAGATGCTGTCAACCTTTGGATATTTATGTGTATTGCATGTTAATCCAGGTTTCTTGGCTCCTTTCCTAACATAACTCTAGTATTAATCTATGTCAAAACGGTTCTACAGTTATTTTTTGAAGGAATCATATCATGTCAATTGTTTAATCCCATGATTTCTAAGGCATTGCAAAGTTAAAGAATGTGTCCTATTTCACTCTTAATCCACCTCTTAATATTGTTTTGTATCCCTGTCGCAGGATTTTTAAAATATTGTTGAAAAATTATTTTTTTTACCAATTTTGTATGTTCAATAGAATATATTTATTCTCAAGACATAGTCACATATTATTTAATTATTTTTCTAGCATAGAATTGTATTCAGTATTAGTTATATGTATCTTGCTAGTATCCCTACACTGAGAATGCTGTTAACCAAGGAATCCTAATTCATAAGTTGATATAGGCATATAGGGTCTGCATAACAAAGACATTTTCACAATTGTTTCTATTATGGCTACTTAGGAAACAACTGAACTGTATCTAACATGGAGGTGGCAAATATTAAAATAAATCATCAAAGTCTAGGCTAAAAGTACAGTGCATTTGCTGCCTCAACATGGTAAAGCTATATATACAAGAAATTTGGAGAATTGATTTTATTTTTTTTTATTCTATTTGTTCATTGTGCAATTTAAACAATGTGTATATGAGTGATCACATGTTACAGTAAGTCGTGATTGTTTAAGTTTCAGTTCCTCATCATGTCATCTTAAAGTAATGGGAGTTGTGACTGACTCAAAGCCACCCCAGCTGGTTTTGTGCCTAAGGGTGGGACTGGAACTCAGTCTCTTGATTTTTAGTTTGATACCTTAACCACAAATCTAAACTGGCTCTCTAATATTTAGATATATGGATAAATATTTCAAAAAGGCCTTTGGAATGTACATCAGGGCATACAAAATACTTTTACTTGAAACACTAGAAGTGCTGTGAAGTGGATTATCTTCCAGAAACTATGAAGTGGCTGCTTCATAGCCTCTTTCAAGATGCCCACAGGTGCTTTTTCAAAAGACAACTATACTTTATTTTTCCTTGAAGATGCTTTGCTTCTTATCCAAGAAGCTTTTTCAGTTCTGACTTTTTGGTCAGAAGCTTCTTGGATCAGAAGTTAAATGTCTTCAAGGAAAAACGAAGTCCAGTTGCCTTTTGAAAAAGCATCTTTAGGGCAACCATGATCTGGATGACTGAGAATCTCCGTAGACGTATTTTCCCAATAGTTTCCATATATAAATATAAGAATTACTATTTTGCTTTTATAGCACTTGCAACAGAAGTATTGTCTAGATAGGAAATGCCTTTAAAGCAATTGGTTTGACACTTCTAGAACATGCAAGTGGTTTAATATCCTAAGGGTGTTTGACAAATGTATATTTTGATGCATTCATTTACAAAGTTTTTTTTATAGTGCTGTAACCTAAATTTCTTATCACAAATACAAATAAAACCTGTTGGTGTTTTTTGAGGCTGATTTTCCCAACTATCTGCAAAGTTGATATTGTCTTTCAGTTTGTTTACCCCTGTTCAAATATTATTATACATAGAACATCATTTGGCATTACCAGGGTTGAAATAAGCAAGAAAAAAAGACTTCATTTATGTATCGATAAGTATAATGGTTTCTACTCATCTCAAAGCAGCATAGTTGAAGTTTTAACAATATAGATGCTCACATAAAAACTTTTCTTTTTTTCCTTTAAGACATTTGTGCTGAACAAGTGACTGAATAAGAAAGATGTTATTTGGCTGACATTATGATCAGGGTTAACTGGAACAGTCACAAGTTAAGTGTTCCATTTTTTATAATGGCTGATGGTGGCTTTTTGTCTCACTGCATTTGAAATTGGGGCATGTACTCTACTTATCAGTGCCCCTGAAAAAGCTGTCTTTATGTATTAACCATAAAGAGTAGAGAGGGAAAAAAGCAATCATTTCTCTGGCAGACATATGATAAAATGACAGAAGTGCCACTAAATAGCACTGGTTGGTTTTCTATTGCTACTGACTGATTCTCTCATCTTTTGAGAAGTTGATTGTGATGGTTGACAATTGAATATGACTGTTTGGACTTAACAGCTACTTTTCTCTTAACTGCTGTTAACTTGTGTACCCCCTTTCAGCATACCATTAAATGTGCTATATAGTTTTCTGGTAGTTTGATTTCTGTAAATATTCACAGGTCCAGGTAATCCCAGAAATATACATGTGGCTCAGATAATGAATTCCACATATGCTCTTGTTTTAGATATCTGGTTACCAATTTACTCTTGATATCTTGGTATATTTCTACATTATAATCAATAATAAAATGGGGGGATGGGTCACAGGTGCTTTTTACTAGTTCAATTCTATTCCCTTCATACCCTGCAAAATCCTATGAAGTACAGCTACTTCTTATCTCTTTATTTATGATTTTACAAGTTGATTCTATTCTATTCTGTTTGTATCTTATTCTAATTCAATTGTTTATATTTTATTATTTTATTGCTGTTCTTGTTGTTAGAAGATGAAATATAAATGATAGCACAGCATTTGCAAAAAGAGAGATATACATTACATGTAAAACTGTGCACCATTAAAAATAGGATAATTCCTCTCTATCTATAGGATATAGGAAAGGAAACAATATGCCCAAAATAAATAAGACCTATTTATCATATACATTTTTCTCTTTCATAAAAGAACATAAACCGACACAGAGTTCCAATTTAGCTAAGAAGAGTTTATTTATTTTGAAACACATTCATGTTTGTGTATGTGTGAAATGATACTGTATATGTGTTCATGGCATAAACAGATAGACAGACAGAAGCCTGTTTCATATGCATTTTTCATTTGCATAATCTTGTTTGTTCCGAAATGTTGTGATTCTCACATCTTCCAGTTGCAACACAATTAGGTTTCCCCAATAGTAATTTATAGAATTTTCATAGCATAACTCATCCATCACTGAAGCAATATTAATAAAGCCTGTCCTAACTACTGTTACTTTGACACAATAATGATGGGATTCTAGATGATATTTAATCTGCAAAAGAAAAATGACACACAAAAAAGATATTTTGGCCAGATACTTGGCCTTAAATAATTTGCACTGTATTTAAAGTGTTTAAATTTACTGTTCTTTGTTACTGCTTTCCTGAGTCACCTAGTGTGGAATATAATAAAGGAGCCATATAATAATTTTATATGATGACACATTGCCCATTCTATTATACTTGCCTCTAAATTAATTCGTATTGAAACATGTTTTAAAATATTAATCAAACAGGTCCTTCTTCATGTTTCATTGTTCATTTTATTGTACTCATTTGGCTGTGGCTAGGGAATTGGTGATGACTAGCTACTTAATTGTCTCTGTTGACAATGAACTTATTTTCCCAACATGTATTTTTTAATTTGTGAGAGCATCTTTTTTAATTATTCCAAGGACAAACTGGATACTACTTCTATGCTAAGATAAAGTTTGCAAACTGCACAGCTTTAATACATTACATCATATTTCTTTTAAATAGCCATGTACATTATCCACCAGCAACATTTCTAGTGATTTCTATTTGTTCATTTCCAAAATAGCATCCTAGCATACCAGCTCTGTGCCAATATAAGATTGGAGGTTAACTGTTTACCCAAAATAAAACAAAGCTAAACAGGAATAGCAGGGTTCCTTCTCTAAGAAAAGGTACCAAGTATTTTTTTTCCTAAATTAGTTTGATTTTGGTTGTGAAGGGAGAATCTGTTAATCTGAAAATAAGTGGACATATATTTTCACAATTTCAAATGTGGCAATTTAGCCACTGATCAGAAACTTTGAGCTATGATCTGGGTAAAAGTGAGGGGGACATTGAGATTTTTTTTTAAATAAAAAGGTTGCAGTTGGGAGAAAAAGTAAGTATTAACTCTTTCTCACCTTCACTTTTAGAATTTAGAACTTAGAATAACTTTGTTGTCACTTTGAAAGTACATTTAAAATGAAATTTTGTTGCATAGAGCTCTCAAAGGATCTCCACTTCAAATATACATTACATACAAGTAGTCCTTGACTTATGACAACAATGGAGCCCAGAATTTTGGTTGTAAATCATAGTGGCTGTAAGTTGAGGCATCATGTTGGTTATAAAGTAAGTCACCATGGTTGTGGCTCTTATTACATAAACACAAGTAAATGGTGGAAACACATGCATGAATTTGTCTTGCCTATTTTTTTGACCCACCCTCCTATTTCTGTTCAGCTATCTGGAATGTTACCAACATAGGCATGCAGGGGTTGCAGGAAATCTTTTTTGCATTGCTTTTCCAGTTCTATGTCTAAAAGCAGATTTTACCCATTAGGTAGATTTTTCAGCTTCACAATGGTGCAACTTTTTACTATCATAAATCAAGTGATTTAGTGTTAAGGTACTAGGCATAAAGCAAGCTAAACTACATGCTATGTTTTTTTTCAGAAAAAAAGATTACACCTGAAGTAAATGATCATGGTCTAAACTTAAAGCAAGGTTCTTCAAACTTGGCAAGTTTAAGACTTGTGGACCTCAACACCCAGAATTCCTGAGCTAACATGACTGGAGGAAAAATTCTGGGAGTTGAAGTCCACAAGCCTTAAAACTGTCAAGTTTGAAGACTATTGGTCTAAAACAAAGGAAGCTCTGGTTTAATGTACTATCTGAATGGATATTTAAGCAAAATGCTTTGTTCCAAAGAATTTCTGAAAATCACAGGAGACACAGAAAAAATACCATGTTGGAAAACTGTCATTAAGTTACTTAGAACCTTAGTAGAAGTTACTTAGAAGTTATAAACTTCCCTGAGTATTGCTTATATGTTATTTATTTTTAATATAAAATTATTTAAGCCTGTCTAACCTTTACATTTTTTAAAAAAAATGATGAACTAAGCAACAATTAAAATAAAAACTTAATATTAATGGTTACATTTGTATATTGAATGAAAAAAACCCATTGCCATTTAAAAATTCACTGCTGTATAGATTTCTAGTTAATATAACCATAACTAATGATTTAAATTAAATTGTGTTAACATCCGTTTTATAGATAATGGTAAAGTGGTTTCTGCACCACAATGTTGCTAGAAGCTATATCGCTATTTTTGCTTCCAGTAGGACCACCCATGATGAGCAGATTATAGATAAGGGGTTAGACAAAATATGGAGAAGGAAATGGTATTGCTCTCTAATGCTCTGCCAAGGGTTTGATGTCACAGATTACTTCCTCATGCTAATGAGTTACCTGGAGCCATGAACCACCATGAGAGATGATGGAGCCGGAAGATTGGTGCTTGGAGATATTTCCAGCAATTTGAGTTGTCATTTTGTGGGCTGTCCTGTTAGCTTTGAGAACATAGAAGTGACCAGGGTGCTTAAAAGATTGCTCCAATAGGTTTTTTTCCTCCTCTGCTGATCCTAACCAATTTTTTTTAGTTTTCTGAAGAACTTCCAAAAATGAAGCAGGTAAATGTAAACTTAGAGTGATACTTCAAGATGAAAAGTGATTGGTCATGATTTTAAAGTCAGATTTGAGGCTACTGTCTGGTGATAAGAATGTCAAAGTATAATATTTTTTCATCCTTTATTGCATCTATTTAATGACAGACAGTTGCACTATTTATAGCTGTCTTTGGAATGATAGGTCAGAAGAACTAATTAATGTAAACTGATCATTTCTTGCATATCATTACTTTAAGTTGTTCAAGTGATAAATGGTTGAATGTGTCAAAATGAAAACATTTAGTTTTATAAAGTAGAGGAAATGAATCGTGTTTTTCTGTTGCCGGCATACTTTATTTACAAAATAACTAAGAAACAAAAGAAACAGCAGTACCATTCTACTAAGCAAGCAAAAAAAAAAAAAAACTATAATGAAAGATGAAGTAGAAGTAAAACTCCTCCCCTGAACACATGCACAGTAAAACAGAACTTCACAAGACACTCATATTTTGTTACTATGGAAACTTGATAACCAGTCCAGTTTATTCTGTAAACTTCTGTGGAAGCTTCTCAGACAAACAAAATAAACACAGTGACACCCCCTTCTTTGTCTGATGAGCTGACATCAGGTAAGGCACATCTTCTCACTCAGGTATTCATGCTGAACACCTGTAAGTGGTCTGTTGATGTAACCTAAAAACTGCAATATAAAATATTTCTACAAAATGTTAGCAAAACTCTCATTCATTTGCTTATTTGAACCAATATAAACAATATCATCAACATAAAAAATTATCCCATATGCATTCCCAGATCTTTTTGTGAACACACATTCATCAGTTTCGGATTTAATGAAACCATTAAATTTAGTTTGTCAGTAATACATAAATACCACATTAAACCAGACTGTTTCAGACCATAAAGACTTTTGTTTAAGAGCCAGGTATCCCCTTCTTGTTTCTGGAACCCTGGAGAATCTTTTCTTCATCCAGTAGGAATTGCAGGCATACACACCTTGAGTTGCTTTAGACTGTCCATTTCAGCCTGCATTTCCTTATGCCAAGGTAAGATTGCTTTTGTCAATTGCCATGAAAATGGCTGCGGAGGGATCCTCTTATTGACCCTCTCAGAATGTCTCGGAACAACGGTCCATTCTTTTTCCATTTCATCCTCGTCTTCTTCCTTGTCGCTAGCCTCAGCATCGACGGCATGAGAAGATGGAACCTCTGGTTGAGAAGAACTTGTTGATGGAACTTCCGCCTGATCATCAGACTGTGTAACATCATCTCTAGGAAAATAAATTCTGGGATCATTGGAGTGAATTCTGGACCAGTCAGCATCTTCTTCAAAAGTAAAGGATTGAGAAACCACAATTACATGCCTGGAGTCAACAAACTTGCTCATCTGGAATTGTCATCAATCCCCATAAATCTCAGTCTTTTTGCTGCTGGACCTCCTTTCTTTCTTTGAGTTAATGGAATATTCACCATAGCATAGGAACCAAAAATATGGATATTTCTCAAATCGGGTTTATATCCATATAACATGAGGAAAGGTGTCTGGTTAATTACACTGCTCCAGATACGGTTAATGATATAGTTTGCATATTTAATTGCTTCACCCCAGTATGGGAAATTCAGATTAGCGTCTTCTAGGAGACAATGCATCATTGTTTGCAGGACTCCATTTCTGCGTTCCGCCACTCCATTTTCTGCAGGAATGTAGGGAGCTGAGGTCTGGTGCAGAATTCCATTCTTACGCATCCAGTACTGAAAACGCTGGGACATGAATTCAGCCCCGCGATCACTTTGAATTCTGGCGATGTGAACACCATGTTGAATGTTGACATAAGTTGCAAAGTCTTTAAAAATCTGAAAGGTCTCTGATTTTTCCTTCATAGGAAACACAAATCCATATCTAGAATAATTGTCAACAATTGTTAAGAAATATTTTCTACCACCAAGTGTTGGTGCAAATGGACCTACTATGTCAGTATGTACCAAATCAAAAATGTGTGTTGACAGACGTGTAGCATGTTTTGGAAAGGCTGCTGCCTTGAATTTGGCTTTCTTGCAGACAGCACAATCCAAAAACAACTTACACCTCTTCAGATCCAAACCTTCTACGAATTCTGGCATCTTGCTAAGAACATGAAAACTGGCATGCCCCAATCTTCTATGCCACTTATGGATACAACTGTAATGCAAAAGTTTACCTGTTAGTGAATTTTCAACATTCTTATTAAGAACCCTGACTATTGTTGGTTCTAGGAACCTTTGGGATACCAACAGGATCTCTCTCTGGAACATCTCTCTCTGGGCCTGTGCTCCCTCTTATTGGAATAGTTATACTTGCCTGTGCTTGTGAAGTAGACTTCGGCTTTAGGTAATAAACACCACCAATCAATATGGTTTCAGCAACAATATCACCTTCTTTTATCACATAACTTGCTTTTTCAAAATGGTGAACCTGGTACTTGGATACTCTCGACAAATGACTCTGACTAAGCAAACTGCTAGTTGCTGTTGGAATATAATAAACATCAGGAATAAATGCATCTAACTCTTCAATATAAACAGTTCCTTTTCCCTTGATTTGAAAAGTGTTATTTGAAAAAGTGTACAGTTCACACATATCAGGTTTAGGCTTGTGCATCTCTGTGAAAAGATCTCTTCTGTAGGTAATGTGCACTGCTGCTCCACTGTCCAAAGTCCAGAGATGTCTTCTGTCATAATCCAGAATTCCTTCGTTGGTCAACGCCAATGTGATGTGTGGAATTTGTAGATCACGCCTGGAACCACAATGATCTTGTCTTTCACCTCTGCGCTTGCTTCTGGAATCTGTTCCTCTGGGCTGGTATGTGACAGGTGCTGGAGATTGCTGGGGACAATCACAGACGATATGTCCCAGATGACCACAGACATAGCATCTTGGCATCCTTGGAACAAAGGCTTTTCCTCGGAAATTGTTGGTCCTCTCATGTAGTTGGTGTGGCGTGCATGAATGCTGGCACTGGCTGGCTTGCTGAAGACATCTGTACAGCAAACTGACTCCTTGACAACTTTGTAAATGCACTTTGCAAATTTTGTAATTGTTCTTGTATTTCACTCAAATCACCAGCAGATGGTGCTGCAACATTAGAAATGGCAGAAGCTCTTTCAACTGAGTCAGCATCATAAGACATATCATGAGGTATCTGTGATGTAGGCATAGCTCTCTGATCTGATTGGTCTGACACCACTCCCATGTGACCAATTTGTGGTGGAACCTTGGCTTCAATGAAGAAGGCAATATGGAGGACTCAGGAACTCTAAGCACACCCTTATCTCACTGAATAGACAGTGCATAGGTCTTAGCTTGCTGTAGGCTTTGTTCAAAAACTGCAATCTGTTGCATATAATCCTGCATCTCAGGACTCAATGTTGGCTCAGGACTTAATGGAGAATAATAAATTTCACCTTTCTCTTTTCTTGAAAAACTATTAGCTGTCTGTATAACTTTAGAATTAGCACCAAGCTTCTCAAATTTTTGGGCTTCTGGCTTCTCAGGCTGAGTTTAATAGCATGCATCATAAATAAAACTTGGTACAGACCTGCTATCTTGTCCTCCCATGGCAGCTTCATCCTCCAGATGAGTAGCGGTAGCCAGCGGACTTCTTATCTCCTCAGGTATTTCAGAAAATGACAATAAATCTTCCTCCAACTGAGCTCTCCGTTTTCCTTTTGCTTTCTTTCATGGCATTGTAGAATTAATCAAAATTAATCACAAATTCCTCAGAACAGTATTGAAATGTTTTTGAACCTGGGGTTCACAGTGATATGTACCAGAATCTCAGGCTTTAAATTTACCACTTGTGTATTGAACCCCTGCCTTATCTTTCAAATGAAAATTGCCAAGGGTTGGTTTGGGAGTTGTATCTGGCTGCACCCAGTGTTGATAGTTGCTCAAAATTCATTGTGATTGGAATTTTCAATAAGCCATAAATAAATAATAATAATTAGTCAAACAAATAATTATCCAGTAGATAATGAAAAAAAGAATTCTATACAGAAGTTTATAGATTATACAGAGACATTTAATTGGGTAGATATTGTAGAGACCTACCCTGAGAAAAGTTCCTTTCCCCTCTTCCATGTCCTGAGGTTGGTTCCTCTAACAGGATGTTAAACTGGCTGCCTGTGGGCTGGATACATCACATGTGGGCCACACCCACACAGCTCCACAAAGGGGAAAAGGTGACAATACGTCACTTGATGGCAATTGCATGGATAATTTGACATCTGTGCTCTAGTTGATCAGAATACAAATTAAAGCTATCCAAAACTTTATTAAGAGTTTTGTTCAAACATGCAGAGACATATTAAATAATATTCTCAAGTGAAAGACCTGAAATGTGCATACAATAAGCTTATATAATCAATTTTATTAATTATAATATGTTTAAAGGCATTTTAAACAATGCCATCACATTGTCTAATCCACATTTGGTCATTTAAACATTTCAACCAATTGGAAAACTCCCAAACATTTACCTTTGCACATGTCTATAATAGTGACATTTCCATACAAGTTACTATATTGTTTTTTTTTTTAATCTGATATCTTTCTCATTTTTCTGTCCTTATTCTCTCTTCATGCAATAAACAGGACACTTTTTACACTTGCCAGAGATCTGAATTGGTTGTTTGCAGAAGTACCTGAATTAAAGTTGAAGGCACATGAAATTTGCTAATGTGTATATGAAGCCTTATGCTTCATGCCTTATTTACACTTAAATAAAAACAGAGTTTACAGCTGTTTTTCTTCCTAACATGTATGTTGCATGAATTGTGTAATTGCTGATCATCCCTGCATGAACCCTAACATCCCATCTGTTCTCAGCAAGTAGATCATATCATAATGCAGAACAATAATACCCTAAAGTAGTGTGGATGCAATGTTCTTGAGCATAGTTATCTATCAAGATAACTAAATAATAATTAATAATAAATAATTACCAAGATTAAAAAACCCTGAATGGTCCAATAGCATTTGAGTAGCAGTTGGGTACACATATCATACTAAAACCTAATCTAAACCTGAAGCTAAAATCTGAGTTGTCCAAGAGTCATGCCATGGCTAAACAAATGTAAAAAGACCCACAAATTATGCAACCCATTTAATCTGGATTATTACATAGTGCAAATTCAGTTAGGAGAAACAATTATTCCCATTCGGAAATGTATTCATTCCTTTGGTCTTTCATTTACTCCTGTTCTTAACACAATTGTTCCAAATTTAAAGCCTTTTGCAGGTAAGAGGCGCTTTTAGTTTAAACTAAGAGTAGTGCACGTCCATATTGGACACAGTAATTTATCGATAATTGTTGCATCTAGTGGGTACATTGAGCCTACTGAGAATACCAAGTAATAGATTTCTTGCGGCTCACAAATTTTGGATTTGGCAGAGAGTGACTATAGTCTCCCAAGTAATGGTAATTAGCCAGACTGAGCTACATAATACTGCTCATTCTCATTCAGAAGTTTGACACAGTATAGTTTTGTCCCTGACATTAAACCAGCAGGACTCTTTCAACTCAGTACCAAAGAAATATACATTTCATTTGTACTAAAGAACTATCTACAGGGAATAAGCGTAGGTGAGTAGTCTGCCTGCAGTTAAACGGAGAAACTTTAAACAGATATTTTTAATAGGCTGTCATTACTGAGGCATTGTCAGATATGAAAAGCACTAAATTGCATAGTAACAAATTGTGAAATATTTGCCCTACATGAAAAGAGAAGAAGAAAAAACAAATTTGCCAAAGTTCTCCCTTCTACTTACTATTAATAAAAACCTATGCATAAAGTTGATTTAGAAAATGTAAGAATTAGAATTTACCCTCTACATGCCCTCTCCTTAATTCTAGATTCAAATATTTGCTGTTTTTTAGTAAATGAATGTCATCTCTAAGATGCTGAATTTCAGAACATTAGCTGATTTCACCTTTTTTGTATTATATTTGTATCTGAAGTCCTGTGTGTGCTGCTTTTTGCTTTCCAAAGACTTCCACCACTGTTCCTAAAAATTAAGCACAATCTTGATTTAATAAGTATGAAAACATAAAGCTGATACATAACTGAGAAGAATAAGAACTGAAGCTAGAAAAATTAACTTCTAGCTAAATGAATAAATAATACTGTGAATCAGTACATGAGTTCTCTATACAAATCTTATATTCAAACTCACTAATAGTCAGAAGGAGGATCAGCTCTTGGCTGCAAAAATCTGGACGACCACTGCATGGCAGCAAGAGTTTCTTCGTATTGCTTGGCTGCCATCTAATTGTTCTTTAATTTTTGTGCCTTAGATATAGAAATAGAATCATAGGACTGGAAGGATCTGGGAAGTATCCAGACCCCTCCAGACCTTAGCATTTTTGTTGCTGTTCTATGTGCTGTTTCTAAGGTCTCAACATGCTTTTTTGGAATTGGGTTGACCAGTACTGGATTCAGTAATCCAAGTGTGGTCTTACTAGTGCAGCATAGAAAGGTATTAGCACTTCTCATGAGCTTGATACTATTCCTCTGTTGATGCAGCCTAGGACAACATTGATATTTTTGCAGTGGCAGCACACTGCTGGAACATACTTAAGTAGTAGTCTACTAAAACACCTAGCCCCCTCTCACAGGCACTAATGATGAGTCTCATGCAGTCTATTCTGTACATATGCATTTGATTTTTCCTGCCTAAGTGCAGGAATCTTCTATTCCCACCTTTGAACTGATAGGATCCAATGCTCAAGTCTGTCAAGATCTTCCTCGATCTTGACCATATCATTCAAAGTTTTAGCAATTTCCTCCAGATAGGTGTTGATGAAAATTTAATGAGTGTCTTTTCAATCTTATCATCTAAATCATGTATGAAGATGTTGAAGAGTACTGGAGCCACAACAGTACCTTGAGATACATTACTGAATACTTCTGTCCATGTACATGTAGTTCCTTTGAGGACCACACATTAAATGTGGTTGCCAGCTAACTGTATATCCATCCCCAGATTGGTGTTGCCTGCAAATTTGATGAATGCCTTTCAATCACCTCATCTAGGTCATTTATGAAGATATTGAAGAGCACTGGAGCCCAACCATACCTTGAGATACACTACTGAATACTTCTCTCCATATACATGTAGTTCCATTGATGACCACACATTAAATGTGGTCAGCCAACTGCATATCCATCTAGTGGTCTATCCTGTATTGTTCTATTTTATCAAGAAGTAGGCTATGGTTCACTTTATCAAAGTCTTACTGAAATCTAAGTATACTATATCCATAGCATTTCCTTTATCAATTTAGTTATTTTATCAAAAAAGATACAAGGACTGGTTAGCATGACCTGATTTTAACAAACCCATCCTGACTTCTAGAAATCATCTTGTTCAATATCAGGGGTTTACATATCCACTACTTCATTAACTTTTCCAGGATTTTCCTAGGTATTGGTGTCAAGCTGATTGGTCTGTAGTTTTCTGGATCCACTTTTTCCCCTTTTTGAAAATTAGAACAACATAAGCTATTTTCCAGTGCTCTGCAGTTCCACTGTCTTCCATGAGCTGTGAAAGATATCATTCAAGGCATTCCAAGATCACTGCTGTCAGCCCCTGTAAAACCCTAGGATTTAAGCCATCTGGTTCTGGCAATTTCAACTCATCCAAGATGGATAGGTGTTCTCTTACCAATTGCCTATTTTGACTTTCTCCTATGGTGCTACCTTCATAAGTTGGTTCTAATATGATACATGATATATAATGATAAATTAATGGTCATTGAATTGCTGTTCAGATACCTGGTGTTCATAATATATGAAGGATTGAAAAGATCATTTCAAACTTTTCTTATCATCTTATGGTTCCCACAGACAAATCTATATAGCTTTCTAGGTTGTGGAAATGGTTTACCATCTTTGGGTATTTAGCATTTTTGTTAAAAACTGCAGTCTTTCAATAGGCAATCTATTTGTATTGTAGTATCTTCTTTCTTTCTTGGGTCTTAAGTTTTTGAATAAGTTCTGTAGCATGGATATGTTACTCCACGGCTTCAAATAACTATGAAGAATTTTGGGGTTGGAATAATAATCTATTGTAATTCATGTGAGGTCTATTGAAACTGGCTCTCCTCTTTATAAGGTTTTATACATAATGAGCATTTGCTTACTACCAATGGTACTTTATAGAAGACAAAAGTTTATTTTTGGACCAATAAGTCCTGTACCTCTAAATACTATACAGATGGGAGGTCAGCTAATTCTCTTCAGTCATTAGAAAACATAACCAGTAGTGTGTGAACGAGGAACACAGATCTAGAAATCACATCAACAGATCATGGATAAGACCACAGGATTGTCTATTGGGAGCCTGAAAAATGTTTTCTTTTTGTATACTGCCAGATGGTGTTGAGATCAACACCTTTGCCAAAGAGCTTGATAGCTTGTAAGGGGAAGTTAAGCAAAGTTGAAAAGGGAAGCAGATCAAAGGAAACAAGTACAAATGAAAAAAGGGCCTGCTGGTTCCTTGCTAGCTAGCTAGGGATAAGATTGATTGTTGCAGTAATACAGTGAATTGCCCAACTGCCATATGGGTTGCTATTTAATAGGAGTTAACTCTTTCAATAGGAAACTTCAAAGTTAATATTTTCAGTCTGCAACTGGTATTTCAGGACTGAAGACATAAAAGGTGTTTCATATAAAAGTTGAACCCATGACCAATTTTCTCAAATGCAAATAAAGTAGTATAAATATATCTAGATTGTATAAACTTCCATTTTCAGACTCTTATACTAATTTCAATTTATGCAACAACCAGAGACCTACATTTAAAAATATAGTTTTAATCCAAACTTTCTCTTTTATTGCAAATACTTTTTTCAGAGGTATAACAATGAAAAATGAATGGTAGAAGAATCTATACCTGGTTTATACTAAGCAGATTAATTACATACAAATATTTCAGACTTTGTATGAATCTTTGAGTACCAAGGTATAAGAGAGAAGAATAGAATTCTATATCTAATTATTCCTATAAATAAATTTAATCCTGAATACTGAATACAATCTTCAGAGGTTTTTTTTCAAATGGGCATGATTTGTAAAGCTGATGTTCATAATTTCATTTTTATGCACTAATTTCACTATGTTCCCATATTATTATAACAAACATTGGGCTAGTGCTTAGCAACCATCTTTCTTTTATCTCTATTAAAGTTTCATTTATTTTTGCTGCTTTATGGAACTGATCCATAAATTTAGACCCAAAAATGCTGATATTTTAATCCATCTAGATTTCAAGCTAAGCAAATGGTTTATTCTGGGTGGACTAGATTTTACAAATGTAAGATAGATAGGCAAATGCTTAATCCCTAGGTTTGTTTGTTTATATATTTATTTAATTTGATTTTGTTACTACCCAGTTCTAAACAGACTTTGGCTATCTCACAATATAGAAAACAAAATAAAATTATAATGGATAGGCAAGATAGGATACAGGTGATCAGTACAAAAAAAATATTCCAAAGCTCATTCAACAAGAGGTTCGATCCAATCTAACCAAAGGCTGGATGGAACAGTCCAGTATGCAGGAACATCAACATGTAATGCTCTGTCATAAGGGCGGTCACTATATTTTGAGAAACATAGCATATCATGTGGGTCCATAAACTTCATTAATTATTTGAATTTGAATCTAAGCTGGATCTAATCATAATTTGGATCTAATCATCCAATTTAATCACACAGCACTACTAACATGGTTGCTAATTAGGAATTTTGTTAGAAATGATAAATCTCTATTCCACAATTCATTTTATTGCCAAAAAAGAATTGAACTCCAAAGATTGCTGCAATTATTGTACAATTGCCCTCATCTCTCACACTAACAAGATTCTCCTGAAGATCATGTAACCATGTCTGGTGCCAATCATTGAAAGGAAAGTACCAGATGTTCAAGCTGCTTCAAAAGGGATCATGGCACTTGTGACTATATTGCAAAACTACACTGAATCATCAACAAATCTCAAACATATCAAAAGAACAACTACATATCAGTGTGGTTTAGCAGTTAAGGCACCAAACTAGAAAGCAGAAGGACATGATTTCAAGTCATGTCTTATGCATGACAGCCAGCTGGGTGATTTTGGACCAGTTATTCTCTTCAGTCCAACTCAACTCAATGGGTTGTTGTTGTGGGGAAAATAGGAAGAGGAAGGTGCACTGGATATGTTCAACTCCTTGAATTATTTGTAAAAATGCAGTGATAAAAGCAGAAGTAAATAAAAAAAATAGATATCTGTTTTATTGACTAGAGCAAAGCCTTTGATTGTGTGGATCAAACCAAACTGTGGAGAGTCCTAGAAGACTTGGTGGTGGCTACATATCTAGTCAAGCTGGTGAAACCACTGTACACAAATCAAGAAGCCATATGGAGATATTGGTGATTCAAAATAGAGAAATAAATGCAACAATGCTGAATTTTTTTGGTCTTTCGTATTCAACACATGTGTTGAAATAATATTGAGAGGCTAGAACTTGAACAATCAAAACTGATGAAAAAACATCATCATTTTTTTAATTTTCTGATGACACAACTCTCAGAAACCAAACAGGACCTGAAACATCTGACCAAAAAGTTTAAAGAAAATGACAAGAAATTTTACTTCTTCCTGACATCAAAAATCTCATGATCACTGTGAGAAATCAAAATATCATAATACCATGAAGAGATTGAATGTGTACAAGATTGCAGTTCCTGGTATTCAGATTAATAAAAGCAGTGAATGCATCACCTAAAAAAAGCATCAAATCATCCTGGGTCACACAAGAATCAAGAACATGAATCAAATGTTGAAATGCAAGGACATAAGCCTAGCAATTAAATACAAATTACTATGCTGTGTCATGTTTTGATAACTAACTATGGCTGCAAATATTGGACTAAAAAAAATGAGACAGAAGGAAACTCAACTTTAGGCTGTTGGTTTGAGCTCTGAGCTTGGCAATTTGATTTCAAACATTTAGTCCGTATGTTGCTTGTTCATATATTTCTGAATCATGATCTGATTTTGGACTGTTTGATTGGCTGGCTTAACTTTTTTGATCTATGGTGTTGGGGTAGGTTCCTGTATATTTCATGCATAGTAAATCAGGCAAACAAGCAAGCATTGGAACATATAAAACCAGACATATCACTGGAAGACAAAAATCACAAAAAATCTGCCTTACTTATTGTAGTGTGATCAAACTAACTGGAAAAGGCACTTGTGCTCAAAATGGACAATGATAAAAGGAAGTGAAGTCTCCAAAAAGACAATGACTAAAGAGCATCACAACCCCAGCCAAATCATAAAACAACTGAAATAAGTCATACATGATTGGAAAATATGGAGACAGCTGATCTGTAGAATCAACAAGAATTTGGTATGAAGGGATATCACCATCATCTGATAAAAAGAACTGCTATTTAAAGAAAAGTAAACACAGCATGAAGATTGTCAATAATATTCTTCATTAAGTAAGGTCTTTGCATTATTAATCAGATATTAGAACAGATAATTTATTCAACTTTGGGATCATTAAAATGTATTTTTGTACTTTTCAGACCAGATATGAACATTTTATTAGCGGGTAATTGTACTTTTAGTTCTGAAGAGCATTGTATGGTTTCTGTAATTTTAAACCAGTTGTTTAAGTTGTTCACTTTGAACTTATTAAATAATTGGTCATCTTTTTAGACACAGTATAACCATACTATGTGAAAAATAGCAAAGGACAAGTGATTGCTAGGAAAAAATAGAGGAAACACAGATTTAGTATTCTTTTATCAGGAGAATCTGTGCTGGACAGCAAATGACAAAAATCTATATTAGGGGCAAAGCTGTGTCACTATATTAATTTTAGGATTTTGATAAAATCATAATAGTCTGTGTACCCTGTTTTACATATGAAAGTACCATCTACTCTTTCAATAAAGTGAAGAATGTTATTATCCCTGTTAGCACACTGAAAATCAACACAATTTCTATTTGTGTCCATTATTAATAATAGCATCTATTTTCTTGTTTTTCTCCTTTTCTCCTTTTCTTCTCTTTGTGTAGCTAGTTATTCAGACCCTTGGAAATGAGTAGTTACTTGAATTAAAGATTATCTATCTACCATTTTAAAATTCAATGGAATATTAACATTAATACATGATGTGCTTCATAAATGAAATTTTGAGACAAGAAAGGCTAAGTCCAACTCTATAGATCTGTTTGTATTGTTTAATGTAGAGTTATAATTTAAATCCCCAATTGTTTTGAAAGGCGGGGGAGAGAGAGAGAAATTGATTTTCTTTAAATTTTCTTTGCCATTCTCTTATCAGTTTAAAAGGTAAGATATAAAATTAGCATATTTAACTTGGATGGCAGCTATTCCTGTTGCCACTTCGTAGAGGAAAATATCAGTGAGTTTTATAGGAAAATAAGTTATCTTTCTTGACATCCCATGGGAAAAAATACTGACCAAATCCAGCTCTAGGAAATATGAAAAGAAAAAGAAAAAGAAAGATAAGATGAAATTTCAGGCTAGATGGTGCACTAGATTAATACAAATTTATGATGAACAAAAGGATAATCCTGTTAGCTTTACTAAGACAAGCCGAAATTACAAGATACAATGGGATATTTCAGGGGTCTTTTTACAGTTCCTAAATCTAGGAAGTACTTTTAAAGAATCAGTTTTTAATTGAACCTGGCTCTAGATGAACTAAATACAAATTCATTCTTTCTCTTTATTGGCTTACATTTTTGCATTTGTGCAAATATGATCAAAAAATATCATGGGAAAAGGGGAAAATCAAGACTAATTAGCCCAAGAAACAAAAGCAAATGTTCTTATTTACCAAGCACAACAGCTGTACTCTAGGAATATATTCACAGATTGAATACATTTAAAGTTTGTTTGCAATAATAGTATTAACTTTCTGGTTCATTTTTTCAGCCTTTCCTAAGAAGACACACACAGACATCCTAAAAAGCACAAAATCCTAATGAGTGAAACTGAAACCCCTGTAGAGGTTGTCTATCTGTAAATAAATGGTGCTTTAGTGGCCGTTGACTGTAAGAAAAGACAGTCTAGCACTGATGATGTTCCTAGTTTGGATAATGAAACATTTCCAAGAAAACAGCCAACCTCAGAGAGCACCAAGGACCCTCATGTCAGAAAAGAAAAAGCAAATGATTAATGTGCTTTCCATCACTCTGTTATTTTTTTTCTGGGTAAGGAAGCACCTTTGCAAAAGGTAATTAGGCTACACTCTTCACCAATTTCATCCTTCAAGAACATGTATGTGCAGTTCAGAGGTATTATTATAAGCAAAGATAATAATAGAAGCTGGTGCTTTGTTTTTTAACATGACAATTTCTATTTTTAAAATTAAAATAATGTAAAATAAATTTGAGTAAAATGAGGACCCTGGTAAATGTACCAATTACATTAGGTTTACCACTATATTCTATATCCTTTGCAAATTACTTGGCTGGTAGAGATGCCATCAGTAATTAATCTTGGATAATTCAATTTGATCTGCTATTGTAGATTCAGCTCATATTTTATTTTCATCAGCTATCTACCAGTATATGCTGGTATTTTACAAATATAGACCACAAATATCTATATTTACAAATATAGATATTTTACAAATATAGACCACTGAGAAAAATAACATTGCAATTTTGTTCAGATATTTTAATAATGAATAAAAGTATTCCTTCTAGGAAAGATGTCATAGAGATAGATATATGATAGATTATGTAGATGATAGATGGATGATAGGTAGGTAAATAGATAGGTAGGTAGGTAGGTAGGTAGGTAGGTAGGTAGGTAGGTAGATAGATAGATAGATAGATAGATAGATAGATAGATATAGAACCTCAGAGATTAATTCCATTTCTACTGAGTAATGAGGATGTCAGGCTGAAATCCATAGATGACACAGCAAAGTCCAATCAAGTTCAATCATTTATTTGTTTATATCTAATGGACGTAATCTTCCCAAGCTAAAGCCATAACTTTCTCACTTACTAAATATATTCTGAGATATTTTAGATTGTGAATGTTTTGTATTCAAATACTTACCCGCGGTTGGTTACCGTTTCGGCGGGAAGTCCAAACCCCTGTCATTGGCTGGCGAGCCGCGAGCAGCCTATATAAGAAAGGCTGCCGCGGCTCTTTTAGCATTCGGATTCCTGAAATAAACAAAAAGAGCTAAATCACTGAATGTGTGTGCCTCGTTCTTCGGCCGCCAAAACACTGGCGACGAAGGTGGGATCGAGACAGCAGTAATTCAATCGAGTGCGGAGCAGCGAAGATCGAGCGGAAAATGTCCAGAAATAACACACCACCCGAACAGTTTAATCCCGCTAAAGAAGAATGGCAGTCATATGTGGATCGCTTCCTGATGTTCCTAGAAAGCAGCGACCTGAACGGGGTTTCGGAACAGAGGAAGAGAGCGGTGTTTCTGACTCATTGTGGTCCGACCATTTTCCGGATGGCAAAAGCGCTAGCGGCACCCACAGATGTTAAAACATTGACCTGGCCAGAACTAGAAAAGATACTGCGGGCTCATTACGCGCCGACGGTATCCTGCCTGATCAAGCGGCATGAATTCTACCTAAGGAACCAGAAGGAGGATGAGAGTATTGCCGACTTCGTGGCAGCCTTAAGGGACATCGGCGGTGAGTGTGAGTTTCTGAACCTCGATGAAGCTCTAAGATATCGTGTGGTCCTAGGTTTGAAAGACCTAACGTTGCAGAGCCGTCTTTTAAACCGTCCCAAAATAACTGTGAAGGAAGCTGTGGAGGAAGCTATAGCAGCAGAAGCCACCCACAAATCGGCCACCAAAATGAGGAAGATAAATAAATCAGCAGGCTACAACACCAGGGAATCACCCAGACCAGAGGGTGAGAAAGAAAAGACCACAGCTCATCATGAGGACATCGAGACGGGAACCAGTAGCGAGGAGGATGACGTGTGCCATTTAAAGGCGGGAAGAGACAGAAAAGAGCGGGCAAGTAGAAAATTTGAATTCGAATGCAACCGTTGCGGAGGAAACCACCCCCGGTCAGAATGTCGCTTCATTGACGCCATCTGCCAGAAATGTGATAAGAAGGGGCATATAGCTAGAGTATGCCAGTCCAGAGCAAATTACAGCCCATGGCGGAAAGGAAGCCCACCACCGAGAGAAAGAGAAAGAGAGAGAGAGAAAGATAGGAAGTCGAACAGTCGTTGGAGCTTGGAAGGAAGACAAACATGGAACAGAGAGACGAGCTATAGAAAAGAGGAAAGCCATCAAACAATAATAATCGGCCATTCTAACACAAGAAATGTGAGAAAAGTTCACATTCAAGTGAAAATTGAAGAACAGGACTGCGTGATGGAGGTGGATTCGGGATCGTTCCTTTCAATGGTCTCATGGGCCACCCTAAAGAAACTAATTCCAGACATCCAGCGAGGTGAGTTAGAAACTCAAAACCTAACACTCGAGGACTATCAAGGCAACAGAATACCAGTAGTTGGCGTAGGTCATTTTCAAATCACCTTCAAAAATCATACCGAAATCCTTCCATTCACCATAGTCGACCGGAATAGACCCAGCCTTTTGGGACTGGAATGGTTCGAGCCGTTGGGGATCGGAATGACCGGCGTTAACCACATCGCAGACACAGACTGGGAGGCGGACCTCGTCAGAGAATTCCAAGACCTCTTCAGCGGCGGCCTAGGCAAGTACCGGGGTAACCCAATTTCTTTTAATTTAGACCCAAAGGTGACCCCAATTCGGCTTAAAGCAAGGCGAGTGCCATTTGCATTAAAACCTAAGATCGATGAACAATTGGACAAACTAATCAAGCAAGGGGTTCTAGAACCCATTGACCACGCCAAATGAGAGACCCCTATAGTCACCCCTATCAAAGCGGATGGTTCAATCCAAATCTGCGGGGACTATAAGGCTACCCTGAACCACGCACTACAGCAAAGTGCATATCCCGTTCCAGTCGTTCAGCACTTGCTGCATTCAATAAAAGGCGGAAGAATCTTCGCTAAACTTGATTTGGCCCAAGCATACCAACAACTGCCAGTAGATTCCCAAACAGCCGAAGCCCAAACAATTGTTATGCACCACAGAGCCTTTAAATGTAACCGGCTTCAATTTGGAGTTAGCGTGGCACCAGGCATATTTCAATGTTTAATGGAACGTATCCTCCACGGAATACCTGGAGTCATTCCATATTTTGATGATGTCCTGATTGCGGCTAAAAACAGGGTGCAACTGAGAGACCGCCTAAGACAAGTCCTCAATAAGTTTACAGAAGCCGGTCTCAAAGTTAAAAGAGAAAAGTGCACATTGATTACAGACAAAATTGAATTTCTGGGATATTTAATCGATGGCGATGGTATTCACTCCACTGAAGGGAAAGTCCGCGCAATTAAAGATGCCCCCACCCCTACCAACAAAGGGGAACTGCAAGTCTTCTTAGGATTAATAAATTTCTATCATGTTTTTTTGCCGCAGAAAGCTACGGTTGCGGAACCTTTGCATAGGCTTCTTGATAAAGACAATTCTTGGAAGTGGGGCAGTCGGGAAGACACAGCTTTTAAAAAAATCAAGGACCTTATTACATCTACCAAGGTATTGATACAATATAACGAGACTTTACCCTTAACTCTGACTTGCGATGCATCACTTTTTGGCATCGGAGCAGTCCTGAGCCACCTCCTACCAGATGGCAGGGAAGCTCCCATCGCGTTCCATTATAAAACACTGTCCAAAAGCCAACACAACTATAGTCAGCTTGACAAAGAAGCTTTAGCAATCATATCCGGCATTAAACGTTTTCACGAATACCTCTATGGTCGACCATTCTCTGTCATAACCGACCACAAACCGCTGTTGGGAATTCTAGCTGGGGACAAAGCCACCCCTAATATTTTGTCACCTCGGATGACTAGATGGTCAGAGTTTCTGGCCGCTTATAACTACACTTTGTTTTACCAACCGGGTCAGTCTATCACTCACGCCGACACCTTGAGCTGTTGCCCATTGCCAGACATTGACACCGAGCCTTGCCCCAGCATCTCCACCCTGCAAATCGAAGCCATACCTAACTTTCCAATGACAGCTGCAGACATCGCCCGCGAAACTTCTAAAGACTGCCTACTTCACAGAGTGGCCACCTGGGTTGCTAAAGGGTGGCCGGAGTCTGACTTAAAAGACTGCATGAAACCTTTTAAACAGAGGCAAACCGAACTTTCTTTGCTAAAAGGTTGCATACTTTGGGGGGATCGGGTTGTTATTCCACCAAGACTGAGAGATCAGATTTTGGAACTGCTTCATGAGGGACATCCGGGAATGGTCAAAATGAAGAGTTTGGCCAGAAGTTATGTTTGGTGGCCAGTGTTGGACAAAGATATTGTAAATTGGGTTGCTGGTTGCAAACCGTGCCAAGAATCCCGGCCCATGCCCCCGCATGCACCTATTGCTGAGTGGGAACTGCCCAGGGGCCCCTGGTCGAGGGTTCACATAGATTTCGCAGGTCCGATGAGGGGTTGCATGTTCCTGATCCTAGTGGACGCTTACTCCAACTGGTTGGAGGTCAGCCTCATGCAATCTACCTCCTCGGATGCTGTCATTCGACAGCTCTGTAAATTGTTTGCCACGCATGGATTACCTGATGTCCTGGTTTCTGATAACGGGCCCCAGTTCACCTCCACAACATTTGAGGGTTATTTAGCTAGTTTGGGAATACGACATGCCCTAACCGCGCAGGCCCACCTGGCAGCAAATGGCCGAGCTGAACGTATGGTTCGATTCACCAAAGAAACCCTTAGCAAATTAGGCCATGGCCCTATTCAGGAATGCATTTATAAACTGTTATCAATCCAGCATACCATGCCTAGCACAACCACAAATAAAACCCCGGCCGAATTACTCATGGGGAGGAAACTACGCTCCCCTTTGGACCACCTACACCCTAACTATTCCACTGAAAAACCGGTAGACTACTCTAGCAAACTCCACAGTTTTAAAATTGGGGACCTAGTCTATGCAAAAAACCTGGTGGGACACCCCTTATGGGTTCCAGCCACCATCACCCAAATCACTGGCCAACGGTCATACCGCCTTACCACCTCTGACAACAGAGAATGGAAACGGCATATTGACCAGTTACGATCCCGCATCCTTACCAGACCATACGAAAACCCTGGGGGGAAAGGGGATCAACCAATCACTCAAGAAGGAGTATATCCCCAAACAAACAATGATAACGTAACACTTTCACAAACGCCCTCACCGCTAGCCCCGGTCGACGTTCGCGGCTACGCACCTGAGACTGAAGAACTTCACATCAACGGAAACCATGGCGATGAATGTCCAATCTGGGAAGGGAGCGGCCTAACTGTCTCAACTAATCGAGCAAAGCCCGTTAGGAGCGGCCTGGCCAGCTCGACCTTCCAGACGGTTCCACGACCAGGGACGGAAGGACCAACAGGTCCGTCTGCACCGGCCGATAGCGATGGAGTGAATGACTTGCGCAGGTCCAGTCGAACCCACAGGAGCCCCGCCTACTTGCGTGATTACGTAACCTAGGCGGAGCTCCTGATTGGTCGGACTGAACCAAGAGGGGAGGGGTATTTTGTATTCAAATACTTACCCGCGATTGGTTACCATTTCAGCGGGAAGTCCAAATCCCTGTCATTGGCTGGTGAGCCGCGAGCAGCCTATATAAGAAAGGCTGCCGCGGCTCTTTCGGCATTCGGATTCCTGAAATAAACAAAAAGAGCTAAATCACTGAATGTGTGTGCCTCGTTCTTCGGCCGCCAAAACAGTGAATACATGGAAACTCTTCCTTTTCATCCTCTTTCGAGTTTGGGATTGCATGGTCTTTTAATTCAGGCCTCTCTTTGGACCAGGTCTCTATTGCCGAAACTCTCCCCACTGGTGCATATTACACCACAGAGGATGATGATTATTTGTGATGCTATTGTTATCCAGTAACTAAGTCACGTCCAAATCTTTGAAGTTCCATTGACCATAGCACACCAGGCCCTCCTGTCTTCCACTGTTTCCTGGAGTTTTCCCAAATTCATATTCATTTCATCAATAACATGATCTAACCATCTCATCCTATGCTGTCCCCTTTTCCTTTTGCCTTCAATCTTACCCAACATCAGGATCTTTTCAATGAGTCCTTTCTCCTCATTTTGGTGGTCAAAGTATTTGAGCTTTAGTATCTGTGCTCCAAAGAACAGTTTGGGTTGATTCCCTTATGTATTTGATTTGATGTCCTTGGAGTCCAAGGGACTATCAGGAATCTTCTCCAATACCACAATTCAGAAGCATCAATTCTTTGGTGCTCAACTTTCCAAGTTTCAAAACCATACATTACTACTGAGCAAACCATAGTTTTGACTATACGGACCTTTGTTGGCAAAGTGCTTTTTAACATGCTGTCTAGGTTTGCCATAGCTTTTCTCCCAAGGTGCAAGCATCTTTTAATTTCATGGCCATTTGCAATGAACTGAGAGCCCATGAAGATACAGTCTGTCACTGCTTCCATTTCTTCTCCTTCTATTAGCCAGGAAGTGATGGACAAGATGCCATGATCTTAGTTTTTTAATGTTGAGTTTTAAGCCACCTTTTGCACTCTCCTCTTTCACCCTCATCAAGAAGATCTTTAGTACAAATGAAGATAAGATAAATTAGGTATGTAAGAGTAGATCCTGTAGTAACAGGGTATGAAATGATTTGCAAGCCCCCAGCTATGTAGAAATCTTGCTTGGTATTGTTGATCATATAAATACCATTTCATACTACATGATGTTTCAAGGACATCAGAACAATTGGTTAATAAAGCTTGTGTCATGAGTTTCACCCTTTTAATAAATTCTGAATAGGAGGTATGATGTTTCAAATGTTCAAAGTTACAGATTTTGTACCTTGACAAAAGTCACGAGCAGCTCATTGTTGCCATTATCATTCACAACATAATTGTGGTCTCAACAAATATATCTCATATTCTAATATTCATATTCAATCTGTCACTGCTATATTCATATTCTCCTTTAAAAAAAAAGTAGTTTAAAAATACATTAATGTGCCAGTGAATAAGCAACATAAATAAAGAGATAGAAAGTTTTTCATCTTTTTTTCTTGGCTGGAAATTTAAGAGGCTTCATCTTCCTATCATTAAATCATCAAGCTATTAAAATAAACTTACCAGTGCTGTTTACTCATGTCAGTTTAGTATTTGTTCAAAAATACAATACTTTATATTCAAGATAAAGTCATACCAAAGGACACAAACTTTATATGTAGCTATGAAGAGACATAGGGTAGTTGTTCCCAGACTCACGGGAAGTCATAAGCTGGAAGGGAAGAAAATTGCTGTTAGACATGCGAGACTGTTAATATAACTTAATTCACAACTTAGTTACAGACAACTTTGAAGGGCCGATAAATGACAGCCTAAAGATGGAAGTCTGATTTAATACTGATAGGATCATGGAGACTAGATGAAGGAAACACCATAGAAAAATGGCAAAAAAAGAAAAAAAGAAAATGATGTTACCAGAACTTGTTTATATCATGCTGCAGTGCAAGTGAGGAACGACTAAGTGAATTACATTTCTATACTTGTATAGTAAATAATATTTTTTTATTGGGGCAACAATTTAATAGTTTTCCTAGAAGAAGAAAAAGTAGGAAATCATGTATCCCAGGATATTAAATGCCTTGTGTTATCAAATAGACTCCATCATCAATACCATGTGACTCTACCAAAATGTTTTTCTCTAAAAAGAAAATTGGAATTATTTAGTCCTGAATCACAGTAAAAATTCATGTGGCTGAACTACCAGAAAGCAGTGATCTTAAATATAGGACATAAATCACAAAACATTTTGCACTGCAGGCACCTTTTCTCACAGATCTAGAAAGCTCAAAAATTGGTTATTAAGTTTTATGTAACAAGTTATAGACTACTGATCTATTGAAATGTTACCTGTAGCCATCTAGATCTCTAAGCACTTCTGACATTTCCTAAAAACATGAAGGGCTCTTTCTAGTCCCTAATTCAAACAAGCATAGGAGATGAGATGAAAAATGTTGAATTTAATTACTGTGGTAAGAT
This sequence comes from Bungarus multicinctus, assembly GCA_023653725.1. Classification (NCBI taxonomy): domain Eukaryota; kingdom Metazoa; phylum Chordata; class Lepidosauria; order Squamata; family Elapidae; genus Bungarus; species Bungarus multicinctus. The sequence continues at coordinate 37,021,965 of CM042844.1, forward strand.
GGAATGCTTTATTTTTTTTTAACCACAATCAAGTCTCATTGAAAACTTTATGATGCATACATTGACTTTTTTCAAGAAAAATTGGAGCCTGGGAAGCATCAAGCAAAAAAACAAAAAACAAAACTAAAATAGTTTGCTCACTTAGAACCCAAGCTATTGTGAAATTTGTTGGCCAAAACAGTTGCATTCTTCAGTCCATTTTCATAGATTTGATTCAAAATTCTGAGGGTTTTTTTATCTATAATCTTTTCTCATTTATTCTGTGTGCTGTAACAAGCCTGTTTACAGAACTACCAGTTTTGAGTTGCAGAAAGCTGGATAACATCAAATACATTTAGAAAACTTTTTGCTTTATCTCCTATGATGCAATCTTTTAATCAAGGATAGTCAGTGCATTTCTGAGTACATTTCTCAAATACCATGAAACAACTTCAAAATTCAGGACAGGAAAATAATGCATTATTTTACATTATTTTACTAAGAATATAACTTTACTGATAGATCTATATAAAAACAGAAGAAGCAAAGCTAGCTCTGAGGTTTTCGTGCAAAAAACAGCATAGTTAATTTCCTCTTTTCCCTCTTTGGGCCACCCATTGTCCATTGTCAACCAATCCAGCACCTTTTTATTTAGGAAAACTTTCTGTGCCTTCGGAATATTTACACTGCATGGCCTTGAAGTATCACAATCTTCTCAGGCTGCAAATGGCTCACATAATTTCCTCATCTACCTCCCAGCTTCCAATACATTCTAAGCATACATTCCCTTCATTTCTATTGTCCAACGGTGAGTAGAAGGTGCATTATGAGTCAGCCTTGATGCTTTCTCTCAGTTCTTAATCTATTAGAATTCTGTACAATTTAGATAAATTTGGGGGAATAAAAATAGATGCTGCAGAACTGTGACACATTTTAAAATTGTAGGAAGTTGTTATAAAACTGGAATTATAAATGTAAATTTGAATGTTCTTGGAGAATTTTAATCTTAAAGGATTAAATATTTCCTACCTTTGTTTAGGATGCCATTAGGATATGGAATTTTCTTTTATCCTCTTTTCTTAAAGAAGCAAGAAGCTGAACCTCCCAGCATCTATAGATGAATTTAACACAAAACTGTGTTTCTGGAGATGTGTTAAGATTTAAATCTGTGATCACTACTGAGGGATCTCAGCAGAAGTATATTACTGGTACAAGACATCATAAGTAGAATTAACCTATGGATTGTTCTTCTGATAGTTTCAGTTGTTTTATTGGTAGAATATTAAAATAGTTGACAACTATTTGTAAAGTTGCTTTTGGTTAATGTTGACAACTTCTTATGTAGGGAGTGGTAGGTTACTTGATAAGAAATATTGTTAATATCAAAAGGATCTGAGGAATGTGAGATTTAAGCTGCGTCTAGCTATCCAACAAATAACTCTAACTGATATTAGCTGATTATTTCAGATGCATTGGATCATAGACATTAAAATGAATCTGTCTATTTTTGACTAAATCAACACATATTTTATCACAGAAGTAACAGAAATATATAATAATTAAAATATATGTTGCCTAATGTACTACTTGTATCTATCATAATATCACTGAATAAATAATATTTATAAATCTACAATGCAGAATGAATCTTATATATATATGAATAAAAATGTTATAGAAGGTAAGAGTGCTAAAATATATATGTTGGAGCCCAAAGATGCTAGTTATTATTTCCTCCAATCTGAGGCTAAATACAGATGCCATGTTGAAGAAAGACTGAAGTAATTCCTTTTCAGTATAATAGCAATCCCATCAGTTCTGTACCTTTTCACAGGATACCATTTGCTATTTACAATGTGTAAGAAAAACATTTAAGAATAACATTTTTCCCATTCTTACAGGGCACATTAAATCTGCCTATTTGAAAGGACTCCTGCAGGTACTAACAGAGTTCAGTCCACAACTTTTTATATTGTGAAAATCCAATAATGTGTTTCTGTGAAACATCATGCACTCCCTTAGAGCCCAATTTTGCTAGCTGCCAAACATTTAAAATTGAATTGAAGTTGTGTAATGTACTTCTCTTTCAGGAAGGGTTACTATAAATAGGTAATTATGAACCTAGAATGGAAACAGTGTAGCACTCTTTTTCCTTCTGTTGTTTCAAGTAAGACACAATCCTAAGAGAATTACCCAAGACATGACACATTGCTAGGGAAACTGAAAAAAAAAAGTCAAGAAAAATTCAGAAAAAACAAAAAAAAAATAGTTTTAAAAAAAAAAAATCACGAAGTACAACAAAAACACAAAAAAAATCTATCTAAAGTAGTTGGTCGAAGAATAACAAGAAAGAAGATTGACTTTAAGTCAGAAACCTCCTCCCCTCAAAATGCTTGGGTAGCTATGATATAAATGTATCATCATCCATTCTGATTTATCTAATAATATGAGACATTTTAAACTTAATGACATCTTTTTTCAAGAAGTTAGAGTTCTTTATGGCAATGTTAAGTAGTACCAAGTTAAATTTTTATTTCCAATATCCTGAACATTTTCTACTCCTGGGAGAAAGAGAAATTTATTTTTTTACTAAATTGTCAGAAGGAAAATAAATAATTTACTGTAATTGCTTTCTGTTATTCATCATCCAGTACTCATATCTGTGCCATTATGGGACATCATAGTGTTGTCATTTGGAATTTAATTTAGTTATGAGAAGCCCACAGATTGCTAAAGACAACCTTGTTCAAAAGAGAATAGGACTTCTACATGGACTGACTGTATGTTTCAGCTACCTTGCAAATATTGTAAGTGCAAGAAATAAGCATCCTTTGCCTGACAACTGCTTTTATTTAGAAAACAAAACAAAACAGTTTTGGCTCCCCAAGCAAATTAAACTAAAATAAGTGAAAAATAATATAGAAGGAATCTATGGCATGACACTAAATTTCTTAGTATACTTACAAAAGTGAATGTGAATATGAACTTTGAAAGTAGTATAGAAAAAGGATTGATTTATATTCTGGTTTTGAAAAAAAATTCTGAGATAGACAAAAAAACAAACAAATGGATCATAGAATAAATTAACCAGAAGTCTTAATTTTAAGACACAAATGACCAGACTCAAATTATCACATTTTGAATGCATTATGCAAAGCCTTCTCTACTGAGATGTAGAAAGATAGAAGGAAAAAAAGGATTACAAACAGCAATATAGATGGCTTCAAATACAGCAATGTAGATGTCTTGAATTACAGCGATTGATGCATCATCATTCAAAAAACTGAAATGCCATGTTGGAAGAAGAACATCCTGGAGAAGGTTTATCTGTGTTAACATTAACTACCTCTTCAATATGTTCTTCAGTTCAGTCTTTGTTAACAGTAATGGCTCATGCCCCACATTTCCTAACTGTACGACAACTAACTACAACGATCTACAAATTGACTTTATGAAGATAATGTAGAAAATGCAATATGCCACATTAAACCATCCTTATCTATTGGCCCTGATGGCTTATGTGCATTCTTATTAAAAGAGCTCTCCACTACCATAGCAGAACCACTAAGCGTAATATATGAGTTATCATTCAGAACCAGCTCCTTACCAAACCTATGGTTTTTAGCAAAGGTTATCCCTATTTTCAAGAAAGGTGATCCCTGCTTGGTTGAAAACTACAGACCAATCTCATTGTGTTGTGTCATGTGCAAAGGTATGGAATCAATTATTAATCAATGTATTACCTTTTACCTTGAGTCAAACAACTTACTCTCCAAGAAACAATTTGGTTTCAGAAAAAAATTGTCCTGCGATTTGCAAATTCTACACTGCAAAAACATATGGACTACACTTCTTGACCAAGGTAAAGCAATATAATCAATATTATATATCGATTATATTAAGCATTTGACTCAGTGGTACATGACAAACTACTATTAAAATTAAATTCTTATGGCATTTCCAAATCCCTTCACAAGTAGATTACTGCCTTCCTGTCAAACAGACAACAAATAGTAAAAATAGGAAATGCCCTATCAAACCCTGCACCAGTTATCAGCGGTGTCCCACACAAGGGAGCGTTCTAGGACCCACACTCTTTACACTCTATATAAATGACCTTTGTGATCATCTTATTAGCAACTGTGTCCTCTTCACTGATGATGTAAAACTATTCAACACCTCTGTCAATATTACCGTCCTTCAAAAAGACCTTGATTATGTGTCGGAATGGTCTAACAATTGGCAACTCCAAATCTCTACTAACAAATGCTCTGTCCTACACATTGGTAAAAAAAATCTATATACCAAATACAAGCTAGGCAGATATGTTGATGATATCTTGTTGATGACTTTCACTTTGTCAAGGACCTTGGAGTTTTCATATTGAATGATCTAAGCGCCAAAGCTTGCTGCCACAGTATTGCCAAAAAGGTTTAAAGAGTTGTAAATTTAATTTTATGAAGCTTCTCCTCTGGTAATACTATTTTGCAAACTAGGGCATTCAAAACCTTTGCTAGACCAATACTTGAATTCAGCTCTGCTGTGTGGAATCTGCACTGTACATCAGACATAAATACAATTGAGCGAGTCCAGAAGTATTTTACCAGAATAGTACTACATTCCTCTGTTCACAACAGAATACCTTACAGCACTAGACTTGAGATTCTAGGCTTAGACAACCTTGAACTATGCTGACTAAGATTGGACTTAAGCATACTACATAAAACCATATGTTATAACATCTTACCAGTTAATGAATATTTCAGCTTTAACAACAACAACAACACAAGAGCACACCACAGATATAAACTAAATGTAAACCACTCCAAGCTCGATTGCAGGAAGTACGATTTCAGCAACAGAGTGGTCAATGTCTGGAACTCACTACCTGATTCTGTTGTCACCTGCTCAAACCCCATTCCTTTATCCTCAAACTAACTTCTATTGACCTCACCCCATTCCTAAGAGGTCTGTAAGGGGCGTGCATAAGCGCACAATCATGCCTACTGTCCCTGTCCTATTGTCCCAAATTATTAGTTCCTATTCCTTGTATTTCAACTTATGTTTGTTCTTGTGTCTGTTATATTGTAAGCTTTTGACAAAATAAAATAAATAAATCTTCTGTTTGTATGTTTTTTATGTTTGTGTCAATTTCAACCCCTGGTAATTGCCTCAGTAGATCCTACAGATTTCTTGTCAAGACTTCAGAAATGATTTGTCATTTTCTCTTTCTGGGACTTAGAGTAACTGGCTCATGGTCAGTTCCTGACTTACTATTAAAACTATTTTCTTTTGTACAAAAACCAGATTTCTGTCAATTCTAAATTTATATCTGTTTAAGCTATCGGAATTCCAAATTTTGCCCTAATATGTCACATATATCTCCTTAGTACTTGATGGTATTTTTATTGTATCTGGGTTTTTTTTTTAATGGTCCTGATTTTCATTACTAGATCTTCCATTAGTTGTGTCATTATACCATTCGTTTTTGAATGAAAATAAGACTCTATATGGCAGTCAAAATATCTACATTTTTGGAGAAGGCTTTTCCAAAGTAGTTTTGCCATTGTGTCCTTTCCTAGATCTGAGAAAAAGTGACTGGCACAAGGTTACCCATCTGGCTTTGTGCCTGGTAGGACTAGAATTCACAATCTGTTGGTTCAGATGCTGAGGACTACAATACTACACTAAACTGCCTTTCAGTTTTATATTAATATTATTTAAGCAGACTAAAGGATACACACACACACACACACACACACACAAAATACTTAATAGTTTCAATAAATAATTGCCATATTTTATTGTGGTTATCCATAAATTATATTTGTAGGCAACCTAGTCATACATTAGAAGTAACATCATATTTTTCAGTCTATGGAATAATTTGAGACATAGGTTTCCCTTTCCATTGGTAAAAAACAAACCTGTTAGTGAATGGACAATCTATTTCTATTTTATAACTATCAGTTTTTATAGCTATCAGTGATAAGATAATGTAGTTAAAAGAATGCAATCTTTTAAAATATTAAACCTTGTCTCAAAATCAAATTAATATGTGTGATAATTACATCCTGGAATGTAATAGATTTGCAATATTACAAATACTTGCTTTTAATTATTGTTCTCATTGCAACAGTAACAAAATGACTTACTCATTCTATTTCAGTACATATCCAATGGAATATTTTGTGGTCAATGAGTAAACTGTAGTCTAAGATCTACCGAAATTTTTGATAAGACACTTTCTCAATGTTTACACAAAATAGAGATTTCAAATTCTTGCTTCTACTCAGCCTTTAAAAAGTGGCTTAAAATGGAATTTGTAGCATTATTAAAAATGAGTACAAATCTTATGAGACTAAAAAATCCCATAATTAGATTTTATATGTATTTATAAGCCAGTTCTATACTCACTTTTTAACTTTATATAGATGTATACTTCTATCAGATACTCATATTTTTATTGTTGTTATTTTGCTTCCTCCCCCCCCCCTTTACTATTTTGTCTCCTTTAATAGGAAACGGCTTGATTCAGGTGACAATTTGCAATTCTTCCTGGGATATTTTGGTGATGCGCTTTACCAGACTGTCCATGGTCTCCCCTTCTATTTCCTCAACTTTGCCAAGTATACTATTTATTTTCTAGTCTACCATCCATTTGTGCAACGTGGCTAAAGTTTAGCCTTGATTTAATAGGGAACTATTTTATGATAGTTTCCCAGATTCAAAAAAGATAGTAAATATTGTTAAATTTTAATTGATTTTTTTTTTAAAAATCCAAACATTCAAAAAAAATCCACAAATACAATTCAAATTATATTTCATATTTCATTCATATGATATTTATTTATTTATTTATTTATTTATTTATTTATTTATTTGATTTATATACCACCCCCCTCTCCCCGAAGGGACTCGGGGCGGTGAACAGCCAATAAAAACACATATACAAGGTACAAAATATGAGACAACATAAAATATTAAAATTTAAAAACTGAAATATAATATGGCTCTAATAAAATATAAGCAAGTATTAAAAAGATTAAAACCCGATTAAAATTTAAAAACCCCTAGGCCAGTCCGGCCTGCCGAAATAAATGCGTTTTGAGCAACCGACGGAAGGCCATGAGATCGGGGGCGGCCCTTACCTCCGGGGGTAATTCATTCCAGAGAGGGGGTGCTCCCAATGAGAAGGCTCGCGCCCTCGGGGTCGCCAGCTGTCCAGCCGGTGGCACCCCGAGGAGACCCACTCTATGGGAGCGTACCGGTCGGTGGGAAGCCGATGGTGGCAGGAGGCGGTCTCGCAAGTAACCTGGTCCCGAGCCATGGAGCGCTTTAAAGATAGTGACCAAGACCTTGAAGCGCACCCGGAGGGCCACTGGGAGCCAATGCAGCGCGCGTAGAAGTGGCATAACATGGGAGCCCCTAGGTGCCCCCATTACCACCCTCGCGGCTGCATTCTGCACCAACTGGAGCCTCCGGATGCTCTTCAAAGGCAGCCCCATGTAGAGAGCATTGGCATAGTCTAGGCGGGAGATCACCAGGGCGGAAGTGACCATGCGAAGCGCATCCCGATCCAGAAAGGGCCGCAACTGGTAGATCCTACGGACCTGTCCAAAAGCCCCCCTGGCGACGGCCGCCACATGATCTTCCAATGACAGCCGTACATCCAGGAGGACACCCAGATTGCGGGCCCTCTCTGTGGGGGCAAGAATTTCCCCCCCCACAGCCAGCGATGGAACCAGCCGGCTGTATCGGGGTGCCGGGAAGCACAGCCACTCAGTCTTAGATGGGTTGAACTGAAGCCTGTTCCGCCCCATCCAACATCGCACGGCCTCCAGGCATCGGGTCATCACTTCGACAGCTTCATCGGGGTGGCCCGGGGTAGAGATGTACAGCTGGGTGTCATCAGCGTACTGATGGAACTCTACCCCAAAGCCACGGATGATCTCACCTAGCGGCTTCATATATATGTTGAACAGGAGGGGCGAGAGCACCGACCCCTGAGGCACCCCGCAAACTAGGGGCCTCGGGGCCGACCTCTGCCCCCCTGCCAACACAAATTGCGAATGGTCAGAGAGGAAGGAGGAGAACCACCGCATAATGGTGCCTCCCACCCCTAACCCCCCCAGCCGCTGCAATAGGATACTGTGGTCGACAGTATCAAAAGCCGCCGAAAGATCTAAGAGGACCAGGACAGAGGAATAACCCCTGTCACGGGCCCTCCAGAGATCATCCACCAATGCGACCAGCGCCGTCTCTGTGCTGTGCCTGGGCCTGAAGCCCAATTGGCATGGATCCAAATAGACAGCTTCATCCAGGTGCTGGGGAAACTGTTGTGCCACCACACTCTCAACAACCTTCGCCATAAAACGAAGGTTGGAGACAGGACGATAATTAGATAACAAAGTTGGGTCCAGGGACGGTTTCTTGAGGAGGGGTCTCACCACCGCCTCTTTCAAGGCGGCGGGTAGATATCCCTCACTCAAGGAAGCGTTAATAATACCCTGGAACCAACCTCGTGTCACCTCCCGGGTGGCCAACACCAGCCAGGAGGGTCACGGGTCCAACAAACATGTGGTCGCATTCAGTCCCCGCAGTAACGGGGACTGAATGCATTTGCATTTAATATGCATTAAATGCAAATGCTAAGATGCCCAGTTTTAGATATATATTTGACATAGACTTGGAAAATAAAGGGGAAGAATATTTGCAAAAAACATTTTCATGAAACAAAGGGAAGGAAATAATTTAAGAATATTATATATTGTAATATATGTAATAGCAATAGCAATAGACATAGACATAGACTGTACAATATATTGCCCCTTAATGCTTTACAATACTCTCTGAATGATTTACAACATCAGCATATTGCCTCCAACCATCTGGGTTCTTATTTTACTAGCTTGGAAGTATAGAAAACTGAGTCAATCTTATGCCCGTCAGGATTGATCTCCTGGCTGTGGGCAGAATAAGCCTGCAATATTGCATTCTAACTACTGTGCCACCACAGCACAAAGTAATATTATGCTGATGTCAATTTGTAACCAACTAACATAATATTATATAAGAAAGAACCCAAACCTAAAACCTTGAAATTAAATATTAGTAGCTGTTCTTACAGATGATTCATTCTGATTCATTAAATATTATTTTTTAAAAATCCCAGTTACATTGTGCATATGTCTAATTTCTGCATATATTACATCATTCAAAAATTTCCAAAGTTGGCAGTAAGATGGGATCCAAACTAGTTCTGTTTGTCAATTATTTGTTGTCTTCTTCCTATTCCATCCAATATGTTCAATACATCATCCAATAAAATTATCTTATACTTCTCCCTTCACATAAAGGAAATGAATTTGTGCAGTCATCCTTAAATGAACACAATAAAGTATCTGAGACTAAAATTTGTAGATTTTACTGAAAGGACAAAAAAGTTCTATATCTTGATTTTTGTTAACACCTTCTATGGATTTCCCATCCGCTGTAATGAGGATCACACAAAAGCTCCTTGGATAAATTATATTATATGTGTGTGTGGCTGTTATTTGGTCTTTTCATCTTAACCAGTGCAGTGGGCTAGAATGTATATGAAAGGATTGTATTATTGAGTTTGTGACACAACTTAACATTTTTTTTCAAAAATGCCAAACAACTAAAGCAAAGCACAGTCTATAGATCCATAGATTAGTAAATGCAAGCAAACAGTTATCACATATGGCTTGTCTATAAAACAAAGTCTATAGATTTGCTAAATGCTCACAAAATGTGGTACATACATTGCTGAATTCAGGAAATAACCTCTCACATAACCCTACATAGGTTGCATGTGGAGTTGATTTTATGATATCACAATGTTAAAATATTCACATTCAGGTTATTTCCAAATGTTGAAGGGGAACACCTCAATCCATTGCATCAGCTCCAAATTTCTACTTACCAAATACTCTAGGGAACTTTAAAACATGATAGCAAATTATTAATATTCTTTGACAGTATAGTGGTGTGTGTGTGTAGGTGTGTAGGTGTAAGCATGATTTACACACACATACACACACACACACACACACACACACACACATTTTATATATATTCTTATAATTTAGAATGATACTTGCCAAAAGATAGAATGGCCAGTCAATCTCATGATGAAAAACAGATGTAAGATTAGGATGCAAAGTAGTTTTCCAGATATTTGGTCTCAGCATGCTATACAACTCAGCTCCATAGTTAACCAGCCAAGTGCTGACACATGTCTTACAGCAAAATATCACTCACAGCCACAGTTCAAAGGGCCTACTACCCTCTAGGGCAATTAATACAGCATCGCATTCAATGGTGCTTGAATCACATCCACTGAAATCTCTAGAGAAGAATAAAGCAGGTTTCTGAGCTTCAGCAAGAGTTAGCATGCAACGATTCAGCCTTTCGGAAGTTGGCCTCCTAAAGTACTCACTTAACAGTGTTAAAAAGTAAAAAGAAAAAAGTATTAATCTGTTTTTGTTGTTGGCTTTCAACATCACCTTTCTACATATCCTGTGATCAGAGCCTTGTGCAATTTTAATGTCAATTCCTACCTCTAGAGGCTTGCTTGGAGAACTGGGATACTATAAAGATCTCATTAATTTTTTATTTTACTTGGCATATTTCATTCTGAAGAAAGAAGGCCAAAATAGATTTTAAAAAACATATCAAATAATAATAATGCTACAAGTTTTATCCATTTGTGTCTTTTTAAATTTTATTATATTTTAAAATAAAGAGATACAAACTAATAAGAACTAATAATTAAAATGAAAAATAGATGAGAGAAAAAAGTAAAGATTGAAAAAGAAAATGAAGTCAAGAGTGCAGAAAAAAAGTATAAATAAATAATTTCTGACTTTCTTTTACAACATATACATGTCCACCAAACATGTTAAATGTTACATGTCTCTTCTTGTTGCTCACATTTAGAACATACACTTAAAGTATCTTCATACAATTCAAATATTTTTTCTGTGATAAAAATTAACAAATTTTATAAAATCAAATTTTATAAAGGTTCTCTTTAAGATTACAACACAATGTGAATTTCAATCATTCATCCACATATTATTCCATTGTTCCATTTCTATATTATATCCAAATATTTTAGCCCATATTATAATACGTCTGTTCAAATATATTCAAATAAAAGCTTACACATTTTAGTAATAACATGCTCATCATTTATACATAATTCTATTGCATTTATTTAATTATTGACAATAATTCTATTGCCTTACCATGTTTAAAACCAAAAGTCCTTCTATGTACTTTTAATTTTTATAATAATTGTACATAGAAAACTTTTAACATACTGTATATATCTTGATGATGTCAAATCATGTTTTATCCATTTGTAATTTTGACACAATTGTCTTCATTACAATTGTGAAAAGGGAGGAAATTTGAATTTCTTTTTGCATCATCATCACATATTAAGCCATTTTATTAATATCTTGCCTTACATGGTATTCTATCCCTGACTTTAAATGGACATCAAATTTTCAAAGGAAAACCATTTAACTTTGGATAAATCCTTTTTTTTTAATGTAGAAGAAGGAAAAACAATTTTGGGAAGAAAAATGGTAAATTCATTGTGAGAGTACATTATGAATACTTTCATAGAATTGTTGTTATAAAGATAATGGCCAATCATAAACCTATCCGCTCCTTGTACAAATAGAAATAGCAATAGCACTTGGACTTACAGTATATGCCACTTCACAGTGCTTTTACAGTTCTCTCTAAGCAGTTTTACAGAGCCAACATATTGCCCCCAATAATGAGGGTCCTCATTTTATCCACCTTGGAAAGATGGAAGGTTTGAGCCTGGTGATTTTCGATCTGCCAAATTGCAGGCAGCCAGCAGTCAACAGAAGTAGCCTGCAGTACTGTATTCTAACCACTGCACCACAATAGACATTCTTTATAATAAAGAATTTTCCTATAGCTACCTATAGGAGAATTCCTATAGGTTCCTTCCCTCCTTTCTTCCTTCCTCCTTCCTCCCTCCCTCCCTTCTCTCCCTCCCTCTCTCCATTTTTTCCAAAACCTATGAACCAACAACATAGTTCACACTCAGCTTTTCATAAGACCAGTTTTTTCATGCAAAATTTTGTTAGAAGAATAAATTTCCTGATTATATTCATAGAGAGTGACTGGCAGGTAACATAAAAATATATTAGTAAACTTGTTGTCTGGAGAGACAATTCCCTTTCTTCCTTTGAGAAAGTCTAATATTAATTTTTAATACCACATCTCTGAAGATAGAACTGATATTAAGATGGAAATACTTTCCCCTCTTCAATTATACCACAATTATTACTGCCATACAATTTTCTGAATCTGTTTTTATGTATGTGCCTTTCTTCTTTATTGAAGTGAATTCTATAAGCAGATCCGTTAAATTCAGTGCACCTGATATTTCTTTATTGCCAACTTTAATGCAATCCATTTTGGCAACTGCAGCAAACAGGAGCTCATCTGTTTAATCTATCTACTTTTAGTCATGGTTTTGATGTGCCTGGTTATTCCACTGGTAGATTGATGTGCCTGGTATTTTTATTCCACTGGTAGATTGCTAAGAAGAACACCTGAGTTTGTACATGTCTTATATCTGTGTAGATATTATACCGGTTTTTGCTAAATGTCTTTGTAACTCTTCACCAACCCATTCACAGTATCACTCTAACAAATATACAACCACAGTTCTTCTGTTATACTCCTATGCACTGTTCTCCCAGAATATTTCTAATTGTGCTCAATAAGTAAAATTCTTGATGACATGAAAAAAATAAAAATCACCAGTTACTTCTATCTCTTAAGAAGTTGGTAGACTTCTTAAGCAATGTTATGGAATTGTAGCAAGGAGAAAGACTAATAATGATATGCTAGCTAGTCAGCTTAAAAGGGAATGGTTTGTTTAAGACAGCATTGATAGAATTTCCTTATATTTTATTTTGTATTAGTTACATTTTAAGTACCAGGTATGTATTTAGAGTTTTCTGTGCCAATTCTTAAAACTTTTGATTATATTTATGTTTTTGATAAGTGTCTCTTGGTGTAACCATGTGGTTGCAATAAGATTTTAACTACATTTAACTTAGAATAATAAACCCAAGATTGCCACCATCAGACCTAGCCAAGGTAAGATGGATTTATTTGAATATAACAACATGTTCAAAATGCAGAAAATGGTTTTTCCGTACAGATAGACCTCATGTTAAACATTGTAAAGCTAAAGATATATATATGGAGCTCATCATAGAGATTTGTATATTTGGCTCCTTGAAAAAATCCAGTCAAAAATATTTCTGTTTATAAACGTTTTATTTCCAGAATTGATATGCAGTCATAAATACATTTCTCTGCATTTACAGATCTTTCTGTATTTGACAGTATAGGTATTCAGGCTGACATTCTTACTCTATGGAAGTATTTTTACCTCTTTGTCTTCATTATTTTTTATTTCCATCTTTACTTTACTTTTCCATTATAAAACATTTAATTCAGTTTTCTCCAAAATGATGGCCTCTACAATAATAATCTTCCCATGAACAATGGAGGATAGAAGTTATAGCACATGCTACACTGAAAAAGTCTAATAAGATTCTGAGCTCCATGTTGCTAACATTCCATATCCAAAATGACATGATTTTTTTGCATAAATGCAACATGATGCCATTCACCTGAAGCAGTTTTTTAAAATATTATATTGCACTGTATACATGAGAATATCATTAAACATTGATTGGGTAAAAATACTGTATGCATTCAATAGTTTTAATAATGTTAAATATACAAAATAATTAAAATAAAAAACATTTAGCATTTTAAAAAATATTTTGGAAAATTAGTAATTTTCTCCACCAGTCTTGAATATGTTATAAGAATCATATATTTGTCAAGAAATTATACATTGATTATAACATTCAAATGTACATATACATGTACAACAAAACAGTGGAGATTTAGCTCTTATAGATTTGACCTTCCTTTATATTTCAATCAATATCACTTTATCTTACAAATTTAGGGGTCCTTTCTGATCTATATTCATCCTTTGAGGATAATATAATAACATTGTTACAAGATTATTTTATAGCCTGGAAATGGCTTTCATTTAAAATGTAATGTTATTATACAAGATTATAAAAGCTTTTGCTTGCTTTGTGTCCTATAGATCTTTGGTATCTCACAAAGGTTATTTGACATCTTGTAAGAGGTTTGCAATTGTTGTTTCACAGATTTTATCTCTTCTGGGGTCTACTCACTGTAGTCTTTAAATATTCCCTCTATATATATAGTGACCCTGTAGTGAGATCTCAGCTTGAATTTTTAAGATTCTGCAGATTAACAAAACATTACTGAGCTAACCACAAATCATCATGTTAGTCTAATCATTTTACACTATACAATGATTTAGTTTGCTGTGTCTTGAAATCTCAGTTAGAACTATTATAGATGATAGGGAAAAATACAAATTTATGGGAAATGGTACATTCGGTAGAGACAGGAAGTTGACATTATCTTTTAATGAGGGAGACAAGTATTAAGATTTTAGATAGTGCTCTAATTATATTTTTCAGAACATCAATTTTTAGTTTTTATTAGTTATGATTATGATCCAGAGGCAATACTTACAATTTATTTATTTATTTAGTTTGTATAACCACAGTTTCAACACATTGATTCACAGTGGTTTGCAGTAAAAACATAAAACATCCATAGTAAGGAACAGTAAAACATCCAAGGACAAATAGAGCATTCAAATATCCAAGGTATATTTAAAAGTCAAATATTTAAAAATAAAGATGAAATAATTTTTCCATTAATATGACATCTGTTTTGTTGTTTCCTGAATACTGCAAGCTGAATTTTAATATGGATCTTGTTTTAGAGGGTCAGTGCTGCAACAAAAAATGAAATGGTTTCTAGTAACAACCCTGAATTTTTTTTAAAAGTGGGATATCAGCAACAGCTTCTCTTCAGATGATCTTGATTTGGGCAATTCTGGTTATAGAAAGTGATCCTGAAAATACCTACATGCTAAACCTAAAAGTGTAGGTTAAAACAAACCCTTTAATTTGTAACCCCAAAATAATCAGAAGCCAATATAGCACTGAAGTACAGGTGTAATTTGTTGTTAATGATGACTGTGGATCAGAACTGTGCCATGGCATTATGTACCAATTGTGGTTTCTGAATAGTCTCTAATTCAAGTTTTGCAATGGTATGTGAGTATGACCTGGGAGACAGAAACCTATAGACTGCCAGTATACAAAAGATATAGGAAATTATTTATAAGGGACCCACCCTAGTTTTTCAGTAAAAGGGTAATATGTGAGAAAAAAATTCAGTTCTGCAAGACTGATGTTACCTCTGCATGGTTGTCCAGACAACTAGGAGCACTAGCTCTATCTTTATCATAAGGTTACATTAACAGAATCTTGTAAAACTGAAAGTACAGGTAGTTATCAACTTATGGCCAAAATTGAGCCCAAAATCTGTGTTGTCAAGTTTGAAATTTGTTAAGTGACTTTCCCTCCATTTTACAAGACTTTTCTTGCCAATGTTGTTAAGTGAATCACTGCAGTTGTTAAGTTAGTAACATGGTTGTTAAGTGAGTCTGGTTTCCCCATTGACTTTGCTTGTCAGAAAGGTGCAAAAGGGGATCACATGACACCCCCTCCAGGGACACTGCAACTGTCATAAATATGAACCAGTTGTCAAACATCTGAATAAAAATCATGTAGCTGTGGTGATGCTGCACCAGTCATAAGTGTGAAAAATGATCATGTCACTTTATCAGTGCTGTTATAACTTTGAAAAGTCAATAAATCAACTGTTATAGGTCTAGGACTATCTTTATTTCTTTATCCTTGGTTATACTAGGACTGAGATCATCCTGGGTAGAGCACTGACTGACTTTTTCCCCCCCGATTCTTATTTGAATTTGCAGAAATAGTATTTTTCTGATAGCTTCTTCAAACTTCTGGTTACCGTCCCATTGAAAATCACAACTAGAACTTATAACATTTTATCTGATAGCCCAAGCAGGGAAGTTTGTTGTGTGGAAGCTACTGCTGCTGCTATTATTGTCATTATTTCTCTAAGAGTTTATTAGCATTATTTGATATGTTTAAAGACTTCTAAAACAATATTAAGGTTAAATCAATAGTTTAGCTAAGAGATAATTCTCCTTGTGTTTAATAATTTCTACTACAGTCACATTAAAATTAAAATAGGAAGTTGTTTGGAATGTTTCTGATATTGCATCCAATCTTTTGTGAATTGAAGGATTGACATCCAGAGAGAAATTCATATTGGCTGTGAGCCACATTTGTTGCCACAATTTAAACACAAAGTGGGAAGTAATGAAAAAAATACTCTTCCAACTTTTGCCTTCCAAATCCACTAAACAATTTGAAACCAACATGTAATTATTATCTATCCTGTGGTTAATCTCAGAATGGTGGAAACAGAGTTAGAGTACTATCAGGCAATCAGTACAACTTCAATGAATCAAAAGAATAATTGTAATTATTTTATGAGTGCCTTGTCCATTGAGATGTTATAGGTCCTGAAGAAACACACACAAAAAATACTTCTCCATTTTTGTCCATAAAAATGATATACAGAATCCCCAACATTGCTATGTTGCTTTGATGAGAACCATGGATGTAAAGATAATTGGGGAGAGAGAAAGAGAGATATGATTTAAACTGCATTTTTACTATTTCTATTTTACACTAGTATCATTCCTTTCCCCCCTTTTAGATGCTTTTCCCTGTGCATCTATAGTTGATTGCATGCATTTGAAAATGGGACTAAATCCTGATAAGAAGCTTAAAAATAAAGTTAATGAATGTGATTTTATTGATTCATGCATGTCTTTCTGTGTGCTTAGCAGAGGTGAAAATGTGCAGAAATGAAACTGACAAAAATTTATTGTCTTTTTTTTGGTTCCTCTATAGGATAAAATCCAGAATAAAAATGCCACAGTGTATTTTCACCCACAGGCTTATTTGATAAGGAATTGTTTTTTGAAGTAAAGATGCAAGTGGGGGGCTCCAGCATTGTGAAAGAACCATTTCAAATAAATAGGCAGATCCAGAAAAAAAATGAATTGGAATAATTCCTACCTCGCTAAATTTGTCTACTCCCAATGGTGGCTTTTAGAAATGCTTAGATCTGGCCCATGGGGCCACCCTGGAAACAGAAAAGGACCTTCCCATGGTGCTTCTGCCAGTGAAAACGGAGCTCAGGAGGGCCCTGCGGAGTGTTTTTTATTTATTTATTTATTTATTTACAAGATTTATATACCACCCCCTCTCCCTGTGGGACTCGGGGCGGTGTACAGTCATTAAAAAATACAATAATATTATATGATTGAATAAATAAAAATAAAAATGAAACAAGGATTAATAAATAAGGAATTAAAACCAATTTAAGATCGAATTTAAAACCCCATAAAATCCTAGGCCAGATCGGCTTAATGAAATAAGTGAGTTTTTAGCATGCATCGGAAGGTCAAGAGGTCAGGGATGATCCTTATCTCCGGGGGTAATTTGTTTCAGAGGGAGGGTGCCCCCAAAGAGTCACCAGCCATCCTGCTGGCGGTAGTCCGAGGACACCCAGTGTACCGGTCAATGGGAGATTGATGGTGGCAGTAGGCAATCCCGTAAACACCCAAGTCCCAAGCCATGGAGTGCTTTAAATATGGTACCTAACACCTTCAAACGCACCCAAAAGACCACCAGAGCCAATGCATCTCACGCAAGAGTGGTGTAACATGAGAGCTCTGAGAAGCACCCAAAACCACCCGTACAGCTGCATTCTGCACCAGCTGGAGTCTTCGGGTGCTCATCAAGGGTAGCCCCATGTAGGGAGCATTGGCATAATCTAGGAGGGAAATAACAAGGACGGATGTGATTGTGCGAAGCGCATCCCGATCCAGAAAGGGCCGCAACTGGTAGATCCTACGGAGCTGATAAAAAGCCCCTCTGGCGACGGCCATCATATGTTCTTCTAACAACAGCCGTATGTTCAGGAGGACACCTAGATTGCGCATCCTGTCTGTGGGGGTAAGAATTTTCTCGCCCACAGTCAGCGATGGAACTAGCTGGCTGTATCGGGGTGCTGGAAAGCACAACCATTCGGTCTTACCTGGGTTGAGTTGAAGCCTGTTCTGTCCCATCCAACTCCGCACAGCCTCCAGGCACCAGGTCATCACTTCAACGGCTTCATTGGGGTGGCCTGGGATAGAAATGTACAGCTGAGTGTCATCAGCATACTGATGAAACTCTACCTCAAAGCCACGGATGATTTCACCCAGCGGCTTCATATAAATGTTGAACAGCAGGGGCAAGAGCACTGACCCCTGAGGAACCCCGCAAATCAGGGGTCTCGGGGTCGATTTCTGCCCCCCCTGTCAACACAAATTATGGATGGTTGGAAATGAAGGAGGAGAACCACCGCAAAACAGTGCCCCCTACTCCCAACCCCTCCAGTCGTCGCAATAAGATATTCTGGTCGACAGTATCGAAAGCCGCCGAGAAGTCTAATAGGACCAGGGCAGAGGAATAACCTCTGTCATGGGCCATCCAGAGATCATCCACCAACGCGACCAATGCCGTCTCCGTGCTGTATCCGGGCCTGAAGCCTGATTGGCGTGGATCTAAGTAGACAGCTTCATCCAGATGCTGGGGAAGCTTTTGTGCCAGCACACTTTCAATAGCCTTTGCTACAAAGCGAAGGTTGGAGACCGGATGATAATTAGATAATAAAGTTGGGTCCAGGGACGGTTTCTTGAGGACGGGTCTGACTACCGCCTCTTTCAAGGTGGCAGGCAGAAATCCCTCGCTCAAGGAAGCGTTAATAATACCCTGGCATCATTTTTGCTGGCATCATAGCCAAAAACAGAGCAGGAGGCCATCATAGCCAAAAACAGAGCTTGGGAGCCCGTTTTTGCTGATAGAGGGTTGCAGAAAGCCGGGAGCTCAGAAGCCCATTTTTGCTGACAGAATAGTTGGGCCTCCATTGGTGCTCCTGGCACAAGTGATTTTGAGCTGGCCATGCCTCCCCTGGCCATGCCCCCATGCCCCACCAGGTCAAACACAACCCTGATGTGGCACTCAACAAAATAGAGTTTGACACCCCTGTCTTACACCAACAGGCATAAACTGTACAATGAGGGACAGGTTTAAAGAAGATTAACAAAAATTAGAACTCATATGAAAAGAATTGTAAGGAACTTAAAATGCTTAGCTTTGAGAAGAAAAGCTTCAAGGGATATGATAGCTTTCTTCAGATAGATAAAAGGATGTTCATCAAAAATTAAAAGCTACTGTCTCTCATTCCAGAGTTTAGGATGGTATACCCTGGTTTAATTTTAAGGGGAAAAAACAGTTACTGTGTTCAGATGTAGCAAGTCAATTGTCAGGGAGCTTTAATTTAGATACCTGTACTGGACAAAGAGTTGTATTTAGGGATCTGTACCTCAAATGCTTTTCCAACCCTCTGCTTTTATAAATGGACAAATGGTGAAAATTTAAATCTGGTAATGTGACTGATATGGGGATAAAAACTCATAATGGGTAGTTAGGAGGTATCAGGTTTTGTTAATTTGGCTTAATTGGATTAGTCATACAACTGCAATCTTCTGTCCAAAAACAAATATTACATTTTCATTTTGATTATAGGGACATTTTTAGCAAACCAGAATTAGTTTTAGTGTAAAATTAAAGGCTATCTAAAAAAAGATCTATAAGTGGATGACACCTGTGAAATATATTTTCTATTACATATGCAGAAAACGAAGAGCTGAGAATTGAATATAAAAATTGAGTCTTATTGTGCTATAAAAGTATAATTATTATGCCTACTTTCTGAGATTATGGTTATTATAAACCCAGTCTGAAAAGGAGAAGTATCTTAACTCAAATCAATAGAGCTATCTTGATTTATGTCCACTAACATTTTACCCTTGCAAAGGATAACAAATTGCCATTTTGATTTTCTTATTAAAAAATAAAAAATATTGAAAAGAAATAGACTATATTGAATGAACATATTATTACAAATATGTACTCATTGTATATGATTATATAATTTACAGATCTGCAATCATGTAAATCTATGATAGAAAACACAAATTAAAAACATACTTTTCAATTTTGTAGTGATTCTATTTTATGACAGGACTTTGTATTAGTAAGTATCAGTAACCTTGCATCTTCTAATGAAGATCTTCTAATGAAGAGACAATCTGTATGATTTTGGAAGTGTGTTGCAAATGGCAGAAAGAAAATCAAAATTAACTACAGAACTATATATGGAATATATAGTAATGGAATCATAATGAATAGCATAATGCAGAATCAAAATTTAATAGAATAATTATAACAGAAATAACAATTGGTTAACTATTCACAGTTGTTTATTTTGAGAACCATGATGTGGGAATTTTAAAAAATGTTATTGCTTAAAATGATCTACTACAGCAAATAGGCACCCAGTAATTAGTTTTAATGATGAGCTTACTGTAGAATTGTATGCTATATATTTATATAGCATGGAAGATTGTTGGAAGGTCAGAAACATGAATTGTTTGACAGCATTGCTTTTCATCTTGACACACTCTTAAATTATTGTCCTAAAGTTTAATTAAACCATTGTTTAATTCTGAAGTCACAAAATCAGTGCTTTTTAACACATTTCTATGAAAAGTCTCAGTAAAGATTCTGATATTTAATGTGAGAATGAACTAGTCCAGTAAGGCTGTCATAATCACTGTTTCTGCTTAGTAGTTAGATTTCTGTTGGGATTTAGTTTAGATCCAAACTTTAAATGAACTTAGATCCATGTGTTTAAAGGATATTTGTTTAAACATGCATCCTACTTTTTCTGCATCTTTCTCCCTGCAGCTTCTATTGCTTTCCAATACGAATAATTTCTGAAACCAGCTTTATTCTGCATATTTAGAATTTAGAATTTATTTGATTTGTCAATCACTTACAAGATAATAGGCATAAATATATACATAATTATGAATACATGAAATGAGTACATATAAGAAGAATAAAAGAAACAATAGGGCAGGGACAGTAGGCACATTGGTGCGCTTATGCACACCCCCTACAGACCTTTTAGGAAAGGAGTGAGGTCAATAGTAGACAGTCTAAGGTTAAAGTTTAAGGGTTTGGGGAAGAAACCACAGAGTAGGTAGAGTATTTCAGACATTGACCACTCTGTTGCTGAAGTCATATTTCCTGAAATCAAGTTTGGTGCGGTTAACCTTGAGTTTGTATCTATTGTATGCTCTTGTGTTGTTATGGTTGAAGCTGAAGTATTCATCGACAGGTAAGTCATTGCAATGTATGATTTTATATATCATTCTTAGATCAGACTGAAGACATCATAATTAAAGGTTTTCTAGGTCTATAATTTCAAGTTTGGTGGCATAAGATATTCTACAACGAGTAGAGGAGTGGAGAAATCTTCTTGTGAAATATTTCTGGACGTTCTCAACTGTGCTAATATCAGATACGTAATGTGGGTTCCAGACTGATACAATCCGCTGGACGCAGCGCCGGACCCCTCACGTCATGGTCTGAACGCTGCCCACCCCCCCACGGGTCCCCTCTCCACCCCTGCCACAGGTGGGGAGGATCCGGGGGGGGAAAACTCAGCGAGCCGCCGAACGCCGGGCCATCAGGTACCGAGCTCGAGCCACTAAGACCGCCAGGAGTCAGGCCGCCGGACGCCGAATATGGGCCGCTGAATACTGCGCCGCCGAACGCCGAGCGCAGTCCCTCGGCATCGCGTCTTGACCGCGGGGGCTGCCCATCCCCCCACAGGTCCCCTCGCCACCCCTGCCACAGGTGAGGAGGACCCGGGGGGGGAACTCAACGCCCCGTTCGGATATCGCGGAGGAGCTCTTCCAGCTGACCTCCGGTCGCCATCTTAACTCTCTCTCAAGGACTGATGAGATGTATTTGAGTATTGGTCCAGCAAATGTTTTGTATGCTCTAGTTAGTAGTGTGATATTACCAGAAAAAAGCTATGTAGGATTAGGTTAACAACTCCTTTTTGGCTATGTTGTTACAGTGGGCTTTAGCACTTAGATCATTAGAGATGAGTATTCCAAGGTCCTTTACAGAGATTGGATCATCAACAAGGTCTTGACTATTCAGCTTGTATTTTATTTTCTGTTTTTTTTTTTTTTTTGCCAATATATAAGGCAGACCATTTATTTGTTGAGATCTGAAGTTGCCATTTGTTTGACCATTCTGATACATAGTCAAGATCTTTTTGAAGGATAGCAGTATTGTCTGTGGTGTTGAATAGCTTTACATCATCAGCGAAGAGAACGCAGTTGCTCTTGATATGATCGCAGAGGTCATTTATGTAGAGTATGAAAAGAGTTGGTCCTAGAACACTGCTTTGGGGGACACCACTGTTGACAGGTACAGAATTTGATAGGACGCTCCCAATTTTGACCATTTGTTGTCTGTTTGACAGGAATGCTTCTATACAGTTATGCAGTTGTCCAGAGATACCATAAGATTTTAGTTTTAGGAGTAGTTTGTCGTGTACTACTGAATCAAAGGCTTTACAGAAGTCTATGTAGATTGAGTCTATTTTTTTCCCTGATCGAGTTGTGTAGTCCATATGTTTTTGCAGTGTAAGAGTTGCAGATTACAGGATAGTTTTTTTCTGAAACCAAATTGTTTATTAGAGAGTAGGTTGTTTGTCCCTAAGTGGAGGATAATGGATTGGTTAATAATTGATTCCATGACTTTACAGGTGATATTTGGAACAAGCTGGATAATTAAAATATCTTCTAAAACAATATAGAATTTTTAAACATTTGACTAACATGTGATATATCAGGAATATTGAATAACTATTGTATAAAACATGAATTACTGGATTATTAAAAAATGAATATTTAGGAAGAAAGTGAAGCCTTAGATGTGAATTGGTTTGAAGTTTTTTTCCAGGTAACTTGACTTTTTATTACTCAAGTTAGATTACTTACTTTGAATTGAAGTATGTTGTTCTGGTTATTCATGATTACCAAGATACAAGAAGTTCCTTCTTTTCAAGAATAGTCAAGAGAGTAGCCTTACAATAGAAACATCCAGAAATGTCCTATCTAATCAGTACTTATCTTTCCACCAGCAACTATACCTTTAGTTTAATATTTTGCTACTCTGAATAACACCTGGACAGCGTGGTGGCAAGCTACTATGTTGCTATATTTGGTATGTTTACATCAGGAACAGAGGCAGATTAAGCCAAGCATCAACAGAGGCTATGTTTACTTCATGCAATAGAATCAGCACAAAACATTTCTTTCTGTGAAGACACTTGCTGCTTGGAAGCAAAACTTACCCATTTGCAAACCTGAAAACTTAGCAACAATTGTTATCTTAGCTACCATAGACTGGAAGATTGGATGATGTTTAAGTCTTCTCATACCCTGCCCCCCCAAATTTTGGAATATAATATTCAGTGGAATCTATTTGCAATTTTGGCATCTTGGTGATACCATAATAATCTCAAATTATTTCCCTAAGCAGATAATTTTTATTACACCTGCATTTTTCCCCTCTGGCATTTCTCTCCATTCTAGAAATGAAATCAGTAGGAGTACTGTAAAATTAGGAGGATTGAACAGTTTGGCAACCCCACAAAATTGCATACTATCACATAAAATGAGAACATTATCAAGATTTCTGGCTCCATTCAGAAGACAGCACTTTCTTCACTGCAAATTGCTTCACATTCAGAAATGGGGCCAACATGTAAAATTGGATTTCTTTAAAGCAGCCCAAGTATAGTATTTACATTATCTAAGTGTGATAATTAAGTAATTAAACAAAATGCTTCAGGAATGGGATGTACAGAAAAATAGGAAAAATAGTGGGAGTTTAAATGACTTTATACATTTGCAGTATCTGAAGCCTTAACAATAAACTCTCACAGAAGCAAATTTATCTGTCAGAAGATAGATTAATATAACAGAATACAGGTTTTCTTCTTGTCATGGTATGATTATGTTTTACAAGCAAACAGTATGATTGCTGGTTGTCTAAATTCATCACAGAATAATGGTTCTTGGCTATTTAGAATTTACTTACTTCTGGACTTATTTATAAATTATTGACTGTTTGCATGCTCAAAAGCAAGGCTATTATCTAAAATATTACCTAAATAATGTTTAATTATTTTTTACTTTCAAAATGCTTTTAAATGTAGGAAAACAAATTGAGTTAATCCTCCAACTAATCTTTAAAGTGTTTTTCTACAACAGATTAAGTATAGCTACAAGGGTATGAAACTATCTGGGTTACTTTGAGTGAATCATTCTCAGTTCTAGTAAAAAGGAAATGGCAAACACTTCTGAATGCCTTGCCAAGAAAGCTGCTGGGAATGGAAAACAATATATACAATCTAATACATCATTATTACTGTATATTTAGATATTACACCTTATATATTAAGGAAATATAATTTAAATCACATCAGAATTGATTAATCAAAGATTGATTATGTGCCATCAAGTCATTTTTGACTCTTAATGTCCACACAGATTTTCTCCATCTCTAATCTCCCAAAGATGCACTCATCACCACTTTGACTGATTCCATCCATCTTGCGGCTAAGTTATCCTTTCCACCTCTTTCTTCTCAACTTTCTCAGCATTAAAGTGATTTTTCAAAAAGCTGGATCTTCTCATAACATCTTTAAAGTTTGATAATTTAACCTTGTCATTTATACCTCAAAAGAGAACTCTAGGCTGTTTTTTTTGAAAATCCATTATTTTGTTTTCTTGGCTATCCACAGTATTTTCAGAAGCTTTCTACAACACCAGAATTCAAAAGCATCAATACTCTTCTTATCCTGCATCTTTAAAGTCTACATCCAGTCACAAACTATTTAACTTCAACTATTGTAGCAGATGAACAGTACTGTAGTTTATGAATTATAAAATTGGTAATTTCATACAGACAAGATTGGATAATATACATCACGGGTGTCAAACTTGTGGCCCACAGGCCAGATGTGTCACATTCTGGCCCACCCCTGCCCAATTTAGCAAAGGGAAAAAAAGTCCCGATACATCATGTAATGCCACGAGTTTGACACCCCTAATATATATTGTGAAGAACTGGACAAAGTGTGTCTGCACCAGTTTTAGATTAGCTTCTACTTATCTTCTTTGACCTTTCTCTTGCCTATGACTTTCTGGCAAAAAGGAATAGATATGCTATTTCCTCTATTTGTGGAAATGCTATTTCTTTTACCCTTCAGTAATTCATTTGACTGTGATTTTCAGTCATGGTTGAGTTTGGGGTGTCTGGGGAGGCTATAATGTATAAAAAAATAATACATCAAAACTGGGAAAAAGTAATTTATCTATTAGAATGTCTTATAGTATAGTAATAGCACACACACTTAAAATAATGTTTAAAACAACACAGATCCTTTAAAGTTGAAATATATTTGGCAGATTCATTTGGGCTATGTTTTGACAGTCTTTTATGTTTCACCACTGTTTTCATGTTTGAATTGATCCTGTACTCAGTTTTTGGATTGTCTACTTCTTTCTCTACAGATTTCAGATTTGAAAACATTAACACCAATAGTTCTATTGTTGAAAGTCTCCATGGTGGAATGCAGGCTTCCCAACAGCTGGCCATACTTCCTTGTAAAATGGTAAATGCTGAAAACTTTTGCTCCCTTTCCCAGGAGTTCCCCTATTAAAATGATTTTGCATTCATAACGTGCCAACACTTTTTGTAAATGAGCCAAAGAAGCAGCAGTAGATTAAACATAACAATGAATTCTGAGTGGGAGTAGTTTGAGATCGTTTCTCATAGAAAGTCATTTTCTGCTGAAAATTCAAATCACTTACGGTTGAGCTCTCTATCAAGTTTATACTGAAATGTAATTCACAACTAACAATTCCAAGATTTACTCACCAAAGAAAAGGAATAGCTCTGTATACCTCTATTGTTCTTTTGTGGTTGAATATGAACCCTCCCTTTCAAAGTTAGCCTCTATTTCACTAATTATTCTTTGGTTAAATAAATCACTGTGACTTCAAAACATTTTTTTCATAAAGCCATGTAAATGGTAACATATTTTAATTTATCAAGCCCTACCATTTTCCTGAACTAACTAATATGAGTATAAATTCTTTTGATTACTTTTTACATTATATTCCCATATCTGCTGGAAGATGTAAATATTTAACTGTTAGAACAAATACATATTACTAATACTATGTTTATAACATCTGTAGTTCAATATAACAACAACAACAACAACAATAATAACCTTAGCCTAGTTGAAAATTACAGACCAATCTCTTTATGCTGCATCACCTGTAAAGTCATGGAATTAATTATTAACCAATCCATCATCCTCCACTTAGAAACAAACAACCTATTCTCTAATAAACAATTTGGTTTCAGGAAAAAACTATCCTGTAATCTGCAACTCTTACACTGCAAAAACATATGGACTCGATCACGACAAAGCCATGGATGCAATGTACATAGACTTCTGTAAAACCTTTGATTAAGTGGTACACGACAAACTACTCCTAAAACTAAAATCTTACAGTATCTCTGGACATCTGCATAACTGGATAGAAGCATTCCTGTCAAACAGACAACAATTGGTCAAAATTGGGACCGTCCTATCAAATTCTGTGCCTGTCAATAGTGGTGTCCCCCAAGGCAGTGTTCTGGACCAATCTTTTCATACTCTACATAAATGACCTCTGTCATCATAACAAGAGCAACTGCGCTCTCTTTGCTGATGATTTAAAGCTATTCAACACTACAGATAATACTGCTACCCTTCAAAAAGATGTTGACTATCTATCAGAATGGTCAAACAAATGGCAAATTCAAACCTCAACAAATAAATGTTCTGTCCTACATATTGGCAAAAAAAATCAGAAAATAAAATACAAGCTGAATAGTCAAGACCTTGTTGATGATCCAACCTCTGTCAAGGATCTTGGAGTACTCATCTCAAATGACCTAAGTGCTAGAGCCCACTGTAACTATATAGCCAAAAAGGCATTAAGAGTTGTTAACCTAATATTACATAGCTTTTTCTCTGGTAATATTACACTAATAACTAGAGCATACAAAACATTTGCTAGACCAATACTCAAATACAGCTCATCAGTCTGAACCCACATTACGTATCTGACATTAACACAGTTGAGAAAGTCCAGAAATATTTCACAAGAAGAGTTCTCCACTCCTCTACTCGTTGCAGAATACCTTATGCCACCAGACTTGAAATTCTAGACCTAGAAAACCTAGAACTACGCCGCCTTAGTATAGTATATAAAATCATACATTGCAATGACTTACCTGTCAATGAATACTTCAGCTTCAACCATAACAATACAAGAGCACACAATAGATACAAACTCAAGGTTAATCACACCAAACTTGATTGCAGGAAATACGACTTCAGCAACATAGTGGTCAATGTCTGAAATACTTTACCTGACTCTGTGGTTTCTTCCCCAAACCCCCAAAACTTTAACCTTAGACTGTCTACTATAGACCTCACCCCTTTCCTAAGAGGTCTGTAGGGGCATGCATAAGTGCACCAACATGCCTACCATCCCTGTCCTATTGTTTCTTTTATTTTTTTATTTTTCTTATATGTATCCATGTATTCATAAGTATGTTTTTACTTATACCTATTATCTTGTAAGCAATTGACAAATAAAAATAAATAAATAAAATAAAATATGCATTTCAAAACAACAAAACATTATACATGAATTTCGATATTGGGAAAAACAGCTATTACATATGATTCCA
Organism: Bungarus multicinctus; assembly: GCA_023653725.1. NCBI lineage: Eukaryota > Metazoa > Chordata > Lepidosauria > Squamata > Elapidae > Bungarus > Bungarus multicinctus. The sequence continues at coordinate 37,049,849 of CM042844.1, forward strand.
CTTGAAATTTGGTTTGGAACACCCATAGAATTGGAAGGATGATATAGGCATCAAATCCAATCTTCTCCTCTGTATAGAAATTCAAAGGAAATAACTCCTTACGAATGTTTTTCAAAGCTATTCTTGAAGACATTTAGCGATGAGATCCACTTCTCCAACATAATGAAGGAGATAATTTTTCTGTTGGACATTTAAGTTGTCCTCTATTGATCAAATCAAAATCAGACATCCTCTAATTTAATATGATGAAGAAGGAGAGAATTAGGACAAAGAAAAGGAATTTCCTGGATTTCTTTTCTTTTGCCATACCTCACCTGAGCTACAGTTATTTGATTAGTACTATCATGTACTATTCCCTCTTGGTTGTCTTATTTTTAAAACTAGTTTCTCAATTCCTGATCATCCTTGCTGCTTTTTTTATTGTTTCCATTTTTTTTGGAGTCAGTAAAGTTTGATATCTAGTCCATAACTAGATAAAGTAATGAATATGGCATTCAAATGTATTTAATTTAAAATAATTAATTTCAGGTATCAGTTTAAACATAATTTTAATTCTGTGCATGTCAACCAAACATTCCTAACCTCCACAATTCAATGTATAATCAGCAAAATAATACTCATTTCTAAAATTAATCTATTTATCTACCTATATTTCTTGTTTTAAAATCAATATTGAACCAGAAATAAATTTCAGTGAATTTTTTTATTCATGGCAGTGATAGTTTTTAAGTATTTCTCCTCTTCCAATTTGACAAATAGAACTTCTTTATTTTTTGCTCTAATTTATGAGGCATGTCAACATACTTTTAAAGCCTTTCTACAGTTGCTTCAAACCAGTGGTGGGATTCAAATTTTTTTATTACCGGTTCTGTGGGTGTGGCTAGATGGTCATGTGACTAGGTTGATGTGGCCAATTTAGCAATCCTTTTGCCAATTTAGCAGTCCATTAAACAATACTATTCTATTCTTCTTTTTAATATTGCATGAAGTTTTTGCTCTAGTTTTTTTATTTTACTAGGGGGAAGAGGTTAGCAATGCCTGGGGAAGGAAAGGCATGCTGTTCAAATCTCCTCTTATGACACTCTCATTGGTGTTGGGAGATTAATTAGTGAGTGATAGTGACTTGATATGCGATGTTCACTGGTGCAGAAACTGGAGTTGGTAAATTGACAGGTGTGGTGAGTGTTAATGGATAATTCATCGGGCTGGAGATGTTAACTGTGCACAAAACATTGGCTGGGCTTTTGATATTCATTGCAGCAGCCATAATGACAGGAGCTTCTTCTTTGGTACTCACCCCTCCCAATTGTCAGCAGCTGCGCCATTTTTTCTGTGGAAGTAACCTTATTCCAAGTGCTTTCTTTCACAACCCCTTCAAAGGTCCCGCACTTATTCTCCCCTTTTCCCCTGCCTCACCCGCCTCCAGGGCTTGTGCCAGGGTGGGCAGGCCCGTCTTGCAGGCTGTGGCAGCCAGGCCTCTGGTTGCATGGTTTCCTTCATGCCATTGCCATTGCCTCCTCACTGCTCCAGCCTCGGGCCAAAGCAAGCCCTTCCACCTTGAGCTCTGTCCAGGAATGCAGGGCCAGCAGACGGCAAAATTTCACTGCTTCAGTTCTCCCGGTGGACAAAGTGCTTGTGAGCTGTAGCCATGGCATTCAGGGTCTCAGCAGAACAAGCAACCAAAGTCTGTCTCCACCGGCGTGCCTGCATCCCCTCCACTGGTTCTCGGAAGAGTCTGAGGGAAGCATGGGTGGCCATTTCGAAAGGGACAGGAGTGGTTTATGCAAGCCATGGGATACAGTCTGGGCCTCCTCAGTAGGATGCCTCACTGGGAATTGCTGCCAGGCCTGGCCTGGCTGTTTGGAAAAACAGGACACTGTGGGAAGGAAAAGGGGAAAGGAGGAGGAGGGGCCTTACTCAGAGGTCAGCCAACAGATAAAAGCTTCAAGGCTCTGCCATGGTTCTTTCAGCAATGCATCCCTACGCGGCTCTCCGGTCCCTGTTCAAGCTGGCCTGGAAGAGGCGCATCATCTTGCACCCATCTTGGGCCTCCTCCCGCCTGGTTACCGGCTTCTTGATATGAGCAGAGGCTGCTGGTTGGAGCGTGGTGAGTGCCAAAGGCATATCCAGACTTGGAAGAAAAGGCTGAGCATCTCTGGTGGAAAGAACCAGAGCTTCTTGACACAAGAGAAGCTGCTGCCTTGCTCACGCCTTCTCAAGCTGCTGGGTGTTGCCCAGGTTCTTTCCACCACAGCCATACAGCCTTTTCCAATTCTAGCTATGGCCTTGGTACTCACCACCGCGAGAGCCCAGCACTGTGGTTCCCCTTGCTCCAAACAGCTGCGTCTTCTCAGCACCACTGCCTGGGATGGCGGGGATGGTGGATGAGGCTGGCAAGCTTTGGGGATGGTGAGGGAAACCTGGCAAGGTCCGGAGCTGGTGGGCAGGCCTGGCAAGGTCTGGGGCTGGTGGGGGGACTCTGGCAAGGTCCAGGGAGGGTGGGGGAGGTCCAACAAGGTCCAGTGATGGTGGGGAAGGCCCAGGGACAGTGTAGTACGCCTGGCAAGGTCCAGGGACATTGGTGGAAGCCCAGCAAGGTCCAGGGATGGTGAATAAGGCCTGGCAAGTGAGGTCCAGGGAAGGTGTAGAGGCCCAGCTAGGTCTGGGGATGGGGGAGAGGCCCAGCAAGGTCCAGGGATGGTGAGGGGGGCAGCAAGGTACAGGGATGGTGGGGGAGACCTGACAAGCTACAGGGATGGTGAGTGAGGCTGGCAAGGTGCAGGGACAGGGATGGTGGGGGAGACCTGACAAGCTACAGGGATGGTGAGTGAGGCTGGCAAGGTGCAGGGACAGTGGGGGAGGCCTGACAAGGTCCAGGGATAGTGGAAAAGGCCCAGCAAGGCCCAGGGACAGTGGGGAGGCCCAGGAAGGTCCAGGGATGCTGGGGAAGGGGCTAGTGTGAGCAGACAGATCCGGGCTGCTCAGTTGGGGTGCAGGCATCACGTGGAAAGGCAGGTTAGAAAGGCAAGTCACAAGGACCCAGCATGCCACATAGGAGGGGACGAGTGACTGGGTATGGTGAGTGATGGGTGGGTGAATGGCACAAACAAGCAATGGGCTGGCGAGGCAAGCAAGCGACAGGTGACCAGGCAACCAGGTTGGGGATGTAGCCAGCCAGAAGTCACTACCAGTTTGGCAACCCATGCCAAATAGCCATTACCAGTTCTCCCAAACTATTGCAAACTGGTTGAATACCACCTCTGTTTCTAACTATTGCATGAAAACATTGAGGTAACCTATTTTTCTTATATTAACCTCATGAGGTTGCCTTCCTGTGATTTTCTCTCCAGGCTTTTTACAGATATACTTTTAAATCTTCCAGAAAATTGTTGGAATGTCAAGAATGTCCAAAATTGAAACAGGAAAAGAATCTCTTCAACTTCCAGTTTGTGATGGGAGGTAGTATTTAAACTTTGGAGAAAATAGTAGTCCATAAATTCCACTTTCCCTCTTTCTCTTCCTCTGTATTCCTTCCATCTATTGTTTGCCAAGAAAGATATGGCTTTTTGGTGCTGTAACTTTCTTGCTACCAAGAAACAAATAGCTCTGAAAAATAGTCACAAAGTTCCAGAATGAAGGCATGACCACAATAACTCTATTGGTGGTCAATAGCAGATGGATACTCCTACCCCTCCCAATTTTTAATCTTCTAGAATGTAGGTCAGATAGACTGGAGAACATCACTTTTGCTAGAGGCATCTGAAAAATATTGATTTAAAATTGAAATAACAAAAGGCTATTTCAGGATGCTTTCTCCATAGATGAGAGGTAAGTAAGATTTATTTGCTGAACTTTCTCCATTAATGGATCATGCTGAATTGTTCCTACATTCATGTCTACCAGAATCAATGGAATATTATGTTACAACTCACCCAGCTCAATCTTGCTTACAATATTGTTGTGAGGATAAAATGAAGAAGATCCTTCTGTAACCTTTCTTGAGATCCTACAGAAAAAGCAAGAAGAGATTTGATCATAAATAGAAAACAGTCAATAAATTTGAAGAGAAAACATCATGAAAAAACTAAAGGCACTGGGTATGTTTAGTCTGGGAAAAAAAAGACTACAAGCAAATATAATAAGTGTCTTCTAACATCTGAAAAATGCCCATGTAGAAGACTTGTTTGAAGGGTTGGGAGGACAGGGACCAATAAAGTCATCTTCACTCTTCCCCTTGGCTGCCCAAAAGGCAAATTCCTTATTTTTCTTGTTTCACATCAAAAATAATAATTTCTCTCTTTGCTAGTTCAAGTAGAGCTATCTACTCCACCCACTATATTTTATTCCATTATACACTAACCTGTTTCAGCTGACGTGTGTTGTCTGATGGGCATCTCCCACACAAATCTCTATACTATACCATAGATTGCCATTTCATGTTATGTAGTAGAGTTGGCTATCAAGAAAGGACAGATCTTTATTCCGTTTTTTGGGAAACATAGTTAGCAGTAGAAAAGTATAAGGTCAGGCATTCTCCTCTCCTGCCCTCTCCTCCTTTCCTCTCTTCTTCTTTCTTCTCCTCTCTTCTCTGTCTTTCTCTTTTTCCTCTTTCCTTTCCTCACCATGAGATTTAAAGATGTTTCACCAAATTTCCCAACTGTCAGGAACTGTATGAGTATTCCCCCCCAACATGATCGTAGAAAGGAAAGCTGTTGACATTGGCAAGGGTGGAAGCAGAAATTGATTAGTGGAATTCATCCATCAGGAGTGGATTAAGGCAAGCAGAATTCTAACTACAGGTTTTTTTTATTGTGATCATGATTGCTAGCATTCAAAAAAAATCGTGAAAACTGCAATTCAAATGCCTGCAGAACTTTTATTTATTACTCCCACTTACACATTTTTGTTTTTACTTGTTTGGAGTTGAAAGAGTAAACTTAAATTTGCTTAATATTAGAACCAATGTTATGTTATTAAAAGTGCTTATTTGGCTAACCTACAGTTTGGTAACATTTTTTATGAATTAATGTGCAATTAGTTTAGCAGATAATCTCTGCCTGTTGGGTGAGATTTACAAATACTAGTTTATCAAAACTGATGGCTTTGATGGCCACAAAAGTTGTTATCTGGAACCTACAGCTAGTTTTTAAAATGCAGCAGCACACAGAGTAATGTGTTTCTTTGTGTCATTGCTACTTTATGAGCCACATTTCTTTCTGGTTAGCTTTCAAGCACTTGTCATCATCTATAAAGCCATTTATGGCCATGGCCTAGTTATTTAAAGGGCTTCCTGCCTTCAATTGTTTTGCCTGTCCAGTGTGATCAGGCAGAGTTGTACACTCTGGATGCCTTCAATTAAATGTTGTCATCTTGCAAGACTGAGGAGCCATGCCTTCTCTGATGCAGGCCCTGCCCTCTGCAACCTTGAAGGTATGTATGGCTATGTTCCCAAGTTTGAGGTTAGGGTATTATGCAACCTCTGTCATTCCCACACATACACCCCCCCAAAAAAATGTCATTTATGTGATTTTTGTCAGGCAGTTATATTTATTTAAAGTATATATTCCTTTAAATATTATTCTAAATATTGGAAGTTGCTCAGGGTCTTTTTTGAAGTCAGATAGTTTCAAAATTCAATTAAAACATATATTAGCTAAATTTGACAGAGGTGTAAAAAAATCTTAGTTTAAGAGTCATCAAGATAACTAATGTTTCTCAATATTAAGTGACATTGAAAGCCTATGTGTGTCTGTTACTTATGAGATGCCCCTGACCCCCAGATACCCTTGAATTGCTGAAAACATTCACAGTTGAACTGATCTTGAATGGCAACAGGCAGAAGACTCAGTCAGAGACCTATCGCCCAGTAAACAAAATTGTTTCTATTCACTGATCATATTTTAAAGACAGCATGGCTAGCATGCTGATCAGTAGGAAAGGATAAATAATAATAAGATCACATAAATGGATTTATCTAAAATATTCCACATTTTTGTAATGTGTCTCCATTTTTCTTTTTTGCCTTTGCAATGTAGTATATAAGCCCTGGTTCTGCTTTTTCTCCCAGTCACTCAATAAAGTAACAGGGCTTTGATGAAGATCTACTGTATATTGTATTATTCCTTTCATACATCCGAATAAAATTATGTTGCATCTTCAAAAATAATTTGATTGCTTTAGGTAAGGCAGGTTTTGACAATTACATTTTTAGCATTATCCTTCAAATTTAACTATCAATGTACTGTAAGTAAATTATTTTTACTCTACTGTAAGTTTCCAGCGTTCTCTTTTTTGTATGATGCTGTAAATTATTTTTACTCTTTGTTTCCAGCATTCTCTTTTTTGTATGATGTTGTATGATGCTGAGCCTTACATTGACTGCACTTCCTACAACTTGGACACATGAAATCTTTAGTATATAAAATATAATTATAATACATAAACCTATGACATCTACTGAATAAAGAGCTTAGAAAATCATGCAGCCATGTATGTTGGAAAATCTTAAAATGCTTATATTTCTAATTGTACCAAATAAATTACATAGCACATTGGAGGTGACACTCTAATTTCATTAATTATAAGATTTAGACAGTAAATAAAGCCTCAAGTATGAGAGCTCTTAAAAAGTTAATTATTGCTCTTGTATTCTAAGTTAAACTGCTTTATATGCATTGTTTCTCCACAAGACTGGTTATGACCCCATTATGACAATATTGTTTTTCTTTTGTCACACTTGTATGATCATACACATTTCTTTTTGTGAAATGTTAAAGTGGGTATTTCACAGCACCCTGTTAGCATTCCAAGTCTTTTTTAATTATGACATTAGATTCTTATTCAGGTTCAGGAACTAAATTCTAGTATTGTATCTGTATGGATGTAATCATGCTAAGACAAATATGAATGTGATTGTCTGTCCTTGTTTATGCAATAGAAATTTTCCAGGGTCATCTGATATCCACTAAGAAAACATATAATGTGTTACAAATTTGCTTAATTTATTTTAATAGACAAGTAGAACCAAAGCCTACTGCTTCCAGCTCCTATCAAACATTTTAGCAGTAACAACAATCTGGGTTCCTCTGCCATCAGCTACATCTGGGAGGCAGATGACTTCTCCTACAGATGCTAACTCTTAACTCATGAGGATTTCTTTGTAGTATAGTCACTTTTCTTTATAGTTGCTTCACATTTTATGTTATGTGCATGCTGAACATTTGAATGAAAAGTTAGACTGCCACCAAAAGATTTGCATTCTATTAAGTACTCTCCTAGGTTTTCAGGACCCCTGATCTCATGTGACATTTATAGTTTTCTGTAGATCATGCAATATATAAAAGTGAATTGTCCATTTCATAAGCATACTATATTTAATCTATTACCAAATGAAACTACTCTGTGATGCCACAATAAAACCATTAAATAAACTACATCAACACTACATAGCAAGCCACAATGCAACAATAAAAAATAAAATAATGCATTTAAAATAAATTTATTTAAAATAATAAATTATAAAGTAACAAACTTTAGCATATTACACATTTGATTTAGAAAGTGCATTGACAACTGAAAATTCGAAAGTTTAGAAAGATAGGAATAAATAAAGTTGAGAAGAACAGTGAGGTTAGTTAGGAAACTAAAAAGAATAGTCTGATGATGTGACAAGACAAATTTTATACCGTTTAAATGTTATACTCTCATTTATCAAACTAAATACGATGTATTTGGAATTAAAAGTGGTCCATCCATGAAGTATTGAAAAATCCAGACCTGTTTAACTTCAGAAAGGTCAAATTAAGAAAATAAAAGCTTAACTGATGTGGAAATGAGAACATTTAGAGTTATAGGTTTGGGTGTTAGGAGCAGAAGAACTGAATAGGAAAGAGATTTAATAAAGTTAATAGAGTAGGAAAAAGATTATAATCAACCTGTAGTAGTTCAGGTCTGATAACCATATCTGATATTTCTTGAAGTTCTTTTTATTCTGTATGATGAATAAAAAGATAATTCTAATTCTTTCAGCTATAAATTGAAAATAAAGTAATCTGTAAAATCACCATCAGCATGTGAAGAAGAGAGTTAATCACTTGAGATCTAGTGTGTCAATAATTGTCCTTCACTTGTATCCTCCAACATGTGTCACAGATGCAATTATTTTTTTTAAAAAAATACTGCAGACACTAAATACAAGATTTGAAGAGAGTATGAAAATAAAGCTATGAGGTATATTAGGATAAAGGCAGGAAGTTAATTTATGTAACATTTGTCTTTAGAGACAGTTTCAATAAAGAATGGCATTTGAAGCTGGAAGATTAAGGGTGAAATCCTCCACTGTTAATATGTGCTTAGAATGTAAATAACAGAAGAGACACAAATGTAATGCAGAATAAACACGAAATAAAATCCTTCTTTTTGTTATTTATGCACTATCATAATGTACTCAGAAAGTTTGCCTATTAGCTTTAGAGGACACTCATGGATGTAAAATAGGCTTATGTTTTGACACCGCACTTGGATTATCATTTGATTTGATTTAATTTAATTTTATGAATAAGTAGAATATGCCTTATTTGAACAAATAAAATAGAAGAGAATAATTCTGCTTGATAAAATTTAGTGCTTTTGTGCTTACAGTGATGGAATTTACTTGCAGAGATGCTTTGAGAATTCATCTGCAAATATCAGTATGGAGTTCTGATGAGAGATGAAGTTGATTCATATCTAGGGAGTGGATTTGTATTTGCATGAATTTAAATAAGGAAGGCTGTCACTTGTGCAGAAGTTTCCAAGCATTTATCCAGAAAATGCAGAGGATGTCCTTTCAAAGTTTAGATTAGGGGTGAGTCAAGCATAGACAAGAGAGTGAAACATTGAGGCCAAAACCAATACATGTGCTCCTATATTCCACCTTTAATACTCCTGTATTCGGCTAATGATTGAATATGTCGCAGTAGCTGAACTAGATTTCAGAAGAAATAAATCACAAAATACAGTTAACTTTTGCATTAATTGAAAATGAGCAGGCTAAAATATTGTGGGATTTATAAATACAAATTGAGATTTCATAACACACAAGTTTTAACGCTGGTTGAAAAGAAGAAGCATGTATAATTAATGTGCCAAATACAAGAGACAATAGAATACTATACAAAGAATTAGGGAAGATCACAAAGTATCAAGATCTGAAAATCATAATTGAAAGAGTATAGTGTAAACTGGCAGTGGTGGTCCCTAGGGTTGTCAGCACAATGGGTGCCCTACAAAAAAACTTTGGTTGGTACTTAAGAAATCTGTTCATTGTCAAAATTTTCATCTGTCTATTACAAAAGGCTACACTGGTTGGGTCAACACTTATAATATGCTGATACAGAGATTCTTGAGAAGAACTTGATGCAAATGAAGGTCAACAATGGCTAAAGAACTGGCAGTCATGATTTCAGATTGTTATTATAATAATGATAATAATAACAACACTTAAACCCCATCATCATTGACAATAATTGAAAAGGCAGCTTTACGAGGAACAGCTTATATCCTTTGATGATACATTTAACACCATCACATAATGACACCTGCCCATTCAGGTCCTTGTGAAAGATTTAATAAGTGGACAAAAATCCAGTGTAAACATCTGGCTGATTCTGAACCATAATAATGAATGTATAAGATCTGAAAACTAATTTTACAAAACAAAAACAAAAATAAAAAACCACAACTGTTTGTAACTGCCTCTGTTCTTAGATATTCCTTTAATTATTCTTAGATCCTTGGTTAGAACTTGAGTTAAGTTTCTACCAGTATCACGGGAACATACAGAAGCATTATTTTGTCTGTACTTCTAACTCTTTTCTATTTGCATAAATCAGATGTCAACATCCTTTTCAAATATATGACAAATCCATATAACCTTACATAATATTGGCATTAAAATCATATTTTAAATTAAAATGTTTGAAATCATAGAATTGTAAAATTTGGTGAAATCAACTACTATAAGTAATAAATAAATATATAATATAAATAAATAAATAATAAAATATAAATAAATCAATTACTGTATGCACAGACACACACCTATTACAAACAATATCATTTAAAATTCTTCCATTTCCAAAACATCATATTCAGCTGGTAATTGTTGGAACAGCATGATATGAGCAGAATGCTTTCAGCTTTTGACATCAACCTAATCTATCCAATTTAATGTTTCAGAATGCTAGTAATACAATTCAGTTTTTAAATGGATCATGGGAAAGAGAAAGAGCAAAATAAAGCAAGCCCAATTGAATGAGAGATGGATATTAATGTTTAGGTACATGGATTTTGAAGTAAAAACCAACTAATTCCAGACATTAATAAAATACAGTATGAAATGTATAGTCAAGCCTTGTAATGACATGTTTACTAATAAAACATTGTATACTTGATTAACTGAGTAACCTAAATATCACTAGCAGTGCTTTAGTATAAAATGGTGTCCATACATTTTCAAGGCCAGGCAAATGGAAAGAATTTGTACATATGGTGGTGCACAAGTGGTTTTGAGTATTTTGAATGCTATTGAATTTGTATTATTGTTTTGTGAGGTAGCTTAGTTTCATATAATTTAGTATTCAACATTTGTATTGGAAATTCATTTTGTTCATTTTATTTGTGTGTGTGCATGTGTGATAAGAAAGGATTGTTTTGCCAGGTCTGTTCAAAATAAAAATATTCAAGTTGCCCTTAACTAAGTAGAATAGTTTGTCTTAGTGGGAGAATAAGAAATCACACAAATTTCAAGTATTTTAAATGATTTTCCATTTATTTATTTATATTTCCATGGAAATCAGTATGTTTGTAACATGTATAACTATAACAAAAAGGATAAAGGAGACCCTGCAGATTTTACTCTGCTACTTGTTGGTCATCTCATCTCAGTTTCAAGGCCATTAAGCCAGCATTGTCCAAAGACATTTCTGTGATCACGTGGACAGCATGACATCATGGAGAACTGATACTTCCCGCTGAATATATATACACACACATATATACACATATATGTGTGTAAAAGAAACTGATGAAACTTCACATGGCATTTCTTTAGTTTATTTTACACATATACAAACTGTAGTGCAACACTATATATATGTGTGTGGTGTGTGTGTGTGAGAGAGAGAGAGGGAGAGTGTGTGTGTGTGTGTTGCGTTATAGTTCTCATCTATTTCCTATTTCAAATGGCATGCAAATAGTGGATATTTTTCTCCACAATAATAAGTAGAAAGAAGCATAAAAAAGAGACTAAGAAGTCAGTTTCAGGTGTGAGATTGCCTACTTAATATGATGTAAAAATTATTACATGTAATCTATCTGAAACTATGCCTATTTCATACACATATAGGGAAAATCTCTGTTGAGAACACAGGTAGTCTTTCCAAATTCATGCACAACTCTGGCCCCTTCACCATCCAGCTTTCCCCAACTCTACATTAATGTTCAATAGATAAAGTATTCTGTTTTGGAAGAATGCCAATGTTTTTTTTTTTCATTATACATGCTTGTACTTAACCTGCAAAACACTGGAGGACATGTAAAGTGAAACAGATAAATGGCATTTAAAAAGCATGTCTGGACTAATAAAGCATTCAAGAGCTTCATACTGTTTTCTTTGAATAAACATAAATGAATTTTAATGAATCACTTGATTTGCCAGCCTAACTTTTACATGGTTAGAACTGTTAAATGCTGTTTAAAGTGGTACTAGATATATTGAGCGTTGAAACATTCCAGTGGAGATTCACATATTTCTTGAAGTCAAAGATGTATGGATCTATACATAAAATATGACAAGAGAACTTAAGATACTGTTTGTGATAACAAAGAGAAACATTAATAACTGATAACAGACTCTTAGTCAAACACACTAGGTATATTTCAAGAAACTGTATTAGACTATAGATCAATGGGTTTCATAACATGAGAGGAAGTTTTGCTCTAAATTTTAGGAAGTGTACTATAACTTGCAAAGCTGTTGCTTTTCTGAGATAAAACTGTTTATCTTTTGGACCAACTTTAAAGAGACTTTCCTATTTTAAAAGCTTAGATCTCTTTCTTTGTCATCTCCACTGCTATCTTTCTTTTCTAGGAATTTATTTCACAATATATTTTATACAGTATCTCTTATCCCATCATCAAGTACCTAATGATGAACAAGCATTTGATTGTGATTTAGTTACACATATCATCCATTGGGGTGAGAAGAAAATTTTGCATATATATTTCAGATTAATATTTACAATGTGTTTCTAATTCTGCTTTACTTATAGTGAACAATAAAAAGTTAATATTTGATAATTTGGAAATTCTGCTTGGCTTGTTTTGGTTTTCTCAGGAAGTTTTCTTGTAATGTTTTTTTTTGCAACACTCCTTATGGTATGCTGCAACAAACCCATATGATTTCACATTTGTTATTTTCTGTACCCCAACCCAATTAATGTTAAGGAAAAAAAACTTGAAAAAAGTATTGCTTGAGCAGTACTTGCTAGCATTTACCAATTCAGGTTGGGTTCTTTAATTATTATAGTGTTATTTAATTGCATGTCATTCTAGAGTTGGATTTAAAGAAGAAGAAGAAATCTTTGGTTATGTTGATAGTTAATATTTCAAAGTTCTTTCAGGAAGAAACTGAAACAGAATTATCCACAGATACATTTGATTTAAGAGCTATTTATTAGCACAAGGCGTAGTAGGTTCACTGAAGCAAGGATGTATAGGTAGACCTTGATTCATGACTGGTCACGTGACAACCATTCAAAGTTACAATCAACTAAAAATAATAATACTTACAACCCATTCTTGAAATTATGATTGCCATATCAAACCATAGTCACATGGTTGCATTTCAGACACTTGGCAACTTGCTCACATTTACAATCAGATGCAGCAATCCATGGTTATGATATGCAGCATTCCATGGCATTTCGTGATTTTTAAAAAAACTGTTTTCTATCAAAAAATCATCAAAAAAGAACATTGGATAAGATGGATTCATACTTACAACAATGTGATTCACTGAATGACAAAAGTGATTCACTTAATGACCATTGTAAAGTCATAAAATCAAGTCCAATCATTCTCTGATTCGACTCACAACTCCAATGGTTTGCAATAACAATTATGTTTCAAATGTAGGAGATGACTAGGTTGAGCCTGAGGGAAAGGTCATGTATTATAATACATATCGATTTTACAGAAGACAATGTTGAAAAAGCACTACGCAATCTAAAACCATCTCTATCTATTGGACTGGACAGAATATGTGCCTACTTCTAAAAAAAGCTATCCACTGTCATAGCCGAACCTCTAAGCATAATCTTTGAAAAATCTTTCAGGATCAGCTCCTTGCCAAACCTTTGGTCACAAGCCACAGTCATCCCCATCTTCAAAAAGGGAGACCCCAGCCTAGTTGAAAATTACAGACCAATCTCTTTATGCTGCGTCACCTGTAAAGTCATGGAATCAATTATTAACCAATCCTTTATCCTCCACTTAGAGACAAACAACCTACTCTCTAATAAACAATTTGGTTTCAGAAAAAAACTATCCTGTAATCTGCAATTCTTACACTGCAAAAACACATGGACTACAAAACTTGATCAGGCCAAAACAATAGATGCAATCTACATAGACTTCTGTAAAGCCTTTGATTCAGTGGTATATGACAAACTACTCCTAAAACTAAAATCTTACAGTATCTCTGGACATCTGCATAACTGGATAGAAGCATTCCTGTCAAACAGACAACAATTGGTCAAAATTGGGAGCGTCCTATCAAATTCTATGCCTGTCAATAGTGGTGTTCCCCAAGGCAGTATTCTGGACAACTCTTTTCATACTGTACATAAATGACCTCTGTGATCATCTTAAGAGCAACTTAGTTCTCTTCGCTGATGATGTAAAGCTATTCAACACCATAGACAATACTGCTACCCTTCAAAAAGACCTTGACTATGTATCAGAATGGTCAAACAAATGGCAACTTCAAATCTCAACAAATAAATGCTCAATTACAAATTGGCAAAAAAAAATTCAGAAAATAAAATATAGGCTGAATAGTCAAGACCCTGTTGATGATCCAAACTCTGTCAAGGATCTTGCAGTACTCATCTCTAATGATCTAAGTACTAAAGCCCACTGTAACTACATAGCCAAAAAGGTGTTAAGAGTTGTTAACCTAATCTTATATAGCTTTTTCTCTGGTAATATCACACTACTAATTAGAGCATACAAAACATTTGCTAGACCAATACTCGAATACATCTCATCAGTCCTTGAGAGAGAGTTAAGATGGCGACCGGAGGTCAGCTGGAAGAGCTCCTCCGCGATATCCGAACGGGGCGTTGAGTTCCCCCCCCCGGGTCCTCCTCACCTGTGGCAGGGGTGGCGAGGGGACCTGTGGGGGGATGGGCAGCCCCCGCGGTCAAGACGCGATGCCGAGGGACTGCGCTCGGCGTTCGGCGGCGCAGTATTCAGCGGCCCATATTCGGCGTCCGGCGGCCTGACTCCTGGCGGTCTTAGTGGCTCGAGCTCGGTACCTGATGGCCCGGCGTTCGGCGGCTCACTGAGTTTTCCCCCCCCGGATCCTCCCCACCTGTGGCAGGGGTGGAGAGGGGACCCGTGGGGGGGTGGGCAGCGTTCAGACCATGACGTGAGGGGTCCGGCGCTGCGTCCAGTGGATTGTATTCGCCGCCGGACCGCTCGGCGTTTGGCGGCTGGCGCTGTGCCCAGTGGACTGTGTTTGCCACCTGGCGGTTTGGCGTTTGGCGGCTCAGCGTTTGGTGGCCTATGTTCCACCTCTATGTTGGCCTCCAGCAATTCGAACAATTTCATCAGCTCGAGCCTGGCGCCTGATGACCTGGCGTTTGGCGGCCCGTTGGGTTTCCCCTCCCCCGGGTCCCTCCCACCTGTGGCAGGGGTGGTGAGAGGACCCGTGGGGGGGGGCAGTGTCCGGGCTATGGCTTGGCAGGTCTGGCGCTGCGCTCAGTGGCTGTCGGCTGGCGCCTCAGGATATGACGTTTGGCGATCTGGAGGGGGCTTGGAGTTCCCCCCCCTTTGGGTCCTCCCCGCCTGTGGCAGGGGTGGTGTGGGGACCCGGGGGGGACGGGCAGCCCCCGTTGTAAAGGCCCCAGCTAAAATTAGATTTGCCGCTGCGTTTCGGGCGGCTGGAACTGGACTTGAGGGACAGCTGCCGGGGCGGCCGGAGGACTGTCGCTGTGGCGGCTGGAGGACTGCCGCTGGAGCTGGGGCTGGGGCCATTGTAAGGGCCCCAGCTGAAGTTAGAGTCATCCCCGTGGTCCGGGCGGCTGGAGTTGAGGCCGGAAAATGGCCGCCACAGTTGGAGCCGGGACGACTGGTGGACTGTGGCTGTTGCCGGAGCTGGGGCCGGAGAGCTGCCCCTATAGCTGGAGCCGAGGATGGAGGATTGCCCTCACGATTTTCACCCGTTTGGAGGCGGCAGGGGCGGCTTGGACTTGGAATTGGCCAACGAAAAGAAAAGACCCAGCCCGGGACATCTTATTCTATGAGTGATCTATGGGCCCTGAGACATGTCCCCCTGTCTCGGGAATGGCCCTCTACTCTCTCGAGGGCCCATCTCAAGGACGGATTATGGAATCCGGAGAGATGGTGGGCTTTTAAGAAACGTGGGAGGGGGGGGTGTTTGATTAAATTTTTAGTCAGGTTTTTAAGGGGGTTAGGTAGGTCCGGGCGGGTGTTGGGGGACAACTCGCCGGAGGCTGGGACCAGGCCGGGGGTTGAGCGTGGCCGGGAGAGTCATAATCCGGACAGGACTGTATTAAGGATGGGGGGGGTCATTGGGGAGGGTGGAATTAAATCAATTGATACGGTGAGCGGGAGGGGCAGATTTGGCAGTTGTAGGGGGCCACATTCTGTGTTGGGAGCGCGCCCCCGCTGTTTACTTGCTGTGGCGCGCTCCGACCCTCTTGTCATCTCCCGTTCCCCAGGGGGTTTGAGCAATCGGGCCCTGGGCCTTCGGCTGATGTTGTGTAACGCCAGGACCGTCGTTAATAAAGCCCCCCTCATCCATGATTTGATTTGTGAGGGGGGCGCGGACCTGGTGGGAGTTACCGAGACCTGGCTGGGCCAAGAGGGGGGAGTCCCTCTGGTGGAGATGTGCCCAGCCGGGTTTCGGGTCTTTCATCGGCCGAGGGCCCAGGGGAGGGGAGGGGGGGTCGCGGTAGTTATTAAGGAAGATCTGTGTCCGAGGGAGGCCACTGTATCTCAGACGACCGGGTGTGAGCTCCTTTTCGTGAAGTTCGGTTCCACGGTTCAGGTGGGCTTGCTGGTCGCATACCTGGCTCCCTGCTATGCGGCAGCGGCCCTGCTTGAGCTCCTTGAGGTTATAGCTGGCGTGGCGGTTGGGACCCCCAGGCTTATGGTCATGGGGGATTTCAACCTGCCATCTGCCGGCGGTACCTCGGGGATTGCCCAGGAGTTCATGGCCTCCATGACGGCCATGGGCCTGACCCAGTTAATTCGGGACCCTACTCACGTGGGAGGTCACACCTTGGATTTGGTTTTTGTCTCTGATCAGTGGCAGAGTGATCTGGGTATAGGGGATATAGTTGTGGAACCCCTGTCATGGACGGATCACTCGCTCCTGAAGCTCGACTTCCGTTCCGCGCCCCCTGACCGCAGGGAGGCGGGGCCATTAAAATGGTACCGCCCCAGGCGCCTGATGGACCCTGATAGGTTCCTGACGGAGCTTGGGCCATTTCCCGAAGCTCATTCACACGACTCGGTTGAGGGCTTGGTCGCCACCTGGGATAGGGTGGCTGCTGGGGCCCTTGACCGACTCGTGCCCTTGCGGCCTCTGACCCGGTGCCGATCCCATCTGGCTCCCTGGTTTTCTGAGGAGCTAAGGGAAATGAAGCGCCGGAAAAGACGCCTAGAGAGCAGTTGGAGGTCCAGCCGCTCTGGGTCTGACCGAACACTACTGCGTTCTTATATTAAGACGTATCTAGTGGCAATAAGGATGGCGAGGAGGTCTTACCTCTCCACCCTTATCGCGTCCGCGGAAAACCGCCCAGCCGCCCTGTTTAGGGTGACCCGCTCCCTCCTGGAGGTGGGAGCGCGGGAGGACCCCTTACAGGGACGGGCTGAGGAGTTTTCTAGGTTTCTGCAGGACAAAATCGCTCAGATCCGGAGCGAACTGGACTCCGACTGGCCATCTCCGGGTGGGGGGGTGGGGGTGGATATCGGTGGAGTTGGTTGGGTTGAGTTCGACCCTGTTACTTTAGAGGATGTGGACAGGATACTGGGGGGGCTTAATGCCACCACCTGTTTGTTGGACCCGTGTCCCTCCTGGCTGGTTTTGGCCACTCGGGAGGTGACACGAGGCTGGTTCCAGGGTATTATAAACGCTTCCTTGAGAGAGGGGCTGCTACCTGCTGCCTTGAAAGAGGCGGTGGTGCGGCCCCTCCTCAAGAAACCGTCCCTGGACCCAGCACTGTTATCTAATTATCGTCCCGTCTCCAACCTTCGTTTTGTTGCGAAGGTTGTTGAGAGTGTGGTGGCACGTCAGCTCCCGCAGTGCCTGGATGAAGCGAGTTATCTTGACCCCTTCCAATCAGGTTTCAGGCCCGGGCACAGCACGGAGACGGCTTTGGTCGCGTTGGTTGATGATCTCTGGAGGGCTCGGGACAGGGGTTGTTCCTCTGTCCTGGTCCTATTAGATCTCTCAGCGGCTTTTGATACTGTCGACCACAGTATCTTATTGCGGCGGTTGGAGGGGTTGGGAGTGGGGGGCACCGTGTTACGGTGGTTCACCTCCTTCCTCTCCGACCGTTCGCAATTTGTGTTGACAGGGGGGCAGAGGTCGGCCCCGAGGCCCCTACTATGTGGGGTTCCTCAGGGGTCGGTGCTCTCGCCCCTGCTGTTCAACATTTATGTGAAGCCGCTGGGTGAGATCATCTGTGGCTTCGGGGTGGAGTTCCATCAGTACGCTGATGATACTCAGCTGTACATCTCCACCCCGGGTCACCCCAACGAAGCTGTCGAAGTGATGTCCCGGTGCCTGGAGGCCGTGCGGAGTTAGATGGGTCGTAACAGGCTCCGGCTCAACCCGACTAAAACCGAGTGGCTGTGGTTTCCTGCGCCCAGATACAGCCAGCTGGTTCCTTCGCTGGCTGTGGGGGGAGAGGTTTTGACCCCCGTGGAAAGGGCGCGCAATCTGGGTGTCCTCCTGGATGTACGGCTGTCTTTGGAAGAGCATATTGCAGCCGTCGCCAGGGGGGCTTTTTATCAGATACGTCTGATTTACCAGTTGCGGCCCTTTCTGGATCTGGGTGCACTTCGCACAGTCACGTCCGCCCTCGTCACTTCCCGCCTGGATTATTGCAATGCTCTCTACATGGGGCTCCCCTTGAAGAGTCTCCGGAGGTTACAGCTGGTCCAGAATGCAGCCGCGCGAGTGATTGTGGGTGCCCCTCGGAGCTCCCACGTTACACCGCTGCTTCGCAGGCTGCACTGGCTTCCTGTGGCCTACCGGATTCGATTCAAGGTGGTACTGATGGTATTTAAAGCGCTCCATGGCTCGGGACCTGGGTACTTACGGGACCGCCTACTGCCATCGTCAACCTCCCGCCGCCCAGTACGCTCCCACAGGGTTGCCCTGCTTGGGGTACCGCCGTCTGGCCGTTGTCGGCTGACGGCCCCGAGAGTTCGGGCTTTCTCTGTGGGGGCTCCCTCCCTATGGAATGATCTTCCCCCGGAGATACGGTCTATGACGGATATCCTGACCTTCCGGCGCGCGGTGAAAACGTTATTTTTTAATCAGGCCGGCCTGGCCCAGTAACTGTGTTTCAGGTTTTTAATTAAATTTTAATTGGGGTTTTTAGTTTTTAACTTTTAAATTGAATATGAATTAGACAGCCGGATTAAATTATTTAATTTATTTTTAATTGTATTTATTGTATATCTTGTATGTTTTAGTAGGCTGTACACCGCCCCGAGTCCCTTTTTTGGGAGAGGGGGCGGTATAGAAGTTTAAACAAATAAATAAATAATAAATAAATCAGTCTGAACCCACATTACGTATCTGATATTAACACAGTTGAGAAAGTCCAAAAATATTTCACAAGAAGAGTTTTCCACTCCTCTACTCGTTGCAGAATATCTTATGCCACCAGACTTGAAATTCTAGACCTAGAAAACCTAGAACTAAGCCGCCTTCGGTCAGATCTAAGTATAGTATATGAGATCATACATTGCAATGTCCTACCTGTCAATGAATACTTCAGCTTCAACCATAACAACACAAGAGCAAACAATAGATACAAACTCAAGATTAATTGCACCAAACTTGATTGCAGGAAATATGACTTCAGCAAAAGAGTGGTCAATGTCTGGAATACTCTACCTGACTCTGTGGTTTCTTTTCCAAACCCCAAAAAATTTAACCTTAGATTGTCTACTATTGACCTTACCCCTTTCCTAAGAGGTCTGTAGGCGGCATGCATAAGAGCACCAACGTGCCTACCGTCCTTGTCCTATTGTTTCTTTTATTTTTCTGATATGTATCCATATAAGAAAAATATATGTTATGTATTCATAAGTATGTTTTTACTTAAACCTATTATCTTGCAAGCAGTTGACAAACTAAATAAAATAAATAAATAAATAAATAAATAAATAAATAAATAAATAAATAAATTTGCATTGTGTATTAGGCCGAAGATGCATAATTATGTGCTTTGCATCCAAAAGACATTTTATAAAACAATTGCTGCCTTAGTTGTTACTCACCTATTAACCACTACATCTGCTGAGTCTTCTCAGGGGTATTTCCTATGTCCCACATTAAAATCAGTTCATTTCAGTAGCAATAGAAAGTGGACGTTGGGTGGTTTCAGTGAATGTCATGTGATTGTCTTGCAGGACATGCATGTCAGAATAGCCAATTCTACAACTTCCTTTATGCGAAATCTCCAAATTGAGCCATTTCAGCCTATGCTATGGCTAACTCTTTGCTGTTGGAAACAAGGTTGGAAACATTTCAGCCAGTGTAGGAAAAGAAAACATAAAGATGCAGCCACACTTGTCCAAAATGATCTGAAACCACACAAAAAGCTTCATTGTGGAAAGTCAGATGACACTTCATATTGGTGAAATGTCAGATTACTTCCATGATTTGAACTTTTGAATCTTAGTTATTCTGCATAAGCCTAATGGCCATATAGCAAAATTCTTCTTTTATCACTGGTCTACAAATTTTGGTAAATTATTAACCTCCAAGATAAAATGTGTTAATTTTACATATTTTGATTAGATGAATTAAAAAAAAACAGATGATAAAGTTGCTTGTTGCTGCCGTTTTCAAGAGAGAGTTGTCTAATTATCATAATGCCTCATAACCTCTCAACCAAGTACAACTGGTAGAACAATTAAAATGGTACCACATGGAAGTGTATAAATTTATTTTCACTTTGAGAACATCAAGGAAGATGACTATGAAAAACAATGTGAAGAATTTGTTTAGGTCCTATAAAGCATTTGGTGCCAACATGTCATTGAAAATTCATTTCTTACACTAGCATTTAGATTATTTCCTTTTGAACTGTGGGACAGTGAGTGATGAACATGGGGAGAGATTCCACCACGATATTGCAGGCATGGAGAAAAGATACCAAAGGGAATGGAATCTATCCATGCTTGCGATTACTGCTAGAATCTTCCCAGGAAAGAATCCAACTGCAGTTCATAAGAGAAAAGCAAAAAAGCGCAGTTTAGATAGTGAATAAAATGGAAAGTTGTCATTTAATCAGATGTTAGAGCTTATCAGCATGAAAATGTTACATGAAAAACCAATAAATGAATGAAAAGTTATGTTATTGGTATCAATAAAAAGATAAATTTATAATGATTGGTGTGGCACCATTGTCATTGCTATAGTTATGGAACATAATTTCAAATCCCTGTCATAATTCTGAATTATTTTGATGCACCTGAAGCTGTGACCTGAAGCTTCATCTTGGAAACTGGAGCCAATTAATTTTCCTTTATTAGTAACTCAATTCTTGTAAAATTAAGCTACTTTAATTTCCTAGGCTTTCTCCTTATAGATCCATGTTACACTCAGGAAGGTAACATACCAATATTGGAAGAGACTATTAGAACCATCTATGTTCTTGATCAAAATATACCCATAAAATAGATAGGATTTATAAGAAAGAAAATAATATTGGTTCCTTATTATGAACCCTGAAAAACATTTTATATTGCTGTCTGCACTATATATGTATGCACAGGTATTATTTATTTAGAATTATCTGCATGCAAGTGAGGTGAACTGAGCTTACTGATTGCAACTTTAAAAACTCCATAGGCCATCCATCTCTATTTCAACTTTTCTTTGGGGACCTTAAGACTGTTCAGTTTTCTCAAATACTTTGCCTTCTATCTCCTAAATCTGCCAAGTTTCTATATCATCTACTTTCCGGACACATCCAAGTAGCATTACATTTTGGATCGTACAATCTACAGATTTAGCATTATTGTTTGCACAAGCTGTTCATTCCTGTAATCAGCATCTGGCCCTTTAAACAAGCCAAGACAGAAGACAAAAGTAGGTTTTGTTATTTACAAAAGTCTAGGGTTGCAGTTGCCATAATATAAACTGCTAGAGATTTTCCTGGGGCATAAACAGTCCTTCAAACTTTTCTCAAATGGGTGTTTCCCCAGATCTTCCCCTCTAAGCTCTGAGAGCTGCTCCTCATAAAAGATTTCTACATGTTTATTTTGTTACATCTGTTTTTTTCTTTTTTCAGCCATTATGGATCATTCTTTGTTAGCAAGACTCCTTAAAAGCTAAACTGGTACCCTTCATCAAAAGCTGATGCAACTCAACTAATATTTTTTTCCTAACTGACAGACAGTGCAATAATAAATATTGCTGGATAACTTTCCTGCCCATTCCCCAAAACATGAATTTATGTCATTAGTGAGGATGTATGCTCACCTGGAACATCTAAATTCAAGAGACATTGTATTATTTCAATTGCCAGTTCTCTCTCCCCTGCCCCATCCCTGTGAATGTATTTTCACTGAACCATCTTCTTCCATTTATAAGTCATTGAACTGATTTTGAAAATAGCTTATGATTGTCCACACCAATAGCAATGGCATGAAAATGAAAAGGCATAGTCTTGATCTCTAGAAGTACTTCACTCTTTGTATTTTAAGGCAACTGCATACTGCACAATTTGAGCCAGGAATCTTATCTTCATTCCTACTGAAGATACTCCTGAGAAAACTACTATGCTCCTGGTCAGTGAAATTCTAAATGGGCATGGGAATCTTCCTTTTTTTTTTTAGTAATTAATCATTCCAGTTCCAATTATATACATCAAAATATTAATTATGGTAGCTTTTTCAAAAGGAGCAAGATTCTTTCTGTTAAACAGATGTGGATCATTTATGATGATTAAGAATATATGGCAATTTGACTGTAACCTGCTGCTTATCCCCAATATGTATTTTTCAAGAAAGAAAGAACAAAGATCAGAAGTAAAATAAACAGTGTTGGGATGTGGATTGAGAGAACATGTTTGTAGGAAGGGGAGATTGGAGCAAGCACAGGTACTGCAAAAAGACATAGAATGGTTCAGGAAGCAAAAATAAAATACAAAGGGTGAAAGAGAAAATGTGTATCAAAGGAATATTGGACCTGCTGAGAAAGAAGCAGCAGTACATGAAATGGTTCTTTCATGAGTATGCACCTATGCACATACACAAACTTGTAGCTATGCAGAAACCATGGTGGCACAGTGGTCAGAATGCAGTATTTCAGGCTAATTCTGACAACTCCAAGGAATTCAATTCTGACTGGTTCAAGGTTGACTCAGCCTTCCATTCTCCCAAGATCAATAAAATGACAACCTAGATTGTTGGGGGCAATATGCTGTCTCTATAAACCACTTATGAAAGTCTGTAAAGCACAATGAAGTGGTATATAAGTCTCAGTACTATCGCTATCTGCAGGACTGCCTGTTCAAATAGACACCATTCATCAAATGTCTCCTTTCCCATTAATGACAGTGAGAGCTCTAACTCATCAAAGGCTGGGGAGGAAAAGTAAAGAAACATTTTTTTTTCTTTTTCTACATTCAACATCCATGGAACACCTGACTCACTGGATATTTGAATATGTGCTTCCCCCATTCACCCACACTTCAGGGTTGGTGTAGAAAGCTTTATTCAGTCTATTACCCCAACAGTTCTATTTCAGGCTTTCAATTAACCTCCAGCTGCAAGCTTAGCACAGTAATTGGCTTATGACCAAATAGATAACCAAAAGCAAAACAAACTTACAGCCAAACCAAAAACAGTATTGGAAATAAATAAAAGGTTTTGCCTGGGCAGGTTCCAAAAATAAACAGTCAAACCTCCTCCAAGGTCTGGGCCTCCACTGAGGTTTGTCAACAAGTCCGATGGTCCAGTTTCAGGGCATTCAAAGAGAAGTCATAGGAATTGTCCAAGTTCTAGGGGATAGTTTTCAGGGAAGCCAGCCAGTTAAGCTCAATTAACCTTACAAGCAATGGCCAATTAGTCTACCCAACAGACAACTGGCTCTTCCAAACATGAACATGAACATTCTCTGCAACTGACTTAAATCCACGAGCTGCAGAATCCCAGAAACACAAGCAACCATCTGGCCACCACCCACACATAGTTCTTTGTTTTTTATATTGCTGAATCTAGTTACTGCAAATTCACTATCCAAACTTTTTTTGTTTTTCTTATCAACAATTGATAAGTCTAGAGTGTTATGCGTCAAATCCTTAACTGTTGAGTCTAAAGTCAAGAGCACTTTAGCTTTTTTGTTTTCTATTAGTTTATTTTGTGCTTCTTGCTTGCAGACAAGAGATATTTCTTGAAGTATCTTCAATTTACTATTGTTGCTACTTTGTAATGCTGTTGTTTGTAATCAGTCATACAGCAACTAATTAGGACATCCACTGTTTCTTCAGCTTCCCTGCAGAGGCAACCTTTGCTGCCTGTGCTATATTATAATTTTGTCTTTATATACATTTGTTCTTAAGATTTGGTCTTATGCAGCCAGAATTAGCCCACTATCTCTTTCCTCAATTTTTCTGCTCTTAGCCATTGAAAGATCTTGTTATTATCTGTTTTGCCTGCTATTTTTTAATATACTGGGCATGTAATTCTTTGCTTTCCTGTGTCTCTTTTCTATTTCTTTATTTGATTTTTCTTATAGATCAGTATGGTCTTTTTAGTATTCAATGATGTATTAGCTTCAGTGCATCTTCTTCACTGTCCTTCAGATCAGGGGTCACCAACCTTTTGGACCTCAGGGGCCACCAAACTCATAATTTTAGATCCCAGGGACCACTAACTGGTTCTGTGAGTGTGGCCTAATTTGTGGGTGTGGCTGGTGGTCATGTGACTGGCTGGGCATGGCTTATGTGTAAATATTATAAATATTTATATAAATATTGATTTTTTTAATACAAAAAGAACAACTTTTACTCAAAATCAGGCAAAGCAGGCAGGCAGATTGAGTTGTTCATAGAATCACAGATTCATTCAGAAATATATCTATCTGCCATTGGCTAGCTCAGTCTGTCACATAAAATTTGCTTGCAAGCAAACACAAAATTAACTCACAACACACCATGCATGTAAATATTGATTTTTTTTATTTTAAAAAAGAGCAACTTTTACCCAAAATCAGGCAAAGCAGGCAGATTGAGTTGCTCACAGAATCATTCAGTGATCTATCTATCTGCCATCGGCTAGCTCAGTCTCTCAAATTTGCTTGCCGTGAGTCTGCACTGAATTTGCTTGCAAGCAAACCTTCAGTCCTAAGGGAGGTTCAGCTGTACTTACAAGCAGAGCTGAAGATCTAAAGACTAGCTAGGAAGCAAGAAATCCAACCATTGCTGCTTCCTAGCTAATCTAAATCTCCCAGCACAGCAGAACAGATGATGGTAGAAAAAGGAAAAATATAAATTCAGCAGACAAGTTTACTGGGTAAGGAGTGAGTGCAGCCTGGATTAATTGATTTGGGGGCAGTGCTCTGGGGGTGAAATTTCTCATGGCCTATCAAAATTTTCTCACAGCCCACCAGTGGGCCACGGCTTCAGATATTCTTTCTATGTCCTTTTTTTCCTTTTTCAACCATCTGATATACTTGCAACATTCCATGCCCACCTAATTTTCTTGATAAGTAGAGTCTGTCATTGCTGCATTAATTTAAAGACATGATGCATTGGCATTATTTTTTGATCTTCATATAGAATGGAATGGAATGGAATGGAATGGAATGGAATGGAATAGAATAGAATAGAATAGAATAGAATAGAATAGAATAGAATAGAATAGAATAGAATAGAATTCTTTATTAGCCAAATGTGATTGGACACACAAGGAATTTGTCTTGGTGCATATGCTCTCAGTGTACATAAAAGAAAAGATACATTCATCAAGAGTCAAGAATCACAAGGTACAACACTTAATAATAGTCATAGGGTACAATAAGCAATCAAATCATACTAGGAAATAGTCAATATAAATCATAAGGATACAAGCGACAAAGTTACAGTCATACATTCATAAATGGGAGGAGATGGGTGATAAGGAGTGATGAGAAGATTAATAGTAATAGGAATGCAGACTTTGTAAATAGTTGGAGAGAATTATTTGTTTAGCAGAGTGATGGCATTCGGAAAAAAATTGTCCTTGTATCTAGTTGTTTTGGTGTGCAGTGTTCTATAGCGTCATTTTGAGGTTAGGAGTTGAAACAGTTTATGTCCAGGATTTGAAGGGTCTGTAAATATTTTCAGTCCTCTTTTTGACTCGTGCAGTATACGGGTTCTCAATGGAAGGCAGGTTGGTAGTAATTGTTTTTTATGCAGTACTAAATACTATCTGAAGTCTGTGTCTGTCCAGGCACTTTCAGTTCTCTTGATCCAGTCCAGTATTCCAGTTTTGTATCTATTATTACTTTGAAACACTGGCTCTTGATCCTAAATAGACTGAGATCCTATAATCTCAGGAATGATAGGAGCAGAAATGGAAAGGAAGTCTCAATAATGCAACATTGCCTTTAAAGAGGCAGGGATGGTTAATGGTCAATTTTGTGTCTCATTTCTAAAATGAAAAACTCTAAGAGAGCACTTTGTTTGCAATGGCATAAAATACATATTTGGAAGTTAGGCACAAATATATGAAATATGAGAGAGAAAGTTTGTGTATACTCAGGTACACCAACACATACACTATAAAGATAGCTTGTGAAAATAAATCAAGCAGCTTATAAACTTTAGTCTTAAAGGAACCTGTACAACTCAGAAATCATTGTCAATGTTGATTGTACAGGAATGACAGGAGTAAAATAACTTACTCTAATCTAACAATACATGAAAGCTTTCTCTCTTCTAAGAAAACAATTATTGCCTAGCTAAAACCAGTTTGGTGAATTAATGATGTTGGGGAGTTCCTTTATATATACTTGCACACTTGAGATATTGTGGCTAGATTTTTACACAATGGGGATAGCAACGAGATCCTGCTCATAATGGCTCATTTTGAAAAACAGAACTAATCTGGTTTTCTTGTCTACTGGGACACATCAGCATCAATTAAAAATTCTGTTTTAACTGGGCCATGGATATGGTTGTAATTGAAAGGAGCTGTCATATTTGCCTAGTTGTTGTCCTTAATACTTCTTTCTAACTTTAAAAGATTAAAAGGAGAACTGGAAAAGGAAACAGATGGAAAGAATCAAATTGGTCTTTGCCAAGTTATGCTAGTTCAAAAGTTGATACCAAGCTCAGTTCAGCTATCACACAATGCCACTAAATGTCTTCTGATTTTGATGCATATAAAATTCAACACAGAAAATAGATATGTATTTATTTATTTATTAATCACACTTTTATACCGCTCCCTCTCCCAAAAAGGGACTCGGGGCGGTGAACAGCCCACTAAAAACATACAATAAATACATAATAAATACGGTTAAAAATAAATTAAATAATCAAATCGGCTGTCTATTAAAATTTAAGTTAAAAATTAAAACTAATAAAACCCTAATTTAATTAATTAAAACCAAAAAACATAGTTACTGGGCCAGGCCGGCCTGTTCAAAAAGCAGGGTTTTTACTGCGCGCCAGAAGGTCAGAATATCCGTCATAGCCCGTATCTCCGGGGGGAGATCATTCCATAGGGAGGGAGCTCCCACAGAGAAAGCCCGAACTCTCGGGGCCACCAACCGACAACAGTCAGGCGGCGGCACCCCAAGTAGGGCCACCCTGTGGGAGCGTACTGGGCGGCGGGAGGTTGCTGATGGCAGCAGGCGGTCCCGTAAGTACCCAGGTCCCGAGCCATGGAGCACTTTAAATACCATCAGTACCACCTTGAATCGAATCCGGTAGGCCACAGGAAGCCAGTGCAGCCTACAGAGAAGTGGTGTTACGTGTGCGCCTCGAGGGGCGCCCACGATCACCCGCGCGGCTGCATTCTGAACTAACTGCAACCTCCGGAGACTCTTCAAGGGGAGCCCCATGTAGAGAGCATTGCAATAATCCAAGCGGGAGATAACGAGGGCGGAGGTGACTGTGCGAAGTGCGCCCAGATCCAGAAAGGGCCGCAACTGGTAAATCAGACGAATCTGATAAAAAGCCCCCCTGGCGACGGCTGCAATATGTTCTTCCAAAGACAGCCGTACATCCAGGAGGACACCCAAGTTGCATGCCCTTTCCACGGGGGTCAAAACCTCTCCCCCCACGGCCAGCGAAGGAATAAGCTGGCTGTATCTGGGCGCAGGAAACCACAGCCACTCGGTTTTGGCCGGGTTGAGACGAAGCCTGTTACGACCCATCCAACCCCGCACGGCCTCCAGGCACCGGGTCATCACTTCGACGGCTTCGTTGGGGTGGCCCGGGGTGGAGATGTACAGCTGAGTATCATCAGCGTACTGATGGAACTCCACCCCAAAGCCACGGATGATCTCACCCAGCGGCTTTACATAAATGTTAAACAGCAGGGGCGAGAGCACCGACCCCTGAGGCACCCCACAAAGCAGGGGCCTTGGGGACGATCTCTGCCCCCCCGTTAACACAAATTGCGAGCGGTCGGAGAGGAAGGAGGAGAACCACCGTAAGACGGTGCCTCCAACCCCCAACCCCTCCAACCGCTGCAATAAGATACTGTGGTCGACAGTATCAAAAGCCGCCGAGAGATCTAACAGGACCAGGACAGAGGAACAACCTCTGTCCCGAGCCCTCCAGAGATCATCAACCAACGCGACCAACGCCGTCTCCGTGCTATGCCCGGGCCTGAAGCCCGATTGGAGGGGGTCAAGATAACTCGCTTCATCCAGGAATCGGGGAAACTGAGCCATGGATTCCCTATTGAATGTTGATAGGGAAAAAACAGGGAATCAAGAAGCTAGTAAAAAAGTATGGTGCATTGAATAATCCATTTGCAGGTTTCCAAATGTTAAAACTATTAATTCATTTAAAATACAACAAAGGGATGGTATTTCCTTGGGGCAGTTACATAATTGGTACCGCACCTTATAAGCACTTGGAAGCAGTACTGTGCAAAAGATTGTAATTGTATTGCATTTAGTAGTTATACCAAAAACTTTCAGGCATAGACATTTCTATACTTTAAAGTGGAAAAAGTGTTCTGGTTTTACCATAATAAAGCTTTATTATTTAGAAGAGAATTTTCCTTGAAATAGAGCAGGTATGTCAGATACAAACCTATGTTAGCAACCAGGCCTTCTTTCTTATTGGAAATGATTTGTAAGATGCCATTTTGTTGTCATGTTGCACATATGGTAAATACATTTGAAAGCCATTTATACTGACACTGGCATTCCTTCTGAGTTAGGTTCTATTTTAGATCAACATAATTTCCTGCATGCTGATGGATCTGTATGATGATGTTCCTAGCTTTCTATGTTTCTATTTGAAGGGTGAATAAAAGCAAGATCTAAAGACAAATCTGCATGATATTATTTTTGTGTTATAAGAAGGACTCATATGGCATACCTTATTTCTTTAATTCTCAAATGCAGGGGTTTTAGCTTGAATTGATTTTTATACTCATTCATTTATTAATATCTGTTACAATAGCCTTCTGACCTGAAATAAGTTGTTCTATTAAAGAATTCTCAGATTCTCATTTTCTAAGTTTGAAAATTTGGTGAAAATTAAAACAATATCTTCCTATAAATTAGTACATATTTTCATGTACTTTTTTCTACAAATATACAAATTTAATATATTTTCCCCACTATATACACTTTTTGCAACACAGCTGCTTTATGCAGATTGCTTTATAATTCATGTTAGAAAATATGCATTTCCTATTACATTGTATATTATTTGTTGATTACTTTGTGGGAACCTATTTTTAGATGCTTTTGTACATTAGTGAGTTGCTAAACAACCAAAATACCCACGAAATTCTAAGAAGTGTTAATCTGTCAGAGAAAAGTATTATGATTGTATAAAGAATTGGAAGGTGTAAAATTGATCCAAATGATTTTCTTCATTCCATTCCTAATTGATTATGTCCCAAACATTAGTAATATTATAATCTACAAGTGACAGAACCTATATATTCCAGTAATAGAACATTGGCATGAATGACTACAGAAAAAATAGATAGGACAATCAACATATGTCTGATATTTTGTTGTATCCCTCACAGTTTTCTCTGAAAACTAGGAAGACCTACAAGCAAAGGTGGTATTCAGCAGGTTCTGACCATTTCAGGAGGACCGGTAGCTGAAATTTTGAGTAGTTCAGAGAACCAGCAGAGAACCAGTAGTTCAGAGAACCAGCAGGGGAAGGATTTTACATATCCTTCCCCTGCCATGCCCACCAAGCCATACCCACAGAACCAGTAGTAAAAAAATTTGAATCCCACCACTGCCTACAAGGTATCATAAGGGATCTTAATGTGTGAATGGGATAGAAATGAAGGAAAGATGAAATTAAATTTGTGAGATCTTGGTACTCTTTGAGCTTAGTTATTTGCTTGGATTGAAGATGCTTTAAAACAACATATTAAAACCATAAAATCAAAACAAACTAAAAACCTGTTCCCAGTAAAACTCTGACATGTAGTCACTTAATCCAGTGCTTGGGCAAAAGCCAGGTCTTTGGTGTTTTACAGAAGGCTAAATATCCTTCTGTAAATATCCTGCCAAATTTCAGGGGAAAGTATATTCCAAAGGGCAGGGGCTACCACAGAAAACTTGTAGTTTCCATTAGATGGCAGTATTTGTGGGAAGGGGATAGGAGAATGTCCTATCTGACTGTAGGATGTGTAGATGTCCTTAGGAAAATGCAGTCCTGCATTTTGCAGTCCACAAATAACCTGATAATGTGCCATATGGCTTTAAAGGTGTCAACCAGCACCTTGATTTGCACCTATTAAAAAAAACTGGAAGCCAGTGCAGAGATGGTACATGTGTAAATAGGGCCACCCATCACTGCATGCTGCTGCATTTTGAATCAATTGATGTTTCTGGCTGGTCTTCAAGGGCAGCTCTATGTAGAGCTCACTTCAGTAATTCAAATGGGAAGTGAAAAGGCATGAATGACAATGGCCAAGGCCTTCCAGTCCAGAAAGGAGCACAATTGTTGCACTAGACAAATCTGTGCAAAGTCCCACCTAGCCATGGCTACCATCCAAACAGCAGTTCTGAGCCAGGAGGAATTGTGGATCAGCTGAGTTAAGGAGAGTACTATCCCATCCAGATTCAAAGATAAAATATGATCTTAGCCTGGGAAGCCAAAAATCCATAGCTCTTCCATCTTGTCAGAGTACAATCAAAGCTGGTTCCTCCCCATGCAGATCCTTACAGGCTCTAGGCCATTGGTCAGCACTGCCAAAACATCACCTTTCCAACTAAAAGAAGAGATGTATAATTAGGTATCATCAGCATACTGGTGTTATCAGAACCCTCACTGATGGATGATCTCTCCTAGAAGTTTCATATAGGTGTTAAAAAGGAAAAAGAAAAGTCTCAAATCCTGGATACACCACTATTCAGGGCCCAAAGCTTCATTCTTTCTTCTCCTACTCTCAATAATTTCTTATCTGCTAGCCAACATTGATTTTTTTATAAAGTAGAGGACAAGGCTCTGTTTGAATCATAATGAAACAAAAATCACACACACTAAAAGAGTAATGGACCAGAACTTCAGAGAAAACTGAAAGAAATGGGGAATAATATTTGGACTTTAATAATTTGTCAGGATTGCTGAGAAAATGTTATTGTTCTTTTAAAGTATGTAGTTGGTTTATGTTGTCTAAATCTTCAGAATTAAACAGTTTAGGTATATTGATTTTGCAGGGATAATTAATTAAAAATGGAAGAGACTGCATTTTTATAATATAAGAGTGAGAATTTAATATTTCCTTGAAGGAGTCCAAGTCTTACCCTTTTTGGCAGAACACAGAACTCTGAGAGAGATTGGGGGAGGGAGGGAGGGAGGGAGGGAGGGAGGGAGGGAGAAAGAGAGAGAAAACAGTCTGAAATTGGCAGAGCTTCCTTTGGGGTGTCTGGTATTTATTGACTTATTTTCTTATTGGAGTAGTTCTGCTAAAAAGTGCTTCCTTGGGATTCAAGGAAGAAAATAATTGTTTGGAATAGAACAATGATACTCTGGAATTCAATAACAAAGGAAGAAAAGCTTTTGGTTAGAAACTTCACAAAGTGTGCCTCAACCAATACAAACCCTTCTGCTCTTACCAGAGTTACTTAAGCCAAATGCTTCAGGGCAGCTTGATCTTATAGCAAAAAACTAACACAAACATTTTGATTCATTACAACAATTAAACTATTCAGTTGCATAGGTTAATCAATAACTGCTGACTAATGCTTCTCTCACCCTATCCCATCCCAAACATTCAAAATTGGATCACAGAAAATTCCTGAACTATTTCCTATTGTTCTATTAATCAGTGTTAGCTGGTACTGGATAATCAATAGTATATTGGGAATTTTGTCTTATCATTTGAAATAAAGTGCTGAATGAAAAAAATAGTCTTGTGAATGTTTATAAGATTGTAGCTCTAATTTTTAGGAACTTAGGAGCCATGTTTATACATTTGTTTTTGCATGATGACATGTTATATAGAGTCCAATTCAACCATTCAGAAATAGAGAGAATTACTGTATTGTATTATGGTTATCTTCTGATGGCATCAAGTTCCATGGGACAATGTAAGATATAGTTTGAAAAGGCATGCAGACATTGACAAGAGAAAATCTTTCAATAGGACTGAAAGGAAACATACATTCAAAAAGCAAACAGTATTTGTTATCAATATTTTATTTATTCTGTAAAATTTCTAGCTTAATCTTTCAAATTAATTTCTCAAACCAATTACTTAATTAATATAATCCTGCACAAAGGTTCTCTAAGGCACCATGAAATATTGTCTCAGTCTTATCTGTTCCAGCAATCAAGGCTTCACTTCAGAAACTCTGTTTCATATTTTGCATTGACTAAGTTTGATGCAGTGGAAAATGATACATGTTTTCATTCCTTTCCTTTTATATCAGAGGTGGGAATGACGTCCCCTTTATGACTTGTGGACTTCAACTTCCAGATTTCCTGAGCCAGCAGGCTGAATGGCTCAGAAATTCTGGGAATTGAAGTCCACAAGTCAGAAAAGGACCATCGTAAAGACACATCCCCACCCCAACTTACACCAAAGATAATCAGTTTGGAGCAAACCTGAGTTTCTTTCTTACACTTTTCTGTTTTCCTGGGATAAGCATATATTTTACTAACAGTTGACACATAACTTGCTTCAATGTTATTTCGGTATTTCTCTATAAATGAGGACTACTGAAGACCAGCTTTCCAAGTCCGATCTAAGTATAGTATATAAAATCATACATTGCAATGTCCTACCTGTCAATGAATACTTTAGCTTCAACCATAACAATACAACAGCAAACAATAGATACAAACTCAAGGTTAATCGCACCAAACTTGATTGCAGGAAATACAACTTCAGCAACAGAGTGATCAATATCTGGAATACTCTACCTGACTCTGTGGTTTCTTCCCCAAACCCCAAAAACTTTAACCTTAGACTGTCTACTATTGATCTCACCCCTTTCCTAAGAGGTCTGTAGGGGTGTACATAAGTGCACCAATGTGCCTACCGTCCCTGCCCTATTGTTTCTTTTATATTTTATTTTTCTTATATGTATCCATGTATTCTTAACTATGTTTTACTTATTCCTATTATTATAAGCAATTGACAAATAAAATAAATAAATAAAAATAAAAGTCATGAACAGTTCAGTACTATAGTCTAACTGTGATGCCACAAAGGCCAACAACTCAGAGAGTTCCCTAGTTTGGGTTCAGAGATGTTTTAAAAATTATTGTCCTATACCTCTTCTGTTTCCACTGTTGAAATAAAAATGTGTGGTTTATCTTAGCTCTCCAGTGCATTCAAACATTATTTTTAGAACAAAAATGGAAAATAAATAGAAGTATAAAGCATAAACAACAAACATTTTCTGTCCTGCCTCAGAACATACAAATGTATTGCATAGGATTGTGTTTAGATGACCTAAAAATAGCTTGTTAAAGATCTCTTGGCCCTAGCATGTTACTGAGACATATAGAAAGCCAATGTGAGATAGCAATGAAATGCCTCACGTGGTTCAGGAGACTCAATTCAATTTCACTTTTAGTCACTGAGGCTCTCAAGGTCAATCATTCTTTTATAGCACAACTTACAGTCAGGATTGCTGCAAGGAAAAAAATGAGGATGATTTGCATTTATAATGGTGCAAGATCCTGAATGAAGACAAGGTCAAAATTTAACACCTAATCAGAGAATCCTAGAATAGGAAATGATCATGTATGAGGAAAATCCAAATTAAAGCATCCCTAGAAGCTCCTAATGTGATTGGTGTTCTTGAAAGCATCTACAGCAGCTATGTTGTTCAATTTGATGGCTGCCAGATATGTTGGACTTCATCTCCAGTCATGCTCAATCAGCATATTTATTGGCTAAATAAAATATTTAAGTTTCTTAAAACAAAATAAGAATTACATTTTTTCCATATACAAATATTACAAAACAGAGGAACAAATATTTGTATGTTTTTAGATATTGCTTTTCAACTATTTCCAGGAACAGAAAACAGCCTCAGGTTGCAGTTAATTATCTTGGTGGAACTATTACTTACTATAAAAACTTTCATTTAAACTATTATTTAATTGGGATTACTGCATAATAAATATTACTATATTCCCCTTTTACAATATTCATGGTATTGCTGGTGATACATTATAATAACTTTACCAAAATCTTGAGACAACTGAAAAAATAATCAATTATATTTTGGATGTAATTATCTTTTTTTTAAAAAAGGAAGATTCTAATTTTTAGAAAGCTCTTACCAATAAAAGAGAATAATTATAGTTCAGAGTTGAACAGTGGAAAGCACCACGGACTCCATGGAAAGCTCTTATTTACATAGAATCCCCAAGTATACACTGGGTGAGTGATTTTAACAGGGAATTGTTTACTGTGAGAACTTTGGCTCTAAATTATACTTCCATGCTCTGCACAAAAAAACAACGCTGAATAAATTGTGTACAATTAAGCACTCTGATTGAGTCTGGCACATTAAAGGGAGAAAAAAATTGCCACAAAGGTTCCACAATCATTTAAAGGAGAATGTTAATTTTACTGTGCGATAGTAGCTGCTCAGAAAGAACTGTTCAACTTTCATGTGAAAAGATAAATTACCAACTTGGAAAGAATCCTCCATGTTCACATTCTTATAATGAGTACTGCATTTAAGCTCTATTTCTTCGATGTGAAAACTCTGCCAGTTAAATTAACTTTTGTGCACCCACCTACCTATTGCACACACAAATATGCAAAGAGAGACATGCAGTCAAGAAATGAGAAAATGGCCCAGCATTGCATTTTGTTCTGACTAGTAATGTTCATACATCAGTCTCCAGGAATGCAGAAGGAAAGCTAAAATCATGCAGTTCCATTCCAAGGAGATTGACTGAATGAATAGAAGAGCTCAAGGCACCGTTCATAATTAACCCATTTTGTTTAATCCCAGCTGTAAACTCTGTTGCAAAGAGATGAAAAGAATTATGTTTTGAATTTGTACCATTTGCCCCAAAATCTCCCTGCAGTTCAATCAGAGCAAATCCATCATCCATTCTGATTCCTGAGAAGGGTTTAGTTAACCAGAATTATGGGCTGACTGAAGTCTAGCCAATATGCAGATTTATAATGATGCAATGCTTTCTACCTGATGAGTGTTTATAAGAATAACTGACTGAGAGCATCTTTATTATCTTACATTTTCATTTCTTGAGGAAAATTTATCTAGACCAAGCATATCACAACAAACCCAGTAAGTCATAATTCATTTATAAGAGAGTCACAGAGATAATGACTTTCTCAGGCAAAATATTTCAATTATATTATCCTCAAAATCATGTGTTGGATATATACCAAAATTTATTCATCAAAGTTACGTTTTGGGTTTAGGACGATCTATTCGGAGAAATGTAGAGAACTATTGTAGTAGCTAGCATTCACTTATTTTGTATATTTCTTTATCTTTCAATGGGGGCTCTGAGCCACATTGCCTGCTCCCTCCACTCCCCCCAGTTTGGTCAGTAATATTATACATCCACGTGGAATGGTACCAAATGACTAGGTTGAGTAGAATCAAAGTGCAAAGCAAAGAATTCACTGCATGTACTGTAGCAGATAACTGGTTCTAAAGTGAATAGATTATTCGTGTTGAAATATTGAGGTCCTATAGATTATCACAAAGCAAATTAATCATACTCTTTTGTTAATTCTGGTAAACATGCATGTTAAAAGCATTATCTTTTTTATATTTTATGAATTCAGACAAAGATTTAATGGTGCCATTACTGGATATTTACCACTATGCTATCCTTGCAGTCAAAAAACTTCCACAGATGTTGAGCTTCAATTTTTAAGTAGATTTTTTTTTTTTAAATTGCAGAACTGGGAAAGATTTACAAAGTTCTCTTTCATGGTTTTTGAAGAACAACCCTGGGTTTTCTGGCCTCCAGGTCCTAGTATCCTGTGGTGATCCAGAATTCTTCATGGAGAAGAAATATATAATTGTCATGCCAGGGCACCATATAACTGTTTAATAGGCTTACAGTCTTACTTTACTTTTTATTATTAAAATAAAAGGGAAGGAACTTTTGCTGCAAAACTGAGAGGGTACAACAATAAAGTTCTTACCAGAAAGCAATGAGCACAGACTAGCTCTTTCTGTACCTGAAAGAAATTCTGTTTGGTTGTCTTTTCTCAAGGAAACTTAGAAACTCATAAAGAAATTCATTTCTGTTCTATCAACTATAAACTCAACAGTCATTCAAGCTTTTTTCCATTAAAGTTGTACAGACGGAAGATTTGGGTGAGAGTTGTCCCAAGATAAATATATTTTAAGCCAAATATTGCATGAGTGAGCTTACTTCATTTAATTTGCATGTTAGCAGGCTAAACTCTATGGTTTTTTTTACAACATAACACTAGAACTTCTCCTAACCATTCTTTTTTATTTATTATCAGAACAGATGTAATTTTCAACAATTATTCAAATGATGCTAAAACATAACTGGCCACTAGCTATATAATGAAAGTAGCAGTTACCATGAATTTTGTTCATTAAAGGAAAAATATGAAAAAATAGTTTTCTTTCAAAGATAAAGAGTGTATATTGAATATTTTTAATAATTTGCTATTTGAGATGTCTTCCCTTTGCTTCAGTAAAGCTCGTAACACCACAGTGGTTATCCACATTAGCATGCTCTGAAATTTCATTTGGCAGTTTGAGTAGTTAGAAGAAACACAAATGTTTATCCAGTTAGATTTTGGAAGCATAGAAGAACTTGAAAGTACTGGATCGGGCCTTGGGGTGACAGTATAGTGACAACAAGGCCATGTTTAGAAGTTGAGACACTAAGCTGCCTTGCAAAACATTTTCAAAGGGTTGTTATTCATGAACCCTTATTAAAGTGAAACATCCCTTTGAAGTCTTACATAGTACTATTTCAAACTATGCTTTAAGTTGTTTTAATAAAAAGGATATATTCTTAAGAATTATGTTTGGTGGCACATTTCACATCCCGCTGCTATCTTTTCACTAATGTTGGTTTTATAAATGATACTAACCCATAGGATACTGAGCATCTGACATTTACTATAACAAATGAACATTGTAATGTAAGAATGTCTACATTAGAACTAAAACTGCAAATAATAAAAACACAAGCAATATTAGGGTTAAATTCAGTAAATTTGTCAGATAACATGTAAAGTAATGTGGTCCTATTGAAATCAATGAAGCAATTTAGGTGGATTCGCTGTTTCATAGCATTCTCCATCATTAACAAAATGACTCATTTGCTGTTGGCAGAATATTGATGAATAAGCAGTACTTCATAATGGGTTTCACTGTGAAAGCATTTCACAAAATCATTTATACAAGTAAATATGAAGAAATGATCAGACAAAACTAATCATTTTTGTCTGTTTGGGCTGTTTAAGAAAACCCCTGCATTCAGTTATTATGACATTCACAAGCATTCACAATGGAGACCCTTTCCCTTTTTATTTCAGATTTCAAACATATTTGGGAAAATTTCTTGAGGCAATTGTGTTCATTCTATCATTACCTCCCTCCCTTGCATTGATGTGAAATGTTTGCCATAATGAACAAAAATGTCTGTAATGGCATAGATGAACTGAGAATGATGATGGGATATGAACAATATTGGTACAGAAGAATATCCCAATAAAAAGAAACAAAGAAAAAGTAATGGAAAAACCAGTCTCTTTTCAATCACTTTTAGAAGGCCATCAACTCCAAGTCCAGTTAATTCTAGGAGTGAAATAAAATGCAGACAAAAGATTTTATAAACTTCTCTTGTAATACGAAAATGTACTGATAATCTTAGCAGTACACAGTTAGCACAGTTATTATGATATTCATTTAAGTTATAAGAGCCAGATTCATTCAAGAAATTTTTGATTATCATTATTTGATGTCTGCATGTATGTATATGTGCTAAGTTTGAAGAGCTACAATCACATGAAAAAGAAAGTACATCGTCTTTAAATTATATGGTTTTATGTATCATGACAAAAAAAAAATTTGGTCTTCAGGATCTTTTCAAAGTAGGTGAAGTACAAAATACAACCTCAGATGAACAAGAAGACATGACATAATACACCAGGTCACCATTTATTTTACAAAAAGAAAGCCAGAACGTAGAAGCTGTGTGTGAAAAACTAGGTACAAACTGCTTCCATGAGTAGGAAGAGGCTAAGTAGCAGCCAGGTGCTGCTAATCAAGTGTTCTTGATTAATTGATCATCAGAATTGTGACTACCTCTATAAAAGTCAACATTTTAGGAATTTTTTGGTCTCCAGTGTTGAGGTGTCTGTTACCACAATGTCAAAGAGTAAAGACTCCAGCAATCATTGTCAAGAAACAATTGATGCTTCCCAACAATCTAGAAAGGGTTATAAGATCATTTCCAAGTAATTTGAAGTCCATCGTTCTACAATGAGGAAGATTCACAAGTGGAAAACATTCAAGACCGCCAATCTTCCCAGGAGTAGATGACCCAGCAAATTAACCAAAGGCCAAACTTGCAATGCTCAGAAAAATTGCAAAACAAATCCAAGAGTTACATCTCAGATTCTACAGGTCCCAGTTAGCATGACAAATGTTAAAGTTCATGACAGTAGAATTAGAAAAAGACTAAATAAGTATGGTTTCTTTGGAAAGGTTTCCGGGGGAGGGGGGGACTCTCTTTTTTCTAAACAGAACATGGCAGCAGGATTTAGTTGCATCTGAAAATTATGACTTCAGGAACACTGTCCTTTGAAGATGTTTAGCCATAACTCACAGTGCCAAAACCAAACACAGTATAATAAACAAACATCAGATTTGGGCTTGTTTTATAGCTACAGGACCTAAACATCTTGCAGTCATTGAGTCATCCATGAATTCCTCTGTATATCATAAGTATTCAGATGATTTTTACTATGTCCTGATACATAAAGCCATAAAACTCAAACAAGGCATACTTTTTCATATGATTGCATAAATAAATGCTTCACTCCAACAAATCTTAAAATCAGGGTACATAGAATCATCCTTTCTAGCAGGTCCAATAGCTTTTGATAAATGCTATTTATATGCAGGATGCTGTCTTGGTCATTGCAAGTCTTGGTTGCAGCTCTCAAGTGACACAAATGCCTTCTCAAATAAAACCAGTCTCTTTACGTTGTGTACTGCTATATTCTTCACAAACAACATTTCCTTTTAAAAGTAAATCAAAGCCACCTTGTATAGGCTTCACACACACACACACATACTCATAGAATAGAGACAAAGTGTAAGGAGGGGACCAACATCATTTATGGGACATTCATTCTGTAGTTCTTATCTGAATCTCTTAATGTGCATTAGATAAGGACAATCTTTACTAATAGCAGTAGTTATAATAAAACACATTTCTCATAATTTCTTTGTGCGAGTGAAATTCCCTTTTCCACCTCAGTAAACTAACATGAGCAAATTTCCCAATAAACTGTAAATTAGCAAATCCATTCTAGATTTTATATCATTGAGTTATTCTTAAAAAAGTATATAATGCATGTGAAGGTCAGTTACTGCTAAAACCAGGATTGCAAATATTTAATAGCTGAATGAGGGATTACCAGAAATCTCCAAACTAGACTGGGAAATTGATAAAATTTCTGGGACTTTTTTTCTGCTGCTATCTAACAGGAATGTACTGTAGGTCACTAGGATCTGAATTAGACTTTTATGGAAATCATTTATGTATTAAGAAAAGGTATCCCATCAGCAGGAGATGATCTTGTACATTTTTTTGACTTTTACTATCCATCTCTGAAAAGAGATACTGGATCCATGTAGAATGAATCTCTAAACAATCTTTATTGTACGCAAGTTTGTTAAATATGATCCTAACTAATTAGGGATGTAGTAGTTTCATGTTAATACAAGTTAATGGGATTAGTGAAATTATTCAGTGACAATTTGCTGTTGGGACAATCTTATGCATGTTCAGAATACTTTCGCCTCAATACTGAAATGCAATAGATCTTTGCAACATAGGAAAGAACTGGAATTCTATAATGGCATTGCCCTATCGTTTCTTCTGTGTTGACTTCACTTTCTAAATTTACCAAGGAATCTGCAAAGTTTGTCTAAATAGTTTTTTTTTTGTGGGGGGGGGAGGGAGGGGGGAAGGAATTTTCTTCAATTAGTTTTCTAACACCTTTGCAAGTACTCATTTGACTTGAATTTGGGACTGGTATAATATATTTGCTATTTATTCATGACAATGAAATTATAAAGATATATCCTTATGGGATACATTACAGAGCAAAACAAGACAACTGCATAAAATCAAGTGTCTCCAAGAAACTATCTATACATAGCTGAAAACTGTCTACTGCATATTTCACCTAGATTTCACAAAGGAGCACTCATCCACTGAATGACAAAAGCATAAGAGGCACTTTCAGATCAGATAAATATTCTATTAAATTAAATTATTATATGTGGAATGAAAAAAAATAGTCTCTGTGAAGTAAATATAGCATGATCATGCTGGACAAATTAACTTCAATAACTAACTAACTGTGAACAATAATATATGCCATGTTTGTCACCGTTGTATTTTTCAAAGGAGACTTTTTAACCAGAAAGTCTTCTGAGGGAGGCTCAGGGAGTTGCTAAAATGGTACAATATCTTCTTTTGATTGCTTTCAGCACTAGAGATTTATCTAAGTTCTACAATGCTACTATTATGCCTTTGCTCTCCATTTTGAAATGTTCACTTTATTCACTTAGCAAAAGGTAATATTTGATTCTTGAAGAGTACTATCACTGAAGAGAGATGTGCCTCATGGTTAAGCTGTCATCCGATAAAATGGATTGCTTGCCTGTTCCCTTGGGCCAAAACTTGATAAAGTACGGTGGGGATGATGATGCAAGCCAAATTTCAGGAAGACAAGAATTGAGTGGGTGTGACACTGATGTATAGCTATACATGTGGGAGTGGATGGCAATGTTCATTTCTTCTCTTTTTTTTTCAGGAGTTTGGGGTTTCACAAGAATATTACATTTTATAGATTTCTTGAATGTCAAACAGAAAGAAATCTCATCACTAATTTTTGGCAATTTTGGTGGCATATTTTGGATATATGATACGAAAAAATATTAATACCCTGTACAAAGGGGATGAGGGGTATATGTTGTCCACCCCTGGTATAAGCTATACTTGTGTAGACTCAAACAGGTTTAAAATAAGGGTAATGATCTCATACTTTCAATTGGCCAATTTAACATTACAAAATATATACTTTTATTAGTTAATTATTTATAGCTTGCCATCTCTTGGCATATTACAATCCATTAAATTATATAAGGAGTGATGATGAGTAATAACCATATAGCAAATATGCTAACTACTTAAATATTTATGGTATATGTTTAATATTTAATATCAAACATTGGACTTTTTTGCTTATATCTTTTAAAGTATTTTATCTGTTGTTTTTAATTGGTCCCGTGACACTGTTCCAAATATCTGAATCTAACTTCCTGTGCGATGTGTTGTGTATTAAGGAAACATTCATGTTTAAATTTGATTAAACTTATGTATAGTATATGTGCTGTCATATTTAACCTTTTTTGTGTCCCAATCATGCATCATCAATTGATTTTGATTTTCATTGTTTTGTCTAATGCCAAAATTTTGACTATATTTGTAATTTGCTGTTTGGACTTTTTGGCTAGAATAAATTGAAAATGAATTAATTTAAGTACATAAATTATTTTTAATTTTTCATGATATTTTTGATATATTCCCTTCCAATACTTTTTAGACTTTAATGCATAATCACCATATGGAATAAAATTATCCTTCCTTATTGAGGTATCCCAACTTTTATTATTATTTGTTCATCTTGGTGAACATTGATCGATTTACCATCTATGAAACATTTTATACCAATTTCCCCTCAGATTATAGGATAAAATGATTTTTTTTAACCTATAACTTTTCTTTTGTTCTGAGATTACTTTGAAATTTTGCATCCTCTTTATCATACATTTGTTTCATCTTTTATTGCTAATAAAATATTACATTTTATTAGCAATTTGTAAATTTGTTTCAGTGAATTATAATGGTTCTGTATAAGCAGTTTAAATTCTGTCATCTTTTTCAAGGTCCTGCCTTCTCTCTTAAAGTCACTTTTCATTGTTTAAACAATTTGTAAATACATTAATCATGGTAAACTACTTTCATTGGCAATTCTTGCTGTTACTCTAGCAGGGGTGGGATTCAAATTTCTTAACAACTGGTTCTGTGGGTGTGGCTTAATTTGTGAGTGTGGCTTGGTGGTCATGTGACTGGATGGGTGTGGTTTGCTGACTGGGCATGGCTTGGTGGTCATGTGACTGGGTGGGCATGGCTTGTATGTAAATATTATAACTCACAACACACCATGTATATAAATATTGATTTTTTTTTTATAAAAAAGAGCAACTTTTGCCCAAAAGCAGGCAAAGCAGGCAGGCAGATTGAGTTGCTCACAGAATCACAGATTAACTTAGAGATCTATCTATCTGCAATTGGCTACTTGAGTCTGCACTGAAAAGCTTCAGTCCTAAGGAAGGTTCGGATCTGCTTTTAGATTAGCTAGAAAGCAAGAAATCCAAGGATTTCCTGCTTTCTGGCAGAGCAGAATAATTAAGGGTCAGGGAAAAGAAAAAAGAAAAATAGCAACTTTTAGCAACAATAGCAACCAGGCCTATGGAATGGCTCTCATGCCAGGTAAGGAGTGAGTGGGCGGGGAGGATCCAGCCAGTGGAGTGATTAGCCAGTTATCCAAACTGGGGACAATGGTGTGTGCAGCGTTTGCAAGAAATCATCAGCTGTGCTACCTGGACAGCTGACAAGTGTTGTGCTTGGGTGTGTAGCGTTTGAAAATTCTCTTGT
The DNA here is from genome assembly GCA_023653725.1 of Bungarus multicinctus. Lineage (NCBI taxonomy): Eukaryota > Metazoa > Chordata > Lepidosauria > Squamata > Elapidae > Bungarus > Bungarus multicinctus. The sequence continues at coordinate 37,093,000 of CM042844.1, forward strand.
TTCCTGCTTTTTGAATCTCTGTTGTGCCTGCGCATAGCAGCTGAGGAGGGAAAAGCAGGAAATAAAGGACAGCCTAGAGCTGGACAGCTGCTCTTCGCAGCTACAGGTTCTATAGAACCGGGCCGAACCGATAGCATCCCATCCCTGGACTCTAGTTCTGAGTCTGCTTGTAGGATATTAGTGAATGTTATTAAATAATTCTTACTGTAGTTGCTCTTCATGTAAAAGGTATTTGATGGTGATGCTATTGGTGAAATTACTGGATATAGTCTTAGGAGATTCCAAAATTTCCAAGGCTTTAAATTATAAACTTTGTCTTACACCAAGTCCTTTTATATTATATTCTTCTTGTGGGATTTTTGTATCATAAATACCTATGAAGTCCATTGGACAAACAAGCTTATTCTATATTTGGTGTCCTACTATTCAGATATTGTATCCTTTTGTTATCCACTATAGATAACTTGCTTGATAATATAACATTACAAAATGCAAATCATACATCTTTTGAGTCTTGCAAAATTTTGAATCTTACTCCTATCATTTTCCCCCACCCCTTATGGATATATTAATTGTTCTTTGTTGGTCATCTAAGATTTGTTTGAAGCTAAGATTGGTGGCACTTGAAATAAGATATTTATTTGATCAAATGAAAGAGTGGTGTGGTGGCTTAGAGGTGACGGTCTCGCCTCACAATCAGAAGGCTGATCTGATCCTAAATAGTGGTAGATATTTTCCCCTCTGGGTGCAGTAATTGCTGCTGTAAACTTGAGGCATCAGGAAAGGCATCTGGCCAGTAAATATCCAAGCTCCCTTCAGTTGACCTGACTCCTTGATGCAAAGGATTACAGGGTCATTAAAAGAAAAAAAAATGTTCCAGGTGAAAATAAATCCTTTTTAGCAATGCTGCTTAGCTCATCAGGTATTCCATCATAAATCTGAAATACTTCTATACAGTCTGAATAATGTTTATGCTACTATACAGTATACTAATTGTATACCATTTTGTAAAAATTATCCTTAAGTTCATAACAAAATATAAATTTCAGTACTTTCAGCCACATATTTTTCCATTGTTCCATTTATATATTATAACCGATATATTTAGCCCACGTTATCATACATTCTTTACACTGTTGTTCTGTTTCCAATTGCAGTAAAAATGTACATATTTTGTAGTTACATGTTCATATTTTGTACACAATTTCATTTCATATGGAAGAAAGATGTATTACAGAATACCATAAATACCATAAAAATTGATCCAGCTGATTTCAAAATATTAAATTATAGTTTCAATGTGCACCTGTCCATGTATAACACCTATGACAATTGCTTTTTCACCCTATCAAAAAACAAAAACAGAACTTTTTTTAGATTCTTTCACCAGATATTCAGCAGGAATTGGTTGGTTGTAATATTAGTAACCAGAATTAGGTGACAATTGAGAGTCATTCACAGCATAGTTTTAAAATCAGACTATATTATTTTAAAATTATGGCCAGCATTTACTTTACTTCAAAAAAGATCTCCTTATGTTATTTGTTAGTTAATTTGTTTAATTATCTACATTTTAAATCAGATTTTCTTTCTTTAACTGATGAGTTCTCAAACAGCAAAAATGGGGAAATGGAAGTTGGGAAATGCACTAACATCTTTTTTCTGAGAAAATGAAATAAGCTTTTAGCTAGAAGTAAAATATTGTTTTCCATCCCTGGTGATTCTATATAGCTAGAAAAGCTAAAAGCAAATGCAGTAGAAAGTGCAAGTTGAAATAATATGAATAATAAACAGAACCTGTTTTTTCAACCATATTGATGATTCTTGGATTTGTTTCTTTCTCTGAAATCAAATTCCACAAATGCAATTAAAAGATAACATTGGTATCATTATGAATAAATGTTTGTTTATGCTATGTTTTTGAGTCCTGCATTATCTTTAAGAGAAAATAACTCATTCAATATGTAAAGAATGCATCTTGGCTACTGTTTGACATTCATTGGCAGTTTTGTCTATGGGGAGAGTAAAAATAATAGTAGTCAGAGTGGTATGAATGAAATCCTATCCTTTTATACTGCAACAATGTTGCACGCATATAAGAAAAGTGTAGGATTTTAATCGCAATACCACAATCAGCTTTTTGACTGTTTTGACCCCCTGTATATACTTGCTGCTTAGCTGCATCAGGTACACAGTTAACCTTTACACAATTTTTAACAGTATCCAGGGCTTTAGTATATATTGGGACATCAATCTACATTAATGTAATATAGATAACACTGAAATCACTAAGACAAATTAGTATGTCTGTGGAAAATTGAAAGAAATGTTTTACTTTTATCATGCTTTTAACCAAGCACTTTGTTGGTGCTGCTTTATGAACAGTGCGGCCCTCTTCATTTATAAAGGAGAGAACCTCTCTCTCTCTCTCTCTCTCTCTCACTCACTCACTTTCTGTCTCTGTCTCTCTCTGTCTCTCTCTTTCTTTCTTTCTCGTTCACCTGCTTCAACTTTCAGTTAATGAAACTGCTAGGCAAAGCTTTGAGTCAACAGGAAGTGCTTACTCAAGAATTCTGCAGTTTGCTCCTGTTGGTGAGAATGGCAAATCAAAGCTGACATAGCTAAGCTTCATTCCCATTTTTTTCTGTGTAAAATATGACCCACTGACCCTCACTAAGAATAATTCATTAATAGGTATATTACTAGAATAAAAGCTGCTTAATTGCAGAAAAAGCATTGGGAGATGGGGTGAAGAGATTCTGCCAAAGGAATGGTCAGATAAGAGACACCATGCTCTGCCACTAGATAGTGGGTAGGGCAAGGGGCCTAGAAGACACCTCCCTTAATTTTTCAGGTTGTAAAGGAAAATGGATGGGTGGGAGAATTGTACTTTGAATTTTCAAGATTCCATCAATGTTTGATGGAATTTGTGATTCCTATCAGGTTAACCATATAGCAATAGTAATAGGACTTAGGCTTCTATACAGCTTCATAGTGCTTTACAGCCCAGTCTAAACAGTTTACAGAGTTAGCATATTGCCCCCAACAATTTGGGTCCTCATTTTACTCACCTCGGAAGGATGGAAGGCTGAGTCAACCTTGAGCCTGGTGAAATTTGCACTGCCAAATTGCAGTCAACTGGCTGCAGCAGAAGTAGCCTGCAGTACTGCACTCTAAGCACATGACTAACAAATTAGAATTGACAATAAAGATATTGCAGTGGTGGATAGCTTCTGCCTTTCATAATCAACTATCAATAGTAAGGAATAAGCAGTCAAGAAATATTGTACAGATTAGTACTTGGAGACCAACCATGATGGGCTTGAAAAAGATATTCAAATTCTGGGATTTTTTAAAAAAATTTGCATTTATATGCCACCCTTCTTGAGAGGCTCAGGGAGGCTTACAGTCTATGGAGCACTATGCTAAGTGCTCGGAAATAGCCTTCATTCCATTGTATATGCCTGCTTATTACTAGGGCTTTTGGCCCCCCCAAGCAGCATTTTTACAAAGTCAGCTTATTGCCCCCAACAATCTTGGGTCCTCAATTTACCTACGCCGAGAGGATGGAAGGCTGAGTCAACCTTGAGCCTGGTGGGATTTGAGCCTGCTCTAATTTCGGGCAGCTTGCACTAACTGCTAGATGATTAACAGCCTGCACCACCAAGGCCCTTGGGATGTATTTAATCTATAAAAATTAGAATCATACAAGTAGTGGCATTCCTTCTGTCACTCCCTGGAAGAGAAAATTGGAATTTAAAAAAGCAGAATAGGAATAATATTGATGTCTTTAAACTTTGGTGTTGAAAAAGACTCCTGAGAATATCAAACCGATAGTTCAGTGAACAAATCAACTCAGAACTCTCACTTATGGAAAAATGACAAGGCTCAAATTATTGTACTTTAGATATATTAAGCAAATACCCAGCTTTCTTATGCTGGGAAAAATGAAAAGAAAGAAAAGAAAAGGATCATTCTCAATAAAATAGATAATAGATACAGTTACGGAGGAAATGAATGCACTTTTAGGAGACTTGAAAGAATAGACTAGGAATAGATTAAGATGGAGAAAATCTATGTGTTCTCTCAGAGCTGAAAATGACTTCTTGGCATAAAATCAAATCAATCATGTGATATATAAAAACATCATATCTTTCTGTATTTGTCATGCACTATTTTAATCAGACATTCTGTGCAATTTTTGCAATTTTTGCAATTTAAATAGTTACTTTTGTAGGCAGAAGAGCTCAGATTTTGTGTAACCATAGATACAGTTGAAAAGCGCTCGAATCATGGACAACCATAGGTAACTTTCCACCAGAATGTTCAGCAGGTTCTGACCAGTTCTAGAGAACTGGTAGCAGAAATTTTGAGTATAAATCAGCAAATACCACCTCTGACTGGAGATTTTTACATTATTCTTCCCCTACCATGCCCACCAAGCCACACTCACGGAACCAGTAGTAAAAAAAACTCCCAGAATTCACAGTTGACAATCTAGAACAGGCGTCACCAACCTTTTCGACCTCGGGGACCACCAAACTCATAATTTTAAATCCTGAGGACCACTAATACGAATTTTTTAAAAAATATAATATATTTCATTTTTAATTTATATTTAATTTATATATATATATATATATATATATATATATATATATATATATATATATATATATATATATATATATATATATATATACTTTGTATTACAACACCCTGTTAAGCCCCAATTAAGGGAGAAAGCATACTGCTTTCTTTTCTGTCTTTCGGCTCATCACCAGAGACCATACCGACAGAAAGCTATTTGTTTCGTTGCCTTTTGTTTACATGTGTGTAAAAATTATCAGCTTAAAAACCTTACACACACATATATATATATATATATATATATATATATATATATATATATATATGTATATATTGTATATATATATGTATATATATATATGCAGGTCTTGGTGTGTTCGGGTCTTTTCCCATGTAAGATTGAGACTATCTGGGCAACGTTTTGAAGAGATCTCACTCACCATCTTCAGGCTGGTGCTTTTAGCTTTGTGCTTGTGCGAACAAAGCGTGATCTGAGCTTCTGTCTCCCTATATATACTAGTGGGTTGGCTGTGTTGTCATTTCTTGATTGATTGATGGAGTTGATGTTTGCAGATTGGCTGGCTTTTTCTTAAGAACATGTGTGGCTGAGGTATTGGCTGTGCGTCTATCAGCCTCCTGTGTTGTAACGACTTGGGTAATGGGCTGTGTAATGACCTTCTGAGTTCTATTGTTTTGACATCCTGGGTCTTGTGCTGTAATCTCCTGGGTCGTAATGACCTGGGTAATGGGCTGTGTGATGACCTTCTGAGTTCTAATCTTGTGACATCCTGGGTCTTGTATTGTAATCTCCTGGGTCGTTGGATGTGTTGTAACACAGCAGGGTCATGGGTTGTGTGATGACCTTCTGAGTTCTATTGTTGTGACATCCTGGGTCTTGTGCTGTAATCTCCTGGGTCGCTGGATGTGTTGTAACATTCTGAGGTTTAGTGGTGTAACCTCCTGAATTCCGTGATGTGATATCCTGAGTGGATGGCTGTGATGTGATGTTCCAGGTTTTGGTTTGGCTCCAAGTTTGAGGCCTGGCTATGTGTTCATTGCATGTGTCAGTTTGCTTGGTTTGGGGGTCAGAGTGTCTGGAAGCTGATGATGCAGCCATGGTCTGGTTTCTAGATGGTGGTTGCCTTTTGTCTACGGGGTGGGTTTGGGTTTGAGTCTGGTGAGGGAGATTAGTGGTGGCGTCGTGTGTTGTTTTGGATCCGATGTTGGTTTTCATGGCTGGGACTCATTTGTTGATAAGGGCTAGTTTCCAGATGCCTGGTAGGCTGGAGGTATCATCCCGTTTATTCATGTTATGGGGGTGTTACTCTATTTTGATGGCTTCCCTGATTATTCTCTTATTGAAGTGTTCTGTAAGTGTTCTAGCACCTTAAAGCCACAGGACATGAAATTGATTTTGAGGGAACCAAATTAATCTCCAATACACAGAACACTTAAATTAGGGTTTTGGCCATAGAGTTTATCTGTGCTGGGTGGTAGTGGGATTGGGCATTGAGGTAGCGGTTAGTGTGTGTTTTCTTCTGGTATATGGTGTGTCCTAGTGTGCCATCTGTTTTCTTGTAGATTAGTACATCTAGGAATGGTAGTTGTTTGTTTCCATTTCCATGGTGATTTTGATTTTGGGGTGTGTGCTGTCTAGGTGTGTTAGGAACTCTATGGCCAAAACACTAATTGCCAGAACCAAACCCCTGGAAGACGAGATACACATAAAGACTGAACTATGCACTCTGACTAAAGTGCTGACAGCCAACAGCTTCCATAAATGCAAAATCACAGGTCTGATCCACAAAAACACACTGACACATAATAGAGACCTAGAATATGAACACACCTATGGAACAGCTGTCCTGCCCTACATAAGAGGTACTGTAGACAAAATCAGTAAGATACTACAAAGGCATCACATCAAGATTGCCTTCAAAACAGACAGAAAAATAGCAGCCATCCTAAGAAACCCCAAAGATAAAATTGACCTGGAAAACCAAGGCATATATGAAGCCCCCTGCACATCATGCCCTGCCACATACATCAGACAGACAAATAGAAGAATAAGTATCCACCTGGATGAACACAAAAATGAAGTAAAAAAGCTGGAACACACTTCCTCACTAGTCCAAGACATGAAAGCCACAGGTTATAGCATCGACTTCAATGACACCAAAACCCTAGCCACTATACAAAACCCCAGTTATAGAATTATCAGAGAAGTCATAGAGATTGAAAAAAGACCTAAAAGCATGAACAGAAGAGATGACTCCACCAGACTGTCAATTATCTGGAAGCCTGCACTCAGAAACAAAAAAATCTCCACACCACAAGCCAAGCAAACACCTGGGCACAAACAGACACCACCACTCCTGATTCCTCCAGCTCAAACATACCCCAACCAGGCACCCAGATGAAACCTAGATTCCTACTAAATGATAGCCGTCCGTTTACCTGAAGTCAAGCCACACTAAAAGCCTCCAATACAGGAAACACAATGTTGCCAGCCAATCAAGACAAAAAAAATGCTACAAAACAGACAGAAGATATTAGAAACACTAATCAAGCAGAACACAGCAAACTCCAAGACCAATAAACACAGACCAAGACTCCCAACCAATCAGGATGAAGAAAAAACCATTTTAGCATAGCAGTAGGCTAGTACCAAATTTAAAACAAAAACGGCTGTGAAAGCCTGACTCACAGACAAACATAATACACAAGCCTGATGATGGCAGATGAAATTCTGCCGAAACATCACTACAACTTTAAAGCACAACTATGACGTGGGAAAATACCTGAACAAAGCTGAATATCATACATATAAATACCCGCAAAAACTTAAGAAAACACACACACACACACACACACACAATACACACACACACACAAATATAAATGCTTATTTAATTATAACAAAATAGTAAATGCTTAATCATAACTATGGGGCAGAGCGAAGGGAAAGGAGGGACCCTCTCATCCTTTGGGGGGGGGGAAAGATGGAGGATTTAAGAAGCCACATGTTGCCTGGAGGCTGGGAAGATTTGGACAGGGAGGAACCGGCTCCCCCTCAAACGGAAGAAAAGCAGAGCCATCTCACATCTCCCCCCAAGTCAGAGGAAACATCTCCCTCTTTTGCCAGGTGAGACTGCCTGGAGTTGGGAAAGGGAACGAGGGCTGGATTGGAATTGCCGATGGGCTCCTAATAACCAGGCAACACCCCCTCCTTCAGCTTCCACATAAAGAAGGGGACTCCCCAAGCTTAGCTCCAGGTTTCTCCTGTCACTTCCAAGCAGAGAAGGATCCCTCCCTGTGTGGAAGCTGAAGGGGGAAGTGTTGAATTCAAAAAAGCTGGAGCTCTCGCCTGTACAAACAGGCTAGTTATTAGGAGCCCATCTTCCTCAGCACTCTTTATTTCCTGGGCATTTGGTCTCTTTCCCACACCCCATGCCAAAGAAAAGCCAGCCGGGCTTCTTCTTCCCTCCTTCCCTTCCCCCCACTCAATCTTACTTGAGGGCAGAGGGACAAGGAAACTGTTGCCAACACCCCATTCCGGACCCCAGAACTGGATGGTGAGCGCAGACTTGCCCATTCCTCCCCCTCCCACCATCACCAGCCAGTACTTTTCTTGCCCTGGGCTGTCCCTGCAGCCCTTGGCCATTGAGGAAGAGCCCAGGCCAGGAGAGGCAAACTGGAAGGTGCCGGAGTGCTGTGCAAATGCAAGTTGTGCAGTGTTCCTGCACCTTCTGGCCATCTCCATTGCTGCTTCAGCCTGCCTGTGGTACAAGCCCCCTCTTGCTGCAATAGCACCATTTCCTCGTCCTGCCCAGTGAGAGTTGCATGCTTTTTGCAGGTTTGTGCCCAGCCAAAGGGTGGGACCCAGTGAATGGGTGGGCTTTGGGGGGTGCTTTGGGACATTTCTCTGTGGCCCACCTACATTTTTTCACGGTCCACCAGTGGGCCACAGCCCACCAGTTGGCAACCACTGATCTAGAATTCATTATGTTAGGAAGATATGATTCTAATTAAGTAGCTTCCTTTGACCCAACAAAGAAATGTTTATAGTGAGCTACAAAGGCCATATATTGTTTGCACATGCCTTTGAGTCAATGTTGACTTCTAGTGACTGCCTAGACAAGTCCCTTGACAAGGTTTTTCTGAAGTGTTTTCTGGGGCTGAGAGACAGAATAACTGGCTCAAAGTTATCCAGTTGACTTTGATATGGAAACTCAAAACTATTGACTCTAACTGTAGAGAGGAAGGACTGGTCATCAACTAGGATAAAAACTTTCCTCTTTTGTTGATCAATTAAATATTGTAAAATAGATGGCATTTCCTTTCAATTCTCAGAAATCTAGAAAGAACAACTAAGGGGCCATTTCTGCCAAAACACATAGGCATGAAAGTATTATTTTGCATTATGATGTTGTTATGGATATAATTACAGATATTCAATGAATACAAATTTTCAGAGTAAAGCTTATTTTCCATTTGTTCTATACAAATTTGTATTCACAATAGTGCAGTTTTTCTTATTTCTATCAAGATTCATATGCTATTCTTCCTGCTTGAATTGTACTTTAACTTAGTCTTTAGTTGATAGTTCTGTTTTCTTCATCATATAGGATTTTCCCATCATATGGAATGGAATGAATGTTCAATTTGGATCAAAATGTTTTTGGCTGATATCCTTAATATTCGACTTGGCTTGGCTTTGACAAATCCTCATGGATTTGTCAAGAATGTCTCCTCAATAATGATCTTCAAAGAGACCTGATTGTAAGTTTTTCTAAGAATGAGATGAGTCTTATTGGAGTCTGAGTTTTAGTTTTAGTTTTATTTAATTTATATACTGCCCCCTCTCCCAAATAGGAAATCAGGGTGGTTCACAGCCCAACTAAAAACAATACAATACCAGATATAAAATTTAAACACAGATTAAAATGGATAAATCTATGGCTGAGAAATTAAGACAACAATAAAATAATAAAAACAGGGTAAAAATAACAAAATTAAAACCTTCCAATATTTCTAGGCCAGACCGGCTTGTTGGAAAAGATAAGTCTTTAATGCGCACCGGAAGGTTGGCAGGTCAGGGATAGTCCGCATCTCTGGGGGTAGCTCATTCCAAAGGGAGGGTGCTCCCACAGAGAAGGCCCGTACCCTGGGGGCCACCAACTGGCATCGTCCAGCTAATGGTACCCCAAGGAGGTCCACCCTGTGAGCGCAAAGGCCGGCGGGAGGCCGATGGTTGCAGAAGGTGGTCCCGTAAGTACCCGGGTCCCAAGCCATGGAGCGTTTTAAAGATGACCACCAACACCTTGAATTGCATCCGAAAGGCTACCGGAAGCCAATGCAGCTTGCGTAGGAGCGGTGTAACATGGGAGCTCCGAGAAGGCCCCAGAATCACCCACGCGGCTGCATTCTGCACCAGCTGGAGCCTCCAGATGCTCTTCAAGGGGAGCCCCATGTAGAGAGCATTGCAATAGTCTAGACGGGAAATGACGAGGGCAGAAGTGACTGTGCGAAGCGTGTCCAGATCCAGAAGGGGCCGCAACTGGCAGATCCAGCAGACCTGATAAAAAGCCCCCCTGGCATTGGCTGTTTTATGATCTTCCAATGACAGCCGTACATCCAGGAGGACACCAAGATTGCGTGCCCTCTCCGTGAGGGTCAAAATTTATCCCCTCATAGCCAGCAATGGAATAAGGCGGCTGTATCTGGGTGCAGGAAACCACAGCCACTCGATCTTAGTTGGGTTGAGTCAGAGCCTGTTTAAACCCATCCAACTCTGCACGGCCTCCAGGCACCGGGTCATCACTTCAATGGCTTTGTTGGGATGGCCTGGGGTAGAAATGTATAACTGAGTATCATCAGCATACTGATGGAACTCTACCCCAAAACCACGGATGATCTCACCAGCGGCTTCACATAAATGTTGAACAGCAGGGATGAGAGCACAGACCCCTGAGGCACCCCGCAAATCAAGGGCCTTGGGGTTGACCTCTGCCCCCCTGCCAACACAAATTGCGAATGATCAGAGAGGAAGGAGGAGAACCACCGTAACACGGTGCCCCCCACTCCCAACCCTCCCAACTGCTGCAATAAGATACTATGGTCGATAGTATCAAAAGCTGCTGAAATCTAACAGGACCAAGACAGAGGAACAACCCCTGTCACGGGCCCTCCAGAGATCATCCACCAATGCGATCAACGCTGTCTCCATGCTGTACCCAGCCTGAAACCCGATTGGAGCGGATCTAAATAGACAGCTTCATCCAGGTGCTGAGGAAGCTGTCGTGCCACCACACTCTCAATAGCCTTCGCCACAAAGTGAAGGTTGGAGACCGGACGATAGTTTGATAATAATGTTGAGTCCAGGGACAGTTTCTTGAGGAGGGGCCTCACCACCACCTCTTTCAAGGCAGCAGGCAAAAACCCCTCACTCAAGGAAGTGTTAATAATATCCTGGAACCAATCTCGTGTCACCTCCCGGGTGGCCAAAACCAACCAAGAGGGGCACGGATCCAGTAAACATGTGGTGGCATTAAGCCCACCCAGCATCCTGTCCATGTCCTCCAGGGTCACAGGATCAAACTCACTCCAAATGACCTCCCCGGGATCTGCCCCAGTCATCCCGTCCAGAGTTGCCCAGTCAGAGTCCAACCCATCTCGAATCTGAGTGATTTTGTCCTGCAGATATCTCAAAAAATCTTCAGCCCATCCCTGCAGGGGATCCTCCCACACTCCCACATCTAGAAGGAAGTGGGTCACCCTAAAAAGGGCAGCTGGGCGATTTTCTGTGGACGCAATAAGTGCGGAAAAGTAAGACCACTTTGCCGCCCTTATCGCTACTAAATAGGCCCTAATATGGACCGCAATAGTGTTCGGTCAGATCCAGAGTGGCTGATCCTCCAACCACTCTCTAGGCGTCTTTTCCAGCGCTTCATCTCCCTCAGCTCGTCGGAAAACCAAGAAGCTAGTTGGGATCAGCACCGGGTCAGAGGCCGCAAGGGTGCGACCCAGTCAAGGGCCTCGGTTGCCATCCTATCCCAGATGGCAACCAAGCCCCAACCGAGTCGTGTGTGTGAGCCTCTGGAAAAGGCCCAAGCTCAATCAGGAACCTAGCCAGGTCCATCAGGCGCCTGGAGCGGAACCATTTTATCAGCTCCGCCTCCCCGCAGAAAGGGTGTGCGGAATGGAAGTCCAGCTTAAGGAGCGAATGATCAGACCATGACAGGGCTCTATAACACTATCCCCCATACCTAGATCATCTTGCCACTGGCCAGAGACAAAAACCAGATCCAAGGTGTGACCCCCGATGTGTGTGGGGTCCCGAATTAATTGGGTCAGGCCCAAGGCTGTCATGGAAGCTGTGAACTCCTGAGGAGGATTACTTTTCCATACTAATTATTTTGCTAATATTATGCATCACTTTCACATAAGAGCTCTTATATCTGCTAGACAGAGGGATCTGTTTTCCATGTTACTGGAACAAAGAAGTAGTAACACTTTCATGTAAGAGCATCCATGTCCTTGCAGGAAAATAAAGGCAATGTTTGACCAATGTTTGAGAGTACCAATGTCCTTAACTTTCATGCAGATTCAAATCCTTCCTTATTATTACTCCCAATTGTTCTGAATTAATGCTCTTCAAAGCAATTCAACAATACAAAATCCTATTAAAACAACAATATATGCAAATATAAAATTGATATATGAAAATATAAATTAACAGTGCCATCCTCTATTCTGCCTAAGTAAAAAGCAATATATTTAAGAGCTTTCTCAAGTATGAGCATGTACAGAGGAAAATGATGGAGAGGGCAAAGTTCAGAGAAAAGAAGAAGCTCATGAAATCTGGCTTGTACTTTTCTTCCTATTTAAAAGCATGGAAATTCTCCTGTCTAATTTAGTAGGAAAAAAAATGGAGAAATACTCCCAAGACTTATGTAATTACAGTGACATTGTACAGAAGAAAGGCTTTTCCCATCAATAGCTTATACTAGGAACTATATTTTAAATGGTTAAAATACAATAATCTCTTAACACCTATTATCATTTCACAATGAATTTATAAGCTTTTATGTTTGAAAGTTTTAGGAATTTATTCTTCTTCAGAATCATCCCCCAAGTTTCTATGTTCTTGTAAAAGTAGTGAGGCACTTTGACCCTTATTCTCATGGTACAGTTCTGTATGTTCACATTGCATATGTGGATCTACAATCATATGTGTAGCTTTTTTCTTCTTAGTGGGTTACAATTCTGGCAACTGTAATCTAACTGTTGTTCATATGAAGTGATCATAAACAATACTGTTTTAGATAAACATTATTTATTATAATAATTGTGTTCTGAGGACTCATTGGTGTTTTTTGCTGTTATTGTTGTTGTCTATATTTTTGTTAATGCCTATATTCTTTTAAAATATTTACCAATGACTTAGAAATTAACTAGACATCAGAAATGAATATTGCAGATTACAAAGATTTTGATACTGTTATGGAATGAAATACCATCTGAAATGTTAATCAGGCTGCTTAGAAATTTGTATCAAATATGGTAATTTAAGTGTTTAACTTCCTAGAAGATTTTTTTTAACTAAAGTTAAGTGAACTCTTTTGATTGTTGACAACTTAAATGTCAACAATTGAATAATGTATTTATATAAAACACACAATTGCATATTTTTGAGGGGGTTTTTTTTGTTCGATCTATGTAAGATGTATGCTTTTCTTATTATTTACTCTCTGTGTCTCTGTCCTTGTTTTCTTTTTGCATATAGAAAAAAGAAAAGAAAAGAAGCAAGCTATAATTAAACAAATTTGTAGGACACCACTTTGGGAAATCTTCTCTGATGATTTGTGTTAAGATTGCATCTTGAAACAATTAAAAGACATTTGCCAAAATGATCATAGGAGGCAATAAAATTGCATAAAAACATTGTTCTTTATATTGGTCAAAAATGTGACTATCTCTTGTATTTAATTTCTGACTTAAAATGATAAATAAGACTTTGCTAAATATTCAGGTAGGATAACCTAGAAACAAAAAGCTCACTAATTTAAATGATTGCTTAATTTTTTAATTTGATGAATATCAACAGCAGAGGAGACACTATTCTTCAACAATTTTCTAACTTTTTTTATTTATTTTAGAATTAAGAAATGGCAGAAAACATTCCTGTTTTTAATGCTCCAGATGCATTCTCTTTCCATATATCAATAGCCAGGAGTCAATAAGGGTCAGTGGTTCAAAACAGGGCAGTTCTATTGAAACTTACCTCCAATGTCAGGAATGGCATCCCATTGTTTGGAGATAAAAACAATAATTGCTTTGGTTACAATGAGACCTTTGAGTTTGCTTCCTTTGGACAGGGATAATTAATTAAAATTTACTGCCTGTTCCCAAACCTTTCATGCTTTAGTGGGCTTCCTGTGAATAAAAATACTTGGAAATTAATACAGAACACCTGAAGGATAAGGATGGGTAATGATCAATTTCTGGGCATTGAAATATTTTTGTTATACTCTAATGACAAAAGGGCAAAGCCAGAAAACACAATAAAAAGCTTATAACCAACATTCTCGATTTGGAAAGTAATGGGACTAATTTTGATTGCATAATCTCTCCCAGGGCATGGAGAGTATTCAGCCTTATACAACATGGGCACCTGCTGTGCAGTTAGGTAAACATTATTTGCTAGGGAAATCAGGAAGGAAAGCAGACAAAGTTCAGTGGAGCTACCTGGAATTAAATGGAGCAGAATGGCACCCTGCCATCTGAGCGATCTTTTAAAAGAATGCAAATAATGCAGAAAGGATGCTCATCTTTCATTCTTAGTCTCTAATTAAGTTTTAATTTAATGAAACACTTGTACCAAAGCAGACCTTGGAGAGACATTCTAATATTAAAGCTGGCTTTTATTTTTAAAAGAAGCCTTTAAATGGTTTTGTATAGTGGTAAATCAACTTTGTAACTGGATCCTATCCAGCAGGGATTCCCTTTTCAAATGGGATAAAAAGGAAGGTTATTGTTGAAGACACAGAATAAAAAAAAAAAAATATAATGCAATATTCTAAACTAAAACATGTCATCCAGTCAATCACATTTAAATATAATCTGGGAGACACATCAAATTTGGGAGAAACACATTTAGACTATGGTAATGTTTTGTTAACACTAAAGACAAAACATATATTTGGAGAAGTTAAATTGGAAAATAGCCAAGTTTGATACTGGACTATGACTGTAATATATGATGTAGCCTCATATTGTAAGTTACCTGTGCAAGCACACCAAATTTTAGCAACACAACAATAACACTTATAATTCTTACAATTGCCAATTGCCACACAAATGCTTTCTGCCATGTTATTGAACAATTTTTTGAGAGAACATAGCAGAATGATGAAAAAAAGATAGTTTGTGAAAACTACTCTCTTTATGTCTTCAACAGAATGTTAAGGTATTAAGATTTAAGAACTGACCAGCAGTGAGTAGCTGCACGATGCTGTGAAGCTGATGTAAGTCTGGATGATGTAACAAGAGTAATTCAGCAGAGTATGGGTATTTCCCTTTAAGGCTGGAAAGTAAAGTTCCCCTTAAAAGGTGTGTATATAAAAGGCATCCATTAGAGAGCATGGTTCTCTATCCTTGTGGCCAGTATTCAGTGCAGAAGTTCTCCATGTGTTAGGAAGAAGAAAGCTTGCTTGTAAAGGTATTTTGCCACCAAGTGAATTGTCTGTATATACCCATTGTATATTAAATCACTGTTAATGTCTAAGTCTCTGTGTGTTGTGTGTTGCTCCTGGGTTGTCTCATAAAGGTAATCACATTGCCAAATGCTCTGACACAGAAGAATCAAGAAGATTTCATAAATGTGCTATAGAATGGACAAACTTCTTAGCTCCATCCCCAGCATGGCCAATATTTCCTGATCAATTGTTAACATTTTTCTTCAGTTTTCTGAAAAGCAGACATGTAGGCTTCCATGTGCTTAGTACAATTACTGAATATATGCCAAATCATGTGGCACTATATGTTTACAATGAAAATGTTTTCTCTGCATTTAAGATCATATCATTTTAGAAGCATGGTCATTTCTACATTGCCTGTTGCCAGGACATGAGATTTTATTCAAATTTGGAAAAGTAAACATTTTTTGCTATAACAAATCTATATCAACAAGTTCAGGTTGTTTAAGTCCAAACCAATCTGACAGGAAATGACAACCAAAACTATGTTGTTTATGAGCTGATATTAATATGGTTTTCATTCTCTTTCTCCCAGAGAGACAACTATCCTATAGAAGCTTTGACCCTAAATATATGGTATTCAAGCACATGTCAATTCATTGTATATTGCTCACATCTTTAATACCGAGAATTTTGGATATTTTGGATAATTTTGATGATAGTGAGAAAAAAGACTGATATCTCAGTTAAAAATGGAGAGACCTTTTCAGTTCAAAGTCAATTCAATAGCAGGAGGATGAAATGTTTCCTCTCAAAATGTTGATATACCTTGAATATATCTCAATGAAAACAAAAATCCAAACATTTGAAGGATCATTGAATTGAACTGATTCAGATGCCATCTCAGTCACAAACTAAATGGCCTTAGGCAAGGCACTTTCTTACAGTCACAGCTACCTGTCAATATGGGGATAAAAATTTGCCAACACTGCAAGGATTCAGATATGTGAAACAATCCATCTAAACAGATCAATTGCGTTATAATGGGAAACCTGTGGCTATCTGGTGACATTGTTTGACCTAACAGAGGAGCAAGAAAGATCTTTTAACTAAAGAACATTTTGAAACTATGCATCTCAGAATAAATATGAACTTCAAAAATAACAGCGGCACCATTCTCAGAAAAAGGCTTTGAATTTCACCAAGGAACAACAAAATGAAAGCAATGTCTATTGGCAATAGGAAAAGGCAATGAAGCAGAAAGTGACAATCATTAGAGAAATAGCATTCAGTAGGGACATAGACTTTAAAACAATAAACAATGTTGAAGGAATAGATGAAAACATGAAAAATGGTCACAAAACCCTCAGTGGGAATGTAACATTCAGTGAGAAATTGCAATGAAGGGGAAAGTGGTGATCTTTGAAGAAACACTGCTCAGTGGGAAATAGTGTTTAAGGTGTATTGAAAAGAGAACAATGAACAATCCTAATGGCTTGCGATGAAGCAGGGTGCACACTGCCTCATCACAAGGGAAAAGTTTTTAGGAAACAGCTTTTAGGGATCACTCCCAATATGTGGTCAGTAAAAGAGGGGGAATTAGTGAGTCTTTTGGATAGGCAGGAATGAGAGGTGAATTATTAGCAGTTTGAATCTGGTGTTCATAAATTCAGCAGGAGAGTGAGGGGGAAAAAGGGGAGGAGAAACAGAAAATTTTGCCTATCTGTAACAGATCGATTGGGATGGAAGGAAAAAAAACAGAAGTCAAGAAAATGGGAACTGGAAATCAACCCATGTGTTGATATAAATAGTAAATAATGCTAATACAGAAATGGGTGGGAATTGGTATAACTTTCCTAATATGGTCTTCTTTCCTGAATACTGGTGATAGATAAAGCCTCTAGAAATTCCTCCCCCCATCCCTCCTCCTTTCTTTCTTTCTTTCTTTCTTTCTTTCTTTCTTTCTTTCTTTCTTTCTTTCTTTCTTTCTTTCTTTCTTTCTTTCTTTCTTTCTTTCTTTCTTTCTTTTATATAAGTATGGACCATTAACTATTTATTGTAAAACTGTAGGAACCACCCAGTTAAACAAAACCTTTTCCATATATTTGTATACTTAAGAACATGAGAAATAACATTCTAATAAGGTCATTATAGTTGAATTTGTGCACCTCTTCCCATTCCCTCTATTTATAAAGGACATTTTAAACCAAAATTAACGAATTAGCCACTACTGGACTTATTCTGAGCATTCTGTGTCATACTCACAATTTTTAGCACAAACTGGCTAATCAAAAACTTAAAAATTTGTGAGTTCTAAGGAGTTAGATATCCAGCTCAGTATAAAGTCCAGTGTTTAGCTATTGATGCAAAATGACCTATTCACATTTTTCTTTTAGAGTGGCTTGATCAAGAAGATATCTTCTAATCCCCCAGATACAAAGCTAATAAGTGAATTTGTTAGATGCACATTGTTTTTAGTTTTCAACAATAATATTACTTGTATTATTGCTTGCATGCTTCATTGAATCATCCTGCACTCTTTCAGGGCTTGGTAAAGGCAATAAGCAAATATCAACAAGTGAACTGATTCTTGTCTCATGTAGAAAGATGAAGTGGCAGGTAACTTTTAGCCCATGAATGTAGGAGTATGTATTTGTGTTTTTGTGTGTGTGTGTGTGTGTGTGTGTGTGTTGGGGAAATGCAGCAAACCATCTACTTGTTCACCTTTCTTATGCTGGTTTGCCTGAGGGAAATCTGGTTTTACCCCAGGCATACTGGTCAGGAAGTTGATATGACTATCATTCAAGTTGTTGGAAGCTATTCGACAGTCTGATTGTAAATCTATTTTTTTAATAATATTTGATGTTGTTTTTTGCTAATTATTTTAATCACTTCTTAGCTGTTCAGAATCATTCTGACAGATAGACATCTGTGTAAAGTAAATCAATACATAAATACACATATATAAAATTGGGACAAAATAACTGTGATCTGGAGTAGAAAAATTCAGATGAATTTCATAGTCACACCATCTTTCCTTTTCTTTAACTGATTCCAAAAAAACTTTCCTTTTTATTCTAGTTAAGCCTCAAATCATCCTATTTTACTAGTGAATGTTTCCATTTACATACTGTAATAAGTTTTTATTTAAAACCACATGAAACACACATACATTCTTTGATGAATTCAAATTAAAAAATGAAGTGTGAAGGTAATGATTTATAAGGGTGGTAGGTTACCAAGAAAAACACTCATATTTCTTACACATACTTCCTACTCTCTTTCTTTAATTTAAAAACCAAGACATATTAATCATCTTAAAAGACTTGTTGTTGCTAAACATTATATACCTGCAAGTAAATTGATTTTGCATTCTCCATGCTACTCCATAAGAAGTGCTTCTGCTTATTGCTGAGAAAGTTCTATTTGAAAAAGGGCTCCTTCCTTCCTCTTCTTTCTTTCTTTCTTTCTTTCTTTCTTTCTTTCTTTCTTTCTTTCTTTCTTTCTTTCTTTCTTTCTTTCTTTCTTTCTTTCTTTCTTTCTTTCTTTCTTTCTTTCTTTCTTTCTTTTTTCTTGTCATCATGCATCCTTTCAACTCAGTTTCCCTTCTTTGTCCAGTGACTGTTCATTCCCATGTGGACAATAAAGATGTCTTGAGATTCATCAGTATCTCTGGGAAGAGAACATAGAATTTCCTGTTTGAAATGAAAAGCTTGTTATGTCACTTTCACATCTGAAATACATGAAATTCGAAAGTGCCCTGCTGAGCTGGAAAGGTGTTTGAAATATTAAAATGTCCTTGTGGAGAGTCTAAAATTGGCAGATAGAACAGAAAGGTGTCAATGTGCTTTTTATTCTTTAATGAAGTACATGTACAGTTGTACTCCATTTGACTCACTGTGGGAAATTTACTTTATTCAATATTTGTGTGATTTGAAGAATGCTGGCATCCTATAACTTATCTGGAAATGGGTTCTATTGAATTCAGTGGGATTTGTTTTTCAGTAGACAGGCACATCTTTGAACTGGAAGTTTCTTATGAATATTTGCCCAAAGATCATGTAGTCTTAAGGTTACCAACAGGTTACATTTTATACAATAATTTCACGATATTACTTTCTCAAGTTCAAGTGTACCCCTTAGGACAAGGCATTATATCACATCAGAATATTTGTTTTTCTGATATGATTAGGATTGTTTATTTTAACTGCCAGGTTGTCTACTTTCTTCAGGCCCTGGGTAATGAACTACTGTATGCATAAACATAGGATTTGATTTTAAGTTTGTAAGGTTCTGAAAAGAAGACATTTCATTGAAGCTGAACAGTATTATTAAAAATGATATTCAGGTAGAGACTGAAAGGTTCCAGCAATGATTAGATGTTACATCTCTACTTGAGCCTTAAGTCACATTTAGTGTCAACTTATAAAGCATTCCTGGTCTACTGACATTTAGTCTTAAACATTTACAGATTGAAAGTTTAGTGATATGCTGGTGTGGGACAGATTTGTTATCCATATCTACACAAAATAAAGTGTTTTATGTAACAGAAATTAGATTTAAGGCAAGTAATAACTTAAACATTCTATAAAATTCTGTAAAAGTGTCAGCAGCAATCATATCAGAAAATAAAATAACAAGTGACAAGTATGTCTTTAGCAGCTGGAAAAACTGAAATATTGAAGATGCCAGATGTATACCCATTGGGAAAGAGTTGTAAAATAGAAGTATCATAATTAATGTGGCCCATGTATATTCTCTAGATATTTCCTATGAGCAATATTATCATTACGGTACTCTGTAAATTTCAAATGCAAAGTTGATTTTGGTAAAGAGTATTTGGCAACAGTTTGGCTCACAGATTATGTATGACCTTCTAAATCAACAAAGATTCTGATTTGGAAAAGCTGACACAGTTAAGCTAACTAGATACAAAGAGATAGCCACTATGTAAAACCTGTACAAATTTGAATTGTACAATCAGATTTATTCTGATACATTATCATTAATTTATAGACTAATGACTCAACTTAATATATTTATTTACTCTAGGTCTTCATTTTAATTACTGTTAGAGGTGATTAGGTTTCTCACATTAAATCTGTTCCAAATTTCTGTAACTAGTTCACCTGGAACACATTGAAATCTAGTCTTCTTCCATTTGTCCCTGTATTGGCAGCTGTCCAATTCATTATTCCATCTCCACAATTGTTTTCTATGTGATCTTCTTGCTGGGAATTTTTTTCCTAGCAGGCTCATTAGAAAGAAAGCAACATGTTTCACTTGTATTTGTATGTATCCTAAATTCAAAAATGGTCATTATGTCTGTCCATTTTGTCTTCAGCTTTAGAAACAAAATTCTGCTGAGCATTGGTTGGAAACTTACGCACCGTATGAATAATAAAGAGAAAAATTTTACTGGGAATGCAAAAGGAATTAAAACTCACACACAATATGTTCCTATACAAAAATTGATAACTGTGAGATATACTTCAAATGTCAGTCAGGAAAATGTATAGAACTATATGCAAACTTGTTAACATGGGAAAACATGTGCATTTTTTAAAAAAAGTTCAAATACAACACTCTCTATGGCAACCATGTGTTTGTCTTAGGTGATCTTATGCCCAATGCACATATTGTAGGTTGGCACTCTTTAGATCTTGCCTTTGTTTCAGAACAGTTATTATCTTATCAGGATGCTTAGGTGTTATCTCTAGCTCTTAATTTTTTGCCCTGGTCAGATTACTAACTGGTTCAGATAAAATAGATTTCCACCTGGGACTTTCATAAAGTTGCACCCCTTTGAATGTTCTGTCCTGATGCCTGATGGATCCAGATTGGTTCTTGCAAGAAGTTAAGGAGTGCCTGCCTATAATCTGGAAAATGAGTCTGTTGATGATTCGGTTTACTGTTGGTTACATGAGGCATCTGTGCTCTTGACAAAATCAATCCTAAGTAATTTCTCTTTGTTGACCATTCCCAGAGGCATCCTTGCTTTACAGAGAACCCTTAGGAGATGAAGTGAAATAAGTAGCAATTAGAATGCCTATGGAGTAAGATAAGAAGTTAATGTAACTGAGCACAAATAAGTGCTCATATTCAGACATACTTTTCAGTAGAGATATAATAAGTAACAGTGTTATACTTTCCCTGTTTTATTGTGTCAGTGACTTGTCACCCAGCAGCAACATTTCAGAAGAACAATTTACTCTTATAGAAGAATCCAGCAACAAGAATCTTGTTAGATACCTGGAGACCTTAAGAATCTGAATGGGGTAAATAGACTCAAATTTAACCTTAAATTTAAGCCTAGCAAAATGGAATCAATGTGTGTTCATCTGGATTTCATTTGTACTCCATCAGTGTCTCTAATCTCAAATAGCAGGACAATAACTTGGTGGTCCTTCTAGAATTTACCCAGCTTCAACTGGTGTGATGGTTGAAACCCTTCTTGAGTGGAAAGACCTTGATAGAAAGACTCATGCCCTATTACCTGCTTAAAGTATTGCCTTGAAAGATTGTTTGGAGATACATTTGTTCAGAGTGCTGATGTCTATAAACAAACTGAAATTCACCAGTAGGAACTCATATGGTGATGCCTTGGTGCTCATTGTTAATTGGTTCCAGAAGACACAAAGAGTACTAAAACTGATGAGTGCCAAACAAATGATGTGACTTACCTATGATCCTTTGTTCTTTGTCCGTTTCTATTCCTATGTCAGCCACCTGGGCTGTAATTCCACCGTATCTGAATTACAGCATGGTCTTTTGGTCAATGCTTTTAATTGATTGATGGGACTTTTATTTGTGCATTTATTCTTTTTATTGTATATTGTTTATCATGCATTTTATTTTGAGACACCTTTGGGATTTACCAATGGCAAAAATTATAAACCAAACAAACAAGATTTTTGTTTCTTATAAAAGATTAATTTAAATCCATGGGTTATAACATAAAATTTCTTATTTATACATAGATATATTTATATTTTATTGTTGTAAAAGGATTTGAAAATATGTTTCACATTCAGATATCATGACCTGCAATGAATAAAAATAATATTTTTAGAATTTTTCCAAATGGGATAAACTTTGTATATTAATTCTCATAAGCAGTTAATAAGCAACTAAACATTGAGAAACATGGTTTTGTTTTAAATTTCTTCCTCTTTCTATTCATCGTTATGAATCTTTGCTTTTTATTTTATAACTGTTGTATTAATTATGTGCAACTAAGAAATTCTGCCTGACATCTTTAACATTTCCAGTTCAAAGCACTTTAAAGTCTTGTGTTTAGGCTGCAGAAGGATAACATCTATAATAAAAGAGAATCAACTTGTACAGTGGTGTTCCAAGTAGTTATTTTATAGTTTGAAAGCTGTGTTAACTTTTCTATTAAGCAACTGTTATGTGACTAGACTGAAATGAATTTCTCTTTTTCCGCCACTAATACTCTTTAATCTCTCCATTTTAAAAATGTCTCGTCTGTGGGATTAGACACCCAGGGTGCCTTCATTCTTGTATTGGAATTTTACTTGTAAGAACAAACAACTTTGTGATGGGATAATGTGGGGCAGAGGAACAGAAATTTTCATATAAGACCATTCTGAGGAGGGAGGAATCACAAGCAGGAGATGGTCTGAAGAGAACAGAGAGAAAAAGTTGTCAATAATGGGAGTGAAAGGAAAGTGCACAGTTCTAATCTTGTTCTCACAAGTTGAAAAGATTGCAGTCATTAACAGCAAAAGGTTAAAGAAGGGATAAGACGACACCCATTCCAGGTGTGCTTCCTCCCCAGTTAATTGATGGTTAAATGTATGTGTTTGTTTCCTATATACTTAACTTTTAAACAGTTCTGTCATATGCATTTCTGGTCACAGCAAAACAGCAAAATCCTTCTTATTAAACTACTGCACTACTTGCTAATTCCCCAAAACTATGTTTCAGGGGGCTGAAAATATAAGGGCATCCTACAATTGGCCTCTCTTTCATTGGTGAAAAGGAAATTAGGATTCTCAGTGAGTGAATCTTTTGAATTGTGCACTCTGTGATACTTATTTTGTTCAAGTTTTCTTTAAAAATATTTTTGCTGTAGTCAAGAATAATTTTATAATTATTGGCTATATTGTTATTCCTCTTGAAGCAGATAATATAGAGATTGGATGCCAATAAGATTTAAACTGAACATTCTGCACATATGGAGTAGCATTTTCCATAATAATTAGGAAATATGTGAGGTTAGGACAATAGTAAATAGTATAATAAATATCTAGGAAGAGGCTCAAGAGGAATTAGTATCCTTTAGTTTTATAATCTAAATGTTCATTTTGCTACTCCTAATTTACTTGCAAAACATACACAAACACAGCAAAGCAAAATCATATTCATTTGTAATGTATGTTCTGATAAGGAATAAGGAAATTATTTTCATATTCAACTTATGATTAATTTACTTTGACATTTTGGATCCTCTATAGCAGGTTGCTATGCCAGATATTTAATAATGTTTATCATCATTTATCATTGCAATTTATTGTATTTATTTATTGTAATTACTTTGGGGTAGTGGTTAATGCACCAGGCCTGAGACCATGAGTTCTAGTCCCATCTTGGGATGAAAGCCCTCTTGGACAACCTTGGGCCAGTTAGTTTCTCTCAGCCCTAGGAAAGAGACAATGGCAAATTATTTCTAAAAAGAATTGCCAAGGAAAACTGCAGGGACTTGTCCAAACAATGAACCCAGCAAATAAAACACAATTGAGTGAAAGAAAAAAAATCATAATAATTAAAAAAATGTTACCAACTGACAAGAATCACATTTTTGATCTCAATTGCCTAGTCCCATTGATGTCAAAAATGAGTAGGAAAAATGATGTTAAAAGAATCTTCATGGACACTGAAATCTTTGTCTCACTGAAATCTATTCAGATACTTTTAAATAGAGGTCTGGCAGTTTTTCAAAAATGTAGTAAGCACCTGTTTTTTAAGAGACAATATAAGCTCTACTAGTGGTATGGAAAACATGGCTAAACATCATGTGGACACATGCATAAAGTCAGGTGTTGTTATTCAAGAGAGAGTAGCTATGGAAAATTCTGTAACTAAATAATAAGATATATGCCTACACTGGCAGATCTTCTGAGAGTATCCGTAACTCACATTATTATGGAAGATGTCACCTCAGGTCCATGGCCAAAATTTTGTCAGAAGAAGAGGAAGAAAATTAGGTCACTCCACTAGATCTTGCATAGAAGACATGCTGCAGGTACCATCGTGTAGGGGCCTACAGTACATCTGATGGTCTAAGGAGATGCGCCTTCTCTGCTATGGTACCCACCCTATGGAACTTTTTCTCTCTTGAAATTATATTAGTTCCATCCCTTTGGGTTTTTTGTAAAGTCATAATACCTAGTTATGCTGCCAGGTCTGGGATACTGTGGGGCCTGGAGATCTGTCTCTAAGGCTCCATTGTTGAAGGAACCATTTTTATTCTACTTTTGCCCAGGATTAGTATTTTTGTTTTTATGGTATTTACTCCTGGGACTTTTAAATTTTTGTTTTATATTGGCTTTTTATTTATTGTTGTGTGTCGTCCAGATGGAGAAGATCAATTGATCAATCAATTGATAAATAGCTAAATATGACCTTTGACCTGAGGATAAAAGACAATGCCATCAGTATATTAAGGGGGTGGGGGGGGGAACCAGTATTGTGGCATACACTTGGAAAGTGGATATGTAGAAAAACATTCCTATTAGTAACTGCAATTTGGTGCCCTTCATAATAGTTTGTGAAATAAAGATAGTAAGCAAAGATAATCACATCACGCTCATGTCAAGGCATGGAGACATTTTGGGTAAAGGATTAGCCAGTGAAATCACCATTGTCTGGGGGAAGCTCAGTTGGGAACTTCTCATGTTCCCAACAGGAGCTGGAATGAAGCATGGAAGCTCTGTCTGCTCTATGACAGCAATCTGCTCTCAAATGGAAGTTTGCTGCTTGTCAACCCAGCCTCCTAACCATGCAAGCCACTGTGCTCCATAGCAAAGACAATGGTAATAAGCAACAGAAGCAAGCAAACAAACTTTTAAACAGTCCAAGAAATGGATAGTAGAAGAAAGAATAAAATATATTTCCTAGTGTATCAAATGTTTTCATTTATTTCCTTACCCACATACACGTTCACCAATATAAATAGACATAGAAAACTTCTGTGCATTTGGAAAACACTGAAGTAATGACTGCTATTGCATCAATAAAAGAGTTTTTAACATATATTTTAAAATTAATTAAGAAAAGCTGAAACAGAATTTTGGACTTACAGTATATCTAATTTTCTATTCTTCTGAAATATACTATTTTTAGGTAAACAAAACTTAAATTTCTGAAACATTATTTGTAAGTGAGGCACATTGTTAGAGAATTACATTTTAATAATGTAGATATACTTTATCTATTTTATACAAGGAATGATTTATCCAGAGTAAATCTTAAATCCCCCAATTGATTGTCAGCATACTGCAAGCATATATTTTTTTTTGGGGGGGAGTCAAAAACTGCTTTGATTAACATTACATTTTCTTGTATAGATTAAAGGTATTTCTTTAGCATAGTTTGGAAGCCTGCAAGTATAAGGGCATGATTTGCATAACCTTCTCAATTTTGATGTGGAAAAATCTACTATTAGGTAAAAACCTCTATATAGATTGCTTGTACTGAATGTCACATTATATTTGTATTGGAAGTGTGAGATAATCTTGCTTTTGTGCTAATCCCAAAGTTTAGGATTTAAAGCCAATAAAAGAATAGAGTGAGTATATCAATTTATTTATCCTGAAGAAAAGACCACCAAAGCTGCTTTCATGCCCCAGCATTAACAAAGATTTCAGTTTCAAAATTAAAGAAAGCTTTCAGGTTTTTTTTTCCTTCTAAATGATTTGGAGTTAGTTAGTTTAGTTTAGTTTATTAGATTTTTATACCGCCCCTCTCCCAAAAAAGAGACTCAGGGCAGTGTACAGCCAGATAAAATAGAAACAGGATATAAAGTTATAAAGTTAAAAACAATTTAAAATAATTAAATTAGTGGTCGAATTATAAAATTATCAAAATGTAAAAACAGATAAAAATTTAAAATACCAAATTTAAAACCCCATGATTACTAATTTGGAAAGACCCACCCAACCTATCTTTTGAGTATAATAACTCCAAGGAGTTCAGATTATCAAAACCTGGTTGAGTAGAAAATGGAATCTATCTACTGTGGAATCTATTCAACACTGGAATGTATTCAACACTGTGGAATCTATTCAACATTGTGTTGAATTCAAATACCATCCAATCTAATGCTTTGAATTCCAACTAGATTCAACACATGGGAAACTGCAATTCTAAAACTGGACTCAATTTACCTTGTATTATAGCTTATTCTCTAATCTTGTTATGGAGTAACACAGAATCACTTCTGACTGTTTCTTTGTAATTTTAAGGTTCTTGGTCTGATGTATTTCTTTGTTCTATAGGCAGAACTTGCAAAAAGCTGATCAGAAGTGGCCTCAGCTACAGCAAAAGAGAAAAATGGCTGATTTGGGTAATGGGTTGTGTGTGAGCTACTTACTCTCCACCTCAAACTCAGCAACAAAATCCACTCAGCACTCTGGGACAAATCCAAACAACTAGCCTCTGGAGAGCCAAAACAGAAACCTCCCATAAGACAGACACACACACCAGCAAACTCAACAGACTAGAGAAACATCAGAAGCCCAACCCGGCCCCACAAAAACGTATGAAACAAACAGTACACAACATATCAGACAGAGCTCTCACCAGAGCAGAACCAATGTCCTTTCCAAGGTATTCAACTTTGCAGTCAACCTCAACCGCATCCCCACCGAAAACTTTATATGTGAAGTTGAAGCTAGCCTAACCAAAATTAACCCAGATGTAGCCAATAAAATCAGACTTGAAGTCACCAACATCCTCTGCTCCAGCAGTCCACCTAGAAGCAACTTACACAGAGAAGAACAAAAAGCACTCAACAACCTGAGGAAAGACAACAACATAATCATTTTCCCAGCCGACAAAGACAACGCCATGGTCGTGATGAACACATCAGACTACCAATCCAAACTATCCAACCTACTCCAAGACCCCGTTTATAAACCTCTAAATACTGACCCCACCATCTACCTGGAAAAAACCACCAAATCCCAAATAAAAGTCTCCCCCATCAATGAAGAGATCCAGCAAAGAATCATCCCCAGAGAAAAATCATCCAGATGTCCTAAACTCTATGGCCTCCCCAAGATACATAAAGAAGGAACACCACTCAGACCCATAATCAACTCCACAGACTGACCTCTACAGAATCTTGCCAAATTTCTCACCAAACAACTCCAGCCCTACACAGAATCCATCACCTCACACGTACAAAACTCTTCCCACTTCATAAAAACAATAAAGAAACAAAACCTACAACCCACTCATGAGCTTCGATGGAATATACCTCTTCACCCAAGTACCTATTAAAGAAGCTTGACAGCCATCCAAAACAAATACAACCCCCCTAAGCACATTCTAGATCTGACCAATCACTGCCTAACCAACACATACTTTATCCACAATGGATAAAGATACAAACAGATAGAAGGAGCACCTATGGGATCACCCCTCTCACCCATCATCGCTAGCCTATACATGGAAGACTTTGAAACCAATGCTCTAGACAAATCCGAACACAAACCCAAACTCTGGCTTAGATATGTAGATGACACTTTCGTAATTTGGCCACATGGGAAAGAAAAACTGGACAACTTCCTCACACATCTCAACAACCTACACCCCAAAATACAATTCACCATGGAAACAGAAGCCAACAACCAACTTCCCCTCCTGGATGTCCTAATTTACAAAAAACCCAATGGCTCCCTAGAACACACCATCCACTGGAAGAAAACACACACCAACTGCTACTTAAATGCACAATCCCATCACCACCCTGCACAGATCAACTCGGTAGCCAATACCCTCATCTCCAGAACCAAATGCCTAGCTGACAAAGACCACCTGAGAATAGAATTACACCCTCCCACTAATGTATTAATTTCCAGCGGATTCCAAAGAGACACCATTTCCAACCTAATCCTAAAGAAGACACCCCCCCCCCCAGAAACCAAGACACAGAAGAGGACAACAGTATTGCCCTGCTCCCCTACATCAAAGGCACCACAGATAAAATCAGCAAAATTCTCCACAAGCACAATATCAGGACAGCTTTCGGTACTGACCAAAAAATAGCCAACATCCTAAGAAACCCCAAAGACAAGATCCAGCTAGAAAACCAAGGAGTTTATGAAATACCATGCAACAATTGCCCAGCCACATACATTGGACAAACCAACAGGAGAATAAATACATGCATCGCAAAACACAAGAACGCAGTCAGAAAAGAAGAAAATTCTTCCTCCCTTTTCCAGCACCTTAAAGCCACAGGACATGAAATTAATTTTGAGGGAACCAAATTAATCTCCAATACTGAACACTTCAACAAAAGAATAATCAGGGAAGCCATCAAAATAAAGAAACACCCCCATAACATGAATAAACAGGATGATGCCTTCCGCTTACCAGGCATTTGGAAACTAGCCCTTATCAACAAACGAGTCCCAGCCATGAAAACCAACACTGGACTCAAAACAACACAGGATGTCACCACCAATCTCTCTCACCAGACTCAAACCCAAACCCACCCCATAGATGAAAGGCAACCACCATCCAGAAACCAGATCATGGCTGCATCACCAGCTGCCACACACCCCGACACACAAACCAAGCAAACTGACACACGCCATGAACACAGAGCCAGGCCTCAAACTCAGAGCCAAACCAAAACCTGGAACATCACATCACAGCCACCCGCTCAGGATATCACATCACAGAACTCAGGAGGCTACACCACAAAACCTCAGGATGTTGCAACACAACCAACAACCCAGGAGATTACAATACAAGACCCAGGAGGTTAGAAGTTTAAAACTCAGAAGGTCATCACACAGCCCATTATCCAGGTCATTACAACCCAGGAAATTATAGCACAAGACCCAGAAGGTCACAAGGTTAGAACTCAGAAGGCCATCACACAGCCAATTACCCAAGTCATTATAACACAGGAGGCGGATACACACACAGCCAATACCTCAGCCACACATGTTCTTAAGAAAAAGCCAGCCAATCTGCAAACATCAACTCCATCAACCAAGAAAGAAATGACAACACAGCCAAGCTCCCCACTAGTATATATAGGGAGACAGCAGCTCAGATCATGCTTTGCTCGCACAAAGCCGAAAGCACCAGCCTGAAGATGGCGAGTGGGATCTCATTGAAACGTTGCCAGATAGCCTCAATCTTACACGGGAAAATACCTGAACACATCAAGACCTGCATATATATATATATATATATATATATATGACTGACAGTTAAAAGGAAGAAACAGCTGCAAGCCCACATTACTCCTAGAAGCACAAAGCCGAAGACACAAGCCTGAAGATGATGAATGAGACTTCATCAAAACGTCGCCTAGATACTTCCAATTTTACGTGGGAGAAAACCCGAATTACCAAAGATCCACATACAAATACCTGCGAAAACCTCAGAAAACACACACACACACACACACACACACACATATATATATACATACACATATATATATACATACACACACACACACACACACATATATATATATATATATATATATATATATATATACACATACATACATACATATATATATATATCAGCAAAAGAACCTTTACACTTGGTCAAATATATATATATATATATATACTGGGTTCGAATCCCAGTAAGGGTATGGCTAGCTGAAGAGAGCTAACTAGCTCGAAATAGATCTATCCTAGTCTCCCTTATTTATTATTTAAAATTATCAGCTCAAAAACCTTACACACACACACACACACATATATATCCACTTATTAAAAACTCTGACAATCATCAGATAATCATGTCACTATTGCAGAAGAAACTTTAGAAATATTTGACCAAGTGTAAAGGTTCTTTTGCTGATAAAGTTGTACATAAGTTCATAACAAAAAAGAAAGATTGTTAATTCAAAGCCATGCTACTCCAGCTGAATGTCGGTGTCTATATTAGTGCTTATGATTATGTTAGTCATTACACTATAGCAGATTTTTTTTGTTCATTTGAATTTGCTGTATGGATTGTTAATTAAGTGATTTGCTTAAAGCAAAGGTGATCCATGGACATTTTGAGGACACATTTATTCCTATGGGTATTTCCTCTTAATTGAACTACCATAAGATTCTGTGACATTGTATTCAGTTTGAGTTAATTGTTTACAATTTCCTGTTTTATTTATATTTAACAGTGAGGTGATTTAATAATTTATTAATGATTCCTTGATAGTAGAATAAAGACAAAGATAGAGACTTATAACTGGCCCCAAGACATGTAACATTCATATACTATTTTCTAAATATACATTATCAGTAAGTGGTTAAGCCTTCCAGTATGTATATTACTTTCTCCAAATATTTCCCAACGCCTTTATTTTTAGTATCAGTCATTCATCACAAATTTCTGTTCTCTGCCCCAAAGGAATAAGAATATACAATTAAAATGTGCATTCTCTTAAGTTATATCTTTATTCATTCCCACTTTTTTCTATTTATCCTGTGTGAACTTTAGACTAATATTCCTTGGAAATAATAATAGCAAATATCACTTTTCTTTTCCATACCACCAGATCTTGAAAGCTAGAGTAAAATGTAGTTATATTTGTCATTTACATATTTTTTAAATGTTAGTTTGATTATTTATATTCTGCCTTTTGCCTGTATGGGATTTCTTCTTCTTTCTTTTTCTTTCTAAAAATCTGGGGATATAGACTCTGGAATAACATGGGAAGCAGCAAAAAGAGTTTAGTTGGCAGGAAGAGGCATTCCTGTCTAATTTTCAACCATTAAAATAGTCTATCATGCATTATAATGATGAATAATAATGAAGCTTTAATCCATCAAAAATAATTAAAGTGTAACACAGTATATTATTATTCCCACTATTTACTTCAGGGAGAAGTTTATTGATTGATAATGAAGTTTTATCAGAAAGCAATTTCTAGTTGATTAACACATGCACACCAGAGATGGTATTCAGCAGGTTTTGACATTTCTGGAGAACTGGTAATGGAAATTTTGAGAATTTGAAGAACCGGCAAATAGCACCACTGACTGGCCCCATTCCCATCTATTTTCTGCCTCCTGAGTCCCAGCTGATCAGATGGGTCTTCTTTTGTTGCCCTGCACAGGAGAACGGAGCTGGAAAGTGGAATGTGGAGTTAATGGCATTTTGTAGTAACCTTCCCCCAGAAGTGGGGAGGGAATGGGGATTTTGCAATAACCTTCCACGCCCACCAAGCTGTACCCACCAAGCTGTGCCCACCAAGCTGCGCTCACAGAACCAGTAGTAAAAAGTTTTGAATCCCATCACTGATGCACACAAATGTGCACATACACACACATATAAAAATACACACTAATATTTTCTCATGATAATTGCTAACTTGAAACTGACTAAGTTGGCCTATTTCACATATTGTATGAGTTATGCCATTTGTGATAAAGTTGTAGCAGTAGATTCTTCATGTGATGCATAATATAAAGCATAGAGATGTTAAGGAACTTTGAGCACAAGATACTCTCTCATCAACAATTTATCAGGGTTTCAGCACAAAAGGCTAGTGTGTGGGAGGCTGAATGTTACAACTCAATGTGCTATGCAAATCAGAACATGAATAATTGAACTTCCATCTTGAGCTTACTACTTTCTGACAGTTGAGTTGCTAAACTCTGCATTTTGTGAGAATTATGAATGCAGCTTATGTGGAAGCAAGTATTGTTTGTACACCTGAAAAAAATAATGACAGAAATTATCAATGAATGCATTACACAGTGATACTGTATTAGATGCAGTGGATTATAGTCCGGATTGCTAGGAGGGAAGGGCTGTATGGCAGCGGCAAAAAGACATCAAAGCTTGGATGGTTGGGAATAAAATATTAAGAAAGCTTTTTTCTAACCATTGTGATAGTATCTATAGTGATGCAAGTGGTTGCTTTAGTTTGGTAAGATTTTGATCTGTAGGTGAGGAACAATAAAGGTAACTGCTTAGAAGTAACTCTAAATGTCTTTCAATATAGATATAGATATATATATAGATCTTTGATTCTTCGGGTTTTCTCCCACATAGAATTGGAAGTATCTAGGTGACGTTTTGATGAAGTCTCATTCATCATCTTCAGGCTTGTGTCTTCGGCCTTGTGCTTTTCGGAGTAATGTGAGCGAAAACATATATATATACACACACACACACGCGCGCGCGCACACACACACACACACACACACACACACACACACACACACATGGGCACACACACACATATTAGCAATGTTTTAGTAAAAACCAAGGACTGATTACATATTTTTTATTTAATAAAACCTGGAGGTTTTTTTGTATTTTTTCAGCCACATCTTTTTTTGTTGTTGAATAGAAAAATGTTTTGATTTATTTTCCAAGGAGATAACAAATAATAAGAGTTAATAATAAAATAATAAAAAGATGCTGTGTGGTATATTTTCATCTATTTAGCTGTGAGATAGTTAAAGGTGGAGTAGTGGTGGAAGCTATGTCTATCACTGCAACATTGTTTACAAATTGCTTTTCTTCTTCCTACACTTCAGTTAAATCTCAGTGGCTTGTATTTATTACAATGGTAAAAAGAAGCTTAAAAAAGCAACGAAAAGAGTCTTGGGCAAATACTTTCAGTAAATCAGCTACAACATTTTAATTCCGAGTTAATGAATCACAATATATCCTGCATGCATGATCTACAATGTATTATGCATTGGTACATTCATGAGCATTATCCCAAAAGACAGTTGTAGGGCCCCCGGTATACATTCTTATTCCCTCCACTCCTGTTTCCACATCTATAGTTATGGTAACTTGACAATTGCAGCATATCAGCTTATCTCACAGGATTACTGTTCTCATATACACTTAAGCTCAATGCAAAAATAAGAGAGTGGGGTGGGATGTGGAGATATTATAATAATTAAATCCATATGGTGAAAGAAGTTATCCATAGCATTAATATATCCTGAATTAGCTGTGACTCACAAACTGCTTAGCCTGCATTTCTACACTAAAGAGTATTGTAATAGTGATTTCAATGATAGTGTTTTAGATATACTAATTCCCTTAAATTTCTGGATCATAGCTGACAACCAGAAGTCCTCCCATCAAATTGTTTTCCATGGTCTGCTTCATTGTAGATTTATTTGGATTTGTTCCTATTTTGGTGCTGTATCTCAAGATGGATTTGTGCTACAGAATGCATGTCTGCCTATAAAATGGCAGGTGTTTGATTTACAAAGAATTTCCTTTGTTATTGTTGTTTTTCTTGCAAATTCATACACTATTTTAGGAAAATTCTGCCCTGGAAAATCTCCCATCTTTCAAGAAATACCATCTAGGGAATACAGATGGCTACAAAAGGCAAAAGTAGTTTCCATTTTGCAAGTGAAACTCTTATTTTACTAATTTAATATCTACCTTATCATATAATTATGAAGTCTTAAAAGATGTGCTGAATGTTTTTAATAAAAATGTACAACCTAAATGTTTTAACCAAATAAGTAAAACATTATGTCTGCTGACATAATGTTTTAAAAGTTGAGTAATGTTTTAAAATATTACTCATGCTTTAAAAATAAGGCATAATTCAAGATATGACATCAATTAATTACTTATTTATGGCATTCAATATTTTTTTCTAAAGGAAAGCAGCTAAAAGAAAGCAATATCATTATTTCTTCTTTGCTAGAATCTTACCATTCCACTATGAAAATCTGTTTAAAAAAATAATATAATATTGATGTTTCCATAAGTAGTACTATTAAGTAGTATTAGACTTTATGCAGAGTAAAGGTACACATGTTATCATATTAGCAAGCTTCCCTGTGATATAAACCTGTTTCAAGCAGGTCCACTCTTTTTTTCTGTTTTGCCTGTTTATCACAATGGTGTACCTCACTTAGAAGAATAAGTTTTTAAAAAAAGCCTAAGGAACTAAGAATTTCTACATTGTTATATTGTGGTTAGATAGCATTCTGCTTACTAAATAAATTCAATTTTCTCCTTAACCCTCCCTCTCTCAATCACTTACTTGCTGACAGAAAGCTAAAGTACTCTTGATAGCTGCTGTTGTGCCTGAAATAATTCTTTGAAAATAACTTATTAAGACACTGGTGTGAAACTTACCACATCACATTGCCATCACGTGACATATTGTGATGTTTTTTTTCTTTTTGTGGAACTGGGGTGGGCGTGGCCTGCACGTGATGCATCCAGCCTGAGGGTCGCCAGTTTGACACCCCTGAATAGCTTATAAATGCAAATAGAAGATGTGAAGTTTCTCAATAGGACAGGGATGAATGAAACTGTAGAAAATAACAAAGATGGAAAGGTCCCAAAGGTGCTTTTTAAAGAGGCAATTGGACTGACAATATAACCTGGGTAAGTGAAAATAGACAAAGATAGAAAGAACTTTACTGGACAAAAGGGAAGACAAAGAGATAACATTTGGAAGTGGTCCAGGCAGATGCATTCCTAGATCACTGAACTTTAAGGATGATTATAAGGAGTAAATACAGTCCAATAAGACTTGTTATAGATAATCTCAATAAAAATAACTTTCCTGTAGAGTTAATTTCCTGGTCTGGTCTACTTAGTGGAGTTGACCAAAATAACTAACAGCCGAGGAAAATTATTTTTCTGTACTTGAATCTTAACAATCTATATAAGCTTATTTGACCATGTGCTTAAGACTTGCCCATGGAAATGTTATCAAACATCAACAGAAAATCTGTTCTGACATTGATCCCCATAATTGTAGATCAAATATTCACAATATAGCACAAACAATTAAATCATTTAAAGTTGGTATAATAATTTTAGTGATGCAAAAAGACAGTATCATGTGTAAATATGGCCCAAGAAAGTCCCTGTGACCATATTATTGAGGAAAGACTTGAATTAGATATCTTCATAGCACATACTATTTATTACCTGATAAAACCTATTCCATCTCTTATAGTCATTAACATATTAGGAAAATATGGTTATATATTCAAGCATATGAACTGGGACCAAAAAAATTTGTCTAGAAATTGTAATAAGCTTATTATATTTTGATTGTCTCTGTTAATAACAATTATCTTAGTCTTCTGTGTTGGGATTATTTTTCTCAGTATCAAACTATGTAGGCTGAGGGAAGGAAGAATTGTTAATGAAAATTGAAGAGAGCAATTAATGAAACAAATTATAGCTGCATACTGCAGGACAAGCTTAATATATGAATTTAACATAGACTCATGGAATATATAACTAGTGAAAAATAGCTTCCCAAATTAAGGTGTGTCTGTGTGTGTGTGTGTGTGTGTGTGTGTGTGTGTGTGTGTGTGTGTTTGTGAATGGCTGAATAATGTAATGGTTAGAATGCCTCCTTTGATTCGGGAGACTAGGGTTCAAATTCTAGCTGGTACCTATTTTACCTCACCTTCCTTACTTTATTTTACCAGTAGGATTCTTGGGCCAAAAAACTCCTAATGTTTTATAGAATAGAATAGAATAGAATAGAATAGAATACTTTATTGGCCAAGTGTGATTGGACACACAAGGAATTTGTCTTGGTGTAAATACTCTCAGTATACATAAAAGAAAAGATACATTTGTCAGGAGTCGAGAATCATAAGGTACAACACTTAATGATAATCATAGGATACAATAAGCAATCAATCATACTAGGAAACAGTCAATATAAATCATAAGTATGCAAGCAACAAAGTTACAGTCATACAGTCACAGGTGGGAGAGGATGGGTGATAAGGAGTGATGACAAGTTTAACAGTAATAGTAATGCAGACTTTGTAATAGTTGAACAGGGTTGAGGGAATTATTTGTTTAGCAGAGTGATGGCTTTATCTGCCTACCTCAAAATATGAGTTACATGAACTAGAATAATCATGCTGATTTGGAGATCACCTGGATTATCAAGGTCCATATGAGACATTAAAGAACCAGGGCAATCTAATTATAAATGTGCTATTGGAACAAACCATTCCTGAATGACACAAAAGATCCTGGAACTGATGGATTCTACTACAACAGTAGACTAAATGAAAGGTGATAATCTGGAAGAGGATAACCAAGAGATCCCAGGAACAATATAAGAATTCTCTATTCAGAAGAGTACAGTGCTAGGAACAGCTAAGAGTCCGTGCAGAACTTTCACACTGCCAGGCCTCTGGTAGAGGAACTATGATTGAAGAAGACTCAGATCACCGATAAAGATGAGCAGGCAACATTGTAACATCCAATTTCATTTTTCAAGCTTAGTTTTAGCATATATGTATTCATCCGATGGATGAAAACACACACCAACTGCTACTTAAACACACAATCCCATCACCACCCTGCACAGATCAACTCCGTAGTCAAGACCCTCATCTCCACAACCAAATGCCTAGCTGACAAAGACCACCTGAGAATAGAATTACACACCCCCACTAATGTATTAATTTCCAGCGGATTCCAAAGAGACACAATTTCCAACCTAATCCTAAAGGAGACACCCCCCAGAAACCGAGACACAGAACAGGACAACTGTATCGTCCTCCTCCCCTACATCAAAGGCACCACAGATAAAATCAGCAAAATTCTCCACAAACACAATATCAGGACAGCCTTTGGTACTGACTAAAAAATAGTCAGAAGATTAAAACTCAGAAAGTCATCACACCTGTACCTGTGAAAATCTATGAAAACATATATGTATGTATGATTGTATGTATGTATGTATGTATATACTGTGTATATGTTTTCGTAGATTTTCACGGGTACAGGTATGCAGGTCTTGGCTCTTTCGCCGTGTAAGCTTCCGGCTTTGTGCTTGTGCGAGCAAAGCGTGATCTGAGCTGCTGTCTCCCTATGTATACTGGTGGGGAGCTTGGCTGTGTTGTCATTTTTTGATTGGTTGATGGAGTTGATGTTTGCAGATTGGCTGGCTTTTTCTTAAGAACATGTGTGGCAGAGGTGTTGGCTGTGTGTCTATCAGCTTCCTATGTTGTAACGACTTGGGTAATGGGCTGTGTGATGACCTTCTGAGTTCTGTTGTTTTGACCTCCTGGGTCTTGTGCTATAATCTCCTGGGTCGTAATGACCTGGGTAATGGGCTGTGTGATAACCTTCTGAGTTCTAATCTTGTGACCTCCTGGGTCTTGTGCTATAATCTCCTGGGTCGTAATGACTTGGAATCGGCTGTGTGATGATCTTCTGAATTTAAATCTTGTGACATCCTGGGTCTTGTATTATAATCTCCTGGGTCATTGGCTGTGCTGCAACATCCTGAGGTTTTGTGGTGTAGCCTCCTGAGTTCTGTGATGTGATATCCTGAGCGGGTGGCTGTGATGTGACGTTCCAGGTTTTGGTTTGTTTCTGAGTTTGATGCCTGGCTCTGTGTTCATGGCGTGTGTCAGTTTGCTTGGTTTGGGTGTCGGGGTGTGTGGCAGCTGGTGATGCAGCTGTGGTCTGGTTTCTGGATGGTGGTTGCCTTTCATCTATGGGGTGGGTTTGGGTTTGAGTCTGGTGAGAGAGATTGGTGGTGGCATTGTTTGTTGATAAGGGCTAGTTTCCAAATGTCTGGTAGGTGTGAGGCATTGTTCCCCACCAGTATATACAGGGAGACTGCAGCTCAGATCACGCTTTGATCGCACAAGCACAAAGCCGAAAGTACCAGCCTGAAGATGGCGACTGAGATCTCGTTAAAACGTTGCCCAGATAGTTTCAAAAGACCCGAACGCACCAAGACCTGCATATTGTGTATATGTGTGTGTGTGTGTGTGTGTGTATGTGTGAACTTGATCTCATTTTCAATTCTATTGTTTAGCTCCCTTTCTATTGTTCTGGCTCCCTTTTCACTGTAATCATTAATTTTAATTTGTCAAATCCTTAGGCAGATGCCTCCTAAACCTTTTAATAAAATGAAATGAACTTAGATGGCAACAAAGTAAATAATATTTTTAAAAAAGCATCAATTATTTTAATAATTAATTCTTTGGATGAAAGACCCTATGGTGAAGAAAATGACATATTTGAATCAAGCTCTGGGGACATTTTTCAGATCTAATATAAATAAACAAATTAAGGGACTGCTGATGGTGAGATGAGCAACCCATCCCAAACTGCTCAGTGAGAACAAAGAATGCAAGTAGGTAATTGTGGTTTAGATACTAATTTCAAAGCAACCTCACTTCCTTTTATTCCCACAATACACTATGACTAAGAGAATAAGAGGTCCAAGTTTATCAGTAAGCTTAATTCTCAGCCTCACTGATCCTAAACTAATACTTTAACTATGAAACTATATTGGCCACTAAAAGAAAGAGCTAAAAATTAGGACAAAGGATAATAATGCAGTTTTGGAGAAATAAAATCTTGAGCTTTTAGCAGCAATACTTATTGCTTGTTTCTATTTGAAAAATTATATATGCCAATAACTATGTGTCTGAATTATCAAATAAAACCTTTGTAAGCCCTATGATAAGCAATCATCATTAGATTCAAAACAAGTTGTTACTATTGTATAACTCTTTGAGAGGTTAAAAAGATTTGTTTATTTAAGAGGATTTATCACAAATGATTTATCAATTGATTATCTAAGCTATGCTATTTCTTATATCTTAAAGAAATAAAATGAAACAGACACAGACAGATATATGTCATCAATTCTAAATTCTGCTTTTGAAGAATTTTGGCTCATTAAATATTCCTTTGTGTGAAATTTAATTTGCACCATTAATGAAATGGATGTGATTTTCTCTTCATACATACAGTAAATCACAATTACATATCAACTGCTCTGTTTTAACAGAAAAAGAATGCTGATGATGAAACAAATAGACATTTGGCTATACTTCTAGGTAATTTTCTTTTATAAAACATTTGGATGAAAATCTCTTTGTCTAGCATTCTTTAGTTTCACCAATTCTTATTTTGAATGTTATATAATTGCTGTTCATTCGCTGAGTGATACAAACTGCTCATTCCTGAAAGATAACTGTATATGTCCTTTATATCAAAATCAAACAAAATTCTTTCACAGTAATTAAATGTGCTTGCCTTTAATGTTCCACTAATATTGCAGAACTTTATGGAACATTTTTAAAAGTCCCAAAGTTTGCTTTTTGTTTTAAAACAGGACTCAAGTTTTTTTTTTTTTTTTTTATCTCTTGCAGAAATGAATAGGTTTGTGGTATATAATTTATATTTGGCAAAACATTACAAATGTTGCTGCTTATATTTATTGTTAATTTTAAAATATTTTAAAATTGTATTTTTAAGTTTAACATGTACTTTGATTATTTTTTTATCTATCTTTATACAAATAAATAATACAGGAAGCACTTACTTATCTATTTACAGATATTTATAGTACATTTTTCAAAATAATGTTATTCAGAACATTTTATAAGAACTAAACAAAGCAAATAAGCATAAAACAAATATACATTGAAGTAAAACTGACTGGGAATTAAAGTGCAAGCCTATAAAAGGTATAAAATAAGGTAATAGAATATCTTATGCTGCTTGAAATTCTTGGTTTGGATGGTTTAGAAGAGGGGTGTCAAACTTGATTTCATTGAGGGCTGCATCAGGATTGTGTTTGACTTCAGGGGGTTGGGTAGGCATGGCCGAGGTGGGCATGGCTGGACCAAGTTCTGTTTTTGCTGGCAAAGAGCTGCAGCGGGCTGTTGCAGCCAAAAACAGAGCTTGGGAGGAGCACACACAGTATTCCTGAGCTCTGTTTTTGCTGGCAGAGGCACCACGGGTAGCCCTGCAGGCTAGATCTAAGCACCTTGAGTTTGACACCCCTGGTTTAGAACTACAAAGCTTGTAGTCATAGTTAGGTATCGCGTACAAAATTGTACATAGCAATACAACATGTAAATGACCTTTTAAAGCTTTAATTGTAATGTAACACAGGCATAAAATAATTTTAAAGTTAATGTAAACTGTTCTAAGCTCGATCATAAAAAATGATTTTTGTAACAGAAATGTCAAAATCTGGAATATCTTATCTGATTCGATTGTCTCAGCCATTAACTTTCAGTTTTAATTCTAATTTAACTTCTGTGGACCTCACTCCATATTTAAGAGGTCCCTAAGGGGGCGTGCATAAGTGTACTGGCGTGTCTATTATCCCTGTCACATTTTGATTTACTTGTTGTCTTTGTTTGAATTTGTAATTTTTGTTTGATAAATAAATAAAAATCAATCAATAAATAAAAACAAATAAAATGATTTTCACTTGGCACAGGAAAATTAATAAACATTGTGCCAGGTAGAAGTTGTTTAGTGACAGTGTTCACTATTACTCACAGTCTCTGAGCAAGACTCACATTTTGTCTCCTAAAGTGAGATGGAGAAACAATATCAGGAAAAGTCCATCCACTAACATTTTTTAAAAATTACAACATTAATGTATTTAGTTTGTGACTGGTACTATTTCCTTAAATCATCTGTGCTTGCATAGTAGAAATATGTGACCATGCTGATTAAATAATATAAATGCAAACAAAATCCCATCCTGCATTATTTCTAGGTTAGTGCCTTTTCCCCCTTCACTACCCTTTTAGTATAATCCAGATCTTTGGCCTAGAAAGCAGTGTATTAAATAAATGAATAATAACATGTAAGCCAATTGCATAAACTAATATCTATTCATGCCTGAGAAGATTTCCTCTCTGATCTTATAGAGAGGTATGTTTCAGAAAGATCTAGACCTGTAGATTTTTTTCTGATAAATTTAGAAATGTTAGCAGCTAGTGTCTCTAATGTTCCGGGGTCAATCTGATGAATTTTACAACCATCTGGCAATCTTTTGGATACAAAGACCTTTATGAACCCTTCTCATTACACAAAATGGGCAAAACTGTGTCATACATTGGAGAGATTTTTCAAGGTTTTTCTTTTGCTTTGTTTTTTTGTGGGACGAGGCATTTGCATCTTTGGGGTCAGATAGGGCTCTGAGGCCATGAAGAAAGAGTTTGAGACGTCTTTGTGGCCCTAAAGCCTCAGGCAGTCCACTCTAATACTTGAAATAAATAGCAAAAAAAAAAATGTTTGCACCTCAGCATTTTCTTGCCTCTATCTCATCAATATTGTTTTATCCAACTTTAAACCATAGTGTTGGATATCTCTAGAAAGTTGTGAAAGGAACAATCAAAGCAAACCACTGTCATGATATTTACAAGCTAACCTCGTTATATAAAGAAGCTTCTCTATCTTTGGTATTTTAAAAATAAAATATTTCTGTTTACAAATTCCCTGTCTGATGCTCTTTACTTCATGGGAAACATTGGACTTAACTGTGTACACAACTATAAATAACTAAGTATAAGTGTTTTGGGGAAAATAATTTTTGGATGATTGCTTGCATGTAAATGCAGCCAAAATCTATGATCTTATTTTTGAAAGAAAAAAATGAAGCCATGAAAATCTTAATAAGTAGGGAAAGTTATTAAATACTGAATTCTTCCAATCTTTCCCCAAGCAATTTGGAGAAGATGTTTATAGGTACCGCCTATAAAAGTAAATGGTACCGCCCCAGGCACCTGATGGACCCTGATAGGTTCCTGACGGAGCTTGGGCCATTTCCCGAAGCTCGCACACACGACTCGGTTGAGGGCTTGGTTGCCACCTGGGATAGGGTGGCTGCTGGAGCCCTCGACCGAGTCGTGCCCTTGCGGCCTCTGACCCGGTGCCGATCCCATTTGGCTCCTTGGTTTTCTGAGGAGCTAAGGGAGATGAAGCGCCGGAAAAGACGCCTAGAGAGTAATTGGAGGGCTAGCCGCTCCAGATCTGACCGAACACTACTACGATCTTATATTAAGACGTATTTAGTGGCGATAAGGATGGCGAGGAGGTCTTACCTCTCCACCCTTATTGCATCCGCGGAAAACCGCCCAGCCGCCCTGTTCAGGGTGACCCGCTCCCTACTTGAGGTGGGAGCGCGGGAGGACCCCTTGCAGAGGCGGGCTGAGGAGTTTTCTAGGTTTCTGCAGGACAAAATCGCTCAGATCCGGGACGAGCTGGACTCCGATTGGACATCTCCGGGCGGGGGGGTGGGGGTGGATATCGGTGAGGTCAATTGGGTTGAGTTCGACCCTGTTACTTTGGAGGACGTGGACAGGATACTGGGGGGGCTTAATGCCACCACCTGTTTGTTGGACCCGTGTCCCTCCTGGCTGGTTCTGGCCACGCAGGAGGTGACACGAGGCTGGTTCCAGGGCATTATAAATGCTTCCTTGAGAGAGGGGCTGCTGCCTGCTGCCTTGAAAGAGGCGGTGGTGCAGCCCCTCCTCAAGAAACCGTCCCTGGACCCAGCATTGTTAACGAATTATCGTCCTGTCTCCAACCTTCGTTTTGTTGCGAAGGTTGTTGAGAGTGTGGTGGCACGTCAGCTCCCGCAGTACCTGGATGAAGCGAGTTATCTTGACCCCCTCCAATCGGGTTTCAGGCCCGGGCACAGCACAGAGACGGCTTTGGTCGCGTTGGCTGATGATCTCTGGAGGGCTCGGGACAGGGGTTGTTCCTCTGTCCTGGTCCTGTTAGATCTCTCAGAGGCTTTTGATACTGTCGACCACAGTATCCTATTGCGGCGGTTGGAGGGGTTGGGAGTGGGGGGCACCGTGTTGTGGTGGTTCACCTCCTTCCTCTCAGACCATTCGCAATTTGTGTTGACAGGGGGGCAGAGGTCGGCCCCGAGGCCCCTACTGTGTGGGGTCCCTCAGGGGTCGGTGCTCTCACCCCTGCTGTTCAACATTTATGTGAAGCCACTGGGCGAGATCATCCGTGGCTTCGGGGTGGAGTTCCATCAGTACGCTGATGATACTCAGTTGTACATCTCCACCCCGGGCCACCCCAACGAAGCCGTCGAAGTGATGTCCCGATGCCTGGAGGCCGTGCGGAGTTGGATGGGTTGTAACAGGCTTCGTCTCAACCCGACCAAAACCGAGTGGCTGTGGTTTCCTGCGCCCAGATACAGCCAGCTGGTTCCTTTGCTGGCTGTGGGGGGAGAGGTTTTGACCCCCGTGGAAAGGGCGTGCAATCTGGGCGTCCTCCTGGATGTACGGCTGTCCTTAGAAGAGCATATTGCAGCCGTCGCCAGGGGGACTTTTTATCAGATTTGTCTGATCCACCAGTTGCGGCCCTTTCTGGATCTGGGCGCACTTTGCACAGCCACTTCCGCCCTCGTTATCTCCCGACTGGATTATTGCAATGCTCTCTACATGGGGCTCCCCTTGAAGAGTCTCCGGAGGTTGCAGTTGGTCCAGAATGCAGCCGCGCGGGTGATTGTGGGTGCCCCTCGGAGCTCCCACATTACACCGCTTCTCCTCAGGCTGCACTGGCTTTCTGTGGCCTACCAGATTTGATTCAAGGTGGTATTGACGGTATTTAAAGTGCTCCATGGCTCAGGACCTGGGTACTTACGGGACCGCCTACTGCCATCGTTAACCTCCCGCCGCCCAGTACGCTCCCACAGGGTTGCCCTACTTGGGGTACCGCCGCCTGGCTGCTGTCGGCTGACGGCCCCGAGAGTTCGGGCTTTCTCTTGGGAGCTCCCTCCCTATGGAATGATCTCCCCCCCGGAGATACGGGCTATGACGGATATCCTGACCTTCCGGCGCGCAGTGAAAACCCTATTTTTTAAACAGGCTGGCCTGGCCCAGTAACTGTGTTTCGGGTTTTAATTCAATTTTAATTGGGGTTTTATTAGTTTTAATTTTTAATTGAATTCCTTGGATGGACACAGCCGGACCAAATTATTTAATGTATTTTTAATCGTATTTATTGTATATTTATGGTGTATTTTTAGTAGGCTGTACACCGCCCCGAGTCCCTTTTTGGGAGAGGGAACGGTATAAAAGTTTAATTAATAAATAAATAAATATAGAAAATTGCACAGCAAGGCAAAACAATTCAAAGAACACAATGAACACTATTTCTCTTATAAATATCTGAAAGAACTAGCAGTTGAATGCAAAAGTTTTGTTAACAGTGCAATTTAAAGTTACAGTGGAGTTACAAAAACAATACATGTGTAAACATTTGTATCATATTTCAGAAATAATTATGTGTATCATTTATTGTGATTTGTACATTAAAAACCATAAT
The DNA here is from genome assembly GCA_023653725.1 of Bungarus multicinctus. Taxonomy (NCBI): domain Eukaryota; kingdom Metazoa; phylum Chordata; class Lepidosauria; order Squamata; family Elapidae; genus Bungarus; species Bungarus multicinctus. The sequence goes on from CM042844.1 coordinate 37,137,627, forward strand.
GAACACATCCTTATTTTCATGTAAACTTTTCTATAGACTGCCAAAAAAAAAAACCCAACAACCTTGGGTATGTATACTGAAAACTGGACTGTCATTCATACACATCTGTTTGTGGAATTATTAGGGAAAACCTAGATTTAACACAAAGATTTTATTTCATATAACTTGCAAATGTTAATATTATCAGAGTGGTATTTTAATGACTCAGAAAACAGTAAAACATTTTGTGATGGGATAGAACAAATCCATAAATATATGAAACAAATTGACTATGGCTAACAAGATGTGTTAAGACAGGACAAGCAGCCCCAAAAAATTACATTGGTGAAAATCTATAATACACCACTGGCTCTCTACACATGTAATTGAATAAAACTGGAAGCAGAATTTTGACAAAACTGAATGCTGAAAACTGATATCATGCTTGATCTCTGGAGTCCCAGTAAGTGGTCTCAGATAATTTAATGTCCAGAGCAGACAGCATAAGTATATATCAAGGTCAAAAACTATTTCCTTTGCTTGCTACTATAACTCTCCTTTTCTTAACTACCATAATTCTCAAGAGATTCCTTTTCAGGGTCATAGCCAAAACAAATGACAGGAAAAGTTCTACATGTGGAAAAAGAACTGACCTACTATAGAGTGTTAACTAATAAGAGGAAAAACAATTTTATTTTCTGATTCTCCATCATATTTGAAACCCAAGATTTGAGAGTCATCTTTAACAACCAGTAACAAGCATAGATCCAAATACTGAATAATCATTTTCCTATCAGTAATGATTCCTCAGTAGTCATTACTTTTTCAACAAACCACTTTACATTTTTCAAAATGGCTGGAATATTTCCTACTATTCAATCTTTCTCACTGAGAGGATTCTACTTCAGTAGTGATATTGGCTTAGATTTAGATTACATTACCAGATTCTGACCTGTTAAAAATCATTTGAACAGATACTAGACTTGATCTTAGCCAAAAGGCTAGGCTGTAATAGTTTAGATTTATACATGCATAGGCTATAACCCACCATTATAATAGTATATGTTACATTTTTTATTCTAGAGAATTCTTATGTTACCTTTTTATGTCACCCATTTTATTTTACTTTTGTGTTGTATATTTTCATTTTTTTCTGGTCATTGACCAAATCAACAATATTATCAAATGGACAAATAATTGAAGGCTGTTTATTCACACATTATACAGCTATTAAAATTTTGGAATATTTATTATCCTGCTATGATTGTTCATTTGCATATGTACAAATACAGAAATCCACTTAGGGTCCTACTCAGCAATTACTTGTGTATTAGAAGATATTATTTTATTTATTTTTATTTAATTTGATTTGTCAATCACTTACAAGATAATAGGTATAAGTATACACATAGCAATGAATACATGAAATGGGTACATATAAGAAAAATAAAAGAAACAATAGGACAGGGATGGAAGGCACATTTGTGCGCTTATGCATGCCCCCTACAGACCTCTTAGGAAAGGGATGAGGTCAATAATAGACATTCTAAGGTTTAAGTTTTTGGGGTTTGGGGAAGAGACCACAGAGTCAGGCAGAGTGTTCCAGACATTGATCACTCTGTTGCTGAAGTCGTATTTCCTGCAATCAAGTTTGGTACGGTTAACCTTGAGTTTGTATCTATTGTTTGCTCTTGGGTTGTTATGGTTGAAGCTGAAGTATTCATTGACAGGTAGGATATTGCAATGTATGATTTTATATACTATACTTAGATCGTACCGAAGGCAGCGTAGTTCTATGTTTTCTATGTCTAGAATTTCGAGTCTGGTGGCATAAGGTATTCTGCAATGAGTAGAGGAGTGGAGAACTCTTCTTGTGAAATATTTCTGGACTTTCTCAACTGTGCTAATATCAGATACGTAATGTGGGTTCCAGACTGATGAGTTGTATTGAGTATTGGTCTAGCAAATGTTTTGTATGCTCTAATTAGTAGTGTGATTTACCAGAGAAAAAGCTACGTAGGATTAGGTTAACAACTCTTAATGCCTTTTTGGCTATGTAATCACAGTGGGCTCTAGCACTTCATTAGAGATCATTACAGATGAGTACTCCAAGGTCCTTGACAGAGTTTGGATCATCAACAAGGTCTTGCCTATTCAGCTTGTATTTTATTTTCTGATTTTTTTGCCAATATGTAAGACAGAGCATTTATTTATTGAGATTTGAAGTTGCCATTTATTTGACCATTCTGATACATAGTCAAGATCGTTTTGAAGTGTAGCAGTATTGTCTGTGGTATTGAACAGCTTTACATAATCAGCAAAGAGAACACAGTTGCTCTTAATATGATCACAGAGGTCATTTATGTAGAGTATGAAAAGAGTTAGTCCTAGAACATTGCCTTGGGGGACACCACTTTTGACAGGTACAGAATTTGATAGGACACTCCCAATTTTGACCATTGTTGTCTGTTTGAAAGGAATGCTTCTATCCAGTTATGCAGTTGTCCAGAGATACCATAAGATTTTAGTTTTAGGAGTAGTTTGTCGTGTATCACTGCATCAAAGGCTTTACGAAAGTCTATGTAGATTGCGTCTATTGTTTTCCCCTGATTGAGTTGTGTAGTCCATATGTTTTTGCAGTGTAAGAGTTGCAGATTGCATGATAGTTTTTTTCTGAAACGAAATTATTTATTAGAGAGTAGGTTGTTTGTCTCTAAGTAGTGGATAATGGATTGGTTAATATTTGATTCCATGACTTTACAGGTGACGCAGCATAAGGAGATTGGTCTGTAATTTTCAACTAGGCTGGGGTTTCCCTTTTTGAAGATGGGGATGACCATGGCTTTTGACCATACTTTTGGCAAGGAGCTGGTCCTGAAAGATTTTTCAAAGATTATGCTTAGAGGTTCTGCTATGGCAGTGGATAGCCTTTTTAAGAAGTAGGCACATATTCCATCTGATTGAATAGATAGAGATGATTTTAGATTGCGTAGTGCTTTTTCAACATTATCCTCTGTAAAATCGATATGTATTAGATCATTGTAGTTATCTATGGTTCAACTAGGAAATACTGGGCATGATCCATTGCTGTTTACAAATACTAAGTCAAAGAATGTGTTAAAGAGGTTGGCTTTAATGGTGTCATCATTGCAGTCTTTACCATTAGGTCCTTTCAGGGGTGGGATTGACCTTGAGTCTTTTAGTTTGTTGTTTACAAAATTGTAGAAAGTGTGGGTGGAATTGGTGCGTAGAAGGTTTTCCTCTTGTTTAATGTGATAATTGGTGCATTCAGTCTTTATCTGGTGGCATAAATTTTTGTATCGGCTTTTGAAATTGGCAACGTGTTTTGTTCAGATTTGTTTTTCCACCAGAGTGATCTCTTTTTGGACTGAAGTTTCCTTATTGTTATGGGTAATTTGTTTTTTTTTTGGGGGGGGGGGAGTTGTTATTGGTACATATAGCTTGATGACTCTTTTGACTTCCAGTAAAAATATGTTGTAATGGTCTTCAACAGTATTGCATCCAGTGAATAGAGATTGCCAATCAAGGGATGAGAGATCATTGTCTATAAGATCATAGCTGCCTTTTTTGAAGTTCTAATTGGGACTTACATCATTGTGATGATTTTAGTGTGGGCTTATGTTGAGACAAAAGTCAATCATATTGTGGTCACTGTTGGAAAAAGGTTCTTTAGTTTGTATTCCATAAATTAAATTCAAACTATTACAGAAGATGAGATCGAGGCAGTTGTTAAGTCTAGTATTTTTGGTTACTAATTGTTCCGGTCTCAGATTTATAACAGCATTGTAGAATATTGCATGTATGGGTTCAGTTGTACATTCGTTTAGGGTCCAGTTAATATGAGGTAGATTGAAGTCACCAAGAAATATAAAAAAAAGTGTGGGCAGGATGTTGCCCATGTTAGTAGTGAATTTAGTTTGTTTACATGTTCAATGTCATAATCAGGTGCTCTGTAACATAGTAAGAATATTATTCTTATAATAATAAGTAACATAATAATAATTATGTTAATAATAATTATGTTAATAATAATTATGTTAATAATAAGTAAGATATAATAATAAAATATAATAATATAGTAATTACTTATAATAAGTAACATAGTAAGAATATTATTCTGTGACTTCTGGGGAAAAAACGGTGGATTGAAAGGGTTCTGTGAAAAGCAGAGCTGATAAGCACAGTGGAATGAAAAGCCAGTTAGGCCAATTCTTCATAATTTTTTTCTGGACAAGGAAAAGACTCAAATTTATCCGTAAGTTCTCAAGTCAGTTGTTCCTCATGCACAGATACAGCTTTCATGTTAAACATGCTTGCCTTAAAGGAGACAAAAATGGTGTCAGCCTTGGAAACCAATTTTTTACTTGGATGAACTTCGTTTCTGAGTGCTGAGTGAAATGGGGAGTTTCATTGGAATGTTGACAAATGGACATATTCCCTTTCAGGTGAAGACTTTATGTTTGTCATTTAATAATATTATAGAATGACAAAATTTTTCTTATTTTAGGTTTCATGTGTGTGTTACGCCACTAATTTCAGTGGAGAATAAAAAAGGGACAAGGGAGACGAAAAAAATACTTCGCCAGGAGATGAATGTCTATAGCTGAGGAGTCTTTATAAGTTCTTTAACTAATGATTTATCAGTTAGGCATTAGATTTAGATGGATGTAAGATATATGAGCATTTTAAAAGAAATAAAAAGTTTAATTGTTAAAATAAAGTTGTTTATTCTCTGTTGTTTATGATACCTTATTAATTATAGTTTCTTAATAAAGTATTGTAATATGTATTTTATTATCATTTAGATTGAATTTGCAATGCAAGCTGTGATCTATATCTCTGAAAAATGGTATATAAATACCTTTAACTCATTAACATGCTGATAAATATACTCACTTATTACTTTTTTCACCTCTGCGCAGCTATAGCTATTCTCATTGAACATTAGTAATCTCAAGTATCAAACTTAACTTATTTCACATTCGAGGTAATTATAATTTATAGTTTATTTTCTTTATCTCAATTTATAGCAAAAAAAAATAAGCCTACCATAAAGTAGCAGCAGAATATGACACTTGATGTTTATCTACTAATAGAGTCTACTGGTAGTATTTCAATTTTTCTTTAATATTCTGGTCAAATCTTTCCTTGAGTCTTAAGCAATTGCTCCTGGAATATATTATGAAAAGTATATTCAAGATATTTATTTATTTATTATTTCAATTTGTATACCGCCCCCTCTCCCAAAAAGGGACTCGGGGTGGTGAAGAGCCACAATGAAAACATACAATCAGAAAAGTTAAAAAAGAGTTTAAAAATTAATTAAATAGATGGCTAAGACCAATAAAACCCATAAAAAATTAAAATCAAATTAAAAACCCTACTCATAACGTTATGCCAGACCGGCCTGTTGGAAAAGGTGGGTCTTAAGTGCTCGTTGGAAGGCCTGTACATCAGTAATGGCTTGCATCTCCACCGGTAGCTCATTCCAAAGGGAGGGTGCTCCCACAGAGAAGGCCTGCACCCTCAGGGTCGCCAACTGACATCAGCGAGCCTGCAGCACCCCAAGGAGTCCAACCCTGTGGGAGTGCACTGGCCGGCGGGAGACCGATGGTGGCAGCAGGCGGTCCCGCAAGTACCCATGTCCCAAGCCATGGAGCGCTTTAAAGATGGTCACTAGCACCTTGAATCGCACCCGGAAGGCCACTGGAAGCTAGTGCAGCTTGCGCAGGATTGGTGTAATATGGGAGCTCCGAGAAGCCCCCAATATCACCCACGCAGCCGCACTCGGCACCAGTTGAAGCCTCTGGATGCTCTTCAAGGGAGCCCCATGTAGAGAGCATTGCAATAATCTAGGCAGGAGGTAATGAGAACAGAGGTGACTGTGCGCAATGCACCCCAATCCAGAAAGGGCCACAACTGGTAGATCCTACGGATCTGATAAAAAGCCCTCCTGGTGACGGCTGATATATCATCGTCCAATGACAGCTGCCCATCCAGGAGGACTCCCAGTTTGCGCGCCCTCTCCATGGGAGCCAAGATTTCACTTCCCATGGTCAGCGATGGAATGAACTGACTGTATCTGGGCGCAGGGAACCACAGCCACTCTGTTTTGGTCGGGTTGAGCCGAAGCCTGTTGACCCCCATCCAACTCCGCACGGCTTCCAGGAACCAGGTCATCACTTCAACGGCTTCGTCAGGGTGGCCCAGGGTGGAAATGTATAGCTGAGTGTCGTCAGCATATTTATGGAACTCCACCCTGAAGCCACGGATGATCTCTCCCAGCGGCTTTACATAAATGTTGAACAGCAGGGGCGAGAGCACAGACCCCTTAGGCACCCCACAACACAAGGACCTCTTCCCCCCTGCCAACACAAATTGTGAGTGGTTGGAGAGGAAGGAGGAGAACCACCGTAACACGATGCCTCCCACTCCCAGTCCCCCCAACCGCCCCAATAGGATACTGTGGTCGACAGTATCAAAAGCCGCCAAGAGATCTAATAGGACCAGGACAGAGGAACAACCCTGTCCCGAGCCCTCCAGAGATCATCTACCAGTGTGACCAACGCCGTTCAAGGCCTGAAACCCGATTGGAGGGGATCTAAATATACCGCTTCCTCCAGGTGCTGAGGGAGCTGTCATGCCACCACACTCTCAACAACCTTATATCTTTCTACCTGAAACAACATTAATTTGGCAGTTAATTAACATTGAAATAAGATTAATCTTTTGCAGTTCACTATCTATGAAGAACTGTCCTAAAACTTGCTGACATAGACCAGTTTCAAAACATACCAAATAAGTTTCTTGTTAAGAAAAAATATCCACAGCGATTCAGAATATTTTCCCCAACTGTACCATAAAGATTTCTTGTTGGACTCTTTTTTATTACCTCCTATTAAATGACATTCATGGCCAAATAAATTGTGAACCAAAGAAGTCTAGTTCTATAATAGCCCTAATCCACATTTGAACTAGCTATAGTTCTGGATATTTTATAAGAAAGCTATTCTTGGTTTTTATACAAGTAAATATTCTGGGAGTACCTATTATAAAGTGCATTATTGTTCTTAACCCAAGTTTCCATCCTTAAAATATGAACATATTTTAACAAGGCATGCACACCCCTAACTATTCAATTCCAACCACAACTGGCCTTAAATGCAAGCTATTCAATGCAAGAAGCCTTGTAAATAAAATACCTGAATTTCTCCTCTTACTAAACATGGCTAAATTCGACATTATATTTGTCTATGAAACATGGCTCAATGCATCTCTCCCTAACTCCATTACCACAGTAAGAGACCATCATGTTTACCGATCAGATTGTGAAATTCGTAGAGAAGGGGCTATTGCTATCTTCTATAAAAAGTCCCTAAATCTAAAAAACATTCAGGTTACCCAGCAGTTTGCTATTCCTGAGACCATCGTCTGTGAACTGTCCTTAAATATCATATTTCTGTTCTTACTATGTCACAGAGCCCCTGATTGTGACATCGAACATGCAAACAAGTTAAATACACTACTAACATGGGCAGCATCCTGCCCACACACTTTTATTTTTCTTGGTGACTATCTCACATTAACTGGACCCTTAACGAATGTACAACTGAACCCACACATGCAATCTTCTACAATGCAGTAACAAATCTGGGACTAGAACAACTAGTAAACAACAGCACTAGACTTAACAACTGCCTCGATCTCATCTTCTGCAGTAGTTTGAATTCAATTTATGGAATACAAACTAAAGAACCTTTTTCCAACAGTGACCACAACATGATTGACTTTTGTCTCAACATACAACCACACAAAAATCATCACAACGACGGAATTCCCAATTATAACTTCAAAAAAGGCAACTATGATCTTATAAACAATGATCTCGCATCCCTTGATTGGCAATTTCTATTCTCTGGATGCAATACTGTTGAAGACCATTACAACGTATTTTTACTTGAAGTCAAAAGAATCATCAAATTATATGTACCATTAACAACTTCCAAAACCAGAAAAAACAAATTACCCAAAATAATAAGGAAGCTTCAATCCAAAAAGAAATCACTTTGGCAAAAAAACAAATCTGGTCATGTTGCCAACTTCAAAAGCTGATACAAAAATTTATGCCACAAGTTAAAAACTGAATGCAACAATTATCACATTAAACAAGAAGAAAACCTTCTACGCACCAATTCCAATTCGTGCTTTCTACAATTTTATAAACAACAAACTAAAAGACTCAAGGTCCATCCTACCTTTGAAAGGACCTAATGGTAAAGACTGCAACGACGACACCATTAAAGCCAACCTCTTTAACACATTCTTTGACTCAATATTTGTAAACAGCAATGGATCATGCCCAGTATTTCCTAGTTGAACCACAGCCAACTACAATGATCTAATACATATAGATTTTACAGAAGACAATGTTGAAAAAGCACTACGCAATCTAAAACCATCTCTATCTATTGGACCGGACAGAATATGTTAAAAGTAGCTTCTTAAAAAAAGCTATCCACTGCCATAGCTGAACCTCTAAGCATAATATCTGAAAAATCTTTAAGGACCAGCTCCTTGCCAAAAGTATGGACACAAGCCATGGTCATCCCCATCTTCAAAAAGATAGACTCCAGCCTGATTGAAAATTACAGACCAATCTCTTTATGCTGCGTCACCTGTAAAGTCATGGAATCAATTATTAACCAATCCATTATCCTCCACTTAGAGACAAACAATCTACTCTCTAATAAACAATTTGGTTTCAGAAAAAAAACTATCCTGTAATCTGCAACTTTTACACTGCAAAAACATATGGACTACAAAACTCGATCAGGCCAAAGCAATAGATGCAATCTACATAGACTTCTGTAAAGCCTTTGATTCAGTGGTATATGTCAAACTACTCCTAAAACTAAAATCTTATGGTATCTCTGGACATCTGCATAACTGGATAGAAGCATTCCTTTCAAACAGACAACAAATGGTCAAAATTGGGAGTGTCCTATCAAATTCTGTACCTATCAACAGTGGTGTCCCCAAGGCAGTGTTCTAGGACCAACTCTTTTCATACTCTACATAAATGACCTCTGTGATCATATCAAGAGCAACTGTGTTCTCTTCGTTGATGATGTAAAGCTATTCAACATCACAGACAATAATGCTACCCTTCAAAAAGACCTTGACTATGTACCAGAATGGTCAAACAAATGGCAACTTCAAATCTCAACAAATAAATGCTGTGTCCTACATATTGCAAAAAGAATCAGAAAATAAAATACAGGCTGAATAATCAAGACCTTGTTGATGATCCAAACCCTGTCAGCGAACTTGGAGTACTCATTTTAAATTACCTAAGTGCTAGAGCCTCCTGTAACTACATAGCCAAAAAGGCATTAAGAGTTGTTAACCTAATCTTATATAGCTTTTTCTCTGGTAATATTACATTAATAACTAGAGCATACAAAACATTTGCTAGACCAATACTCGAATACAGCTCATCAGTCTGGAACCCACATTATGTATCTGATATTAACACAGTTGAGAAAGTCCAGAAATATTTTACAAGAAGAGTTCTCCACTCCTCTACTCATTGCCACCATACCTTATGCCACCAGACTCAAAATTCTAGACTAGAAAACCTAGAACTATGCCGCCTTCGGTCCGATCTAAGTATAGTATATAAAATCATACATTGCAATGTCCTACCTGTCAATGAATACTTCAGCTTCAACCATAACAAGCCAAGAGCAAACAATAGATACAAACTCAAGGTTAACCACACCAAACTTGATTGCAGGAAATATGACTTCAGCAACAGAGTGATCAATGTCTGGAATACTCTACCTGACTCTGTGGTTTTTTTCCTTAAACCCCAAAAACTTTAACCTTAGACTGTCTACTATTGACCTCACCCCTTTCCTAAGAGATCTGTAGGGAGCATGCATAAGCGCACCAACGTGCCTACCGTCCCTGTCCTAATGTTTCTTTTATATATATATAGCAGGTTCTGCTAAAGCTAAGCTTCTTGAGTAATGTTGTAGTGGTTGTATTTGGATCATTTATTTCAGAGATGCTGCAGATTTAGAACAAGAGAAAATAAGTAATGAAAGAGGCAATGTGTTGGTTCAGTTTCCCAAATGACAGAATAGAATAGAAAATTTTAAAGGCAAAAAAGCCAGTAAGTGAAAATGGATTAAAGCTCTGCCAGGGAAAGTAATGTCATATTTTTATTACTATTCTAATATTCATAGGTATGATAGGCCTTGGAGAAGTATTCTGCATATACAAACACAGATGCATCACCTTATTTCCCTGTTTAACATTGAGAACAGATTATCTTTTGGTATTTACTGTGTTTGCATGGTAGATCTCATGATTACTGTATATACAATTAAACATCTGAAAAGACACTAAACCTGATTGTCAGAGCCAACATTAGAATTAATAAAACATGACCTGAATCACTGATTAATTCTGTGGAAACCAAACAGGCTTATTGCCTTTAATGTATCTATTTAATCTTTTCCTTTTCAAAAGTTAGCTGCTACTAATATCCACTATTTTGCATATTTAAAAGTCACCCAGTAGTTGCTCAAACTGACAGAATATTATCAGATCAGCAAAGTGAATGATGAATTTGATTCAATTTCATTCAGAAATGATTCAGAGTTAAATAAATGGAACATAGTGATAATAAATGCACCGATTCAGATTTCCATTGAACGTTTCAGTAAAAAAACACAATGCATATGTTTTTGGAATTTATTAGACCAATGTCTGTGATAGCAAAATTACCTATGGTGACATGAAAGATTTGAAATATAAACAAAGAAAGCTTTTCACACCGGATATACTGAACAAGGTCTCTAGCTGAGCTACCTATCTTTTTTTATGTCTCAGTGTTTTATTAATAATTCTTTTCTCCTAAATATAATTGTGGTTTGGTGGGCTAACGGTAAAGAAAGGAATCTAGCATGTACAATGTTTATACTACAATTAAGAGCTGTACATTAATTCCTAGTGTTCTGACTTTTTGTGCTACAGGCAGAACAGATGGCCAGATATTTCTAGTCACTAAAGCATTTTTACAGATGTGCTGTGTGCAATCTTAGAACTAAGAAAAAGGAAATGTTTAAAACAGCTGGCAATCAGACTACAGCATTTCCAAAGACCAAGTTAGATATGAAACATCCACAATCCAGCACAATTCAATGTTCCATTTCCATAACAATGAACTGGATTAAACAGTTATTTTAAAGATCTGGAAAAAATCAAGTGTTGATTTGGAAAAGGACACCAGCTTTCCTTTATGCCCTTTTTTATTTAATACTTTCTCCATTGCTTGGCTATAGCTATGTTATTTTAAATAACTATAACTTATTTGAGGATAAATAAACACACACACACAAACAAACATTTCTACATTCAGACAAGAACTACTTGAAAATGAATGAATTAATATATGTAATGCTAAAGCAGTGTTGGATCCTTAAGACTGGCTTGCCAAGTTTTAATAATGGAACAGTTTGCTGCTATGTTGATCTCCTGTTGTTATCTATGGTTCTGGACTCCAATCCAAATATCCAAACCTACTTTGATATTTATTTGTCTCTTTGCCCTTGGAGTTTTAAGAATAACAAGTTATTAAAGAAGTACAATTAAGTCCTCACACATAGTGATGACATCTAGACAACCTTAGCTGATCTCAAAATAATTGAACAGGATCAGAGCTGCGTAGCTATTGACTAAGATATGAGATTATCAAAGGCTAGACCGGAAATGTATAAATAATGTAGAAGGTATCAATGACATTTTAAAAAAAATGTATTGATGCTAAAAACTTACACAGATCTATCTGTGCAATCAGCAGAAACTGAAATTTACTCAAGGGATTCCTTGCCATGAATTCTTAATATTCTCCATGTTCGCCATCAATTTTATGAACATTCAATTGATCATAAAACTACATATTTTAGCTTCATTAAATTTGATATATATGAAGTAAAAGTAATCACCAGGACTATTCCAAATTTGGTACAAATTACTTAAGGTTTAGGTATGATATAATGGTTTAAAAACTTAATGACCGATCATGTGGGATATAATTTGGGGGAGGCAGGATATCAAGAATAAAAAAAAATGTGCTATTTTTTTTTAGTGAAAATTGTTTTTAAAATTCAAGTTGATCCTAGTCAATTGCTTTGTTAAAAATCAAAATAATCTCCTCAACATTTACTTTGATTTATCTTTTAATACATTATTTTAAATTTAATTTTAATTTTACTTAGGAAATAAAGATAAGAAAAACTAGTTTAGAAAATAAGTCAGAAAGTTAGAATTGTATTAAAGGATTATTTTATAAACATTGTAGCATAAATTGTTAGAAGTGAGCTTGATTTCCATCAGCTATTTATTTGTAGGGAAACTGCTGATAACCTTATGGTTTGCTTTCTGAATCAATATCTGTTAATTTTTTAATTACATTAATAAAGTACATGATTTTTAAAGGAAACTTTTTATATGGCCCAAAACTTGTAACATAGCATATAAGGCTAAATAATATCTTTGTTTATGTGAAACAAAATATAAAAAATTGGCTTAAAATTCTAAATTCCTGGATTTTGAAATGCAACTAAAAATTGGAATTAAACCATTTTATTTGAGTGTATATGCATACCGGGTGATCTTTCCCCTTGCTATAGCTGTTTTTATTTATGTCAGAAAAAGAATGCAGATGTTCCATTAAAATGTTCATTTAAATAATTTGAGATAATAGCTTGTCTGTCTGTCTGTTTGTCTGTCTTTAAGTCAATTTTTAAATCCTGATGGCTATCTTTGAATCTTTGGAGTTTTCTTGGTAAAGTCTTTCAGAAGTATTTTCCATTGCTTTCTTCCTAGGGTTGAGATAAAATAACTAGCTCAGGGTCATCCAGCTTGCTTAAGGAGGAACTAGAGTTCAAGATCTCCTGGTTTCTAGCCTATTGCCTTAACCACTAGACCAGGGGTCTTCAAACTTGACAGCTTTAAGACTTGTGGACTTCAACTTGCAGAATTCCTCCTCCAGTCATGTTAGCTCAGGAATTCTGGGAGTTGAAGTCTGCAAGTCTTAAATTTGCCAAGTTTGAAGACCCTTGCACTAGACCATACTGGCATTTTCCCAGAACCTTTGATATTTAGCACAGCTGGTTGTGAGCCTGGGAACCTGAGTTATTCAATCACATTTTATTTATTTAAATTTATATAATTCAAATAAATCATCATTACTGATTGAATAACTTAAGAATTAGGGAAACTTGTAAATTTGTAGCCTATTTAAAGGACACTAGCTTTATAAATATGTCTGTATAGTCTACAGTATTTTTTGTTATTTTTTCATTACTATTTTATTATTTTATTTTATTTTGACTTCTTATCTCAAATAAGTTACTCTGGGCAACAAGCAACAAGGAAAAACAAGAAAAACCATAATAAAAAAGTAATTAAAATACATTATAAATATTTCGGTAAACCTAATCCACAAGGTCCAGCACACAGTGCTCAAGAATTTAACAATTAAAGGATAGATTGAGCTAATGTCTATTCATGTGACTGCCATTTGTGTCCTTACAAAGGACCTTTACAAAGGAAGGTCAATAGAGAAGCTGGAATTGCTTACTACTCATGATGATTCACTTAACAACTATGGCCACAAAATTGTAAAATGGGGTTCAATTTACTTAATGATTGAATCACTTAGTGACAGAAGTTCCAGACAGATTTTTTGTAGTAATTAGACATGGACTACCTGACCTGATTTCCTGTCTCTGACCTCCAGCATGAGACCTAGTCTCCTGTTTTTAGTCCACATTCCTTATATTATCAGGACATGTCTTTAAGCATATTGAATGTCATTTGAGATATTTGCTCATGCAAAGACTTCTGATACCACATAAAGTGAAGTCTGAAAGATCTTTCAGTTATTTCCTGGCATTTGCTCTGAGTTGTTTAAAAGAATCTGGTGCAGGACACTTCCCTGAATTTAACACCTTCATCCTAAGAAATATTAAATAACAAAGATCCAAGTATTAGCTTCTAAGAACTGATGAGAGGAATTTTTGAGCATAAGGCCTTGTCTTTCATGCACAGCTATATGCTATTTAAGTAGCCAATTGAAGCAAAAGGATGAAATTCCACCATGTAAAAGGACACTATTCATATTATACGTATCATAAGTTGAGCTCAATATAATATTAGTCTAGCATGTGCATCCCCTTTATACTCTACAGAAAAAGTCATCAATCATACGATAATTGATTAGAGCAATGGTAATAACTTAAACTGTAAAAGTTGCAATGATCTTGGTTCTGACGAGACCAACCAAGGCTATCCTGCACATTCATGAGCAATGCAGTTGATACTAAGAAAGAGATTGGATGCTGCCTCTTATTTATTAACTCTGTGACTATAAGTCACAATTAAGATTTGGATGCCAAACAGTTATTTTATATCTGGACCTACTTCACAAAGAAATGGGCTTCTCTTGAAGGACACTTTATCATTTTCTAAGAGCAGAAAGAACAAAAGAGCTTGTGGGAAAAGGTACATTGCTATAAATTGTCTCAGAGGAAGTCCACTAAATCCAGTTATAATTTTGTCTTTTGTCACAGCAGTCCTAGTTTTGTCTTTATGCAACAGTCCCAGATTCAGAATGGCTTCCCACTGAACCTTGAAATTGTTAAATGCCTGTTGCTTTGTGCAAACCCTCTACTTCCCAGATCATTCAGCACAGTCTAAGGTAACATTAGCAAATACATAAACAATCCCTGGTGCTCCACTCTTTCAGGTAGGGAAATAGAAAAAAAATGCTACTACTTATAAAAGTTTGATCACTATTATGTAGACTTACTCAAAACATTTGATGCTATTCAAAACTGTCAGCATATTTTGCCCTCTACTCAAAACTCTTAGAATTTGTGATTTTAAGGTAATGGCAAATAAATTTCATTCCAAATGGCATGATATAGTTACTGGGCATCAGCTTTCTCTGAAGGAACTTTTTAGAGAATACTTAAAGCAGCTGTTTTGAGTTCAAACCTTTTGGAATTACAGCAAGCTTTACAACTCTGCAGTGAAGAACTAGATTATCTGCTAACCCAAGTTATTTTACTTCCTGAGCAAAAACACAGTACTTTCCTTGCTTCAATGCATCAAAGCCAATAAAATGAACAGGTGAGTCTTATTTAACAACAGTAATGTGATATTCTCCACCATATCTGAGGATAGTGTACCATTCTGTAACACAAAGATAGTCCATATAACAATACCAAAAGGATTTGTATAGAGGATTAGGAGTAACCACTGGGAAGAGGCATAGTACATGCATCCTTCTCTGTAATGATGTGACTGGTTCTGCAAAATTATTTAGTTCAATTCCTGAAAGCTATTTTAACTGGTGCTTTATTTATAATGGTTTCCTAACTCAACTAAATGACAAAGAATAGCAGAATATAAGAAGAAATAAAAATGGGAACAGAGCACCACTATGATGTTTGCGATAGCTCTGGGGATTTTTGTCCCAACCAATTCTCATGATGTCTCCTCATTTGCATTTACAGCAATGAGATCACCATCTTAGACAAGTAAGCAGGAGGAATTTGGTATCAACATTGCCTCTCTGTTCTTTTCAGAGCCTAACATAGGTACTAGATTTGCTCAAATTATTCTTTCTTCAAATTTGTCCATTAGGCAGGTTGAGATAAATGGCTTAGATCCCATGCACCAGGAAGCCGCCATGAAATGTTATAGGCTAGAGCATGCACTAGATTAAAAGAAAACTGGTAACAATCTCAAGAGTCAAAAGGAAAAGCAAATATCATCAAAACAAGAAGGTGTGCCTGAAGAAGCCAGCACTGACTTGTCACTCGAGTTACATTTCTCAAACGGACCAAGATTTATTTATTGATCTTTATCATACCTTTGAGGACTCAACTGGCTTATACTAATGTTGTTTGTACAAGTCAGTAACAGAGATTGGACCAAGAAGAGAGTGACTTGTTAGAAATTACGTAGTGAGCTACACAATCAAATGGATCTAACCACTATTCATGTCCAATTCCTTAACCTATTACATTGGCTTTTTAGCTCACACTTATGTTATAGATCCACATAGTATTTGATAAATTTTCAACACCATTGACTGTGTCGAAAGATCCTTATGGGAATGAAGCATATTTCTTAATTTAATTTATGGTACTTATTATTTTATTCTATAGTTCTTCCTCATCTTATGTTATAGCTGTTGTTGTTTTCATGGACACTGAAGACATAGGGATTTGTTAGCGGGAGGAATTTTTATAGTAAGTTCAGAATGTGGTAGTGGTCAGACCTGTTTAGAGTTCTGGAAGCTATTTGGATTTTTGCTTGTTCATTCTTGGATGGTTCATCTGATCATTTTGCAATGATTTTGATTGTCTTGGCTTTGGATCTGGGAGTTTTGGGTTCCTGACAAATGTTTCAGTGCTGAGTCAGCTTCTGGCTGATCTGGACATTCAGAACTGGTAACAGTCATTGGGATTTTGAGGAGACGCAGCTGTGGAGAAGTTGGGATTGATGGCATTTGGAGATAGAGAATTCAAAGCCACCAAATCAGCTAAGAACATGCAATGCCAACTAGCTCCTTGGCAGAGTTCTTGTCTCAGTGATTCTATAGAAGATACTGCTAGCTTGATTTGTGACAGGACTGGACATTAGAGATCAGAACAGTAAAGAGAAGCAGTAGTAGGGTTTGTGGCAGAGTTTGTAATAAAAAGGGTGAAATTGTGCTATTAATTAACTTTTGAGAAAAATATTTGGGCTTGGTAGTGTGTGCCTTTTATAAAACCCTTAAGAAGACTTTCTTCTATGATCCTGATCCTGAGCTTAGTATGATCTGTTCTTGTGTTGTTAGGCAACTGCAGGACAAAAGCAAAAACACTTCTAGCAATGTTCCAATATATAGTGGCTCCACAAAGTAGAGAAGTCAACCTATTCTCCAAAGCACCTGAAGGTGCCAGAAGCAATGGATGGAAACTAATCAAAGAGAGAACCAAACCAGAACTAAGCAGAATTTTCCTGACAGTTAGAACAATTAATCAATGGAATGATTTGACTCCAGAATTTGTGGCTGCTCCAATACTGGAGGTTTTTAAAAAGAGATTGGACAACCATTTGTCTGAAAAGATATATGGTTTCATGCAGGCGATTGGACTGGAAGATCTCCAAGGTCCTTTCCAACTCTGTTATTCTGGTATCACATAATATGCAAGTGATTCTCAGTTGTATATCTCTGCCTCTGGTTGTCTAAGTGAACTGTCAAAGAGCCTGCAGGCTGTTAGAGTCCATATGGGGAAAAATAAGTTGCATTGCATAACCTGAAGATTTCCCTAAATTCACAACTCCTGCTTGAACAGCAGATGGTACCTTTGGCTAAGTGAATATATTTGCTATGTTTGGGGCTATCCTTGAAAATCTTTGGGCACTCTCACCTTCAGTCTCACCCTGGTGCATAATTGAGTAATATGAGTAGATATGGGCACAACTCTTCAAACCCACTATTGATACTACTACAATTGTACTGGCTCCCAATACAGTTCTGAGTACAATTCAAAGTGTTGGTTATCACCTTTAAAGCTTGACATGATAGAGCGGGGTCGCCAACCTTTTGGACCTCAGGGACCATCAAACTTATAATTTTAAATCCCAGGGACCACTAACTGGTTCTGTTGGCATTACCTAATTTGTGGGTGTGGCTTGGTGGTTATGTGACTGGCTAGGCATGGCTTGTATGTAAATATTATAAATATTTATATAAATATTGAAATTTTTATTAAAAAAGAACAACGTTTATCAAAATCAGGCAAAGACAGGCAGATTGAGTTGCTCACAGAATCATTCAGTGATCTATCTATCTGCTATCAGCTAGCTCAGTCTGTCACATAAAATTTGCTTGGCATGAGTCTGCACTGAATAATAGAACATTTAGTCCTAAGGGCAATTCAGCTGTGCTTAAAAGCAGAGCCGAAGATCTAAAGACTAGCTAGAAAGCAAGAAATCCAACCATTTCCTGCTTCCTAGCTAATCTAAATCTCCCACAGCTGACGGTTGGAAAATGGAAAAATAGCAATTTAGCGGGCAAGTTTACTCACTCCGGGTAAGGAGTGAGTGGGTGGGGAGGGTTCCTGCGGGCCATGTGGGCGGCGCAGCCTTGTGTTTCTGCTCAGCCTGGATTAATTGCTTTGGGGGGGGGGGTTCTCTGGGGGTGAGATTTCGCTGCAGCCCACCAAAATTTTATCACGACCACTGTGATAGAGGACATGATAGAGGACAGGATTGTGAAACTTCCTCTTTTTCATGCTCCATGATGAATGTATCCAATATCTCTCTTACAAAGAGCTTTCTATTATGAAACATCTCTTTATATTGATGTTTTTATTCACTGGAATGATTTCTCCTCAAGGTTAGCTATTTCCCCCCTTTAGGCCTTTTAGAAGAAATGACTAAAACTTAACTTTGTTTCCAGATATTTGGCTCTAGTTGAGTAGAAGTCCATTTTCATTGTTTTAAATTATCTTATTTGGTTTGTTTATATAATCCAAATTTTTGGTCTCCATAACCCTTTGCAATTTTGAGTGATTACACTGTTCACACTTTCTTTTTTTCATAGACACGTGAGATTTGCATTCCATTGCATTCCTATTCTGTGTTTATAGGTATTTACTTGCCCATTGGAGAAACTACCCAATATGTCCTAGTTAATATTCCTAGTTAAGGAAACAGCCTGCAGGAACATTTTTGCTAGCAGGCTGCTCTCACAAGATACTCCGTTTTGCACCATTTCTAAGATTTTATAGAAATGCTATATTTTACAAGTCATACTAGATTACTGGCATCTTTGCTATAGGTGCACTATGATAGTGGTTTTGGGCCATAGTGAGCAGAGGTTTCTCAAGTTTTTCAATGCTTAGGTTAATAATTTTAAATATTTAAATATTGATTTCTTGACAATGAGGATCGATGGAACAGTTTGCCTGTGGAGTTGTAGGTGCGCCATTGCTGGAATGGTTATCCAATCTTTCCAGAAAATATTGGATAACCATTGTTCAGGATAGTTTAAGAATTACTGCCTTGGTCAGGGGGTTGGACTAGAAGATCTCCAAGCTCCTTTCCAGCCCAATGGTTCTATTATTCCATATTCTTTTGAATTCTACCATAGCAGCATATTGAAAGGAGGGAGAATTTAACAAACCACAAAGCAAGAGTATATAAAAACATGTGGCTTACTTAATGTGCGACCTGTGTCCAGGATGCTAGAAATTCATTTGCTTTTCTTTTTATACAAAGAGGCAGTGTATTCGTTAAATAATGGAGTTTCAGTTGAAAAAGTAAGTGAGCACTTACTGGCTGGAATTGTTCAAGTATTAAAAAATTAGGTTTAATAATTGATTCTTGAAGTTGTAAACTGGGAAGCACGTAGAAAGCATTGGAGATCTGCAGATGGTGTGGGCCATGTGAAAATAGCATGGTTAGATTGAAAGCATATTGGAAATGACTTCACTTCTTCCTCATGTTTATCTTCCCAATCCAAATTCTTTTCTCTGTAGAGAACCGCTTCAACGATGTTGTATAGTAATGGATATATACTCCTGTTTAAGAATTTTAGGGCTACCTGACCTTTGTGGCAAAAATCACTATGCCAACTATATGACAAAAAAGGCTAGAGGTTTGTATTTCTTTGCTACTTGTAGGGGTCATTCAGATTAGCTCACTTGGCTAATACTAACGTATACCATGGAATAGTTGCAGAAAGATGTAATCCTGCTGCTCACACTTAGAATACAATTATGTGATTTTAAATTGAATAAAAGTAGTTGAGAGTTATTTTATGAAAGTTGTGTAGCATTGCTGAAAAGCCAGCTTTTTAAAAAAACAAAAACAAATTTATACCTTTATTCTTAGTTTGAATTGTAGAGAACTATCCTCTCATTCTGAATTCCTAGCCATTTTCTAATTAATTACAGCAAAACCCAAAGTATAATCATAGACAACCATAACATGTACATTGGTTGAAAAGTACAGTGCATAAGGAAAAAATATGTAGATTTGGTCAGTCTTAGTTGGATCTTCAATCTCATATATACAAGTCTACAACTATAGACCAAATAGTTCTTAGCAGACATTGGCCCATATTTATTCTAAATATTGTCTTACTGATGAAAGGATTGAAGCGTTCTTTTTTTGCTTAGAGTTTTAGCAGCTCAAGTTTTTTTTTCTGAAAGAGTAAAAACTTTTGGCTGAAATCTGTTCTCAGAAAAAAACAGAACTGCTCTGTGATTCCCCCCCCCCCCCCGCTCCACAATGCAGTGATATGAAGAATGCAAGAAATTAAATGTGTACAAGTATCTTCTGTTAATGAAAATCTTCCAGGAAATATGATACTTTTAAAATCCATGACTCTGCCATGTATGACTTGTACTAGGGACATTATTGTACTTTTTTAAAAAAAATCATAGGAATACATATGGAACTCAGTGTCATAAGAGGAACCGCTTCCCATATGTTTAGGTTTTAATTCCACGTGCTAAATCTAAATTCCTCAATGTTTGATCACAACATTTTTTCCTTTCTTATAGTGAGTTTTGCTGTTCATCCATCTGCATTGAGTTTTCTTTGCTTCACATGGACAATAAATTATACTTTGCTTCCTCAGTCTAATCCTTTTCATTTATTTATATTTTATGGAGGAAACATGAAAAGACTTCTCATAAAAATCCAACTGTTCTTGATAAACGTTGTCATGTGCAAATAATGGAGCCTTGTCAAGAAACAAGCTCTGCTGAAAATTTATATCTTCTAATAATAATAAAGAAAGGAACAAAATCAGAAACAAATAAGAAATCTGTTGAAAAGGATTCAAAGCACGTCTTAGTCTTTGAATCAATGACAGTAAAATCTATGTGTTAAAAAATAAAGGGGAGCAGAAAGGGAGTTAACATCCTGGAGTGACTAAAGCAGTATATTAAGTTTGTATTTCCCAGCTTGTGAACAATAACTACTGATAATAGAAAGGCAGAGGGGGAAGGAGAGAGAGAAATGAAAAAGAACCTAGCACTTGTGGATTTTATATTTTAGCAAAAGCTAGCCAGCAGAAAAAGATCATTCATCTGGACCCATCCTTTCCGTATCCATCTTGAGTTAAATGGGATAGCTCTATTCTTACTTGCTGAACACAAGCAGAATTTATGCATGACTACAAACTTTCTTAAAAATCCTTTTCCTAACTTCATTTTTAGGGACACTTGAAACCAGATCACATGTATGACTCCTGTGCCAATTCCTGATGGTAAAATACTATACTTGAAATTGTATGGCATGGCTGTTTATATGTGAACGTTGAAGATGTTACCTAGTCTATTAATAAAAGAGAACACCAAAGATACCACGGCTCAATTCTGAACATTCTTCAAAGGTTCAGAAAAAGGGGATATTTGCCAATTGAAGGCTCCAACTTCCTTTCCTCACAATTGTATCATTCCATGCAGAAGAAAACAGAAGAAAACTGTATCATTCCATACAGAAGAAAACATGTATGTTTCCCCATGTGCTTTGTGGTCCTGGGGAAGCCAGTGTACAAAGCCTTTCTTGCTGAAGCAATTCGCTCAGATGAATGTGCAAAGATCTTCCTGCAAATAGCTGCAAAGAACAAATGAAAGAAGAAAGCAATATAAAAGAATATATTTAACTCAGGGTTGAACCATGAAGTCCTTGGTGTTCTCTGAGCTTGGTTGTTTGCTTCTAAATATTTTATTACCAGATTAGGTAACATCTTCAGTATACTCATATGATTGTGCTCTTTATTAGAAGTTTGTATCTGACCCTGGTGCTCAGGGCACGATGTTGAGACATTAATGCAGACAGAATATTTTTTAAATGGTGGAGGTTTGCCTCTGTGCAGATTTCTCCCAATTGTGTGCTTTCTTTCTTTCTTTCTTTCTTTCTTTCTTTCTTTCTTTCTTTCTTTCTTTCTTTCTTTCTTTCTTTCTTTCTTTCTTTCTTTCTTTCTTTCTTTCTTTCTTTCTTTCTTTCCTCTTCTTGATGAGTTTGGAAGGGGTGGATTTATTGTCTGATGGCTGAACTTAATGATTCCCTCTGGCCAGAGATGGTATTCAGCAGGTTCTGACCGGTACTGGAGAACCGGTAGAGGAAATTTTGAGTAATTCGGAGAACCAGCAAATACCACCTCTGAATAGAGATTTTATAGTGTCCTTCCCCTGCCACGCCCACCAAGCTACGCCCACAGAACCGGTAGTAAAATAATTTGAATCTCACCACTGCCTCTGGCCTTTTTTTATTGTGCATTAATGCCAACTGATCTATGATGACCCTGTCCATGTTTTCTTGGTTGGTTGGTGGAATACAAGTGTCTAGCCATGCTGTAGAGCAAGGGTCTTCAAACTTGGCAAGTTTAAGACTTGTGAACTTCCACTCCCAGAATTCCTGAGTTAACATGACTGGAGAAGGAATTCTGGGAGTTGAAATCCACAAGTCTTAAAGCTGTCAAATTTGAAGAACCCTGCTGTAGAGCTTCTTGTTCTGTTTGGTCACTTTCTAATGGAGCTTGTAGATTTTGGACTTCAAACTTTCATCCTGAAGTGAGTAAGCAGCAGCATGGATCACTTTCATTGGCAAAGAGACCACTTGTATGCTTTCTGAAGTATTTGACACCCACATATGGTACCAAGCAAAGAGAATATCTGTAGCTATGGTTGAAATGTGGAGTCATTATTGCTCTCTTGGTTGTTTGCTTGCAGATGTTTCATTACCAGACTAGATAATGTCTTCAGTCTTGAGAGCTGAAAGCAAAGTCAAAATCATTTAATGTACAAGTGAGATCACAAGATAACAAGAATTCTAGTTTTATAATATTTGAGTTCAGCTAGACTTTTAAGGGTTTTAACTTCTTTCTACTACGTCTAGAACAAGATTTAACATGTTTCTAAGATTCGGTATTATGAAGAATCTTGGCATCTTGATTTTTTTTAAATCAGAAACCAAAATAATATATTCATTTAATCATAAATCAAGGTGAATTAATGTCCACTGTTTTTTTTTAAGAAAAAGAAACTTTTGAAGTAATTAAATTAATGTTGGACAGCTATGTCTTTATAGTTTTTCTATATTAAGATTTCCTCAATTCATTAGCTTATTTAGCATAATTTGTATAGTTTTGTCTTAGTATGTTGTATGGACCTAGTTCTCATAGTTTGTACCCTTAATATCTATGGAGATTCTCAGTCATGGTTGTTCCAAAAGCTTTTTCAAAAGAAATCATCCTCCATCATTTGGTCAGAGCTAAAGAAGTTCCAGTGATGAGAAGAGAAACATCTTCATAGAAAAAGCAAAGTCCAGTTGCCTTTTAAAGTCATTTTGGAATGCTTGTAGCCTTAAGATTTATGGCTTAGTTTTGGGTAAAATTTGGGTAACCTTGAGTAAAATTATTCATTGTTTATTTGGCAAAACATACTCAATGGCTTTTATTTTTATTTGACATTTTATTATTATTTTTTAGAAAATAAAAAAAATGCTTTGGGAGAACTCAGAAGGAAATAAGTTCTTCAACTAGAGAGAAATGGCAATGAAATCACTTATTTTTATATGTATTTCAGTCTAGAGTTTTATTCTGTTCCTGGAACTCTCATTTGAATTTTATTATATATTTTGTGGCTTTTTGTTCCTTTGGTCAATATATGATGCCAGAATTACTGTGGTAGATGGATATGACCAGAAAATGCTGGTCAATTCAGTCTTCATGGTCAACATTATGGAATGTTTGGAATAGTCAGAACTCTGATGGAACTTGATTATAATTCTGGAGCTTCAGGAAAATATTACGAAAAAGTGCAAATAAGCAGTAAAGCCAAAATAAATTATCCAGTTAATCAAGTCTAAATTTACAGCAGATTTGTTGGATCTATTATATTTTCAAAAGATTTTTTCCAAAACCGCAAAAAAATGTTTTGCAATAAGTTATCATATTAAAATATAATTACCAGTTTCTGTATAAGCAGCACAATAGTATGCTGGTGTTTTGGACATATGTCATTAGTGCCACAAACAAAATTACTGCCACAGATATGTAATTGTTATTGTCATTATTTATACAGTATTATCACAGAATAGGATCAGTTATAATAAACAAATCTATCCAGTGGTCAAATATCATGGATTGGATGGACCCAAATTTAATGATGTGTAAAAAATGAGTTGACTGTTCAGCAAGAGGTCACACATTAACATATCATGATTAATAAATACATTGGAATGTTTCATTGAGTAAAGTAAACTGATTAATAGTACATTCTTATGCCAAAAGAGTTCTCGGTGTGCTGGTTGCAGAGTGAAACAAAATTAGCAACATTAGCTCATTAGGAACATCTGGCTAGAATAGTAAAATAAATACATTTATTTAAAAGTAGCTGTTGACTCCTTTAAACAATTACAGAAGATATACATATAATTTAGTATATATGTCTAGCAACAGTTGGTGTGTGTATGTGCATGTTTGTGTATACATTCACAAATTGTTCACATATGCAGGATCTAATTTAGCTATACTAATTCCCCTTAAGTTGTGCCCTCAATTATACACTTTACAGAAAGTCATAGCCAGTCATTGCATTTCTAAAGAACAACAGAGACCTGGAACCCATGGCATTCCTTATATTTTCCCTTCTGAGGATGTGGGTTCATAAATCCAACCACAAAGGCATAAATTCAAAATTATATCCCCTCCCACTCCATTTTTCCCTGCTAGCCTTTCATTGTTCTCACAATCTGTCCCCAGTTCTGAGTAAATCTATTTTGCTGTCTACCCCATGCCCACATGATTCCATGTGCAAACTGTCAGCAGGCATGGGAGGGAGGCAAGCCACTCTCCATCCAGAAAGCAACAGATGAGAATACTTGCTGGTTCCAAACAGAGGTACAGGAAAAAAATAAATCTTCCTCCATGAAGTCTTTGATAGCTGGTTTATTTAGAAATAATTGCTGAATAAATAAAACCAAACTTCTTTCTTTTGTTGCTTGACAGGAGGGTGGATTTTGTGGAATAATATTTGAAGAGCATCTACTTCTTTAGAATTAGGCAAATGGTAATGTATGCTTAAAAAGAGTTCTTCAGATCTCTCAGAAAAATAACATTTTTATGTTATTAATTAAAGCATCTTTACTTATGTGTTAAAAGATGCTGCAGTTTTAAAGAATCAACCCTTTAACATTGATGCAACTCTTAAATTCATGCTAGCTTTTTTCAGGTTCATTAAACAAATTACAAGCAGGTCTTGTGCTCACACTGCACAAGATTCAAAATAATTCTTACAAAGCATTTTTAAAGCAAAAAGAAACTTATTAAACATATTCCTTTAAAAGTAATAAAAATATCATTTCATTTTCAGCTGTAAGTTTCTAACCTGACAATTATTGAAATACATGTAATCTAAATGTTTCCAGAATTATTTGTTTTATTTCGGGCACAGAGTTTGCAAACTATCAGATAAAGCATGTGTCCCAGAATATGCAAGGATGGGTACATGAGCATATTTCTGAATTCTTTCAAGAAAACTACCTGAGTATTTCCATATACTCAGCAAGAATTGAGCTTTATTCATAAAGTCTTTGCCTTTTACATATAAGGAAGATATATTTTGACTTGTTTGTTAATTACACATCAATTGTTATATACCATACTTTTTCCCCTTGTTGTTTTCTATCAAGAATTTCCTTTAAGGTATATTGCATCAAGACCAAAGTCACTAAGTAAATTTCCAGAGGCTTTAAAGTTTATCTTCCAGACCTTAGTTCTGATCCTAATTATTTTTTCACATTGGTTTTACATGAGCTGTGGTGACATAGTGGTTAGAATGCAGTACAGCAAGCAAAGTCACTGCTCACTCCAGGAGTTCGATTCAGAATGGCTCACAGTTGACTCAGCCTTCCAACCTTCCAAGGTCAATAAAATGAGGATCCAGATTGTTGGGGAGCAATTTGCTGTCTATAAATCGCTTAAAGAAAACTGTAAAGCACTATGAAATGATATATAAGTCTAAATGCTATTACTATTATATTGACTGTAAATGAAAAATCTGTTCATTTAACACAACATATTTTATTCTTTCAAAATTGATGATACTTGATTCTTTGTGTGTTGATATTGCCACAACTGTAAGTGTATTCTAATATTTGAAGGACCATCTCAGGTAGAACAAAAACAGGTAACTTCTCTATGTATACCAAGCTCACTCTTAAGATCCCTAACTCAGCATTTGAAAACCCAGTTAGGGCTCTTCCCTTATTTTCATACTGATATGTGTTGAAATGCAGAAGAGATAATTTCACGTGGTATAATAAGGAAGCTGACAGACTTATATATAATTATTGCTATGATATTAAGTTAATCATCCAAGAAAAATGCAGAAGATAAATGAATAATTGTTAGAACAACTTCTGTTTATTTGGCATAGTTTAACCAGCTTGCTTTTGGTGTATCGGTTGGGTGGTTAATGGAAACTTGAGCATGCAGTCTTTTATATGATTTATATATTAGCAATAAAGCATCTGAGTTAATGGAGGCACCACAGTACCATAAAGATGGAGGCATGCTTAACAAAACTTGTTAAACTTTAGTTAGGAATTAATTTTAATGAAAACACTGAATTAATAAGGGAAGAAAAAGAGCCTGAAGCACAACTATCAAATAAAAGTCTTGTTTTTGTTTGTTAATACAAATCACAAACACATAAGCCTATGAAATTAACTGAAGATAAATACATACCAGGAAAAAATATTTCCATTCACCTGCCAACTTTGACATCAAAACTGTTCAACTGCTTTCCTTCTTACAATGGTCTTTTTCATATCTGACTTCCTTCCACTAATCATAATTCAGCTCCACTTTTTTCAGAGTACTTTTGTGTGAGAACAAACCACTCTCTGTTTACCAGTCCCATTGAAGGGGTGCTATATCTCTCTCTCTGTGCAGTCTTTTAAAAATTTGGTCATTTTAAGATGAGTAGATTTCAATTCCCAGAATTTTTCAACCAGCATGCTCCAAGTTTTTTTCCCCAAATTTTGTTCTATTGTACTTTACTAATTTATTTGATTGTTTTTGTTAGTTCTTATTGTTTTTATTTTTTGTTTTAAATATGATTTTACATTGTGTAAGCTGCCTTGAATAAGCATGGGCGAATAGGCGGCAATATAAATCAAATAAATAAATAAATAAAGTTGCCAAGTTTGAACATTCTCACCAATCATACTGGTGAGAAGTGATAGGTATTAATTTATTGTATTTATATCGTACCCTTCCTATAAAATAGTGGTGCAAATGGATGGAATGCCTAGCTATCCCTCATTTTTTATTCACATTACTGTGACCTAGGCTGCACAGAGAGATAATAACTTGATTGAAATCACATAGTATCTTTGACTGAGTCAGCTCTTGTAACTGGATCTGCTGTTGTCTGACCAACAAGCTTATCAATATACTACACTCGTATGGAATAATTTTATCTGGCAAACTGCCACGTAAGTTATTGTTGAACATGAGCAAAATATCCATTAATTCATGGCCAGAATAAAAAAAATGTGCTCTGTGAAAAGTAAAGGCCATCTGATGTCAAGAAGTTGTGCATAAAGAAACACTTTTGGAAAGAATACTATGGCAGGCAGAACTATATTGAATGTTTACTTCCACTGGTAATCAAATGACATCTTGCTATGTCTTAGTTCAATTTTGAGTGCACTTTATTTGCTTTGTTTCATAGAGACATAGCTACAGCATTGATAATCAAGTCTGTCTCTCCCTTTATAGATGCATCATAAATCCTTTGTCTTTGTTATACTAGCATGCCTACTACATTGGAACTGATGAATGGATACAAATAGTGATGGATGATGGAGCATTTTACACACTGAACATATTATCTAATCAAATAGTTTCCTGCCACTGTGGATCCTATTTCAGAAAGTTTCATTCTGTTTTAAAGCAGATGAACATAACTAGTTAGAGTACCCTTCAAAAACAATTACCTATGACTTTATACATCTGTATGATACCCAGTGATATTTATATCCGCTTTTAAATACAAGTGTATACCTGTTAAAATAACAGACGTTTAGGGCTCTGGATTGATTCACCATGACTGGTTGAGGATGTAAAAGATCCTCAGTGACACAAAGTATCTTTACAAAGTTTCCATTGATTTTCTGGCTACAAATCTTTCTGGGCAGGAATTATTAGTGAACAAACCTTAGTATCTTTGCTCTGCACAGTCTTGTATCTGGAACTGCCCTTGAAAGCTTTATTTTTTTTATATATAAATGGTTAACTTTAATTGATTGCTAATCATAGTGCAAAATAATTAACTTGACATTTAAATACTTACGGTGGCTGCCTAGTTGCTTTCATGTCCATGTTAATAATCTATGTTTTTATTTTCACATCCTAAATATCTTTGAAGCTCAAATACCCAAACATACAATATAACTGATATATTTTCTATATATAATTTTGTCTGGGTTCCTTTGTCAGGAAAAGCTTGCTGAATACAAGGTCAACATTACAAATGTCTTAATGAAGATTCCCAGCTTAAAAAATGTCATAGAAGTTTGACCATTACTACCATAATTTTGATGCTAGGTTAAAATATAATTTTAAAGATGATTTTAGTTTTATTTAATATGTTATGCTTTTGATCTGCTTTCATTTGTTTTATTATGTGCTTTATCACTGGTATTTGATTGTATCATATTTTGGGCTTCATGCCTCTTGTATCCAATCTGATAACCTAGGATGAAAAATAGATTGAAATGTTCTTCATAGAAAGATAGATGTCAATATTCAGAGCACATCCCTCATTTATACAAAAGAATGATGAACTATTGAAAAACAATAATAGTGGAATATACATTACATCTTAATGTGAATGGTATATTTCTAGATGGTGAATGTTTGTGGTTAAAACTAGGTTTATAAGAAAACTAAAACCAGTGATCATTCATTTATTTAAAAAATGGAGGTCTGGTTTTCATACAATATTTTGTTATCTTGATAGAAGATGAAAAAGAAATAGACTGTAATAATTTAATACACAAAAAGCAATATATAATGCATGCACTATCAGAAAATCCTTTAAAAGTGTTCTATTCTGTCTCTAAGAACTAAATTTTCATTGAACTAAAAATCACATACACACACACACACACACACACACACACTTGGGTTTCTCAATATCTACTTGTTTAAAGACAAGTAGACAGTGACTATGGAAAAGATCAGTAGCACTTCCTCCAAATCATTTTCAAAATAGACCACCTGTAATAAAATATAC
This sequence comes from Bungarus multicinctus, assembly GCA_023653725.1. NCBI lineage: Eukaryota > Metazoa > Chordata > Lepidosauria > Squamata > Elapidae > Bungarus > Bungarus multicinctus. The sequence goes on from CM042844.1 coordinate 37,167,026, forward strand.
ATGTACACACAAAGAAAAAACATATCCATCCAAACACTTGGAAATGTGAAATTCCAAACACTTGACATTCTAGTCTTGCTTAGGCATTATAGTATATAGCCATGGTAGGAAACTTTTGGCACGCATGCCACAGGTGGCATGCAGACCCCTCTCCATGGGCACACACATTGTTGCCCCAGCTCAGCTCCACTGCACATGTGCACATGTTCTGCTAGCCAGCTGGTCTTCAGATCTCTGCCACACATGCACGGGGTAGAGCACATGGGGGTGTGGGGAACATGCATGGGGGAGCACATGCATTGGGGGGTGCATGCATAGGTTCATCATATACAGATGCCCATCATGTTAGTATTCTCATCTAGAACAAGCCTCCAAAGCACACACCAACGTTTATAAGTAGTATTCTTTCATATTGGCATTGCTGATCATCTGACTTTTTGTTATGTAATTTAAGACAATAAAAAGCACAAATTTGGCTTAATGTCTATGTTTATATCAGCTTTTAAAATATAATATTTATTAAATATTGTTTTTAAAAGGGGGATAAAAACTAATACAAAATTAAGAAAAAGTATGAAAAAGAAATAAAAAAGAAAGTTAATAATGCAACAAAGGAAAAAATAAAATAAAATAAAATTAGAAAAGAAAGGAAAAAATACATAGAGGTAGCTTCCAATCTCATTATCACATTTATATGTACAATTATAAAGTTATCTCTTACTCTATAGTTATAATATAACACGCTTCTTTCTATAATCAAAATCATATATCCTTTCCATCCATTGCTTCTTGTTCAGCCTTCAGGTGCTTTGGAGAATAGTCACTGATACCATTGAAAACTACCCGAGTCAAGCGGCTTGTTGTTCTAGCTTATATTGTCAAGACTCATTTTCAGTAGTTCTGCAAAATTTCAGCAGAGACATTTGCAACTTTATTTCACTATTCTTGATGTTAGCCCAAAAGCTGAGAAGCTTTGCTTGAGATGCTTAAAAATTTAACCTGAAATCACCTTCACGCAGGCATAAGGTTTTTTCCTCCTAGATCTTAATAACATCAGATTCTCCTGAATATGCTAGTAGTTCTCCTATGTTTTCGTATCAGTTAAATACATAAAAACTCCACTGAATATAGTAGTAGAATACAAGAGATATCTGTCAAAAATATTGGGGAAGTCAGAGTCTGTGAACTTCTATGGCTCATTGATATATAGAAGATTACTAGTGATCCTGTGAACTGTCTTCATCTTTATTTCCTGATTTTTAAAAACTTTATTTTTTATTAATCAAATATATATTTGTCAGTTTTATGAATATAAAATTAGAATACAATTCATCTAAGCATTGAAACATTTTGATAAAAAGACAAATTAGGTTTAAACATTATATGTGCAAAAGAATAATTCTATGAAACTCCAGGAAGTTAAGATAATTGTATTATTTAGACAGAAATGCATACCAATCTCAGTAACCAAAATTCTGGGCAAAAAGATGTATTTTACAGTGTCTAATGTTTGTTGCCAACCTGCACTAAATGGGAAGATTATTCCACAACAGGACTGATTGTATCAAGAATCTCCTCTCTAATTGCTGCATAACAAATTACTGGCAAGTGTAGCATTATCAAAAATATAACCCCCCCACCCCGGTCCAATTTATTGCCAGTTTTGGTTTACTCCTCTTTATCCCAAATATCCCATCTTTAGTTGTTCATTAGCTTACTTCTTACTAAAGTAGTTATGTGTGTATTACTTCCATGAGCATACAAACACAAAGCTGTGGGATTTTTAGTTTATGCTTCTTCAGAATGATAACTACTTATTGTGAAGTATTACCAAATATGGTCATATGGAGTCTGATTGCAGACTCCACTCATTGGACCGGCCACAGGTGGGAGAAATAAAGTTCCACCAGTGGCTGAAACACAGGACAGCACCAATTATAAAAGCCGGCACCAGCTGCGGCTGAAGGGCTTGTGTTTGAATGGAACTAATAAAAAAGGTACCTGTGATTGCTGTGTCCTGCCTCTTCACTCCACATGCCCACTTAACACTGGTGACGAAGGAGTGAGCTAAGGAGCTAAGGAGAGAACAAAGGATAATCTCGTGGGAATTGGCCACCATTTTTACCAACCACTGCAATGATCACGACCCCACCCACCAGCATGGCACATCACCTGATGCCAATCCCCTATGATCCAGCTAAGGAGAAATGGTCCTCCTACATGGGCCAATTCAAACTGCACCTAGAAGTCAATGGATTTCAGACTGCCCCAATGCAAAGAAGAGAGCCCTGTTCCTAACATACTGTGACTCTGAACTTTATGAGATGGTGGACGCTCTCATGGTGAATGAGATGGACAGTGGATCCTGGAACAAGCTTCAGCGAGCCTTGAAAGAGCATTTTGATCCATCCCCCCTCCTACCTGGACAACCACATTAATTCTATATGCAGAGCCAGAGAGAGGGGGAGACAATAAATATATTTGTGTCTGTGCTTCGGGAGCTGTCAAAGAACTGCAAGTTCCCCAATACCGAGGGCATGATCCGGGATTGGCTTGTCCTCGGAATGAGAGACCTGACCCTACAAAAGCAACTGCTGGCCCAAGAGAATGTCTCATTCAAGGAAGCTATTGACGAGCCTGAGCCTCAGACAGCTCTGCCACACAAAACAAAGGGACTGGGAAGCTGCATGCCACCCAGGTTGATCACCGTGCAACCCAAGAAATCTTCAATTCTGAGGCCAGTGATAGGATGAGAAGGACATTCACAGGGTGAAATCCAGTAAGCCAGTGGGGAAGCAAGGGAGCAAGCCATGCAGAGATTGTGGAGGAAATCACACCACTCTGTGTGCCATTTTAAAGACACTATATGCAGGTATTGTGACTCCAAGGGACACATCGTGGAGGCATGCAGAGCCAGATAATTGATCAGCAGGCAAGCCAGGAGAACACCCTCCCCCACCAGACAATGTGGTCACCAAGAGGGAGGCCAGAAGAATCCTGGTGGGAAATTCAAAAAGAGATGATGCCAGAGAAGAAGTGCACTTCACCTTCATTGGCTATGCTCAAACCCAAGTCAGGCGAACAGATGCATATGAGGCCAACAAAATCATGGCCACTGTGAGCATCGAAGGCAGCCCATGCCAGATGGATGTAGACTCTCCTACATCTCCAAGATCTCGTGGGACACCCTAAAGAAACTACAACCCTGCATGCAGCACGAGCAGCTGGAATCACAAAAGATAATCTTGAAGGATTACCAAGGCCACCGCATCCTCGTCCTGGGCAGAAAGCCAATCCAGATAGAATATGGCAGATTCCAAGAGACCCTACCACTCACTAAAGTAAACCAGGACCTGCCAAGCCTGCTGGTCTGAGAGTTGTTCAAACACCTCCATGCCACCGAGACCACTCTTCACACCAGGAAGATGACCTCACACCCCTAGAATACAATTTCAGTGATGTATTCAATGGCAAACTTGGCAAGTACAAGGGGACTTCAATCTCTTTTAACCTAGACCCCAACATAGCCCCTGTCTGACTAAAGCTGTGGTGAGTCCTATTTGCTTTCCAGCTCAAGGTCGAGAAACAACTAGATAAATTAATTGCCCAGGGAGTCCTCAAGCTGGTTGACCATGCCAAATGGGAGATCCCAATAGTCACCCCAGTTAAGCAGGATGAGTCAGTAAGAATCTGTGCTGACTACAATATCACCCTGAACTAGGCCCTGCAGCAAAGTGCTTATCTGGTGACAGTTGTGCAGCACCTCCTACATTCTCTGGGGCAGGGAAACATCTTTGCCAAACTAGATCTGGCCCAAGCCTATCAGCAGCTGATGACACAACTGCTGAAGTGCAAATGATTGTGCCTCACTGGGGCACCTTTAAATACAACTGGCTGCAGTTTGGAATAAGTGTAGCTCCCGGCCTTTTCCAACATCCCAGAATAATACCATACTTTGACAATATCATAATATCAGCCAACAGCCAAGAACAATTAATAGAGAGATTGAGGGCAGTGCTGGGGAGGTTCCAGGAAGTAGGACTTAAATTAAAAATACAATAAATGCCACCTGACCATTCCCCAAGTAAAATTTCTGGGCTTCCTCATTGACAGGTCAAGCATATGACCCACAAGCGGCAAGCTACAGGCAATAAGGGAAGCCTCCACCCCCCACAAAGTAAAGAGGAAATACAAGCATTCCTGGGGTTGTCCAAGTTCTACAATATCTTTCTACCTCAGAAAGCAACCATCGCAGAACCTTTCCAAAGACTGTTAGACAAGATGACTGACTGAACCTGGGGGCAACGCGAAGCTGCCACTTTTTAAAAAATAAAAAGCATTCTAACATCCAACAGCATTCAATATAGTGAAACACTGCCCTTAACTCTAATGTGCAATGCCTCCCCCTATGGAATTGGTGCTGTTCTCAGCCACACACTGCCAAATGGGAAAGAGGCCCCCATCACATACTATTCAAAGTCCCTGTCCAAGCCACAACGGAACTACAGTTAAATCGACAAGGAAGCACTTGCCACTGTAGCAGGCATCAAACTCTTCCATGAGTACCTCTATGGAAGGCAATTTGACTTGGTTACTGACCACAAACCCTTGCTGGGCATCTTCACCTGGGACAAACCTACACCGAACATCCTCTCACCCAGGATGTTAAGATGGATCATATTCCTTGCTGCATATAGTTACTGCTTAATTCACAGGCCAGGAAAAGGAATCTCCAATGCTGATGCCCTGAGCTGCTCTCCCCTCTCAGAGCTCGCCGAAGACCCAGCCCCATCCATTTCCATGTTCCTAGTGGAAAGCCTCCAACTCAGACTGATGACGTCAATGGAGATGAGACTTATGGCTAAGGCATGGATTTCAAACTGGGTGTGGCTGCAAACCATAGACAGGGAGAATTCAAGCCATTTAAAAACAGACAGACTAAGCTCTAAGGGCTGCCTGTTATTGGGAGAGAGGATGATCATCCCCCCAGCATTAAGGACTTGGGTACTAACATTGCTGCATGAGATGAAAGCCCTCACCAGAAGCTATGTATCATGGCCTGGGCTGGACAAGGAGGTTGCCATCTGCACCCCATGTCAAGAATCCCAACCTGCACTCCCATTGGCAACTCCCATGAAGTGGGAAACACCCACATCCCCATGGTCCCGGGTGCACATCAACTTCGCTAAGTCCTGCCAAAAGCAAACATTCCTAATTGTGGTGGATGCATAGAAGTGATTATTATGAAGTCAACCACTACCGAGGCCACCATAAAGGCACTTCAGAGGCTGTTTGCTACCCACGGACTGCCAGATGTCATAGTGTCCGACAATGGACCGCAGTTCACAGAGCAGCCTTTTGAGGGGTTCCTAGCCGGATTACACATACTCTCTACACTGGCACATGAAAACACTAATGGGCAGGCAGAGAGAATGGTCAGGGCTACTAAAGAAACACTCAAAAAGATGGCCCTGGGGGACTGGCAAGAAAGAGTTGACAGGTTACTATTAGCCCAACACATCACAACCAATGCAACAACACACCGCAGCCCAGCCAAACTGCTGATGAGCCAAAGGCTTAGATCGACCTTAGACAGAATACACCCCAACTATAGCAATGAGACCCCACAGACTCCACAGGGAAGTATAGACACTTCACCATAGGGGATCTGGTCTGCGCACATAATTACACAGGGGGGCCGACCTGGGTCCCAGCTAAAGCTGTAGGAATCACCGAACCCAGATCATACCAGGTAGAGATAGAAGAGGGAAAACTGTGGGACAGGCACATTGACCAGATCAAAGGCCAGGTCACTATCTCAGACAACCAGCCAGAAGCCTGACACACACAAACAGAACTGGCCCTGACAAATATTCTACCACAGAATACACAAAAGTAGGTAACCGTCTAGTCTCAAACCCGAAGAGAGCATCAGAGCACTTAATTTTAGAAGGGGAGGTCCACTGGTGTGCCCTACTGCATCTCAAGATGGCTTTGAGACTGTTTCGCAGGCAGGGATCGGAGCGACAGCGGATCCATCTGAACAGGCCACCATCCCAGGAATGAGTGAGGTGCGCAGGTCCAGTCACACCAAGCAAAGCCTACCGACATGACTATGTAAGGTACAAGAACACTGATGGGAGGAACTCTAACTAGGACGGGAGGGGTGTTAAATTTTATGAAATATGGTCATAGGAGTGGAGTCTGATTGCAGACTCCACTCATTGGACCTGCCACTGGTGGGAGAAATAAAGTCCCATCAGTGGCTGAAACGCTGGACAGCACCGGCTATACAAGCCACCTCCAGCCGCGGCTGAGGGGCTTGTGTTTAAACAGAACTAATAAAGAAGTTACCTGTGATTGTCATGTCCTGCCTCTTCACTCCATACCCCACTTAACAAAAAGAATATAAATTTAAACATAGTTCTGTATATTAATTCTGGTCAGCTTTATGATTCATTTGTCATACCCTAAGAAACCTAACTCTAATATGGAGTTAATTAGGAGTAGGTTTCTTTATTGTTCTTTACCTAGAGACATAATCTTGCAAAACTAAAGCCACTATTTATATAACTACAGATACACTCTGTGAATACTTGGAGAGGAGCCATTTTAATCCTTTTCCTGATTATAAAAATTTCCAAGTTCTGTCGACCCTTTGCCCTCAGAAAAGGATCCCTTCCCCTTTGAGAATCCAAACTACATATTCCAACAATTTATTTAATTTGGTGATTTGCTTAATTTGCTAATTTGTTTACAGAGGGCTAAAGTACATCTGAAGTAATTATATTATAGTTTTTATAATGTTATAATGAATTCGGACAAATGTGAAGCTGATTCACAAAATATTCATAAATTGCTTGCACAGAACCATTTTTCCATTTGAAACTGTTCAATCCCAATCTTAGAAGTTATCTAAATCTAAGAACCTTTAAGCTTACAAGACTGAGCCATTGATCCAAACAGAGGGAATTCCCTGTTTTCAGAGCTCAAGATATTCAAACTAAACCATTTTCCCCTTATAAAGCTCAAAATAAAGTTTTTAAAGGGCACCATTAACCATAATTTTCTTCCTTCATTATGTGTAATTTTCTGATAAAGAGCCACCCCTAAATTGAGGCTTTTCATAATTTCCATAGGTTTTTGCAACGAATTCTCATTTTCTTCAGAATCTGATATACCTTGAAGGTCCCATTTCAATTGCCATGCTGTTATCTGGGCCTGCTTCTAATCTAACCAGGCTGTTTTGGACTTTATTTCTGTCATTTTACACTAACAATTCTCTTTTTCTCTGCTTCCCACCCACATTCTGGATTAATTCCAGTTATCTATTGTCATCAAACTGCTCTGCAGTTATTGATATATAAAGTGAGCATAGCTAGTTCTGGTGCTGTTCATGGTAACAACTCAATTCCCTGAAGCCTGCCAGAATTGTTGTTTATTAGACTCCCTCTAGACTCTGTCAAGACCATCACAGGGTAAGTACAAACTGTCTGGAAAGCAGATGGATTTCCACCATTACACCTTTTTTTTTTTTTTTTACTTTTCTTTGTTTCTTGCAAAGAAAAAAAAACTGCTCTCGATGGCTTACTGTCGTCCATATAAAAATATTCAGTGGTTTTTATTATTATTATTATGAATAGAAAATTTGAATGAGAACTGAAAGTGTTGCACAGTGCAAGAGTAGGCAATATGGTATTTGTTGGCATAAATGTGCCATTAAATCCTATCTTTGTGCCCATCTGGCTACCTCCAGTGAAAAAAACATTTAATAAACAAACATGCAAATAGGAATATTTTTTTTATTAAATAAACTTGTGTAATTATATTAGCACAATACTGATCACCAGCTTTTAGGATGGTTGCAGTATCCAGAAAGGTCTCCCTGAGATAAAGGTGATTATTCCATGATCACCTTTGTAGCCATAATGGAAGAGATGGTCAGTTTAATGCTTTCACACTATTCCTTTTACCATGCCTTCAGAACAAGGACAACATACAAGGATGATAATTGCTGTGCTGTCCACCAAACACAGAAGAAAGAACAGAGGAAGCAAGTGAGAGAAGGATCTATGTTTGATTTGATCACTTATCAATGGGAGAGAGAGGGAGAGAATCATCTAGACAGACTGAAAGATAATGTAGTGGGGACAGTAAGGAACGCTTAGATTGGCATGGTGAGAGATGATGATGGCTTAGAATTAAGGCTGCATAGAGCTTTTGATGAAAATAGCAAGCTTATAGAAGACTTTCTTTTGATCTGTTATGAACTCTTGATATCTCATTACTGTATAAAGGAAGGATAAGCTACATAAGTAAGGAATCTGACAATTAATTTAGCTGTAGAGGCACAGAGATATGTTCTTGAGAGGGAAGGACAGTTCTGTAGTCAGTTGGTTTGAAGTTACAAGATTTCTGAAGATTTCTTGTCCTAGTCTGGCCTAGGGTTCTCTTTGGGTTTTTAATTTGGTTTTATCTGGTTTTTAGTCTTTTTAATTCCCTTTATATGCTTTTATTTTTCAGCCACTAGATTTAATCTTAATTTTAATTGTTTTTAATTTTGCATTGTTGTGGTATTTTTAATCGGCTGCACACTGTCCTGAGTCCTGTCAGGGAAAGAGGGCGGTATATAAGTTTAATAAAATAAATAAATAAATAAATAAATAGTGACATTTCACATGTTTCACATACAAGGTTATCTTCTATTTTCCGTGAAAGATATCACATTCCAGCCAAATCACATTCAATCAACTTCAGGTTGTTTCAGAAAGAATCAGACTGGTCCAAGATAGAGGTTGTTATATGAGAACATGACCTTAGCACAAACAAAATCAGGTGGTTTTAAATTAAAATGGAATAAAATTTAGCAAAGTCTAATGAAACAAAGTAATATAAGTTTAAATCTGTTGGTCATCACAAATCCTCATCTAAAGTTAAGCATATGGTAAAAATTCAAAATAAAAATGCACAAATTCTCATAGTTGTGGTGTTGCTATACACTGCCTTTCTATATAGCTAAAGAGATATGTGGTGGAAAAAAATAGATGTATCTCTTTTTGTCTAATCCTATCAGATCCAGTTAACCTTTCCTGCCCCAAACAAAATCTCCTGCAATCCTGTCTGAACCACAAAATTGAAGCTTTTCTCACTCATTTACAATACAGCCTTAGGGCTCCCCTAATAAGGAAATTGCAATAGATGCATCTGGGATGTGGGAATGACATTGGGAGACAGGCGGAAGAACACAATTAGATAAGCAGCAGCTTAACTAACAGAAGCATGTGGCAAACATTTTAGAAGAGACCCTCCCTAGCTTCTGGTTTGTAAAGGTAAAGGGGGAGATTCCAAGATTGTATAAATGTAATTTACAATAAAGCAGAACTAGTATTTCTAAGTGTGCTACTTGTGTAGACAAATGGCTGACAATTTCCCATTATCAATCAGGGACAATTTATCTGATTTCCTCAATGGTCCATATCCTTAATAATGAATTTCCCAAATTCTGCTGTCACTCCTAAAAGGGCAATTTTACTTAACAACAGATATATATATATATTTAATTATATATATTAGTCATAATATTCTTCATTTTTTTTCTATTTTTTAGTGATGATGTTGCATGGCCTTTATTTCTTTGTTTGCCTGCTTCTGCATTCACATTACATTTCACATATTTTCCAAATGTCCTTAGGTGACTACATTCATACTAAATAGATTGCCACTAAGGGTCTAATATTTTAGAATTCAGTATGAGATCATGTTCACAAATGTGAGTGCATTATGTGTCGTTTATCCTCTGGCTAGGCCTTGAAAAATGCTTAGGGCTATCAGAGGAAGTGAATTTAATTGGAGAAGTCAAGATGCATCATTAAATACTAATCTTCTCTTTGAGATTAACTTTGAGAATATTTTTCAAGTGTAAATCATAGAAGTTGCTTCCACTAATATTAAGTATCAAATTAGAAATCTATGAACACAATGCTAACATTGAACTCTTAATGATATATGAGTGTAAAATCCAGAGAATGTGCCATAGGAGACCATTATCAGATTGATGCAGAACATAAAAATATCCAAGAGTATCTCTGAACCATGTTGATAACCTAGTTTATATAATGTGCATTATGTCATGAATACTGACAGCTTTAACTAGATTAGAAAAGACTAGCACCTTTTGTGATAACAAAGTGTGCACTAATCGTCTTTGCTGACCTTGTCAAAATAAGACAAAATACTTTGAAGTTCAATTTTGGGCTATTGAAATCAATAGAACATTTGGAGAATGTAAACTGTTTTCCAAGTTAGACATCCCCCCACCCCCAGCTCATTAAGGATATTTTTCCTTGTTCATTTTATCAATGAACTGTTTAAGAAAGAAAACAAATTGCCAAAACCAAGTATTTAAGTAATAAATGTAACTTTAAATGCAGGTCAGTATAAATTCAACATTAGTTTGAATTCTGTTCCCTTTATTTTAACTACACCAAGGTACCAAATTAGATCAGTTTCAAACCTTTTTATCTTGACTTCAAACTGTACCAATATTTATTTATTTGTTGCACCCAACAATCAGTTCTAAATTATATGTAGTTCTCCAAAACCATTTTTTTTGTAAAGAAACAAAAAGGAGACACTGTATGCCTATGGAAGGTATAAAAAGTATTTGTTTACTGTTTACACTATATTAATATACTACTAAATATAATATTATATTTACACTGTATTAATTATAATGTTCATATATATATGAATTAAAAGGAATTAAAATATAATTATCCATTCACTATTGTTATACACATCACAAATCTTGGAAGAAAGGAATGTTATAGGGCAAGAAAGGAAGAACAAGGAATAGGACAAGTTAAAAAAAATGGAACTTTCATTTTTGCTGGAGCAAAATGGAAGTTGCTTTTTTTTACTTGTCCTATAATATACCAATATGTATCATATTGATAGCATAGTATGCTCATAGTGAGCTCTTATCTCCATAAATAATCAAATGATACTTTATTGGTTTTAGATAACATAATATATTAAATCAGCTGATGGTTTGTAAACCAGTTTATAGACCAAGATTAGGAGCCAGCCATTATAGCTGTTCAAAAATTAAACCAAACTGTGTCATAGTGCAATATATTTACTCAAAATCTTTGCCTTTTCTTTCAACAGCATCAAAGAGGTGAGTTGCAGACATATTTCATAAGGATTCAGGGTTTTGAGTAGTATTGAAAGAATTGCTTTGGTGGCTGCCACAATTATGGACTAATAAGGGTCCTTGGCTCCAGAAGATTGACCATTGAGGCAGGTCATTTCAGTAATCTGAATCAGGGGTCTCCAACCTTGGCAACTTTAAGACTTGTGGACTTCAACTCCCAAAATTCCTCAGCCAGCAAAGTCCGCAAGTCTTAAAGTTGCTAAGGTTGGCAACCCCTGATCTGAATGACTGAAAATTCTGGCTTTTCATATTTGTGGCATCAACAAGAAAGCATCTGAATTCTGTTGTTTTTCGTGCATAAGGATATCTGTATATTCCCTTAGGAAGCATACATTTGCTTAGTGGCATTTGTTATCTCTATTATCACAGGAATAACCTCCCCAGTATGTACTTAAGAATACCACACATTAATTTTATTTATTATTTCAGTGCAGAACCAGCTAAGAAGAGGAATTTATCTGGAAATGTTTTCAAGATGTTATCTATTATTTAATGTATTGTCTTGAATCACCCATACATATGCATGTGTAGAAATACACACATACACACAGACATTACTAAGGGACCACATCATAAAACAAGGAAACTAAAACCCAGCTATTAAAATTGATCACACACTTTCATGTTCTCCTAATTCTTTTACTTTGTTTACAAAATAAAATGTCCACATAAATATTTAATGCTTTCGCTACAGCATGAAAAGGGCTACTGTCAGGGCTCTATGGTAAATACATGTTTTCAAATTACTACTCAATATGTGGCTTCTTTCAGGCTGAGGCAAATAATACTAATATTCCTTTGAAGGCGGAAATTCTGATGCTTCTGAAATAGATTTAAAACAAATATTTTTCATCAAGGACACACTTGATTGATGTCTATTGAAACCACCTTCTTTTTACCATTCAAGGTCCAGATAGCAGTTTTTCTCAACCTTAGTAACTTTAAGATGAGTGGACTTTAACCCCCAGAATTCCCCAGCCACTATGGGGAATTAGTATTAAAGTCATTAAGATTGGGGAACACTAGTCAAAAGCTTGAAATCACAAATATACAATGAGGAATTATCTTCAGGCATTAGTTCTCAAATCAAGGAGAAACAGAACAAGCACTCCACTCTCCTTCATCCCTCATGTCTTTGTGAAAATGGTGAAAAATGAAGACCAGTTTAAATGCACTCAGCTAAAGAGAGTGCTTGGCACAGCTAGAAGCAGAATTCTTGATCCTCTGAAGAAATTCATTTCAAATGAAGCTTTTGCATTGCTAAACAAATGTTATGTCTGCAGATTATCTAAATATTGAAAGTGCATCTGACAAGCATAGGTATAAGTGGAAACCAAAAGATGTTTGTCCCAAAGATGCTTTCAAAAAGGCAAGTGGACTTTCCTGCTTTTTTCTTGAAAACATTTTGTTTCTCATCCATGAAATATCTTCAGTTCTGAGATAATAAGCTTTTGGGATAAAAAATGTTTTCAAGGAAAAAAACACAAGAAAGTCCAGTTGCCTTTTGAAAAGTACCTTAAGGACAGCCATGATCTGGTTCATTGAAAATCTCCATAGACACAAAGATATTTGTGTGTCCTGATGTTACTACATAAATTATGCAATTTGATGTTAGTATCATGGTGCATCATAGTTTTGAGATTCTTATGATGATACTTGCCTCTTTTCTTGAGTCATCCTGTAGATATATGCTATGAAGGCTGATTACAAAAACCTCAGATATATGGAATGCATGGCAGCCTTAAGTTGCCTTCTTTTCATCTCTTTAGGACTTTTATGATCCACTATTGGCCATAGAAATATAAAGGTATGAATACCCAAAGCTCTAGGCAGGGATATTTTTTATAATAAAAAACAAGATAAAGACTAGTGAGGAAATGTATAATAAAATTAGAAAATAATTTCAAGTTATTAGTTCTCACTATTTCCTTTTAGTGTAGATATCTGGTACAATGGTTGCAGATCTCTCCTGGTGATCTTGTTGCTAATATAATATTAATAATTAATATTTAGTACTACTATCTTGTGCTAAATTATTTGATAGGTTTAGTCATTTCTCAGTGCAGTAAACTTTGAGGGTCCAGGAGAAAGGAATCACAACAGTATGCTTCATGCCAAGTCTGACAAAAGAAACAGTTAAACAGGCACTCAAGGTTACCTGAACTTTTGACTGATAAGCAGATGTAATATAGAAAAGTGAATGAAGCTATTAGGAAAGAGTAACTATTGTTTATCAAATGCAATTTCTACTTATAATGAAATCTAGGTTCAAATTATTGATATTATTTGTCCCATCTGCATGATATAATATAATAGATGAGGAAGGGTATTTTGTTTTGGTAATTCCTCCAGTACCTGGAGGAAGCGACTTACCTCGATCCTTTCCAATCGGGCTTCAGGCCTGGGCATAGTACCAAAACAGCATTGGTTGCATTGGTTGATGATCTCTGGAGGGCCCGTGACAGGGGATATTCCTCTGTCCTGGTTCTGTTAGATCTCTCAACAGCTTTTGATACCATCAACCATAGTATCTTATTGCGGCGGTTGGAGGGGTTGGGGGTTGGAGGAACTGTCCTGCGATGGTTCTCCTCCTTCCTCTCCAACCGCTTGCAATTTGTGTTGACAGGGGGGGAGAGGTGCACCTCTGGGCCCCTCATTTGTGGGGTGCCTCAGGGGTCGGTCCTCTCCCCTCTTTTGTTCAACATTTATGTGAAGCTGCTGGGGGAGATCATCCGTGGTTTTGGGGTGTAGTGTCATCTATATGCGGATGATACCCAGCTTTACATCTCCAACCCAAGCCACCCCAACAATGCTGTGGAGGCTATGTCCTGGTGCCTGGAGGCCGTGTGGATTTGGATGGGCGGGAACAGGCTCTGGCTCAACCCTTCCAAGACTGAGTGGCTGTGGTTTCCAGCGCCCTGATATAGTCAGCTGACCCCGTCACAGAGAGGGCTCGCAGTTTGGGTGTCCTCCTGGATGCACGGCTGTCTTTAGAAGAACATATTACGGCCGTCCCCAAGGGGGCTTTTTATCAGGTTTGCCTGATCCACCAGTTGTGGCCCTTTCTGGATCGGGACACCTTACATACGGTCACTCATGCCCTTGTCACCTCTCGCCTGGACTACTGTAATGCTCTCTACATGGGGCTCCCTGCGGGGAGCACCCGGAAACTCCAACTGGTACAAAATGCGGCCACGCGGGTGGTTATGGGGGCATCACGAAGCTCCCATGTGACGCCTCTCCTGCATGAGCTGCATTGGTTGCCGGTGGTTTTCCGGGTTCGCTTTAAGGTTCTGGTTTTGACCTTTAAAGCGATCCATGGCATTGAACCAGGTTATCTGCAGGACCGTGTTCTGCCAGTAGTCTCCCACCGACCTATGCGTTCCCACAGGGAGGGCCTTCTTCGGGTGCCGTCGGCTTCTATGTGCCACCTGGTGGCTCCTAGGAGTAGGGCCTTCTCTGTGGGGGCCCCCGCCCTCTGGAATGGTCTGCCTCCGGAAATACGCAATAACATGGACTTGAGAGCTTTCAGACGTGCATTAAAAACCTGGCTCTTTGAGCAGGCCGGCCTAGGCTGAAATGGGATTTCTAATTTAGTATTTGTGTCTTAAATTGGGATTTTAAAATTTGGGTTTTAATAACTTATTGCGGGAGGGTATAATTTTAAACAGCCTAAAATATTTAATTCTTTTTAACTTTTGTAATTGTAATAAAGTTTTATGGTTGGCTGTGCACCGCCCTGAGTCCTTCGGGAGAAGGGCGGTATATAAATATAATAAATAAATAAATAAATAAATAAATAAATAAATAAATAAATAAATAAATAAATAAATAATAAATTAACTGATCTGGTATCAGGTTATTTATTTATGATCATTTGAGAATTAGATAATGCAACTGGGACACATTATGAAAGTCTTTACCTGGCATTGGGGCAATGAGACAAGATGTAGATGCTGATGTTATTATCTACCTTCATGTCCAGCAGACTCCCTGACTGAGTTTTATGTGCTCCTTTACTCTCAGAGTAGTGGTCCAAAGGGATGAGTTCAACATGCATGTGCTGCAGTAGCGGGCTAGCTCAGGCTTTCTTGGCCTCCATGACATCACATTTATTACTGGATTAACAAAGACACAGTAAAGCTGATTTTTTGCTTCAGAAAGCAAGACAATAGTTGAGATATGGAGACTAAGAAGTTACACCTTTGTAACTATTAGGTGGCATTAGTAGATTATAAGATGCCAAATTGATATTAATTTTTTATTGCAAATGGAATCCAGCTTGTTATGGTTAAGAACCTGTTGCCTTAAGATGAAACTAACATAAATGGAAGTAATATAAATTCCATTATGAATGTTAGGTTATGCCAACACTTAGCACTGTTTAATAATGGCAGACAAAACATTTTTTTACTTTTTAAAAATATTTTAAAAATCAAATGCCACTGGATTAAGGTGTTTTTTAGAAAGAGAATGGGACTGCCCATGTGCAATTATTTTTCCATTCAAAATTCCACCATGCACAGGTTTATGTGCAGTTCATCTATAACCTATCTACAAATTCTCTCAATCCAAACATAATTTGTCAAATCCTGCAATAATGGAGGAGTAGCCAAGCATCAGGTGTAGATGATCATTGGCAATTGTAGTCAGAAGCCTGTATGTTGGCAAACTTGAGACCATGTTAATTGTTCATCTCTGTACCTGGGACAGCAGAGATAACAAAATAACAGAGTTGAAAGGGACCTTGGAAGTTTACTAGTTGAACCCTCTTCTCAGGAATGAAACCCTATACTATTTCAGACAAATGGTTGTCCAATCTCTTCTTAAAAACTTCCAGTGCTGGATTATTCACAACTTCTGTGAGGCAAGTCGTTCCACTGATTAATTGTTTTTAACTATTAGGAACTTTCTCCTTAATTCTATGTTGCTTCTGTTCTTTGTCAATCTATCTCTTCTTGTCTTGCCTTCAGGTGCTTTGGAGAATAGATTGACTCCCTCTTCTTTATTGCAACCCCTTAGATATTGGAACATTACTATCATCTCACCCATAGTCCTTCTTTCCATTAAACTAAACATGCCCAATTCCAGCAACCATTGTTTATATGTCCAGGTACATCCAGGGTGACTGGACAACCAATAACACTGCCATCCTTGCACAAGGGAGGGGGTTAGAAAAGTTACCCTAAACATTGCTTGTGCTGATTCTAGCTTATCTCAGAATGAGATTAATCTCTGAGCACTGTTAAAACAATGGAATGATTTGCTAAAGTATCATGTAAAGTGTTAATCTTATCAGACCTTCCTTCCTGTAGGTTGCTCCCTTATCTGTAGATTACAGACATGCTGTAGATGATAATTTTCTATATTTCATTTAGTGAATCAAGTCTGATTCAATTCGGAAAGTTTTTGTTTTAGAAAAGGGTTGAGGAATGGATAGCTCCAGTTTGTTTTAAAACTGGAAAAAGAGCCCATATAAGGACTTGGATGATTGAATGCAATGTTGTGCTCTAACTTAAACATACAAGTATTCAAAAACTGCTTTAAAATTAAAGCTTGAAAAAGTTTTTCTTTGCCTGGGATGGCAGATGCTTATGTTTTGCTATGGTGCCAGAGCATTGGTATAGTTATTTGGCAAGCTTGAACCCTCCCAGAAAATAGGTTCTCATTGCTAGCTTCAGCATATGCAAGGCTAGGGTAGAATCCAGACCAAATTCAGAAGAATAAAAGCTGTCTTATGGGAATAGTTTGAATTTACTACTCTAATTCAGGGATGGGATTCAGTTTTTTTAACAACCGATTCTGTGGGCATGGCTTAGTTGGTGGATATGGCTGGATGGTCATGTCACTGGGTGGGTATGGCCAACTCAACATCACTCATGTTAAGGGTCGCTTCTCGTCACTTGGCCTCTCATGACAGTGGGGATACTGCAATAGTCATAAGTGTGAAAAATGGTCATAAGTCACTTTTTCAGTGCCATTGTAACTTTGAATGGTCATTAAATGAACTGTTGTAAGTCAAGGATTACCTGGACAAAAATACAAAAAGCTTCTTTGCTTGCAAAAAGCTGCCCTAAATATCAATCATTAGATTAAAAATACCTGCAAGCCGGAGTTACAAATCAGGCAGGGTGCCAGAGCATCTTGAGGAATGAAAATATTTAAAATGCAGTGATAACTATCAAGCAGCCAACTCTTGCTCATAAAGTGAAACCCTTTAGGAGACAGGTCATTTAAGCTCTTCAGAAAAAGCCCACCCAGGAAAAGCAATCCTTAGATCCATTTGCACACTTAAAGATACCAGCTGGTCTCACTCACCTCACAAGATATCCTAAGGAAATCATCTAGATTTAAGGAAAGGTCACATGCCCCCCAGAAAGGTAGTAAAAAAATCAGTGCCAAGCTTGCATCCTGCCTCTTGGAAGTATACCCCAAAAGGACAGTGCCAGATAGTACTAAAGCAGTGAAGGAAGACCCCCTCCCCAGATAGAAAAAAGAAACCATTAGGAAGGAAAAAAATCAAACACAATACAAATAATTAAATCACAACAGTAGCTGTTGATTGTTGAAGCTGAATAGGGAAAATTATCCTATCAATAAACACAAGATTAAACATCACTAAGCATAGAATTAACCTTTACCAAAAACTAGTTTTAGACCAAAACTCAGATAGGGTATGTAAACTCATGTTTGAATGTTAATCTTTCTAGCTTCTTTCTAGCCAAGAAGCCTTGCTGAGTATCACTCATCTTGATTCCCTGTCACTAAAATCTTTGTTTAATGATTCAATTATTTCTTCAAAGTGCTGATTGTCCAGGGAAATATTTCCTCCCAACAGCAGTGTAAAAATCTTAAAACAACCCTTCCCCTTTAAGAAAGCCAAGCCTCATAAGCTCCGGAAACAGGAAGTCTAGGCTGCCTGCTAAGAATGTAATAAGAGTGGAAAAAAACAAATTTTTGCTTCTAACTACCGGTTCTTTGAACTGTTTAGAAAGTTAACAAGGGGTTCTATAGAACCAGATAGAACCGGTAGAATCCCACCCCAGCTCTAATCCCTGAGTTTTCTGATATGTCAGAAGAACTGGCATAGCCTCTTGGCAAGCTTGTCTCTAGCTGGGAATTGCTATCACAAACTATATCGCTTGACTGTATCAGAGCCACAACCTTCTGGCAATATCTAAGTATCTTTACCCGGAGGCAGCAGAATCAGGCTGAGAACTAAGCAGTTTCTAATTGTGCCAACAAGACCACCATACTGTGTTTCTCATAAAATAAAGCTTAACTTTGATTTCAAACTTAATACATTTGAAATCCTTCTATGAGCTGTGTATATTTAATATAACTTGGCAGGGCACTTTAAATTGCAAGCCTTTGGCATCCACCGCTGCTGTTTCCTCTGCCATTCTTGCTTTTCCTTCCCATTCCTCCAGCGTTTCAACCGCTTCTCATATAGGGAAGCCGCCTGTGTGGCTTCCACAGTTCCTGCCAGCGCTGGCGCAAGAACAGCGGCAATGCTGGCGGAAACATGGAACCGTTTCTGTTGCTTCTCAGGCAGGGGAACAGCCTCTGTGGCTTCCACAGTTCCCACTGACATGAGAACAGTGGCAGTGCTGGCAGAAATGTGGAACCGTTTCTGCTGCTTCTCAGGCGGAAGAACCACCTCTGTGGCCTCCACGTTTCCGCCTGTGCTGCCGCTGTTCTCTTGCCAGCAGGAATTGTGGAAGCCACACAGGTGGTTCCCCCACCCGAGAAACAACAGAATTGCTTCCACGTTTCCGCCAGTGCTGCCGCTGTTCTTGCGCCAGTGGGAACTGTGGAAGTCACACAGGTGGCTTCCCCAGACAAGAAGCAGCAGAAATGCTTCCATGTTTCCACCAGCACTGCCGCTGTTCTTGCGCCAGCACTGGCAGGAACTGTGGAAGCCACACAGGTGGTTCCCCCGCCCGAGAAGCATCAGAAATGCTTCCACGTTTCCGCCAGCACTGCCATTGTTCTCATGCTGGTGGGAACTGTGGAAGCCATAGAGGCAGTTCCCCGCCTAAGAAGCAGCAGAAACACTTCCACGTTCTGCCAGCACTGCCGCTGTTCTTGCGCCAGCACCGGCAGGAACTCTGGAAGCTATGGAGGCAGCTCCCCCACTCAAGAAGCGGTTGAAATGCTGCTGGTGGAGAAATACAAAGGAAAAGCAAGAGCAGTGGAAGAAGCAGCAGTGGCAGGCGTCGAAGGTCTCGCAATTTAAAGTGCCAAGGCCGACATTCACACGTCGCCACCCATCTGCTGACCCGGCATCAGCCAGCACCTTACCCGAGTCTGCAGCAAAGGTGCTTGGCAGGAGTAGGACACACTCAGCCATGATCGGCCATTAGGAATGGCTGGTGATGAGGCGTGGCTGCCCGTGGGGCAGTGTTAAAGGCAAGTTCCCCCCCACCCTTCTCTTCAATTTTGCATGTTTTAAACTAAATTTGGGGGGAGGGGTTTAATTTCATTTCATTTAATTTCATGCCTAGAAATGCTGGATCTTCCTATTTGGGGGGGCATATTGTTGGAGAAACATGGTAGAAGGGGAATATCAGTTGGTATAAGAGAGAGTGATATGGCTGATTATATTAAAAAGCTGAAAGGTGAGAAAGTAAATAAAGCCTAAAGTAAAGTGTGATTTGCTCCTTCTGGTAGAGGTAGAAAAGAGTTTGCCAAAATAAATTTCATTAATTGGCTAGTCATGTCCATATCACAGAGCAAGTATATCATTCAATCTCAGCCCTCAGCAGATTTCTCCATTTAAGGAAATATTTGCCTTTTTTTTACTTCTGGATTTTTAAAATTGTACTTAGTTTAAACCTTGAGTTTCCTGATCATCTGCTATCCATATACTAATAAACTCCAATTTTACTTAGCTTTTTTGAGATCAGTCAAGGTTATCCAGGTCTGCCACCTACTGTCACAGGATAATTAATAGCTGTATATAAATAATTATAGGAAGCTCTTTACTGGAAAGCCAAATTTCTTCTTTTCCTAGAAATTGTGAAGCAGTCATCAGTACTTGTAGTCATGGTATAGATACCTTTAGACCCTCCCCAGGTCTTCTGAGAATTCACATACTTTTACAAATGATAGTTTGAACTGTAATTGATCATAAAGCTAAATATGACTCAATGTATCAAAGTACAAAAAAAAGATAAATGTAATTTTACCCTGTATCATATAGTTCCCAAATCATATGCAATAATATTCTGTGTTGGCCATAGCCCACAACAAGAATTATCAAGGGACTGGACATTGAATATTGCAGTGAGAAATTAAGGAATCTGGATAAACTTAGCCTTAAGAGTATGAATGAGGATGATGATGATGATGATGATGATGATGCAATAAAAGTATTGTATGTACCACATGTATCAATAACTTTGTTTAGGTAGCTAAAGAAGGTAAAAAATTTCTGTTATCTCAGAGTTTCAGGGACATTTAGATTTATACAGTATATTTTTTTTCTGACCTCGTTGGATTTGATGGCCTAAATGGCTTCTTCCAACTCTATAATTCTATAATTCTATGATTTGCCAGTTCCTCTTCCCTCTTAGGTATTGGCTTCTCCTTGAGGACACACAATCTGGAAGATTATTGATCTTTCTTAGAGAATGTAATGAGTATAAAATGGCAAGGTATATATTTCATTGCTAGATGTACATGTATCCCCCCTGGCATTATCTCATTTTACAGGTCTCTGGAGAATTTCAAGAGCTGCAAAAACTCTTTGATCTGAGATAAATGGGGATTTAAAAAAAAAAAAGTATATGCCATTTGTACAGGATTTCAGCAATGATGCATTTTTCTGATTATTATCCACTCTTTTAAAACTGGTTTCAGCTTTTATGGTAGCAGCAGCAACAAACCTTAGAAAAAAATGCTGCATTCTGAAAAATAATTCTTATTATGCATCTACTTGATTCTTTTCAAATTCTATGTATTATCTGCAATCAAATATATAGGGCAATTTGAAGTGTCTCATGCTGCTAGTCACTTTAATAACTTGGGATGGCAAGGAAGCATAAAAGATGGAGAAACAAATTTCCTTCTGATCTGCAAGTGGAAGCATAAGGGAAAAATTTTTAAAAACTTCAAAATTGCCTGCAGCAATTTAATGGTAGGCCTCTCACAGAATAAGATTATTTGTCCGAGGTGGAGTTCTCTATGAGATGCACCCATTAGGCATTGCAGCATGAAATGGTTTCTAAATAGCAGAGGAACACTAAAGCATTATTCAAAGAAGGGAAGGAGCCAAGGAGTCTGCTTGATGGCTCAACATCAGCAAAATAATTAAATCAGTGAGAAAGGTAATATCTATGCTCCATTGAGATTCACTTCATGTATAATCTGGTTCACCAGTTAGTCCTTGACAGAAGAATTTACAAAAAAGATTTATAAAGTCCTAAACTTTATTTTAATCAATGAAAAGGTTGGCTTGTAGATAATACAAGACATTATAGATTCAAATAAGATTGAAATAAATGTGAAACCTATTCAAAATCCAAGAAAACAAATATACTGTAAATGTATAACATTTTTGTGACTTTTATGGAATATAATTCCTTCTAACAGATCTAGCTTCAGCTAGCTTCCTGAAATTCAGAAATAAATGACATATTATGGGACTGTATATTCAGCTAATTCTCCATTCACTTAGGATGAAACTGAAGAAATTATGTTGAAGTGTTATCCTAGACTATTCCTTTTAAACATCTTTAGAGATGGAGATGTCTCATTAAAAAGAAACCATTGATTGCCTCCAGCCCCTCTATGGGAATGGGGAAGCTTGTTAATTTACTAGGCAAATTAAACAATGTGTAGGGTTGCACTACTGGGCAATTGTCCAAATCAGGAGATGTGATGGTGCATGCAGAATCTGCTTTCCTGGGGTGTGAGGGAGGGTGAGAAACTAGAAGGATTTTGTGACTTCACACATTATTCAAAACTCTTCTCTTATTTGTATTTTAGGATATCAAGTGGGGATTTTCTCCTTCTGGCTTTTACTCAAAGTTGATTTTCATCTACTTTATGCTACCCTTTCTGAACTATTTTAGAGTTGAAATTTAAAGTATGGAAGAAATCTTCTATATCAATTTCCTTTAACTATACTGTCAAGATTAAATAGCATCGAATTCCTTGGATTGATTTTAATTCATTTCAGCTTCAATTAAGATTGTTTGGGATCTGGATGCAAATTGACAAACCACAATTGAGAAATATGTTAATCTTTAGATCACAAGATCCACATCTAAATAATTTCCTGATTTGGAAGCCAGAAAGTGTCTGATGATATCAACCCCTGTGACATCCATTACTGTAATGATAATGAGCCTTGTGGACAGTTTCAGATTTCCTCCATTGCTGACCAGTGTCCCAGTCTGTAAACAGTCAAGCCCAAGTTTAGATCCATAGGATTTCCAGATCTCTCATGGTTCCATCAATAAATTTATTGTGTTAATTTTTTGAATTCCATTTAAATCCTTAATTCTATATCTGGCAATATGACTTTGGAGAAAATTCCTAGGTTTATTATATTGTTTTTATAAATTTGGATGGATGTATAATTTCTGTTGCAGATACCAATAATTTCATTGGTGTCTGCAAGAGAAATTATAAGAAACAGAATGGAACAAGACTGGTTACACCTTTCTCTTGGATTTAACGCTATTGATCATGCTCTCAAATGGAAGGAAGGAAGGAAGGAAGGAAGGAAGGAAGGAAGGAAGGAAGGAAGGAAGGAAGGGAGGGAGGGAGGGAGGGAGGGAGGGAGGGAGTGTGTTTTGTATATATGTCTGAATGTGAAAGCTTCAGTGCCTCCTGCCCCCTCCACATGCACATAGACCTTGCACAAATCTAATTAATTATATTCTTGTGGCTAAAGTAAAAGTTGGGAGATAATTATGGTATTTGGATAATTGTGGCATTTGGGCCCAGAATTGGTGTTGCTAAATAATGATGGTGTAAACCCCAACATCACATCACGGTGTCACTTAGCAAGTCCTGGTTGCCATTGTTAAGCAAAACTATACAAGTTGTTAAGCGCTCTCATGTGACCACAACCTCTGGTCTTACCACCTTCCCCATTGACTTTCCACATTCAAGTGGTTCTGAATCTTTTCTTTTAAAAAGATTCTCTGAAAGCTTTTGTGGATTCTCAGTATTTTCAGTGAACTATAGCTGACTTAATTATTATTAATATTTAGATTGTTGCAGCTGTCCGCTCCAAAAGACTGAAGAATTTTCATCAGAAGTTGTTCCACCTTGCTGCTGGTAAATGGGGTAGTGGTTATGTTTTCTTTCAATTACATTTCCATTATTTAGTCAGCCTCTGGTGTCTTTGTTTCCTTGTTGGAATACATAGATTAGCTTGCAGCCCTGGCACTTCCTATAGCTTTCAAACCAAAGGCTAAACAGGTCTGAAATAGGTACTGGATATCTCTTAACTACTCTGCCGTAATCTCTATGTACACAGAGCAGAGAAAAGTTTCTTTTCATCTTTTTCTCCCAGTTTTTTTTTCCTAAAAAAAGAGACAAAAAGTAAAGGCCTCCTCCTGCAATACAAACAAAAGCAGTGCTGTTTTTCTTTCTTTAACTTTTAATTGGACTCCATGCATTATGTCATGGTTTTTGTTTTTTTCTTTCCCAGAGAAATAACAAATATTAACTGTATTATGATCACAGACCAGCATTTTCTGCAATTATTATAAGAGGTTAGCAAGTTCAAATTAAAAACAGAGGCATGTTTTAAAATCTATGGATATCATTTAGGAAGGCCTAGTCTAATTGATCAGATGGTTAAAAGTGGCTGTAAGAAGTTCAAACCTTCAGACTTGCAAAATTGATGTCAGCCCTCCCAGGTAAACCAAACCAAAAACATGACTTAATTTCACTTCATTGTACTTTATTTTACATCTACTTTACTCCAACAGCCACAAAGAAGAGGGAGACAACATATTCTCCAAGGAACTTGAATGCAGGACAAGAAGCAATAAATGAAAACAAATCAAAGAGAGAAGCAACCTAGAACTAATGAGAAATTTCCTGATAGTTAAAACAATTCATCAGTGGAACAACTTATCTCCAGATGTTGTGGATGCTCCAACACTAGAAGTTTTAAAAAAGAAATTGGACTATTTGTCTGTAATGGTATAGGGTTTCCTGCCCTGAGCAGGAGGTTGGACTAGAACACTGCAATCACCCTTCCAATTCTGTTATTCTGGTAATGTAAGGCTACATTAGCAGAATGTAAGGGGCATGCATAAGTGCACCATCGTGCCTCCCATCCCTGTCTTATTGTCCCCATTTATTTGGACCTATTTCCTGTACTCTTACTCATGTTTACACTTATACCTATTATCTTGTAAGCGATTGACAAATAAAATAAATAAAAATAAAAACATAAAATAATCTTGCTTATAAACTTCCCACTTACACATTTAAGTATTGAATCAACTAAGCTGATTCCTCCTAAGTTTCTTTCCCTGACTATTAAATTTTTAGGGGCTTTTCCTTTCTTGTATAATTGCTCCTAGACAGAATCTCCTTTCTCACGGCCCAACCAAAGTTCATCCATACGTTCCATTACTGTATCACAGAAAGCCACTTACATAGAATTTAGAAACAGAAGCTTTCCATCCAATCAGGAATTCATCTCAAATGAAAAGTATATTAAACAGCATGTACAGGTATACATTTCCATGCCGATATCTATATGCAGTGCAGGAATTCTGGAAGTAAAGAAAAAAGTATGGCCTTCAAAATAAATCATTTATTCTCCTGTTGGTTTGTCCAATGTATGTGGCTGGGCAATTGTTGCATGGTATTTCATAAATTCTTTGGTTTTCTAGCTGGATCTTGTCTTTGGGGTTTCTTAGGATGTTGGCTATTTTTTGGTCAGTACCAAAGGCTGTCCTGATATTGTTTTTGTGGAGAATTTTGCTGATTTTATCTGTGGTGCCTTTGATGTAGGGGAGGAGGGTGATGCCATTGTCCTGTTTGTCTCGGTTTCTGGGGGGTGTCTCCTTTAGGATTAGGTTGGTAATTGTGTCTCTTTGGAATCCGTTGGAAATTAATACGTTAATGAGGGTGTGTAATTCTGTTCTCAGGTGGACTTTGTCAGCTAGGCGTTTGGTTCTGGAGATGAGGGTCTTGGCTACGGAGTTGATCTGTGCAGGGTGGTGATGGGATTGTGCATTTAAGTAGCAGTTGGTGTGTGTTTTCTTCTGGTGGATGGTGTGTCCTAGGGAACCATTGGGTTTTTGTAAATTAGGATGTCCAGGAAGGGAAGTTGGATGTTGGCTTCTGTTTCCATGGTGAATTGTATTTTGGGGTGTAGGCTGTTGAGATGTGTGAGGAAGTTGTCCAGTTTTTCTTTCCTATGTGGCCAAATTACAAAATTGTCATCTACATATCTAAGCCAGAGTTTGTGTTTGTGTTCTGATTTGTCTAGAGCATTGGTTTCAAAGTGTTCCATGTATAGGTTAGCAATGACAGGTGAAAAAAACAACACAGGATGCCACCACCAATCTCCCTCACCAGAGTCAAACACAAACCCACCCCATAAATGAAAGCAACCACCATCCAGAAACCAGTCCACGGCTGCATCACTAGCTGCCACACACCCCGACATCCAAACCAAGCAAACTGACACACGCCATGAACACAGAGCCAGGCCTCAAACTCGGAGCCAAACCAAAACCTGGAACATCACATCACAGCCACCCGCTCAGGATATCACATCACAGAACTCAGGAGGCTACACCACAAAACCTCAGGATGTTGCACCACAGCCAACGACCTAGGAGATTACAATACAAGACTCAAGAGGTCAGAAGATTAAAACTCAGAAGGTCATCACACAGCCCATTACCCAGGTCATTACGACCCAGGAGATTATAGCACAAGACCCTGGAGGTCACAAGATTAGAACTCAGAAGGTCATCACACAGCCCATTACCCAAGTCGTTACAACACAGTAGGCGGATACACACACAGCCAATACCTCAGCCACACATGTTCTTAAGAAAAAGCCAGCCAATCTGCAAACATCAACTCCATCAACCAATCAAGAAATGACAACACAGCCAACCTCCCCACCAGTATATATAGGGAGGCAGCAGCTCAGATTATGCTTTGCTCGCACAAAGCCGAAAGCACCAGCCTGAAGATGGCGAGTGGGATACTCTCAATCTTACACGGGAAATACTTTCGGCTCATCACCAGAGACCATACCGACAGAAAGCTATTTGTTTCGTTGCCTTTTGTTTACATGTGTGTAAGGTTTTTGAGCTGATAATTTTAAATAATAAATAAGGGAGACTAGGATAGATCTATTTCGAGCTAGTTAGCTCTCTTCAGCTAGCCATACCCTTACTGGGATTCAAACCAGGGAAGTATTACATGTGAGGCAGTTGTAATTGCCACTACACCACTGGCTTTATCCTGTTCAGCTGAGGCAGGGGAATAAGTATATACTTTGTGTTACAACACCCTGTTAAGCCCCAATTAAGGGAGAAAGCATACTGCTTTCTTTTCTGTCTTTCGGCTCATCACCAGAGACCATACCGACAGAAAGCTATTTGTTTCGTTGTCTTTTGTTTACATGTGTGTAAGGTTTTTGAGCTGATAATTTTAAATAATAAATAAGGGAGACTAGGATAGATCTATTTCGAGCTAGTTAGCTCTCTTCAGCTAGCCATACCCTTACTGGGATTCGAACAAAGTATATACTTATTCCCCTGCCTCAACTGAACAGGATAGAGTCAGTGGCAATTACAACTGCCTCACATGTAATACTTCCCTGGTTCGAATTCCAGTAAGGGTATGGCTAGCTGAAGAGAGCTAACTAGCTCGAAATAGATCTATCCTAGTCTCCCTTATTTATTATTTAAAATTATCAGCTCAAAAAGCTTACACACACACACACACACACACACACACACACACACACACACACAAACATTTCAGAATCTAGGCCAAAACTCTATTTTTTATAAAACAAAAATATGACTATGGCAAAAGGCATTCATGCAATTTTGTTTCTTTGTTTTTGATGCAGCTGGTAAAGGCAAAGAAATATTTTCAAGCAAAACTGGGAAGCTTGTTACACATATACTCTGTCAACAAGCTTTACTTATTTTTCAATATGGCTTCTTACAGGGCAAAGACTGTTAAAAATCTTTTATAATAGAAGAATTATAATTAAAATAATTAACATTATGCTAAAATTATCTTCTTGCAACTCTAACATCAAGAACATTTATAGTTCAAAAATGTTATGCATCTCAGCAGAATTAAAACATAAAACAAACATAAACAAAAAATAACAACAGCTAACTAATTAAATATCCATTATGCATTTTAATTAAGTCATGTGGATACTGAAAAAAATATTTTAAAATATCTATTAATAACCATTATTGTTGTTCCTGTTTTTAGCTTTGGATAAGTGTGAAATCTTACAGGAGAGTTAGGGTGTCCTTTGATCATGTCTTACACCAGTTTCCTGCTCAAATCTCTCTTTTCTCCATTTTGAGCTGCACTATGCTTCTTTGCAGATGTTTTTTGTCACTAGCACCATTTAAGCCTATAGCAGTTAGGGAGAGGGAGATTTTTGGCTTAAAAATGAAATTGGTTTCTGCTAAATAAGGAAGGTGTTCAAAATAAAATAGGGTTTTTATTATAATTCTTTTTTAAAAGTGTAACTAACAACATATAGTTTATTTTAACCTAGTAGAAAATTCTGTTGGATTCTGGACCAACTTCAGAGCAAATTTGGGTAGGATTGACTTGAATGAGGTAATATTCACAATGTTTTTAATAAGGGTAGCTTTTCCTTTAATGTAGATCCTGCTATGGAATGCAAGAAATGATTAAAGACAAAGCTGTACTGACAAACTGGCTTTCTAAGCAATGTCATACTGGCCACTTATTTTCAGCAAGAAGAAAGGCAAACATCCATAATGGATGTAATAATCTACCCCTCTAAGGCATATTAAATTGAAGTTGAGATTCCTAGAAACATATTCGTCTATAAAGCATAACAAATTTTAATCTCTTCCATATAAGCATATTGTTAAATATTAGCATTACAATCTGTCCTTTATGACAAAACTCTTTAAGCTATCATGTTTGTTTCCTATTTTAACACACTATTAATAAGTTCTTATTTTAAAGGAGACACAGTTTTTTAACACGTGGTTATCATTTACATTGCCAGGAATTGTATTTACAGGGAAGTATATATATATGGTTTGATTTTTAAAAAAAAGAATCATCATGATTTTAGTTCAGACATTGGCCCATTGCTGATCTTGGCAGCAGGGTTTTCATCGAGGTGGGTTACAGGCAGAATGGTTAGATTTACATTGAACACTTGCTAAACAAACAATAGTAAAAATATATAAAGTCTGTTGTTTTTCTAGGTCTGTGGTTAACGAAGCCCCAGTTGCTACAGAGTGATATCTAAACATAAAATAATCTCTGCATAAACTGTGGGATTCTTTCTTTCTTTTCAGTGTAAACTCTATGTTTGTCAATCTGTAGGAAAGTGGGTCATTCAAGATGAAAATGTCCCAGTTAAGTGTTCTTATGTTAAACTGGGTCTGGATCTAAGATCTTCCAGATTAAAGGCTTGTTTTGTATAATGTCTCTCTCACACACACTCTGACATTTCACACAATTTGAAACAAAGATGTGCTTTTATCACTTTTAATGTCACACCAGGGAACACTTTATGAGTCTTGTCTCTTCACTATTAAACATTAGCCCTTGTCAGTTGATTGTGGGTGAAAGAGAGAAGAGCCAGATTCCCTCTCTCCATTTCATCCTTAATTAAGTGCCTGTGCAGAGTTTGGCAACATCTGGGCAATTATATAGATGTATAGCAGCAATGTCTCACTTCACCCACTGAGTTATTTACAAGATAGATAGTCATAATACCTACTTGTCCACCACAAGCCTATATACAACCAATGATTGAGGGCAAGAAAACTTTTTTTTGTAATCCACATATGTTTGACTGGGATAACCATGAATACCTTCACAGTAGGGTGAGTTGAGCTTGCTCCATAAACTTGAAGTATTTATGTTTATGGGCGTCAACAAAAAATGGATGGATTTGTATAGGTGTGGAAGTCATTCATACACACACACACAAACATACACACACAAAAAATTCCATTAGGGATTCACTTTGATAAGTGGAAGCTTATCATCTCAACTGATTAACTAGTTTTGAATTCTGTATTTTCCCTTGTAGCTCAAAATGACATGTGTAGCATGGAATAAAAGACAATGAGCAGGAACCTAGTATCAAATCTCTAGTTCAAACCCACTGTTAATACAATAATATACAAAGATATTGTTTCACTATATGGTCTGTCTCCATCTTCTTTTAATGTATTTTGTTTCTCATTGTAAATTCAGTAGTAAAAAAAATTATCCTACATTTTTAATCTGATGGAAGGAAAGTTAAATTTGACCTGAAAAAAGAAGAAATTTTTGCTAAAATATTTAGGAATGGGATGTGAAGCTCTTGTATCTGCGTTCAGCTGCCCAAAAGGGTCACATAGGCTGCTCCAATGCAACGTGGATTTTTTCTTTGTTCAGTTGCATACAAGTGAAATATATAATGAAGAAATCTATCTTCTATTAAATTTATATAGCCCCCTATCTTACCAAAGAGTGACACACAACAATGGAATAAAAACAGAAATGTGAAAAACACAGATTTAAAATGTAAACATCCATATTAATAAATATAATAAAAACCAGGATGCAAAGCATAAGTGAGAAGATGGATAATATCCCTCAATAATAGAGCCATCTCATCTACTCTCTACTACCCTGGGAACTCCAAGCCTAATTACATAACCTGATCTTAAGGGCCTTTAAGAATATCAAAATGGAGCTAATCTAATTTGGGGGGCAAGCAAGTTCCTCTGAGCCAACCCTGAGCCATGGTCAATTATATTGAAATCCATTGAGAGCTCAAAAAAGACATGGATGGATGTATCCAACCAAGCATAGAATGTAAGGCATCCAGAAAGTATCTATGATATCAATCACTCCGAGACTTTTCTCTCCAATTGATTTATTTAGGAACAGATCAAGGCAATTTCCCAAAGTGAAATTATTTTTGCGCGTTACACAGAATCCACCTTCTCTCCTCCCTTCTCTTCTTCCACTTCTACACTTCATAAATCACGAGAATCAATTAACTGCAACTGGAATTTCTTAATACAACATACAGAATAAGCTTGAAGTTTTCAACTCAATGTGACAACTGAATTTTTAAAGCTGACAGGGGTCCACCCTTGAAAACTCCTCCTAAAAGAAAAGGAAAAAAAAACAGATACAGGGGTTAACACATTGTCCTTAACCCCCTCTCTCCCCTTCAGGAGGACCCTTCGGTTTGTGGGGAAAATCCTCATGGAATTGGTTAACCAGTTGATCAGCATGAACATCACAACTCTTTACCCAACTAGCATCTGAGAGAGGGTATCCTTTCCATAAGACCTAATATTTCAATCGGCCATGGTGTAATCTAGAATCGAGAATTTTTTGAATTTCATAATGTGTTTCCCCCTGTACCATTAACAGTTTAGGGGGAACAATTGGCGGTGGTCTTATCATAAATGTAGTGTCTGGTTTTAGTAAACTACAATGGAATACTGGATGAATTTTCCCCAATATTCAAGGAAGACTTTATTGGACAGTGACTGGATTGATTATCTTTGAAATTGGGAATGGACCCAAGAATTTTGGACCCAGCTTCTTAGTGGGCAGTTTCAACCTAAGATGCTTGGTCAACAACTATACTTTGTCCTCTACTTTAAAAAGCAGTTGAAGGGATCTATGTTCATCTGCCTGTTTTTTATAATTTTTTTGCAGCTTCTATCAAAGCTTTTTTTGTATCTTCCCATCCTTTCTTTAGTGAGTTCATCCATTTTGTTAGAGTCATGGATGAAGGAGGTTGTTTAGGTAACTCTGGCATTGGGACAAAATCCATTCCAGTGTTGATTTGGAATGGAGTCAATCTCGTACTGCTATGTACTGCATTATTGTAAGCAACCTCTGCAAAAGGCAATAACTCAGCCCAATTTTCTTGTTGATAATTTACATAGCATCTAATGTATTGTTCAATCATGGCGTTAGCCTTCTCCACTGCTCCGTTACAAGCAGGATGGAAAGCTGAGGATAACCCTTGAGAGGAACCAATGGATTTCAGAAATTCCCTCCAAAATTTTGTAGTAAATTGTACCCCTCTGTCTGATATTATTCTATGAGGTACTCCATGTAGTCTATAGATGTGTTTCACGAACAGCTTTGCAAGTTTTTTTTGCAGGCTATAAAATGGGCCTGTTTAGAGAATAAGTCAATTATAGTCCAAATGATTGTATTCCCTTCACTCTTAGATAATTCAACAATAAAGTCCATTGCGATCTCTTCCCAAGGTTGGGTTGGTTCAGCAACTTGTTGCAGGAGGCCAGGGGTTTTTCCAGTTCGGTGTTTCATTGTGGCACAAATTGATCAACTTTTTACATAGTCCTCAACATCAGGTTTCATTTTTGGCCACCAGAACTGTCTTCTCAGTAAATGTAGGGTTTTTAGGAATCCAAAATTGCCTCCCAGCCAGGAGTCGTGGCTACTCTTTAGTACCAGTAGTCTTAGGGTTGTGGATACATAAAGCTTAATCCATTTCCAAGCTAGTCCATCATTGTCAACTCAGTTTGATGGTCCAGGAACCAAGGATCGGTCAATAGGGCCATTTTCAATTCTGTAGTCAGTTTATCCTCCAGGTGTTTGGGGTTGCGGTTGACTTGGGCTCGAGTGGTCATTTGATCATTTGGCCTGCCAATTGAGTTTCATCTCGGTGGCTGTCAAATTGAGGATTTCTGGACAGAGCGTCCGCCAGTACGTTTTTCCCTTCAGAGATATATTTAATGTTAAAGTTGAATTGCTTGAAATATTGGACCCAGCGGACTTGTTTGGGTGAGCCTTGAGGTTCTTATGATCAGTCCATATCTCAAAGGCACGCCTTCTAGAAAATGCCTCCATCGTACGGTGAATGCTTCTTTCTCCCAGATCGTCTACCTTCGCTCTGTGTCTGTCAGCTTTTTGGATACATAAGTGCAAAAGTCAGCCTTGAGAGTCCTTTTGCAGCAAAATAGCTGCCACTGCTACCTCACTTGCATCCATTTGGACAATAAAAGGCTTGGTCACGTCTGGGTGTTGAAGGATGGGCTCAGCTGCAAAGAGGCATTTTAAGGCCTTGAAAGCTTTCTGACAATCCATAGTCCAAGCCAGGCATTGACTTGGCTTCAGTTTGGTGGGCAACAGGCCCATTTTTAATAGCTCCATCAATGGGAGGGCAACTTCAGCAAAGGATGGAATGAATTGTCTAAAGAAGTTGG
This sequence comes from Bungarus multicinctus, assembly GCA_023653725.1. Classification (NCBI taxonomy): domain Eukaryota; kingdom Metazoa; phylum Chordata; class Lepidosauria; order Squamata; family Elapidae; genus Bungarus; species Bungarus multicinctus. The sequence goes on from CM042844.1 coordinate 37,199,681, forward strand.
CAAACCTCAAGAAACTTTGAAGTTATTTTCGGGTTCTGGGGGGTTGCCAGTCCAGCACCGCTTTCACCTTTCCAGGGCCCATTTCAATCCCCAGGTTGGATATTCGGTAGCCTAAGAAGTCCAACAACTCTTTGTGGAATTCACATTTTGAGAGTTTCACATATAATTTGGTGGCTAGAAGTTTTTCTAGAACTTGTTGGACCAATTGAACATGTTCTTCCATGGTTTTGCTGAAGGTAAGGATGTCAATCAGGTACACAAAGACACCCTGGTAAAGGTGCGGGTATAGCACCTCATTGATGAGCTGCATAAACACTGCAGGAGCCCCCTGAAGTCCGAAAGGCATGACTTTGAATTGGAAGCTACCCAGAGGGCAGTTAAAAGCAGTTTTCCACTCATCTCCCTCTTTGATGCAGATCCAATAGTAAGCTTCCCTGAGATCTAGCTTGGTGAATATCTTGCCCTTCGACAGGTGATTCAACAAGTCCTTCATAAGGGGGAGAGGGTACATGTTTTTGATGCATACGGCGTTCATGCCTCTAAAGTCAACACACAATATCAAACCGCCATTTTCTTCTTCTTGAACAACACGGGGGCAGCTAGTCTTGATTTGTCAGGCTCAATAAAACCTCATTCCAAATTGCTGTTGATGTATTTCCTTAATTCAGTCATTTCAGGAGGCGTCATGGAATACATCTTCGGTTTTGGTAATTTTGCCCCAGACTCTAATTCTATGGCACAATCAGTGGCTCAATGGGGAGGTAAAACTTTACACTCTTCTCTTAATGCTTTAGCCAAGTCTTTGTATTGGTCGGCTACCTGGGGGGTTATCTGGGAGAAGGTGGGATGCCATGGATGCTGCCTCAGGCTCTGGGTTCAAGATGACCGGTGGCTTTGTAGTGGGTGGAAGAGGGGGCAATGGCCCCGATCCAATGAGGATTTTTCTGAATCTACCTTCCCATTTGATTGTTGGGACCCATTTGTCCCAGTATGATTGATTCTGACATCTTGGGGGCCACTATGAAGTGTATGAGTTTGCGATGGGGCCTAATTCCATCTTGATCAATTCAGTCATCTGAGTGGCTGCCCCGCCCCCCCCCCCCAATTAAGGTTCCATCCACTTGCTTAAATCTGATTGGGTATTTTAGCAGGTTAGTATTTATGCCCAATTGTTCAATGATGGGGAGTCTGATAAGACATCTAGAAAACCCAGTATCAATGACAGTTTCTAACTCCTCGGCCTCCCCCATGTTTGGTACCACTAACTTGACCTTGACTGTAAAAGATATGATGGGATCACTCACCATTGGGTCATCTTCACAGGTCGGGTTCTTGGGGATGTGGTGGCGGGCTGGTGGTCCATTGCTCCCATCTACACAAAGGGGGCTTTTCCAGCTGTGTTTGGCGAATCTGCCCCTAGCCAGAGGTCTTTCTTGATTCTTCTGACCTCTAACAGCTGGATTAGACTTTGACTGAGAACTTTGTGGTACAGGAGCAGGGGCCAGACAGTCTGCTGCTCTATGGCCAGTTTGGCCACATCGGTAACATTTCAGCATCCTGGTAGGTTGGGTACAAGCAGGTTTTGCTGATCCGGTCGGCAGTCTCCTAGTCACAATTCTCTTAGGCAGGGCTGCTGGAAGGGAAAGAAAGAAAAAGGGAGAATGAAAGAGGGGGATGGAAGGAAAGGACAGAAAGAAAAAGAAATAAAGAAAGAGGGATGGAAGAGAAAGATAATGAGATATCTATTTTAATCCAATCACCTGCTCCAGCAGGGTTAAAAGGGAGTGTGTGTGTGTGTGTGTGTGTGTGTGTGTGTGTGTGTGTGTTCTCCTTGTAATTTACCAGTACATCTTGGTTTTGCCTTCTTTAGAATTGGCACTGTAATACATTGGGGAAAAGTAATTTTAGGGTGGAGATCTGGTCCAATGGATCCTGTTTAAAGCCTCAACAAAATGTGAGAGCTTCCTGAAAGTCTTGACCATGTTTCGTCCACAAAACCTTTAATAGAAGCCAAAGATGTTTCAATGTGCTGGCAAAGATGTTTCAATGTGGAAAAGGGCCTCAGTCTAAACTAGGCCTCATTTCAATCTGATGCATCAGATCTCTCTCTCTCTCTCTCCCTCTCCCTCCTTCCCTCCCAGACTGGCTTTGTTTTACTTTCCCAATGTGCCTGCATGGCTGGTGCTTCAAACATGGATTGATTGATGGATTGATGGATAGATAGATAGAGACAGAGACAGATAGGTATATAGGTAGATAGATTGGTAGGTAGGTAGGTAGGCAGGCAGGCAGACCTTTTGGATTACTGTATGGATAGGTAAGTAGGTAGGTAGGTAGGTAGATTGGTAGATAACTAGGTAGGTAGGTAGGTAGATCTATATTGGTAGATAAGTAGATAAGTAGGTAGACAGAAAGAAAGGTAGGCAGGCAGGTAGGTAGGCAGGAAGGCAGGCAGACAGACAGACAGACGTTGTGGATGGATGGATGGATGTATGGATAGAGAGAGAGAGAAATCTATATTGGTAGATAGATAGATAGATAGATAGATAGATAGATAGATAGATAGATAGATAGATAGATAGATAGATAGATAGATAGATAGATAGAAAGACAGGCAGGCAGGCAGGTAAGCAGAAAGACAGACAGACAGGCAGACCTTTTGGATGGGTGGATGGATGGATGGATGGATGGATGGATGGATGGGTGGAGGGAATGATTGCTTGGAAACCAAGCAAGCAAGCAAATGCAGGCTCGGTCAGAAGAACCAGGCTGCAGAAGGAGGTTAGGTTCTAGGTCCAAACAGCCATGTAGAGTCAAACTGAACCGAGCCGCGTGCCTTGGAGAGCCACAGCTGCACCCACCCACATCCTGCGTGCAAGCCCGGCTGGCTGGAGAGGAGGAGGCCAGACGGGCACTGCGCGCTCCCTTGTTCTCCTCTAGGGAAAGGGGCCCTAACGCTGGACCACCCACCCCTTCCACTGCATGCCTTGGGAGGGTTTTGCTTTTGGGCCTTCTGGAGTGTCTCTGCTGCTTCCACCAGAGAAGGCAGTCTGCAAGCTAAGGTGTTCCCTTTCTGCCACCTCCCACCTCTCTCTCCCCCAGGCTTGGCAAGGCTCACCGCACACAGGTTCCACATTCAAGGCGCTGGATACGGAGCGATGAAACAGTCAATAGGCTGCGTGGCCGGCAGTCAGTGAGCCTGTGGGGCCAGCACCTCAAACGCTTCTCTGCCACTTCTTAGCACCCCCTCCCCGCCAGCCCCCTTGCCTCTTAGTGTCCCCTTAAGGCATCCCACTGCCCCCCAGGGGGCGGTACTTCCCACTTTTTTGCTCTAATACCTTTTCCAAGAAAAAAAAGATGAGGTACTAGACGACAATATTGAATGTATGGTATCCAGTGGTGGTTTCTTTAGGAGGGGAACCAAGACCTATTTTAGAAATAAAGGAATAAGCTGCTGACTCAAAAAACAATAACCATCACCCAAACCCATTTACATAACACCTTTCCTCAGCTGCTTTAACATGCCAAGAGGAGCATTTATCTAAAGAGCTGGTGGCTGAGATTTTAGTAAATAGGACTCTATCCAATTCCTATGGTCCAACTTGGCAAGATTTCTCCCTAGGCAACTCCTCTGGATTTGCAACAAGATTAATGTCCAACTGGAAACATATCCAAGTAAGATATTATCCACGTATCTCTTATCCAGGAGTGCTTCTGAGTGCTGCTGGGTGGTATTCTACAAATGCAATAAAGGAGGAAAAGTACTGATGCTTAACTACTCTTATGGCCACAAAGTGCTGGGTGCTAATGACACTCTAGATGTTTCTTCTTTCATTTTATCTCCCTCAATCTGTAAATCACAGGGAGTTCTGGATTTCATAAGAAGTTGCATAGGTATGATCTGAGCCAAGACCTCAGCCATCCCCTTATTCCAAGGAGCAACCAAGACTTCAGATGGATCATGCTGAAAAGAATCTAATCAAAAAGAACAGCTTCCAGCTCCCTTTGAAACTCATCTGAGTCCTTCAGTCCACTGAGAATTGATGAGTCTAAAGAATTCAATCTCTTTGTAGTGGATAGTGGTACTAGAGAATCCCAACGAAATCAGGATGTGGTCCAGCCATGACAAAGAGGACACTTTCATAACACATTGCCAAAAGAATACCAAATCTGAAGTGTGACCATTGTCCCACATCAGATTCTGGGTGACTTAGAACACACCCATGACTATCATGGAAGCCATGAATTCCCATGCTACCTAACACCCAATTCCAAGGAAGACATGTTGAAGTCTCTGGGGAACTCCACTCCTAACACAGAAATGAAGGTGAAGAACTATATAGTAGAGAAGCTGGTACAATCCTAACTTATCCCTAGAGACCAATGATGGACACAGTCTCATGGTCTAAGGACCTGAATGGTAGAACTTCTGACAGCTATAATAATTATCTGTTGATAATTGTCACATCTTCACACTTCCCTGAAGTCTCAGCTGATACCACACTCAAAACACAGCAAGTAGATTTCAGTATTATAGCTGTTCTTTAGACCCCAGCCAGTTCTCTGTAACACATGTCAAGTTGGCCATTTTATGAATGACCAAATCATGGATAAAGAAGGCCTTATCCAGATTGACTTGGTACTTAGAACTCAGTTGTTCATTTGTTTTCCATTCCCAGGATCAGGTCTACATTCATTTGCAATTATTTTATTTGACTATATCTGAATTTCGTATATTCAGACATAGTAAACCTGAGCTCTTATTTGTCAATTTGCATTTCTAGAAAGAAAGGATCAATGCAACATTTATATAAACAAATGCAATAGATTGAAAAAAGCTATACATATGTAATTAAATTGAAGTATTAAAATCAACATAGAATTCAAATCACAAATGGAAGTCAACAGAACCTATGATTATAATCTATTCTTGTGATCAATGTATTACGTTTTCTGGTAGGGTTTTCTTTTGTCTCTCTACAATCATTATTATTATTTGTTTATTGGCATTAGATTTATGCCCCCACCTTTCCTGTAGGAGATCAATGCAATAGTAATCTATCATCACAAGAACCCTGTAATATAAGATAATCAAAGGAAGAATAACTGGCCTAAGCTATTTAATAAGCTCCCATAGTTTAGCTAACTTGAACATTGATTTCCCTTATCCTCATCCAATATTCAACCACTACAGCAGATTGATTTGAAGAGTTTTGATTGGCTTTTTTTTTCAAGCTAGAAGCAATTTCTATTATCACTAAGGCTCCACGCAGTCAGATTTGAAGGTTCTCCAGTGACATATACAATTTCAGAGAAAGAAAATAGGTTTTTGTTCAGATTATTTTATCATTTTTCTGCTTCTTATTTCAAAGCAGAAAACACTTAATTCTATCCTGTGAATAATCTCTTCATTTTCAACATTTGTTTATTATGTGTCAGTTGGCAAGCATTCAAATTTGATCATGTGACAATGGGGATGCTGCAATGGTTGTAAGTGTGAAAAAGGGTCATAAGTCAATTTTTTAGAGCTTTTGTAACTTCAGAACTGAAGAAATTGTTGTAAGTCAGTATTGTTGATTGGAACACCTAACAGAATGAGACAATGCATACCACTTATATTGCCCAGAGTTAGTCTGGAAGTGAGAAGGGCAATTTATAAATTTCATAAATAATTAATAAAGGACCTCTTTTACAGTGTTTATCCCCTTTTTTAGTCTATTTAGCCACCTGTCATGTTTTTCAGTTATTTCAGTCTTTTAAACTGAAAATGCATTAAATCCCTATCCCAAATTAGGCCAGCTAACAGCTTGCAGGTACAGAAGAGTGGAAAACGTAAAAGGAGAAGTACATATCAAAAATGATTGAACTCTGTCTTCTGCTGTTTGCAGGGTAATGATAAGTGCAGTTCCATTGTCACTACAGACACAGGTAGTGGCAGGCTATGGGATTAATCTGGAATAGGCAAATAGATATATATACAGCACAACACCACAAATAGTTTTTCTTTCCTGGTTTAAATGAAAGTTGGTGTAACATAACTCTTGTTTTGAGTTGTACAGACAACCATTGAATGTTTGTGACTCCGGCTGACTGCCCTTATATTCACAGGGTGTGTCCCATTCTTTTCATCCACATGTCTCTATGGAAGTCAGATTCCTGGCTTTTCTTCCAGTCCAAGACTAAATGACCATGGAGGGCAATTGAAGAATATGGATCATTGAAGTCTCCTTTGAACTTTATGTAGAAAAGAGGCAAAAGTTAAATTATAATAGGTGGATTTGATTATTAGTAATACTAATAGATGGATTTGATGTTATAAGTGGAAACATGTTTTATATAAGTTTCATTTATATCTGCTGTAAAAGCAGTTGGAAATAGTTCCTTTTTGTGTGTTTGTTATTTTCCTGTACTTTTGTTCTCTTTCTTCTTTATCTGTTTTTTTTATTAGTTTATCATATTTTGTTTTAAAAATTAATAAAGTTATTTTTTAAAAAAACAGAAAAAACTGGAACAATGTAGCCAATAGTGGCCAAAAAGAGGTGGTATCATCCACTCTTAACTGCATTAGCAACCCCACAATCACTTGAAGCATATTTGATGATACCAGTAGCAAAAAAAAAAAAAATGTGCTAAGAGAAAAAGAAAAACTGAAGCAATTCAAGATGACTAAGCTATCCCAGGTAATTGTATACAAAATGGTTACCAAAGAAAGCTTGTGGGGAGTAGGAAATGAGGATGGCACATTAGGCAAATTTGCCTATAGAGAAGGGGAAAATAATTGGTCTTAACTTTAACCGTTGAAAGTGGTGATGAAGGGTATTTCTGCTTTTTTATCCAAGAGGCAGTATTGTCAGCTTAAACAGTGAAGAAAAAAAGGATCCACCTGGTAAAACAACAATAGCAGCAACTATGGCTGCTCACTTACTTTTTATCTATGCTTTTGGAAAGGCTGTTAGCTAATTATGTGCAACTGCATTCCTCTAGAGTAAAAATATTTTTCTCAATCTTTTTGGAAAAAGATGGACTTTTTAATATATTCATATTTTTAAAATATGCCCACAAAAATGATTAGTATGGAAGATAAAATGTGTCAGCAAATACATTTTTATTTACAGAGAAAGAAGTGAAGATTTTTCACCGATAATGGATAATGGTTATACAAAAATAGTTTTCATTTACTTGAGTATTTTGATGAAGAAGGTGGGTGTTATATATATTTCACATATACACTGAAATTTATTTTGGAAAGTATATTTTCCAACTAAATTTGTCACTCTTAAGAACATAAACAATAGAACAAGTACTTCACATCACTCAGTTTCTTTAGCAACTTATCTTCTTCTTAAGATGTTTCACATTTGACCCTTACCACAAAGACTGGGTCTGTCTAAAATATCAAAAATAAAAAGGACAGTTAGGGAATGTTTAGATTCTTGCTTCACTACAAAGCCCTTTTCATATTCATCTTAAAACCACAGACCATAGAAATTAAGCTGAGGACAGGTCTACTCATTGCAGCAACTAAACAGCCTGAAGCATAACATTTACAGTGACCTTTGGCAAACTCTTATCAAAGATCTACATACCGGTATTTAACTGTCCCATAACCTATTATTAGCTATCATTATTGTCTTTATTGATGGGAATATATACACAAATTGCAGTTTTGAGGAAACAATAATGTCAAGAGAATGGTCTCCTACTCATGTACGTAGGAGACACTGATGTGTTACTTTGTATTTGACACTTTCCTGTTCACTTGGTTTTTTTATCTGTGAAGAGATAATGTCAAAATGCAGCCCTTGGCTACGGAAACAAAATGTACGAAAACAAATATATATATGTGTGTGTGTGTGTGTGTGTGTATACATACATACATATATACATACAAATGGTCAATTAACTATGGCTATTGTTCTGTCTGCCAATATTTCTCATTGTCAAACTAGTTTACATTTTGCACAGTTAGTTCATATTGATATTGACATCATAACTTTCCATAAGATGAGGGTTATCCAATTAATAGGTAATTTCTTATAGCCATCATTTGAACTATTATGTATAAAAGCACTTCATGCAGCCCAATTCATCAAAACCAATTTTTTATGTCTTTATGAATGATTCATAGAGAAAGTTCCTATTTATACATATACAAATTTCTGTGAACCCTATTGCTTACAAAATTCTTCATATTTGTGATATTTAATTAAATGGCCGTCCACTGTGATTTTAAACTTCGTTTTCTAAGAATATTTCAAACTAGAAAATGAACTAGGGTGTACATCCAATAAATTGTCAACTTGAGTATTCTTCAAAATCTTTAAGCAAATTGGTTTTTATCTTTTGTGACCATGAATGAATGGAATACAGGGTTTCCCCCTTTTTTCTTCTTTTCGAGAAAAGAACTCTTTATATCAACTTATCACCACAATTGGGATCAGAATTTCTGTCGCAAGGCAAGACTATTGTTAAGTGAGTTGCACCTAATTTTATAACCAAATTTTGATCATACAACTATGGAGATACTATGATGATCATAAGTGTGATAATCAGTGATAAGTCACTTTTTTCACTGCTGTTGTAACTTTGGTAACTAAATTATAAAGAACAAGCTATAGATAATATACTAGTAAGACCTCAAGCAAAACATCTGATCTAAAGTCATAAAACAAGCTAAATATGCACTGCCCATAGGATTTAGTTTTGATGTTTCACAGTATGACTTTTTCACCAAATCAGAGGTTTCCCATTTTAATCAATAGCCTGACTGAGAGAAGCTATTTAGTTCCTATTCCCTGTTACATGGAGAAATAGAAAACACTGTGAAAACTTTTTCCCCTTTTCTGATGAAAACTTAAATTAAATTTGTAGCAGCAATTAAAAATAATGCGACAGGTTTGCAATGTACCTTTATCCTTATCAGAAAAGTTAGTGAAACATTCTTTACATACTAATCTAGAAAAAACCAACCACCTGGAGCAAACCTTTTATAAAACTTTCCAGTTCACCTTAGGTTGCTTCACAGAGACACAGAGACTTCCTTGCTTTCTATAGACAGTAGTTTGTTCCAAAGCCATTGACTTGGGTTTTTTATTTGGGGTTTAGCAAAATCCATTGATTATTCCTAATATAAATAGATGATTACAATTGGATGATTACATAATTATAAATACATGATTACAGTTGCCACCTATTAACTACTTATTTATTTTCTCCTTTGTCAGAGACTATTAGCACTGGAAACAGCCTACTACAACTTTCCTCTGTGTGTGTGTGTGTGTGTGTGTTAGAGAGAATCAGACACTTGTGATTCTACTTGTTATTATTTAAAAAATGCATATTCAGAAAAGGCCTGCTTATTTGAGAATATATTTAGTTACTGATTTATGCATAATTTGACAATATATTTATTTACTGTACTTTACTATAGGTTTGGCAACAGTGGTCCCATGCCATATTAAATCCACTGAGCATTTTTTGTGGTTGCCAGATCTTTCTGTGATCACTGTCCCCACCACTAGTTATAGCATGGTTTCAACAGTTTTGAGCAGAACAAATGTGAAACCTCCACTGTAAGACCTAAAACATATTTTGTGATTTCATACAAAAATATAACTCTTCTGTACCATTCTAAACTCATTCTCTGCAAAATAGAATTTATTATCTCTTCTGTATTTAATGCGGTTCCTAGGATTAAAAGATAGGCCATCATGTCATTGTCACATTGGCTCTATTTTACAATTTTTATCCTAATATTTGGAGTGATCATTTAAGCTTTCAAGTATTCTCTTCTTATCAACTGGTGATTGAAAATGCATAGCTTTCATGGTAAAGCATGAGGCAATTATATATCAATATAATATAATATAAAATAAAATAAATTAAAATATTAAGGTTAAAGTAGAGAATGGCATTGAAATTAACTGCTACACTTTTGATCAAAAGTTTGCAAAACATTAGAAGCAAATAGGAAACTGTTTATTATAAAGTTGAGCAAGGAATGTCATTGTTAGCAAAACTATGAATATATCCCTCTTGCCACAATCTTTACTATGTTTTGTATTTTAAAGGAAGTATATTCTCTTACTAGATGAGTGCAACAGATCAACAATGAAGCAGTTATGCTGTAAACTTGTATTCATTACTACCACTTTCCTTTCTTTCCTTATCCAAGTTATAAGATCAAGACCAAAGATAAGAAATACCTTCCCTTTTGTGTTACTTGAGAAATACCATGGTAGCTGAAGACAACATATTACCAAGCTACAGCCAATTACCACTAAATATAACTTTATAAAATATATTTAATTGATTAGAAAGATTTAATTGTAAATAAAATATTGATGGATATTAGGCAGGATATGGAATCTGGATGATTCTCACAATCCTGCAGGACCTTAATGCTTCGTGTGTGGAGCTAATTTGTGGTGCACTTTAGATAGTACAAATTGAAAGAAATAGCAATTTTAGGCAGTCAAACTACTACTCTGTAATAACATTGTAGACTACTGGCTTTCATGTATCAATGCTATATGCTAAATAAATCAACATGTGTATTTATTTGAAACAATTTGTAGGCCCAAAAATAAAGGCAAGTTGCCAAAATAAATCATTTTGAAAGAAATCAAGTAGACTTGAGTATATCCAATGTGAAATCAAAAGTACAATACACTGTTATCTTAGAAAAATAACAGGTTGTATTTTTAAGTAATATTCAACCTATTCAAGTAATAGGTTATTTTAAGTGATACTCAAGATAATATATTCTAAAAAATGGATGGTTCCAGAACAAAAAACAGATGTGCAACATCACAAAATTTATTTTATTTAAATGAAATCAAAATATTTGAATTTAAATAATAGCCTTTATTTTATTCAAATAACTGAATGGTCCAGTTATTTTTCAACTGTAAACAAAGTAAATAATTAAAAAGTATACAGAACTCAAGTGTTATAAAGTCCGGTTTAAATTTTCTTGCACTTTCCCCTCCCTCTCTCACTTTCTGCCTTTCTTTCTTTTTTTCCTCACATACTTGTGCACATTTATTTTCTGTGTCAGGAAACATTTCTGTATCTGACAACAGAGTGTGGTAAAGTTTATCACAGTATAGATTGCACTATATCAACAGAAGGCATATCATTTCATGCCAAGTGGCAAATGCATCAGATATGATTTGTCATTCCTCTGAAATCTGCAATGTTCCACTGAGATTCTACTTCTTATATAAAAGTGTGGAAAATAACATACAACCAAATTATATAGGCATTATATAATAGCAATAGCACTTAGACTTATATATCACTTTATAGTGCTTTACAGCCCTCTCAAAGTGGTTTACAGAGTCAGCATATTACCCCCAACAATTTGGGTTGTCATTTTACCCACCTCGGAAGGATGGAAGGCTGAGTCAACCTTGAGCTTGATGGGATTTGATCTGCCAACTTGCAGTGGGAATAGCTTGCAGTACTGCACTCTAACCACTGTGCCACCAAGGTTCCATATTATTATTTTAATAATTATTAATATTATTATTACTTACGAATTGCAAATACAATTGTTACTGTCTAGTACCAATGCACTCAGAAACTACATGTATCATTCATACTGTAAAGTCATATATACAAAATCACAGAGAAGATGGTTCAATTTTACATATATTAATGAATTGCTTTATGGGGTGTATAAAGAAGTTCAAAAATTCAATTTGCTGACTAAACTAAATGGAGCTTGGAAGTCTCTCATCTGAATTCCTGGAGAGATGACCCCAACCGATTTTAAATATCAAACTGGTCAGCATTTTCAAAATCAGTAACTTCCAGTTGCTTAAATTTCAGATGTTTAGATTTTCAGCAATTCTGAGCTGAACAATTGGCGAATTCAGTGTAAGTCCATTCCCTAACCCTAACCCTAACCTTGCACCTACACTTTCAACTTAAGAAAAGATCAGGATTAAATGGATATTCATTGAAAATATTAGTACGAAATCCCCAAAAACGCATGATTATCTGTCTTGCTTATAAAACCTATATCCCATTCTCTTACAACTAGAAGTGAACTATTTACATTTGCAGAAAGGGAAAAGAATAACTGCTAAAACTATCATGCTGGCTATCCTGTAGTCCTGACACTGAAACCCAGTTATTCTGAACATGCATAATATCATTTCTGTTAGACTCCAGATAATTATAGTTTTTACAAAAAAACTACAGATAGTTCAACTGCCTAAGACAATGATGGTGGTCTTTCCATCTACCAATTCTGAATATAAGAAGAATTCTGATGAACTAGATCAGAACAAAAGGGCCAATAAGACAATTACAATAAATCTACAATGTATGTGCTACAACATTCTCCCAGAAGTCAGGCGTATTATACTACTTAATACTGTAAGTAGTAAAGAGATAGCAGCAGCTTATTTCCCCTGACTTTATCTGCTCTTTTTCCATGGTCAACACTATAAGTTCCAACAATTAATCCAACAATTTAATTATTTGCTATAGGAATAAATATTTTCCTTTTTTATGGAATATTCCAATATTTAACATTGTAATTATACAAGAAAAAAATCTTAATTATATCCGGTTTATTCACTCTACTTTTGTATTTTATACACATATATGTCTTTCTTAAGTTTGCCACACCTAATCTAGAACTCCAAACATTGTAACTTTTTCTGGTTTTCAAGTCACTCCAGTTGCTTAATTGCTATGGCTGCTCATTTATTCAGGAAATTTTAGACAAAATTATAATATATAATGTAAATGTATTAAGCTGTTATTTGAAACCTATGAATTGAAACCAAAACTTATGAGTTCAAACAGATGTGCAGAAAAACTATTCTATTCCTTTGTTGTCTGAGTAGCCAGTAAGGTTCTTCAAGTGTTTATCAGATGTTGAGATTATAGAAGAGCTGGGTTAGTCTATGGTAATAGCATATATCTGTTGTTAACATTGTGGTTAATATAATTTATTTAAAGACATAAATAAAAGCTTTATGTTTTTTAATAAAACATGTTAGTTGTGAAAGATGCTATCAAACTTTTCTCATCAGATTTTCAGAGATCAATTATTCCAAACATCTTGAGTTGGGATATAAAACAGTTGTATAGGGAATCATAAAAATATATTTGATCTATACACACTATTTATATACCAATGTACAAACATGTATGTATGTGATAGATATCTCTTCTTAGAATTCTTTTATTGGCCAAGTGTGATTGGTCACACAAGGTATTTGTCTTGGTGCAAATGCTCTCTGTATACATAAAAGAAAATATTCTTAATCCAACACTACCATATTTAATCTAATACTATTACTTCCAAATAAACTCTTTTAAGGACAGATATTTGCTGCAAGAAGGATAAGTAAGTCAACTTTCACACATTCATTTCTGTACATAATTTATTAAATCCACACAATTTGATTTATAGTTTGACGCTGAATTCTTTTCCCCTCTTCCACGTGATAACTTCTTAACTAAGTTAAATTATGCAAAAATGCAACAACAGTTAAGTAACATAGTCATTTAAAGGACAGTGGAGAAAAAAGATCTGTTCCTATTACTATTAGGTGGGTTCAAATTGAGAATTTGCCATGTCTTTTCTTAGTCCACGACATAGGGAAAAGGGAAAAGGAAAGAAGAAGGAAGAAGAGGTTAGCATATATGCATATGAGTCACCTATTAGGGAAGGTAAAAGGCATAAAATTTTAATAAATACAGCAAAATAATGCTTAGTAAAATTTTATTTACACTCTTCATTGGATTCTTGTCATAAGCTACATTTTATATTGAATGTTATCATTACATTATAGCCACCACCACCAAAAAAGGTGGAGAAAATAATTTTCTGCTTTTTTGAATACCTAGCCAGTTGAATTAGTGCTGCTTTTCATAGGCAATGAAATTTTATACCATCCTCACATATATCACACTAATACTTTGAATACTTCACATCAAACAATTTGAATGCTTTTCTTTAGTTAGGAATCTATTAAGGGTAAGAGTTTATCAACATTGCTTCAAACTGAAGCCAAGACATTACACAGAATAAATTTTAGCTTTATTCCAGTGATACTACCAAGTGGTTTGAGACTACAACTTCCATGCTTATTAGAACTAATTGGAGTTGTTGTTCCAGATGCTTTATAGGCACTAAATTGGGAAAATATTGTTTTAACTGAAAATGTTCTATTGCTTTTTCTCCTGGGAATTGCTGTTTCTACGAATGTCATGACAAAGAAAAGGCAATCTTAACTCATCACAAAGGTAATCTAACAAAATCTTAAAGAAAGCCATCTAAGATCAGAGTTCAGGCGAGAGGAATGTCAATGAACTGATACAATTTGTTCTCTCTCCTCCAGGCCAGGAAGCAAGCAAGTATTCAGAGCTCCTTGTAAGAATAAGGATACTATTTTTAATTAGTTTAATTGAATTAATGAATGAAGTAATGTCCGGATTACTGACAGACGCTCTTGAAATTGCAGCATGAAAGAGGATATGTAAGAGGAACCACATGCCTCTAATGAAAATGTTTTCTGTTTATTTTTTCAGCAACTAAAATGAGAGAGATTGCTCTGTCCCACCTCTGAACCTGATCAATTCAAAAAGCTGAATACAAAGCTGGGGGTGAGAAACCCACTCCTTTTGTGACTGCACGTGATGAAGGAGAGGAAGAAAGGAACAGAATAATACGAGAAATTAAGCGTTAAGATAAATGTTCAAATTTGGTCTATCTCTTCTTGTTTTGTTGTTAAAGCAAAAGTTGTTTTAACAAGTACAGCACACCTCTGTATAAACATATCTGCACTTGTTTTTAGTAAACAGCACTTATTGCCTATTAGCATTTTATAATATGTTTGTGTAACTTGTTAACCAGTATTTTCTTGTGTGTCATGATAATAAAGGAAAATTCTTGGAGTTATTTACATAGGATCGTCGCCTACAGCAAGACTGTGATTTCCTTTTAAAATTTAGTGAGCTTTTTAGCAGAAGTTGCTTCAGGGGTAATTTCTTGATGATTAATTCCCTTATGAATTCATATACCTTCTGTGTGCACTTGTATTTTGAAGCTCATGTTTACTAGCAACTACAACTGGCAGAACAAGACTTGGGCAAAGTATTTGCATATAATTTTATGTACACAAAGGCAGGCAAATTCATTTTATGTATATTCATTTAATAACTATATTTACTTATAATGTTATTAATTCATGATTATATATGAGTTGACTATCTGACCATTTCCTTTGTTACAGCTTTTATATGTTTCTAAATCATGTGTTATCCTAGCCTTCTAAGTTTTCAGGAATTAAAATGGGATTGTTTGTTTGTTTGTTTGTTTACAGACTGCATATCTCATAATGATAATGCCCAAGATGGATTTGGGGAGGGAGAGAAATGTGAGTAGTAAAGTTACTTCTCTTTGTGATTACAATTTCTAAGATATATAAAGTGGGGATCCAAGGAACAAAATTATCCTAACACAATTTATAATGCCAAAATGAAATAAAAGTGCAGCATTTCAGAGACGTTGAGCAAGATGTCATAAAGGTCATGATGCCCTGAAGTTGACATACATATTTAAATTAATACCATATTAAGAGAAAAGACTATTTAAATAAACTAGTTTTTCCTATTTACCATTGCAAATGGTGAGATAATAAAATTCCTTCTACACCAGTGATATTATTATTTCCCAGTTTTGTTTTAAGTAGGTGCCCATTATCTGTTAGGCACTTAAGGATGTTGCTAAACTTCTCTTGCTGATGCCCAGACTAAGCAACACCAAAAATTCAGGGACAGAAATTGAAGGACTTTGAAATTTGCTCAACAAAACCAATCTATGTTGTCATTTTATATCAGATCATGTTAATGTTTTTAACATTTTATGCTATAAGCTTCCCAGAGTAATTTGATGTGACATGGATGCCAAATAAATTTATAAATTAATAAATAAATAAATTCATAAATAAATTCATAAATAAATAAATAAATATTGTTTTGATTAAATTCCAGAGAACTCCTACCTTGCCACTATCCAAGTTCACTGTAGTTAATTGGGTAGAATTTAACTGACACTATAAGTCAGGATTTTATTAATAAACTTAATAAAATGTATTAATTCTTTCCTGGCATCTTCCATTGTTGCACTAGAAAAGAATATATGTAGCTTGGAGTTTCTCTGAGCTTGTTTGTTTGTAAACATTTCATTACCTGACTATTGCAAACATTTCATTGTCTAACATCATCCATGCAATTGGTTATGGTGTTTCTCCATATCTATATACAATAACTTTTCCTGTTAGTGTTGGTGATGGGATGGGTGTATTAGAGGCTTGTTTCCTACTTGATTGTTGTTAATTGCTGTTTAACAAGGGGTGTGCTCTTCAGGTTGTTGTTCTTTTTGTTTCCTTCTTAACATTTTTATTGTCCCTTTTCAATGGTGTGTAAATGTAGTTTATTTATGTGTCTAATAGTATCAGTATGCAGCAGCAAGGTAACTACAATGACAACATCCTTAATTGATTCCTAGAGCCCAAATTTAATCCACTTTATCACAGTTATGTGTGGTACAATCCATTTCTGAAATCCATTACAATCTCACAGAATACAACTGCCACCCCATCACTCCAACCTATTGTTCATTGTGCCAAAACCCAGATGGGCAGATCTCCAAGTGAGAAATTCCCCATTCTAGGTCCAATCAGATATCATTTATGTATATCAGACAAGCTGTTTTAGCCACAATTAATTCATACTCAAGTTTGATTCTCTTATTCAGTTGCAAAAGCCAGAGACTTGGATGTAAATTTTTAAGGATAGAGAATAAAGCAGGTCAGGCCCATTGGTCTGTCCCATCCCTGAAAATAGCCTACATTCAGAATCCTGCTTTGCCCATCACAACCTTTATGGAACTTCTGCATTTCTTTCTTCTATGAATTCTTAACAACATACACTTTATTTTCCCAGGCTATAGCAAGCAGCCAAACACACTTGTGCCCTTATTGCCCTCCCTCAAACCAGGTTTATCATGATAACTCTTTCAGATATCTAGTAGAGCATGAGCCATGATTTTGGAATTCTATGACATAAAGAAGAACTTTTCTAAAAGAGACAGATGATAATATGTCTAACATAGCAGAATATCTTGGCTATAACAACTATTTAAAACCATATAACCATATAACCAAGCCAACCATTCCTATTGCTGATTGTTTCTTTTACATCATCTTATTCTGCAACAAAGGACAGAACAAATATTGAAATAGCTCTTGGAGTTTTCTCCTTTTTTTGGAACCCCTTGTTATCAGACTTGTGGGAGACAAGTATCAAATATTTGATCTTCTTAATAGATATATTAAAGTATTTTGGCTACCTCATGGTTCACTTTGCAGTATAGAAATGTGATAACCAACCAACTAACCAACCAACCAACCAACCAAAACAATCACTTTTAATAACATTCATGACAAACATGCATATTTGTTGAATTTCCAGTATAAGAGTTTTAAAAATATGCCTTCTGTTCTTGTTAAGACATTTGAAAAATTTAATCTCAAAAGACTTTCAAAAGAAAAAAATGGGTCATCATTTCCCCACATGAGTAGCTTTGATGCCTTTTGGCTTTTTCAACTTGGAAGAATTTAAAGAACATTTTGGGAAGGGGCAAATATGTCCCAGATTAGAAATCTGCTGGGAAAGGAAATTGTGTAGCTGAAAAGTGAAAAAGAAACGATAATATTTTTCCCCTTTTTCTTTCTGCCAAAAATATTTTTACTGTGAGGGATGCCTCACAACACACATCCTTCTAAGTCTAATTACTTTATAGGTTAATGCAACTTGAAAATAATTCCTTCTCTTTCCACTACAGAATTTGTTAGTTCTTAGAAATATACAGCTTCCTGTCAATCCATTTAAGAAGACATTATCAAAATGTAAAGCATGATTTTATTTTGCAAATGAACATACTTTGCATAGCCAGGGAATCCCCAGGCACAGAGAAATCTTCTTCTTCCAAGATGATAGGCATTTAATTATTTGAGTTTTCAGTTAGAAGGCATGATGCATCTGACTCTCAAAAATTGCCTCCGAAATGTGTATAATAATTCAAGTCACACTCTGAAGACAAGATAAGGACTTACCACATGCACCTTCTATTCAGGTCAGGCACTCTAGAAATGCTTTACATGCAGAAGATGAGTCACAGAAGAAATACTTAAAAGCTTTGGATTTAGAATAATTTCTCTTTTTCTCAGACAACCAAATCTCTTGAGAAACATTAGAGCAGTCTACCATGCATTTTAGACATGACAAAAGCAATGAGCTATCAGATGCACTTCATGGGGCTGGGAATGGGGGAAGGAAAGTGGCTATTAAGCTCCCAGGTATAGACCTTTAATCTATGGGTCAGCAGGGATGAGTGGATAGTTATTTAGCTGCTATTAAACTGTGATGATGCTCTATTTAGCACAATTATCATACACTTAATCAAATCCTTCTGAGCTCTTTTTCAAAAGAACTATAGGAAAGATAGAAAGCAATGTGGGAATTTGACTTAGATTCGTGCAAAATAATTGATTCTGGAATGAAATTTCTATTTTAAATATGTCATTCTTCAAAATTCTATAAAACCCATAGTTACTTTCATGCATACCTTCATATCTATTAAACTCAGTGAAGCTTACTTTCATGCAAATGTGCATAGGATTGTGCTACTTTTCTTATTTCTTTAGATAATTTCATGTAGTAGTATCTATGGGCAGGGGTGCATTTTCTTCCAGACAACTAGACCTTACTACTTAACTTACTCATTTTTGAAGGAGAAAAAAAAATCAAATTCAGAAAAAAAAAATCAAATAAGCAATTTTTTTTTTATGGTGAAAATGTTTGAAATTAAAATTCTGCAGAATTTTTTTTCTTTATCTTAGAGCTATTTGCACTTTTGAATTGTTTCCTGACAAAAGTACTTAAGAAACAAAACCTGACCTGGAAATAAGTAATACTTTGTTCAAAAGTTGAAGAATGAACATTTTCTCCCACTTTTGGGCATATTTTGCAAAACAATAATTATATTTAATTTTTAGGTCTTTGTGACTTGCATTTTGTTTTACATTTAGGTTTTAAGATTGCATTTCCTGTACTTTCACAATTATGCATTTCAGACAATTTATCTGGACAATAAATATTCAACAAGAGAATGGGAAATGCAATGATGTATGCATGTATGTATATATGTATCAAGTAATTTGTATTGATCACATTGGCGATGTTCATTTAAACAATGCTAAACAAAAGGTTGAAATGATTTCTACATAAAATCAAAACAGATTTTTTTTTTTGCCTTCTACAGTAACAGAATGATATCAGTGCAAATATGCCATTCTTCCCACTCTATCCCCAATAAAATACTGCCCAGGTACCGTATTTATTTTCTTCCCTTTAAGTTTCTTTTCTTTCTGTTTTGGTATAATTTGGTTAATGTATTTAAGTTAAAATGCTTCAGGGATAGTCCACATTGTTTTAATTCAGTAATAGGGAGGGAAGGGAGAAATGAACAGAAACAAGGAAACAGGAAAGACAATTTGAAACATATTTTTAATCATTACATTATTTTTATTAAAATGTTAATAAGCAACAGATACAGCTTAGATCACTTAGATCAAATC
Source organism: Bungarus multicinctus (assembly GCA_023653725.1). Classification (NCBI taxonomy): domain Eukaryota; kingdom Metazoa; phylum Chordata; class Lepidosauria; order Squamata; family Elapidae; genus Bungarus; species Bungarus multicinctus. The sequence continues at coordinate 37,219,351 of CM042844.1, forward strand.
AGTTGTAGTGACAGACATTTGGGAAAGTGGAAAAGAGCTATTTATTTCAATGGCAGGCAGAGAAGCAACTCTCTGTCCCATCTTATGTATAAGTAAACTTACTTGTAGCTTGTAGTGATACATTAAAAGTTACACAGCATCAGATCTCCATTCATCATATTTCTCAGACAGCTCTACCCAGTGGCCGTTCCTCCCAGAAAGAATTTTGTTTTCCCTTTTTAAAGTCCTTGATCTTCTTTCCAAATGAGGTAATCCAACAACTACTGCAGCTGCCCTTGGGCAGATTGGCTTAATGCCAGTCAATTATACGCTCTGCCACCAATACCTTTTTTCTGCCTCTGGTTTTTTTTGCTTTCTTTGCTTTCTCTATTTCTTTTCCCAATGAAAGACTAACCTCTTAGAATACTGAATGGTACATTTTTTTCCCTTCCTAGTTACCTTTTCCTATTTCAAAAGTGGAAATATATGGTGAGTCTTAACATTACACTATGCTATGAAAATAAAGGGATGGTTCCAAATACGTAAGGACCACATGGTGTGTTCTCATTTCTGCTAGATACAACAGAGTCATTGCATTCAGGAAAATGGCAATTCTTATAGACATAGCACTGTTACTTGTTCATACTGCTGATGAAAACTTCTGTTGTGTCTTAAAAATTATCAGAAGAAAAATTATCTTCATTTCTTGATAAAAACTAGAATTGTAGATTAGAAAGCTCATTAGAACAACAACAACAACAAAACGTTTACACATTCCCATGTAAGAATAGCCAGATATTTCGTTCTGCCAACAGTGTTTACTAACCTCCCTCTGACACTATCTGGATAATACTTTCATCATCACATGACACATGGTTAATTTGGAAATCATTTGGTTTTTGGATTATGTTGTGCTAATTTTTATTGGTTTTGATTTAAGATTGCATCATTTTATTTACTCTGCTTGTTCTCTTTTTGTTTAACAGATGACAATGAGGATGATTTTTAAAGTTGTCCTTTGATGCTGATGTGTAATAGGATATGTACAACAATCTGTTTATGTAAGTTGAAACCATTGATTTTTGTCTATTTTCCTTAATGATAAAAGTAAAAACACAGGTAAGGAGATTTGTCAGAGATTTGCCATTTATGTAATGGCAAAGCCATTACTGGATACAGTCCATTCTCTTATTGAGAACTGTTTCAATTTAATGTTTAAATGATACAGCATTTATCAAATCTTCATCATTGTGCTTGGATTGAAAAGGAATCAGAAAAAGACACCACATGCAGTTATTTGGGTAGAGGTGTGAGTACGAAGGAGATAACACGTTTGTGTGATTCTTGGTAACATATTTGTCACTTCGATATTATCTTCCTAAATCTTTTTGACATTCAGCAGTATATTCGTACTGTGGCTGTTAACTATTAGGATTGCAAGCTGCTTTTTGGATTTACAGCTGTGCACTCATCATTTCCAGATGCAGTTTTCTTAAGACAGTCATTCAAGAAGAATTGTGAAAAACAGCAGGTTTCCAATAAAACGGGCATATAAACAAAATGATTACTGACAATATGAGGCTTACACCCAGATGTTTCAAGGATATTTTATATATATATATATATATATATATGACTGTATATACTGATATGTTACACAGAGGTGTTATTCAGCAGGTTCTGACCAGTTCTGGAGAACCGGTAGCCGAAATTTTGAGTAGTTCAGAGAACTGGCAAATACCACATCTGAATGGCCCTGCCCCATCTATTCTCTGCTTCCTGAGTCCCAGCTGATCAGCTGGGTCTTCTTTTGTTGCCCTGCACAGGGGAACAGAGCTGGAAAGCAGGTTAGTGGGGTGATCAGGGAATGGGATTTTGTAGTAACCTTCCCCAGGAGTAGGGAGGAAATGGGGATTTTACAGTATCCTTTCCCTGGAGTGGGGAGGGAATGGGGATTTTACAGGATCCCTCCCCTGCCATGCCCAGCCAGCCATGCCCACAGAACCAATAATACAATTTTTTGAATCCCACCACTGCATATGTATGCATGTAGGTATGTATGTAGGTAGGTAGGTATGTGTCACAATTCTTTGTCTACTCATAGTGTGAAGGTTTATATTCTAAACACCAATAAATGCAACGAAGTAGACTATTTAGGTAAGATATCTGTCAATATAGTATTTGACACCTATTTACATTATGATCTGCTACTTCAGGACTTTTCAGGCTGATTTTTAGCACAAATGCATACAGAAACCTGCTGATGTGAAGTGGGCCAGAATAGTATTATCAATTTTATCTTACTTCTATGGGCTTGATATTAGAGCCAATGTGTAACAGCAGGTTCAAGCATTAGGATTGCCCTTGGCCCTACTTTATTGAAGATATTTTAATGGATGTCAGGGAGAACTCTTTTGTTGCATTTACTCTTGACCAGGTACTAGTAAATATATTTTATTATTAGAAGGCAGGGCAGAAGGCCTTAAGATGCCCAAAGGATTTCCTAGGCTTAGACTGTAGACTATGCAGACCACAGATTTCCCCAGCATGTCTTTTTCATTATAATGAAATGTATTGTATTTACAAATTCACATTTATGCAAAGATTATATAGTAAATATAGATTTTATATAAAGCTATATCATTCTGACTTAACTTTTCATGATGCTTTATATCTTCCTTAAGATCTGACCAATTCTTAAACAATAACATTTTGATATTTAGTTATAAATAGCATTATCTAGAGAATCCTGACTGAGGAATTATTGAAACTGGTGCATTTTCAATAATTTGAACTGGATTAATCACTACTCAAAATTTAGACTATTTTTGAGAAAGATATTTTTCATATTCCTATTTTTAGAATTGTAAACTACCTAGTGTAGATCTGTTGTTTCTTTCCATCAGTTTTAACTCCTGATAGTTTTAATTAAGCTTTTCAAAAGTGGTTTATAATGGCTTTCTTTCTAGGGATGAGAAAGAGTGACTGTTCCAAAGTTATTCAAATGGCTTCTGTGCTTTAGCTAAGACTAGAATTTATGATCTTCCACTTTCTAGACACTGTCTTGAACAACTAGAACAAAGTGGCTCTCAAATCAATATATGGGATGGCAGTAAAAAGATGGCAGATAGCTCAAAAACTGCAGTTATTGCCTGAACTTGCTTTCTGAAATTAATTTTAGACATTCCGATAGCAAATCTGGACTTAAACAGCAGTTTTAGGGTTTTCCTCATTTGTTCAAAACATATACACACTAAGAATCTATAATAAATACTTTGTTATAATTAGCCTTGACAGGGCAAAGAGGTGACATAATTTGCTTCGATTTCTTTCCATGACATCTCATAGCCTTTTGAAACTTCATTCAGTTGCTATTCATCCATGAAAGCTTCTTCTGTATTTTTCCCTTCCAGGAGAAGCAAAGGAAGCAGATAAAGCATAACAATGTGGTCATTTTGCTGTTATTAGAAGTCTTCCATATGGAGAGGTTAAAATGATCACCTCATCATACTTCGCATTGCTCTCATTAGCAACCCCTATTCTGCTTCATTAAGAAGGATAATAAGCTCTGCTCTCCTTATAAATTTACTATGGAACACAATAAAGTACATATGGGTGGGTTTCTCCTGTTTCATTTCCCTCTTCCAGCAAATGCCTTCTATTGGTGGAAAAACTACTGCCAATCGTTCTGTCTAATGTGAGATGGGATAAGAAAAAACATTTTTTGCTAGATATCCAAGCAAAATGGACTTAGCCAATTGTCAATATGTGGTACGAAGACAACTGATCAGGGGATGAGTGAGGAATGACCATAAAAAGGAGATGCTCTTCTGTGCTTCAACCCATCTTGCCAATCAGGCAGTTTAAAAGAACCAGAGGATGGGTGTAGGCTTTCTTGTAAAGCTAGAGAAGAGATAGTGGGAAAGATCTTAGGTGGACATAAAAACTGACTAGGGAACCTCTCCTACCTCTCCTAAAGTAGGGAACCTCTTCTACTTATTGGGAAGCCCTTATCCACTTCCAGCAGAGAGCCAGATCTGGGGCAGAGAATAGGGAATCTAGGAAGCTGATCTGCCAGCAAGCATCAACACGCTGACAAAACACTGACATTGCAATGATGACTGAAGTCAGGAAACATCCTGTTTCACTGTAAGATCCTATGGTAACTTTTTCCAGGCTACTTTTAGGCATGTGATTTTAGAAAAGTACTGACCATATTTTAATCTTTAAAAAAAATCCAGCTCCTGATGAAGTGACAAGTTCCTTCAACCTGAGTTCGGCACCTAACTGAGTTGTTAAGGATGCTTTACAGATGACTTCTACTTGGATCCATGCAGCTTAGTGTGATTGTCAGTTTCTGCTGTTGTTTCCTGATTCTTGTAGTTTACTTTTTCCCAGATGTATACCGTATTTTCCGGCGTATAAGACGACTTTTGAAAGGAAAAAAAGTCAACCGAAAATCGGGGGTCGTCTTATACGCCCGGTCGTCTTATACGCCGGAAAATACGGGTATATCAGAGTGAATCTTGAGCGCTTCGAGGGGCTGGTTAACAAGCAGGAGCGAAACCAAAACGGAGCCACTTCCCCACCACACCGGCGGCGTCGCCGGGAGACGCTCCTCCCCTTCCTGAACAGAACAAGGTGGCGGCCGGGTCGTCTTCCGTGTGTGGGGGAGAGAGACTGAGAGAGCCGCCCTGGGGCCGGAGGAGGAAGGTTGTACGGTCGGCTGATGCGAGCGCGAAGGAAGGAGAAGCATCTTAGTTTACAAATCCTTGCAGCTTAATTTTGAATACCCGTATTTTCTGGTGTATAAGATGACTTTGAAAAAAGTCAACCAAAAATCGGGGGTCGTCTTATACGCCCGGTCGTCTTATACGCCGGAAAATACGGTACATTCATTCTTTTCCTTTATTTTATTTATTCAGTTTAAAAATGTAGGGTACCCAGAGTTGCTTGAGAGTTGGAAAACTTGTAAATTTGACTTTCTAACAATATTCCTCATCATATAATGTAGAATTATATAGATGAACAACTGAGACAACCATAAAATACTGGAAGGTTTCCTATTAGAAAACTTAGTCTTTTTTGTTAAACCTATGCAACTCTTATTATCCCTCTGAATTATGTTGAATTATCCTACTTAAGTTTTGTAATAGCTTTTCTTAAACCACATGTATTTCTACTGTTCAGCTCAATTTATTAGATCTCTCTCTCTCTCTCTTTCTCTCTCTATCTCTCTCACACACATACACACACACACAGAGAGACAGACAGACACAGACACACACACACATACACACCCTGCTTTGGTTATTTTTTCCTTCAATTTGAATTTATGAGAACATAATGATTTCTTTATCAGTTTTCTCAAAATGAACTATACCTCACATTTTCTCTCTTCAACAATGCCCAACCAGATACTCCAGGAAAATTCATTTCCAACATTATTTCTCATAATTAGAATCTTCATGATATAATTCCACATTATTTCATGGTATAAATTTCTATGAAATACGTTATACCAGGATTGTCTTCAAAGAGAAAGGAAGACAGCTCATTTCCTTGCCTGTTTTATTGTGGCTCAGTATGGTTACATCACAAGAGATGGTTGTGGCAAATCTTATAAGTCTGTTGTTAGGTCACCTTAATGAGGACAAATAAATGGTTTTCCCCAAAAAGAGAAGTATTTTCTTTAATTAGTCATGTGTATAGAGCTATTTTTAATACTTTGATTTTACTATAGTTGTTTTATTCAGAATCTGACATACTCTAATCTTATTTTTAGCTAATCTATATGTTATTAAAACTTTTGTGTGTCTTTGATATTTTGTAACCTTCAATTGGATAAAACTGCATCTTTCAGTAACAATCTATGAACAGGGATGGGATCCGACCGGTGTAACTACCAGTTCTGTTGCTTTGCGTCGTGTGCAGATGCGCAAGTCGCACAAGTCACAGGAGTGCAATTTACAACCTGCTGAGCTGCCTGGACAGCTGAGCAGTGCTGCGTGCAGGTGCGCAGTGGTTGGAAAAGCCCTTTTTTCCTGCTTTTTCAACTGAAGCTGTGCTGCACAAAGCAGCTGAGGTTTAAAAAGCAGGAAATAAAGGACAGTTAAGAGCCCGGGTGGGCAGGTAGGACAAAACAGCAGCAGACATAGAACCAGTACTATGTCTGCTGCTCTTCAGAACAACTGATTCTACAGAAGTGGACAGAACCGGTAGAATCCCACCCCTGTCTGTGAATCAACATACCACAAATAAGCTAATTTACAGAACGTGTCCAAGTTCATGAGAGGATGGAAAACAGCATAAAGATTATATGTAGAAAGAATAATAATCCAATGTGCTATAAGTTGTCTAGTTATACTTACAGTATATGAATAAATAAATCATATTTTATTTATTGCTTCATGCTTCAAACTATCATTTTACCATCTTTCCAACATCATCTTAATAACAAGCTGTACTTTGGTAGCCCTGATACTTTGAAAGAAAGATCCAGCTTCTAAAAAAAAAAATAGTTTTCTAAAATAATTCTAAAATAAGAATGACACTGATGCAAGCATATCTGAACATTTATTTTACCTTTCTCTGTCTCTGTTCCTTTTAGCACCATCACCATTCCCCTCACTATCTAAAACTTTTCTTTAATTTCACTTTTTCATCCACACTGTTTGGCTCATTTCACAGTTTACATGATACCTTCACACCTTTCAGAATGTTTGTTTCTGTCATTTAAATAAATAGAGTCACCTTTGTTTGAAGAAAAGTTCAAAATTGGGTGTTTTTATCATTTTGGTTCATATGTTGGACAATGCTTGTGCATATGCACTGAGCTTGTTTACCTTATTCTCCACTTCACCATAAGACTATTAAAATTTATTGGTTGCTGAAATATTTTCATTCCCATAACCAGTGAACTTCTGAAGCTGACTTTGAACACGTGTAGGTCAAGGGGAAAGAAAATTAAGGATCATCTCAAATTTATAAAATGGTGCTTTTTCATTTTCTACAAAACTAACTACATTTTACTTCCCTGTTGGGCAGGTTTTTCTCCTGTGTATTATTTTCCAAAGAGCAAGAATACTCAACCTAAGAATCATGCTAACCTGAACACAGATGGTAGGGATTATAGTACACTGAGCCTTGACCTTCAAAACATATACTTCCTTTTCAAGGTTTCTTCAACAGTCATGCTGGGTTTTGTCAGTTTATATCATTAGTGATTTTTTTTCTTGATGATCAATTACCCATCTTTGTATCATGTCTCTAAATTACAGAAGCATTCAAAGTCTGGCTAGCAGGGAATCACCTGATATGAAATACTAGGATACTTGCTTAATTAGGATGAAATGCCACTACTGATGACAATATGGTAATCACCAGCATTTGTAGTATTCAAGATTACTAGTTAAAAATGAATTCCAATCTCTACTGTTATTAGCTATGAAATGCAAGATATATATTTGTTGCTGTCATTGTAACTATTACTTTACTGTTACTAATATGTTATTATGAGTTTCAAGATATTATTATTAGTAAAATAATAGCATTGTTATTAATATATAAATGTTGCCTCTGAAAAAAGTACCCCTTTGACTCTGTTCCAAAACACTGTTTTGGTTTTGGTCGTTCCAATGATACCTCCTGGCTTTTTTGCTTATGCCTAGGAAATATACAGAAGCTCTTCCCACTGCCTCAGGTATGCTTTTTTCATAGCTTTACAAGGCCAATGGAGTGATTTATAAATTCAAATTAATAAATTGAATTATATCACCACAGTTTCCCAAGTGAATGGTGATCGCTCTTAAGTTTACCAGATCTGGAGCAAAAAATTCAGATGACAACTAGATGGAAACAAACAAAAAAAAAAAAGAACCCAGCTGTTTTTGCGGACACAAATAGAAAGTTTAGACATTCTTTGATTTATGTCCTTTCCTAACTTCTGCTTTTACAGCTGTCAAATTGTTAAGTTCGGAGGCCAATGATTTGAGAGGATTTACTGCTGCCATCTAATGGTTATGTAGATATTGCAGCTCAACTCTGTTAGCCATAAGTACTTCCATAGGTCAATGTACTTCACAGCAAGTGAATTATGATCACCTTGCAAATGTCCAATCAGAATTTTAAATCCTCAACAACTCAAAATGAGAATATTTCTATTTATATTACCTTCCTTGACAACATATCATTTTAATAGTAATCTTACCTAAAAATCTTGGTCCTTTTATTGACCTATTTTATTTTAGACCACTGTGAAAGCCATAACCTTTCTCTTTTTATTGCATAGTTTTATTTTTACAGTATTCCTTTATAGTAATGATATAAATTGCTTTGGGAGGTACATAAATGGGAAGCTACATACATATATTTTAATAAAATAATCATATTGACTATTCCACTTCTTCATTTAACCAAAGGTCTCTCATTTATAACCAATCCTAGAACCAGTTCTCTTTTTATTTCTCTTCAGAATAGAATTTTAAGCATATATTGTGAATTCATATTTACAGGACTTTAAAATAGGATTAAAAACACTTTGTTTGTCTATCAAAGGCACTATATATAACATTTATATTGTTTCATTATTTACTTCTATTATTTTAACACAAAATGTATGGATTTTTAAAGAGTGTATTAACAACATTCTTATATGACTAGGGAGTAGATATTAATATGCTTAATTTTCCTCCCAATTCTTAGTAACATTTAGTGGACAATAATTATATGGTTGTGATCTTCAGACTTAAGCTCATTTTATGGGCTGAATTCTTTGATTTATTAACTTATTGATTTAATTTGTTCTTTTATATAGCTAGCACAATAATAATTGTTTTCTGGACTAGCCCCAATGGCAACATTAAACAGAATTTCTGCTGGGACAGTTTCCACAGGAAAAATGGCTAAAAACTAACAAGAGGTTCATTTTTATCCAATCTTGAACATCCCTCAGAAAACTGCATCTAATTCAACTTCAATGCAAAGGGGAAAAACAATTATCTTCTTTTGTTTAAAATCCTAGGAACTAAGATTTATGAATGCTGAGGCCCTAAGCTATGAAAAACTATAGAGTCTGCATTTTGTCAGGTGGAATAAGGCTGCAAAACAATTGAACTTTATATATATATATATATATATATATATATATATATATATATATATATATATATATATATGATAAACCCATGATTAGTTGTAAAAGGAATATCATTGAACAATAAGAACAAATGCATGAAAAAAATAAAGTATTGATATTTTACTTATATCTTGTTTTTCCAGTCACTGAGAGATAAACATAAGCAGATTATCATTCTGGAAATGATCAAATAATCATCTATTCAGCCTAAAGAAGAGTTTTTAATACAACTTGTTTTAATGGACTATGTGGCTCTATAATCTAGGGAGCATTGGCAATTATAATAATATCACACAAGATTTATCATTTTATATACATTTTTTATCTGAATTGTTGTAAGATGGTAGGAAAGATGTGGGAAGTCAACATAGGCTTATCACATCTATTTCAATTCATATAATTCATATAAATTATCAAAAACAGTTATAAACTATAGGAGAAGAGAACTATCCAGAGGTTTCAGAAACTATGCTGAGTACATCTGCAATTTACAGACCTCAACTTTTCTATTCTGGATTCAAAGAAACTACTACAGCTGCAATGTATAATTAGGTAGTTTCAAATATATTGACAGTATTTAGCATCTGCTTGATTTTGTAAAGTGTTACAACTTATAAAGATAAAATACTTTGGGTTTACTTTTCTTAAAGTAATCCCCTCTTTACAAAGAGTGACTCATTTGTTATTAATTGCACAATTAAGTTGGAACATACAGCTATAAAACTACTTTGAGTCTAATTAATGCCTAGCCAAGAATTAATTAAAGTAACAAATAATTTTGACTTTAATAAGAATTACTTTCTTAAAGAATTTGCTCAACCTCTCCAGTAATTTTATTAGTGCCACATGGTGCAATGTAATAAATCGTTAATTAGTAATGAATTACTTAAAGAAATGATCCATGTCTAAACCCGAACAAGCAACTTGTGTCTGTCTTTATTTTAAAGCATTATTAGAGCAGCTGTTTTAATGATTAGAGACTATCCATATGCAAGTAATAGTTTGTGCAGTAACTAAGACCAGGTTTATAATCATTTTACATCATTCAGACAATTTCAGGTTGTCCAGGTTGTCATTGAAAGTGATACAATGATTGCAAACCAGATAAGACAAGTTCAGCAAAAATAAATGCTAAGTATTGAATTATAATACTTGTCAAAGTTTGCTGGATGCTTAAGTATTGTTCTTCTGGTGTAAGGCTAGCACTTTTGCTGTGATAATCCAAAATGCAACAAGTTTAGATTTTTTATTTTGGTACTCAAACAGCTGTAGTGATAATACAGCTTACATCAGGGATATATTAAGGAAAACTGCAAGTAGGGTCCTTAAATCCATTTTTCTTAAACTGAACAATGGAACTGAACTTCTTTTGTATCTGAAATCAGCATACATGAATCTGCTTTAGAGGTAAGATGAAAGAATAATGAAATGATGGAAGAATAATGAAATTAACTCATTTAGTTTATGAAAATGACAGAATTCAAAGAAGTGGCCAAACTCACCTATCAGGACAGAAAAAGAAACAGAAGCTTTTCTAAAAGACTGGAAGCCTTATATGCACATATTGCTGAAGGAATAAATAAAATGATGATTTATGAATTGAAGATTAAGAAAGATGTGATTAAATCAGAGGATGGAGAAATTTGTATAATGGTTAAGAAAAAGGCAATAAGATTGCCGTTATCAATTGCAGTGCCATTGCAATTATCTCTTGAAAAGGTCAAAAGTCATCAATATATTTCTAAACTTCAGCTTTAGGAAGGTTGTAATAAAGAGTAACAAGTGGCTGCTTGAAACAGTTGTTTCACATTGTCTAATAAGAAGATCACCCTAGTGTCTGGCCCGGGGAAAGGCTGAATATATCCTACTGAATGCATTAAAGATTACTATCCCAAGTGATTATTCAAGCCATAAATTTAGCATTTTATATGAAACCTGTGCCAAACAATTGCTTAAGTTCATTACAGCGAAGTAAATCTTATTTCTTTAACGTATGTCTTCAAGATTCTTAGTAGGGCACTCTCCATCTTCTGAATTGTTTGTTTTTTTTCAGTCACCACATTTATTCTTGAAATCTGGAATTCAGAAATAACCTTTCAAAAGTGTTCGTGTGAGTGTATTTATGAATAAGGAGCATACCAAACCTTTAATATATTGAGTAATTCAATAAATGGTAATTGGTAAGGTTTTACTTTGGCATTATCTCCACATAACAGTGAATAAACATGTTCTAGGTCAGTTTTTGAAAGTTTCAGTTATTAGAGATAATGCTATGTTATTATCCAGAATGTGTTCTATCAGAGCTGGTCTTGTATCAATACTATACTAAATGTAAATTAGGTTATGAGTCCATACACTGAAGTTCTTAAGGATTTAGTATTTACTGTTGATCATTTTGGTTTTTTTCTCTTTTCTTCCTTTAACATACAGAACTAAAAAGAATAGAAAAATAAATAAAACTAATCAAAATGTCAGCTTTAAAATGCTCATGTGCTATTTTGTCCCCTACTTGTTCTTTCTATTCTGGCACTGCAATATGAAGCAGTTTTGCACAATATGATTAACAAAACAACATTAAAATAACCAAGTAATACAACTCAGTAGTTTAAAAGTTTCAGCCGAGAAAATGCCCAAAATAAAAGGTGTTTCAAAAATAAGTTATCTTTAACAATAGTAGACACAAGAAAATAACATGTGCTGAATGATTAAAATATCCCCATCTGCTGTGTCCATAGTTGCTTATAAAAAAATTATAGAATGCCAAAATTGAAGGACAAATTTAATCTGGAACTTCTTCTGGGTCTGCCAAACATTGTGCTAAATGCAAAATCTTAACAAATGAACAGAAGGATAGCCAGTTCCATATCTGTACAAAGTTCTTTGTCCTTGAGTAATTTACATAGAACAGACAGCTTTGGTAGATGATAAGAATTTGTTTTTTATAACTAACAATCGGCTACATGAATTTTGGCTTCAGGACATCCTACCTTTTTGGCTGCTCCTACTTTTTGGCTACTCTATACCTATGTATCTTTCAGTTTAGGCATCTTTAATGAAAGTACTTGAGTTATTTAAATAACAATGAGTTTCTTTATTGCCAGGATATCATTACAATGCTAATAGTTTTATTTTGGATACTTTGCTAATGATTTAAAACAAATTATGGAAGATCATCAAATAAAACTTGAACTGGAATAACTGCCATTATTTAAAGGACATTACAAAGCCTTTAAAAAAAAAAAAAGCCAGGGATGGATTTAATGTGCCCAAACTGAACCTCTGGGACATTTGCTGGATATATATTACTTAGCCCTAAATTGTTTACTTTTTGGTACAGAATAGAAACAAGATCTCTTGATATTCTACTTTCCATCACTATTCTGCTACTACTATGTACCTAAAAAGGTTAAGGCTACAATGACAAAATGTCATTGTCTAATTATCCACAGTATTGTTTCTAGTGGCTATAGACAGATAAACAGACAGAAAGACTGATAGGTGATAAATAATAGCTATTGATATTTGTTCTTTCTTTCTTTCTTTCTTTCTTTCTTTCTTTCTTTCTTTCTTTCTTTCTTTCTTTCTTTCTTTCTTTCTTTCTTTCTTTCTTTCTTTCTTTCTTTCTTTCTTTCTTTCTTTCTATTTATTTATTTATTTATTTATACTTTTGCCTGCCTTTTCTCCCATTTCTGCCAATAGTCCAGAATATAGCAGCATATAATGATGACATGCCTATGCTCACGTAACACCTCTGCTCATGAGTGGCACTCATTGTCAGTTTGTTTCTGGGTGCAATTCAAGTTGCTGGCCATTATCTATAAAAGCCTACAGGGCCAAATCTGGATTACTTGAGGGATCACCTGTCTCTCATACTATCTGTCTTGATCTTGTAGGGTAGTTGTGCTCAAGGTTTCTGTGACTAAACAATATTTGAATCCTGGAATACACCTTTTGTGTAGTAGTATCTGGCCTCTAGAATGAAATTCCAGATCTAATGGATCCCACCCAGGGGTAGGATTCAAATTTTTTAACAACCAGTTCTGTGGGCGTGGCTTAGTTCGTGGGCATGGCTTGGTGGTCATGTGACTGGCTGGGCGTGGCCAACTCAACGTCACTCACATCGAGGCATGCATCTCTTTATCTGGCATCTCATGACTGTGGGGGTGTTGTAACCGTCGTAAGTGTGAAAAATGGTCATTTTTTCAGTGCCATTGTAACTTTGAATGGTCACTCCACACAAGCAAAGCACCAGCAAAGGAGGAAAAAAAACTCCAGAGATGTTCCTGAGACAGGAAGTCTAGTCCTACCAAGAATATAATGAGGGTTAACGGAGAGGCAGTTTCTGTAGGAACACCAGAATGTTGGTTCATGATTCTTCTAACAACCAGTTCTCTGAACTGCTTAGAATGTTAACAACTGGTTCTAGTGAACTGGTAGAAACCCACCCCTGATCCCACCCTATGGTTGTTTAGAAGAATCATGAAGGCCTGGTTCTTCATTCAAGCCTTTGTGGCAAGACCAGTTTCCTTATTCCTTCTGGTCTTCATTCTGGTGAGCTTCTCAGAGTCATTAGGAGTCAGGCATACTTAAACTGAATAATAAATAAACATATTTAAATGGTTCTCATATTTTCTGGTATTTAATACATCTCTCTTTCGTCATATATTGCTAATCATATTAAATATCACATAAACTTGTTCTGAGCTGGAGGATAATGAGCACATACTAAATGGGAAATATTCAATTATTTTCCAATAAGCATCTATAGTTTTCTCCTCTTTCTCCCAAATCTGTCTTCCCTAAAGGAGGAACTCGGAGTAGTTTTGGGGTACATTTGTTTTGTAGTGGTTGTTTTTGACTTAATCACAGGAAGTGGAGATAGGCATTTATCCTCCTTTTCAGATTGGAATATTTTCCTTATAGGAAAAACTACAGGAAAAAATATCACTGCAAACATTTTTCATTAACAATAGAATGATACTTAAAGAAAAAAAAACATAAAAAAGTAGCTTTAGATATTTTAGAACTTCGGTATTAATGCCAATTTCTTAGGTTCATTATTTTTCCATACAATTAATTCTGGGACTTACTTGGAATACTGGATATAAATGTTAAAGTAACAGCTTTGGTAGTAGCAACCTTCTCTTCTCTTCTCTTCTCTTCTCTTCTCTTCTCTTCTCTTCTCTTCTCTTCTCTTCTCTTCTCTTCTCTTCTCTTCTCTTCTCTTCTCTTCTCTTCTCTTCTCTTCTCTTCCCTTCCCTTCCCTTCCCTTCCCTTCCCTTCCCTTCCCTTCCTTTCCTTTTTGACTTGCAGGAACTTTTTTGTCACTTTTAAAGAATCACATCAGTTCTGCACATTTCTCCTCAAACCATCTGCTTTAGATGATGCTGAACTATATATATTTCTGATCTAATCACGTAATGCACCCTTTAACACATTGTTAATATTTTCTATAGCTTTGTCATAAAGGAACACTTCAAAGCAAAACAAAGGGTTTTCCTGACCCCCTCCGTTTCCAGTGAAATATGGTAAGTCATCTGAATTATTAACAATTGAGTGGGAGAAAGAAGCAAGAGAAATCTCAACCCAAATACTTGAGTGGAGTCTGGGTGCCCAAGTATGATACTATCACAGAAGGAAATAATTTTAGAATAAGTGGCCATGTGATCCAAAAGGCAATGTATAATAGCTGCTATTTAATAAAAAGCAGGACAAATAAAACTTTTTGTTATGTTGGGAAGAGAGGAAATATTTAATAGTATATGCTCACCTTGTATGTAAGTCAAAATAAATAAATGAAATATAATAATGAACTTGTTTCAGACTGGGAGGAAATTGTTAATAAGAAGTAAAATTATTGATAATTTCTACTGAAATGGATGATAATGGCAACCATACTGTTTAATTAATATTCAGTCTTTATTACTTTTATAAACCATTCAAAGTGGGGAACCTATTGAATACCCTTCCTCCTATTTTCCTTACAGTAACAACCCTGTGAGGTGAGTTGAGCTAAGAGAGAATGACTGGCTCAATACCACCAAGCTACTTTTCATGCCTAAGGTAGGACTAGAACTGACAGTCTCTGGGTTTCTAGCCTGGCACCTTAACAACTAAAACAAAGTAGTTCTAATGTTTATATAATATTTTACAAATAAAATTAAATTTTACAAATAAAATTAAATAATAATTAATTAATAATAACATTAATTATTAGTGTATATTTGTTTTTGTCACTATTGTTACTATTTTCTGTTAGGTTGTCAGATAATTCTGGAAGAACTAAAATAAAAATTGCTGATACAAAACACATAGAAGAAAGAGAAATAAAAATATAATAATAGATTAAAATATTCCTAATAAATTTTAGAAAAATTAAATTAGGCTTTAATAAGAAAAAGAAAACCAAGAAAACTACTTCTGTTTTGTAATTCAATTTCCAAACAAAAAGCATTGCTTATGGCTTGTAAACACACATACACACAGACACACACACAGAGAGAGCGTATAGATAATACAACGATTGCAGTCTCTCTTGAATGTCTAAGGATATTATTTCAAATATTTTATTAATAAGCTTTTGTCACATTGAATATATTTTGGGCTGAATTTATAATTTTTGCAAGGGCCACTTTTTCTTATGGAAGATACAAGTTAAGTCATTCTTTAAACTGTGGAAGCATTTCCAAAGGTGCTTTTTTAAGAGGCAACTGGACTTTCTGGTTTTTCTTTTAAGATGTTTTGCTTCTCGTCCAAGAAGCTTCTCCAGAGTTGAAGAAGCTTTTTGGATAAGAAGCGAAATGTCTTTAAAGAAAAAACAGAACATCCAGTTGCCTCTTGAAAAAACACCTTTGGGACAACCATGACCTGGATGACTGAGAATTTCCTTAGACATGTTGAAGCAGTTGCACTAAAATTATTCACATAATAGTTTAGAATTTTTAAAAAAATATCATTATATTTTTGTAGATATATTTATATATATGTACATTTTAAATAAATAAAACTTCTTTTTTTGCATTGAAGTTATATGATCTGAAAGAAACATTTAACATAACTTTTTTTCAAGAAGCTGAAGTATCTATTCTAATTATTTGTGGTTGATTTTTAATGTAAAGGATCCAGACATTCAATTTTTGTGAGATGTATTTGAGTGTACTTTAACTGAAACCACTGTAACCATCTGCAATAAAATCTCCCTCTCTGCTTTTTTCATTACTAGGAATATGGTTGGATGCATAGACTAAACATTTAACAGTTGTAAGCAGCCAGCAGTTTTATTTCTTCATATTATGCATGCAGAGTCATTCTGGATTCAATTTGTTTATGAACATTAAAAGACCCTTCTTTCCAAAACATCCCAAGGATTTTTTAACCGTTAAAGATTATTTATCTTCCGAGATGCTTGAATATGAGCTATTTAATAAGAAAATAAAAATTGCATCATTATTTTATTCTGTTTTTAAATTGCAATCACCTAACTTTCCCATGCATGCTGACAATGCCACTGAAGCTTGAGTTCAAATTTCTGGTGCTCGTGTAATATCTAGGATTTGAGTTTCAAGTTACAAGGTGAGATGGCTTTGTGGTATTATAATAGGTTCAAGAATACAGCTCAAACTATTTTTCAAGAAAAATAGGTTCAAGAATACAGCTCAAACTATTTTTGTCTCAGATTTTATGGTCATCTAATGTAAAGTGTAAAGCACCTAAAGTCTCCCAAACAGCAAGATGGGTTGTATATAAATTTAATAAAAATATAAAATGAATAAAAAAGAAGTTTGACTCACCAAATGAATGACCAATTTGGAAAATATCAGGAAACAAATAAATTGAAATTTTACTATACTTGTTTTTCATGCAATCAACGTTTAGATGTGCAGTAAATACGACATAGTTAAGTGTGTATGTGTATACATATACACATATATAAATATGAACTTAATTGCATTGATAACACAATCCTAAAGTTGAGCTTCAGCAAATTACAACTATCTACAGTATATTCATTTTACAAATACAACATCCTATTTTTTCTGTTTTTTAAAAATTATAAAACAGCTTTAAAAGTCTATTCTATATAGCAGAGTCCAACAGCACAAATTTAAAAAATCTAAATCTAAAATCTGGGTGAATAGACTTAGGTATCAGTGGTAAATGTTTATATAACTTGACGCACACCAGAATATTAAAAGTGAGAATGCTACCAGTTAAGTCTGTGTTTTAAAAATAAACTTTTGTGGTTTGTTGTGCCACAACTTCTAAAGCATATAGCCATTTGTGAAGATAGTTTGACTATGTCTTAATGGCAACGCAGAAGCATAGAGAAAATAGACACATAATTGTAGAATTATTTATAACCCCTTTGTCAGTTACACTATTATTTAAATGTGAAATTCAACATCTGATTAGTAGTTGATAGAATTTGTATACAGTAGGAGAAAATACAACCAAACTGCAGTATAAAAAACTGTGTAGTCTTCTGGGGACAAAACATGGATAAATTACTATTCTGTAATATTAAGGACAGCCTAATCCTTCCACCTTATAGTGCATGTTCAATTGCTTCTTTTTTTCTTTCTTTTTTTTTGTCGTCTTCATTTTTTATTCCCCCGCTGATAATGTTTATCTTCACTGATTTCAATCTTCCTCTTTTTAATGTCTGCTGCTGCTTATAAAATAAATAAAACAGAGGCTTCTCTTTTGCTTCATTGTCTTATTGACTTCCCATCCTTGTCTATTCCATTTCAGCTTAATTTTCAATAGCTGTTATGACTGGAGGCCAAATACTACTATTTTTTTGCCTGTGACTTGTTACATAGATCATTACTTAAATACAACTTTTGCTTTCCAGTCGTTAGGACTGAATTCATGGATAACAGGAGTAAACAATCAAGCTTTGATTCTTTCCAAGGTCACCATGTTGATTTATATTGCCTTCATGTGGTAGAGTCTGAAGAAAGCAGTCAGTGTTCAAGGAAGCAGAGACAGAATATTGGTAAGGCCACAAAGCAAAAGCAGAAAATGACCAAAGGCATTGTGCAAAAAGCATTGTATGAAATAGTTATTGATCTTTTCCTGATAGTTCAATGTTGCTGAACAAGGACAAAGAACTAATTAATGGAACACAAGTACTGGAATACACAAATGGGAATGTCACCTTATTCCCACAGAGTGTGGGTATATAAGATGGCATACACATCTGATTTAATGAATGAAATAAACCTATTTTAAAAGCTAGAGCAAGACTCAGAAAAGGAAATGCCCCATCCCTGTTAACTGAGAGGTGAGGGAAGGACTGGATCAAACTCAAATTGTTTCAAAAACTGCTTGAAGAGCATAAGAAAGACAGAGGAGTTTTGCTCCAAGCTGTGATAAGTAGAATAGCAGATAATGTTCCTTGTCAGATTAAACTGCATCCTCTGAGGCATGATGAAGACATTGAAAAACTTTTGTAAAGATTTGAAAATACATCCTGAGATTTTAAATAGATAGAACACCAGTGGATAACAAGGTTACCTCCTGTGTTCCTGAAAATGTTTTGACAGTGTATAGATGTCGAAAATTATGATACAGTAAGTCACTTAATTTTGAAATAATATGATGGAAACACAGACACAGATTCTGGGCCTGTATTTTGAATGTAACAGAACAAATATGGTGCCTAAGTTTATCAATTTTATACAAAGAACAGTAGAGATTTTGTAGTGGTGTGGGAAAAGAAATGTTAAGGATTTATATTAAATGACAAAACAAAATATATAACTACTTATCCAATAACAGTTGCTACAGTGTTCTTGTTTGGTAAGTTGGTGACCTTTAATTCATATTTTTCTGAAGAAAGTTATGTGATATGTGCTTTTGTGCATATGTGATAATTTTTTATTAACTGAATTTGTTAACAGCATTAAATATAAATGCTTTATTTCTATATGAAATAGTTATTATAAATGATTGTTTTCATATATAATTTCTTCAAAGAAGCCTAAATGCAATATATTAGGTAAGGAAGTGCAATTACTAAGATATGTAATGGTTACTGTTGCCTAAAGTATAGATTTATGGGATTGATCATAGGATGTGGCCATTAATTTTTTCATTTAGTTTTATTGTTTTTGGTATTTGTATGCTATTTCCACATCCATGTATATTCCCAAAAGAGTGACAGAAATTTATTTTTTATTTTTATTTATTTATTATTTGTCAAGCGATTATAAGATAACAGGTATAAGTATAAACATAGTTATGAATATATGAAATGGGTACATATAAGAAAAAAACAGTAGGACAGGGATGGTAGGCACGTTGGTGCACTTATGCATGCTCCCTTCAGACCTCTTAGGAAAGGGATGAGGTCAATAGTATACAGTCTAAGGGTTAAAGTTTTTGGGGTTTGGGGAAGAAACCACAGAGTCAGGTAGAGTATTCCAGACATGGACCACTCTGTTACTGAAGTTGTATTTCCTGCAATCAAGTTTGGTGCGGTTTACCTTGAGTTTGTATCTATTGTTTGCTCTTGTATTGTTATGGTTGAAGCTGAAGTATTCATTGACAGGTAGGACATTGCAATATATAATTTTATGTACTATACTTAGATTGGACGGAAGGCAGTGCAGTTCTAGGTTGTCTAGGTCTAAAATTTCAAGTCATAAGGTATTCTGCAATGAGTAGAGGAGTGGAGAACTCTTCTTGTGAAATATTTCTGGACTTTCTCAACTGTATTAATATCAGATACGTAATGCAGGTTCCAGACCAATGAGCTGTATTCAAATATTGGTCTAGCAAATGTTTTGTATGCTCTAGTTAGTGGTGTGATATTTCCGGAGAAAAAGCTACACAGGATTAGGTTAACAACTCTTAATGCCTTTTTGGCTATGTAATTACAGTGGGCTCTAGCACTTAGATCATTAGAGATGAGTACTCCAAGGTCCTTGACAGAGTTTGGATCATCAATAAGGTCTTGACTATTCAGCTTGTATTTTATTTTCTGATTTTTTTGCCAATATGTAAGACAGAGCATTTATTTGTTGAGATTTGAAGTTGCCATTTGTTTGACCAATCAATGTTTTTCCAATCTTATGATTTGTAGACTTCAAATTCCAGAATTCCCAACTAGCATAGGAAATAAATAATTCAATAATTAAAACATAACGCACTTCTGTACAAACAAAACACTGTTCCACAAATGTAAACAAAAATAATACAGTAAGGGATCAAGAATGCCAATGTAACTGAAGGATATTATCAATACCTGAGCTGAATTTTTCAACCTGAGAAAGGAGGGAATTGTCATCTATCTAGTCTGCATCTGACAAAATTCTGTCAAAGCTACTAATAGCTGCTACTTCCTGGAAGCCAAAAATCAGAAGTCTAACAAATTTTATAAAACGGTAATTACTGTAATGTGAGTCAGTGACATGATGAAGTAAGCTGCATCAAATGGAGTCTATGCCTTATATCAAATTGTTATTTGAAAAAGACACTACTTTACTCTTGATTTTTTTCTCACAATGCTGCTCTTATGCAATGTCTTTTTTTCTAGAAAGAAAAGCAACTGATGCATTAACTTACCTGCAAAGTAATTTAGTACATTTTATGTTCTCTTTTTTGTTCACTTCTCTTGAGTACAATATGAAAAGAGGCTGTGAGCAAATGCATCACTACAGAATCTTTGCAAACAAAAACTATTCATTAAAAAGTCTCATTAAGCACAGCTTGAAAGGAAAATGTGTAGGAGAGGAGCAGATGATATTCTTTATCAAAATGATCACAGAATTGCTCCACCTGGATATTTTCAGTAGCTACTAGACATAATTATGCATAGTTGGTCATGTAACCTTAAAAAAGTGTTATGTGACACAGGAATGATAATTTCTGAAGGACACTCAGTGATAATCAAAATAAGAAGATGAATCTTTCTCACAATAGGATGAAAGGAATATTTCAGAAATGTCATGATCTGATAAGGACACCGAATTCTTTCAGATTTCTTTCTGTAATTTGCTATTGGCTTGGAGAAGAGCATGGAAATTTAAAACAAAATACTTATAATGCATTTATAATATAATCTGATATGAGAAATTAATACTTGACTTTTCTTTTATAAGCTGGTACAATACATGCTCTAATTACCAATACACAGATGAGGTTTCCCTCCCAAATAATTATGTGTTAATTGGGAGAAAGTAATCTCACAGTAGCCATTAAAAGCAGAAGAAGCTGTTGAAAATAAATGAATGAGCAAGAGGTGCAAATGGCTTTGGACCTTGCTACTTACAAAAAGTAGATGCCTTAATATCAGCTGCTGCTTGATAGGGGCTGTTTCTTCAGAAAGACATAGAGATAATCAGCTCTGGATCTCTTCCCTTTTATTCTGACATTAATATACATACCAATATATGTTTGTGAAATGTAAAAAATTATGCAGAAAATATATTGAGAATCATTTCTAGCTGAATGTGGGCCATTAGCTTTGAACATGTTTTTTTCTATTCTTAGAGAGAATAGTTGTCTTTGGACAACTTCCTTGTGGGTCAAAATCACACTTGGCCAATAGAGAATTCTATTCTATTCTAAAAAAAAAAAAAGATGCAGAGGATTCATTCATGTGTTTCAGATTTTCCTTGCTTAGAATACTAAGAAAGGTAAAGTTCTTCATCTGAGTAAGAATAATTCAACTAAATTAACTTAAACATTGTATATTTTTAACATATTTATTTTTAACAAATTTATTTTAGTTTATCAACAAGAATAAAATACAGAATAGAAAAAATGACTACCCACATAACAATGAAAAAATAAAAACATATAAATTTAATTAACCAAAAGAGTAAGGGCTATAGGCTTAGTGTCACTTGATTATATCCTGGAATTCAATCTCCCTCCTTTTCTATTTGAACTGAGAATAACTAGCATTGCACACATTAATAACATTTGTCCTGTGAGAGAGTTGGTAACAGTATCAATAACTATTTGCATAGTTTTGTTCTGAAATAAATGTAGGCAATAATAAAAGTCTGAGTAAAAAAAATGGATAGGATCTAACTTATTTTCCCTGATCTTAAAAAAACCAGATCATTCTTACTCACCTGAGGAAATTGGTTAGGACTTGAATTGTTAATTTTTTTCCTGTCCTGGATTGTTAATTGAATTGAAAATTAAATCAATAACATCATCATCATCAACAGCAACAATAATAATAAACATTTATAGTGATTTCAGCAATTGTGGAGGAAGAAATCAATGGTTGTAGCAATAATAATAAATCAATACGAACTTATTAGACCTGTATATTCTAACTTTGCTAAAAACTATTTACTTGGAACTGCCTATATACTCAGCCATTACCTTGATAGATCTTAGGTTTTTGGTTAGGACTCGAACTGTTCATTTTTTTTATCAATCTCAAATTCAATCTCAGAATCAAATCAAAGATTTACCAGAATAAAAATATTAGTAATGACATTTTACAGTAATTTAAACTAAATTTTATTTTGGTTTGTATTAATATATTTAAGAATATATTCATTATCACACTTGAATTGAAGAATCATTTATGTAGCATACAAAAGCTGTATGATATGTCATCCACAATTGCAGGCAAAAATAAAAACTTGATTTGGTCTTGCTACACAGGAAATAAAAAATTCTATTCTTTGATCTAGACACAGAATAAGAGAGGATTTTACAAATCTGTCCAGTTATTGGATTTACAGCTTTGCCTTTCTAAGTAGGTATCCTAAGGTAACATTCAACTTTCTGAAAAATCAATACAAGCCAAGGTAATATGAACAGTCAAGACAACAACAAAGCTAGAATGATCAAAAAGAAAGAGCCTGGAAAAAATAAGTGGCTAAGAATAAAGTCAATTAACCATAATGAACATGATGTAAAGCAATGAAAAGTTAAAGAATACAAAAATCGCTTTCTGGATTAGGAAATAAAATTGATATCAGATACAATTCTATAAAGGGAATTATGGGTGGATAAATTTGGGTAAATCAGTTTGGTGGAATGTAATATAAAACTCTATGCCCAGTAAGAATGAATATAACATACAAACTTCATAGAAATCTGTTCTGATTTCTATGAAACGTGGCAGCCTTTTCCCCTCAAAATAGTCTATTGGTTCTTTAAATTCAAACCCCTCCCCCCAATTATAGAGATTTGTAGCTTTTCAGATTTTTATTATGCAAGATAATTTGAACATGGTACTTTGGACTTCCTGAATAATTCTTTGCAATTTGAAACTAATCAGAATAAATTCCTTCTATGTACAGATCAACAGAGAGATGGATCGGAATGTAAAGTGAATTGGATGTCCCTTGGGAATAATAAAGCTTTGCTTAAATAAAACTGGGTAAGTTTTGCTTACTAACCAAAATCATAATTAATAAATAAGCCAATGTTTCATCTAGTCATTCTAGAGGTATAACATAGATTATCCTAATTAAAGATATGGAAGGTAAGACTCTATTCTAATTTTACCTCTCCGGTTATTGATTTAAGATGAGAAGATCAGTACATGTTTTCAACACTTTTGTTAAATCATATCATATCCCTGATCATGTTTTTCATTGTGATCATCAAGTTGTTTTAAACTCTTAGTGACCACATAGATTTGCTCCATGATAATCAATTTCTAATCTGATTTTTCAGGCTTTCCAATGTACAATGTACAGTGTACTTATTATTGCAACTGATCCATACATCTTGTTCCCAATTGTTCTTTTGGTCTCTTACCATTTTGACATTGGATAATTTTCCAAGAATTAGGTCTTTGCATAATGTGCCCAAAGAAGGATACTTTGAGCCTGGTCAATTGTACCTCAAATGAAAAATCTGGCTGATTTTTCCATGATCCATTGGTTTTTTTTCTTGGCTGTCCATGGTGTTCTTAAGAATCTTATCCAATACCAAAGGCATCAATAGTCTTCGTATCCTGCTTCTTCAAAGTCTAACATGGAATGTACAGAAAATGCCATGGCTTGTACAATTCTTCATGGCTGTTCCACCAACAACTAATCTGTGATGTATTGCTTGTTCCTTTACTATTGATGGTTGATCCAAAAAGGCAGAAACCATCCACTACTTTAATATGTTCACTACCGATTCTAAACCTGGTTGTTTTAACTATTGTCATTAGTTTGGTCTTCTTTATATTTGATTTTAACCCATTTCTTCACTGTGTTCCTTAACATTTATTATGAGAAATTGCAGGGGAGTATCATCAGCATAATATAGATTATTGAAGATTCTCTCTCCAATTTTAAAGCTATGCTGATCTTTTCCCAGTCCACTTTCTCTTAATATACTGCATATGCTGCAAATACCAATGACCATATAGACAATCTTAAAACTGGGATTGCATATTATATCTCTAAATGGAGACAAAACACCAGATCACTTTTTTTAAATAGACCAACTCTCCGCACACAGAAAACCATTTTAAGATTCTGTTAGCATAGTTGAAAAAAGTTTAATAATGACAAAACTTTCATTTTTTCAATAATCCTTTTTCTAAAAAATGTGTGACAGCCTATAGGGAAATTGTTATCAAAAAGCCTTTCCAGGCTTATAACCTGTCTGTCAAGTTTCAAATCCCAGCACATTTTGCAGCATTTGCTAAAAAATTATAAATCTGTGAATTAGAGAGAGAACAGCCTCTTCAAGAAAAAAAAGTTAACTGATTTTCTATAGCACACATTATTGTCAAAATGTCTTCTTCCTAAAGATTATTTTCAAAAATATATTTGGAAAGTAGAACAAACACGCTACAATAAAACAATACAACATTACTTTTATCCTTCAGAAATGAAATTGAATGTCAGATTGTTGCAGTTTTGAAGACTAAGGGAAAAAAGTTTTCATTTTTTTTGAGTAACTTTAAATATTTTGCTTCTATTTCTTCAGTCCAGACATAAGTATGATGCAACACATAAAGCATGATTTCCTATGGAGTTTATAGGTTGTGTTCAAGGATTTGGCTCAAGATGTAAAGAAAAGAGCACACAAGTATTGAAAAGGCTCCAACTGTCTATAGTAGCCACTGCTTTCTGACTTTGCTCCTTTCAAATTTCTGTTAGCAATGTCATGTATTGCTTATTCAACCATTCACATCCTCCTTGGCTCTTTGAAGAAGGATTCTGCATAGGTAAGTGAGCAGGAACTTGAGTAGGAAAGTAGGGTAAAATTATTTTTTCATAGTTGATTGTAAAAAGTGCAAGAACAAACATAGTTTTTTATTGCCTTTTGTGAATATTAAAAAAATATAAGAAGTTGAAATGTCTTTGAATATAAGTAGCTTAGGTCAAAGGGTCGCCAACCTTTTGTACCTCAGAGACCACCAAACTCATAATTTTAAATCCCGCAGACCAGAAACCCTGGGAAAATTCCCAAAAAAGTCTGCAGGAAAATTCCCTACCCTGTTTTCCTATCGATCAATCATTCTTTATTTGGGATTGCAGGATACCGTCTCCAGCTCCATTCTCGGGCAGAGAGTGAGAGAGTTTTGGCTGCATGCAAGTAAAGCAGAAGCAGCAGCAGAAGTCTTTCTTTCTCTCCCCCAAATGCTGCCA
The DNA here is from genome assembly GCA_023653725.1 of Bungarus multicinctus. NCBI lineage: Eukaryota > Metazoa > Chordata > Lepidosauria > Squamata > Elapidae > Bungarus > Bungarus multicinctus. Next base: position 37,245,043 of record CM042844.1, read on the forward strand.
GAAATGAGTCTTTGTGAGACTGGCACAGTCTCTTGGAGAAGGATTCCTTGCAGGGTCCCAAAGGTTCATTTCCGGCAGAGTTTGGGGGAGACAAAGACTTTTGCAGCTTTTTTTGTGTGTAGCCAAAAGCAGAAGAAAGAAGAAGAAAGAAGCAGCCAGTGGTCAGGCCAGGCACGTGGGGTGAGTGAAGCAAATTCCCCCCCTCTGCCCTTTCCCCCCTCCCCTCACTACCTCGTGTTGTTCACAATGCAAGCAAAGCAAGCCCTGTGTTCCCACGGGCCATGTGGGTGGCGCAGCCTTGTGTTCCCGCATAGCCTGGATTAATTGCTTTGGGAGGGGTGCTTTGGGGGTGACATTTCTCTGCAGACCACCAAAATTTTTTCGTGGACCATCAGTGGTCCCCGGCCCACTGGTTGGTGACCACTGGCTTAGGTTGGTAGTTGGGCTGTTGGTCTGAGCGCTGAGCTTGGTGATTTGGTTTTGTCACCATTTGAGGAGACATCATCAGTGCGCTTTGAACTGTGCTCATGTGTCAGAGCACTCTTTTTATGTGATATTTATCTTTTTATGTGATACCAATTAGTGTGGATGTTGTTTGTTTGGACTATGTCTCTGTAACAACAATCAGCCATTCAAACAGACTGAAACCAAAGCATGACTCAGCAGTACCTGAAAAAACAACACTAATTTACATCAAACAGATGGTACTTAAAACAAAACACCATGCCTCAGTAACAACAGCCAGCCAATCAAACAGATCATGACTCAGAAGTAGCTGAACAAACAACATTCATACTAACTGACATCACATAAAAAGGTATTTAAAGACCAATGCTCTGACAGACAAGCACAATTCAAAGCACACTGATGATGTCTCCTGGAATGGTGATGAAATTTTTGTAGCCAAATTGCCAAGCGGAAAGCTTAGTCCAACAGCTCATATAAGAAGTTGTCTAAATGCAAAGCCAGAACCAGCCAAAACGATCATTGTATATCTGCTAAGATTTGTATGAACCAGGATATATTTCTAATTGTTGAAAACTTGTTATTTTGTTTTTCATAACATTGCCAACTCCCTTCAATGCATATGGAAGCAAGTAAAGAGCAGGAATTAAAATAATAAGCATCTTTTACTATTATTTGCCCATTCCTTTCTTCTGATTGGTAGTGGGGTTTGATCCAGAAAGAAAAGGAGAGTGAAAATACGAGGGGTTAGGATTTTTTTTTAATGCTCCAGGTTTAGATGCGCATACTATCTGTGGAAGGACTGTTATGAGTAATGAAATATGTGTCGTGACATCATGGTGAAAGTATGAAAAAGCCTTATTGAAAATTTCATCATTTTAGGATCGTTATGGTTTGGAATGAACACTTCTATTTAGAGGTAACACTTTCAAAAGAGAAACCTAGATTGTTGCAATAAATTTGTTTAGACTTCATATATACTAGGAATATGATTAATGTTCTTCCTTGAAAAGCTAAATCAAGAATTAAGTAATAGCCTGAAATCTTCTAGTCTCTCCCAATCAGTGGGTCATTAAACAGAAATCCTGAATATAGACTCAATGGATTTCAGGTCTTATTTACTCAGATACAATTCTACAAAGGGAATTATTTGGGTTTCAGGCTTTCATCAAGTTACATGAACTAAACCAGTGGTTCCCAAACTTTTTCAGTCCACCGCCCCCTGGGTGCTACAAACTCATCCTCAATGCCCCCCACCCAGGGTGGGATTAAAATTTCTGTGGGCGTGACTTGCTGGTCACTTGACTGGGTGGGCGTGGTTTGCTGGTCACATGTGTGGTTTGGTTTGGTGACTGGCAAACCAAATACAAGTAGTCCTCACTTAATGACTGGTTGCTTAGCAAGTGTTCTAATTTATGACTGGGCTCCCCAGAACTACTTGACTTGTTTTTGGAATTTTAACACCCATGCACACACACACACACACACACACTCCCTTCTAATCATGCTGGAGCAATCTTTGGACTAGAATCGACAAAGCATCTCTGATTAGATTCTAGAAGTGAATAGAGTCTAATCAGAGATGCTTTGCCTATTTTTGTTGATTTGTTTTATTTGTATTTCTTTATTTTATGTTTCTGAATTGCATTGACATGTGTGTCCCTTCTTGTGCATAGCCCAGAAGCTTTTGTGATTCTTTGCAGCAAAAATTACCGACCTCTGGCTTTGCTCTACTTTTCAAATGCGCCGCCATTGCCGCATTCTAGGTGCCGTCCCCACAGGTCCACCCCATTGAGCCTGCTGCACTGGAGAGACCTGCCCAAGCAAGTCCGAGCAGAGCAGTGCACCAAATCAATGGGGTGAGCCTGGGAGAGGGAAAGAGACAGAAAGAAAAAAGACAAAGAGAGAAGGTATAAAAGAAAGAGAAAAGGGAAAAAAAGAAAAAGGGACAAAGAGGGGATATGGAGGGGGAGGGGGAGAGAGAAAGAGAGAGAGAGAGAGCGAGAGCTGATGCATCAGATTGAAATGAGGTCTAGTTTAGACTGAGGCCCTTTTCCACATGAAACATCTTTGCCAACACATTGAAACATCTTTGGCTTTTATTAATTAAAAGTTTTGTGGACGAAACATGGCCAAGACTATCACTAAGTTCTCACATTTTGTTGAGGCTTTAAACAGGATCCATTGGACCAGACCTCCACCCTAAAAAATGTATTACAGTGCCAATTCTGAAGAAGGCAAAACCAAAATGTACTGGTAAATTACAAGCACACACACTTCCTTCTAACCCTGCTGGAGCAGGTGATTGGACTAGAGTAGATATCTCATTATATTTCTCCTCCCTCCCTCTTTATTTCTTTTTCTTTCTGTCCCTTCCTTCCATTCCCCCGCTCTTAATTTGTCTGTCCCATTTTCTTTCTGTCCCCTTTCTCTTTCTCTTCTTCCTTCTCTCTTTCTCTCTCTCTCTTTCCTCTCTCTTTCCCTCTCTTAGGCTCACCTCATTGATTTCATGCACTGCTCCATTAGGATTTGCTTGAGCAGGTATCTCCGGTGCAAGGGGCTCAATGGGGTGATCCTGCGGGGCCTCGCTCCGAACGCAGCATTAGGAAAGGAGAGCAAACCAGAGTGGCTTTGTTCTCATTTTCAAACATCCCACCACAGATGTTTCTCCTTTCCCAATGCTGCGTTCGGGGTGAGGCCCTGCAGGATCACCCCATTGAGCCCCTTGCACCAGAGCGTGTAAGTCAATGGGGTGATCCTGTGGGGTCTTGCCTCAAATGCAGCGGCAGGGGTGGGATTTTTTCTCACCCCTGAATTGTGCCCTGCAAGAGGCCCACCTCCAGCGCCCTCCTGCCACCTCTTAGTGCCCCCCTGCCAGCCACCTTGCCTCTTAACGCCACCCTAAGGCATCCCACGTCCCCCAGGAGGGGTACTGCTCACTTTGGGATCCACTAAACTAAACTATGTCCTTGTCCTTGAATATTAACACTGTTTCTTGCAATGCCTATGTCCTTTTTAATTTTCTTGGACAGTAAGTCTTCCTGTCTGATGCTGTATCCCCTTACTAAATTTTTGTATTATTAATTTGTGCAGTAATTTAGACACCTAACAGCATGAGGTTGGAACTAGCTGCAGAATCAGTGTCTGCTTATTAAACTTCAATATATAGATTAAAAAAAAAATCTTCTAGTGCTTTTTTTCCCTATACCAAGTAATACAGTTAAAATAATAAATATTAGTAGAAAGCACAGAGTAAAGGACTCTTCCTATAATAAGAAATATTTGAATGATTTTTTTAAAAATCCTACTTTTGTAATGTCATTCATTAAAAATCAGTTTGATTTATTGTATTGTGTCCTTTATAAATTATTTTCATTATGTTTTATCATACTACATGCTATTACCCTGGAGGATAGACAAAAAAAAAAGAGGGAAGGGGAGAATTGAACTGAATGGCATGTGTAATAGACTGCTTTAATTAAAATAGTGCAATGCATATTTGAATGTTATTAACAAAAAATGATTTTATTTTCTGGATAATTGAATCTATTATGGTCCAGATGCTTTAACCCTTTAAGGATAATTTTATTCAGTTTTATTTGTAGACAAAAAGAAAAGTGGAGAAATTGGATAAGAAAAAAGAAATTAAAGGACTGTAGAGGAAAACCCTGCATACAAACTGGCAGGAAATGGCAGAATCTGTGAAAAAAAAACCAGTTATTGATAGCAATCCAGAAAATAACTGAACTTATTTGTGGCTGGCCATAGAACAAATAAAACATCCAAACCTGAATGTGATAGCTATAACAATCTTGCTAAGCCACAGTTTTGATTTCTCCAAGCTTGCAGCTACTAACAGGGTCTGTCTCTGTTAAAGAAACAAATATTCAACACTTTTCATAATGCAGAACCCCAACTAACACCACCACCTTCACCACCAAACAATTAATAATCTATTTTTGAGTACTTCATTGTTTGACTGTAGAGCTGCATTTACCTTCAAAGAAGCAGGAGATGTTCCTGCTGGTAGACCACAGGAAGAAACATTGTTGAGTGTTTTTTCTGTATTTTGAAATTGATTGTGCAGAGTTTCTTGGAGGCAGATTGCCAAAGGCCATGAAAATATGTACTGTACATGATGGGTGACAGAATGAAGTCAATACTTATTTGGATTAAAAGTCAAGAGTATGAAAGCACCATACATCAGCAGGTCACCTCTACACATGCTCCTCTACTGTCATCACAGTACAAGAAAGACATACTGTAAATTCCACTGTGATATATTGGACCCATTGTATTTACTCTCCATACTTCTGAGTAAACTCAAAATCCTGTTTATAGAATCAGAGACTATACAGTTGGAAGAGACCACAACGTTCATATACCCTAAGCCTCAGCAATGTTCAAGAAAACCAATTAAAATATCTATAATCAATGGCTGTCCAATGTCCGTGTAAATGTTCCCTCAGATAGACAAATTGGTATACTGTTGTATAAATATTGCCATTAGGAAGTTGATTGTTGTTTAAATGAAATCTACATACTGTAGATGAAACTTCTTTTACATTCTTGATTATCTTCCCTATAGTTTCCTTTTATGTATATGAACATAGCTATGCTGCATTTTTGAGATCTTTCCTCCAGACTGATCATCTCAAGTTTCTTTAGCCTACCCTTAAAGGGCTTGTCCTCACGTCCATGTACAACAACAACAACAACAACAACAATAATAATAATAAAATAATAATAATAATATTTATACACCACTCCTCTCCGAAGGACTTGGAGCGGTGCACAGCCATACAATTAAAACATTAAATATATAAAAGTTAAAACTAGATTAAATTAAAGACCCTGGCTGAAAACAATTAAAACCCCTCCCTTAAACCCTAAAATTTGATATAAAAATTAAAATACCCAAATCTAAAATCAGCCCAAGCCGGCCTGGTCAAAAAGCCAGGTTTTCAAGGCACGCCTGAAGGTCCCCAGGTCCGTGGCTGTATGTAACTCCGGAGGCAACCCATTCCAGAGGGCAGACGCCCCTACAGAGAAGGCCCTATTCCTCGGGGTCATCAGCCGGCACATACATGCCGACGGGACTCACAAGAGACCCTCCCCGTGGGAGCGCACCGGACGGTGAGAGGAAAATGGCAGAATGCGGCCTTGTAAATATCTGGTCCGATGCCATGGAGCGCTTTAAAAGTTAACACTAAAATCTTAAAGCGCACCCGAGAGGCCACTGGCAACAAATGCAGCTCGCGCAGGAGGGCGTCACATGAGAGAACCTTGACACCCCCATAACCACCCGCGCGGCTGCATTCTGCACCAGTTGAAGCCTCCAGATTCTCCCATTCAGGAGCCCCATGTAGAGGGCATTACAGTAGTCCAGTCGGGAGGTGACCAGGGCATGAGTGACCGTGCATAAGGCATCCCGATCCAGAAAGGGCCGCATCTGGTGGATCAGGCGAACCTGATAAAACGCCCCTTGGAGACGGCCGTAATGTGATCTTCCAAGGACAGCCATACATCCAGGAAGACACCCAGATTGCAAGCCCTCTCTGAAGGGGGCAAAATCTCACCCCCAATAGCCAGCAAAGGAACTACCTGGCTATATCGGGACGCCGGAAACCATATTCACTTCTTCAAGTCTTTCCTAACCTTTTGATAATATTCTGGAAATGTGGTATACAGAGTTGTAAATAATAGTTCAGGTGTGCTCTCATTGCATATTGTTCATTAATTTTTCAGATAGACATTGGAATGGATTGCTTTAATGTTCTCTCACTGGAGTTTTGCCTTAAGCAGAAAGTATTTAGGAAAACACCACTAAAGCCTTACATTACTTGGATAGATATAGTTTTGATGACCATAGTACTAAATCCATTTTTCCTATCTTCAGTTATGAATCTCTCATTATATCAAGCTTTATACTACATAAATATGATTTAAGGCATTAACCTATAAAAAGCTCAACTGGCTGTATCCTGTTGTGAAGAATGGAATAACATGCTGAGGAAAGAGATTGCTGAAACTGTTTGGGGTTTTATTCATTTTCTCACCTCTTAATTTATTTAATGGTTTTAGCCACAAGCCATAAGTTTGATTTATCTTATGCCAATATGAGAAATGTTAGACTTCTGTTTTATTATTTATTTGATGGAATTTCTAGATACCCACAATTATGTAAGTCTTGGTAGTGTTCAGAAAATCATTAGAAACACAAACAGGATCTGTTTCCATACTGTGCATTGAGGAGATGGACAATTGGGCTTCTAGGCTGGACTTGCTAATACAGCACATCTCTTTCTGAATATTGGCTTATGGTTGATTGGTCATTGGCTTAAACCTATTTTTTATATATGGTATCATTTGAACAGGTTTGTTCATGGACAATGAGTGAATGAATATGAACCAAAAATTATGTTTTTAACAATGGGTGTGGGGATTTTTTAAGGCTTTGAATGGCTTGTGTCCTGTGCCATCCATCTCTCTTCTCTGAGATGGCATTCCTAGGTCTGTATTCCATTTTACTTTGTTTCTGTTCCATATGTTAACTAATATACATTATTTCCAGCAAGAAAGAAGCCTGAGTCAAATCATGCCACAATGGCATTATCCCTGCCATGTAACAGGAACCTAAACCTATGGCATCTCTAATAACTGATCAAAGCACAAAGTTTCTTTAGGGCAAGTCAATGGCAATGCTATCCAAAAAGTGCTTTTTTGTTTTATTTCTTTCTTCTTCTCTTCTCATCCAAAAAGGTTCTTCAATTCTGACTGGATGGTGGACAATGGACCATTTATTCCTTGCAGACAGCTGGTCATTTGCATTTTTATAGAGTCATTGAGGCCACTTGGGAGTTTGTCTGTGTCCTCAGGATCACCTGAGTAGTGCAAATAGGTATGGTGCCACGTTGGAATTTCTGAAAGGACTCTACTGTGGAGTGCACTGTTGAGCTGTGCTTTCTGCTGGATGTTTTTCTGTCCTTGTCCCTTCACTATTGAACACAGCCACAGGCTGTTGGGATGAGTCTGTGTTGTCTGCATCTCAACTGAACCGCAAATAGTTCCCATAGTCTGAAATTGTTTGGAAATCCATTCATATTCCCCTACCATTCAAAAGGTGTTCATCCCAAAGTGCATAGCTGCTTTCTGTCCACATGTTTTGAACACATTTCTGTATCTTGGATATGAATCAAGTCATTCAACCAGTGAATCACTGGATCAGTGAGTCTCATTGGAAATCCATTTTACTTCTTCAGTTCTTTAAGCCTTTCACTTCTCAGTGGAATTTCAGGTATAAATTGATTCCAAACAATTCCCATAAAAGTAGTTAGCTGAACTATTTTTTCCTAATTTTCAGTCTTTATCATGTTCATTTCTGTGAGTTAATGGGACTGAGAATGGCTGAAACCCCATTTTTTTTATTATGGCTGAAAAAAAATAAAAAAATAACCAAAAAATATAATTTTAAAAGTTTAAATGTTAATTGGGATTTGGGTTTTTTGCTTCTTTAAGAACAATATTTTCCTTTAATTTGAAATTACTTATTTACAAATTACACTTAAAAGTTTATTTTTACATAATTGACATAATATCCTATATAATTTATAATATTGAAAATGGTTAAATTGAAAGCACAATTTTATTAAAACTAATGCTGTGCCAAAATCCATTTTGTAATCAAAGGTTTCAATAAAGCTTTTTGACATTACTTCACCTCCCTATAATTATTGCTTCTGAAATGCTATAGAAAGTTTAGCATATGGATAAACTCCATTTTTGAAGTATTATTTTTCTGCAATGGAAATTCTATGAAATAAAATTTCAATTCCAGCCCAAAAGTGAGAATCAAAAGGTTAGGCAAAGTCAACCAGGGGCATAAAATAATTAGGGCAGCAACTATTGAACAATAGTTTTCTTTCCTCTAAATCTGAACCAATGTGCAATCATCTATAAAACATTATAAAACTCCCTTTAGGATTCCCTAGTCTGTTCTCTATGCAGAGTTCATAAAATGTCATTTGACTTTTAAACAGATAAATGTACTTTTAATTACATATGTTTGACAAGTGAAATTGATGTTTGTTTTGTTTCTTCAAAATTATGTTGAGAAACAAAAGGATTTGAGCAGCATATTGCAATAGCTGTGATACTTTGGACATATTAAATTTTGCTTCTTTGAAGTGGCACTGACATTTTCCAGAACTTTCATTTCAGTATAACCACACTAGTTTCTTGTTAAGCCCATGCTGCATTCTCTTTCTTTAGCTTTAGAGTAGTGTTTACACAATATCAGCAAAATAAAGTACAAAACAGTCAGGGAGTCAGAGTTAGAGGAGCAACATGAAGGTATCAATCTTTTAAGTGTAATGGAAGATTCCTTGACAAATGGTGCCTGAAAGGCTTTCTTATAAATGCTGCCTGTATCAGTCAAAAAACATATACCCTTCCCAAAAAGAACTAAAGGCTTTCATGAACTCAGAATGATCATCATTCCCCAACAACATGCATTCATAAAATTTATCCACATGAAGAGAAATCCGATTGTCCAAGCTTCTACTTCCAGATAAACTAAATGAAGGTAGGTCAATATATACTTACAGTCCCTTTTTATGCCAATTCAGAGAGACTAGGTAACTTTTCATAAACAGATAAATGGTTGAATTTTGAATTCTTGTGATTTTTTTATAAGTTCCTGTTGTAAAGTGAACAGTTGTGACTTAATAATCTAATAAAATAGAGAACTACATGGATTCTTGTGTTTAATCTCTTCCAAATCCGAACTGAATATGCTTAGACTGATTTTCTTTTTGTTTCTAAAGGTAAAGTCAACTAACTATATTACTATACTATAATTAAAGCATTGCTTGCTAGACCTGAAAGATAATGAATACAACTTACTTTTCTATAATTATTTTGCATTATCTATTTGGATCATAAAAATGATATTCAGTGATTTTGTGACAGAAAAAATGTATTTAGCTAAAAAAAAATCCTAAGTATTATATTAATGGTGTGGCCTAGATCCAAAAGCCACAGAGATTTTACAGCCTTAGAAATGGAAATTCTATTGAAGTCAGTTACAATTTTATTTGATGTCAGACCTGGACTAAAATAATAACAATTTCAGTAATAAATTGAATTTTAGAAAAACTAAACAAAAACACTGATGCTGTCCTGCTGATCACAAATATTTATTTTCATTTTTATTTGAAAAAGCAGTGTGTAAAGAAGGTTATACTAATACTGAAAATGCTTATTCAGCTTAGACACGTTTTGTCTAATGGCTTATTTATAATATAAATATTTGTATGAATACTATTTGGAGCTTAATGGATATTAAAGGATTTAAGGTAAGATCTAAATTAGAATGTATAGATCTGTTCAAAGCAGAATAAGGTTCTCAAGAGCTGCTTTCATTCTGCTGTTAAATAAACCTTTAACCTAGAATCAGGATCTAGCTAGATTTTTTTTTTCAATCTAGTGCTATGTTGGTACTATAAAGATTTTTCCAGTCTAATGCTATATTTGTAGAACTCCCCATAAACTTCCAGACATATATGTATGTGATCCATAGGGTGCTGCCTCCATCATCTGTTCAGAGCTTGTAGCTGATGCTGAAAATAAAACATCTCCCAGTATTGCTGGAGTTTTTCATTAAGAATGCAAGTATAAAATAGTTTATGGAAATATCTTCCACCAATTCAGTTTTACTCTTTTATAAATTGGAAGATGTAGTGCTTTTCACTTCAATCCTTATGATATTTTCTACTAAACTTGTATCCTAGCTATTTAAATAATGTATAAAAGAGAAAATCTATAAGTAATTTTCTCAGATAATTATTGGAATTCAAAACCTGCAAGGAATGGGGTTGCTTTCTTTTATATCTCCTTATTCACAACTACTTTGCCTCATTCTTTAATGGAAAAAAATGGGGAAAAAACCTGAATAATTATATTTATATTAAAAACTTGTGACCAAATGGATAATTTTATGTTCCAATAAGCTGAAATACATCTTCTATTCAGACTGACACAAAATTTAACAAGTGTAGGTGCTGAAAAGAAGTTTGTAGACCTGCATAGGATTTAAAAATATATGGATTGTCACTAGATTGCTGCAATTATATATGTATTCAACATGGGAACACAGTATGCAGTCCCATTTCCTATACACCAAGTCTCATTCATTTACTAAAATGTCTGATAGTATTAATAACTTTTAGTAACCAATATATTACCACTTTCTAATATGTCAGATATGTCATAGAGCCATGAAGAACAATTCCAATGTTTTCCCGATCTTTTCCAGAAAAACTATTTCTTAGGATGATTAAGGTATCCTAAGAAAAGAAAATGGAAGTTCTTTGCTAGACAGATAAAATAGAGGGAATCTACTAGGCAATATTTAGAAACAAAAACGCATAACGTGCTTAGAAAGATTTCACTCTAGAATTTATACCAAATGTAAATCAGCTTAAATAAATAAAATAATAAAAATGAACTCATTACAAAATAGATATGGTTTTGAAACTGAGATATGTACAATTGTTAACCTGCACGTGTACAAGGAATAAGAAATGGAGAAAAAAGAAAAGCAGATAAAGATGAGCATTTATTTTGCCAAAGTAGATACATATTCTTATGATCATCATCGTCTGTTAGCCATGATGATGAATTGATGATGGAATAATGAATTGAGGAAAGGACTCACAAATACTTATCACCTTCACTTGGAAGAAATGAGTAACTACTGATTTGACTCACTGCAGACTCACATTACAAACCTTACTCATTCTTTGCATTTTAAACTCACTTAAAATATGATTGTAGCTATAGAATGAAATATTTGCATCTCTTGCTTTGATGCTAAATATATTTACTTGGAGAAAATTTTTATTCGGTGGAAGTCATTAGTCATTAGTGTTAGTCATTAGTTTGGTTCTCTTTATATCTAATATTAGTCCATTTATACTTTTATTCATTCTTCCCATCTTGTTCTTTGAATCAGTTATTATCTTCTGTTTTCAAAGATCTTTTGGAAGATTTTTTTGGTGTTTTTCCACGTCTGTTTTCATTTTCATTATCTCTACAAATGTCATTGTAATATTGCATACTCTTTTTCCAACAGCAATCTGAAACTCTTTGTTAAGTTTTTCCTTCAGATTTTTTTCCTTTCTTGGCTTTGCTTCCCATGGTTTTTTTTTTTATGATATACAGTGTGCTTCCTTCTATTTAGTCATCTTTGATGGCCTCTTTTCATATTAATCCATAAGAACATCTTTAAGTTCATTCCAAGATGATTTTTCATTGAATTATCATTTTATTAATCAAACAAGCATTAACAGATTAATTGCTAACATCTTTGTGAGGGAACAAGTATTAAGAGTTGGTGGAGAAGAGACAAAAAGAAGTTGAAACAGTTGTTTTGACTAAGTATTGAATTGTTGCTTCTTAGATATTGGCTTTTTCATATTGTGCTTATTTTGTCTATATTGTAGGATGAAAATATAATTTCATTCCAATAGATGCTTTTCACAAGACAAATAAAGGGAGAGATTAAACAAACAAACTAATAGTTAGCTAAATTCTATGAGTGTTCCAAGGATATACAAAAGTATTCAGAGATTCAAGTTTATGCTTTATGTATGAACTTAATTATGCATATAATGGTGATCATGATATAGAGTAGGTAATTCTTTTTTTATATTTTTAATAAGTACAGCACACATAATATTGTGGTCAAATGTTGTATGTGGAATACCAGTCAAACAAAAACAAAACTATCAAACAACTGTTGAAGTATGAATATTTTTAGTTTTCATCCATGATACAGATAATTTTATAGGATTAGCCCACTTAGCTGGTATAAATCATTAATAAAGTAAAAGTACAACTAATGAGATCATTCATATTCTTTAGTATTTATTCCTTGTTAATAAACTAATTGCTAAATAGTAAAAATCCATTTATAAAATAATCAGCTTGTTACCAAAAATGGTGTTTTGAGATAAGTAGTTTCCAAAAAGCACTTTTGTTATATTGAAGTGTATGATATCATAATTAGGTTATTGAAATAACTTTATCACAACACCAATCATCTTGACCAATTAAACTTTTCTCTTAAACTTTTCCCTCATATCATTCCCACATTTGCTAAATTGTCAAGATTTATGCTATACTATCCTTTCTTCTACATATTGTTTAAAGTTTAAAGCAGCATCCACATTCAACATCAGATATTAGTGTGGTTTAGAATAACATGTTGATTTATGAAGTAAAGTTATAATCTATTATCAGTGAATACAATATTTAGACATGGATGGAGACAGGGTGAGGGGTATTTCATTCTCAAATGTGTCAATACTGTAATTGGGAAGGAAAATAATGGGGCACTTGATACATTACAATATTATAATTTCAAGTTTTGATTTTATCGTGTTAAGTGTTTTATAATACCTTGGTAAGTTCTCCTACGAGCTGCTCGGAGCATCCATTTGATTGGGTTGGTTCAGTCTTCGTCCTGATAGGCTGAGCTTAAATTTAGGAACGCTCCTCCTTCTCCACGAGACTCCTCCCAGCGTTCCCCAGTTTTAGCTCAGCCTCATCTGAAACAGGTTGTTTTAAGAGCTTGTTCTGGTCGAAGCAGGTGATTTCTGTATTTTGCCAATTCTCTTGATCCCTCCTTTATTCTTTAGTGTCCTTTCCCTTTCTTGGGTCCTTTTATTACTCCATTTTTTTGCATTTCGATTTACTTCTGTTCTATTTATATTTAATTGGGCACTGAGAGCACAGTCCCTCTATTCTCCCTTTTGGGTGATCAAGGCTCAAATAATTATTTGAGGGGGGTAGAAGTTTCAGCTCCCCCCCCCTTAGTAAAAGGGGGTCCCCTGGAACGTTGCTTTCCAGCCCCCCCGCCGCCCCCCCCTGCCGATTTTGTCTGGCTCCGTTTTTTTTGCAGCGTGACAAGCTGCTTTTCTCTGCATTCCCCGAACGCCGTTTGTTTGTCTCAGAGGGAGTGGAGTGCGATCGTTTCCCTCCCTCTTTTAACTTGCTTTCTGTGGATTTCTCTTAAGGTCCTCCATTAGCTGGACCATTGCTGCTAGGGATCATGCGCGTGCCAAAATTCGGGCGGCCGCCATTTTGTTTTTTCCAAAGGCCTCAGAGCCTCATGGCCTTACCCTGTGCCCTAATTGTTGACTGTGGGGATCAGATTGTGCTCTCTTAGGATATCCTATAAGACAGAAGGCCTTATTATTCTTGAGTGTTCTGAAACTTGTTGGCTAAGCCTCACAGTCTTCCCTAGCAGCATACAGCAAGCACCCTAGGCCTGAGTCAGCCTGTGCAGTTATTGCTGTTCTGGGCCTTTTGTTTTCTGAGTAGGCCCCACTGGCGTTCTTAATCTGGCTGATTGGTGATCCCTTCTTTTTCTTCCAGTTTTGCAAATTTATAAATCCAATTATTTGATCAAGGGGAATATATATTAATATCAGGGCTCCCTCCCTACTGGGTAAGGTCCCTGGGCGTGCCAACCGCCTCATTTACATAGATATCAGCAGATTGTATTATACTGAATTATCATGGCAGGGGGTAGCGGTTCTCGGCCTTCTGCTTCGCATGCCAAGTCAAAATCCAAATGCAAAAATGTGGGGGAGTATTTCTAAAGCTTCTGAGCATGATGCCAGAAGGCGCCATAGGGCCTTAGAGAGACATATAGATAAGTGTGCTCGTGAGGTTCAGAGACCTTCTCAGCACCTTGCTCCTTCTACTCCTGGGCCCTCTTCTCATGTCTGTTCCCCTCCACTAGATGTTTCCCTCTCCTCCAGGCACAGTCGTGGTTCTGTGGGACACCAGACTCAGTTATCCGACCGGCCAGCCTCTAGGGGTCCTCCTGAGGCCACCTTTACCCCCACTGCTGCAGGCCTTTGCCAGGAATCTTCCTTGCCTGAGGAGATTCCGCCTAAAATGCGATCTTGGATGGAGATGGCAATCAGGCAGGGGATTTCCGCTGGTTTACAACACGCTGTTATGACACGACCTCAGCCTGCCCCTGCTGACCCGGAGTCTCAGCCACCCCAGCCTCTAGTCAGGCCGGAATTAACTGCTGATCAGGTAATACGTTTTGAGGATATTCCGATGCAGGACACTCAGAGAGGGGATCTGGACATGGAGGCTGAGGAGCTGTTTCAAATGCAAGATTTGGAACACAGTGACCTAGAATCCTTTCATGAGGCGGAGCACGCCTTATCCGAACAGCAGCTTTTAGAGGGGGGGGATGTCCGAGGATGAGGGTCTTTCCCCGGACCAACCGGCTTTTACTGGCCTGTTTCAGCCTCACCTATTTAAATCCCTCCTATTTAAGGCAACTAACATGGCTGGCATCGACACATCAGCTCCCCCCATGGGTCCTGTAGAGGAGGGTCCCCAGGATTTATTGTTTCATCAGCCTACTGTTCAGGCTGAAGTGATCCCTGTTCCTCCAATGTTCATGGAACTAGTTCAAAAACAGTTCCTTTCTCCCGTACCATGTTCGGCTCCTACTAGTTACGATAGGAGACTCTTTAATATGGCCCCAGAATACCTCAATTTGTTAAATATCCCGGGGGTCAATGAACCCATTGTGGGTATAGCCTCTCCTACTTCTCTTCCAAGCGAGCCACTTGAGGTTTTAAAGCCTGAGGATAAGAGGGCCGAGGTAGCGCTACGCAAAGCCCATCACGCTGATGCTTGGGCTATCAGAGCTGCCACAGCGGCCTCATTTTTCAATAGGACTTCACTCAGATGAGCATGTCCCTGCATCTAATCTAAGGGCCCATCAGGACATTGCTAAGCTCACGGCGGCTACTGAATTTTCAGCCGATGTGACCTTTCATGCCGTAAAATTTTCTACTAGAGCCATTGCATCTCATCTTTCAGCCAGACGCCTCCTTTGGCTTCAGCCTTGGCAGGCGGACATCAAGCACAAATCTAAGCTTGCTTCTGCTCCTCTCAACAGCGACAAGCTGTTTGGCCCCTCTTTAGATCCGCTTCTCATTGAGACCCGGAACAAGAAAAGGATTCTTCCTTCTCTTTTTCGGAAGTCTGACCCAAGGTATCCCCAGTCCTTTCGGAGGAGTTCCTTTCGGGCTTACTCCTAGAGTTCCTTTCTGTCTCAACCATCTAGATCCCAGTTTCCTCGCCTGGGATTCTCCTCAGACAGGTTCGACCCTGGGGATCGGTACCGGAGAGGCGGCCAATCCAGGCGATCATTCCGTTCTTCTGGCAATAGATCCTTCAGGCGTCCACGTTAACCTTGAGGAGTCCTTTCCCATAGGGGGCCATCTCAGGTTTTATGCGGATAGATGGGACGCTTCTACTTCGGACGCCTGGGTCCGAGATACTGTGAGGTTTGGCCTGGCTTTAGAATTCCAGTCCGCCCCATCTGATTTTTTCAGGGTATCCCCTGTTTCCAAAACTTTGGTTAAACATAGCCTCATGGAAGCAGCCATACTGCATCTTCTACACATACGGGCCATTCAACCGGTCCCCGCAGACCAAAAAGGGCGTGGTTTTTATTCTCTACTCTTTTTAGTCAAGAAAAGTTCTGGTGGGTGGAGAGCTATCTTGGACCTCAAACGACTCAATAAATTTTTAGTCTATCGCAAATTCAAGATGCACACTTTACATTCCATCCTTGCTAGCATCAGAGAGGGAGATTTTCTCACCTCAGTAGATCTCACGGAAGCTTATTTGCATATTCCGATCAGGCCATCACATCGTAAGTTTTTAAGATTCTGCTATAACAGTCAACATTTCGAATATTGGGCTCTTCCCTTCGGTCTAGCCTCTGCTCCTTGGGTTTTCACTAAGGTCCTCGCTGCTCTAGCTGCCCATATTCGCGCCCTTTCCATCAGGTTGCACTGTTATCTAGATGACATTTTAATTTTGTCCAGCTCTTCTACCCAAGCTGTCCGAGATACTCAGATGACTCTCCGCATTTTGCAAGCACATGGATTTGCTATTAATCGAGACAAAAGCCAGATAATTCCTTCTACAAGATAGTTACACTTAGGTGCCATCATTGATACACGGGCATGCAAGGTTTACCTTTCTGACGAAAGGCATAAAAGTATACAACAACTAGTGCAGCTGATCAAATCACGACATACTGTTTCTTTAGCTGATCTTTCTACCCTTCTTGGGAAAATGATCTCAGGTATTTTTATTATTCCTTGGGCTCGTCTTTATTCCAGGTCCCTTCAGTGGTTCTCCCATTTCAACGTTCCGGTCTCAGCAATTCTGGTCACAAAGTCAAGGTTCCAACCAAAGTTCTTACATCACTTCTTTGGTGGTCCCGGCCCACAACCAACAAGGTTTGTCTCTTCAAGGAGCCCCGCAGACTCACTGTCACCACTGACGCCAGCCTGCTGGGCTGGGGTGCTCGCCTTCACTCATCCACAGTTCAAGGTCGCTGGTCAGCAAGGGAACAGTCCCACAATATCAATTGGCTGGAACTTCGGGCAATTCATCTGGACCTTCGGGCTCTGCTGCCGCAGGTACGCAACCAACATATCTTAGTTCTCACAGACAATACAGCAGCCAAGGCGCACCTAAACAAGCACGTGGGCACACAGTCTCAACCTCTCATGAAGGAGGCGGAACGTCTCTGTCGTTGGGCAGAGGCAAATTTACTTTCTATCAGGGCAGAACACATCTCGGGCATCTGCAATACCCAGGCAGATTGGCTCAGCCGGGCCACAGTCGATCCCACGGAGTGGCGTCTTCATCCGTCGCTCTTTCAAGAGGCAGTCACGAGGTTTGGTCTTCTGGAGGTCGATCTTTTCGCCTCCCCTCTCAATGCCCACCTGCCACGGTTCTTGTCCCGATTCCCCTCTCAAGGGGCGGAGGTTTTCAATGCCCTTCGCTGCCCGTGGCCCCCAGGGCTCTTGTACGCCTTTCCCCCTCTTCCTTTGATCCCTCAGGTCATATGGAAGATGCTAGAGGAACAGGCAGATCTGCTTTTGGTGGCTCCATACTGGCCCAGACGCCCTTGGTTCGCCGATCTTTGTTGTCTGTCGGTGTTCAAGCCATGGAGGATTCCTCTGGACAGGATTGTACTAACCCAGGGTCCTCTTCAACATCCGAACCCTCAGTAGTTCCAATTGACTGTCTGGAGGTTGAGCGGTCGCGTTTAATCAGCAAAAAATTATCCAACAAGGTTATTTCAACCATCCAGGCTGCAAGGCGCCCCTCAACAGATCGCATTTATAATGCAACTTGGTCCATATTTACCAGCTGGTGTTCCCAATTTGATCCACGATCTCCTTCAATTGCTCAAATTTTGGAATTCCTACAAGCTGGCCTCGATAGGGGACTTTCATCAAATACCTTGAGAAGACAAGTTTCTGCCCTGTCTTCCTTGATTGACCATGAGAATTTCCTATCTCTTTCTCATCATCCTCTTATTCGCGCCTTTCTTAAGGGTGCTACTAATTTGCGACCACCCATGGTTCATCGTTATCCTACTTGGGATTTGAACAAGGTCCTTCTGGCCCTTACCAAACCTCCTTTCGAACCGATTCGTTCCACATCACTACTATTTCTTACATATAAGGTTGCTTTCTTAGTGGCCATTACTTCAGCTTGGTGCATTTCCGAGTTGGCATCCCTATCTATCAGGTCAGACCTCTGTGTTATTCATGCAGATAGGGTTGTCCTCCGGCCGGACCCCACGTTTATTCCAAAGATTAATTCGGCCTTTCACAGGGCACAGGAGTTGGTCTTGCCCAATTTCTGTCCTCATCCTTCCCGAGAGTTGGAACATCAGTGGCATAAGTTGGATGTCTGGCGTGCCTTGAAGATCTATATCCATCACACGGCATCCTTTAGGAGGACAGAGGCCTTGTTTGTTGTATTTCTGCCTCATAGTCAAGGTACTAGGGCCTCTTCCACCACCATAGGTCATTGGTTGTGGGCCATTATTGCTAAAGCTTATCAGGGCCAGGCCCTGGCAGTTCCCAGGGGCATCACGGCGCACTCCACTCGCAGTGCTGCCTCCACGGCGGCTTGGGCCTCCCAAGCTCCTATCTCTGACATTTGTCGGGCCGCCACCTGGGCGTCTCCTTCCCCCTTTATCAGACCTTATAAGGTCGATATCTTTGCATCTGCAGATGCGTCTTTTGGTAGGAGGGTGCTACAGGGTGTGTGCAGGACAGCGACAGACTCCAGGTCCAGTCAGCATCCCGCCCGTAGTCCAGGCCAAGCTTTGGTATGTCCCAATCAAATGGATGCTCCGAGCAGCTTGTAGGAGAATAGGCGTTGGTTCTTACCTGATACGCCGGTTCTCTCCGAGCTGGGAAGGAGCATCCATCCCCACCCTATGTGTTATTGCTAACTGTGTTTATTCCTTCCGTCTGTGGGAGTCCTGCTATACGACCAAGCTGATGTACTAGTTTCTCAGAAGCGACATCTGCCTTTTCACTGCGATCTTCGCTAAAACTGGGGGACGCTGGGAGGAGTCTCGTGGAGGAGGAGGAACGTTCCTAAATTTAAGCTCAGCCTATCAGGACGAAGACTGAACCAACCCAATCAAATGGATGCTCCTTCGCAGCTCGGAGAGAACCGGCGTATCAGGTAAGAACCAACGCCTAATCACATTTGGAATATTGTATCCAGTTTTGGTCATCGTGATATAAAAAAAGATATTGGGACTTTAGAAAAAGTTCAGAGAAGAACAACACATATGATTAGGGGACTGGAAAATAAAACATATCAAGAACGGTTTCTGGAATTGGATACCATATT
Organism: Bungarus multicinctus; assembly: GCA_023653725.1. NCBI lineage: Eukaryota > Metazoa > Chordata > Lepidosauria > Squamata > Elapidae > Bungarus > Bungarus multicinctus. The sequence continues at coordinate 37,264,294 of CM042844.1, forward strand.
TTTCAGACTATAAGACACACATTAGCTTTAGAGGAGGAAAAGAACAAAAAAAAAAAATCTGCCTCTCCCAGCATCCATCTGGCTAGCATCCTTGCAGCCTGGTCAGTTTCAGCATATTATCGCAGCCCATTCACTGTGGCCCATTCTCCACCACCGCTTGTTCACAATGGCCCATTTGCCACTGCCCTGGTCTGTTTGTCATGGCCTGTTTTCCATGACCTGTTTGCCACAACCTGTTTACTGTGGCCTGTTCGCTGCCAATTGCTGGTGAACAGGAAGTGGTGATAGGCAGTGATAGGTGGTGATAAGTGGTAATAGGCAGTGATAGGTTTGCAATAGGCTACAGTGGCAATGCCCTCTTCATAGAACAATTGATTAGTGCTGCACTAACCCTCTTCCTCTGCCATAATATTCACTCTATAAGACGTACAGACATTTCCACCCACTTTTCGTGTAGGGGAAAGTCTGTTTTATAGTCCAAAAAATACGGTCTAGTTTAATAAAAAGAACTGGGTGACATGAAAGCAGTGTTCCGATATCTAAGGGGTTATCACAAAGAAGAGGGAGTCAATTTATTCTCCAAAGCATCTGACGGCAGGATAAGAAGCAATGGATGAAAACTAATCAAGGAGGGAACTAACCTAGAACTAAGGAGAAATTTCCTGAAGGTTAGAACAATTAATCTGTGGAATACTCCAACACTGTAGGTTTTTAAGAAAAGATTGGACAACCATTTGTCTGAAATGGTATGGAATTTCTGCTTGAGCAGGCGGTTGGACTAAAAGACCTCCAAGGTCTCTCATTCTGTTATTCTATTCGTAGTGAACTAGCCTTGCTACATCTCATTCAAAGTGAAGTAAAAAGTCCTATTGTGTGAGAAGGTTCATTTGCAGTGAGAAGAAAGATCTATAATGGCTATTGATCATGGTATATTTTGGTGGGCAAGATAAGAATCAGGACTTGAGTTAGTAATAAGATTACAATATGGTTTAGTGTTTGCATATCTGTGTGGAAGGATGGATTGGACTTTTGGATTACAATCCTAATGTTGCATCCTGGAAGTTTGTTCCTTTGTTTCTCAAATTTAAGTACCATCCATGTCACTCTCAGAGTTTCCAGGTGTAAAATAAATGCTTTTGTTAGTATAAAAAGCATATCCTTCAGGCAGTGATTGGTTTTCAAGAGAATCAGAGCTAATAGTGATGCTAAAATAGGTTTCATCTTCTGTCTTTTCATTGATATACCTATGATGCTTCTTTATTCAGGTTTATTTTCATATTTTAAAATATAACTAACATTGTACAGAGTGAGACAAAGAAAATGGATCATGTCATATTTATATTGGCCTTGTCATAATAGCCATATATTTGAGAAAACAGTTTGAAAAGAAGTCTGTTCTAAATGATAGGTATTGAGAATCCATCTATATATCATTTAGTAATCTAATCTCAGCAAATTGGGATAACAGGCTTGATAAAATGTGAGTTCAGCTCGTACATTCTTGTTACTTGCATGCTGGGGAATGCCTAAACAGGGGCTTTGCTAAAGACATAAACCTTTCTTTGTTTCCATGAATGTTAACAAGAGCTGATTTAAACTTAGGATAAGCACAGTTTACAAGAGTGTTTCTTTTGGATATGTTAGCTATAGACAAACTTTCTTTTACATAGCAAAATGACAAGGAAATGGATGGCAGCAAAATATCATAATGATAATATAGCAAAAATAAAATTATATTATTTAATTCTGCCTGTTTTAAATAAATAGTCAGGTCCATAAAATGAGCTGTCATGCCCCTGGTAGATACTAATTCTGAGGGAGAGGAGGAACATCTGACAGGGAGTGGAAGTGTGGCTCCGGAGGTTATGGAGGAGCTTGGAGAAAGGCAGAGGCCGGCTGAGCAGTCAGAGGAGAACCCAGGCCCACCCCCTCTCCATCTTAGGGCACACAGGGAGGAGAATATAAGGGAGAGATATACTCTATTTGGAAGGAGAGGGCTTTGATCCTCTTCATGGGCTGCAGCTGTGACAACTGATTAAGAAGCGTACGGTGAACATTGGAAATAAAGTGTGGAAATATGTCTAGTTTATGGTTCCTCTCTGAATTTGGCATCCTTCACAGTGTATGTTTTGTTATCTGTGGATGTCCTCCAGCCCTTTTCTTGCCTGGTTTGTGTTGCTTTTTTCCTTGTTGTAACTGTTTGTGTGAGAATTTTTTGTCTTCTGTCAAGGATATTCGGAGCTTGGAAGCAAAATGAAGGAATAAAAGGGGCTTCACCTGTTTTTTGTGACTGTGTTTGTTTTGTATCCCACCCTAGGTCATCACATGAGCTCTGTCAGGCTTTTAATGGCAGTTAAATTACTTTATAATCTTATTCCTTCTCCACTGTTTTGTTTGCTATTAGGGTGGAAATGTCTTAGGTTTAAATTACTGAATAGAAACCTGGATTTATATCCTATATTTCTATTGTAAGGCCTTACATTGTAGGATACAGTGTACCTATTAATGTCTTTCTAACCAGAGATGGAAATATCAATTAAAAAAGAATGTGTAAAGAGTAGGTTTGAGTCAATATATTGCTCATATATTCATCTGATAGTTTCACTGCCAGTTGCTATCATAACATAGTGCACCCCATTCACAAAAATCATGAAATCCATTAAAAAAGTTTGTTTATTCATCCCCCCACATTCCTACAGATATAGGGATGAAAACTGAGAACTATTAATTATGATTGTAGAAATCTTTCTAAAGCTATCTATCCACTTTAGTTTAAAAGCCCTTGCCATTATACAATTACTTACTGACTTGATGTCTCCCGATATTGTAAGTAGCTTTCCATCAAGTCTCAATAAAAAAGAGACAGAAATCTAGACTTTCAATAAGATGCATTTTATTCCTCTATTGTTTAACAAGTAATTGACCATTAAGTGATACAGCCTATTCCTGGGTTACCTTCTATGGCTGTAAACTGCTAAAACAGTATGGATTTGTTTACCCATCTATGTAAATGCTATATGTTAAGTACTCTGTTTGACTTACTAATAATCGGTCCATGTATACAAATAGGAAGCAGTTTAAAGTAGACCTTGGTGAACTACATTTCAAGTTTCTTAATTGCTTAGAAGTTGATGTGTTAGAGAAATGGCTTCCATTCTGCCTAGGAGCTGCTGTCTTGTATTCTTAATGAAAACTGATGAAATGTTCTCTTTCTTCATTAGTGAAAATCAACTTACCAAGCTATGACCCTTAAGATTTCTTTAAGGATACCTTCCAGAAAACATTTGTTTGAAATTCTACTTAGGCACTTAAAAAATTTTGGACAACTTTCTCATAGGTTTTCTATTTGTGAAAAATCCTTCTGTTTTTCTACTTTATTATCAGGTTCTTTCATACCCTAATAACAAACAAATAAATAAATAAATACATAATCTGGTTGCTTAAGAATTTACATATAATTAATTTAATTATATATTTAGGTTGGCAGTACTGGTAGTACTGTTGTTTTTTTTCTGTACTGCATTTTTGTCACTTGAGCCTTCTTGGCTGTCCATACTTCTAAAAAAGGAGGGAATTTCCTATGTCTTCCCTTGGAATTTAATTGAAATGTTGGAAGTCCTTTGGCCAACTTATAATTGAAAAAGTGTGAAATCACCATGTCTTTTAAGAATGTCAGCAGAATTATCTTCTGTGAAATAAATTTCTTGAAAAATTACTGTTTTATATATCCAAATTTTTTTATAATTGAGTTGTGCAGAAACTTAGCACCCACCCATCTCCTAGAAGAATTAAATATTCTAGGAAATATTAAAAAGTCAGAATATTATATTTTCTCTAAAGGAGAAACATATTTCTAAAGGCATAAACTCAGAGCCTCACTTCCCTGCACCCCTCTTCCCAGCAGATATTTTGGTGCCAATCTATCTACAGGCCAAAAGGCTGGGGCAACTTATCTACAAAACAAAAGAGTTTCACCCTCAGGACATAATAGGATTAGCCCTCTACCCATCTCACCACATGGCGTCTGGAAAGATTGCATCAGTCAACAAGGTTCAACCAAGCATGGGACTCAAGACAGCCTACAAAGTTGCCCCTGCACAATCCCATGGGAGTCTGACTACTGATCAGAATACATGCCCTTCCCACAGAAACAGGAAGCAAGTTCAAAGCCCAAGAGAGGGTATAAATATCTCTTTCTCTCTCACTCAGCCATGTACTGAATTTCCTAGGACCTCAAACCACGTGGTCCTGTCTACTATTAAACCATTTTATCAAACAGCTTCATATTTCCAATGTCTTTCTCTTCCACTTGGAACTGAACCAAGCTGTACATTTCTTCCAACAGTTGCATGAGAAGATTCCAGAAATAGTATTATGAGTAAAAAATTTAAAAAAGTCTATTATTCTTTTTACATAACCAGGCATAATTTTTATAATCTATTTCTCCTAATTTACTTTATTTATTTAAACTAAAAAGGTCCAACCACTATGAAAGCTTTCTTAATAATGAAATTGTTCTAATCATGTTGTTATTTTCTGTACTTCATTCCTACTATTTTGCAAGCTCTATGATATTGCTTTTGAAATACAGTGGCCCAATAGTGTCAGATGACAGTACTTTAAGTATCATCTCACCATGGATTTATATAAAAGTATCCTGATATTGGCAATCCTCAATTATTTTCCTGATTTGTTTTTCTTGTAGCAGCTGTCCCCTCAGATAATGTTTTATAAAACAATCTACCTCAGCCATAAAATCCCTTTCTTGGTTGGTTATTGTCAGCAGAAACTATAAGTATATTTATGAAATTAAGATGTTCTCTATTCATGCATGTCAGATTAGATTCCATTGAACTGATTTCCCCATTTTACTACCTATTCCTCCAGTGGATATTTTTTTCTGAAGCTCTTCCTTGACCATACCAGTTCAGCTAGCTACTTTACACAATTCAGTTTCCTCAGCAAACCTAATTAAAATAATAAGAATGAGTCTCAACTAAAACTGCTTTTTTTATCTCTTAATTGTGAGATCTATGGATTTTATTCCCCTAGTCCTTGTTTTTATTAATATGTGACCAACTTAGTAGACAGTCCTCAGAAATATTTATTTCTTGTGGCATAAAGTTTAGCAGCACACCAAGGATATGCTGCTACAAAATAGAAGGCTCCTGTTATTGGGTGAGTTAGTAAATGGAGTCATATATAGATGGTCAATCTGACCATAATATGAACTGTCTATGCAAAGGTTATGGATATTATTTTCCATCTTGATAGCATAATAGGGAATCAATACTTACAGTATGTATTTCTAAAAATAATTAAGAAAAATAACTCATGGAGCCTTGAAACTGAAGTCTCTGACTGTGAAAGTGAAAGCCAAGACTCTCCACTTTAATTTTTTTCTGAAATACTGCATGTTAAGTGCAAGGTCAGCTGGAAACAAAGCTGAGAATCACCTATAAGGGTGAAATGGCAATATAGAGTACTAGAGTTCAGTTTTCATAGGCACATGGATACATTTTAAAGTGGGAATTGGTTGCCCTTGAATCGTAACAGAATAAGACTCCATGTGCTTAACATCAAATATGGCAGAAAGTGTTTAAACAGATGCCTTGAAAAAATATGACAGGAGCTGGGAAGGATCAAGTTGAATCATCTCTATGAATATAGAAGTATATGTTTCTAATTGGCCAGTGGGGACAGGCTAAAAATAGGCATCAAACATATGCTAGCCATTTAAAGAAGCCAGAGGGGCATGGGGGGTTGGGGAGAAAAAACATGCCAAAAACATTTGGAGAAGGACAATTTTAGTGTTTTTTCTATGCTGATACTAAAATATTCCAAAGCAAAATGGCTGAACATAGTTATAGTGGGAAACACCAGTGTGGTGGAAGAGTGCCATGGAGATGGTTCAGTGGGATACAGTCAACTACCTGTAGATGTTCTATTAAAAAGGGTGCCAGGATTCAGTCAGCAATAAATTGCATTGAAACAAGATATAAAACATGATTTAAACTTTTCACATTTTCTAGATTGAACAAATATTCATAGAATGGCTATTGGTGAAGGAAGTTATCCATCCCATGGCATGGAATTATTTTACATATTTTTTGAATTCAAAACATGTCAACAGAAAAATGTAATTGTGAATATCCTTTAAAATATTCAATGCTGTTAACTGAGGGAAGAGAGAAGAAGGGAAGAAAGAAGGAACAGGGGAAGGAAAAAAATGGAAGGGATGGAGAGAGGATTCAACACTCAGTGCCAACTCAGTGGGGAAAGTAAAAAAACTCTCAACTCACACTGATATTTTGCCTAGTTATATTGCCTATATAACTTTGTAGTTATTCTGCTTCTCTATTTAGGTAAGGAAATATCTCTGAAATTGTGACCCAATGGATCAGGAATTGTCTATTCTTTATTAAAATGATAACAATCCTTCCCCTCTAGCTATTTCTTCTGCAATCAGAGACAGTGTTATACTGTGTTTTATAGGAGTTACAACTATGTAGACAGCATGTACTTTATTTGATGTTGCATTACTCTCATTGCATGAGTAATTTTCTGTCAGGTTTCATAATAATGTAAACTTATTGGGGCAGATCTGGCTTAGATACAAGGTACCTTGGTAAAGTCTTACGTTGAAGGAAAAGAAAATTAAATTCCATTTCATTTTTCTATTTATTTATTTATTTATTTATTTTATTGCACCCTTATTCTAAGATGTCAGAACATAGATATTTTACCATGTTTTATTGTATTCAGAAAGGTGATATTAAGAGAGTATTTGAAATTTGAATGGGGCTTTCAATTACTATCTCTATGAATCTGACCCAAGTCCTTCACAATTTTACTGAAATTTGGAAAAAAAAAACTCTTTTTTTTTACTTTTTGCATTTTCAGTGAGGGAAAGAGGGATGGAGATATGAACTTTATTCTATATTTAATAAATACAAAATGTTACCCAATATCTCTAACATGTAACTGTTTCTTTCTGATTGTTTTTAATACAATGTAAAGCATACTTTTCCAAAAGAAATAAAAAGCAATTGAAAGTAGTTTAATCCCCTTTGCCTAATGAGTTATAGCTTATTTATCAACAGAAGATTGTATTTTAAACTGATCGTGACATCATTTGATACTAAATGGTTCCAGCTGAAAACTACAGTAAGAAAAAAAATCACTACCAAGATCATAATGTTGTACACAAATTCCTATTCAAACATGAGCCTGTGAGCGGTGACAGCTTTTCCATCTCAGCCAAATATTTTGTATCTGAAGTGTAAACATATACACACAGATGAAGATTTTATTATTTTAAACACCAGAGACCTTGAAAATGGACACTCCAGTGTTCTCGCAAGACTGCCAGTATTTTGGCATTTGCATTCAACCAGTATGGCTAGTCCACCTGGAATTCTTATATCAATAAGTATTTCTTTGGTCTCTTTCTGGAAGAGTGTATATACAGTCCCCTGGATCTGTTTTCCTATTGCAGAAAAATGTTATCAATTTAAAGATATTTTTTCATATATATAAATGTAACCAGATTTATAAACATGGATATATTTATGTATACATTTACGGGTTTCTCATATCAAGGGAATGAACTTTTTATTGGCTATGTGGGAGAAAACAAATTTTAGATAAACTAAATTCCAGTGCCTTATAGTTGATTGCATTTCCATTTTATTCAATTTTAGGATATTGAAGTTTATAACCCATGAAGTTCCCATGGCACAGAGAACAGACTTTGAGCTTTGGAGCAACTACACATTTTCCCCCTTAAACCTGATACAGTAGCTGGTCAGTTTCAATTGCTGAGCTTAGCACTAGGGGGTTGTTTAGTTGAAAGCCAAGTTAAGGAGACAGAGGATAACCGAATTGAAAAATTGAATTTAATATGGTAAGTATTATCCAGCAGTTTATATAATCTCAAAGATCCCAAGGGTTATATGTAATAACTATATTGTTGTCTTTTTAATAGATTGGTATGAACAAGAAATGATTAAAGGACAGTTAGTAGGGTTTCATCAGGGATAAGAAAAAATTGAGGCCCCAAGAAAACACTGCAAGATGATATAGTTATTTACAATATAAAATAAAACTCCAGTTCCTGTTTTCTTGTGGAAAAGAAGAAGGATTAAATGAGTTAATAGATTAGGTATCCAATAGTTATAATAACTATTTGGCATAAGATAGATGTGATTTTTGGCTAAAGCTGTTCAATAGAATGATAAAATGTTTGCCTCCCAGTTGTTTAATATTTGTAATATCTTCATTATTTCCTCCCTGGTTCCAAACTATCCTGCTAAGGTATAGATTTTAATGTGAAAGAATTGCATACTCCATATTATTAAGATACACAGCATCTATTTTACATAACTTAGAATTAAACAAAGGACAGTTTAGTGTGAGAAACAAAACTTGAAATCTAAAAAAAATACAGAACAACTTTGAAATATATTTAAATTCATGTGACAATCTTTCCATATTATCTTCTTATACCATGGAAAAAAATGTGAAAGAACAAAAAATAAATAAAAAATTCATTACATTCTAATATATTTTAATTGTCTAAAATACCACTATTTCTTTTATTAATGATAAAGCTTCATGTTAAATTATATTAAATACAGTTATGTTAATTGCATAATATGATGCTGAATTTTGTATTAAATGTTTATCCTGAAATATTTTTATGGGCTTTGGATTATGTCGGAGCTACTACACATGGCATTTTCAATTAACTATATTGTTTTTGAAAAAAATGTCTTGCTCACAAAGATTTAAAAAAGAAAAAAGCAAGCCAGCAATACAAAAGGGGACTTTTCTTTCTTTTTTCAGAATTTCATTATAAGAATGAATATTGGGAAAAATATGTAGCTGAAAAAAAAGAGTAAAGTATGTGTTGACCTCAATGCATAACAGCACTCCATGTTATCTTTATATAAATGTATATAAAGTCAGTTTTACCTTTGCATCTGTGAATGTAAGATTACAGCTTAACTCTTAAGTGAAAAAATAAATATCCAGTCTGCATTTGTGTATTAAAATTAAAACATTAAGATGATGTTCAATAGTACTTAGTTTGCAACTTAGTTCTTCCAGGATGAGCAACTGTTTCTGCTAAATCCACATTTCACATGTATGACTTTCTTTTCCTTATAAGAAAAACATTCTTAGGGAATGACTTTATGGTCTGTTTAAAGCCCACAAAACATTTACCATTGGCTGACTAAATAGTACTCTTTTTTTTCTTTTAGGCTCATAACTCTGACAGAAATGTTCTTCCCCTCTGTCTTGGTATCCATAAGCCCAACACACTCTTAATGAAGAAACAGAATTTATATCTGGATGTGCTTGAAGATTTGCTTTAAGGTGCTCTTTTATTAGCATCTGAATATCAGGCTGCAAACAAAAGGGACTGTTAAAAAATGTCCATGAGTGAGTCTAATATAAATGACAATAAAACTGGAACAAGACTCTTGCTTAACAGTTTTATCATCATGACATAACAGGAGTTATATGCCGGATCAGAGTCAGATGCTTGTGGAAAGCTTGGCACAGCCATGACAGCAATGAAATGTTGTCATGAGGACTCTGTGAGGTGTATTCATTCAGCCAGTTATGAATCTCTGTAAGAGTTCTGTACTTCTACTATTTTATTAACGAAGAAAGCAAAATAGTCTTATTTATGAATAGTTTGTTGAACTCAGGATATACTACATGGCATTTCACCAATGTATAAACCTTGTTCTTTTCAATATTTTACAAAGGTATATACTGGTTCTTTTCTATTTTCCTTCTAGTAGGAACTGTTTGGAACTGCACTTTCAATATCTCACTTCTCTTTCTTCACTGATACTTTTCTTGTGCAGGATTTTAACACATTTCAGATAACTTCTGTCTGATTTTCATTAACATCCATTTTTATGAATGTATATGTACATACTTATCTTCCTCCTCCCATTAATATCATGAATTAAAGAAAATGTAGTCAATTTCTCCTTGTTGGAGGTTGAAGAATTCTATATTTGCACTCAAATGCTCCTGAGAGCAGAAATATGACCTGAGCAATAATTAATGAAACAGGTTTTAAAACTATAACATAAAGGGCTTTTATTTACAAGTAATGCATCATGGGGATGGGAAAAGCCTAGAAAACTATATCCTACCAGGACAAAAAACAAAAATATGTGTTCTATGTATGTGTTGATAGGAATAAAGAGAGGTTACCTTATATTAACAGACAAAATTAGGCAAAAAACAGTAGAATAAAGGATCAATCTTTAATTCTCTATCTAAATTCTGCCTCCTTGTGGTCAATAGGTCATAGTATTTTTTAAAACAATATACAGTTTTTAAAAGACTGCTAAATCAAAATGGGGGTGAGAGATTAATGACAGCTATCTATATTAAAAAAAATCAAATTTCTGGATAAAGTATGATGATTAAAATAAAATAAACACGCCAAAAAAATTAATATAATTTTAATATGAAATTAATTCCTTAATTTCCTTAAACCCTTAAGTTTATTGTTAAATCTAAATTATATAGAAACATAGCGTTTTGTTTTCATAATCTTAGAACACATAAAAGAACAGTAGATAACAGTCTCATGTACTGAATCAATTTCTTAAAAATCAGGAGGATAAATTTATTTGTGTAATATTATCTCATGGCCCAAGCTCAATAGAACCAAAGCTATTCAAGGAATGACAAATTCCATATCTTATAAATATAGTACAGCATCACATAAATATTCTTAATTATAGTTCTTCTTTCCAAATGTTATTGACATATGTAATAATATAAACCAAAATCAGATTAGAGCTCAAGACAAGACCAGATTGAGTGACTGAATAAGCACTCTTATTTTTCACAATGCTAGCACTGAAAAATTTGATGTCCAACACTCTTTCTTTGACGGATCCAATAAATATGAAATAATATTTTCAGATGAAATAATATTTATTATTTGAATTATAAGAAATGTATGTTACATAGATCATGAAGTGATAAAGAACCAGTGCCAATGGATTTGAACTTTGAACATTCCCAAGGTCCCAGTCACTTTCTGCCAAATTCTTTCTTTTAATAATGACTAGGTCCAAGATAGCAGATAACTTGTTTCTTCTTTCACTTCCTGACAAATAAAATGTTTCCTAGCACTCAAATCCACGAGAAGTTGCTATATGAAGAACAGCTATCCAAATACAGAGAAGTTAATTGGGTCCATCCTACTTGCTGGCCCTTCAGTTATGGCCACAATGGCATCATCTGCCATCTGCTCATTTGGAGAGAACTTAGCTTGCCATTGCTATAAGTCAATGAAAGTAAAACTTTTTCTGGTGCTAGTCTGTGTATTTCCAGGGATGTCAAACTCCCAGTCTATGGGCCACATGCATCATGTGCTGGCGATGCCCATGCCTGGTTTAGCGAAGAGGGAAAAAGTCCTGATACATCACCTGACTCTGCTGTGACAACATGAGCTTGATACCCCTACTGTAGACAATATGATTCTAAGTTCTGCTAGCTTTAATGTTCTAATTTTCTGCCAGTCTCCAAGTGTTATCTTCTGTTTTCAACACTGTTGGACCCCATCCATGACATTCTATTTGTTCATAAGACTTCTGCAACCTTTCTCCTTGTCTTCCAATTTATTGAGCAAACCTTTTGTGTTTGAAAGGGTTCCTGTGAATGTATTTCAGTCTTATTATTTATTTCAATTCCTATTTGATATTTTAAGAAATATGAATGTGTTAGTTTCTACTTAACTTTGAAAATAACATTGACAGTCCAGATATCAGATACATGCTAATGTGATTACCTAGATGATAGAAATCAATCAATCTGTATAACTGTTTATTGCCTATTGGCTTCTAGGTAAAGTAAAAGTGTGGGCATCTCAAGGTGAGTGAAAATAAAAATCAGAGTGTAGAGGAATAATAAAATCTTTAGCCATTTCCTAAAAAAATTACATTTAGCACTCCAAAAGCAACTGCAGATGATTAACAAATTCTGGCAATAAAGAAATCTTCTTCTGCAATTTAATCTTGACCCAAATTTTGGCTTCCAAATAATATTTCATTTTGGGAAAGCCACATCATAGAGGAATAAATTATTTTATTACACAACACTTTTTTCTCAAGCCGCAGCTTATCACAAATTTCAGCTTGTCTATTTGGGAAATCATGTGACAGCATGGCAGATTATCCTTTGATGTATCCTTCTGTCACACTGTTATTTCAGTTTTATCCCAAACAATATAATCACTTTTTATTTTTAATTCCATTCACTATGCTTGGAAGTCTCTTATTTCATTTCCTCATAGCCATTTTCAAAATATATTTTAAAACATTTCTATCAAAATCACTCTGCATTTTCTGTCTTTTTTAATTTTAACCATTCTTTGTTCTTTCTGATTACAACCTTCTGCAAATTAATTTCTTCCCTATATTTTTAGCCTTTCTCGACCTTTTAAGCCTGGAGCACCTCTTGAAACATTTTTAGGCCTTGGGGAATCCCTGCACATTCAAGCTCATATATAGCAAGATTATTATATTTGTTTAATGCATGTAAGCCTTTATGTAGAGAGAATGTTAACAGCATTCTTAAACTAAAAATAAAGAATTAAGCTTTTTCCTTCTTCCTGCTTCCTTTCTCCACCCTTTATGGTTGGCTTTTGTTACCATTGGTGCCCAGGCTAACCCAATCCCAGATCTCTTCTTGAAAGTCTCAAGAGATGGTGCTCCCACAACTTCCGAGGTGTTCCATTGGTTGATTGTTCTCACTGTCAGAAAGTTTTTCCTTATTTCCAAGTTAAACCTCTCTTTGTTCAGTTTCCATCCATTATTCTTTGTCTGGCCTACAGGCACTTTAGAAAATAGCTTGGCAGCCCCTCAAATATTGGAACGCTGCTATCATGTCTCCCTTGGTCCTCTTTACTACACTAGCCAAGCCCAGTTCCTGTAACCGTTCTTCATATGTTTTAGTCTCCAGTCCCTTAATCATCCTGGTTGCTCTTCTCTGCACTTTTTCTAGAGTCCCAACAGCTTTTTTATAATGTGGTGAACAAAACTGGATGCAGTACTCTAGGGGTGGCCTTACTAAGGCTTTATAGAGTGGTATTAGTACCTCCCTTGATCTTGATTGTATCCCTCTGTTAATACAATTTAGGATTTCATTAGCTTTTTTGGCTGCTGCTGCACACTGCTGGCTCATATTTAGCTGGTTGTCCATTAAGACTCCAAGATCCCTCTCACAGTTATTGCCTGTTGAGCCTGGTTTTATCCAGTCTATATGTGTACTTTTGGTTTTTCTTGCCTAAGTGTAGGACTTTACTTTTCTCTACACTGAATTTCATTTTGTTAGATACGGCCCAGTATTCTAGTCTGTCAAGACCCATCTGGATCTTGAGCCTAACTTCTTGGGTGTTAGCTATTCCTGCCAGCTTAGTATCATCTGCAAATTTGGTAAGTTCCCCTTCTATTCCCTCATCTAAATCCTTAATGAAGATATTGAAGAGTACTGGGCCTAAGACGGAATCTTGTGGCACCCCACTGCTTACTTCCCTCCATGTAGACTTAGACCCATTAAGGACTATGCAATTTCCTGCATCCCCCCTCCCCCTGAGAGACAAATCCCCTTTAACGATTGCATCTGGGCAGTATCTCTCTTGCACAAACTACCACCTGCTGCTTATCCCTTCTTTCTTCCACATTCCTTGCTCACTCTTCCTTCTTCAGCTTCAGCTCAGTGGGCCATTCCAGTGTTGGAGATTGGAGAATTGTCTCTGGTCTCTGCTTTTTAAAAATCAGTCGTGATTTCCCAAGGATTTCCTAGGGACCTTTCCCAGAATGTTAGGAAAAGACTTGATTTAGTCAGGTCACAATTGCTTGTAAGACCTAGATAGCTATGGTGAATTGTGTACTAAATCTATATGGAATAGAAACTGACATAATGATGTCAAGTTACACATGAAATCTTTCTGCATTTTGGAACACATACTTCATATTTATGTGCTGTTGATTACAGATGAAAAATAAGAAAACATTAAGGATGGTGCAAAAGATTTGAAAGTTTATAATATCTCTTTGGCAAAAATATTAACTTTCAAAAGTTTCATAAACTCAATAAATAGAAAGGATTTTCCATTGTTGTTTTTGGTTTGCTTTCTTTCCCCCCACTCTTTTTTGTTTAGAAATTTCTTAGATATCTTTGAATGTACTGCATTTTTGAGATCTTCTCACAGAATTTCAATTATATTTAACTCTGAAGACTGCAGACTATGCTAAATTTTTACATTTTTTTCCTGCAAGTGATTCCTTGTTGATTTAGTGGTATGCTTCAAATTATAGTGCTTCAATCTCTTTTCAATCTCAGTTTCTTTAAATAACTTCTGCAACTTTTTCCTTACATCCATTTCCCATTATAACTCCTGAAAATATTTTGTTTATTGTATAATTTACATTATGCTCTATTCAGCTGACTCTGAGTAGCTAACATATTAATACATCATGGTCCTCCAATAAATTCAGATACAATATAATTAAACCAATATTAAAACTGAAATTTCAATTAAAATGCAAAATCTTTTAACCTTAAAAGATTTTTTTTAAAAAAAAATACAGTGACCCACATTCAATATCCCAATAATAGCAGACTTTGGGTGTGCTTTGGATCACATTGGTTTCAAAAGTTGAATATTTCTTTTATCCAAAATTCATTTCTGGTTCTTCTATTTGTCATACTTCAATGATTGCCAATTTACAGAATTTATTCACAATCTAAGTTACAGTAGTCCATACCTTCTGATACACAGGTTTAGACCTTTCCCATTTGTAATTAAACTACTTAAGCATGTATATCAGCATGTATATACACTCCATGAGATCAAGGTTCACTCAGATTGTGGCAGCCAAGTACCCAGCTGAAGGAAAGTGGTAGATTTTAAGATGACTCAGCAAAAGACCAAGAGGATATAGGCTGAAAGGGGTTAACATGCTCGAATGCTCCCATAAAGTGGCTTGTACATTCCTTAGATGTAGAACAAAAAAAATAGAAACATAAAGAAAGTTGAGATTCAAATGCTGGACAGTGGCATTTTGGGTGTTAACATCTTTGTTTCTCAGCAATTCAGCCCAGAAATATATTAGTAATTGAGATAAGGAGGGGAGAGGAAGCTGTAATAAATTACAAGTGGAAAGAGAAGAAATGAGACTTGAGAGGAAGGAAAATTAAGTAGGTTAAGGCTTGAATTCTTATATTATAATTCCATAGATTATTCTATATATGCATAGGAAAATATTCTGATTATGTAAATAATATACTTCATATATATCATCAGATCACGCTATTTAATTGGTATATTGTAGGTATCACAGTGCCTAGAATAAAATCCTTAATTTGTTTAACTACTGGCTGTCTGATTGTCTGTATAAGCTTCTACCCTAACCACCCCCAATAGAGTTCTATTACATCTTTTCCTTTTCTGTTGATTTCATAGACACAAATGCCTAGTTTTGTTTCATTCATTCATTTTCTTAATTTTTTCATGCTCTTTAAATTGATTCATATTGCATTCCAAGATGCAATATTTAAGTACTTCGATTAAAAACATTAATAAACTTGGATATTGTAAATTCTGCTTCTTTCTATGGAAATTTAGTGTCCAAATGTCCTATAGAAAATAATGTTTCCAAAAGGGAAAAAAAACAGGGGCTAACTTGATCTCAAGGGTCAGCTGTTTTTATTAAGGGGGCTACTCCTGCTATGATCTATCATAGATATAGATAATATAAAGTGGACAGGTTCTAGTTTGAGAAGATGGGTAGCAAGTACCAAAGTTAATATTTACACATAATAAGCAGCTCCTTGAAATGCACCTGAAAGTTAATGCATCTGGAAGACAATGTAATTCTTGAAACTGAGTGTATTCTGCTGAACTGAACTGAGCAACCAAGTAAGTTTATTCTATGAAGTTGCCATTTCATCTTCAAGGGAGCCCCACGTAGGGAAAAAAAACCATCTGTGAGATAATGAAGGTATGTGTCACTATCTTCAACATCTCCTGGTTAGGTACAAGTGTAACTTTCAGATCCATCAAAGTTGCTAAATGCTTTTTTGATATAGTTTCCACTTACTGCAAGGAGTTAAATAACAGATAACAGGCAATCACAGTTGGAAGGGATCTTGTAGATATCTAGTCCAACCCCCTACCCAAGCAGGAGACCCTACACCATTTCTGACAATTTGCAGTCCAATCTCTTCTTGAAAGTCTCAAGTGATGGTGCTCCCACAATTTCTGAGGGCAAGGTGTTCCATTGGTTGATTGTTCTCACTGTCAGAAAGTTTCTCCTTATTTCCAGGTTAAATCTCTCCTTGTTCAGTTTGTGTTGAGGTAATTCCCCGTTAGGAGAATGAGTGCACACAGGTAGAAGTCATGAGAGTAATGTTGAACAACACTTACACAGTACACAGATACACTGTATAGTAAAATGTAGGTTTTACTTCCAGTAACACGGTTAAGCAAAGTTCAAACAAACAGTCCAAGTCATACACAGTTTTCAGTCAGTTTTCAGTCCCGGGATAATCCAATAACAAAGTCCAGTATCAAAAACAGTTCAGTAATAGACTCACATCAATCCAAGAATAACGACGATCAGTAACAGTCAATAGGGAAATGCAGGAACACAAACATCGACCATCTAGCAGCAAGCAAACTCTCTCTCTCTCTGGCTCTGCTCTCAGGCTAGGAAAACCAGGTTTCTGGCTCCATCTTAGGGCCGGTTGGGATACCACACCCAATTACAATTTTAGCATTCCCTTAAAGAGACAGTATTAAAATGTCTATCCTGATTTATATATTTCCAACCCAACTGTTAGGTTACTTACATTCCTAACAGTTTCCATCCATTATTTCTTGTCTGGCCTACAGGAGCTTTAGAAAATAGCTTGAAGATTGTCCAACTTTTAATGGGAAGCCCAACTCTGAATACATGTAATTTCCATTGAAGGGATTCTTTATCAACTGTCCATCAGGATTGAATCTCACTCTGGTTTGGCTTTGCAATATAAGGAAGGTTTGGATGGTTTGTACATCTAGAACAGTGTTTTTCAACCTTAGCAAATTCAAGATATGTTGCCGAGAGCAGTGGTCACCAACTGGTGGGCCAGGGACCACTGGTGGTCCATGAGAAAATTTTGGTGATCCACAGAGAAATTCCCCCCAAAGCACTCCCCCCAAAGCAATTGATCTAGGCTGCACGAGAACACAAGGCTGCACTGCTCACATGGCCCACCTACTCACTGCCCCCACCTTTGGCCAAGCACAAACCTTACCTTGAGTAGCCACATGAACTGGAAATGGAAGGTAAGACCAATGGTGGGGGAGGGAAATCTGCCCCAGGCTGGCTTGCTGACATTGGTGGTAAAGTTGGTCCCATATTCCAGAGCTGCAGTAGTCACAAGACTGGCCCTTTGGTCATCCTGGAGCAGCTCCTCCAGTCCATGGCAGGCAGGTGCACCCAGGTGGAGGAGTAGCTGCTCTGGGATGACCAAAGGACCAGTATTGTGACTACTGCAGCTGTGGAATATGGGACCAACTTTCCCACCAACATCAGCAAGCCACCATCAGTCAAAATTCATATTAGTGGTCCGCGGGATTAAAAATTATGAGTTTGGTGGTCCCTGAGGATTTGGGGCGATCCTTGGCCTAGAGGACCACAGTTCCACATTTCAATTTTGTATTATACTGAAATATCAATTTCATAATAATTGTCTTTAACAAGAGAGATCAGAGCAGCAAAAAGAAGCTACTCTGAAAAGTTAAGGAATCAGTTCTCAACAAATGAACTAGCAAACATGTGAAAACTCTTAAAAACATCGCTGGCTACAGCAAACCTTCCCAGGCAGAAGGAAAGCAGCAACTAGCAAGTGACCTAAATGTGTTTTACTGCAGGTTTGAAAGGAAACTTCAGCCATCTATCTCCACAACCCCCATCTCAAACACGCCAAGTCTCTTACTACTGACCCTACCCATTGGGTTCACAACCTCTGGTGATCACAGAAAAAGAAATGCAAGATCTAATTCACATACAAAAACCTAGAAAAGCACCAGGGCCAGACAAGATAACTTCTTCTTGCTTAAAAGTCTGTGCTGACCAATTGGCCCCCATCTTCACCCGAATCTTCAATAAATCACTAGAGATGTGCTATGTTACTTCTTGCTTCAAATGCTCTACTATCATCGAAGTGCCAAAGAAGCCCTCCATCAGGAACTGAATGACTACAGACCAGTTGCTCTAACATCTGTAGTTATGAAAACCTTTTAAAGCTTAATGCTGCCCCACCTGAACCAGCACAAATCCACTGTTAGATCCCATTCAATTTGCATGCCTAGCAAATAAATTGATAGATGATGCTGTTAATATGGCTCTGCACTACATCCTACAACATCTATGCAAGGGTTCTCTTTGTAGTCTTCAGTTTAGTATTCAATTCCATCATTCCAGATATTCTTCTAACTAAACTAAGCTAGCAGTACCTGAACACACTTGTAAGTGAAACATAAGCTTCCTAACGAACAGGAAGCAGCAGGTGAAGCTAGGCAGAATCACATTTGATTCCTGTACAATTAGCACAGCCTCCTCCTATATACCAATGACTGCATCTCAATCTATCTGTTAAATACTGAAGTTTGCAGATGATACAACAGTGATTGATCTCATTCAAGATAACGACAAATCCGCATACAGACAGGAGGTTGCCTCATGATGTAACCGGAACAACATGGAACTGAACACACTCAAAACTGTAGGAAATGGTGGTAGACTTCAGAAGAAACTCTCCCATACTACCACCTCTTACAATACTAGACAACACAGTATCAACAGTAGAGACCTTCAAATTTCTAGGTTCTATCATATCACAAGACCTAAAATGGACACCTAACATCAAAAACGTCAACAAAAAAGCATGTTCTTTCTGCACCAACTCAGAAAGCTCAAACTGCCCAAGGAGCTGCTGATACAGTTCTATAGAGCAATTATTGAGTCTGTCATCTGCACCTCTATGACTGTCTGGTTGATTATGCAACACAACAGGACAGACACAGACTTCAGAGAATAATTAGGACTGCAGAAAAAACAATTACTACCAACCTGTCTTCAATCAAGGACCTGTATACTGCACAAGTCAAAAAGAGGGCTGGGAAAATATTTACAGACCCCTAACATCCTGGACAAAAACTGTTTCAACTCCTACCTTCAAAACAATGCTATAGAGCACTGCTTTGTTTTGTTTTGTTTTCCGAATATATGTAGAAGCTCTGAATATATAGCAAAGAAAAATAATTGCATAATATTACCTTAAAATTTAATACATGCTGGTTAACCAACATTAATATATTTGGTTAACTGTATTCATTTTTCACCAATCCTTGACATTCAGTTTTTCAAAGAAAAATAATAACGTGCCATTTTAATGAATGAGGTATGTGGTTCTTGCATTTATTTAGTTGCCTCTAGCTCTCCAGCACTGTACAGTTCTTCAATGGAAAACATGAAAACATTGCTGTCAAGCACAGGATTTTTTTTTGTCCCCCAATATTTAAAATTGCCTTTGAATCAGTATTGACCCTGGGGACTGCCTGGACACTAGGATTAATAGTCTCCTGATTTCCAAGTTTGTGCCTTAACTGTCACACGAAACTTCTTTCTTGAATCATATAATAATGGCAATACAAGGTGTCTCTGGAGGATGCGAGGAGGCAATCTAATACTGTCAGTTTTTCCATAAGGCAAAGGGCCACTGAAACTATTAAATAATTTTATGATATTTCTCATTATATGTTAGCACATAAATCTATTTTAAGCAGATTTACTCATTATTTAGCTCAAATTTACTATAATGTTTACTTTCAAATATTTCTGATTTCATTATTCTAAATATAGTTAAATTCTGCTCTGTCACAGGTAAAATGCATAGCCAACTGATAGACATCTCCAGGATACTTTAGAATTTGTTCTTTTTATATATACATCTAATTTGCTTTATACTACTAGGTTTCATATATTCCATCGTTGAAGATACTGAAAATTTCTAATATAATCTCAGAAATATTAAATTAATATATGCAAAAAGAAGCTTCTTGTACAACAGAAGATAATTTTTGAGAAATGGAGGATAATTTTTTCAACTCTGCAAGACAGTATGCCAATTTTTTACCTATGTCTACAAGAATAATTCTGTCAGAAGAGGAGTAGAGTCTGCAGCATGGTTGATATTTGATTTAATACAAAGTTTGTATAAAATACTAAGTAGGAAAATTGGCAGTTGGATTTGCATACCAATTTGAAATTCTGTCTCTCTCTCTCCATCATCTATCTATTTACTGTGTTTCTCAAAAATAAGGCAGGGCCTTATTTTTTTTTTTGAGCCCCGAAAAAACAGCTAGGCTGTCTTTTCAGGGATGAATTAATTTCTCTCCCCCCCCCCATCAGCGGGTGGGTGGCAGTGGTGTTCCCGCCAGCACGACAACAGCATCAGCGCCAGTGGGAATGTGGAAAGCGTTTCTGCTGCTGCTCGGGTTTGTGCGCACACACCCGAGCAGCGGCAAAAACGCTTCCACGTTTCCATCGGCGCTGATGCTGTTGTCATGCCAGCGGAAATGCTTCCACGTTTCTGCTGGCACCGCTGCTGTTGTCATGCTGGCGGAAACGTGAAAAGCATTTCTGCTGTCGCTAGGGTGTGTGCGGCTCCGCACACACCCAAGTGGCAACAGAAACACTTTCCATGCCGGCAGAAACCCGAGTGGTGGCAGAAACACTTTCCATGCTGGCAAAAACCTGAGCAGTGGCAGAAACACTTTCCATGCAGGCAGAAACATGGAAAGCGTTTCTGCCGCCGCTTGGATGTGTGCGCCTCTGCACACACCTGAGTGGTGGCAGAAATGCTTTTCACGTTTCCGTCGGCACTGCTGCTGTTGTCGTGCCGGTGGAAACGCTTCCACATTTCCACTGGCACGACAACTGCTGCTGTTGTCGTGCCGGCGGAAACATGGAAAGCATATTTCTGCCGCTGCTCGGGTGTGTGCGGAGGCGCACACACCCGAGTGGTGTCAGAAACGCTTCCACGTTTCCGCCGGCGCTGCTGCTGTTCTCGTGCCGGCAGGAACTGTGGAAGCCATGGAGGCAGCTACCCCACCCGAGAAGCAGCAGAAATGCTTCTACACTTCCTGCTGGCGCGAGAACAGCAGCAGTGCCACGCAGGGCACTGTTAAAGGCAGGTTTCCCGCACTTCCCCCCCAGCATGTTTTAACCCCTGGCCTCCCCCCCCCAGCATGTTTTAATCCCGGCCTCCCCCCCCAGCATGTTTTAACCCCTGGCCTCCCCCCCAGCATATTTTAAACTAGGCCTAAATTTGGGGGGAGGGGCTTAATTTCATTTCATGCCTAGAAAACATGCTGGGTCTTCCTATTGGTGGAGGCCATATTGTTGGAGAAACATGGTATCTATCTATCTATCTATCTATCTATCTATCTATCTATCTATCTATCTATCTATCTATCTATCTATCTATCTATCTATCTATCTATCTATCTATATGTTTGTATGTCTATGTCTGTGTATCGTATCTGTGTGTTCTGTCTATTAAGCCAGCCAGTGTAGCTCCACCTTCCCATCCCAGATCTTATGATAGTATTTTTATTATCTCACAAGTCCTTCTATTCTGTAAAAATTTATGGAAAGTACAAGAACAATAATAACAAAAATATCTATACTCAGCTAATAAATGCATGCTCATACTGTAATATGATTTTCTATAGCTGCTGAAATCTTTTCTAACTGCTTTGAGAACAGTTACTTGCAAATGTCCATCACAAGTCTGAATTACATTGTGGTGATAAGGATAATAATTACGTTTTTTAAATCCTTTATTTCAGCTAAAAGAAATTCCTACAAACCAAGCAAGTGGAACATTAAACCTACATGAGGTTAATAAGAATGAATAAAGTTCTGCTTATAGTTATATATTATTCAAAATTATTTTAAAATTCCGTCTCAGATTTACAAAGCCGCTCATTATTCAAACTGAACTTCACTTTTTTCCTGTAATGAAGGGAATGGTGATAAAATCCACAGCACTCCAAATGGCACTCACAAAGCAAAACATAAAATAAAAATTGCCAAAAATCTCAGGAGTTGTTGAAGATGAGCCTGCCAAATGCCTCTGAGAGTTTTTCTTTGCTTGCTTCTTTATCTTTTTGTTGGTAGTTTTACTGCAGCACATTGTATAGAAAGATTGAAGAAGCCCACATTGTGTGCTGCAGTTGTATCTCCAAAGATTGCTCAGTACTGTGTGTTCAAGGGGTTATGGTAAAATTACATTCACAAATTGCATCCACAAATAGTAAATATTTCCACCCATTTGCAGATTTTATTTCTACAGACAAGATCACTACCCTTGTTGGTAATATTTTTTTTTTAATCAGACATCAATAATATTTTCATGTTGATGTAAGTGCACACTAATGTAATCAGTTCAGTCCCATTTTATCTCATTTAATGAGAGTTACACTTACAGCTCAGATAATCAGTCCATCTGATGTGCAATATATTAATCTAACCTAAGGTTAGATTTTTGCTATTGAGTCCATTTTAGAATATTATCATCTAATAATCCTTTCTGGAGAAATATTAAGTTAAATAAGGGAAAAATAAGAGTCTGGATTATTGTGCAGCTTTCTCTTTTAAGCACTCCTTGAGTAACAAAAACATTTTTATTACCGGGGCAAATGACCTATCGGAGTATATTAGGGTCAAAAAAAGGATAACATAAGCCACTTTATTGAGATTTGTTTTGTTTCACTACAAGGGATTTATTGTTATTACATTTTAATTTCTGGAATAACCAAGACAGCTTCTTTATTTCATACATATTACTAATTCTGGGAAACAATAGGGAAAGTTTGTGGAGCCCAGTTAGGTTTCTTCTTAAAATAGATATACGATTATTGGAACATTTATTTGGTTTCCTATAAACATGCGTAGTTATAAATGAGGCACGCACAAGAGAAATGTGTAATAATACAAATTCTATAGTAGCAGATAGGCGCTGATGGATCATCTAATATCCTAAGAACATTCTTTCTCATTAATAGCTTTACACAGACTTTTCCCCATCAGTACTGATAATTTGACTTTAAATAATCCTTAAATTTTAGGATTATCTTTTTGGAAATATGGAAAGATTGAAGAGGCCCAACTTCCAAATCACAAGAGAGTGCTGTGATATGTGAGTATACACACACAGAGAAAGAGAGAGAGAGGGAGAGAGAGAGAGAGAGAATTGCATAATATGCTATTTTTGTAGCTATAAACAATAGTTGTAATCTATCTACTTCTCATCTATGTACCCCTCCAAAAAGTGTTTGGTTCTTTAGTTTTCTTTTGCTCACTTCTTCCTCTCTATGGATGGGTGGAAATGTCTCTTAATATTTATTCACTATATTTCCTACTTTTTTCTTAGATAACAATGATAAGCTAAAAGATATGAGCACATAAAACTATAAATAGAAAAGTTTCTAATTGTATGCTTTGTTTTTCCTTTTTAATAAACCCTAACATCTGTAATTAATTATGAAAGAATATGCTGAAGATGAAACTTAAACTTCATCCATTAATTCCTGTACTGAATACCATAATCTTTGCAGGATAAAATGAAATGCTGATATTAAAAATATGTCAATCCAACTAATCTTTAGGGTTGCCTGTTTAAACCACATATCTAAAAAAGTTTCATTTGAGATTTCCTGAACCAATCCTTCCTTGTTTTTTAAAAATGTATTTTTGCAGCCAGAACTTTATAGTGCTTAGCCAAGCCTTTCTTTTCAAAGGGAATGCTCAGTTTCCGGGAGAACAGAATTTGAACACAAATTGAAATACTTGGGGATCTTAAAAATTTTATCTCCTGTTCGGCTACGTTATTATTGGCAAATGCAATCCAAATTGGAACTGCATAAAAAATTCTAATGCAATTTTTGCGCTAAAATTTTGTTCCTATACAGGAACAATTTTTTGAATAAAAACTTAAAAGCGAAACCGTCATAGGAGATTTTGCTTTAAGACATATTGCCTTGTTAGGCACTACAGAAGGCCACTACAGAAAGAGCATAATGATAGGAAAAGTTAATAGCCAAAGATTAACTCGTGACAGGCAACTACTTTGCTCCAGGTATGGATAGAAAAGTATAGGGAACTACATTCTGTAGCACCATCATAATAACTACATTGTTGCAATGGTGAATTCATGGAAACAGAGATATAAAGGTATATTTGGTCCTGAACAAGGGTGGTGCAAGTGCAACAATGCTAAGCATTCAGTTTAAATATTGAATACTGTGTGAATATTGTATATCACTTATTAAGGCATAAAATTGGAATTTGACACTATTGTGTACTATATTCTACATTCATGATGTGTTTGAAATTTTATATAGCCACATACCTATAGAGCAGTAAGGATGCCTTACTGTAGCTGAATTACAGGTCGATAAACTACTATTTTAGCTTGTTGTATTTCTTTTTTTAAAATCTTTTTTTAAGAGGTCCATTTTCACATTCTATAGGATTGGGCATTTTCCATAAGGGACTGGAAATAATGTATTTCTTGCACACATGCTGTACCTCCCAGCCTATTTGGCAGTCCTATGATAAACACACAACTTTAAGCAAGATATGAAATACACAGGTTTCCTCTAATAGAATTGGTCCAGAAAAATCATAAAAGCTTGTGTTGACATTTAGAAGGAACATGTGGTGCTGAACTGTTATATGATGCATGACATTCTGAGTTTTGAACAAGAGATCTAACTTGCTTTCCACCTCCCATATGAAAAAATATACCACAATTATTTCTTTTGGAAGGGGGATTCCTTTGATACTGTTATTTATTTTTCACCTATTGAAACAAATAGCAAGGTTTAATGTGATATTAATATTCTTCCTTCTCAGGGAAAGCAACTCCTTGTTCAGTGTAGGAAACCAAAATTAAAGCATCCTTAACAAATGATTGTTTACTAAATAGAACTGACCATATCCCAGTTAATTGGTTTTGCTACTCATGCAGTTCAGCTCTTACTCTTTGAACATTTGTTTAATATCTAATTAGAATCTGAGTTTTGGCTGGTTTGTTTTGTAATTTCATCTCCTGCATTCTGTAAAAACAGAGAACATAATTTTACGTTCATTTGGGTGACATTGTGTTACTGTGTACTTAAGAAATATTGCTTCTCAAGAATAAATATTCCAAGATCTTTCATTTTCTCTTTCTAGCATTTAGTTTCCAGTTTTCTGATCATCATTGTCAACTTTCATTTCACATATTCTCAGGGTTTCTCAAATATAATACATAAAGTTTCAAGCAGAACACCTATAAGTTCCTTTATTCTTTTTTATGATGCTCCAATCATATGTAATTTTTGTACCTTTCAGTAGTGCAGCAGTAGTAGCTAGATTAGAGGACAAAAGTGGATAGCAGCCTTTGTTTTCTGATTTTAGAGTTATCATATTCTCCAATCCATTGCATATTTTTTCAACCTCCTGAAATGGGTCCATTTGCTCACCAGTGTCTTTATAACTCATACAAAGGGTTGTTGGAGATTTCATTTATCATAAGGCACTCTACATATAATAAACATTGTTCATTTTCTTGAATATAACTTTTCTGAGAAAGTATTCCTATGAAAAATCACTAAAACCTGCTTTGTATTGACAGAAAAAAAAACGTGCTTTATAAAAATGGCCTATGGAACTCTTCATATAGATCAGATACAGACAGCTTCTCATTTTTTTCTAGTATTCAGACTGCTAAAAACTGAATTGAATCTATGGTTGTAGGATCAACAGAAGTCTGATATTCCACAACAGAGAGCGAAGTTGGGGGGAAAAAGGAGTATTTAAAGAAATTTAAAGCTTTGACATCCCAAAGAACTTAATGAGGTGTCTGTCAAAGAATATAATATTCTACCAAAGGACCATTGCCTGCACAGCATTCTCTCTATACAGAGTTGAAGCTGCAATATGGTGCGTGCATAAGCGCACCAATGTGCCTACCATCTCTGTCCTATTGTTTCTTTTATTTATTTTTTATTTTTCTTATATGTATCCATGTATTCATAACTATGTTTTTACTTATACCTACTATCTTGTAAGCAATTGACAAAACAAAATAAATAAAATAAAATAAATAAATATTGAAAATATTAAAATAAATATTGAATAAAAAAAGTACCAGAAATAGTATAAAAGCTATTTGGTTTCCAGAGTGCTTCAAAAGACTATGAACTGCTTCATACCCACTTGTTTCGATTCACTGCTTAGAAGCATTTTTCCGCTTTGATTCACAAACCTCCATTGCAAAGGTGGTTTGAATAAGGCTTCCTTGGAAGGAAGAATTCCTTCAAAGCTTTGCATAACCTATACTATTTTGCCTTCAATTTTATCAGGTAAAGGCAAGAGTCAAAGTCTCAGTGTTTGTGTCTGTGTGTGGTTCTTTTTTTTTTTTTTTGACAATTCTTTTATTAATTCCCAAACAGAGGGAGAAACCCACATGACAGCATGACTGTAGAATAAGATAAGCGTTTGAAAATATTGTTGGGGTCAGCATTAAGTAAGAAGGACTTAATAGAATATAACGTATAAATGAGAAGCTAATATTTCAGACTTGAATACATTTACGGTATATGCTCCTGACATCTGAAAATGCGTGGAAGTTAGGATGTCTACTTGATGTTTTAAACGCAGGACTGAGAGTAATGTAGTTCTTTTGTTCAGTACTTCCTTTTTTGAACTTCTGCCAGAATATGAAGAATGAGCTGATGTAGGCTTACTTTCTCTAATTATTCACATAGAAGGATACAGAAGGAAGAGGTACAGAAGGAAAAGTGGGTGGACAGAGGGTGAGAACATTTGCTGACCTTATACTATAACATATGCCCTTTTCCTCACCAGGACCTTCCAAATGTTAACACATTGATTAAAAGGATGCCAACTTGCAAACATGAACAGTCTGAACAAAAAAAAAAAAAAAACACCCTTCAGAAAAAGCTAAACAATAATCCAAAATCTGGATGCACAAGCAGTTGTGAAAAAGAAAAGGAAATCTAAGTTAACAATCTGAAACAAGGAAAGAAAAATAAAATAACAGATATGCCTGATGCAGTATGTAGGATATTCATAACACCAACTAGGATCTCTCTATTCACATCAGAACCTATGGATAAATTTAATCCTGCTGCATAATGTAGGTAATAGGATCCAGAAGATAATCCTACCCTCTATATAAATGTCTTATACATAGATATCATATGTGAACATGTATTTGTACATGATTTAAGTTGACATATATAAACATTTCTGATTTCAGGCTTAGAATCAACAAATCTTTAAATTCCCATGGAAGAAATCATAAAAGAAGTTTTCATATGGTATCACATGTATAACTTCACAAACACAGTAATATTTATGTCAAAGCCAACAACTATGTTGTAATTATTTAGCAGTTAGTGATGGGTGATTTATTGTCTGGTATGGTTTTTAATGTTGGCACTATGGTTATTGTTTTTATTTTTAAAATGTTGTTTGCCACCCAGAATCACTTAATGAGATGGATAGTCATATAAATTAAATAATAAAATAAAATGTATATTACTGTTTTCAGTTTCTATATTTTATCTTCTGCTGATTTTTTTTCTTTTGCTATAGGTTTCTACCATTATTACTCTAACAGCATGAAATCTTATAGCATAATTAATGTGTTAAATTGGTAAAATAACATATATATTTTATATAGTAATTTAGCCAGTTACTTTGCTGGAAATTATTAATTAGGAATAGGAATTATTCCTACTGTAAATATCTCCAATCCAGAGAGAAAATATAACATATAAGAAAATATAATACAATTTCCATTCTGCTCTGCCAATCTTGTATCTGGCTTTGAGTATTTAGAGTCTCTGATGTCAGAGTGTCCTAACAGTGAAAGTAGTATTCCTTTGTTTGAAACAACAGGGGTTTGAGGAATATTAAACAGTTTGCAATTTCTGCTTACATTATCCACAAAATATACAATTGTTATTCAATACAATATACATGTGCCCATATAGGCCTTACCAGCCACCTGCGGACACAACTTGGACAGCCCACATGATGGACAAACATGATGGACAAACATCATCATACACTTGTTTAATTCAGGATAATTTTGATAAAGTGGGCTGTAATCTATGAAAGTCTTGCTATAAAAATTGTGGTCAGACTCTTTTTCTTTCTTGATATAATTTAAAAATTTTTCAAGAGTTTAGAAAATTATTCCCCAACTACCACTAATTTTACAATTCTTCTGTATTTAAGCTAATAAAGTAAAGGGTACTGTTAAAATGATAAAAATGGAAATTTGACAAGTCAAAATAAAAGCTAAGGCAGGGAACATTATTACTTTTAAAAGGACATAAAATATTCAAGGCCAAAATATGAGTATATCCGTATGAAAGATTTGGCCTCTCTCACAACATTCAGTTTTTGCTTTATATGTCTTCATTCCTAGTTAACTCTATGATATAAGTTGATATTGCCCAGTTATATAATACCATACTAACTAATTTGTAGTTTTCATAGCTAAATATCTGGTGATAGCATGTTAAGATATTAATTTAATTAAATTAATTAAAATGTTAAGATATTAATTAAGATATTAAGGTAGCATGTTGAATCTAAGCTTCAGAAATCTCCATGTCCCTTAATGTCAAAACTTTTGCTTGACTAAGATAGAGATTTCTACTGACGCTAGTAAAACACATAACAGCCAGGGAAGTTGGTAGTTCTTCGACTCATATTTTAATTCAAATAAGGGAAGATTTTGTGGATTTGTAAAAAAACCCTACTTTCAATGAATAAATTGCCCTGAAATAAATATACAGTATGTGTAAAAGGTTCAAGTGATTGTATAATGATGTTTTTTGAACATCTAAATATATGATAATTTGAATCAGACCATTTTTATATAATGTCTTATCACTATAATATTTTACCTTCAATCCTATAACTAGGATCTTTTTCAACTTCAATGTAAAGCTAATGAATAGAAGAAGTAGTCCATCTGCTCTACCATTGGGGAAAAAAACCTGATTTATATATGATTATTTAATGCAAAGTATACCTCATTTATTGGCTAGATTCACCACAACATGTGTGAAGCCAGCTGTTGTGAATTGTAAAGATGATTCATGATTTAGCATTGTATGAAACCAACCACTCTGATTTATTCAACATGATTTAGCAGATGGAAGTCTCCAGCCAATATTGTACAGATGACCTGAGAATATGTTTAATTATAATGAACTGGACTAGGATTATAATAGTTACAGTGAGAATATGAGATGCATGACCAATTTATGTGAAGCCAAGAAAGAAACAAGTTCTAAACAAACAGTAATACCCATATCAATTACTTTGGAAAATTACTATCATTGTTTTTAAGGCAATACTTTGATTTTTATGTCAAATGATCTTCACTACAGTGGTGGTATTCAGCTGGTTCACACAGGATTGGGCAAACTTGTAGCAAGAATTTGGTGTGGGTCACCGAATCAGTAGTAAGTTCTGGCTGGCCATGCCCCCCACCCGATCGCCCTCCTGCTTGATGCTTGCTCATCCCACCTGCCTGCCTGACATTCACCTAAGGTATTTCTTTTTTTTCCCCTCCTGACAATCAGCTGTAGATAAGATCAGCTGTGTCAGGATTCCCTTATTGAGGCCCAGGAAAGCAAAAAATGGAGGAAGGAGCTCAGCACCACCCCCCCTTATTTTTTGCCTTCCAGAGCCCCAGATGAATCTTAGGGGAGCAAAAACGACCCCTCAGAGGCTCCTCTGTGGCTAAGCTCCCAGAAATGGGTGGGGGCTGAAAAAAAGCCATGCCCACCCAGTCACATGGCCATGCCCACCAAGTCACGCCCACAGAACTGGTAGTAAAAGTTTTTGAATCCCACCACTGCTGCACTATTAGATGCCATTTGCCAAGATTGCCTTTTCAACTACAGGGTGTTTGAATGTCAAACAAAGTGTGCTACCAGCTACTTGAGGATTTTTTTAACTGAAAGAGACTATAGTATTTACACTATTGTGACAATATGAAGTCTAATGCTTGAAAGAAAAAGAAAAACAGTGTACTGTTGTACAAGAATGCTGAATTGATGCATAATTGATCTAGTTCCTGAATGCTAAATGAATATAAACAAATAAGAAACTGATTTTTTTAAAAAAAATGATAAATATTTCGGTATTTATTTTATGTAGTTTTGTGACCCACTGATGGCTTATAGATTAAAAAGCAAAAACAAAATAATGCAGATATATCTTATTGCAAGCAGTACAGTATGAGTCAGAAGAGACACTGACCACCTGAGACCCAGCTTAAAGCAAAGTTAACATCTGCCTTCACTATATTCTATGTGAAAAACCACCTTTTCTATTAGAAAGAAAAATATTTAAAAATATTCCACCTATATGGGGCAATTCAGATAATTAAAATTCTATACTTGTCTTCATTAAGGGAATAATTTATTAAGTATCAATAAGAGACCTTCAAATGTCTAGGTTCTATTATATCACATGACCCAAAATGGACACCTAATATCAAAAATGTCATCAAAAAACCACAACAAAGAATGTTCTTTCTGCACCAACTTAGAAAGCTCAAACTGCCCAAAGAGCTGCTGATACAGTTGTATAGAGCCATTATTGAGTCTGTCATCTGCACCTCTATAACTGTCTGGTTGATTCTGCAACACAATAGGACAGACACAGACTTCAGAGAGTAATTAGGACTGCAGAAAAAACAATTACTACCAACCTGCTTTCAATCAAGGACCTGTATACTGCACAAGTCAAAAAGAGGGCTGGGAAAATATTTACAGACCCCTCACATCCCGACATAAACCGTTTCAACTCCTCCCTTCAAAATGACACTATAGAGCACTGCACACCAGAACAACTAGACACAAGAACAGTTTTTTCCTGAATGCCATTACTCTGCTAAACAGTTAATTTCCTCAACACTGTCCAACTATTTACAAAGTCTGCCTACTATTACTATTAATCTTCTAATTACTCCTTATCACCCATCCCTTCCCACTTGTGACAGTATTTTTGTAAATTTGTTGCTTGTATCCTTATGATTTGTATTGACTGTTTCCTAGTATGATTTGATTGCTTATTGTACCCTATGAGTATTAACTGTTGTACCTTATGATTCTTGATTCTTGACGAATGTATCATTTCTTTTACGCACACTGAGAGCATTTGCACCAAGACAAATTCCTTGAGTGTCCAATCACACTTGGCCAATAAAGAATTCTGCTCTATTCCATTCTATTAAACACCATAATTATAATTGAATTTTTACCCAGTACAGTGAGATACAAGATTTTTTCCATTGGTCACCTTACTACTGTCTCATATTTCTCCAGAATGTATCTTTTGATTTTAAAATTAAAATATTCTTGAGGTATAGCAAAAAGACTTGAAATACAGGGTCCTTGGTGCTCTCTGACCTCAGAGATGATATTACCTAGTTTGGGTAATCAAATATCTGCAGGACAACAAGCAAGTTCAGGGGACCCTTCATTTCAGCTCTGAGTTACAAATATTCTTCTCTGTTGAGACTTGAAGTATTTTTACTATGAGCATCATTTTGCATATGTTGTATTAGAAGTGCCGACATAATTTTGTCCTTATCAGTCAAACTATACAACTTGATATGGGTTTTTTTTAAAAAGATCTGTTTCTTGGGACTTAGTCTGACAGAAAAGTGATAAGCAATTATTTTCTAAATACAACCCAAATGCATTCAATATATTTCGTATTAGTCTGTTGCTTTCTATTAGATACATCTCTCTATTTGTTTATGTGACTAAAGATCATAACTTTTTTCAATACCAAACCATCTCTAACCGGAATGCATAATTTATATGGACAGTTTGAAAATGCATGCATCTGCTTCCTAATATAAGGACTAACATAAACACTGTCATTTTCATATTTTCCATTAGTGTGAAAGAAGCTCCAATAACACAGAGAAATTAATTTTGTATTCTTGAAATTTAACATTCTAATGCTAAGTGTTATAGAAGCGAGATAAATATAAATTTTCAGAAAAAAATTAACAAAGACAGGACAAAAGCATCAAATCAATATAAGATTGGAAATATTCATATTGCAATAGGATATATAAAAAGACATGTGGAATGGTAGTTGATTAAAATCTGAAAATGACTTAGCAAGTTGATATTGCTTCTGAAAGGCAAAGGCAATTAACTGCATAAAAAACCATCATACATTAGGCATGATAGACACAGTGTTTTAAGTTATAAATAACAAAAATATGAAAAGTAACAGTAAAATAGAACTTCTATAACCATATATGTATATGTATACACACACAATTGTTATTCTTCTTGTTGTTATATTGTCCTTGGACGATTTAACAAAAGTCTTAATGAGGCTTTGAGCAAGAGAAGCAGAGTTTTTAGGTCTTGACTACTAATATTTCTCCTTTGTTATGCATGGATTATGCCTTGCATCAGGTTCATATCAAATTCTAAACACAATAGTTTAATGTGGATTTAGACAATCTGCATAATTCACAGAAGGCTAGTGCAAGTAATCAGATAGCTCTCAAGTTATTAAGAAGATATTGTAAGTGTTAAATATCTTTATGCAATAATAGACCTAAGTTACAGAAAGATGGATTCCAATGAACAAAATAAATGTAATAGCATAACCAGTTACCTAGAAAGTTGGTGGGCTTTCCTTCATTGGATCCATTGAAGCAAAACTAGCCAGCCATCTGTGAGGGAATGCTTTAATTTTAATTAAACTGAACTGGGGCTGAACATAATAGTGCTTCCTCTGAAATGAATAAGACTGAGAAAAGAATGGGCTGTTTCTATTTGCCACTATATATGTGACTGCTATCTGTATAGACCTATGAATATTTCTTTTTAGAAGAGAACTGTGAGGAACATGCATGATAAATATACAATATCTTTATCTGAAACATTGATGGTCATTGAGAAATCAAGAAAAAAAAGCTAAAAAGGAGTTCATTTGCATGTCTTCGATAGAAAATCAGAAACCATTTAGAAAAATACAATTCTCTTTTTTTCTTTCTTTTTTTTTAAAGTGCAGATGAAAGTTATTCTTAAAAAAGTGTTGTTTTAAAGATGTTGTATGGAAAGATTTGTGGAAGGTGCTATATATTTTATAGATCAGGAAAAAAATGCTACATTGAGTGATTTTATAAATATGTATAAGTTTGCATATATAGGTATACATACATGTATAAAATTTGTAGTAGGTGTGTTATATAATCCTTTTAGTTTTTTATAATTCATTTTTTTTTCCATAATTCATTTTTTATAATTTGCAATAATAATGAAAAACCAAACCACGAATTTGTAGAAATTACTAAAAGAAAAAAAGCCAGAGTCTGAATTTATCAATGAAACCCGGCATAATATATTGTTTAAAAATGTAGGGAATTGTTAGTATTCCAGTCTCTACTGACAGCTGTGACTGTACTAGGCTATACAATAAAGTCTTTCATATGAATAAATTGTTACAAATCCGTTTTGCAGATGGGAAACTGGGCTATATGCCTCACTCTAATGCCAGCAGCAAAAATTGGTGTAATCTTTACAAAGGGTTCCAAGTACTGATTTCTGCTTAGTTTGCCATAAATAAATAACTTAAGCTAGTATATGTGTGCATGTATATTGTGAGAAAAAGGGGGGGAGGAGGAGGGGGAGGGAAGGAGGGAGTGAGGGAGGGAGGAGAGAGAGAGGGAGGGAGGAGAGAGAGAGAGAGAGAGATAAATAATGAAGGAGACATAATATTATATCCATAAAATTGCCATAAGCTATTTCTGAATGGTATAAACAGTTCATGTTGCATTCATTTGTCTTTGTATTTGTCACACCCATTTTGGTAGGTATCTCTTACTATGATACACTGGGTTAAGCATGTAGATATGATATATATAAAATTCATGAGATTGATACTTTCAATGGATAAAAGTTATCCCACCCGTAACAAAAAGCATCCTTATTTGTTACTATGTCATATATGCTTACTTTGAAGTTGGGCTATTCCTTTATAAACTATTTGATAAATGTTTATTAAGTGGAACAACAGCAATAGTATTTGCATACACCACTTATTCTTTACCTATCAAAAGATGATCGTATCAATTCTTGCGAGTCAAAATTGGCATCTGTACACAATATTTTTGTTGTTATTTGAACAGTAAAAGCCATGTCATAGAGCAGCCCAGGCAATAACTGAGATGTGGAAGTTTCAGTTGTATCCCAAGTTTCTGAAGACTGTTGAAAACCTTCCAGTGATGTACTGACATCACTGGGAAAATTGGATGTAACAACCAGTTCAACACTGGTCCTGTTATGTTGGTTGGTGTTTATCAATAATCTTGGTAATACTTACAAACCAAAAGTTAAGTGTGATAAATAAAATTGTGAATGTCCTATCTCTCATTATGCAACGATCTCTAAGGGAGGTTTGTAGCCTTCCTGAAATCATGATGGAACTTCTCCTATGAAACTTTTATATATTGGAACAGTCAGAGATGCTACAGAATGTTGAAAACACATTTTTACCATTTCTAGCTGTACAATAAAATGAAAGAAGTCACCAAGAGGAATTTTAATGAAATTATTAAGGAGTCCACAAATAAGATATTTTATTCCTTTTATGAAAGAAGAAAAGTTCTGAGAAATGACAAAGAGAATGATCTGCAGCATTATGTTGTTAACTATATATAATTTTTCTGTATTTAAAAGAAAATGCTTTTTCCAGGTAGATATATTCTATCACTTATATGCACTTCACAAAAGCATTGCCCAGCCGCCCTATTTAGAGTGACCCACTCCCTCCTGGAAGGGGGACCACGGGAGGACCCTTTGCAGGGACGGGCTGAGGACTTTTCAAATTTCCTGCTGGATAAAATCACTCAGATCCAGGATGGGTTGGACTCTGAATGGACAACTCTGGGTGGGGGGTCAGGGTCGGAATTTGGAGAGGTCATTTGGGAAGAGTTTGATCCTGTGACCCCTGAAGACGTGGACAGGATCCTGCGGGGGCTGAATGCTACCACATGTTTATTGGACCTGTGTCCCTCCTGGCTGGTGTTGGCCACTCGGGAGGTAACGCGAGGTTGGTTCCAGGGTATCATTAATGCTTCCTTGAGTGAGGGATATCTGCCCGCCACCTTGAAAGAGGCGGTGGTGAGACCCCTCCTCAAGAAACCATCCCTGGACCCAACTTTGTTATCTAATTATCGTCCGGTCTCCAACCTTCGCTTTGTGGCGAAGGCTGTTGAGAGTGTGGTGGCATGACAGCTCCTCCAGCACCTGAAGCTTACTATTTGGATCCACACCAATTGGGCTTCAGGCCCGGGAACAGCATGGAGACAGCTTTGGTCGCATTGGTGGATGAACTCTGGAGGGCCCGTGACAGAGACTATTCCTCTGTTCTGGTCCTACTAGATCTCTTGGTGGCTTTCGATACTATCGACCACAGTATCCTATTGTGATGGCTGGGGGGGTTGGGGGTGGGGGGGCATTATTTTGCAGTGGTTCTCCTCCTTCCTCTCCGGCCATTCGCAATTTGTGTTGGTGGGGGGGCAGAGATCGGCCCCGAGGCCCCTGATTTGCGGGGTTCCTCAGGGGTCAGTACTCTCACCCCTTTTGTTCAACATTTATATGAAGCCGCTGGGTGAGATCATCCATGGCGGTGGGGTAGAATTCCACCAGTATGCTGATGACATCCAGCTGTACACTTCTACCCCGGGCCATCCCGATGAAGCCGTCGAAGTGATGGCCCAGTGCCTGGAGGTTGTGCGGTGTTGGATGGGAAGAACAGGCTTCGGCTCAACCCATCTAAGACCTAGTGGCTGTGCTTCCCGGCACCCCAATACAGATAGCTGGTTCCATCGCTGGCTGTGGGGAGGGGAATTCTTGCCCCCACAGAGAGGGTGTGCAATCTTGGTGTCCTCCTGAATGTACAGTGTCATTGGATGACCATGTGGCAGTTGTCGCAGGGGGGCTTTTAGTCAGGTCCGTAGGATCTACCAGTTGCGGCCCTTTCTGGATCGGGATGCACTTCGCATGGTCACCTCCGCCCTTGTAATCTCCCACCTAGACTATGCCAACGCTGTCTACATGGGGCTCCCCTTGAAGAGCACTCAGAGGCTCCAGCTGGTGCAGAATGCGGCCACGCGGGTGGTGTTGGGGGCTCCTTGGGGCTCCCTTGTCACGCCGCTCTTGAGTGAGCTGCATTGGCGCCCAGTGTTTAATTGTTTTTAATTTTGTATTGTTGTTGCATTTTTAATCGGCTATACACCGCCCTGAGTCCTGTCAGGGAAAGAGGGCGGTATATAAGTTTAATAAAATAAATAAATAAATCATACGAAAACTTTAATATTTTTTCCAGTGCAAACTTCATAGTTATACATTTATTGACTATTCAGGAAACAGTATACTCTATTTACTCTTTTTCACTGTAGCTGTAATTGTCATTAAGTTTTGCATTACACTTTTCTCTTCTTTTACTAGCAATTGCAGTCTATCATGTGAAGAGATAAGATGAAGAGAAAATTGGTATTGAGAATTGAAGCAACAACAGATGAGCACAAAGGTCTAATCATACAGAGATAAATAAGAAACGCTTTCTGAAAATTCACAGTATTGTTCTTCTGTTGCATTGGGATCTAAATGTCATTTTAATTGTCAGATGACACATTTAGGGCTTTTCATTGTTCTAAACATTCTTCACTGCGTAGGAGATTAAACAATATTATTATATTAGACATGCTGATTGATAGAGAAGCTATTTATACCAGGGAGGTGTTAATAATACTTTTCATGTGGTTAATGATTTAATTAATATTTGTATCACTGAACTGATATAGAGGAAATTGCTAATATTTTGGTCTTTCTTTTTCATTTTAACTTAATATTTTTAAACAGCTCTGGACCGTTTTCAAGGGAATGCAGAAGTGAGAGAAATAGTTTTTGTTTATCTAATCATCCCTTATCTTAAACAAAGTATGCACAGTTGATTTTTTATGGTATACTGTAGATGGGGAATCTGTATCACAATGTTCTTTTAAATACACATCCTATGGAAATGTTGTCATCTGGCTGCTTGATATGCACAGCCAAATAAACACAAATACTGTCTGCTCTTCAGATTTAATTATATTTAAACCATGAACCTGAGGTTACCTTGGAAGAGGAGGAGGAATATGAAGAGTCCTGGATAGATTCCAGATCTTCCTCAAGTCTCTGCCCGAAAATGGAATGGGACAACTGCCACAGGCAACTCTCCATGGGACAACTCACTATGGGACAATTCAATTTAATTATTTAAAATAATTAAAACATTATTTAAAATAATTAAAACATTATTTAAAATAATTAAAATATTATTTAAATTTTTGTTCTTCATATTTCATTTTGTTTCTCTTTTGGCATTCTTTCTTTAATTATTATGTTGCACCAACCCTTTGATATTAATATAACTCTTGTACCATGTCAAGTTGTGGGCAGTTGCCTGTGGCCAGTTGTCATAGCCTACCTGAAAATAAGAGCTAAGTGTGACTTTTAGAACCTACAATTGTAAATTATGATATCACATTAGGATAAGAGCCGTGGTAGTGCAGAAGTTAGAATGCAGTACTACAGGCTACTTCTGCTGACTGCCGGCTACCAGCAGTAGAATAGAATAGAATAGAATAGAATAGAATAGAATAGAATTCTTTATTAGCCAAGTGTGATTGGACACATAAGAAATTTGTCTTGGTGCAAATGCTCTCAGTGTACATAAAAGAAAAGATACATTTATCAATAGTTAAGAATCAAAAGGTACAACACTTAATAATAGTCATAGGTACAATAGGCAATCAAATCATACTAAATAAATTGTAAGGATATAAGTGACAAAGTTACAGTCATAGTTACAAGTTTCAGCAGTTTGATTTTCAATCGGCTCAAAGTTGACTCAGCCTTTCATCTTTCGAGGATGGTAACATGAGAACTCAGATTGATAAGGGCAATATGCTGATTTGGTAAACCATTTAGAGAGAACTTATATACTGCTGTTAAGCAGTATATAAGTCTAAGTGCTATTGCTATTTGGGAAAAAAGAAAAAAAATCATGTAAGTGTATTTTTAGATTGGGGATGGCCAGAAAGAGATTTCTAGGTTCTATATTATCTTTCAATTTGAACCAGTTTAGTGCTAGGAACTCCCTTTGGAGTCTTTTCTAAGTGGTTTTGTAAAAGTCAACAAAATACTGGCTCTGTATTTATTAGAAGAGAAGAGAATAACAGTGTTGAAAGGGACTTTGGAGGTCTTCTAGTCCAACCCCCTGCTTAGGTAAGAAACCCTACACTACTTCAGACAAATGGTTATCAAATCTCTTCTTAAAAACATTCAGTGTTGGAGCCTTCACAACTTCTGGAGGCAAGTTGTTCCACTGATTAATTGTTCTGTCAGGAAATTTCTCCTTAGTTCTAAATTGCTTTTCTCTTTGATTAGTTTCCATCCATTTCTTCTTGTCCTTCCTGCCCTCAGGTACTGTACTTTGACGAATACCTTGGCTCCCTCTTCTATGTGGTAGCCCCTGAGATATTGGAACACTGCTATCATGTCACCCCAGTCTTTTTCATCAAACTAGATATACCCAATTCCAGCAACTGTTTTCATATGTTTTAGCCTCCAGTCCCCTAACCATTTTTGTTGCTCTGCACTCATTTTAGAATCTCAACATCTTTTTTATATTGTGGCAACCAAAACTGGATGCAGTATTCCAAGTGGCCTTACCAAGTGTATTAACACTTCACATGATCTTGAGTCTGTTTTTCTATTTATGCAGCCTAGAACTGTCTTGGCTTTTTTGGCAGCTGCTGCAAACTGTTACCTTTCAAAAACAATAAAAAAGACAATCAGATAATTTTAATCAAATAACATTATGATTTATAAGTGATACATACTTCAGAAGCAAGGTTAAATTAGAAAATGGATAATTATGTGCAACCTTTATGCCATATGTAACAAATGTTATGTAGCACTTAATGAACATATGCAGAACTATTTAGCTGCTAGGGAAGATATATTAAATATTAACAAGGTCAGCCACAGATTTTGATTCACCAATCAATTTTTCCTGAGCTGAAAATCCTGAAGTCTCCCTCTCAACAGTTAATAGTAAAGAAATACTGAAGGGATTTACCTTCAAGCTATATTGAGAGGGAACAAAAAAACAAAGGCTTACAGGTTTTTAACCTGTATTTATCTAACTTTGCTAATCTCTGCTGCCTCTCAACTGCTGGGGAACATTATATAAATGAAAAGAGGGTGGGGAGCATAATAAATTAAGCTTATGAATAGCAATTTCTTTAAAAGAATTTTGAAAGGCAAATAGTTTTAGAATTCTTAGCATTCTCAGATATGTTGTAAAACTCGAACAATTATAGAATATCCTCTAAGGTGAATTAAATGTGTTGCATTTAATTCACATTCATTTTACACATTTCTATGCAATGAAATGTACATTTTACAAAGTTTTTAACCTTTTAACTATTAAATACATTTTGTGGCAATACATTGGTTAATCTTTTATATGTCACACTTCTTAGCTTGTTTCCAATTAATCCTGATTATGAGTTTGGAGAAAAGACTTTTCCTATATAATTGTGTAATTATCATTTATTGATAGGTAGGTATATAAACAACTAAAGAAATAGCAGTCTTGTTTAGATATTCTCCTGAAAGGGAGTGAGACTAGTGAAAAAAATAACGCCTTGCATTCTGGTTGTCAGAATAGAATAGAATAGAATTCTTTATTGGCCAAGTGTGATTGGACACACAAGAATAGAATAGAATAGAATAGAATAGAATAGAATTCTTTATTGGCCAAGTGTGATTGGACACACAAGAATAGACACACAAGAATAGAATAGAATAGAATAGAATAGAATAGAATAGAATAGAATAGAATAGAATAGAATAGAATAGAATAGAATAGAATAGAATAGAATAGAATAATAGGCAAGATTATTAGCCAAGTGTGATTGGACACATAAGAAATTTGTCTTGGTGCAAATGCTTTCAGTGTACATAAAGAAAAAATAAAATATATTCATCAAGAATCAAAATATACAACACTTAGTGATAGTCATAGGTAGTCAATAAGCAATCAAATCATATCAAGTAAGCTGTTGATTAATATGTTTGTGTTTGTTATATCTATATATCTATATATTATATCTATCTATCTATCTATCTATCTATCTATCTATTAATATCTATATATTTCTCCAATTTAATGATTCTATGCCTTCACAGTCCATAAAAATGCTAAAAATTCCAAATGTCAAAACACTGCAGAAATTTGTAAAATTCAGGTAAGCATTACATTTAAACTTGGCTAGCACCTCACATTCTATAATAAATATCAAGTACAGCATAGTTGTTCAAATTTCCTTCAAACATGCACTGGAACAGTTCAATTTTGAAAGCCCTTCTAAAGATGTGCAATATCTGAATGGAAGTTTGTTCACGTGCTAGAGGCAGCCATGTAAATTGACCACATTATTTGGCCTTCCTCTGCTTGAAGTGTAGATCTGAAAAAATTCTAACAGTAAATTGAATATGAAAGTTATAATTCCTCAGAGAGGCCATCCAGAATCCAATAAAACAAGATTCTAAGTTTCAGAGATGTAATTTTCAGGTTCCATTGAAATTTAAGTACAGTATAGCTCCCTATCAGATCTTTTCAGGAGATTAGTAAAGGCAAGAAATGCAAAAGAAGAGTCAGTGTTCCAATGAAACTCCCCATTTTGTTCAGCACTCAGGAATAAAGTTTATTCAAGTAAAAAAAAAATGATTGAAGAAGTCATATTGGCACATCTGGGAAAACCTGAATCTGAGAATTCCAGGTTTTCCTTTCCTAATTAAAAATAAAAAACCCATCCCCTACATCCAACAGTCCATCACATGGTCCAATCAACCATCATCCCAACTGGAGACATTCCTCCAGCCATTGCTCTCTAGGTGTAGGGAAACTTGTCCTTGATTCTATGAGAAGAATATTGTTGAGTCTATCTTCCACTTCTCTATGAAATCTCCTCCCAAATTTTCAGGTACTAAATGTGACAGCCTCAAAGCTTCTAAATAAAATATGGCTTCCAAGGCTGACAGACCTCCCCCCACAGGAGAAAATCACATCCTGGAAAAAGAAAACAAAAACAAAATTCAGCGGGTTAATCTACTTCCATCACCCAAATTAACCATGTCCCCTCCACAGGAAGACTTTTTGGCTCATGAAATTCCTTTACTAACTTATCTGTTTTGACATCCCAACTTTTTACCCAAGTAACTTCAGACAAAGGGTACCATTTCCAATGAACTAAATACTGTAACCTGCCTCTATACAATCTGGAATCCTCAACAGATCTTTTTGGAGGATTAGTGAAAGCAGGCAATGCATAGGAAGGATATGAAGGTAGCAGAGCAAGCAGTAGACAGCAGCTAATTCTCAGATACTAAACCTAAAACATTTAGAAATAATATAAAAAGAGGGTCAGAAAATGAAGGCTCACAAACAAAATGGTTTTAAGGAAGGTTGTTTTATCATCTTCATATAGTATTATAGAAGCAACAAATGTACACTAATTGCTGGCCAGAAGATCCTTGGCACATTTTAAGATATTTTAGTCACAGTCAAATAATTCATTAATTCAGTGATGTGGAAACAATAGGTTGG
Organism: Bungarus multicinctus; assembly: GCA_023653725.1. Classification (NCBI taxonomy): domain Eukaryota; kingdom Metazoa; phylum Chordata; class Lepidosauria; order Squamata; family Elapidae; genus Bungarus; species Bungarus multicinctus. The sequence continues at coordinate 37,306,200 of CM042844.1, forward strand.
TTAGTTTTGGGAATATTTCAAAAAATTCCTTACCAAGACAGAAAATGAAAAATATTCATAGTTTCATTGAAGGGCAGTTAAAATGTTAAAATTGCATTTTACCAGAGACTCTGACTGAGCATAATTTAAATCAGATTTTTCTATGTAAGCAAGAGGCTACTAAATGAAGCCCTTTGGTGCAATGGTTTATTCCATATATTTTTAGGACAGCTGAGATGTGCAATAATGCACACTTTTTATGGCTTGGGGATTCTAATTATATTGAGATACTAAGAAAGTTTAGAACACTTTTTTCATAATTACATGGAATCCTAGGATTTTAATCAGAAAAAAAAATGGATTATCTGCATGCATTGAAAGATATTTTCATGCAATTAATGTTTTTTGACATATCAAAACTGTAATGGAATGCAGTAAACAAATTAACATAGTCATTGGTATTAAGCAACTAATTTTATCATCATTAATTTTATTCCAGCATTCAATAAACAGAGGAACTCCCCCTTCCAAAACAAACAAACAAACAAACAAACAAACCCTTCATAAGTCCTGCCCTCACCAATACTGTTCAAATGATAGTGTTTCCCTCAGGACATCCACATTATTTTCAGTACATAACTTATTTAGAAGCCAGCACAGATACATTTATTCATGACTGAGGAGAGTGAGATGTTCTCCCAAAACCAAAATGAGAAACTAGGGAGAAGTGAAAATGTTCATCAGAAACTGAGAAAACAACAATAACAAAAAGTAACCTGAAAGAAATCAAGTTCAACAAAATAAATATTGCTGGTTTATGTCTAAATATGAGCAAATAGATTCTCAAGGAAGACTAAGGATATATTTGTAAATCATTTTGATTATGTGTTTATATTATATCTGTATCCCATAGTACTTTCTACGCAACTCATATATACCATTGCCCATGATTTTTCTACATAGATATTGATGATGCATAGTCTTGAAGTTTGCTTTGCATACCTATCATCCAATCAAATCTTTGGAGGTATTGTCAAATTATACTAGTAATCCTTACAAATCCTTAAATGACTTACAACAGTTCGTTTAATGACCATTCAAAGTTAAAACAACACTGAAAAAGTGACATGACCATTTTTCACACTTATGCCATTGCACTATTCCCATGGTCATGTGATCAAAATTCAGATATATTATCAAGTACTGTAGAAGTTTCCATTAGAATGATACTAAATGAAAGGAATAACAAGGATGTTGGGTAAAATAATGATGTGAAAGAGGCTGTATTAAGCATAGGATGTCCATGTAGTTTAAAATGAATATAAAGTTTATTGCAAGCTCTACAAAAATCTGAACTACTAACGGTCAAAGCAAATTTGTGGTTGATAAAAGCCAATGGAATGGGTTGGACTTAGATCTCCTGTGGATGTGAAGAAACTTGAGCGTGACCCCTCCCTCAGGCTCAGCCTGGTCATCTTCTTTAGGCTGTGACTAATATAAATATACAAAACAGAATTAATATGTGAGAGAGATAGAGGGTAAGACTAGATCTTTGTCTGCTGACTATGTAACAGCCCTAAATAGTTATATGGTCATGAAACTTTAAAGCAAAGAAGTCTGCTATAAAGTTGCTCCAAAAATCATATCACCTATTGCTAAGTAATCTCCACTATATCCTGGTAGAAGGAAAATCCAGAATATACATCACAGCTTTTTTTTTTCAAAAGTTAAGAAGGGAAAGGAAACATAGGCATGTCATATTCAGAGTAGAAATACAGAAAGGGACAGTTTTCTATGCCTTATAGAGATGAAATCATATTATCATATTAGTTTAATATACAGAAGTATTTTGGCAATCAGATTATTTTTGCCAATGCATTTCCTAATTGCAGACTAGTTTAATCAAGGAGATACTGTCCCCTGCAGAAAAAACTTAGGTACCATACTGAGAGTGCATACTATTACATTAAAGTTAATTAAAGCCCAGGGGCATTAAGGTCTTCTTAATTAAACTTCATGCATAAAAATATTTTAAAATAAAATACAGAAATCTATAATTAAATACAACAGTTAATTGTTTTTTCCCTGTGGTTACACACATTTTTAATAACCTTCTTCAGCAGATAAAATCTGAGAAAGGAAAATATCAAATAGAAAGATAGAAGGAGAAGGTAATGGCCAAGAAGAATCAAATATTATCTGAAAAGTGTACCTGCTGAAGCAGCTCTACAGATATTGAGATTTGGCATATTTAAAAACTGTCTGCCATTGCCTCAAGACTATAAAATAAACCACGGACTCCTATTTTCTTTGCATTATTTTTGATGAATAGAAGAGTCTCTTTTTGTGTAAAAAGTCAATATAGTATCATACAGTAAGAGGTTTCCTATGTAAACCTTAAATATGTATGATATGAAGATACATAGTTTTCATAAAGGTAAATGTTTCCCTGTCAGTTATGTACAACTCTAGTACACAGTGCTTATTTCCATTTCTTGGCTGGAGAAGCTAGCATTATATAAAGACAATTTCTGGGTCATGTGGCCAGCATGGCTACACACCAAAGGTGCTTGTATTTGCATGCTTTCAAACTGCTAGGTGGGCAGGAGCTGGGGCAAGTAATGGGAGCTCCAGTCTTGAACCCAGGCTGTCAATTCTCCAGCTAATAAGCTCAGTGTCTTTAAGCCATCACATGGTTATATTACATATTAATTATAATGTAGTATATTATACAAATATTACATATATTATATATCTTATGTTATATATTATTTCATGTACTTTTTTTGTTTAGAAATTATTGTTATACTTTATTTACAGTAACCGAGATGAGTAGTTTACAGACCATCCTATACAATAAGCCACACTATACATTAAAAATATAATATATAATGCTAAGTGTTTGCAGTGATGAATCACACATAAAAATAATTGTTAGTAAATGTTTTAAGATCTATGAGCACTAATTAATGAACATACTTAAAAGACAGTCAATAAAGTAAAAAACAGTATTCATAGAGGAGAATATTTGAAGCTCAGGCTTGAAATGAGAAGTCTTTGCTGCTGTTTGAGCTTGGTTTTTTGTTGCAAACATTTCATTACCCAGACTAAGCACTGATGATGTTACCTAATTTGGGTAATGACATATTTGCAAGAAAACAACCAAGATTAGAGAGCACCAAGGACCCCTCAAGACTACATTTATTACATCAGAATAAATGGATCACATGACTTAGAATATTGGAATATTGTATCTAGTTTTGATCACCACTTTACAGAAAAGATGTTGAAACTCTAGAAAGAATGCAGAGAAAAGCAACAAAGATCACTAAGGGCACTGGAGGCATGCAATGAACAGTTGCAATAACTGAGTATGTCTAATTAATTAATATAAACACTAGAATAGAATAGAATAGAATAGAATAGAATAGAATAGAATAGAATAGAATAGAATAGAATAGAATAGAATAGAATAGAATACTTTATTGGCCAAGTGTAATTGGACACACAAGGAATTTGTCTTGGTGTAAATACTCTCTGTATACATAAAAAAGGAACATTTGTTAAGAATCAAGAATCATAATGTAACATGATAGCTGTCAGGCCTGAAATGGTCAGCCCCAAGCCATCCATCCCAGGGCTACCATTCGGGGAGGGGAGGATCCACCATCATCACATAAGCAGTCAGCTGGCAAGCAGAGAGCCTGCAATGAGCTGAGAAGCAGAGTCCAAGCCAAAACAGCTGAGCATTGGCAATCGGAAGCTGGGGTGGGTGGGTCAGGTGAGCATGAGAAGATTCTGCTGGACTAAATGTGGGTTGACACAGGAATGGGAATGCCAGGGGGTGGGATAAACACACATATTTAAGGGTGAAGGGATAAACTTCAATTAGCACTGACTTTGTTTTGCTTCTTTGCTTGTTGATGACTTTGTGCCGGCTTTCACGTTTTCAAGGATAAATGCTTCAACCTGAACTGTATTGTCTGAGGTTTATTAATGCTGAACTACAGAATGTGACAAAAGCAGTCTTCCACATATTTGAGGATTTGTCACATAGAAGAGGGGGTTAACCTATTTTCCAAAGCATCTGAGTGCAGGATAAGATGGAAACCTATAAAAAAGAAATCCAACTTAGAAATAAGGTGAAATTTCCTGACAGTGAAAACAATTATTCAGTGGAATGACTTGCTTCCAGAAGTTGTCAGTGCTCCATCACTGGCTATTTTTAAGAAGATATTGGACCGTCATTTGTCCAGAATCGTCCCCAGGGGATTGGACTAGAAATCTTCCAAGGTCCTTCCAACTCTATTTTTCTGATAGCTAAAAGAAGGAGAAGGAAAATTTAAATTGGCAGGGAAAATTTTGGCTTTTACATTATATTGAAAATATTAAGTAAGATGGAAAAGAACAGTGAATTACTCAAGATAAAGTATTAAATATTTATTTGCAATGTTTATTGAATATATACTGACATTCTCAGTTTTTATAATGTGATATTAATGAAGTCACAGGAAAGCCTTATAGAATATGAATTCGTGTTGCTTTAGTATTTATTCAAATCCCCAAATTTTACAAACCTTACATTGTTTCTCCATGTAAAAAAGGACTATCACCAAGATGTTACTATCAATTAGCATCAATCCATGTCAAATATTAGAATTTAGTAATAGTTAAAGAAGTGATAGAGATAAAAATTGTAAAAAGATTGATCTAAGGTTAATAATTGATCAGAAGCAAGGAGGCTTGGAAACTTGGAATCAGTCACAGAAAGGCTATTAATCAAAATTAATTCTCTCCATACGAAGTGGATTATAAATAATCAATTTGATTGATGGTATTACATCTAAATCCTTTCATATTTATTTGTCTTATCTTACTTTTGGTCATTTTCAATTATTCTGTTTGAAGTACTGTATGTAAAAGGAAATACATGTGCATGCATTTATTATATAAAATAATATTAAATTTCATTATAATTAAAGTAATTTCAAGTAAAATATAGAATCAAATTTAGAAATTGAATGATTACATTATCTTAAATTAATAGAATTGTAATAATTTAAGCACAGAATGTAATATAAACATGAAATCATAAATTATAACATACTAAAGCCAGAACAAAAATAGTAAGCAAGATCTGACAATATCCCAACATTTTGCTTAGGTAAAGGCTCAATTTGATTTTTCTAATGAAACTGCATTAATAAAGTGACCCATGACTCTATCCTTTTTTTCTTTCTTTTTTTAATTTTATTAACATTTATTTGGCATACATTTAAAACAAACAAATCAACATATTTATATAGATATATATGTATGTATGTATGTGTGTGTGTGCATATGTGCATACATACATACATGCATACATACACACATACCGTGTTTCTCCAACAATACGGCCTCCCCCAATAGGAAGTCCCAGCATGTTTTATAGGCTTAAAATGAAATTAAGCCCCTCCCCCCAAATTTAGGCCTAGTTTAAAACATGCTAAATGGGAGAAGGGCGGGGAGGCTTGCCGTTAGGAGCACCTGCTGGTAGCGTCAGCGTGGATGTCGGCCTCGGTACTGGTAGGGCACTTCATATCAGAAGACCTTCCGCCAACATTGCCTTCCGGTTTGGATCACTGCCTCACAGGCCGGTCAGGGCTCCTCCCTGCAAACAGAGCCCCACCAGAGACATTCAGCTTCAGGCGCTCCTGTCGCCACCTTCCCGGACATCATTCAAAGTCAAAGCCCATTCTTTTAAAAATGACGCCCTACTATGAAAAAGCCTCCCCTGCCCGAGAGAGCAGCCCAACCCCAAGTGGGGAGGTGAATCTCCCGGGGCCCTAGTGCAGGATTGGCCCACCCCGGGAGAAGCACCCAGCTGCCATCCCTGTCTGGGGCGCCCCACGCAGCTGACAGGCAGGCCCTCCTGTCCAGCGGCAGAGCTCTGGCCAAGGCAGCGAGCGCCTCCCCACTGGGCCCTCCGCTCATTCTGCCAGGGCTGTGCTGGAGATGGGCAGGCTGGGCAGAGCTGGGGAAGCGAGCCATGGGTGCGTGCCCTCCTGCCAAGGGAAAGAGCCAGGCCAACCCAATCTTGGCTTCCCAAGTCCCTCCAGCTCAACCCCGAAGGGGCCACCAGGAGAAGCTGCCCAAGGCAGTGATAGTGCCCACCCATCCGCAAATAGGAAGGTGAGGCGACGGCCCATGCTGTGTCCTCCTCTGAGCTGAGCCCCGCTGAGTAAGCGCTGATGCCCGAGACGCTGCAGCGTTTGGAGCATCGCTGCCGCGTTTGGAGTGCTGGTGTGTTTGGAGATGTGAGGGGATGGGGGCAAGCTGGGTGAGGAGTGGAAATGACAGGCAGCTGCCGACCAGGGAAGCAGCGCTGCTGTCACCTCAACCTCCCTGTCCACAGATGGGTGGGTGCTATCACTGCCTCGGGCGGCCTCTCCTGGTGGCCTCTTTGGGTCGGACTGGAGGGACTCGGGGATCCAAGCTCGGGTCAGTCCAGCTTTCACTTGGTAGGCGGGTGCGCACCCGTGGCTCACTTTTCTGACTCTGCCCAGCCCGCCCGGCTCCGGCACAGCCCTGGCAGGATGAGCAGAGGGCTCGGCAGGGAGGCACCCTCTGCCTTGGCCAGAGCTCCACCGCTGGGCAGGAGGTCTCCCCTGTCAGCTGTGCAGGGTGCCCCAGGCAAGGCACTTCTGCTCTGCCTTGCGTCAGGCAGGGATGGTGGCTGGGCGCTTCTCTGGGGGTGGGCGGGTCCTGCACTGTGGCCCCAGAAGATTTGCCTCCCCATGTGGGGTTGCTCTCTCTCGGGTAGGGGAGGCTTTGTCGTAGTAGGGCATCATTTTTAAAAGAATGGGCTTTGCCTTCAAACGATGCCCAGGAGGGCAGCGACAGGAGTGCCTGAAGCCAAATGTCTCTGGTGGGGCTCCAGTTACAGGGAGGAGCCCTGGCTGGCCCCACGTGGCTGCGTCAAATGCCGCGGTGGCACAGGGAGAAGGGAAAGCAACAGTGGTGGAAGGTCTCCCAATACGAAGTGCCCCACAAATGCCGAGGTCAACATGCAAGCCGTCGCCACCTACCCACCCGAGGATGCAAGGGTGGGAATTAAGTCACCCCCCCCGAAAAGACAGCTTAGCTGTTCTTTTGGGGCTCAAAAAAAATCAAGACCCGGCCTTATTATATGAGAAACTTGGTACATACATACATACATACATACATATGTACATATATAGATTTTATAGCATATATTGAGCAATGGTTTCTTTTTTGTTTTTCCCCTTTATCTTTATCATTTGACGTGATCTATCTTGTTACAATAACTCCTTCGTTCTTTTAATGTTTTAATTTCTCTATATCTTTTGTGATTAAGTGCACATCTTCTGTCATTTCCATAACTTATCCAAATGTCAGATGTTACCTTTTCTTTAACCACTCATACCAAATATTCCAGATTTCATAATAGTCACTATTTTGTTTATTTTTTAGCAGTTTGGTTAGGCTATCCATCTCAGCACATTCATGTATTTTTTTAATTACCATATCCTCTGAAGGAATGAAAGACAGTTTCCAATTTTGTGCGTAGATTATTCTAGCCATAGTTATGATATGCAAAATTAAATATTGGTATTTTTTCTCCATGTTTGAATCTATCATGCTTAGTAGAAAGGTTTCAGGTTCAAGTTTTAAATTTTGTTTTGTTATATTTAGAATCCAATTTCTAATATTTCTCCAAAATTTCTGAGCACATGGGTAAGTCCACCACATGTGGAAATATGTTCCTTGTACATAGTTACATTTCCAGCAATTGGATGGTAGGTTGGGGAACATCTTAGCCAGTCTCGCAGGAGGTAAGTGCCAGTGATGAACCATTTTATATAAGTTTTCTTTATATGAGACTGACATGGTTAATTTGTAATTTGTTTGCCAAATGTGTTCCCACTTAGCTAATTCAATACTATGACCCACATTTTTAACCCAAATTATCATAGATTCTGTAACTGTTTCTTCTTTTAATTTATAGTCCAAAAGGTATTTATATGTTTTACTAATTGCTTTCTTTTCCTCTCCTAACCATATTTTGTCTAATTCTTGTGGAGTCATATTAAAGCCGGATTATTCCCTATCTTTTTTATAATGGGTTTGTATTTGTGCAAAGGGCCACCATGCTATCTCCTTTCCTTGAATTTGTATTTGGTTCTTATTTTTAAGCTCTCCAGTGTCATATAATAAATCTTTATACCTAACAATATTTTCATAATCCAATACATTTGGATGTGTGACTGCTTCCAATGTAGATAGCCACAGTGGAACCTTTGGATAGTGGTTTTTTTAAATCTTTCCCCAAGTGTTAAACAAGACGTTTCTTACATGGTGCCTTTGAAAATATGAATGTTGATTAGATTTTCCATCCCACATAAAGGCGTGCCAGCCAAGTTGGAGATCGAATCCCTCTAATACTAATAACCTTATATTTTCTAATTTAACCCAATCCTTAAGCCAGTTTACTATAGCAGCATCATAGTATAATTCAAAATCTGGAAGGCTAAATCCTCCTTTTTTCTTGGCGTCCTGTAATAATTTATATTTCACTCTGGGGTTTTTCTTCTGCCATATAAATTTAGATATTGATTTGTTTAATTCTACAAAAAAATTATTTTCCAACTTGACTGGTACTGTTTGAAACAGGAACAACAATTTTAGTAAAATATTCATTTTTACTATCAAGATACTTCCCAATAGCGATACCTGCAATTTGGCCCAGTTATCTAAATCTTTAATTATTTGTGCTAATAACTTATCATAATTATCTTTTTTAATCGATGAACATCTAGCAGTCAACCAGATTCCTAGATATTTTACTTTATTTACCACCTGCATACCTAATTTATTTGCTAGTTCTTCCTTCTGCTCCTTTGTATAGTTTTTTGTTAACACTTTTGTTTTTTCTTTGTTAATTTTTAACCCTGCCATCTTTCCATATTGTTCTATTTCTCTTAGTAGTATAGGACTCACTTCTAAGGGTTCTTCTAATATAAATGCCATATCATCGGCGAATGCCTGGAGTTTATATTCCTCTTTTTTTTATTTTAGTCCTCTAATCTCTTGGTTTTGCCTAATTTGTACTAAAAGAGTCTCTTCTGCCAATATATACAGTAGGGAAGCTAAGGGGCAGCCTTGTCTTACTCCGTTATTTATCTTTATTGTATCTATATTTTCCCCATTTATTAATATTTTTGCAATTTGCATGTTATAAATTGTCTTAATAAATCCTATAAAGAATAGAATAGAATAGAATAGAATAGAATAGAATAGAATAGAATAGAATAGAATAGAATAGAATGCTTTATTGGTCAAGTGTGATTGGACACACAAGGAATTTGTCTTGGTGTAAATACTCTCAGTATACATAAAGAAGGAACATTCGTTAAGAATCAAGAATCATAATGTACAACACTTAATGATAGTCATAGGGTACAATCAACATCAAATCATGCTAGGAAACAGAGGATACAAGCAACAAAGTTACAGTCACAAGTGGGAGGGGATGGATGATAAGGAATGATGAGAAGATTAACAGTAGTAGTAGTGTACACTTTGTAAATAGTTGAACAGTGTTGAGGGAATTATTTGTTTAGCAGAGTGATGGCTTTCGGGAAATTTTCACCAAATTTCATACCTAATAATTGTTTAATAAGAAAGTTCCAATTCAAATTGTCAAATGCCTTCTGAGCATCTAAGAATATCAATGCCATTGCCTTTTTTTTTCTTTTTTTCTTTTTTCTTTAGATTTTTATACCACCCCCTCTCCCAAAAAGGGGACTCGGGGCAGTGTACAGCCAGCTAAAACAGAAACAGTATAAAGTTATAAAATTAAAAACAATTTAAAATAATTAAATTGGAGGCCGAATATAAAATTAACAAGTATAAAAACTGATAAAAAAATGTAAAAATACCAAATTTAAAAACCCCACAAATCGTTACTGGGCCAGGCCGGCCTGTTGAAAAAACAGGGTCTTTACTGCGCGCTGGAAGGTCTGATGGCCCGTATCTCCAGGGGCAAGTCATTCCAAAGGGAGGGAGCCCCCGCAGAGAAGGCCCGCACCCTCGGGGCCGCCAACTGGCAATGCCCAGCCAGCGGAACCCCGAGGAGGCTGACCCTGTGGGAGCGCACTGGGTGGCGGGAGGCTGTTGGTGGCAGCAGGCGGTCCCGTAAGTACCCAGGTCCCGAGCCATGGAGCACTTTAAAGATGATCACTACACCTTGAATCGGATCTGGAAGGCCACAGGTAGCCAATGCAGCACGCGCAGGAGCGGTGTAACATAAGAGCTCCTAGAAGCTCCCAAGATCACCCACGCGGCCACATTCTGGACCAACTGCAGCCTCTGGATACTCTTCAAGGGGAGCCCCATGTAGAGAGCATTGCAGTAGTCAAAGTGGGAGATGATGAGGGCATAAGTGACTGTGCGAAGTGCGTCCAGATCCAGAAAGGGCCGCAACTGGTAAATTAGATGAATCTGACAAAAGGCCCCCAGGCAATGGCCGTAATGTGATCTTCTAAAGACAGCCGTATGTCCAGGAGGGCACCCAGATTGTTAGTCCTTTCCATGGGGGGCAAAATTTCTCCCCCCACGGCCAACGACGGAATAAGCTGGCTGTATCTGGGCACAGAAACCACAGCCACTCGGTTTTGGTCAGGTTGAGATGAAGCCTGTTAAGAACCATCCAACTCCGCACGGCCTCCAGGCACCGGGTCATCACTTTGATGGCTTCGTTAGGGTGGCCCGGGGTAGAGATGTACAGCTGAGTATCATCAGCGTACTGATGGAACTCTACCCTGAACTCACGGATGATCTCACCCAGCGGCTTCACATAAATGTTGAACAGCAGGGGCGACAGCACAGACTCCTGGGGCACCCCATATAATAGGGGCCTAGGGGTCGACCTCTGCCGCCCTGTCAACACAAATTGCAAGCGGTCGGAGAGGAAGGAGGAGAACCACTGTAAAATGGTGCCTCCCACTCCCAACCCCCCCAACTGCCGCAATAAGATACTGTGGTTGACAGTATCAAAAGCTGCTGAGAGATCTAACAGGACCAAGACAGAGGAACAACTCCTCGGGCCTTCCAGAGATCATCCACCAACGCGACCAACGCCGTCTCCATGCTGTGTCCGGGCCTGAAACCCGATTGGAAGGGGTCTAGATATACCGCTTCATCCAGGTACTGAGGGAGCTGACGTGCCACCACACTCTCAACAACCTTCGCCACAAAGGGGAGGTTGGAGACCGGCCGATAATTCAACAATAATGCTGGATCCAGGGACGGTTTCTTAAGGAAGGGCTGCACCACTGCCTCTTTCAAGGCGGCGGGTAAAAGCCCCTCTCTCAAGGAAGCATTAATGATCCCTTGGAACCAGCCTCGTGTCACCTCCCGAGTGGCCAAGATCAGCCTGGAGGGGCATGGGTCCAATAAACAGGTGGTGGCATTAAGCCCCCCTAGTATCCTGTCCACGTCCTCCAGGGTAACAGGATCGAACTCATCCCAAATGACCTCACCGAAGTCCGCCCCCACCCCCCCACCCAGAGATACCCAGTCGGAGTCCAGCTTATCCCGGATCTGAGTGATTTTGTGCAGAAACCTAGAAACCTAGAAAAGTCCCCGGCCCATTCCTGCAAGGGATCCTCCTGTGCCTCCACTTCCAAAAGGGAGCGGGTCACCCTAAACAGGGTGGCCGGGCGATTTTCCACGGACGCAATAAGGGCAGAGAGGTAAAATCACCTTGCCGTCCTTATCGCCACTAAATACACTCTTAGTTGAGTGTATTTCACAATATTCTAATATATCCATAATGGTTCTTGTATTTGTTTTTAAATCATAAATTATAACATACTAAAGCCACAACAAAAATAGTAAGCAAAATTATGAAATAAATAAATAAATCTGACAATATCCCAACATTTTGCTTAGGTAATGGCTCGATTTGATTTTTCTAATGAAACTACATTAATAAAGTGACCCATGACTCTACCCTTAAACAGCAGAAAGGCTGTTCTGATTTGCTTGAGACAAGTGGCTTCTCAATGTGTGCAAAATTGAGGCAGAACATCTTGTTTCTGCAACATAAAGCTTTTCATTGAAATGGAATGTACTTACTTCAGCCTAACTATAGATGTAAGGGAGAAACTAACCAATCATTATTTTAAGCATATACAAAGATAGATGTAAATCTTATAGATCTCATATATGCATGCAAATCATGCATCTTGAACTGGGATTTGTGGACAATTGACAGTCAGAAAAAAACAAGCATAACACTTTCACAAAAATTATCATGGTCAATCATTTATTTTATTTTATTTTTATTTTGTTATTTATATACCGCCCTTCTCCCGAAGGACTCAGGGCGGTGCACAGCCAACTACAAACCCCATTACAATATACAAAAGTTAAAAATAGATTAAATAATTTAGGCTGTCTAAATATTATACCCTCCCCCAATAAATTAATTAAAACCCAAATATTAAAAACCCAATAAATGCAAATGCTAAATTAAAAATCCTATGTCAGCCTAGGCCGGCCTGCTCAAAGAGCCAGGTTATTAATGCATGTCTGAAATCTCTCAGATCCGTATTACTGCGTATTTGTGGAGGCAGACCATTCCAGAGGGCGGGGGCCACCACAGAGAAGGCCCTACTCCTAGGGGCTGCCAGACAACACATAGAAGCCAACGGCACCCGGAGAAGGCCCTCCCTGTGGGAACGCACAGGTCTGTGGGAGATTACCAGCAGAACGCGGTCCTGCAAATAACCTGGTCCAATGCCATGGATCGCTTTAAAGGTCAAAACTAGAACCTTAAAGCGAACCCGGAAAACCACCGGCAACCAATGCAGCTCGCGCAGGAGAGGCGTCACGTGGGAGCTTCATGATGCCCCCATAACCACCCATGCAGCCGCATTTTGTACCAGTTGGAGTCTCCGGGTGCTCCCCGCAGGGAGCCCCATGTAGAGAGCATTACAGTAATCCAGACGAGAGGTGACAAGGGCGTGAGTGACTGTACGCAAGGTGTCCCGATCCAGAAAGGGCCGCAATTGGTGAATCAGGCGAACCTGATAAAAAGCCCCCCTGGAGACGGCCGTAATATGGTCTTCTAAAGACAGCCGTGCATCCAGGAGGACACCCAAATTGCAAGCCCTCTCTGTGGGGGGTAAGATCTCTCCCCCAATAGCCAGCGATGGAGTCAGCTGACTATATCGGGGCGCTGGAAACTACAGCCACTCAGTCTTGGAAGGGTTGAGCCGGAGCCTGTTCCCACCCATCCAAATCCGCACGGCCTCCAGGCACCGGGACATAGCCTCCACAGCATCATTGGGGTGGCTTGGGGTGGAGATGTAAAGCTGGGTATCATCCGCATAGAGATGACACCGCACCCCAAAACCACGGATGATATCCCCCAGCGGCTCCACATAAATGTTGAACAGAAGAGGGGAGAGGACCGATCCCTCAGGCACTCCACAAATGAGGAGACTAGAGGTGAACCTCTCCCCCCCGACAACACAAATTGTGAGCGGTTGGAGAGGAAGGAGGAGAACCATTGCAAGACAGTTCCCCCAATCCCCAACCCCTCCAACTGTCGCAATAAGATACTATGGTCGATAGTATCAAAAGCCGCTGGGAGATCTAACAGGACCAGGTCAGAGGAAAACCCCCTGTCCCGGGCCCTCCAGAGATCATCGACCAATGCGACCAATGCTGTTTCGGTACTATGGCCGGGCCTGAAGCCCGATTGGAATGGATCGAGGTAAGTTGCTTCCTCCAGGTACTGAGGGAGTTGACGTGCCACCACACTCTCAACAACCTTCGCTAAAAAAGGAAGGTTGGAGACTGGATGATAGTTATTTAAAACAGCCGGGTCCAGGGCAGGCTTCTTGAGGACGGACCGCACCACTGCCATCTTCAGGGCAGTAGGGAGCGATCCCTCTCTCAACAAAGCATTGATAATCCCCGGGAGCCAGCCTCGTGTCACCTCCCTGGCGGTTGAAACCAACCAGGAGGGACACGGGTCCAACAAACATGTGGTGGTATTCAGCCCCCCCAGCAACCTGTCCACACCTTCAGCGGTCACAGGGTCAAACTCTTCCCAGATAATAGTCTCAAGACCTGCCCCGGACACCTCCCCCGGGACCACCCAATTGGAGTCCAGCCCGTCCCAAATCTGAGTGATTTTGTCATGCAGAAATCGGGAAAACTCCTCTGCCCTGCCCTGCAAGAGGTCCTCCCGCGCTCTCGGCTCAAGCAGGGAGTGGGTCACTCTAAACAGTGCGGCAGGCCGATTTTCTGCCGACGCAATAAGGGCGGAGAAATGCGAACGTTTCGCCATCTCTATCGCCACAAGGTAGGTCCTAACATAGGACCTCACCTGTGTTTGGTCGGACTCAGCGCGGCTAGCCCTCCGTAAACCACGGAGCCAAATGGGATCTGTGTCAGGTCAGAGGTCGCAAAGGCACAACTCGGTCCAGAGCCTCAGCAGCCAGCCTATCCCAGGTGGCCACCAAGTCTCCAAGTGAGTTATAAGCCAGAGTCTCGGGAAATGGCCCAAGCTCCCTCTGGAACCGCTCAGGATCCATCAGGCGCCTGGGGCGGAACCATCTACATGGCTCTGCCTCCCTGTGGTGGGGGGTGGAGGTACAGAAGTCAAGTCTAAGAAGAGAATGATCTGTTCATGACAAGGGTTTAATGTCTAAGTCCCTGAAATTACAGTCATTCAACTACTGACCAGAGACAAAAATCAGGTCCAGCGTGTGTCCTCCTATATGAGTGGGGCCAAAAACTAATTGGGTCAGGTCCATGGCCATCATGGAAGCCATAAGCTCCGAAGCTACCCCAGAGGTTTCCCTGAGTGTAGGCAGGTTGAAATCCCCCATGACTAAAAGCCTAGGGGTCCCAACCGCCAGCTCTGCTATCACCTCAAGGAGTCCAGGCAGGGCCAATGACACATGGCAGGGAGCCAGGTATGCTATCAAAAGGCCCATCTGAACCCCCTGCCCCCACTTCACAAAGAGAGACTCACAACCAGCCGTCTCAGGAACAGTGACCTCCCTAGGACAAAAGACCTCTCTAATAAGCACCGCCACCCCATCACCCCTTCCCTGAGACCTAGGCTGATGAAATGCTAAGAAACCTGGTGGGCACATCTCCCTCAGAGGAACACCACCCTCTGGGCCCAACCAGGTTTCGGTAATAACTACCAGGTCCACGCTTCCTGAATAAAATCACAAATCAGGGGGGCTTTATTGACAATGGACCTGGCATTGCACAGCATCAGCCAGGTACTCAGGGCCCAAGGCTCTGGACAACCAGGCCTGCAGGATGGGTGAAGAGGGTCGGAGTGTGCTACTGCTTGAAGACAGCGACTGCGCGATCCCACAACCTGATATGTCCCTCTACCCCCGCCATATCTGCCCCTCCCACTTACTGTGCCAATAGAACCGACTCCCGGCATCCCACCCCCTGTCTGCCCCGACTCCCGGCATCCCACCCCCTGTCTGCCCCCTCAACGCACACCCCTCTGAGCCCTCCCAGACGTGCATGCCAGCCTGGCTGCCCCCAGGGTTGTCCCCCAAACCCGGTTCAGATTTTCCTATCCCCTTAAAAACCCCATTAAAAATCTACAAACCCCGGACTTCCCCCTAACACGTTTCCTGCGGCCGCACCATCTCTCGGGATCCCAGGATCCATCATTAAGATATGTCCTAGAGAGTTTTGAGGGCCACTTGAGGGAGAGGGGTGCATCCCTCAAGGCCCAGAGCTCTTTCCTAGAGTATTTCAAGGGCTCCGATAAAAATGTCCTAGCCGTCCGGCGATGCCCTCTGTAGTCTTTGATATTTTTCAGAGTTCCTCTGCCATCTCTGCTGCTCTGCTGTTGCTCCAGGGCCCCCATCCCCACCAGCCCTTCAATCACCTCTGCCACCACTGGGAGCCTAGGAGGAAAGGAGACCCCAACTGCAGCTTCAAACGGATGACTCCGAAGCTTCTGGCGGCTCCAGCACCCTCCAGGCCCTTCGGGGCCACCGACCCTCCCCCCCAGTCCAACCACCTCTGCCACCAGTGGGGACCCAAGGGGAAGGAGCAACGTCCGTGGCCCCATCAGTCCCCCGGGGCTGTTGCCACCGAATGTCGGGCACAAAACAGCGAGTTTGACGCATTCCAGCTGCTTCGGGGCCCGTGACCCCCCTCCTGGTCTATCCACCTCTGCCACCGGTGGGGACCTCGGGGGGAAGAAAGTCACAAACGGGGCCTCATTCTTCCTCCGGCCTCGCCACCACCGAACGCCGAACGCAGAATCACAACCTGTCCTCGCTGCTGTCCGAAGGCCCTCTGATTGGCCATGGAACCTGTGGAAATGCTGTCTCCCAGTCCTTTCAGAGCCGCTAACCCCTCCCCCCCAGGCCCGACCACCTCTGCCACTGGTGGGGGCCTAAGGGGAAAAGAGGCATTGTCCACAGCTCTGCCAGCCATCTGGGAACGCCGCCGCCGCACAATGCTGTACACGGATGCCCAACGCTGACGACAGCTGCAGCCGAGCCTCTGCCGCCCGTAAAGCACCCAGGCGACTCTGACTCTCTTGACAGCCCCGCTGGCCATCTGGGAACGCCGCCGCTGCTGCCCGACGCCGAACGCAGCCGCCCGATGCCAAACGCGGCCGCGGCCAAACCTCCGCCGTCCGCAAAGCAGCCGGGCAACTCCAGCTCTGCCAGTTGGTCCACCAGTTGGCTTCACCAACCCCCCCTGGTCCTTCCCCCACCTCTGCCACCGGTGGGGGACCCAGGGGGGAAGAGGCTCACCCCAAAAGTTAGACATCCCAACGGAGCTCCTCTCGGGGATGTCTTCTGGCCGCCATCTTGGAAACGTATCATGCCTAAAATGTTTTGGTGAAAAGAAGGAAAAATACTCAATAACAATACATATTATACATACAAATTGCTATTTTTTTCTGAAACACTTTTCAATATTTTCTTCAAAAAGTTGTTGATGTTGAATTTTATTTAAGTGAGGATTATGTTCACTAAAAGCACTGGGGCTAGTTGCAAGTTTCTGGACAATATGAAAGGATAAGCATCTTATAATTCTTCTTTATTGAGGTGATCTGTCCATACTTCTGCTTAGAATCTATAACAAGAATGGAAACAATTTCAGAAATGCATGCTACATATTTGACTTTTCAAGAAAATAAATCAATTTTTCATGTAGGGTTGCGCTGTATGGCAAAAAGGATAAAAATGTGCTAAATTTCATATAATAGAACAAGATATTTCAAATTCATCTTATTCTCTCATTTTTTTAAAAAAAGTGTTCATGTTTTTGCTGTTTCTAAGTAGGTTATGATTAAATTTATAGCAATAACATCACCTAGGTCATTGTTTCTCTGAAGATGTCCTCAAAGGATGAAACAAAGTCCCAAAGCTTGATGACCAAGGGAAGTTATACTGGCATCTCTCAACAGATATGGAGGCATCATCATGCTAGGCAATGTTCTGATCAAGGCTTCCTAAGAGAGTAAAATCACATGTTGTTTATTTCAATGGCTTTGAATTATATGCATTCACAGCCTGTAATGAGTCCCAAACAGTTTATAAATAGTCCAACAGAAGTCTGTCACAGTCTTTCAGGATAAGGCTGATAAGTAGCCACCTTATCTCCCTTGAAATGCTGCCAACGACTACATTGCCAATTAGTTGTACAAGGCCAAACAGAACACAAATCAACATGGAGCTTCAGATTTTAAACTGACCGCAAACAACAAAGTTGCTTCCTGCAAAGGCTCATGTCCCTTTGCTCCTCCCTTATGTCTTATGAGAGGGGCCAATCATCTCCAAGCCTTACTCTCAAGTTGCCCCTTTTGTCTTAACTGTTCTTGCCTTCTGGCAGCTCTGCACAAACATGCACTGGGAACTGGCTCCCCCTGTTCCTCTGCCTCACTGATGTCAGATTCTGGAGGCTTCAAAGTCTGCACATAACTCTTAGATGGCCCTGGCCCCATCTCTGTGTCAGATGCAGATTCCTCGCCTGAGCCCTCCCAAGACTCCAGGACTGGCCCATGCTCCTCCCTACTGTCCAACTCTGCTGCCAGCTCCACAACAGGCCACCAGCAGACCACAACAGGCTAAGTAGTTGAGATTTTTATGAACTCTCAGAAATAAGGCCAAAGCCTTATGTTTAGCAAAGTGTTGGTAAATATGGAAAAGCTCACTTGAGGAAAATCATCTTGGTGATAATGCCTGTCAGATGTAAGATGATAAAAACTATATTATTGAGATTAAAAAAAACTGTATTTTGTAGCATATCTTATCTTACCAAATTATAAAATGATGGTTGAAACTTCACTTCTGACAACTAATGAGACAGAGTTAAGTAACCGAGGTGATGGGGCTGCCAAGCCAATGAGCTAAAAGAGATCCAAAAGGCTTTGGAAAAGAGATGAATGGACGTAATATGAAGATGTCGCCATTCAGCTGTGAGTACCAACTCCAAGCCAAATATCAGAATTTATGCTGAAGATTTTTTCTTAAAAGTTAGTAGAAGTTTGATGGAAAGTCTTTAATAGGTGAATCAGATCAGCTTTGGCAAAAACATTGTGAGATTCTCAAAATAACACTAGTATATTGATCAAATCAGCCAACCCACACTTTATTCTTTTGTATTCATTAAATTGGTAAGCAAGATCTGTCTTAAAGTGTTCTTTTACAGTTAACTGCTGAGATATGTGCTTTATACCTTAGGCTAAACTGTAACATATTTTGCATTCTGTTGGGATTTATAAAAGCTACAAGAAGAAAAGAAGAATTAGAAGCTTTTATTGACACATTTTTGTCAATAAAGTCAAGGAGTAAATTAATTCTACTCTACATTTTCCTGGGCCATGTCCTATCAACTTTATTAGAAGAAGGCACATTCTTTTTGATGGGAGACAGCCGGAGTGGGAGAGAAGGATGATTTCAATCTAGTCATAATAAACAGTGAGCACTTGCAGTAAAAAGGACAAAGTTTCTTCCAAAAAACATAAATTCTACAATGAAGAACATAAAATCCGCACTGGGAGCAGAGAAGCCTTCTATAATAATAATCAAGCATCTAAAATAAAATATTCTTATAGTTCAAGAACAGC
Organism: Bungarus multicinctus; assembly: GCA_023653725.1. Taxonomy (NCBI): domain Eukaryota; kingdom Metazoa; phylum Chordata; class Lepidosauria; order Squamata; family Elapidae; genus Bungarus; species Bungarus multicinctus. Next base: position 37,325,332 of record CM042844.1, read on the forward strand.
AGGCAGTTAAATTTGAAACTCTATGGCTTTTGCTAGACTACAAATGCAAATGTAAGTCATATGAATGGGTGATGGGTGGGTGAGTATTACAGCTGCTATTTTAGAAAATTGGGTATATTTATATTTAAGAAAATGGTATAATTTGCTTCTTTTTTAAAAATGGTAAGTTCTTAACTAAAGGTGATGGACAATCTAAAGCACAAAATGGATAATAAAACATCATATTTGACAATGTTTGAAAATCTAACTACTAAGACATGAAAAAATGGGAGGTTTCCCTCCCTGATCTGTATTTATTTATTTCTGTCACTCAGTTGATTCCCTTCCTTTATCCGATACTGAAAATAATAATAAAAAAAACAAGTCAGTTATTTTAATATAGTTTGAATGTTTTCTGCTCAATTGTCCAATTGCATGTGGAAAAGTAAATATTGCAATAGTCAGAACAGACTTCTTGCATTCTAGGTATGACATTATATGCTGTATATTTCTTTCTGATGAGACTTGAGAGCAAACAGGAAGCCAATCCTGTTCAGAGAGGATATTTTCTTCACTCAAGGTAATTAGATTTTATTTTATGTTGCACTAGGAGATAGGACTCTAATGGTATATTCTGTCTTTTATCATCTCAGGGTCTTTATCTTTTGTTCTTATCCACAAATGATTTCATAGGAGTTGAATTTTAAGGCATAATTTAGCAGACAAGGATAATCCACTCTACATTTTAAAATAGTCTGATAAATATAAAACATTTCCAGAGGTTTAACATAAATCTGATGCAATGAGGAGTTCTTGATTAAGGTTTATTGTCTTAAACCAAGGATAGGCTAGACTTTTGCATGTTGCCAAAGATTCCATCTCTGTGATATCAAATACCTTCTCAAATTTCAACACTAAATTTTAGCTTCCTGCTTATAATTTTAGTTTTAGTCCACAATTCAGATTTAGCACAGCTGAAAACAAAAACATTTTTTAAAAAAATCCCAGGAACAAATTCTGCTATTCTTATGCATAGCATGAGCCCCATACAGTTCCTGACTGTTGCAGCCATTAACTTCTCCAGAAACTATTAAAAGTAGCTTTCCATCCCTAAAACCATTTTTAGATCCACAGCTTATTGTGTTCTTGGAAAAGAAAAGGTCTCTGTTAAATTATGTGGGAGATTCTTTTTTTTTTCTGGTATAAAATATCTAAAAAGGGGACTGTGTTCAATAAAGAATAAACTGGCAATAAGATCGATCTTTCTCCATCTACATTAAAGCCCCAGTTTGGATAAGCCATCTTGCCTTTACTATTGTGAAAATCAAAGCACTGTATATGTTTAACTACAATTAGTAATTGTAGTTGTAGACACAGTGCAATATTTTGCAATGCACAAAGAATCAGTTGACAGTTTAGATGTGTATTCCATTAAGCATCTGAGTATACAATAATCAACTGTGAATCTCAGGCTGGCTAAATATGTTTCTTGATTTAATGCCTAACAATAGTTTCATGATTTTAGTACAGAAAGAATTTTACTAACTCAGACCAAAACCTGACATGCTGAAATGCATTGGGAGCCATTCAGTTAGACCTACCACATTGAATAGCCCACTGTTTTTAATGGCCAGAGCTAAAGATAAGGAAAATAAGAAATTGTTTGCTTTGTATTTTTTATGTACATTTAGTACTTCATTTGGAATGAATCCATGAACCAAAACAGGGCTATCCAACTTTTGTATCTCTCCAATTATCTCTCCAATTTTTGTTATACATCTTTTAATGTACACAGTAGTCATGGACTCTTCTGTTATTAAGTTATTTTGTTATTTTCAATAGATGAGCATTGCTATTCACAAAGAGAACTCAACTATTTAAGGTATAAAATTGGCATGATTTTGGCGTTTAGTGATCTATCTGAATAATTTGTATACTTATGATTGTATATATTCTTTCATTATTTTAATTAAATAAGCTCTTAGGTCATTAGTAAGAAAATGTTCATAATAGGAAAATTAGTATAAAATGTCTTATTTAGGAGGTAGATATATTCAGCAAGAACTGGTCTCAAAGCAATTGAAATAAGTGATTTGTTGCATCAATTAATTTCTTTTGTTATGTGATCTAATTAAAAATAGTATAATAATCTTCCTAAGCAATCACTATGTTATTTTTTCTTTCCTTTTAATTTTTTTCTGGATTATACTTTTTCTCTGGTATTATGTTTTTTCTTTGTGAACAACATTCCTGCACAACATTTTTCTACTTCAATACTTGTTAAAAATGTTATTTTGTTTACCTAACTATTGCATTCGATAGAGACAATCAATTTCTCATTAGGCTTACAGGACCGCCCCCTCTCATCTAAAAATAAGAGGGGGACATGAATCACATTCTTTTATTTTTTCAGTTCCTGGTGTGCACAAAGAAGCAGAAACAGAAATACAAATAATTATTTCTAGTATGTTATTCGGAAATGAGGTATTGATTGTTCTGCATCTGGGATCTGAAAGCATAATCTAAAATGCACACTTTCATAATAGTATCAATGATCTGAGGTTTCTAAATTTTCTGGAATTTCTTTGAAAATTTTCTGATGGAAAGCTATTCTAATCTAAGAAAATTTTCTTTGTATCAAAAAACTATTGTTATGCACATTGTTCACAGCATTCACAGAAAATGCATCATCAACTCTCTTTGTTCCTGCTTTAAAAAGAGGAGAAAACAGCTTACCAGCCAATGTCACATCTTTATAAATAACACAAGCACTTTTTCCTTTGATTTTTTTTTTTTGAAGAATAAGCAGCCTTGAATACAAATAAATTTGGAAATGCCATGAATGTTCCCCATAGTGAGCAGAGATTTACAGTGGTTAAACTATATTGTTACCCTTCTCTATAATTGTTTTAAAAAGTAAGGTTGGTAGGGTAATTATTGATGTTTCTAGCCTTGGTTAGAAGGGATGAATTCCAAATTCAATAACTAGAAACAAATAATGAACTCCTAAACATTATCATGCATTTAATTTTAAGTTAAATTATCTCTCATCTCTTGATTGGCAATTTCTATTCACTAGATGCAATACTGTTGAAGATCATTACAACATATTTTTACTTGAAATCAAAAGATTCATCAAACTGTATGTACCAATAACAACTCCCAAAATCAGAAAAAACAAACTACACGTAACAATAAAGAAGCTTCAATCCAAAAAGAAAGTTGTCTATAAGATCATAGTTGCCTTTTTTGAAGTTATAATTGGGGATTCCATCGTTATGATGATTTTTGTGTGGACTTTTGTTGAGACAAAAGTCAATCATGTTGTGGTCACTGCTGGAAAAGGGTTCTTTAATTTGTATTCCATAAATTGATTTCAAACTATTGCAGAAGATGAGATCAAGGCAGTTGTTAAGTCAAATATTGTTGGTTGCTAGTTGTTCCAGTCCCAGATTTGTTACAGCATTGTAGAAGGTTGTATGTATGGGTTCATTCATTTAGGGTCCAGTTAATATGAGGTAGATTAAGGTCACCAAGAAAGATGAAAGTGTGTCGGCAGGATATTGCCCATGTTAGTAGTGAATTTAACTTCTTTATATGTTCGATGTCATAATCAGGGGCTCTGTAACACAGTAAGAATCGAAATGTGATATTAAAGGACAGGTCACAGATGATGGTCTCAGGAAGGGCAAGCTCCTGGGTAACTTGGATGTTTTTTAGATGTAGGGACTTTTTATAGAAGATAGCAACATCACCTCCTCTACAGATTTCATGATCTGATTGGTAAACATGATAGTCTCTTACTGTGGTAATGGAGTCAGGGAGAGATGTGTTAAACCATGTTTCACAGACAAATATGATGTTGAATTTAGCCGTATTTAGTAAGAGGGGAAATTCAGGTATTTTATTTACAAGGCTTCTTGCATTGAGTAGCTTGCATTTAAGACCAGTTGTAGTTGGAATAGAGGAAGTTAGCGGCATGCATGCCTAGTTTTGAGTGATGATGGATTGGATGGGGTAGGGTTGGATGCGGAGTTGCGAGTTGTGTAACTTTCTTTTGATGCAATCGGCACTGTAGTCAATGTACAGGTCCTTTTCTCCATTGTCTAGATGTTTTTTGAGTTCTGTGCAGAGTTCACAGGACCGGATTCTTTGCAGAATGGATAAGTCTGGTCTTGAGCGAAGTTTTTTATGGGTGGGATTGTTTTTTGCAATGGCGTTTATTGTATGAATGAATATACGTTTGCTGGACTCATTTTTACAGACAACTCTATAAAATCTTGGGGCCACAGAGCCGTCATTGTATTTGAACTCAGGGCCATCTCTGGTTATTGCAATGATATCTTTTTTTCTTTCTTTCTTTCTTTCTTTCTTTCTTTCTTTCTTTCTTTCTTTCTTTCTTTCTTTCTTTCTTTCTTTCTTTCTTTCTTTCTTTCTTTCTTTCTATATTTGTCAATTGCTTACAAGATAATAGGTATAAGTAAAACATAGTTATGAATACATGGATACATATAAGAAAAATAAAATATAAAAGAAACAATAGGACAGGGACGGTAGGCATGTTGGTGTGCTTATGCATGCCCCCCTACAGACTTCTTAGGAAAGAGGTGAGGTCAATAGTAGACAGTCTAAAGTTAAAGTTTTTGGGGTTTGGGGAAGAAACCACAGAGTCTGGTAAAGTATTCCAACATTGATCACTCTGTTGCTGAAGTCGTACTTTTTGTAATCAAGTTTGGTGTGATTAACCTTGAATTTGTATCTATTGTTTGCTCTTGTGTTGTTATGGTTGAAGCTGAAGTATTCATTGACAGGTAGGACATTGCAATGTATGATTTTATATACTATACTTAGATTGGACCGAAGGCGGAGTAATTCTAGGTTTTCTAGGTCTAGAATTTCGAGTCTGGTGGCATAAGGTATTCTGCAACGAGTAGAGGAGTGAGGAACTCTTCTTGTGAAATATTTCTGGACTTTCTCAACTGTGTTAAAATCAGATACGTAATGTGGGTTCCAGACTGATGAGCTGTATTTGAGTATTGGTCTAGCAAATGTTTTGTATGCTCTAGTTATCAGTGTAATATTATCAGAGAAAAAGCTATGTAAGATTACGTTAACAATTCTTAACGCCTTTTTGGCTAAGTAGTTACAGTGGGCTCTAGCACTTAGGTCATCTTCAGGAGAGATGTTTGTTTATTTGAGTTGCTTATGATATTGTGAACTTTGGTGATGTAGTCTGATTCATTGGTGTCTTCAAGACCAAATAAGATGGCATTTGGATGCTTCTGATCACATTTCATTATGTCTCTGATGAGTAAGGGGATATCATTTGTGGAATTGCAACTTGCAACCTTCTCAGCCAATAGAGAGAGTCAATTTGCTTAATAATTGCAACAATTCTATTAACAATCATTACAAAAAACTCATAAATTCAAGTGTGACTCACTCAACAACTACCCTGCTTAGCAATGGAAATTCTGCTCTGAATTGTAGTTATAAGTCAAGAACTACCTAACAAACCTGTTTAGTAGTTGTGGGTTTCTTCTTGTTGTTTCAGTTAAATTCCAAGGGAAGATGCCAAGAAGAAATTTTTACAATTACACTTACTCTTTTTTTTCTTTATTTTAATTTTTATTCTGTTCTGTGACCATAAGAAAAGATTGATTGATCAATCCACTGAAAATCAGTTATGTTGAAGGAAATTTTTAGATACCACCCATGATTTAGGTCGTAGGCACATTCAAACAAATCCTTCTGTATTCCCATTTTGAATGTACATAAAAGAATATTTAGCTTACAACTGAAAATACACAGGGAAAAAAAACAAACAAATAGAACATAGTTCCTGCCAAAGTCAGACTGCTTCCCCAAATTAGTATCAGGTTTATGCTTCATATAATAGGTCAAGGAAATAATATTTTAGTTATTATAAATCATAATATGATCTATGGCATGAGTCATAAACTTAACAATTAAAAAAGTATTTAGGTGACCAACCATCCTCCTTTAGAGAGGACAGTCTTCCTTTTATAAGTTCTGTTCTGTCTCGAAAAGCGTCCTCCTACGTGTCCTCCTTTTTGATATTTGAAGACTAATCTGTAAACCTCCGTATTTGATTGATGCCGATCCGATCTGTTGTGTGTGATATATTTGTATTTGACATGATGGCTCAAGGCTTGGTACAATGTGGCAAGACATGATTATGAGATGCATACGCTCCACACAGGAGAATTGTTTTGAGAGAGTGCACTGTGCGCAAGAGTATGCCACATGCAAGAGTGCACCGCACGCAAGTGGCTTTGTTTTTTTTTCTTCAATTTATTTGTATCCTCCTTTTCATTGTAAAAAAGTTGGTCACCTTAAAAGTATGGCAAAGATGGAATCCGAGTCCAGGAAGCCATATTATTACATTAAGAAGACAGAAGAACTCCTCTCCTGCTTAGTGGCCTCGGCGGCCTTGGTACGGTCGCGGGGGCCTCGGAACAGCCTCCGCAGTGGCCTCGGAGTCTCGGGGCGGAGGCGCCGACACGGAGCGGCCCTGTGGGGCTTGGAGCGGCTTCGGTGGCCTCGGCGTGGAACAGCTTTGCGGCGGCCTCGGAGGCTTCGTTGGGGCCGCGGCGGCCCTGGAACGGCCTTGGAGCGGCCTTGCCGGCCTCGGAGATGGCGGCATGGGCGCGGAGTGGCCCTGGCGGCTCTGGAGCGGCTTCGGTGTTGCTGCAGCGGCCTCGGAGCGGCCTCGGAGCAGCCTTAGTGGCCTCAGCGGTGGCGTGGTGGCCTCGGTGGCCTCGGAGTGTGATAGAGGTCGAGCGGTGGCCTCGACGGCCTCGGAGGTTGGACGGTGGTGTGTGGCGTCGGCCGGCGGTGCTCCAGGACGGCCAGCGGAGCTGTGGACGTTCCCCCCTTTCTCCTGGGGCCCCCACCGGTGGCAGAGGTGGTGGGGCCGGGAGGGGGGGGATCGGCAGCTCTGTCTGTGACTTTCTTCCCCCCGGGGTCTCCACCGGTGGCAGAGGTGGATGGACCGTGGGGAAGGGCTGCGGACCTCGAGGTGGCCGGATTCAATCGAGTGATGCCGGGGAACATCAAGGGGCATGGAAAACATCATTGGACTGCCGGGACATTGCGGTCGGGGTCTCGGAGATACTCAAGGGGAGAGCTTTGGGCCTTGAGGGATGTCCTCCTCTCCCTTAAGTGGCCTTCAAAGCTCTCCAGGACATACCTCAATGACGGATCCTGGGATCCCGAGAGATGGTGGGGCCGGAGGAACCGGAGGAAGCATGGGAAGCCGGGGTTTTTTAGTTTTTTAATGGGTCTTTTAAAGGGGTTGGGGAAATCCGAGACGGGTCTGGGAGACAGCCCGCGAGGATCTGGGGGCAGCCAGGCCAGCACGCACGTCTGGAGGGGCTCGGGGGGTTCTGTGTTGGGGTGGCGGACAGAGGGTGGGATGTCGGGGGCCAATTCTATTGGCACGGTTGTTGGGAGGGGCAGATATGGCGGGGGTAGAGGGCCATATCCGGTTAGGGGATCGCGCTACCGATATCTTCAAGCGGTAGCGCGCTCTGACCCTCTACACCCATCCTGCAGACCTGGTTGTCCAGAGCCTCAGGCCCTGAGTACCCGGCTGTTGCTTTGTCAACAAGGCCCGCCTGATCTGTGATTTGGTGCAGGAGGAGGGCGCGGACCTGGTAGGTGTTACCGAAACCTGGTTGGGCCCAGGGGGCGGTGTCCCTCTGAGAGAGATGTTGCCACCAGGTTTCCTTGCATTTCATCAGCCTAGGTCTCAGGGAAGGGGTGGCGGTGCTTATTAAAGAGGTCCTTTGTCCTAGGGAGGCCATTGTCCTTCAGACGGCTGGTCGTGAGTCTCTCTTTGTGAAGTGGGGACAAGGGGTTCAGATGGGCCTTTTGATGGCGTACCTGGCTCCCTGCCACGTGTCATTGGCCCTGCCTGGACTCCTCGAGGTGATAGCCGGGCTGGCGGTTGAGACCCCTAGGCTTTTGGTCATGGGGGATTTCAACCTGCCATCGCTCGGTGAAACCTCTGGGGTTGCCCGGGAGTTCATGGCTTCCATGATGGCCATGGACCTGACCCAATTAGTCTCTGCCCCCACTCATATAGGAGGACACACGCTGGACCTGATTTTTGTCTCTGGTCAGTGGTTGAATGACTGTAATTTCGGGGATTTAGTCATCAAACCCTTGTCATGGACAGATCATTCCCTCCTTAAATTGGACTTCTGTACTGCCACCCCCCACCGCAGGGAGGCAGAGCCATGTAGATGGTTCCGCCCCAGGCGCCTGATGGACCCTGAGCAGTTCCAGAGGGAGCTTGGGCCATTTCCCGAGACTCTGGCTCACAACTCGCCTGGAAACCTGGTAGCCACCTGGGATAGGTTGGCTGCCAGGGCTCTGGACCGAGTTGCGCCTCTGCAACCTCTGACCCGGCACAGATCCCATTTGGCTCCGTGGTTTACGGAGGAGCTACGGGAGATGAAGTGCCGGAAAAAAAGTCTAGAGAGTATTTGGAGGGCTAGCCGCACTGAGTCTGACCGGACACAGGTGAGGTCTTATATTAAGACCTACCTTGTGGCGATAGAGGCAGCGAAGCGTTCGCATTTCTCCGTCCTTATTGTGTCGGCAGAAAATCGGCCTGCCGCCCTGTTTAGAGTGACCCGCTCTCTGCTTGAGCCGAGAGCAAGGGATGACCTCTTGCAGGGTAGGGTGGAAGAGTTTTCCCGATTCCTGCATGACAAAATCGCTCAGATTCGGGATGGGCTGGACTCCAATTGGGTAGTCCCGGGGGAGGTGTCCGGGGCAGGTCTTATCTGGGAGGAGTTCGACCCTGTGACCGCTGAGGGTGTGGACAGACTGCTTGGGGGGGCTGAATGCCACCACATGTTTGTTGGACCCGTGTCCCTCCTGGTTGGTTTTGGCCGCCAGGGAGATGACACGAGGCTGGCTCCAGGGGATTATCAACACTTCTTTGAGAGAGGGGTCGCTCCCTACTGCCCTGAAAATGGCGGTGGTCCGGCCCCTCCTCAAGAAGCCTTCCCTGGACCCAGCTGTCTTAAACAACTATCATCCAGTCTCCAACCTTCCTTTCTTAGCGAAGGTTGTTGAGAGTGTGGTGGCACGTCAACTCCCTCAGTACCTGGAGGAAGCGACTTACCTCGATCCATTCCAATCGGGCTTCAGGCCCGGCCATAGTACCGAAACAGCATTGGTCGCATTGGTCGATGATCTCTGGAGGGCCCGGGACAGGGGGTTTTCCTCTGTCCTGGTCCTATTAGATCTCTCAGCGGCTTTTGATACTATCGACCATAGTATCTTATTGTGGCGGCTGGAGGGGCTGGGGATTGGGGGAACTGTCTTGCGATGGTTCTCCTCCTTCCTCTCCAGCCGCTCACAATTTGTGTTGGCGGGGGAGAGAGGTCCACCTCTAGGCCCCTTATTTGTGGGGTGCCTCAGGGGTCGGTCCTCTCCCGTCTCTTGTTCAACATTTATGTAAAGCCGTTGGGCGAGATCATCCGTGGTCTTGGGGTGCGGTGTCATCTGTACGCAGATGACACCCAGTTATACATCTCCACCCCAGACCACTCCAACGATGCTGTGGAGGCTATGTTCCGGTGCCTGGAGGCGGAATTGGATGGGCGGGAACAGGCTCCGACTCAACCCATCCAAGACTGAGTGGCTGTGGTTCCCGGCACCCCGATATGGCCAGCTGACACCTTCGCTGGCTATTGGGGGAGAGATTCTGCCCCCCTGCTCGCAACTTGGGTGTCCCCCTGGATGCACGGCTGTCTTTAGACCATCATATTGCGGCCGTCTCCAGGGGGGTGTTTTATCAGGTTCGCCTGATTTACCAGTTGCAGCCCTTCCTGGATCGGGACGCCCTGCGCACGGTCACTCATGCCCTTGTCACCTCTCGCCTGGATTACTGTAATGCTCTCTACATGGGGTTCCCTGTGGGGAGCACCTGGAGACTCCAACTGGTGCAAAATGCAGCCGCGCGGGTGATTATGGGGGCGTCGCGTAGCTCCCATGTGACGTCTCTCATGCGTGAGCTGCATTGGTTGCCGGTGGCTTTCCGGGTTCGCTTTAAGGTTCTAGTTTTGACCTTCAAAGCGATCCATGGCATTGGGCCAGGCTACCTGCAGGACCGCATTCTGCCGGTGATTTCCAACAGACCGGTGCGTTCCCACAGGGAGGGCCTTCTCCGGGTGCCGTCGGCCTCTATGTGTCGGCTGGCGGCCCCCAGGAACAGGGCCTTCTCTGTGGGGGCCCCTGCCCTCTGGAATAGTCTGCCACCTGAGATGCGTACGGACCTGAGGACCTTCAGGCGTGTGCTAAAAACCTGGCTCTTCGAGCAGGCTGGCCTGGGCTGACACGAGTTTTAATTGTCTCCTCTTAATTTGGATTTTAAATTCAGGGTTTTAATATGTCCGGGGGGAGGGTTGGTTTTTAACTCTAACAGCCCACTATTTAATTTCATTTTAACTTTTGTATGTGTATTGGGATAGATTTGGCTGTACACTGCCCTGAGTCCTTTGGGAGAAGGGCGGTATATAAATGTCAAAATAAATAAATAAATAAATAATAAATAAATAAATAAATACTTTCCAAATCCACAAAAATAGATCAAAACTTACTTTAAATGTTTTAAAGAAGAGCACTTCTGCTCTGTCCAGACTCATCTTATAAGGAAGATTGGTGGCATAAAATAATAATAAATAAATAATCCTTTTCAATTTTTTTCATAAATTTCATTAAGCAGTCATTCAGAATAAACCTTTTTAATATGATTTGTTTTTTCATGCTTACTCCCAATATTTGTCAATTTCTTTTAATTTAGGTATTCACCACACTTATATCAGTGATTAAATTGTATCTAAAGCAGCAAAGTGTGAGTAGATAGTTTATGGTGTGTGATAAACAAGCTACAAAAGCTCAATCATACTTGGAGATTACATTATAGACATATTACTATGTTTCTTTGTTTACGTATGTATTTTGCCCTCAATAATATAAAATATATTGTGATACTGGTTTATCACAATTTAATGTACACTGGTAGAAAGATATTAGACAAATTAGAAGATACAGTATCTTCTATCTGTATCATCTATATCTATAGCCATAAATATATGCATGCCATGTGTGTGAGAGGAATCTGTGAGTTTTTCCTTTACAAAATGCAAATGCAATTTTCTAAGTGGTTGAATATATTGCATTTTTAAGAACCAGCTGTCTTCTTCAGTATTAATAGATAAAGGCTGCTTTCTGTTCTACAGCATTGTCACAGAAAACATGCTGACATTTTTTTTAAAAAAAAAAGAATTGTTTCAGCATACTGCCTGGAGGTCCTCATTCATAAGAATCATCTTTGTTTAAAGTTGAAAGCTTTTAAGAGGAAACAAGTCTAATTAAATTCAGTTTATTTTACAAAGACTAAAATTATTAGAAACCACTAAAGAATTCAAAGCTACAAAATGAGTTACTTTTTATCCCTTATTTCAAAGACCACATGAGAATTAGGATTCCTTGCAACCAAATGATTTGATTAAATAACAGTTACAAAATCTGTAAAGGGAAAGAATAAGAGAATAGCAGGAATAAAATAAGCCACGACAAAGAAGGAAAACTAAGAAACTGTTAAAGAAGTATTTTGATTTAGAACAGAACACAACACTGAAAAGGAAATGAGGATGGGCTAACCAGTTCTTCAAAGAGTGATCTGACATTTGAGAAGTATATCTCTATTTCCTCGCAAATATTGTACATACAAAATGCTCAACACAATATCACACATCCTCATCTTACTCCCTGACAAATATGAACCACTTGCCAAATATGAACCACTTGCTAGGCATTTCTCTTGTTATCTTTTTTCCTTTATATCCAACATACACCATTCTTATCACAGTTAGGAATCATTCTTGTTTTAGTCTGGAGTTTCTTCTTTGTCTATGATTTAATTGTTTTTAAGCCATTCAGAATTTGTTGGAATATTTGGCCATAATGAATTCAGCTAATTGAATAAATAAACAAAGCCTCAGCTCCATATTAACCACAGGAAATTAAATAGTTCAAGCCTGTCATATACCTATCCTTAAACAATACTGTAAATTTTTAATATATTCTATTACAAAACAAAGTATAGTTTGCATGCCACAAATCTTTCTAAAATATTGTTCAGAACTCTACAATTTGGGGAAGTTTTGACATATTTGGGCTACAAACACAACTAAAGAGTGGGTTTACCCAATATTAGTATTTTATTTATGCAAATTGTGATACTTAGACTAGGAATTACCTTGCAAGCCAAGACATTCAGGCTTTCAAAAATAGATTCACAAAAAGTTGCTGGTGTATAACAGTAACATAAGATTACACACACATGGAGATTAAAAATCAGCAATGTGGGATAACATTTCTTCATACCTTACAATTAGAAAATATTTTTATTTTCCTCATGAAAATAATGGTATATACTATTTTATCATAGATCTTTCAAGTTTATCAGCATTTCTGTCAATGCAACTCTTTAAAAAGAAACAAAGAAATGCCCAGAGAAAAAAGCCATTGATTTTTTTATAATATATAAGTTACATAATTGTATTAAAAGTAAGTCAAGTTTTTTCATCTTATTTATTACTACTTTATTTTACATACTTTGATTTTATCTTAAATAAGGTCTTCGATAGAGCCAATATGTTACATGTAGCAGCAGAAACTTTCCATTGCGATAAACTAAGATTACCTCTAAAATTTTTGAGAAGAGAGAAGAGTCCAGAGCTCTAATTCTTTAAAAACTTGGTTGAGCTGATAGTGTGTGATTTGATTTCTATAATTCAAGAAAAATGCACTATTTTTCTGGCACAGCCTGTCTACAATAAATGACTAACATCAGTATAATTAACCAAAATGCTGAAATAAACTTGGAATTGCAACCAGAAATTAAACCTTTATTTTAGAAGGGACAAGAAAAACAAAACAAAAGTAGAAGCAAAACCTTAGAGTAATGTGATTGATGATTAATCCATGTATTTTGACAACCTCATTTGCATTTATACTTTCCTTTATCTTTCCTTAGATATAATTACCAAAAATTTCTATGAGCTCATTGTAGTTGGTGGCAGAATATAAAACAGAACATTCAAAAATGAACATTTTGACAATTATTGTTGCAATCTTGACAATTGCAATCTTTGGATAAAAGACACACTACTCTAGATATAATTTCTAATGGTGCTTTTTCCATTTAGATAACGCAGTATTAGGGAAAGAAAAAAAAACAGTTGAAGCCATAGAGAATGTAGCTATGGAGCTTCTTACGCAATGAAATTGGAATTTACAAAGTATGCTGAACAGTTAGGTAAACGCAAAATCCATAAACCTGAAGCTAGACATATTGATTTGTCCACTTCTTTAAAAAATAACATTACAGTATACCTAATTTTTAGCAATAGGAATCCATAATATGCAATGATATTTTTAATCTTTCCATATGTTTATGCATTGTGAAAACATAATGTCCTATTTGGTAGCCTAAAATTGTCAATAAAATGTTGGAAATTAAATGTAAAGCCAAAAAATCTTTAAATTGCTTAGAAGGAATATCTAGAAACTGTCCAAAATGGTGAATCAAGACAATTCTGGTGGGTATCAAGATTGACCTTCCCTCCCACTGATAGTCTCCCATTCTTCCTCTTGCTTGGATGAAAAAAAAACTATGCTGTAGTTTTTCCCAAAGAGAAAATGCAAAGAGTAGAAATGCATTTCAAAATACTTGTTCCAATAATCAGGCATGGTCAAGGTGATGATGATATTTATAATAATAGTAATAATAATTGTAATTCCTTCTACCAGTTCCTTCTCTGATAGGAGAATTCATATACTTAAGTGTACACTAGAGATCCTAACATTTTGGTACCGTAGCTTATTTGTCCACTGTACTATTCATAGTACAATTGCTAATTTATTTTTCTGTTTAACAAAATGAGATCAACAGAAAGCAAAATTCAACCCACGTATTGCATGCTGTTGTCTCTGGTGAAGAAACAGATTTCATTATGTATGTTTTGTTTATAATGTCAAATGGAGTCCCCTTTTATGATGTTTATGAAGGTTTTACAAATCAGTGCAATTTTTTAAAGCAACTTACAGTATTTGGATGGATTTGTTTGCATTATCTATTTGCCATTTGTGAGCCTACCCTAATTTTTGTATTATTATCTCAGGCTGATGTTTTGTAAAAAGAAAGAATGGATCTAGGAGTGATAAAACCAACCAAAATTCAATAAAGACAGGCATGTAGAAGTCCTGTTTTTGGCAATCAAGTATATAATTTCATTTTCTTTCTGAGCATTTATAATTCATTTATGACTTCAAGCTGTTTTCTAAAAGCATGATGAATGGTAAGTTAGGTTAAAGCTCAGTTGGGTATTTCTGTTAAACTGCTTTCATCAACACAAATGGCAATATATCCCTTCCACTTTCCTGCTGACTGGTATTTTTATTTCCCACAGTGTTCCTTCAGTAATTTGTGTGGGTATGTGTGGCTCCAAGCAGGGTTGACTCCTGGGGACTGCCTGGATAAGTCCCTGCAGTTTTCTTGGCAAGATTTTTAGGAAATGGTGAGAGAGTAGGACTAGAACTCACTCTCCATTTTCTAGCCTGTTGCCTCAAACATTACACCAGCTAACTTTTTCCACAAAAATATTTACTTTGTATGAATTCTGATAAATTAAAATTAAAAATTCTCTTTTAAGAGTCCTATCACAAGCAAAAAAGTACTATGTTAGAAAGAACACATTCACACAGAGTATTCTAAAAGAAATTCTGGAAAAGCTATCTCTTTAAACATATATAATTTTGCATATAGTTTGCCTTATCATTCCAGAATATTTTAGTATTTTACTCTTGTGTGTCTATATTTTTTATCTGTTGTCATTAGCTTGAAGAATGACTATATTTTTTTATAATAAAGCTTTTTCTAATACTTACAACAATATCAGTTTTCAAGTTTATTCATTGCATACTTTGCTGCCTGAATATTATTAATTCTCCTGATTTTTCAATAAAACAAAGTAAATGAGGTCTCTGAATAATTGAAAGCAAATATCCCCTTTATTTCCAAGAGAGTTTATGTTACAAACAAAATAAGTTAACATAGTGATTAATTTTGTTTAGATAATTAGTGTCTTGGTTGCAAGGCAGAAATATTTACCATTTCCTTCAAACCAAGTCAGCTTTCTCTCCTTAATCTTCATGTAATGAATAACCATGAGTGTGTTTATTAATTTAATCTTCTTTTTCCAGTTTTACATTAATTTAAGACTCCTGTCTTTACACTCGTCCTGATTTCCTTGTAAAGTCCTTGCCACATTAATCTGCAATTTTCAGAAATGAAGTATAAACCCTCAAGGAGGCTAGGTACTTCTCAGGCTCAGTTCTACTTTAACTACACATAAATGAAATATGTAATTATTTCCGTGACATTAAGCAAAATCCCAGATAATAGAAGTCAATTATTATTAAATATGCAAATGCACATTCCAATTGAAGTTTAATTTAAAAATGATTATAAAAATGAAAGGGTTGCTACCATCATCTAGTTAATGCAAGACACTTAGCTTTCCTCCTCATTCTCTTCATCCAGGTGGTTTCAGATAGGTAAAATATTCATGATATCTCAATATTTGCCCAATCCTTCAGGCCTTCATGAGAAAATCATTTTTGGGTCAAAGCAAAGTCAGCTTGGGTCCAATCGATCTAAAATAACTTCTGACTTATTTGTATCCTTACTGGATATCCCATTTTAAAGCATGCCACCAATGAGTATATTATCACAATTTGTCTACCAGCATGGCACTATTCCATTGTAATTCATATAGAATTACTCCAATATTGTTGATTAATGATGCAAAATATGGTTTGAATAACTTAGACCTGATAATAGGCATCTGCAATCAATGTAGTTTTAATGTGCTTTGTTAAAGTTACAGCTTTTGTCATTCAAAGGCATAAAATATTACTTCAAAGGTTGGAGGGTCTTAAAAGAAAAAAAGAAAAAGAATTTACCACTGCATTAAGCACCATTCCGTGACTGTTTTTTGTTAGCCTTGACCTGCAATTGTACTTATTTCCTAGAGGCAACTGAAAAATATTAGGTTTATTAACAGATGAGTAGAATTCACTTGGCAGTTGCATTCCATTTCTAGTAACCACAAATTCCTGCCTTGTTTCATATAATACAACCTATTCCCTCAGAACAAATATATCTTTATTCATTGATCAAATACAAGTACTGTAAATGCTTGAAAACAAAAACAAAAAAGACTGTAGGGTGTGGTTTTGTCATGCCTCAAATTACTAAAAGGTGTCATATTGGACTTCTGTTACTGTTAGGGTTAAAAATCAAACCCAGTGTATGACATAATATTGTGGATTTTTTTTTAATTAAGAGGATTTATATATGTTTTTATTCTTGCATATTTATTTATTTTTGCTTCAGTTGTTGGCAAACTATGCTTTCATCCTACCACAAAATAGTAAAAATGATAAGCAGCCAAAACTAGTGCCACAGCCACTAGAATCTAGAATTTCTTCCAACATTTGAAATGGATAAGTAGGACAAATTGGTTTTCATGTGAAACTTCTACACTTAACAATGTGTTCTAACCCACTGTTGTGGTTTGCCAGCAGCTTTTGCAGACAGCAACGGAATCAGACATTGGGGAAGAACGGGAACCAGCCTAGGAGTCTGGAGAGGTCTCAGATGAGGGTCCTGCATCCAATGCAGAGATGGTGCCAGTACCATCTTGGAATGGGGTACTGACTCCGGAGCCTCTGGAGTCTGGCAGCAGCGAGGCAGAAGAACAAGGGGAGCCTGTTCCCAATGAGTATGTGTGCAGAGTTGCTAGAAGGCAAGAGCAGCTGAGACAAAAGGGGTGACTTGGGAATAATGCTTGGAGGTGATTCCTCCCATAAGGTAAAAAGGACAGGCAAAGATAAAGAAACCTTTGTAGGAAGCAAAGTTGTTCATTCTGTTTGGATTAATCCTTGAAGCTCTGTGTGGATTTTGTACTTCGATTGGTTTTTTATAGTTCATTTGGCACTTTAGTTGTTGGCAGCAATTCAAAGAAGAGAAATGTGGGTGCTTATCTTGAGGGACTGTTTGCGACTCATTGAAAACATACTTATTTCATCAAGCCAGTCTGGCCTAGGGTTTTATAGGGTTAATTTGGTTTTAATGGGTTTTAATCTTTTATATTCTTGATTGAATTTTATTTGGAGCCACTATATTTAATATTTTAATTGTTTTTTAAATATTGTATTTATATCATTTTTTAACTTTGGCTGTACACCGCCCGAGTCCCGGTAGGGAGAGGGGCAATATAGAAAACTAATTAAATAAATAAATTACATAATTCCCAGCACTGAAATAAAACAAGAATTATTTTAACTAAGCGTGTGCTTAATTATGGACTCAGGAAGCCTTTGTCAGAACACCCACTAAATTTATTCTCACTGAGACATTCCAACCAAACCGTTTCCAAGTGTAGCTATTGAACATGTTTAAATTCAAAACTCATCTAAATTTCATATTGCAATGTCAAATTTGTTCTGATATATTTTAAGTGAACATTGTAAACTAATTTAATATAAATGTAATGTCTACAGCAGGCAACCTGCAAGTTCCAATTGTTGGTTTTGTTGCTGTTAAAAGAAAAAGTCTTTCAAATCCTCTCTAATTGCAATTACAGAAAATTGCTGACATTTTTAATAGTAATAGCAATAGCACTTAGAACTTATATACAATTTTATAGTGCTTTACAGCCTCTCTAACCAGTTTTACAGAGTCGTTATATTGCCCCCAACAATTTTACCCATCTTAGAGGGATGGTCCTCATTTTACCCACCTAAAAAGGATGGAAGGCTGAGTCAACCTTGAGCCTGGTGGGATTTGATCTGCCAAATTGCAGGCAGAGGTAGTCAGCAGAAGTGGCCTGGAGTACTGCACTCTAACCACTGTGCCACCGATATAATAATACAGTATAAAATACAAAAACACACTCCATAAGAAATTTGAAAAAAAATGGAGTACCCCAGCCTTGCCCATCTTCCTTATGTAGCTTATTTAATCAAAGTTTTCAGCATCCTTAAAATTAAAAGTGGCCCATAGCATCCAAAAGGCAATCCAGTGCTGGTCCCCTAAAATCAATTTTGTCTGCTTTACATTTTGACCCCAGTCTATACTGTGTTTAAATCTTTTTTTCAGACATATATTTCCTATATTTTGTGAATGTAATGCAAAATGATTTTTCTTTTGATTTTTAAGAGCTTAAACCTCAATCATATCTCATACAATTCAAAAGAAATAGAATTTCATACACTTACCTGTAGTATAGTAAGGCACAGGAGGAATTATGACTGTTCTTTAAACAAAATTGTATGAACATATAAATATATTTAAAATCAAGCACAACTGTTTATTTGTTAAATTCATAATCCAAAGAGCTCAAGGTAGCTTGTATGATGATGTCACTTCATTTTTATCCCCACAAGAATAATCCTGGGTTGGGCGCAAAATCACCTAGTGAGTTTTCATGGTTGACAATGGACATGAATGAGAGTGTTTGAAGTAACCAACACTTCAGTCAGTATATCACATGATTCTCAATTTTTACAACTGTTATGATTCATTGCATAGTCAGCCAGATGTTTAGACTAGATTTTTATCCACCTATCAAGTCCTTCCCAAAGGACTTGGGACAGGCAGATGTTGATGTTTGATGGTGTTAAAAGTATTGTCACAGGATGTAAACTGTTCTGAGTAAAGCTGCCTTTTGCAATTGACTGATGGTAAAATTGTCAATGCTGATGGCATGTAAGAAAATCCAGGTATCTTGGGATTGCATCCAAGGTGCCTAACTTGGTATTACTTTTGCTTTCTTTTGCTTTAATCATTCCTTTTCTTGTTGGCTTGATCTGTAATAACAGATCATTATTTCTTTGTTTTCTATCTTTGTATATTTGTGACAAATAAATACCTTTTCTTTCAGTAGTTCTGCAGCTACTAGCCATGATTGTTTAGGTAAGAGTCCTAAGTCCCGTATTCCAAAACCTAACATAGTCTTTGTTAATCTAGGTGATGATTGAGCCTTTATAGTTTTCTATAATTTATGTCTCACCATATTTTTTATGGGAGAGGCACTCTTTGTCTGTATCTTCTAATGAGACCTATCCAGTGTGGTTGAATCTCTGGCATAGCTCTCATCTTCCTTAGAGTACATAAGCTCCACAATGACATTAAGGTAATATTTCACATTATTATTATGGCTCATTGCACAGCCAGATATTCAGATTGGATTTGATATTTTTGAAAATAGATTGCTTCCCAAGGACCTCAGATAGGCAGATGTGTATGTTTGATGGTATTGTGTAGTAGTTTTGAGAGAAAAGTCATCTCTTACATATTAACAGAGTTGGAAGAGATCTTGTAGGTCATCTAGTCCAATCCCTTGCCACAAAATATAGCATGAATATCCAGTCATATATTGATTATGTTATTAAATAATATAATATATGATAGAAATTGAAAGGTTGTATAGCCTTGGTGCAGCACAAGCTAGCTAATAAATTACATTGGCAATTTTGTTTGTTAAATATTTCTCTTTTTAAAAATAACTAGAATGTAAAAAACAATGATTCTTTGTGTTTCATCTATTTTATAGTAATAACTATCTTCCTTTTCTAGTGTCAGATATCAGCCACCCATTGCACACTGTTGTAAAAGCAATATTTTCCAATTATTGTCTAGTTTTCATCCCCCAATGCTTAATTATGAATAGGTGATAAAGAAAAAGGGGATAGCATTACTCGAGGATGTTGGTTTATCATTTCAACCAAGAATCCAGAAATTAGATTTGCAAACATCCATATTAAATTCTGCTGATACATTATATTTTTCTTATACATGACTATGTGAAAAACAAACAAAAATATAAAGAAAATGAACAACACCAGTTACAGAATCCACATGCAGAGCATATTGATACCATTCAGAGACGTCCCTGGTGGCTTTTTTAATCTCATGCTGGGTGGCATGTTTTAAGTTGAGGGCAAATTCTGTGCTAGAGGTCAGGATTTTAATTTCATATCATAGCTCAATTTCATGCCTGTTTTACTTTGCTGGATAAACTTTGGCTAACAACACTAAGTTGTTACTGTAAAACAAAAAATGCATTCCTTATGCACACACACACACACACACACACACAAACACTGCCCAGAATTCCTTGTATCTTTCTAGCTTGAGGTGTTAAAAATGTGGCCAGGTTTATCAAAAACACAGCTGTATTTCTAGGAGTTCCAGAGTGCTCAGACAATTACATTTCTTTATGAACTTGAAGGAATACTCCAAGAAAAACAGCTGTATTACTATAAAGCCTATGAAACCTCAGGAGACTCTGGGTGTATTCTTATACAATACTGTAATATATATTTGTATTTATTTATTTTTTCTGTAATATATTATGTACAAAAAGATATAATCACTTCCACATTATTGGACTATGCTATTTTTTAACATTTTTGATTGATAAGGCCACAATAAAGTGTGTCTTTTGATTATAATAGTGCCAAGAAACTTTAAAAAATTAATTATAACATACATGTTGCAATGATTATTAGACAAAAATAAAATAATTTAATTGGAATGGAAATATGAATATTGCAGATATGAAAAGATGTCTCAACTCTTTGGAATGTAAATAAAAAACAAAGTAAAAGGAAAAAAACCTCTAATTCTTTAAAGATATTATTAATACACATAGCAATTCTTCATGGCTAGACAATACTTTTGCTATCTTTTTAAACAATTCAGCTTAAGTAACCAATCACTTATTTTGAATAAGTGGTAGCTGCATCCTACCTAGAAGAGGGATATTGGCAAAGCCTTGAGACTAACTGCTGTGTTCTCGACACCCTATCGATCAGAGCAGCTTGCTTCCAGGTCCAATTCAAGGTGATGGTTTTGATCTTTAAACTATTCATGGAATGGTGAGAAGTTATTTGAATGGCCGCTTTCACATGATTATATCTGCTGGGTCCATCAGGTCTGTCAGAAGAGGTATGCTACAGGATTTGTGGGCAATAGAATTTCATCTGGAGGGGCCCAGGAGATGGAACTTTTCTGCTATGGCACCCACTTTGTGAAACATCATCCTCTCCAAAGTGAAAGTGGCCCTATCCTTATATCCTTCTGGAAGACCCTCAAAATATTTTCAGCAGGCTTGAGGATCTCACAGAAACTATGATTTAATAGAGTAGCTGTATTGTTCATAAAATCAAGAAAATTTTCTACTATATTGCTATTAAAAACCGAGCAAGTTCACAAAACACAACTAATAGGTCCCTAGACCATTGTTTTAAAAGTTAGATTTTTGATATCCAACATTTAGCAGACATATAATTAAGCTCTGCAGACTTAAAATTGTTTGGACAAACTATTTTAAACTTCACCTAAGCTAGCACCTGTGCTATTCACTAAACTATTCCAACTTTTTTTTTAGTTTTAAGTGCAAGCTTAAGGAAAAAAATATGACAATGCTTTAAGGAATCCATTCATTAAAATTAATACAGCTATTAAAGTGAGCAATTTTTTCAGGTTTTAATAGAATCCTAACAAAGTTGAGCTGCTTTAATAAAGGAAGAGAAATGCTGTGCTTTGCATGATCCAGAACAACAATTATTGAAGAAATAATTTTTGACCTCAAGTAGCTTTTTAAGAGCAGTCAGCAATAAACTAAAATAAAAGCAAACTAAATTTGTATTGCTTTAAACAGATTTTTTATAAGTTAACAGTTACTGATAACTGTTGCAATTCCAGCTAAAGCACCTAACTTTTAAATTGTAGCATTTTTTAAAGCAAACATTTCTTTCAGAATTAATGTATCCCAGAGTTGCTGTGTGATTAAGTTAATATTGATAAAGAACTTGATATGTCAGTAAAGGGGTGTAATAAAAGAGCACATTATTATTTCAAGAAATTAAATTAGCTACAATGTTTTGCATCACATAGCTGGATCCTGAGATATGTCTAAAGTCAAAAAGTGATCCTGGAACTCAGGAAGGGGAGAGTTGAAAGGTGATTCTTTTACTCCTGGAGCTGGCTGGGTTTCATAGGGTATTAAAAAACTATATGACAATAGCTTGTTATGAGCTTTCAGTCGCTTCTGCTTAGGTCTCAGCCAGGAATAGCATGATAAAAACTTCTCTAAAGGGTTCCATTGTGACTTGGATATCATTCAAGATATAGCAACTAATAGTATAGAGAACTTGTTCTTTTTCTTCTAGGTAATATAGTAAATATGTCTTGATACCCTTTTTGCTTCATAGGCAGAGATGGAGGCAGAGATCGATGAATGGAGAAAGACAATGCTTTAAGGAATCCATTCATTAAAATTAATACAGCTATTAAAATGAGCAACTTTTTTCAGGTTTTAATAGAACCTTAAGAAGGTTGGGCTGCTTTAAGAAGGAAGAGAAATGTGCTTGTGCATGATGCAGAAAATTACTGAAAAAATATTTTCTGGCCTCCAGTAGATTTTTAAAAGCAATCAGGAATAAATTAAAACAAAACAAATAGTATTGCTTCAAACAGATTTTTATAAGCTATCAGTTACTGATAATTGATATGTTCTACCTACAATATTTATTCCAAATAATGGACAAATATTTTAGTGATCTTTTTTTTAAGGTTCATAGAAATACTGTTTTTACACAAGTACTGTTCACTACTCAGTTATATTGGCAACTAAAGCTTCATTCATTAAAACTAGCCATAGATATATTTCTCTGTCCAAAAATGGGTGCAAGTATAAGTGAAAATATGTATTCTAGGTCTCTTGAGATTTAAAAGCAAAACTGTTTTTTGGACAGTATAGGAACATGTATGGGACACCTGCCTAAAGCTTTTTAAACCAAACAGATTGTGCAGCTGCTGTGGAAAGCCAGAATGTTATCTTGGAAAAAGCAGTGGCTGATTTAAACATTGTAATCAAGTGCTGCATTCACACCCTATGTGCAGTAAAACAGTTCCAAATCCAAAGTACTGTACAAACATAATAGCCAGAAGTTGCCTCTTACCTCAAATTAGCTTAATAATTATTAATTACAATTAATTGTATTGGTCTATTATCTATCTATCTATCTATCTATCTATCTATCTATCTATCTATCTATCTATCTATCTATCTATCTATCATCTATCATCTATCATCTATCTATCATATGCTATAAGCTCCTACCTTAGTGTGTCTTAAGCAGGATATTCACAACTGATTAGCTAAGATTCATGATAGTAATATTTATTTCCAGGTTCAGAAGAAGTTTGATTCTGAACAACAGCTGATCAGGAACAACAGATGAGTCATGTTTCCTAAGCTTACCAATGATACATGAGTATTGTGGGAACAAAGATTTTGGACTAAACAGACTTGAATTGATCCACTAGGGTTCTTATTTTACTAAGCCTCCATAACACCAGATAATTTTGTAAAATTTCAAAAACTTAAACTATTTTATATACAAAGTCTTTTCATAATATTGAATATTAGTGAAACCCAACTATTGCAACAATACCAGAAATCATGCTGGCATAAAGATGAATAAAGATCCCCTTCACTGTTCTTTATGTTTGTGGCTGGCAGGTGTTTTTCAGGATGGAAAATGACATAGTAAGTACCTTAAATCATGTCCTTAGGATCAATCATTTCAGTGACATAATAATTAGTACTAAATATAAAACAACCTATTATTTTTATTGCTCTTAGGTGTCACATTTCCATGAATATGCCACTTCCTCACTTAGAAGGTTGCTTTAATTAGTCAAATAACTAACTTTGATTATGAATGCTATTAACTTTCTGGTCTTGGTAAATCACTTATTTCATTTTTTAGCTTTTAAATTTGATGTAAATTCCTTAAACTGTTATGTTTGGAGCTCCAACAGTGTCTCTAGATTAAGTTGAAATTCAAAGTGGGAGGTACAGTAGATGAATCAGCTTGAGAGTTAATATGTGTGAATAAGTACAGAGACAACATATAGTGCACAGCCTGCTGTTTCACAGATAGTTGGTATGTATTTTGACCTCTTTATCTTTTATTATAGTACAATTAAAGGGTCTTTTCTTGGTATGTCCCTAACCAGAAGAATAACATGTGGGTATCAGTTTTTGGCAAGGTGCAATAGAGATCCAGTATTTCATATATATATATGGTTTTCATCATTATGTAGAAATGCAAACATCCAAACAAAAACAGAAGATAATTTATTAATTTTATATAACATTTTTATATAACAACTTTGTATCTAATTTCAATTTTGGCAGGCTCATTTTCTCATTTTGGAAATCCTTTTGTTAAAAAAAAATTGCAAATTCTGTAAATAAGCAAACAATCTAGGCACATAATCAGCTAGTATAATTCATTTAGATTACCAAAGTTTACTTTGATTGGAAAGGTGAATGACATAATGTCTTTCTCACATTCAAAAAGAGTCTATTCTTAAAATAATACTTATGTTCCAAAAAAAATCATACCTATCTCCAAGTGGTAAAAGCAATGTCAATTAGTAATAAATATATAGTAAATGATAAATACTATAGCTCAAAATTTCTGTGGTTTTATATTAGTAAAACCACTATGGTGGAATGTTTAAAATGACAAACTAGTAACTGGGGAAGCTAGGTTCAAGAGCATAGTTAGTTACACCAAACTAAGGCAGAGTGTATTCTAAGCAAGGAACGTCCAAGGAGAAAATCATACACTAACCAAAAATGGCAGGGCCAGGTGATATACAAAACTGGCACCAAATCCCACATTCACACTCACTGATTTTGTCATCTATAGTTACAGTTAGGAATCAAATGTCTGCAACAAGCAATCAAGAAATCAACTGTTATGGAAAACCATTGGTTTATTTTAATACAGCCAAACTATTTCAGCCTAACCTGCCTCACACATTTGCTTTTATGATGATAAAACAGATTCCCATGAAAATCACCTTGAAGTATTAAGAGAAAGATAAAATATAAAATAAATAAATGAATAAACAATATAATATGTTCTAAGCAGTTACATCGTGATAATTGGCAACTGATTTGACAAGTCATTGAATAAGAATGTAATCATCAAAAAAATTAACTGTGATTTTACAATATTTTAAGTGTTTAATTGAGCCTTTGTTTACACTAAATTCCCATTCACTCAGAAGTGCTTTCTATTTAGTTCAACAGATAATGGGACTTCAGAGAAAGTTAATGAATTTCTGATACTGGCTCTATTAATGAATAATGATTAGCCCATGATTAAACCTATTCTGGATCACATAGCACCTTGAACCAATAATAACCAAACACGCTATTCACACAACAAACTAGATTTAAATGGACTTGGTAGTTTTTAGCTCAGTTTTTGTGCAAATATGTACATTGTCTGCCTAATGATAAAACTAATATGAATTCTGTAGAATTTGGTATATTTCAGGAAGTGAAAGTAGACTTACTGTGACAAACATCAGTGTTGTTCTTTTATATTGAAAATAATTTGTACCTTCAATGCATTATGGAAGCAGGATTTGAATGACAGTTCTTTTATCAATACTAACAGAAAACCTTGCTGTGTTTTCAATTGTGTCTAGATCTGAAGGTCAAGGGAAAAATAATGAAGCTTCTCAGAAGACTTTCTATTAATCATGAAAAGTTAGTGTAATGTGGGATATAGAATACACACATGTATATCTCAGACATTTCTTTATGTGATCTATAGTTTTGCTTGTCACCCCAAATTTTCTTTTTCAAAATTTTCAAAATGCTTAAATAATAATCCTTCCTTCCTTCCTTCCTTCCTTCCTTCCTTCCTTCCTTCCTTCCTTCCTTCCTTCCTTCCTTCCTTCCTTCCTTCCTTCCTTCCTTCCTTCCTTCCTTCCTCCCTCCCTCCTTCCCTCCCTTCCTCCTTCTTAAAAGGCTTTAGCTATCAATAGTCTTAAATTACAAATGTTATGTATCTTATTCTGATTCTCCAGATGACTTGAAGTGTTAGAATAATTTCTCATGAATATAAATGAAGGCTGTACAAAACTTCAAAAGTGTATTTTAATTCAACGAAGAGTTGAAAGCATCCAATTTAAGCAGATCTATGAGCCGAAGCAGGAATCTCAGAAGAGACCAAGATATTTTAAAGTATGGTGGCTAGCCTGGCACATCAGTGAAATTTGCCAAGGAGCCAAGCTCTCCAATCATCAATGCTATTCTCCTGCATTAGTTTAGCACAACTGAGGTTCTTCACTTGACATTTTGGAGGCTTCCTAACATTGCCTTTGATCAACTTTTTTTCTGAATTTTGAATTCACTCAAACTGATGTATTGCACACAGTGAATTTCAAATTGTGAAGTCTGATTGAATCAAAGTTGATCTGACAGGCTTAGCATCTATGTCACATGTCATAGGAAGAATTTATTCTTATCATAACACATTTTAAATTTTGCAAAAAAATAGTTACCTTGGTTCTTCCGATATCAACTCAAACTCTTGTAATGTCAGATAAATAAGTATAAATAGATATGGGTGATAAAAGATGGATAGATAGATAAAAAGATGGGACCATTCTTCTATTTGTGGTGATTTTTATGATAAAGATGTGCTCTTTTGGCATAAATTTTTGGGGGAGATAAGTGCCATTACTAAACAAAGAATTTGATTTTCTCAAGAATTGGGTTTACTACATTCACAGGATCAAACCTAAAGCTTAAAAGTAAGAAATGTGTTATGTATTTAGTTTTAGTAGATAAAATAATAATTTGCCAGCATTGGAATAATCTAATGTGACAAATTAGATGTGGACTAACTCTTTAATTGCCACATTAGGGAAGGAAATCATAGATACAGTTAAAATAATGAGACATGGTGACTTGAACCACAATTCTATCAAATTTAGATAGATTTAATTATTTATGCTAATAACAGTAAACTATAATATTGTAAAAGTTTACAGAGATAGTAAATTTGTACATGTATAGCACATGTCTCTTTATCTACATTTTAGTAGATTTTCTTTTGTAATTTTGATATATTTTTCTCGATGTATCTTGGATATATGTTAGTTTAATTACTTGATGATAACTTGTTTGTTAAACTTATTTTAATAAAAACAATGAAAGAAGTTCTATAATTTGCTGACCACATTTTTAGAAAATGATTGCATATGATAACCTGTATTTGCAGCCATCTTAAAAATGTAACTTGTATCTTTCTAGTTATACAAAATGCTAAGTAATTAGAAAGGAGATGAAAATACGTTTTTCTAGAAAGCTACAGAACATATTCAATTTAGAATCATTTTTGTCTAGAACTGACAGATTCCAGTATTTTTCATATTCTCTCTCCCTCTCCCTCCTTTCTTCTCTCCCTCCCTCACTCTAAACCTGATTAATCTCTGCAGTGACATATTTCCACTACTTTGCCCATCTAGTTCATTCTTTCAAAGTAAAAGGCAAAGGGAGGAGAAAAGAAATGCATGCTCATTTATATTTTAGACTGCATTTCAATAGAAACACTTTACAAGTCTAAAAATGTATGGTTTAAATGTAGCTGTCTTCTGGGGTTGAAAATTGTTAACATCTGTCTCTTAGTATCATTTTTTTACAATAGTCTACTCTTGAGATATCTTGCTAATGACTGTAATTTTCTAGTCAGCTGCTATTTGTCAAGGTAGTTTAAAGGTCAGTTTTTGTGCTGTGAAGAAAATAGATCTGTATTCCTTTTGTTTTACAGAAAATGGGACTTGTATTAATGTTTGGACACACAAATATGACTATATTGCCTATGACACATAAGTAAGATCACTTTTTAACATTTTTATATTATGTTTCATTTATCCATGTTTGTTTCCTACTTTCTCCAATGCTTTTTTAACTAATGAAGATACTGGTTTTAACTTTGTTTTTCTGGATCTTAAGATGTTGAAGGATTAATATTTATTCATCTGTTATTTTTAAAATATTACACATGTATTAAACCAAAATTAATAGGTGTTCCTTAGCTTTAGGATTCTTCTTAATATTTGCAATTAAATGGAAGACAAGCAAGAGAAAAATCCAAGGCAGATTAAACTAGTGCATAACTTTTCTGACGTATTCACAGAATTTTAATATTCATTATCATAATGGTTAAACAAGATCTGCAGTAATGAAGATAATTTGTACAAATTAAATAAAATATCTATCTATCTATCTATCTATCTATCTATCTATCTATCTATCTATCTATCTATCTAATGTATATCACTTTACTACATTACATTATGGATACATTCATTTGTGCAAACTGAGGAACTTTACCACTTATTGGTCATGTTATTTTTGTGATATATTTATATCTTTTCGCTTTGGCAGTTTAATTCTGATCCTGTTGCTGTAATGGTGGACCAGATTTAAGTTTAATAGTGAGATATTCTGTCACCTAGAGAAGAAAAGCTAGAAAGAATGAATAAATTTGTATTCCTCAAAAAACTATTCTGATCATTTAATTTAGGAAATTATCTTCATGCTTCAAATGCAGACTTTGACAAAATATAATAATAATATTTGAAACAGCACAATGCTATGAAACCTTTGAGTAGTCAAAAGTTTATCTCAAAATATATCACTTATATGCTTTAATATGAACTTTTCTCATTCAATTTTTGTTCGTGAGAAAATTGATCAAAATTTTCTCATCAAAAATATTTTATTACCAAATAGAATGATAGGGAACCATCATTATCCTTAAAATGGGAATTGAGAAGAGAATATCTGTACAATCATTTTAATCAACTACAAAATAGGACTACACTTACTTACATATTTACTTCGTTTGTTTGTTTGTTTAACTTTTATGCCACCCATCTCCCCCACAAGATGATTCAAAAAGGCTTCCTACTCATGGTCATTCATTTATGTATTCATTGAATCAATTTTCATATGTGTACCACATGTTTTTTTCTATGGGTTATATTATATGATATTTACCATTCTGTCACGAGAATGGAAACATGGAACAAATTGCTTCTTTTCCCCCTGTCTTATTATATTAATTTATGATTCAGATATCTCCATCTACTGCTAAAGGACCATGCTGATACTTATAGTATTGGATGTATTAAAAGTTGTGCTAACAGGACATTTCAAAGTATGGGACAATGACTAAAAATGCCCGTTTCCAAGATTGCATCAGATCACAAACTTGTATAGATGGGACTGGAGGAAATGGATTCCTCTCATTATTGGTAGAACATTTAATATTTATTTATTTATTTATTTATTTATTCAAACAATTATTAGATAACAGGTATAAGTATAAACATGGTTATAAATACATGAAATGGATATGAATAAGAAAAAAAGAAACAATAGGACAGGGACGGTAGGCACGTTTTAGAATATGGAAGGAGGCAGTCCATTGATAATTCCATAAGGGGCCAAGGAGGGTTTCATAAGTAACAACCATTTTCTGGTGACAAAGTCTGCATGAGGATAATGGGAACTGGCCCTGGACCTGTCTGGACATGAGGCAAGATCAGTGGTAGTATTCAGCAGGTTCTGACCAGTTTTGGAGAACCGGTAGTGGACATTTTGAGTAGTTCAGAGAACTGGCAAATATCGTCTCTGACTGGAAATTTTATAATATCCTTTGCCTGCCACACCCACCAAGCCACACCCACAGAATCTGTAGTAAAAAAAATTGAATCCCACCACTTGGCAAGATCAATGGATGAGACCCCAGAAGCAGTCACCAGTCCCAAACAGTGATAGCCAGCTAGTGCAAGCTATTTTGCCACTGTAGCAGACTGTGGATAAGTTCATAAGCACAAAACCAAACAAAATCAACCTAAAAATTAGGTTGTCAGGACTACTCTGTAAACATAGCATTGTAACGCTCCTGACAAATGTATGTCTTATAAAATAAATAAACCACTACTTGGAAGCTAACTGGTAACCAATGCAGCTCTCAGAATAATAGTCATTATGTAAGTATGTCAGGATATGGCCATCATTTTTTTAGGCTGCCACATTTTGTGCCAAATATAGCTTCTTAACTCTTTCTAAGATGAGTGATTGTGAACAGGGCCTTCCAGTTATTGAGTAGCAAGTCTAGAAAGTTTTCCAGACACAAGAAAATACCTGAATTGTAATTTTGATGTGTATGATTAAATATTTAGGAATAGGATATTCAGCAAAATTCTGTAAAATTCCACTCCCATTCTGGACCAAGCCAAATCTCCTTTTCCATCATGCTATTCTGGGAGTAGCTCAGCAGTTTCCAGTACTAAATCCTATGAAGTAGGAGGAATATTGAATAACTGGGAGAGTTTTGTCCATTTTTAATGGACATATGAATATGAGAGAAGGTAGGGGAACTGAAATATATTTTCTTATCTTTGCAAAACAGAAGCAACAGAGCAACGGGATCCGTGTTTGGTTAGTTTGTAGAAAGAGTGAGTGGTGAATGGCTGGCATTCTATATGCTTAGTTATTGCCTAGCTGAGAGTTGTGGGTATTCTCTGTGAGCTCTATGCTTGCAAACATAGATGATAGCATACTGCAAGTGTCTGCAATCTTCAGATTGAGATGGAGAATTTGTGGATCAGGTTTAAAGCATATCTGGTTTAGCAATGGACATTATAATGATATAGCAAGTATCTTTATTTAGTCTCCAGAACAGTCTTTTATAGCATTCAGTATTTTTTTCTGTGCCTTTTATTTCAAATTAATAGTGGAGTCATTGTTCAAGCCTACATACCCACTACATTAAAAAAGATAATACAAAGCTGAGATCTCATTATTGCCTAGATATTATTTGGACCATTTATTCACAGTGGGCTAATGCATGCTACAAGATTGTTAATGTCACATGTGTCACTGCTTTTGACAGGTTTAATTAGGCAAAGGTTATCAATTCTACAGAGGGTGAGGATGGTCCAAAATGAAAAATGGTTGCAATAGATACTTTATAACTCTGCATACAAAAAAAGAGTGTCTCTGAACAGATAAACATAAAAGAATGAATCATGTTTTTTAAAGGAAATGTGGAGAACATTTTCTCCCAGAAATGCATTTGGCAGCAGCATATGTGGATGAATAGGACAAGATGTTCTCCATATTATCAAATTTAAATTTAGAAAACAATTATTGCATATCCTAAATATGGAAGAGCAGAGGTGGAACCAATTAATAAAAGCTTTTAGAAAGCACTAGTCATTTTATCAGCATGCCCCATTTACAGGATAAAGTGTACCCATATAATGACCTAAATTGAGCCAGTAATAAGAAGCAACAAACAAATAACATAAATTGTGGTCCACACAGTACATTTTCTGAGCCCCCTAATTCAATGGGGAGATATTTTCATAGAAAATATGAAATTTATTTGAAAGATAATGGAGAAGCACCAAAGAATTTAATATGCCTTCTTTTTTTTCAGCTTGGTCTCCTTCATATAGAACATACTGGGCATATTATAGCAATGGAAGTTTACAATTCACTTTGATGTATCAATTCTTGCCTTTGAGACAACCAAACCTGATTCATTTTGTTGAAATAAAGAGGTCCCCTGATGCTATCTAACTAGCCTTAAACTATTCCATGCCAGAGATGTAGAAGAACATTCCTCTTACTTGGCTGAAGACTTTCCAGGCTAAGAACCACTAGCCTCCAAAGGGTACACTTAGAAGAGCCAATTTGCTTTTCCTCAGTGTATTCTGTGGCAATCCTAAAGTATTTGATGAAGCTTTGCTGACTAAAAAATTTCAATAGGTTTTCCTCTCAACCTTCTCTCTCCCACTGGCACTGGCTGAAGTGGTTTTAGTCCTAGACAGATAGACAGACAGACAGACAGACAGACAGACAATGCAGTAGAATTTAACCCCTCCTTTCTCATTGAAGCTCTAGACTGGGGGAAAAAGCCTATATGTAAAAATGCAAGTAGGGTAGATTATACTCCAAAACCATTAATCGAGAAGTCACCCTATGATGCACTGATTGTTAGTGATTATTAAATACTCACAAACTATTAGCTTGTGTTGTTTTCCAGCTTTTTCATTTGTGATTTAATACCATAAAGGATATTAGTTGCATATTTCAGTAATAAGCCTAATGTATACTAGAATTCAAATCTTCTTTTCATCATCCTGAATGCATTATTTTTAACATTAGGGAGGGGAAACATCTTTAGCAACTTTAGAAACATTTTGAAATTGGTTTGATTATAACTGTACTCTTTCTCCCTTTTATTTATCCTTTTTCTTGTCATAGAAAAATTGCTGGTCTTTTAGACATGGAAACTCCTATAGCATCTCTTATAGATTTTTTGGTAGCCTCTTCATATTTACACCTCCTAAAAAATCTTATAACTGAACCAGCTGCAGTAGTTTATCAGAGATTTAAAATGAGTTGTTAAGGTGGAAGAAGAGCAATCCTGGTAATGTGATTATCAGCTCTGTGATGACACTGACACCAGTGGTGCTGTCTGACATTAGTCAGGTTGGCTGTCATAGCAACTATTCTGGAAGCAACATAACATTTATCCATCTATGTGTGAAATTAAACTAAACACAAATTAATGGAAGAGAAATTGATGTAATATAATCCTGGATGGGCTATAAATTCTTTGAAAAAATTGTATTAATTAAGGTGAATGGTTAGTTAATGGTTAGCTTGTTTTGTGTGGAATTTAAATAAACTATAATGGCATGCAGTCATATGAATAAACATGTGCACATTTTATACTGATTTACCTGTTTGAACATTCTATGTACATTGATTGTTCATTTAGTACTAAGTTTTATCTCTTGATTGGATAAAACATGCTTGTGATGTGGGTTGTTCCTCTAGGAAAAGGTTGAATAATGCAATATGAATATACTGTCTCCTCAGTAAAAATATTGAAGTAGACAAAATCCTTTTGGTGGATTATTTCTTATCTTTCTTAAGCAGGATACAAAAATACAATTTCAACAAGAAATCAAATATGATTTGGGATTCCATTTCTCAATGGATATAAAAGTCAAGACTTAAAAAACCACAGAATTTTAATTTTAACTTTACTTTTAGTTTGTCCCAATGTTTGCATTTCTTCTTTCTCTTTTATTTTTAAGAAATAAGACCCTGTTTTCTTTTCTCTTTTTTTTTTGCTGTCTTCTCCAGATAACATACTTAGAAGAAATTTTTAGAAAGATATTGTAATATATTCATTACTGAATATTTTTATTTATTTGATTTATTTGATTTGTCAGTCGCTTACAAGATAATAGGTATAAATATATACATAGGTATGAATACATGAAATGGGTACATATAAGAAAAATAAAAGAAACAATAGGACAGGGATGGTAGGCATGTTGGTGCGCTTATGCACGCCCCTACAGACCTCTTAGGAAAGAGGTGAGGTCAATAGTAGACAGTCTAAGGTTAAAGTTTTTGGGGTTTGGGGAAGAAACCACAGAGTCAGGTAGAGTATTCCAGACATTGACCACTCTGTTGCTGAAGTCGTGTTTCCTGTAATCAAGTTTGGTGTGGTTAATCTTGAATTTATATCTATTGTGTGCCCTTGTGTTGTTATGGTTGAAGCTGAAGTATTCATTGACAGGTAAGTCATTACAATGTATGATTTTATATACCATACTTAGATCAGACTGAAGATGGCGTAATTAAAGGTTTCTAGATCTAGAATTTCAAGTCTGGTGGCATAAGGTATTCTACGAGTAGAAGAGTGGAGAACTCTTCTTGTGAAATATTTCTGGACTTTCTCCACTGTGTTAATATCAGATACTTAATGTGGGTTCCAGACTGAGGAGCTGTATTTGAATATTGGTCTAGCAAATGTTTTGTATGTTCTAGTTAATAGTGTGATATTACCAGAGAAAGAGCTATGTAGGAGTAGGTTAACAACTCTTTGTGCCTTTTTGGCTATGTAGTTACAGTGGGCTCTAACACTTAGATCATTAGAGATGAGTATTCCAAGGTCCTTTACAGAGCTTGAATCATCAACACGGTCTTGAATATTCAGCTTGCATTTTATTTTCTGATTTTTTTTGCCTATATGTAAGACTGAGCATTTATTTATTGACATTTGAAGTTGCCATTTGTTTGACCATTCTGATCCATAGTCAAGATCTTTTTGAAGAGTAGCAGTATTGTCTGTGGTATTTATTTATTTATTTATTTACTGCCCGCTCTCCCAACAGGACTCCGGGAGGTGTACAGCCAAGTAAAAACAACACACTGAGAAATACAATTTTAAAATAGAATTAAAAATAGATTAAATTAGTGGCTAAATACAATGAGAATAAAACTGAACAAGGAAAAATTTAAAAACTACAACCGTTAAAAACCAATTTAAAACCCTACCAGTAACTCTTGTTGGAAAAGGTGGGTTGAACAGCTTTACATCATCAGCGAAGAGAATATAATGAAATGACTACTAAAGTTATTTTACAAAGCCTTTGCTGTCCTTCAGTGACTGAAAATTTAAAGTTCTCAAAACAAAATGTAATGAGATGTACTTCCAATGAAGAGTTTAACTGAGCTTCATGTCTGGGTCACTGTGGAGACACCCAGGTTTCATACTGCTCAAGAAAGCGACATGCATGAAAGAGCATTGATCAATATCTCAAAATAATGAAGAGCAGCAAGATATTGGAGATAAGAGAAGCCTTTCTCAGCAGTTCCTTGAATATGATGAATGATCCTACAGCAGATCTTGCCTTATGTCATTAACATATGCAAGAGTTACTGTTCAGAGGCTGTCCCAAGGATAAAATGAATCTGTAATATTGCTTGGAGTTTGAATAGCACAGATCTCTACATAGAGACTCATTGAGTGTAAAAGCAACATTTTGCAAATCAGACATTAGCATATTGATTGCTATGCCTTAAAGGGGACACTAAATATGCTGATTACTTTTTTAAAAAAATCTACAGAACTGTCTGACTGATTCTACAGCCTTGATTTTGGTGTAAATGTTAACCCAAGGGCAATTGCCACCTGTTACAATTTATGCCAAAACAGGTTTTCAATAGTTTTTCACAGTCCCTTACCTCTCTATTAGACTATAAGCTATATCCACATGTCCTACATGCATATAATGAGAATCACAGTTATGTTTTACAATACCTGAAATTGTTACATTGTTTTCTCTGTCTGTCTCTGTCCCTGCCTCCCTCTCTCTTTCTCCCCCCCCCCCCCTCTCTCTCTCTCTCTCTATATATATATATATATATATATATACTTTGTATTACAACACCCTGTTAAGCCCCAATTAAGGGAGAAAGCATACTGCTTTCTTTTCTGTCTTTCGGCTCATCACCAGAGACCATACCGACAGAAAGCTATTTGTTTCGTTGCCTTTTGTTTACATGTGTGTAAGGTTTTTAAGCTGATAATTTTTAAATAATAAATAAGGGAGACTAGTATAGATCTATTTCGAGCTAGTTAGCTCTCTTCAGCTAGCCATACCCTTACTGGGATTCGAACCAGGGAAGTATTACATGTGAGGCAGTTGTAATTGCCACTACACCACTGGCTCTCTCCTTATCAGCTCAGGCAGGGGAATAAGTATATACTTTGTATTACAACACCCTGTTAAGCCCCAATTAAGGGAGAAAGCATACTGCTTTCTTTTCTGTCTTTCGGCTCATCACCAGAGACCATACCGACAGAAAGCTATTTGTTTCGTTGCCTTTTGTTTACATGTGTGTAAGGTTTTTAAGCTGATAATTTTTAAATAATAAATAAGGGAGACTAGTATAGATCTATTTCGAGCTAGTTAGCTCTCTTCAGCTAGCCATACCCTTACTGGGATTCGAACCAGGGAAGTATTACATGTGAGGCAGTTGTAATTGCCACTACACCACTGGCTCTCTCCTTATCAGCTCAGGCAGGGGAATAAGTATATACTTTGTATTACAACACCCTGTTAAGCCCCAATTAAGGGAGAAAGCATACTGCTTTCTTTTCTGTCTTTCGGCTCATCACCAGAGACCATACCGACAGAAAGCTATTTGTTTCGTTGCCTTTTGTTTACATGTGTGTAAGGTTTTTAAGCTGATAATTTTTAAATAATAAATAAGGGAGACTAGTATAGATCTATTTCGAGCTAGTTAGCTCTCTTCAGCTAGCCATACCCTTACTGGGATTCGAACCAGGGAAGTATTACATGTGAGGCAGTTGTAATTGCCACTACACCACTGGCTCTCTCCTTATCAGCTCAGGCAGGGGAATAAGTATATACTTTGTATTACAACACCCTGTTAAGCCCCAATTAAGGGAGAAAGCATACTGCTTTCTTTTCTGTCTTTCGGCTCATCACCAGAGACCATACCGACAGAAAGCTATTTGTTTCGTTGCCTTTTGTTTACATGTGTGTAAGGTTTTTAAGCTGATAATTTTTAAATAATAAATAAGGGAGACTAGTATAGATCTATTTCGAGCTAGTTAGCTCTCTTCAGCTAGCCATACCCTTACTGGGATTCGAACCAGGGAAGTATTACATGTGAGGCAGTTGTAATTGCCACTACACCACTGGCTCTCTCCTTATCAGCTCAGGCAGGGGAATAAGTATATACTTTGTATTACAACACCCTGTTAAGCCCCAATTAAGGGAGAAAGCATACTGCTTTCTTTTCTGTCTTTCGGCTCATCACCAGAGACCATACCGACAGAAAGCTATTTGTTTCGTTGCCTTTTGTTTACATGTGTGTAAGGTTTTTAAGCTGATAATTTTTAAATAATAAATAAGGGAGACTAGTATAGATCTATTTCGAGCTAGTTAGCTCTCTTCAGCTAGCCATACCCTTACTGGGATTCGAACCAGGGAAGTATTACATGTGAGGCAGTTGTAATTGCCACTACACCACTGGCTCTCTCCTTATCAGCTCAGGCAGGGGAATAAGTATATACTTTGTATTACAACACCCTGTTAAGCCCCAATTAAGGGAGAAAGCATACTGCTTTCTTTTCTGTCTTTCGGCTCATCACCAGAGACCATACCGACAGAAAGCTATTTGTTTCGTTGCCTTTTGTTTACATGTGTGTAAGGTTTTTAAGCTGATAATTTTTAAATAATAAATAAGGGAGACTAGTATAGATCTATTTCGAGCTAGTTAGCTCTCTTCAGCTAGCCATACCCTTACTGGGATTCGAACCAGGGAAGTATTACATGTGAGGCAGTTGTAATTGCCACTACACCACTGGCTCTCTCCTTATCAGCTCAGGCAGGGGAATAAGTATATACTTTGTATTACAACACCCTGTTAAGCCCCAATTAAGGGAGAAAGCATACTGCTTTCTTTTCTGTCTTTCGGCTCATCACCAGAGACCATACCGACAGAAAGCTATTTGTTTCGTTGCCTTTTGTTTACATGTGTGTAAGGTTTTTAAGCTGATAATTTTTAAATAATAAATAAGGGAGACTAGTATAGATCTATTTCGAGCTAGTTAGCTCTCTTCAGCTAGCCATACCCTTACTGGGATTCGAACCAGGGAAGTATTACATGTGAGGCAGTTGTAATTGCCACTACACCACTGGCTCTCTCCTTATCAGCTCAGGCAGGGGAATAAGTATATACTTTGTATTACAACACCCTGTTAAGCCCCAATTAAGGGAGAAAGCATACTGCTTTCTTTTCTGTCTTTCGGCTCATCACCAGAGACCATACCGACAGAAAGCTATTTGTTTCGTTGCCTTTTGTTTACATGTGTGTAAGGTTTTTAAGCTGATAATTTTTAAATAATAAATAAGGGAGACTAGTATAGATCTATTTCGAGCTAGTTAGCTCTCTTCAGCTAGCCATACCCTTACTGGGATTCGAACCAGGGAAGTATTACATGTGAGGCAGTTGTAATTGCCACTACACCACTGGCTCTCTCCTTATCAGCTCAGGCAGGGGAATAAGTATATACTTTGTATTACAACACCCTGTTAAGCCCCAATTAAGGGAGAAAGCATACTGCTAGCTGAAGAGAGCTAACTAGCTCGAAATAGATCTATACTAGTCTCCCTTATTTATTATTTAAAAATTATCAGCTTAAAAACCTTACACACATGTAAACAAAAGGCAACGAAACAAATAGCTTTCTGTCGGTATGGTCTCTGGTGATGAGCCGAAAGACAGAAAAGAAAGCAGTATGCTTTCTCCCTTAATTGGGGCTTAACAGGGTGTTGTAATACAAAGTATATACTTATTCCCCTGCCTGAGCTGATAAGGAGAGAGCCAGTGGTGTAGTGGCAATTACAACTGCCTCACATGTAATACTTCCCTGGTTCGAATCCCAGTAAGGGTATGGCTAGCTGAAGAGAGCTAACTAGCTCGAAATAGATCTATACTAGTCTCCCTTATTTATTATTTAAAAATTATCAGCTTAAAAACCTTACACACATGTAAACAAAAGGCAACGAAACAAATAGCTTTCTGTCGGTATGGTCTCTGGTGATGAGCCGAAAGACAGAAAAGAAAGCAGTATGCTTTCTCCCTTAATTGGGGCTTAACAGGGTGTTGTAATACAAAGTATATACTTATTCCCCTGCCTGAGCTGATAAGGAGAGAGCCAG
Source organism: Bungarus multicinctus (assembly GCA_023653725.1). Classification (NCBI taxonomy): domain Eukaryota; kingdom Metazoa; phylum Chordata; class Lepidosauria; order Squamata; family Elapidae; genus Bungarus; species Bungarus multicinctus. The sequence goes on from CM042844.1 coordinate 37,363,955, forward strand.
TGGTGTAGTGGCAATTACAACTGCCTCACATGTAATACTTCCCTGGTTCGAATCCCAGTAAGGGTATGGCTAGCTGAAGAGAGCTAACTAGCTCGAAATAGATCTATACTAGTCTCCCTTATTTATTATTTAAAAATTATCAGCTTAAAAACCTTACACATATATATATATATATATATATATATAGAGAGAGAGAGAGAGAGAGAGAGAGCAGACCCACACCCACGAGGGCCACACAAGAAGCTACCACCACACTTCCATGTAGAAAGCAGACTCACACTCACACAGAAGATGAGACATGACCAAGGACCAGAAGCCGTATCGCAGCTGCATCACTACTTGCTTCAACCCCCCCCAACCCATACATGAAGCGAACTGATGCCCACCATGAAGATGTGGCACGACCACGAACGCGAAGCCAAACAACAGAATTACAGCTCACCAGCTCAAATCCCTCAGCAACTAAGACTAACCTGAGTATAACCAAACCCCCACTGGAACAGAACACACCCCCAGCCAATCAGAACACAGCCAAACCCTCAACCAATGAGAACACCCCCCCACCCAATCAGAACACAGCCAAGCCCCCACCCAATCAAGTCATACCCCACTAGCAGTTAAAAGGAAGAAGCAACTGCAAGCTCACATTACTCCAAAAACACAAGCCTGAAGATGATGAATGAGACTTCATCGAAACGTCGCCTAGATATTTCCAACTCTACACAGGAGAAAACCCGAAGAACCAAAGATCCATATGGATCTTTGGTTCTTTGGGTTTTCTCCCGCGTAGAATTGGAAATATCTAGGCGACGTTTCGACCCTATCCCAGGTGGCCGCCAAGTCCCCCACCGAGTCATGTGTGCGAGTCTCGGGGAATGGCTCAAGCTCCATCAGGAACCTATCTGGGTCCATCAGGCGCCTGGGGCAGAACCATTTCATCGGTCCTACCTCCTCGTGATGAGGGAGTGCGGAATGGAAGTCCAGCCTAAGGAACGAATGATCCGACCATGACAGGGGCTCTATAGAGATATCCCTTATACCCAGATCATCCTGCCACTGCGGAGGTCAACTCCGAGGCCCTTGGGGTGCCTCAGGGGTCTGTGCTCTCGCCCCTGCTGTTCAACATTTATGTGAAGCCTCTGGGTGAGATCATCCGTGGCTTTGGGGTAGAGTTCCATCAGTACACTGATGACACTCAGCTGTACATTTCTACCCCAGGCCACCCCGACGAAGCCATTGAAGTGATGACCCAGTGCCTGGAAGCCGTGCAGACTTAGATGGGTATTAATAGGCTTCAGCTCAACCCAATCAAAACTGAGTGGCTGTGGTTTCCTGCGCCCAGATGCAGCCAGCTTACTCCATCGCTGGCCATGGGGGGAGAAATTTTGGCCCCCATGGAAAGGGCGCACAATCTGGGTGTCCTCCTGGATGTACGGCTGTCTTTAGAAGATCATTTGGCGGCCGTCGGATCTACCAGTTGCGGCCCTTTCTGGATCGGGGCACTCTTTGCACAGTCACTTCTGCTCTCATCATCTCTCACTTAGACTATTGTAATGCTCTCTACATGGGGCTCCCCTTGAAGAGCATCTGGAGGCTCCAGCTGGTGCAAAATGCGGCCAAGCGGGTAATCTTGGGGGCTCCTCGGAGGTCCCATGTTACACCGCTCCTGCGCAAGCTGCATTGGCTTCTGGTGGTCTTCCGAGTGTGATTCAATGTGTTGGTGGTCACCTTGAAAGCGCTCCATGGCTTGGGACCTGGGTACTTATAGGACCACCTGCTGCCACCATGCCTCCCACCGCCCAGTGCGCTCCCACAGGGTGGGCCTCCTTGGGGTGCCATCAGCCAGACGATGCCGACTGACGGCCCCGAGGTTGCGGGCCTTCTCTATGTGGGCTCCCTCCCTCTGGAATGAGTTACCCCCAGGCCATCACTGACCTGCAGACCTTCCGACGTGCATTAAAGACCCACCTTTTCTAACAGGCTGGTCTGGCCTAGTGCTAATTACTAGGCTTTTAAATTTTGAAAATTTTTAACTTTCTTACCTTTTTTACTCTGCTTTTATAATATCATTCCAGCCACTCATTTAATTTCTTTTAAATCTCTTTTAAATTTTTTACTATTTATGTTGTTTTATTTTGGCTGTACACCGCCCTGAGTCCCTTTTTTGGGAGAGTAGGTGGTATAAAAGTGTAATAAAATTAAAGAAATAAATAAATATTTGCAACTGAAATACAAGAATTAGCACTAGAGGTATATAAATTATAATGCAGAAGTGATATACTCAAGCACTGCTGGATAAAATATAATACATAAAGTATTTTTGCATCTTTACTTTTACTTATGTTATTCATGAACTTGTCACCCCTCCCTGACAGGAAAAACCTCTCCCAAAGGCAAGTTTCAGCAGTTGTCTTAAAATGGCCACCACGAAGACGAAGAACACTTCAGGAAACTAAGACTGTGCTGGAATGGAGAGCCAGCAAGCAGAGTGTAAACCAGGCAACTTATTTTGAATACCTAGAAGCAAAGAAAAAAGATAGAAATAAAAATATTTGTAAACGAGCATTATTTTGTGATTATGACATCATACAAATAACATGTCTTATATATTGTTGTCAGAGGTCATGTTGCAAATGTGTAATTGTGGCCTTTGCATGAAGACATAATTATTCTTATATTGGCATTTTGATATATGTAATCTTGGCTTTTTACAGACAACGTTGAAGAAAAAGGATCCATAATTCATCAATTTCCAAAAAATGTTTATTTGTAATATCTAGTTTTATAGTAATGCAAGCTTGTTTGTCTTTAAAGAAATTCTTAAAAAGCTGGTTGTAAACAATATAAATATTGGATTTTCCCACCCACATTTTAACATGATTTTAAAAAGCATTTCCTGGTAAATAAATTTTGTTTGTACAACAATTTATCTGTTACTATTACATATTCAACAATAGAGCTTTTTGTGTAATTAAATTAATAGCTGTGCCAGGAAAAGAGCTGTACTATTTGCATGAAAATGGTGGAATGGCTTGAAGACTGTCTTGACTTACAAAGAAAGTGATAACCTTTTTATTACAATTTGTTAATTAAAACTATTTTCTAAAATCATTATACTATAAGTTTAATCAAATCCCTTTGTTATGATTGATAACCAGTTTCCAGACATACAGTGTTTCTATTGATACAGATTGATATTTGATTTTCCAAATTATAAATGGTAGGAATATAAATTTGTTTAGAAATTGTTCCATGTTCAGATATAGAAGGATGAGTTGTGGAAAGTGTCAATATACAACCCAAGATTCTAGGTTATTCTGTACTGTTTTCAGAATGAAAAAGAGAAAGATTATTTTTTATTTAAAAAATAAATTTTTTTAAAAAGGAGACTTTTCATAGGCATAGGGTGACACTGTAGCATAGGCTACAGTGAGTAGTACACTCTATACAAATATTATCTCATGTTCATATATTTATATAGATTAATATATATTAACAAATACTAATTAATAAAGAGGCATGGTGGCACAGTGGTTAGAATGCAGTACTGCAAACTAATTTCAGATAATCAGAGTTGGAAGGGACCTTGCAGGTCATTTAGTCCAACCTCCTGCCCAAGCGGGAAACCCTACACCATTTCTGACAAATGGCAGTCCAATCTCTTCTTGAAAGTCTCAAGTGATGGAGCTCCCACAACTTCCGAGGGCAAGCTGTTCCATTAGTTGATTGTTCTCACTGTCAGAAAGTTTCTCCTTATTTCCAGGTTAAATCTCTCCTTCTTGACATTCCATCCATTATTCCTTGTCTGGCCTACAAGTGCTTTAGAAAATAGCTTGACCCCCTCCTCTCTGTGGCAGCCCCTCAAATATTGAAAGACTGCTATCATGTCTCCCCTGGTCCTTCTCTTTACCACACTAGCCAAGCCCAGTTTCTGCAACTGTTCATATATGTTTTAGCCTCCAGTCCCCTAATCATCCTGGTTGCTCTTCTCTGTACTTTTTCTAGAGTCTCAACATCTTTTTTATAATGTGTTGAACAAAACTGGATGCAGGTGTGGTCTAACTAAGGCTTTATAGAGTGGTATTAGTACTTCCCTTGATCTCGATTGTAATCCCTCTGTTAATATAATTTAGGATTGTATTAGCTTTTTTGGCTGCTGCTGCACACTGTTGGTTCATATTTAGCTGATTGTCCACTAAAACCTCAAGATCCCTCTCACAGTTACTGCTATTGAGCCTGGTTTCACCCAATCTATATGTGTACTTTTGGTTTTTCTTGCCTAAGTGTAGGACTTTACTTTTCTCTACATTGAATTTCATTTTGTTAGATATGGCACAGTGTTCTAGTCTGTTAAGATCCATTTGGATGTTGAACCTATCTTCTTGGGTGTTAGCTATTCCTGCCAGCTTAGTATAATCTGCAAATTTGGTAAGTTCCCCTTCTATTCCCTCATCTAAGTCGTTAATGAAGATATTGAAGAGTACTGGGCCTAAGACGGAACCTTGTGGCAGCCCACTGCTTACTTTCCTCCATGTAGATTTAGACTCATTAAGGACTACTCATTGAGTATGGTTTGCCAGCCAGTTGCGAGTCCAACTAGTGGTGGTGCTATCTATTCCACTTTTTTCTAACTTACTAAGAAGTAGGTTGTGGTCTACTTTGTCGAATGCCTGGCTGAAATATAAATATGTCCACAGTATTTTACTGGTCTACTAATTTAGTCACTGTGTTGAAGAACGAAATAAGATTGGTTTGGCATGATCTTTTTTTAACAAACCCATGCTGATTTCTGCTCACTGCCCGCTGACTGCAATTTGGCAGTTTGAATTTCACCAGACTCAAGCTTGACTCAGCCTTCCATCCTCCCAAGGCTGGTAAAATGAGGACCCAGATTGTTGAGGACAATATGCTGACTCTGTAAACCTCTTAGAGAGGGCTGTAAAGCACCGTGAAGTGGTATATAGCTCTAAGTGCTATTGCTATTAATATTTTATTTATTTACTTGTCAAATTTATATAGCTTCTCACACCACACAAAGTGACTGTGGGTAGTATACAATTCAGACAACTGTTAAAATAGAATGTAACATATATACTAATGGAGGAAGAAAAAGGAGGAGGAGGAGGAGAAATTGTTTCACTTTGCCAACTCTTGCTTCTTTCTAATCCTTCTTTTCTTTAACTTTTAAAATAGTTTTCCCTCATTGTCTAATTTCTTTGTTTCCCCAAGGAACTATAGAAAAAGGAAGATGGCATGACCATGCTCTTTAACTTTTGTTTAAGTCTTATATGGTGAGAACAGAACACCTAATCAGAAAGGTCTTTCATCTGTGTTCTTATGGAAGATTCTATTGAGGAAGAAAGGTGAATATGCCTTTACTCAGATGAGTCTGGATCTACTTACTAGTCACATATATTAGAGCTTCATCAAATACAATGTCAGTTGGGATATATCTTCGAACTAATGTTTAATGCAAGCCACATTCAATATCTTTATTAGTATATTTCTTTTTTGTACTTGACAAAAAAAATCTCATTTCATTACCAAGGGAAAACATGTCCTTCATGTTGTGATCATTGCTAGCAGTAAAAATTATCTTGAACTGGTCTTTTCTGATACTGACAGTGACAGCAGGCATCAGGCATCAGGCACAGATTGTCTGTGGAAATGAGTTGCTTTGGGTATAGCAAAAGAACAAAAATCTGCATTGCCACAATTGTTTTTTTGGCAGACAAGACTGATCAGCATGCTGCCCTTTATCTTCCTACCAGAGGAGTCACTGCAATATGAAATAACATTATTGCACATTTTTGAAAGAGATGTCAACATTTCTTTCATAAGTTTTTTCACTTTTTTAAAACAAAAAACACCCTTTAACATACTTTGCTATCCTTAGCAATCTGTCAATATTCATTTGATATGTCACTTCAAAACACTTATAACTGTATATTAAAAATCTTTATCTAGGTCCATGTTCCAATATTTTTGAACCTGTGTATTTAATGGTTATAGAAAATGGAATGAAAATGATCATATTTTCCCCCAGGCAGCAATCATCAGAAAAATAGCCTTATTGATATAAACAAAACAAATAAAGGAACAAACAATTTATATTTATATCCCTGCATTTCTCAGTTCTGAGAATCCTAGAAAGCAGGGAGCAGTTTTAGGACAACCAAATTAACATGTCCCCAAGATATCTGTGTTTTGCTTTTCCTTGACCATATCTAGGAACATAATTTGGGGATAATTTGTTCCACTGTTGAATGACTCTTTCTGTCTCTTGACAATTTTCCACCAGAACCCCATTGCTTCATTTGGTTTACATGGGAATCATTTATTATTTTGAGAACAAATATGTGTTTCTGCACTGAGTAATGGTTTGCCTTTGCAGTTTCCTTTGAGTATCATGCATTCTGTCTTCTACATGCACACACAGCACAAAGTGTAAGCATGTGTATACTCCACACTTACAAATTAGTTTGTGTGCTTACTACAAAGCAACAGCAGTAGCAACATGGTGACACTGTTTCTGTATCAAAAGTAATGAATTAAAATTTAATGTAAACATTGGTAGAATGTGCCAGAAAATAGAGAAGCAGAGATTGAGAAAAAGAGAGAAATATTTGCTCTTTTATGTGCTTGCTTGCTTAACTCTTTGCACTCTGTACTTTTCTTCTCTATTTTTCTTTGTCTCTCTTTCGAACACAAATGTTATGGAGAATGTCATCTAAAGCAATCACTTCATTTGTCTGCATATAATTATGCAACCACAGCAACAAGCCAATATAATATTTATTGCACATCAAAAAATAAAAACAAACATGAGCATCTCACCAACAGTATTCCATACTGCAACATTTCTAAACAAAAAAAGAGGATTTAAATAATGTACTTTGTATGAAAAAAATAAAACACTTTCCTAGAGCTGCATGAATTAATATGGGTAATAAGTTGAAGAAATAAATTATTGCATAATTTAAAATAAAACTTCAGTTATGTTATTGATATCCCAATAACATTTGGTGAATAATTCATTGAAGAAGATTTTTTCTCATTTATTTAATAAATTATTCACAAGAAAATCACAAAGAAATTCACAGGGAAAATTAGTCTAATAACTTTCTGAAAGACTGAAAATCCAATTGACCTCCAGTAAAATATTTCTAAAATCTGGGATATTAAAAAGAAAAAAAAAGCTTCGTTCTCACTTAGAATGAGAAAGCAAATGACATGATTAATAATTCAACCAGGTTACAGGGCATCCTTGAGTAATCTTAAGGACCAGTGTGGGTCCTTAAGACTACTTAAGAGTGTGGGGAATATCACACACAGCTCTGCCTGACATATTTTGGAAGCTTGTCCATCTCTCTCCCTTGCAGATTATTCAAACAACAAAATAGTATAACTGCAACACTCAAGGTATAACCAACCATGCCTGCCTGCAATACATGGCCTGGATTTGCAGCTTTTCTGCCTATTTGTTCAGTCAGCAAGCAGCACTAACAGCACTGTTGTTACTGTTTGCAAGTAAAGAACCTGGAGGGAACAAATAGCACTTCTGCTGCCAGTTCAGTAGAATGGAAGCAGATGGCATCTTAGCAAAAACATTGGGAGGACACACTATATCTTCTTGCCCACCTCATAGACCTTATTTCCCAGCAACCAGGTTTTACAACTCACTGCTGGTATCAAATGATACTAATTTAATCTATGAAAAAGTAGATAATGTGTTCCATATTATCAGTAGGTTGGGCAATGAAAAATCTAAGTCAAGCTCAAATTCTGGTTCTTCATGGGAACAACTTTGTAGCTCTAATCTATAATATGGAAGCAGTTTGTTATTTTCTCTCCTCCTCCTCCTCTGTCTAAGCCTACAGTCCTGGGATTTTCAAATGATTTCCTATCCTTGTACTAACAAACACCAATCAATTTTTGCTGTTTAGAGACACAGTCACAGGCATGTTAGCAGCTATTGTGAGGGGAAATTATCCATTAAATCTTGATAAAGTAAATACACTTTTAAAAAATGACATACATTTCTTATATCCAACTTTTACACAAGATTTTTGTTCCTGTGTAATGATATTAGGCTTATACATGTATGGATTATTAGACTTTCACCCAGTCTTTGATTATTCTTTAATATATACCTATTGCTTTATCCCTCCCATTTTTCTCCCTACTACAATATGGCCCTGAAGTAGACTAGGTTAAAACTGTCTGGCTTATTGGTAATTTAACATTTATTCTTCCAATTATAGCCTACCACTTTAACCACTGCATCATATTAGCTTTTCACTGGATCTAACATGTTTCATTTATCATCCTATTATATAAAATTTATTTCTTAACAGATATTCTTGAATATTTTATTTGAATACTTTATTTGGCCAAGTGTGATTAGATACTCAAGGAATTTGTCTCTGGTATATCCTGAAGGAAGGAGTTGAAACAGTTTATGTCTAGGATGTGACAATGTGAGAGTCTGCTGAAGTCTTCTCAGCTCTACTCCTGACCCACACAATATACAGATCTTCTATGGAAAATAGGCTGGTTGCAATTGTTCTTTCTGCACTTAATATAAGGGTATAAATTACATTTGTAGTAACTACCTTTTTGCTATCCCATTGATATCTGAGACTGATTTTTTTTTTTTTTTTTTTTGGGGGGGGGGGACTCCAAGACTCTGCTTTCAATAGTTGATTCACTTTGGGAATCATTTTCAGGTCATTTAGTTATGCTAGTATTTATTTTCTTTATAGCAAATAGGTCTTGCATGTTTAAAGGCTAAGGCTTCTATGAGTGATCATCACCACTCTCTTGACTATTTGGGCATTTCCCTTTGCATGATGGAGCCCAGAAACAGGTGAAATATCAAAAGTTGTATTATAACTCTTAATTTCCCATGAAGAAGCTGCACACCAGAAATTGTTGAGAAGGGGTTCACAAGGCAACATTTGCAACAGAATCCCTTGATGCATTCTCATTTTTAAAAAATACAATTATTTTGTCTAGCTGTAGGTATTCTAGTTGAAAATCTTTCAGAAGTTTGGACGTTTGGGACAAGTATATTTTATGAAATATTATGCTTGAAGCTAAAACAGTTGATAACACTTATTCAGAAGAATATTCAAAACAGCTCTTAATTGAGAATATTAAGTCAATTCAATATAAATCTGATAGGAATATAAATGAACTTTATATTTTCCCTTCTAATCCCTTTGACTTCTGGACTGTTCAGAAAAAGAACTATGAAATACTGTTTAACCCTATCCCAAAACTGTCAAGACTATGGCAATTTCCAATGATTAGCATCCCATTTTATCTTGATTAATTTCCATATTTGTCTGATTGCTTCATCTAACTGAAAATTAATGGCAAACACCAAGACTCTCCAGTTTCTTTATCCTCAAACATTAGAGTCCTACTAAATTATCTCACTCTAGTGGTTTCATATGGATGCTAAAATAGCACAGTATTCCTAAATTCAACCCACAAGATCTTTTTATTGGCAGAAAATGATGCTGTGTGTGTCTTCCAGCTAAGAATTCTTGTGCAAGTCAACTGTGTGGAAGGGATGTCTCCCTAGAACTTTTGTACATAAGGATTTCATTTGCTAATTTGTTTTTTTAGTAGACAGAGGATATTAGCAATACAAAGGGAAGTCTTATTTAAACCAATTAGTTATTTTAGTATTCATATAGAATATTTGGAGGAAAAAAGCCTTAATAGATTTTTAATGTTCAACAGGACTGCTAGAAAACTTGTAGACATCAACAGTATTAGCTAAAGAGACTTCCATATTACTACTGGGATTAATATTACCCCAGTGAATAGTATTTAAATGTGAATTTTAGTCCTGTGCATTTTCTGGCCACTTGCAGTTATGCTTTTTGTGTGTGCTGCTGGTCAGACCATCATCTTGTTCTTTTCAACTTTCCTCTTTTCAATTATTTTTATTTTTTATATTTAATTTAATTTAATTGTTTTTATATTGTGACCTGACCAGAGTAATATGGAAAGAATAGAACCTAATTTTATTAAAATTAAATTAAATGAGGTGATTACTGAAAATTCGCAATTCCAAATACTCATGTTTCCCTTCAGCCATGATTAATGTGGAAAAGGTGTGCAAGATTCTTTACAATTATAAGTAATTCTACAATCACTCATTTAGCAACCATTTGAAGTTACAACGTTCTGAAAAAACTGACTTACAACCAGTCCTCACACTTATGACCATTTCAGTATCCCACAGTCACATTCAGGCACTTGTCAACCACCATGTATTTATGATGGTTGTACCATCCCAGGGGTTGTCATTTATTTATTTAGAAAATTTATATTGCCATTTACTAGTTCATGGCAATTCAAGGAGGCTTACAAAGACATAAAAGAACAATATAAAAGAAATAAAAATAATAAATAAAATAATAAAATAATTATTGAGAGTTTTGCAGCGATAATTCAGTGCCAGAAAAATAAACACAGATGGCTGGTGCTTCATTTAACATCTTTATAAGCATAAGTACCAGTTGTAGATTTTTCCAACATAGAGCAAACTCAAACAGAAACATGTTGCAAGTTTAGAGCAGAGCTCCAGTCTTCAGCAAGCAAGCAAGTTAGTTTCATCTTCAACAGACAGACTCAGAGCTCAACATAGCTGCAGAGTTGCAGAGCTTAATACAGAGCCACGTCTAGACTACTTTTAGTTTCAGTTTCCAGCCTAGGCTACTTCTAGATTCAGTTTCCAAGCTATCCTCATTGGCTGACTTAGTTGCTATGCCTATTCATTGGCAGACCTTGTTGCCAAGCTCTATTCCAGTTCATGAATACATTCTGATAATAATATCTTCCTACCCACCTGCATCATGCCTACAACACACATTCATACAAGCCATGGCTTCTGGGTTCCCTGGGCAGAACCATCTCTTCAGGGACTTCTGAAAGAGTGGAGTGGAGACCAGTCTAGTTTCTGCAGAGATGGTGTTCCAGAGACAGGATACCACTATGGGGAAGGTTCTTTTTCTGGGTCCCTCCAGATGTATCTCCTTAGGGAATGAGACCATTTTTCAGTTTCCCAGTTGACTTCTAAGAAACAAAGTCAATGGGGAAATCCATGTTAGCTTAATTATCACATGATCACATGATTCACTTAACAACTGCAGTGAGTCTCTTACAACCATGGCAAAAAAAATAAATAAAAACTCCAGCAAAACTCACTAGCAATGACAATTCTGGTCATAAGTTGAGGACTACCTGGTAAGAAATATATACTTGGTACAAACAAACAAACAAACAAAGATCGCACCTAGTTTCTGCAAAGTTTTTTTCCTGATACTTTTATGAGGACATAAAAGTATTTTTTATTTGGGACAAATTAATGTCTAAATTGTGCTTCAGTCATTATCACTATGAAGAAGACCTCTTGCTGAAGCTGCAGTCATTAAAATCAGCAGCAAGTAATTGCCTTCCTTTCTTCCTTCAACCCTGCACTGCAAGATTTTTAATAAACAGCTCTACTTCAGTTTTTTATAATCTAGTATTGTAAAGCTCACCAGTGGGAAGGTGAAGGAGGGCAAATTGCCAAGCCATTCTAGGCATTTCAAAATCAATATCCCTTCATAGTAGACGTTGATCTCCCTTGGGGTGGGGAGAGTGGGGAACACAACCCTTTTCTTTAAGAACTAAGTGCTTTTTCATTTGGTGATGACTCACTTAATGGCAAATTTTATAATAACAGTTTTAAAGCAGATACCAAAATAAACCTTGCTTTGAATGGAGATATGTAGCATCACAACTAAATTAAGCTGCCAAAGCAAGACACCAGATTGCTATTATTGTTGTTATTTTTCCCCATCTTGAACACTTCTTGAAATTGTTGTCATACTTGGCTTCTTGTGCAATGTGTCATAAATGTGTTAGTTAGAGTGGGCAGATATAACCCTGCTTCAGAATAGAGACAATGAGCAAAAAGGAGGCTATAGTCTGTTGTAGCTGCACAATGAATATCAATAAAATATCTTTTCTTTTGAATTTTGCAACTATGACAGTGTTAATAAATTGGAGTACACGTGAAAAGATATTTCTTGGAATAAAAAGGGTGCTTAATGGTAGGAGCTGAATTGTTTTTCAAAATAAATTGTCCCAGTTTGGACTTCCAGTTTGAGCTCCTTTGGCGACAGACCATGATCTGCGATTGTGCGTGGTTTCAATCCGTACTCACCGCAGGAGTGCCCTGAGCAGGTTTCAGGGCTAAGCCATCCCATAGAGGTGGTAAAGAGGGGAGAGACCACCAGCAGGGTCGAGAAGAGCCACATCTCTCCTCCTCAGCTGGCCATTATTCCCTTTCCTGCAGGCAGTTGCAGTGGTGGTCAGAAATGGCCACTTCAAAGAAGAACTCGACCAGAAAAGAATGTGCAGGAGGAAGATAAGAAGAGAAAGTTTTGGTTGACTGGGTTGAAATGAAAAAGCAACAACATAAGGTACCCTGGAATTTGAACTATAAAAAATAACATTGTTCCCAAAGAAGATTGTGAAGCAGCGAAGGAGAGAGTGAAGGGAAAGGATTTGGCTTTTTTTTCTTCCCTTCCTTATACTGAGAGATTTAAGTAAGAAATTGAGAAAAATCCACTTTGACATCAATAGGTATTTAAGCTGAAAATAAAATTTCAAAGGGATAATAAAGACTTTTGGATACTCAAAAATCTTTAAAAGAAGGAAAGGAGAGAAAGGGAAAGAATAAAAGGGCGGGATCTGTAAAAATGGAAGAGACTACCTGGAACTAAAAGGAACATACAGTGAAACTTTAACAAGATTCCTAAAAGATACATTCTAACTGAAAGTTTGTAACAAAATAATAGAGAAGAGAAAGTGGAAAAAAGTAGCACAAAGAAACTGCTTTGGATTATTTGGATTACTTGGTGATTTTTGGATTTTTGACTATTGGATTTAAATGACTAAAATCAATCGGTTGTTTAAAAGTGTTTAACATGGCATCACTTTTGGAAGAACTGAAAATGGAACTTAAAAAACAGAAAGAACGTGCACAAGAAGGAAGAGGTTCTTTTGACTTCGTATTTCAATTTTTAGAAATGGAGATCTGGAACTGTGAGAAACAACAAGAAACACTTGTAGAACAAGAAGGTCGGGACAAAGAAGAAGCCATCTTTAATGATCAAGTAATTTTATGTGGAGGAAAAAAGGAAAGGGGAGAAAAGAATGGAAAGTTTAAGATTTGAAAAAACAACCAAAAAAGAAAGAATAGTTTGAAAAATAATTACAACATTAGGAAGCAACAGAAGAGAGGAGTACAGTAGAGAGAATTAGAAGTAGAGAGACAAGGGGGCAAAAAGGAGAGGGAGAAGAAGAGGGAGAAGAAGGAAAGGAAAAATAATTATAAAAGACAGAAACAAGATATAGAGAAACAGGGAAAATGTATAAGGATTGAAAGTATAAGCCTATTTAGAGATAATGGGTGAAAATTTAATTGAAAAAGGGATTCTGCAAAGGTACATAAGATAATATTGTTATATTAGAAATAGAAATAATTTTAGAAAATAAGAAATTGTCCCAGTTCATGCTTCTGTGGTGCAGATAGCAACCCTGTTCATCTTTGCAGATTTAAAATGAAATGCTTAACAGTAATAAGACTGTGTGTGTTGCATTATTTTTAAATCTATAGTTTGAGGCATAAATGAGGTAGACAGATTTGGGTGAAAACATCCAAAATGATCCACCTGTAGTTTAGAGCAAAGATGAGAGAATTTTTAACCAGTCCTAGTTTTCTTATTTTTTTTTACTCCAGCTCTACTACTTTACATATATTCTGGTTTTATTAAAATGTGTAGAGCAAACCACTTTCTATGACAGGAGAGCAGATAAAACCTAATGAGCCAAACTCTATCAGTCCTATTAATTTATACAGAATCTAAAAAATAGGTTTAAACAAGATTTAATTATATTTTATAATGTCATTAAAATTATGTATTGAAATGTATCAATGTGCACATTATACATTATACTTTGTATTTTGATAACATTTCCCATAAAAGTAATATTTATACAACTGCAAATATGACTTCGTGTTTGGAACTAACCACTGTCTAATGTTAAAGCTAAGAATATGGTTTAAGCAACTTTCTAAGCTAAAAAGATTATTCAAGATGAGTTTGCCAGTTTTGCTTTATCCTGACAATGTACATGTAGCATACATTTCTTTAAAGTTGCTATTGAGTCAGTTTTTGTCCCGTTTTATAATTTATGTGCTATTTTCACCATAGAGAAATCCTGTACAAGGACTTCAGCCATGGCATTTTCAGGAGAACAAAAATATTTGCCAACGAATTGTCTTCTTATAACTTCAAATACATTAGAATGTTTTCAATTGAGTGAAGCACAAGCAATTATATTTCACCAAGGAAAATAAAATGGTTCTATTACATAGTACATACACTGACGCCAACTTTTATTTTCTCATAGAAACATTAGAATGTGGTGAGTGATATTGACTTTGTGAGTATTAGCATGGCAGCCACATAGACACCCTCAAGCATCAAATACAGACCAATAGACAAGGTGCCAGACACAGAAGCCCTCTCCAGAGCAGGCCTACCATCAGTTCACACCCTGCTAATGAAAGCCTAGACTTGCTGGGCAGGCCATGTTGCAAATATGCCACACTATTGCATCCCTAATCAATTCCTCTGTGGTGAACTGTGTCAAGGGAAGCGATTTCAAAGGGACAAAGGAAGCAATACAGAGATACATTGAAAGCCTCCTTTAAGTCCCTGGACATCAACACCATCTCCTGGCAAACCCTGGTACAAGATGAATCAACATGGCACACGTTGATCCACCAAGGCTGCCAGACATTTGAAGACAGAAGCACAAAAGAAGCGAGCACTCTGAAAAGCCAGAGCTGCAAATGCTGCAATAAGGGTGCCCACACACAATTCCGACATGTGGCAGAACATTTTGTGCCTATAGAATTCTTACCAGCCACCATCATCATATAATTTATTTATCATTTTCTATTTATTTTAGGACAAAATTCTACCTCCACCCTATTTAACGTTGACCCATTTTTATCAAGTTTTTCTATTGTTGTTTTTAATTTTAATGGTTTAATTTTTATTCTTCAATGTTTTTTACAATTTTATATTGTGCTTTTATGATATAAGCTACCCAGATTTGATGAGAAATAGGCAGCATTAGGGATGGTGTTCAGCTGGTTTGGACTGGTTTGAGTGAACCGGTAGGAATAATTTCAATTAGTTCTGAGAACCAGCAAATACCACATCTGGCTGGCCCACCCCCACTTGCCTGCTTACCTGCTCACCACTTGTCCTGGTTGTGTGCTCATCCCACACCAACTTGCCCAGTAACTCCTCATCTCACCCACTCACCCGCTATTGCTAGCCTGTCTTCACCCTCCATGATTGCTGCCTACCATCTGCCATGGCCTGGAGAGGTGAATGAGCCTCAAGCAAGCCCCAGTCAAGTTGACTCTGGGACTGGCCTACCTATCTCCACTGCTGCTGCTGCAAGCCCCTGTTGACCAATTCCCCAGCCATCTCGGGTAGACCCGGTGATGCTTGGCTGCCTTTTAGACCTGGCTCTCTCCATCTTTCCACCCACATAAAGCCTGCTTGTCCATCCACCAGCCTTGTTGTGGGCTGTATGTGTGACCTAAAGCAGAATGGAAATCAAGCAAGCCCAGAGTAGGGCCTGAAAGGCGGCTGAGCCTCATCTTATTCCCCCAGCTGAGAAGCCTGCAGCCTCCACCTCTTTGCCAGAATGAGAAGCCTCCAGCTACTGCTCCCAGCTTGGTTCCAACTGGCAAAGAGGCAGCTGCTACAGGCCTTCATGCCAGCAAAAAGCTGCATGAGAATCCTGCACCTTTTTGCCGGTGCCAGAAGCCTCCAGCCTCTGCTCCCAGTTTAGTTCCAGCTGGCAAAGAGGTGGCTGCTGCAGATCCTTCATGCCAGCAAAAAGCTGCATGAGAATCCTGCAGCTGCTACCTCTTTGCTGGTGTGAAAAGCCTCCAGCCACAGCTCCCAGCTCATTTCTGACCAGCAAAGAGGTGGCTGCTACAGGCCCTTCATGCCAGCAAAAAGTGGCATGAGAATCTTGCAGTCACTACCAGCACGAACCAATATGAGAAGCCTCCAGCTGCTGCTCTCAGCTCAGTTCTGGCCAGAAAAAGAAGCAGCTATAGGATTTTCATGGTGGGAAAAAGCAGCAGCTACAGACTTTTTGCGCTGGAAAAAAGCAGTGGCTACAGGCTTTTTGCACTGTAAAAAAGCTTTTTGCTTGCCCATGCGCTGATGCAGAAGGTCCCAGTCCTGGTGCTATGATATGTGTGCATGTTTGTATGAGGCCGAGAAGGAAGACAGAAGCAGCCAAGTTGAATGCTGTTTCTGTCAGTGTGGCTGCAGTGAGAAACAGCATTCAACCTGGCTGCTTCTCTCCTCCTTCTCGGCCTCATACACACAGAGCAAACATCCATACATCTCATGGCACCAAGATCTTCTGTGAGGAGACAGCAGATAGGCTCTGGTGCTGTGAGACATGCACATGTTTGCTCTGGTGTACGAGGCTGAGAAGGAGAAGAAAAACAGCCAGGTTGAATGCTGTATCTGCCACCACACTTTCTGGATGGGACATGCAGGAGTGAGTAGCCGAGTAGGCTTTTTGCTTTTTCTATCCTTCCCTATTTTTTTCCCTTCTCAGCTCTTCTCTCCCCGTTCCCCACTCCCAGCCTCCTTTTGCCAGCATTCAGCAGGCAGGCTCAGCAGGCAATCGTGATCTTTAGATGGACATTTTATTTTGTCAGCCCAAGGACGGTAAGGGGAAGGTATGTAGGAAATCACCCTGTCTCTATAGCATTGGTCATGTGACTGAGTTTGCATGGCCAACTCGATGTCACTCACAGTAAGGTGATGCTCCACCTTGCAGTGAATGATGTCGAGTTGGCCAGGCCCACTCAGTCACATGGCCCCACCAAGCCACGCCCACCAAGCCATGCCCACAGAACTGGCGGTGGTAGATTTTGAATCCCACCGTTGGGCAGCATATATCTTTAATAAAAATTAATAAATATGATTGCGAGTGCATTTATTTCCCAATAAAGCTTAGCAAAGACATCCCTTGTGCTTTTTGAGGAATCATTCTTGAAGACAATGATTAATTTTCCCACATAAAATTATTTAAATATAATAATTACTATTAATAATGTGCACTTTTGTTGTTTGTTTGCTTATGCACACACTCAAAATGACTCAGGTAGGATACAATTAAAAACTAAAAAAATACATATAAAAAATTGCTTGCAGTTCAATAATCAAGATAGTCATATGAATGAACATTGCATGTTGACTGAATGGCTGAGGATGGGGTGGGGACAGGTCTTTAAAACCCTGTGAAATGAAGCTTCCTGTGTACTTTTCCTTAGCTCCTATTACCTTAATGAAACTCATCCAGTAAAATTCTTTGTGACCTGTAAAATATATATTTTAATATATTTTAGGATTTTCTAAATTTGAAATATGCATTAAAAATACAAAATTCCTAAGGGTAGAAATTGATAGTGGTATACAGTTACAAAAACAGATGAAGTCAGTATTAAAAGGCACTGTTAGATTACAGGTTATGTAATGCTTTAAAAATATTAAGTAAAATATTTCTTATAGCTGCTTTAATAAATCAAATATTGTAAGAGCTTCATTGAGTACTTTCTTACCCGCTTATTATAAGTCCCAAGTATTTGGCAACCTTATGATCAAATAAAAAATGGAATATTAAATGTTTTTCAAAAAGTGCAGCAATTGACAAAGTTTAGCCCCTTCAGTATCTAGGCTTTGAGAAAGGCAAATAGGTATTTTAATTCTTTGATTATTAAAATAAGAAAAGCTCTGGGAAATAAGGTCAAGTGCCATAAAGTAAATGTTCAGAATTTTCCCAAAGAGACCAGGATTATAAGATTATGCAGCTCTGAGCTGGAATGGGGTGGAGGGATACCCACACCCTAGAACAGGAATGTCAAACTCAATTTCGTTGAGGGCTGCATCAGGGTTGTATTTTATCTTGGGGGGCTAGGATGGGCATGGCCCATTCAACGTCATCTGTGTCAGCGCCTGTGGTGGTCCGAGCATTCAACTCTGTTTTTTGGCTACAAAGGCCTCCTGCAACCCTCTGCCTGTGAAAATGGAACTCAGGATGGTTGCAGGCTATCTCTGCTGAAAAATGGAGCTTGGGAGCCCATTTTCATGGGCAAAGGCACTGTGGGTCAATCCTTCACTGTTTCTGGATGACCCCATGGGCCAGATCTAATCACCCCATGGGCCTTGAGTTTGATACCGCTGCCCTGGAATGTATCCAGTTATATCTATCAAGTAAAAATTATAGCTTTAGTTTCGCAGGGTAATGTCCATTAGATATAAACAGATAAAAGATTTAATCCAATTGGGTATCGTTGTCTGTTACCTGGGCATGGGTCTAATATAACCTCTTTACTGATAAAGTTCTCTAGTTTTTGATGAGCTAAGATATGTCTGATTTCAAGAAGAATAACTGCAAAGGAAGAACAATAATAGCAGCATGCAAGCCTCTTACAATTTTTTGCTTACTCAGAAGTATTAGAGAATTCCATCTACTACCTGAAGGACAAATTGTTCATAAAAAGGAGAAGCAGTTCTCAGTAAAATAGATTAAAGGCTCTAATGATTGTGCCATTAATTCTTTTAGAATTTAATCCTGCATTTTTATAAAAAGGACCAGTCTTCACTATTCAATTATCTTTTAGAACTTGATTTATGAAATAATTCCATCAGTCTTGCATAGGTAGTTGTCATGGTACATGAAATGGGTGACAGGACTGTTATTAGGAAATAAATGTATAGTATTTGAACTTCAGTACAGTTTATATTCCACTTCATTAATAAACATGCTAGGCTAGGGAATATAAGACTGTGTGTATGTGTGTGAATCATTCACTCACTCCTCCCTGTCTCCCTCTCCTCCCTCACTCCCTCTCTCCCTTTGTCTGTGTCTGTGTGTGTTTGTCTTTTTTCTTGAAAAGGACTTTATAGATGATACACAATCTAAATAGCTTTTTAGAGAAATGTCAAATGAAAAGTAGAATAAAAATAAAAACATAAGGATACAAACTACTTTTAAACCAAAGCCTAATTTATAACTTCTTAAAATCTAAATAAAGATGCTACCTACTTAACTTTTAATGGAAAGATCTGATGGTCGGAATATCATTTGATCCCAAAAGTGCTTTTCAAAAGGCAACTAGATTTTCTTAGTTTTCTGAAGAAGCTTCTTGCATGAGACGTGAAACATTTTCAAGGAAAGAAAGAAAAAAAAGTCCAGTTACATTTTGAAAAGCACATTTGGGACAACCATGACCTGGATGATTGACAGTCTCCATAGATGGTTGTCAATAGGGTTTTTAATGAAGATATAAGATAAAGAATAAATTTATTTTATTTATACCATCTTTATTATTTGTTTAAATAACTTAAGGTGGCAAATATATGTTATATTCTTTCTTCTTATTATTTTCCACAAAATAACAACCCTGTTAGGTGAATTGAACTGAGAGAAAGAGTGAGTGGTCCAAAATCACCAGCTGGTTTCATACCTAAGGCTGAATTAGAATTCACTATCTCTGCTTTCTACTCTGGTAAGTTAACAACTAGGCCAAGCTGACTCTCAAAGAAAAGGACATAATCATCTACCAGATATTCTGTTTCCTACTGATTCTGGACTTAAAACTTTCTTGAAACTTTCTTGCAAAATGTAGCAGAATAACTTGCACTCCCTAATCCAGACTGCCAAATACCTGGCGGAATCTCTATATTAAACTGTTAATCAACATGAATTAAATATTACACTCAGATTAATGATGAAAATTAACTGCAAAATTGGATCTAGTGAATTTATGTTTTAATACAAATGAATCATGTTTTTGTTACTATCACTGATATAGTTTGAAGTTTAAGTTTATATTTAAGCTATTTCAGCTGTAGCTTTCCTCCACAAAGCTGTAGCTACTTGTTCAAGTTCTTTGTTCCTCTAAAACCCTAAATGGCCATATGTTGGAAATTGTTATGCCATTTAAAAACAATATCAATATTTTCTATTGATTTATAGCTTTAAAATCCTGCTGGGATCTGAGTATTTTTTTACACATTAATGATTTGTTTTCAATATAATTCATTACACAGAAATTAAGAGTCCAGCATAAATAATAGTGTCATGCAGATGGCAATACATTTCTTCTGAACTGCCCTATCAATTTCAATCGAGCCAGTAATCAGAATGTTTCATTAATTGCAATAATTTGTTTAAGGCTACATGTTATCCAAAACTGATAACTTAGATTTTAATAATAATTGTCCACTTCTAGAATCTTATGAAAATGTGTAAGCATCATATAGGAAAAGTTGCTTATTTACTAGTGTTTGGATGGGAAGAAATATAGATACTTTTGTACAAATAAGACAGAACGATAACTCAGAAAAAATGACCGTACTCATTAAAAGCTGAAAGAACTTAGAGCAGGATACCATTAGGGCCATATTCAAGGGCACTCACAGAATTCAAAACAAATAATACAAATGATACCATGAGTCCAAAGCCATCCAAAGCTATTCCCCTCCAAAAAAATCTAAACAAATTTTTGAAATCGGGAAATTAAAGGCAAATTTCAAGAAAGATTTCTGTTTCATTGAACAGAATGAAGCATTAATATAATGCAACTGGAAAGATAAACCTTTAATCTTGTGACCCAGATTAAGACAGGGCACTTCAGCATTAATCTATTTCTCATCAAGACTCTGGACATATCAACATAAAACTACACATGAGTTCTCTTTGTAAAGTGAGGAGTTGGAAATTAATATTGCATATAAAATAATGAAATTGCAAGGTTGGAAGGAACACTGGAAGTCATTCTGTCCAACCACTGTCTGGTGAAGCATTAAAGTCTTGAAGTTTGAAGCTGTACAGGAAGAACAGATAATTTTCTGGCTAGCTTGAAATCCTTCAGAATTCTAAACTCATTATTGGTAATTTCTAGACTTCTGCTCTGGCGCCTTTCCAGGGAAAATGAATTATTTAGCTTGAGCAATATGATGCCATAACATAGAAAACATAAAGTACGCATATATGGAAAGCTACCTCACCTTCCTGCCAATACTATCTTGAATATAAGCCACACATCTTTATACTTTATCCCATTGATGCCAAGATCATGCGGACATATTAATTTTGACATACAAAACAGATAGATATTGTATATATTATATCAATAAATACTACGTGAAGAAGTGAAGAGATGGAATCATGGGATAGGACCTATTAAATAATAAAGAGGTAAAGAAAAGAGAGAATGGGGACCAGTGTTATGTATACGTAAATAACGTAATTGGGTTGACAATATATAAATTACAAATATATATGTTTGTAGCTTTAAGGAAAAATACTGTAATGCATTATGCTGTATTCTGATTGGTTAATTATGCTACAATTATGCTACAAGTTAATTATGCTCCATAAGAGGGAGCTATAGATCATGGTTTAATCCTCTCACTCTTTTGTAGTCACATGTTTAATAGACAAGGTAAAAGTATTACTTCAAGATTTGAAAATGGTTTATTTATTATAAATGATGATTAATCAAGTAATGTTAATTCAGTTTATGAATTAAACCTCATGATGAATGTATTCATCTATTCCATAGATGTATGGGTCATATAAATTTCAAAATGATCAAGAAAACTGTTGAGTTGTCTACTGGTATAGACTTAAAACCTTGTATAAAGTATGTAGATTATAATATTTGTAATAAACAGGAAAACAAGGTAATTTCTGAAAATATGGTAAATGAACTGAAAACCAGTAAACCATTAGAGGTTGTGTTTGCTGAAATCATTGGACCTAGAAAACCTAGTATAGGTGGAGCCTGTTATATATTGAGTATTATGGATCATTTTTCCAGATATGGTTTCTGTTACTTAATGAAAACAAAGCAAGAAACATACCAGTATTTTGTAAACTGGCTAAAATTTACTGAAAGAAAATAGAAACATAAAATTATTAGATTAATTACAAATAATGATACTGAATTTACTAATAACAAATTTGAAACTATGTTACAAAAAGCTGGAATTGAACATGAGCGTTCTGATCCTTATAGACTACAACATAACTCATATATTTATTTATTTATTTATTTATTTATTTAATCAAACTTTTATACCGCTCCCTCTCCCAAAAAGGGACTCGGGGCGGTGTACAGCCTACTAAAAAACATACAATAAATATACAATAAATACGATTAAAAATAGATTAAATAATTTGATCCGGCTGTCTATTCAAAATTCAATTAAAAATTAAAAGCTAATAAAACCCCAATTAAAAATAGTTAAAACCACAAACACAGTTACTGGGCCAGGCCGGCCTGTTTAAAAAATAGGGTTTTCACTGCGCGCCGGAAGGTCAGAATATCCGTCATAGCCCATATCTCCGGGGGGAGATCATTCCATAGGGAGGGAGCTCCCACAGAGAAAGCCCGAACTCTCGGGGCCATCAGCCGACAGCGGCCAGGCGGCGGGACCCCAAGTAGGGCAACCCTGTGGGAGCGTACTGGGAGGCGGGAGGTTGACGATGGCAGTAGGCAGTCCCGTAAGTACCCAGGTCCCGAGCCATGGAGCGCTTTAAATACCATCAATACCACCTTGAATCGAATCCGGCAGGCCACAGGAAGCCAGTGCAGCCTGCGGAGAAGCGGTGTAACGTGGGAGCTCCGAGGGGCACCCACAATCACCCGTGCGGCTGCATGCTGGACCAACTGTAACCTCCGGAGACTCTTCAAGGGGAGCCCCATGTAGAGAGCATTGCAATAATCCAGGCGGGAAATAACGAGGGCGTGACTGTGCGAAGTGCGCCCAGATCCAGAAAGGGCCGCAACTGGTAAATCAGACGTATCTGATAAAAAGCCCCCCTGGCGACGACTGCAATGTGCTCTTCTAAAGACAGCCGTACATCCAGGAGGACGCCCAGATTGCGCGCCCTTTCCACGGGGGTCAAAACCTCTCCCCCCACGGCCAGCGAAGGAACCAGCTGGCTGTATCTGGGCGCAGGAAACCACAGCCACTCTGTTTTGGCCGGGTTGAGATGGAGCCTGTTATGACCCATCCAACTCCGCACGGCCTCCAGGCACCGGGACATCACTTCGACAGCTTCGTTGGGGTGGCCCGGGGTGGAGATGTACAGCTGCGTATCATCAGCGTACTGATGGAACTCCACCCCGAAGCCACGGATGATCTCGCCCAGCGGCTTCACATAAATGTTGAACAGCAGGGGCGAGAGCACCGACCCCTGAGGCACCCCACACAGTAGGGGCCTCGGGGCCGACCTCTGCCCCCCTGTCAACACAGATTGCGAACGGTCGGAGAGGAAGGAGGTGAACCACCGCAACACGGTGCCCCCCACTCCTAACCCCTCCAACCGCCGCAATAAGATACTGTGGTCAACAGTATCAAAAGCCGCTGAGAGATCTAATAGGACCAGGACAGAGGAACAACCCCTGTCCCGAGCCCTCCAGAGATCATCAACCAACGCGACCAAAGCCGTCTCCATGCTGTGCCCGGGCCTGAAAGCCGATTGGAGGGGATCAAGATAACTCGCTTCATCCAGGTACTGCGGGAGCTGACGTGCCACCACACTCTCAACAACCTTCGCAACAAAACGGAGGTTGGAGACAGGACGATAATTAGATAACAATGCTGGGTCCAGGAACGGTTTCTTGAGGAGGGGCCGCACCACCGCCTCTTTCAAGACAGCAGGCAGCAGCCCCTCTCTCAAGGAAGCGTTTATAATACCCTGGAACCAGCCTCGTGTCACCTCCCGAGTGGCCAAAACCAGCCAGGAGGGACACGGGTCCAACAAACAGGTGGTGGCATTAAGCCCCCCCAGTATCCTGTCCACGTCCTCCAAAGTAACAGGGTCGAACCCAACCCAATTAACCTCACCGATATCCACCCCCATCCCCCCGCCCGGGGATGGCCAATCGGAGTCCAGTTCGCTCCGGATCTGAGCGATTTTGTCCTGCAGAAACCTAGAAAACTCCTCAGCCCGTCCCTGCAAGGGGTCCTCCCGCGCTCCCACCTCCAGGAGGGAGCGGGTCACCCTAAACAGGGCGGCTGGGCGGTTTTCCGCGGACGCAATAAGGGTGGAGAGGTAAGACCTCCTCGCCATCCTTATCGCCACTAAATACGTCTTAATATAAGAACGTAGTAGTGTTCGGTCAGACCCAGAGCGGCTAGCCCTCCAACTGCTCTCTAGGCGTCTTTTCAGGCGATATACTGAATGTTGAAGACAAACATTATAGGTTATGGCTAGGAATATGATGTCTGATTCTGCTATATCAGAGCAACTGTGGAATGAGGTAATAGTGTGTGCTAATCATGTTTTGAATAATGTAATAAATTTAATGACTGGTGAATTACCATTTACTCTTTGACATAAAAGACAACCAGATCTTAGTTATTTGCATACATTTGGAACTCCAGCATGGGTTTATATTTCCACACAAGTAAGGCAAAAGGGGCAATATAGAGATAAGAAATTGTATTTTGTAGGTTATGGAGCTAATCATAGATTATTTAAATTTTGGGAGCCAAGTACTACTAATATATATTGGAGTGCAAGTGCTAAATTTCTGGAGCATGTTGGATGGCGAAAGTTTAAACAAGAATATAATAATAAAAAACATAGTATTATTGTAAAAACTCCATTGTTCACTGATCATAAAAATGATAGGAATATTGATGAATCAGTAAAAGAAGAACCATCTATAACTGCAAAAGATTCGATGGGGAGGTAGAGGAAGAAAATAAATAAACAACATGTAGTGAGTTTTCTAGAAGGTCAATTAGAGAGAGATGTAAATATAATAGAGGTCAAACAAGCATTGTATGTAGAGTTAGATAAAGAATCTTTTAATCTCTATGAAATTGTATGAATTATTAATTGTGTAAAGAATTATGAATTAAAAACATAATGTATTATATATTGACCAACCCAAAGGGAGAACGTTATGTATATGTAAATAACGTAGTTGGGTTGACAATATATAAACTACAAATATATATGTTTGTAGCACGCTGTGTTCTGATTGGTTAATTATGCTACAAGTTGCCATAAGAGGGAGCTATAGATCATGGTTTAATTCTCTCTTTTTCACTGATGATCTCTCTTTATACTGATGCTAACTGACTATGGACTGATACTGACTAACCCTGTTTATTTTGATATTCTGTTGATGTCAAAGATTATCTGTTGTATTATGGTTTGATACTTGCCTACTGTAAAAGACTTGAAACTGATAAGAAGACTTTATAACTGGATATTACTGGACTCATAAAAAGGTGTATGACATAGACTGTTTATTGGACTGTGCTATTTCTTCAAGTAAACATTAATACAACTTATTCAACTTTGTGTAGCTGTATATTTATTCATAACTGTTCTCATAAACCATTTTCGTGTGCATATCCTTGTTATTCAAGGGTTACTCTACATATATCCTAACAACCAGGTTCTGATTTACATATCAAAACTATTATGTTTTGTTCACTATACATGAACTTGCTTGATCATTCAGCAGATCCAATTCCAGCTACCACCAACCATGAGATCACTGAAAATGAAATGGAGCAAGTCATTTTTCAAGAGGAAGCCTTGCTGGCCATATTCTTCTGTCTGCGGTTGAAGTGGTTGAAGAAAGACTGAATAACATATTACTTCTGACATTTCCAAATATCTTAATAAGGTTCTTGCTTTATTTCAGTTCCATCTACAAAGTTCCAGTTCCTCATTTGTACAGATGAAATATTTGTTTATGCAGGAAGCAAGAAATAGTAGATTTTATTATAAATAGGCAATGGTTGTTGACTGAATAAGATTTAATTTTCCACTTTATATTTGATCTGCAGTAAAATATGCCAGTGTTTACCAGAAAGTTTTACTTTTCATGACAGAGCATATGGGTATCTGCTGTTTCCTTTCTTGGTTCCAAAGATAAGTTTTGAGTCAGCAGACCATGAGAAAGAAAGAAAATAAGGAAGAAAATGCCTTTGGTATCTATTTCATTACATGAATGAGTGCTACATTCAATATAAAAAATATCAATCCTTTAAACACTTATAGATGGAATACTATAGACACACAGCATTAACATCCTTTTCAGCTTTTCTTTCAATTTTTTACATAAAAGAAATATTGAAATTATAAAGTTAGCACAGAGATGGAAAAGGAACAAGTTGCTTTTTATTTTATTTTTATCCCCAAGCCTTTTTTTTTTTACTAAAAATTGTCTCCTTTCTCCAGCTTCTATAAAGTTAACATATCATAGCAAACATATATGGGATTTTATGCCAGAGGACTTTCGATATGCTGGCTCACTAGATAGGCCTATCTACAATTTGCATTTTGTTGATATTATTCTGACATTTGGACTCATTCATTTTGTTCCATACAAAACAGGAGAGATAGAGGCTTGGGAAGCTAATAGAAATGGAAATCTCTGGAGGTTGCCATCTATCTGTACATTCTTGTAAAAATGTTATTCACACAGATCCACCAATTTAAAAAATACATAGTGAATTAAAATTACTGGAGGATGAAATTACAGAAATCAGTTGATAATTTGCAATAAGTCTGTTTCACAAAATTATCTTTCTTATTTTTCCCAAATGCATAGCCCAAGGATAAATATTTTAGACAAAAATTTGGCAACCAACTATGATAGATGCCATCTCTTTACACAATTATCATTTTAATTAAGCAACAGTGAGTACCAGTAAGTTAAAACCAGTTCTCTGAGATTAAGCAGATCCCTGATTAAGCATGCCCCGATTAAGTTGAGTGCACAGAATAAGTGTTTTATTATTATGTGCCAGTGGATGTTTTGAATTGCTCAATTAAACAATTCCTAATCTTTTCCCCAGAAGGATTAAAGAACATCCCTGAGTGAATATGAGGAAAAGATTATTGCTGCACAATGCCACTTACTTTCAGTGAAATTGTTAGTAACCAAGATATGCACCTCTGGATAATTTTTTATACCCAGCTGCAATAGGAAGTAAATCAAAGCTTGGAATATAAAAATGTTACATGTGCAAACATTTTGAAATAATTTTTGGAAAAGAAAGGAATAAAAGTGTATTGGAGATAGATAATCTCCATTGGGTTTTTTTTTAATGTTATGAATGTATTTGAATTACTGCACTTCTTGACATTTTTTTCATGCTCATTTATGTTTTATCATAATATTTTATTCTGTTTGCTTTACTGATACTGATTATCTTGATTTATCACAGCCAGAGCATTTGAAAGAGCCAATTTTCTTCTATATTAGAAAGCTGAGGCTAAATGGGTAAAAAATAATAATGAAATAAAACTGCTGAATGAGGAAAATAGATTTTCTCAACTGCAGCACTGATTATACACATACTTTCATCAAACAGCAAGGGATGTAATGACCTCTAGGCTATCTGCTCTTAGAAACATTCCCTTTCATCTCCAATGGAGCATTTTAAAGTGAATTAACATAAAATAAAGGTGGGAAAGGAAAATATTTTGCACTAAGGAAAATACTTGTCCTACATAATTTAATGTTGCTACTTTCTACAATTAAATGCTGAAATTATTGACCATTTCATTGCATGGTTCATATACACAGCACTTTTAAAATCCTAGTCTTATACAGATAAGTGCCAAAAATAATAATATAAGAATTAAATCACTAGGGAGCTCCCATTAAATCAACAGAGAGTTCCTATGTAGTTATCTTGGTGTTCAAATACCTGTATTTTCTACTTGGGACATAAAATCATAAAATGTCATTAATAACCCAATTACATAAAATAAAATGACTGAATGAAATCCCATTAACTAATAATATAACATTCAAGAACTTAAACAATATCAGTCTAAGGAAATAAATGACTTATATAAATCAATAGGCACAAAGTTACTGCAAATTTACTTGGATCACTGAAAATCTTTCATTAAGCAAACCTAAGAAGAGGTAGCATCAGAAAGATAACACAGATACCTGATATAAAAGATAAAACAGGAAAGGAGAAGGGTTAAATGAACATTTAAAGTATCCACATCCTCTTAGAATTACTCTAATTCTTAGAAATGCAAGAATTTAATGGAGATAGTATCTGAGATAAAATAAATAATGTTTTGTGTGTGTGTGTGTGTGTGTGTCTATATGCAGGTCTTGGTGTGTTCGGGTCTTTTCCTGTGTAAGATTGAGATTATCTCGGCGATGTTTCAACGAGGTCCCACTCGCCATCTTCAGGCTAGTGCTTCCGGCTTCATGCTTGTGCGAGCAAAGCGTGATTGGAGCTGCTGCCTCTATATAAATACTGGTGGGGAGGTTGACTGTGTTGTCATTTCTTGATTAGTTGATGAAGTTGATCATTGAATATTTCCATTTGGTGCCACTTTGAATTAATTTTTTTTAACTTATCAAAGTCTCAAATACGATGCATTAAAATATAAAAGTATGCCAGGCTTCCTAATGGCATAGGCAGAAATCACTGAACCAACCCATTATTATCTCTCTATGACCATGAATGTGTTTCCTCTCACTTTAAGAAACAACAAATATTTTTTTAAAATGATCAGAGAATTGTCAGTTAGGAAGATACCGCATCATTGTTACTTGGCATTCCTATGAATCTGATCTTCTCATGTTGCTTAAGCTATGGGAATCTTTGAAGTTTAAAAATGGTACCAGAGAATCTCCTAGTGCTTGAAATTAAGACCCAGTGTGTCAAATCAAAGAAGAAACACTACCAAGTATGTACAGTTCCTTCCATAAGGAATAAAGGAAGAGGAAAGGGAAAGGAAAGCAAGCTGGAAGCCATGATAATAAATCAATTGGCTCTGCTTTTCAGGAAGAAAAGACCTTTAACTTGTTATGTTATAATTCATTCCCATCTGGCATCCAAGATCAATTAATTCCTCTTCAGCTACAAGCTTTATGAGCTTTTTCTGTTCAAAAGAAAGGAAAAAAAGAAAGAAGGCATTCTATATTCTCAGTGGACTGAACGTGAGCCTTCCATCCCATTGTAGGTGCAATTATTTTCTTTTCTGATAGTAGCTGTTTTCTTCACAAATTTCTACTGTTGCTTTAAAGCTGAGCAGGCAAAACCATAATAGAAAAGGATTATTGGTACAACTCCTATCATGACACACAGAGCCCCAGGAGCCTTGTGTTCTAGTTAGCAAGTCTACCTTTTCATGTCATAATATACTAAAATATATCAACTATGCAACATTCTCATAAAAACAAATTGAAGGAGTCTTTAATTGGAAGCATTCTAAAGATACCCTGCTACCTTAATCTGCTTACTATAGATAAACGGCATAGATTTTTAGATAACGGAGAGCAGGAGATTTCATTAAAACCGGTGAAGCCTTTACTTTTTCCCTTATCTCTGCTATTTTTTATAGGTCTGTTTTACTTCCAGACAAGTTATAATATTGGGAATGATAATACATATGGCAAGCAGCCAGTGAAAAAAATTTGAGTTTATTTCTTTTTTATATTTTTAAAAATGGTATAGAGAGACAAGATAAAATGGTGGTAGAAACAATCATAACCTGTCATCCTAATTAGGAGTTTTAAAATATATTTTCGGAAATAGGAACTGAGCAATCAACATTATTAAACTACACACACAAAAAAGAGAGAGATTTATCAGTGTGAGAATGCTATTAGTTTTTATCTCCTAATTTTCAAGGATTTCTAGAATAGTTGTAATAGGGATGGAGAAATAAAAAATTCAGTTTCTTTGCTATATACATATATCATTGAATATCAATGCTATTCAAATGGTGTTCCAGTTGTTTGGGATTGCACCTAAGTGCTTATAATGATTATGATTTTGGTTCTTAATTTCTTTCTGAGAAACACCTCCTTGGTCTTGTTAATACTGGTATATAACCACTTCAGACAGCCAGACAGCAGCACCTCCTTTGTTTCTTCTAGTTCTTACAAAAGGATTCTTCAAATTAGAAACTAAGGGGCACTCCATTTAGTGAAATTATGCCTTTATTAGAGTGAAAAAAAGCTAGTAATAAAAAGGTTAAGTCTGAGATAAGAGAACCAGGGATTAAGGCATCAGGGTAGAAGACCATGAGTTCTAGTCCCATCTTAGGCACTAAGCCAGTTGAGTGATCTTTGACCAGTCACTTTCTCTTAGTCTACTGAAAGAGGCAATGGCAAACCACTTCTGAAAAGAACCTTGCCAAGAAATCTGCAGGGACTTGTCCAGACAGTCTTTAAGAATTGTACATGACTGAACAGAAGAAAAAAGGGTGTGGGATGGATGGTAGGAGGGAATAAACTATCTAACTGGTCTTCTTCAGCATGGGGAGGAAACAAAAAGTGAGCATGCTGATTTTTTAAATAAAACAACTTTCTCTCTCTTCCCCCCCAATGTGTGTGTGTGTGTTTGTGTGTGTGTGTGTGTGTGTTAATGTGTTTGGGAGGCAGTTTCATTGCAAACAAGGTGGGCAAAGAGAAAGTTTGAAGCTGAAACTAGTTGCTGCCTAATTTAGACAACAGCCTTGTTAGGGTGTTAAATATTTCAGTTTATTTGGGAGATTGTTCACAGTAAATACATTAAACAGCAATTTAGATGTACAGACAGGTTACTGTTTTCCACATGTGCATTCAGGAAATCATGATCATAGTGCTAATTCCAGACCACCAAAGAATATAAATTCTTGGTTAAAGAATATTTACTATCACATGGTCTAGATCAGGGGTTGCCAACCTTTTGGACTACAGGGACCACCAAACTTATAATTTTAAATCCAGCAGACAGAGACCCTGGGAAAATCCCAAAAAAAGTCTGCAGGAAAATTCCCTACCCCATTTTCCTACCGATCAATCATTCTTTATTTGGGATTGTAGGATACTATCTCGAGCTCCGTTCTCAGGGAGAGAGAGAAAGAGATTTTTGGCTTCGTGCAAGGAAAGCAGCAGAAGCAGCTGAAGTCTTTCTTTCTCTCCCCCAAATGCCCCCAGAAATGAGTCTTGGTGAGACTTGTCATGCAGGCCCAGACTCTTGGAGCAAGATGCCTTGCAGAGTCCCAAAGACTCATTTCTAGCAGAGTTTGGGGGAGAGAAGACTTTTGCTGCTTTCCTGGCATGCAGCCAAAAGCAGAAGAAGAAAGAAGCAGAAAAAACACCCCAATGGCCAGCTGAGGTGCGTGGGGCAAGTGGGGCAAGTCTCCCCCTCTGCCTTTTCCCCCTCCCCTCACTACCTTGTGTTGTTCACAATTCAAGCGATGCAAGCCTTGTGTTCCTGCAGGCCATGTGGGTGGCACTGCCTTGTGTTCCTGCACAGCCTAGATTAATTGCTTTGGGGGGTGCTTTGGGGGTGACATTTCTCTGTGGACCACCAAAATTTTCTCACAGACCACCAGTGGTTCCTGGCCCACTGGTTGGCAACAGCTGGAAATCACAAAATGCTTAAATATTATTTCTGGCTAATTACTTAAATTATGTATGAAATATTTTGAAATCATGTAGATATAGACATGGAGAAAGAGAGGGGGAAATACATGCACAAATACCAAATGTATAGCCTGAGTTCTTCATTCTCAAAGATACATTACTAAATTATTTCATATTGTTATGTCATGAAGCAAACTTGATTTATGCATTTGCATAAGGATACAATTATGTAAAAACAGGATGTGTGTCATGAAGTCACTACAAACATTCAATTCATACAATTCAGTATGAAACCATGAAATTCTGGCAGTTTGATTTTCCTGTAGAAGATAAGATGGTAATAATTGACAGCAGAATTTAATATGAAATATGTTGATCTTCAGTTGGCCAAACTCACCCACGCACCAAAGAAAGCATTTCAGATATGACTTTTGGGTGCTGTTACAATGACAAAAAATCAGATTTCTTTTTGAAAACATGAAAAACCCTGCAATGCAGTTTGCTTCTTCCTCTTTGAATGGATATTGTAGTGCTCAGTACCAGAAACTATATTTTACATGGGGCTACTGCTAAAAGTGATGTCTTTGTATTGAATTTTTTTCCCACACACTAATGATGTCTGCCTGCTGTGATCTTAGGATTGGTGAATGCAAATAATGTGAGGACATATATAACAGATGGAAACTACATAAATATTTCATGTATGGCTTCTTTCCATGAATATACATTGGGAGACACTATTATGGGTGGAATTTCTTCTGTTCAGCTTGATGATTTGCTTATGTTAAGGAATATTAGCATTGCTTTCAAGATCAGGAGAATATCCTACAGTAAAATAGGAATTTTAAATGACATTCTACTTCATCCTATATGCCAGGTAGTAAATGAACAGTTATGAAGAGTTCAAAACATAAAGAATAACACATATCTTATATCTTTTTTAGGAACTGCATTGCAACTGCGTACCGGCATGGACCTGAGGTCCTTCAGGCGCGCGCTGAAGACCTGGCTTTTCGAGCAGGCCGGCCTGGGCTGAGAGAGGGTTTTAATTTGTCTCCATTGCTTTTTAGTAATTTTAATTTGGGGGTTTTAAGGGGGTGGGGCGGGCTTTTTATATTCGGCCAAATATTCAATTTAATTTCTTTTTAACTTTTGTATCATTGTCGGGGTTTGGATTGGCTGTACACCGCCCTGAGTCCCTAGGGAGAAGGGCGGTATAAAAATTTTATAAATAAAATAAATAAATAAATAAATATCATGTGCAATGAGTATTAAATTGAGAAAGGAGTGTTATATATGTCCCACTGATGAAGAAGAGTGGTATTATAGGAAACACTGAAATATAGGAAGGTCTGTTAGTGAGAATCATCCATAGAAAGCCAGTCACAAAGCAATTGCAGTGTCCCATAGTTTCACATACTGTTTTGAGTCTTTATCCTTGATCAGCTGGTTTACTCCAGATCAACATCTCTGGTTTCTGTCACCATGGCACTCACCCCTTAGCGCTGCATATTCCCACATCAAATTCTTACTTTCTAAATTGTCTTCCCCTCCCTTGCATTTTATGGCAGGATGCCAGCAAAGCAAAGTAAGCTGAAGATGGCAGGCCTGACAGCTATTCTTATATTGAAAGATTGATTTACAAGGTCTAAGATCACTCAGTAAAGAACTCAGTGCTGCATAAATTGCCTTCTGTGAAGCAAAAGGCAATGTGATTTCCACCAATGATCTGCCTTAACTGGTAGCTACAATAACTGGAAGTAGGTGCAGTAACGTGGATGTTCTATTTCTTTTTTAAAAGTGAGAATATCATCTTGATTCGAGAGGAAATTTTTTAGAGCCTTTCTAAAACCGAAGCACCACCTCAAAGATTATTCATGTCGAACATGTATAATAATGAAGGGTATCCTTGTCTCAATTTATTCCAGGAAAAAAAGTTATTAAAGGTTTCAACAAACTGAGAAACTTAGCATAGAACATTTCCAATTTCCATCTTTTGTGTAGCAGGAAAGTATCACAATCTATCAAAAATCCAGTTGCTCAGAAATTTCCAGAAGAGATAACTATTAATTTCTGATGTCCCTGCTTCCAGATAAGTACATATTTATTCCACCCAGAAATTGCTATGTCCTGATTCCTGAGAACATAGTTTGTACACAAAAGAAGGTAAGAACAATAGGAATGAAAAGCAGTCTTGATTTACACTCAGCTGGGGACAGCTAAAGATTTTATGTGCTAGTATTCAGTGTCTGCAAGCAAGTTTTATTTTAGTTATTTCTCAGTGAAATTGTTCTTTGCAATTCCTCTGTCCATGATGGACAAATGTGAGGTCCATCATTTCTGCAGAAGCAATTCATACTGTGACGAAATAAAGCCTGTGCAATAGTGATGTGGCTGGATAATGCCATAAATTGCTAGTGCAGAAATTCTGAATGATAGAATATCCTGGGAACTAAAAATATTCTTCCAATTTTTACATATTTCCGTTTCTGAATAAATGGTTCCGTTTGCTGGCCTGGAAACTCAAGACTGATATTGAACCAATCAAGAGGTTGGTATGATTCTATTTGATGCTGCTGCAGGGATGGGAGTGTAAGGTTATTTTATGATATTCTTCTTTCTATATTGTATCCTGTCTATTAGTCTAATAGTATTTGACTAGTCTAATAGACAAAGCTATAAACCACATGTTCTTTTTAAATTTTTATTCAAAAAAGTCCATAAGAAGTTTCCAGTCACCAATATATGTAGGAAATATCTTTTATCTAATGAAAACAGTTAGTTATCCATCTCAGAAGATCTGTCAATTATATGAACCATTCCTCTACAATCAGAAAATGTTGAATTTTTCCATTTCAGTGCATCTTGCTGCATGCACTGAAATAAACTTTTTTAAAAACTTTTTATTCATCTGTCCTAGAAAAAAATGTTTTGGCTTCAATTGAATATTAATTTTTCATATCCTCTGTATCAATGTATGAAGTTTTTTTTACTTGTTCATTAAGCATGGTAAAACATCTTTTCATGTTGTTCACATTTACATCTGAAGTACCTTTATGATTGACAATTTATCTGGTATCAGGTACCAATGGTACATCATTTTATAAAAAATGTTTATCATTGGTGCACAATTGTACTTTAAATTCTGCTTATTTAGCTGCATACCACGAGTCTCTTTATTATTTTGAATCCTTCTGATAAGGTAAATGGTAATCTTCTGGCTTGATTTTGGAGCTTCATTCCTAGGTCATTTGGGTCCCTTCAATCCTAACTCTCATTAATTAGATTATTCTTACCTTCAGTCCTTTTCTTTTGATTTTATGAACAAGAACAATTATACCAAGAACTCACACACTTCTGCCTTCATCACTATCATGCTCACTTGAGTTACTGATTACTAAGTAGAAATCCTGCAGAAGGAAGGAATTAAAGAAGTCTTATATAGGAAGTTGTGCTTAAATACTTCCATTGGAAACAGTGATATTTTAAAAAGTTTATATTGTTGAACTCACTATTACCTAATTTTTAAATCACCTATCAATTGATAGTCAAAATACAATGCTTGGTTAAAATGCAAAATGTAATTAACCATAAATAAAGAGGAATCTGACTTCCTGACTTTTAAATTTTTCTTTATTTTATTGTGAGCCTCTCAAAGTTTTTATTTCCAGTGTCTTGCTTCAGAAAATATTTTTAATTCCATTTTTCTCTTTTAACAAATATCTACCACTTAAAATTATCCTGCTTTTCTTTAAAATCATAAACTAGCATGTATATCTCCTGCAGTGAAGTGATTGGATGGCTGTTCAATTCAACCATTTTTTTCTCTGCAAGAAGAAAATATTAAAACAAACACTTCCTATTTTAGTGATTCATTTCAGTTGTGATGTCAAATGAAATCAGCTTTGCATCTAAGGCTGTCAGATACATGCAATGATCCTGGGCCTCAATTTAAAACCCATCTAGGGAATAGAAGAGATAACACCTCTCTTATTGTAGCTTGGGGAAACAATATAAATGGCTTTGGATATTGAAGTCAGTCACTGAGCATTTGGATAGATTTCATTTTATATAGTAAAAAGAACCAGTTGTCAACTAAAAAACACAAAAATAGAAGAGCTGCTGCTACTATATCAAAAGTCTATGGATGGTTTTTGTGTATGCACTAGTAAATGTTACATTGAGTTACACCATTATCTTGAAATATTTAAAACTATTAATAAATAACAATAATATTGACAAAATCACCATCAGTCAGTTGAAAAATTCAGTTTTACTTGGAATAGCTTACATCTTACAATGATACCTTTAACATATAAAACAACATCTGCCTACACTAGATCCTTGATAAATGTGAAAACCAGTCTAAATATCTGGCAGGCTGTGCAACAAATTATAATAATAACAACACATTTTGATCAGCCAGTAATTAAACAAGGAGCTATGTGTTATTTATAAGAAGCAGAAATGTTAAGAGCTTTTGAATTTGGATATAGAGTATAAGGGAGGCACTGGAGGAATTGTGTCCATTCTGCTTTTATTGGACAAAATATGCTCCAGGAAATTGTATACTAGCTGGCACTAGGACTGCTAGGTACATATTAAAAAAAAAGTCAGTTATCTGAATAACAGCAAAAAAAATGTAAGATTAGTACCTGAATATAAAAAAAATGGAGGTCAGCTCCCCTTGAGCTTTGAGAATACTATAAGATAGGAAAACCGTACCAACTATTATGCTTCTCTTTTATTTATGAAATATGGAATGTCTCTAGCTTCAAATAAACTGTAGAATTCTCATAGAAATTGACCACCATGTTCAGCACCATTGCAGAATGCTCATGTAAACCAAACACGTGCAACAAATATAACATCTTGCTATCCATCCCAACAGTCATCATTTCCAGGTGAGACTGTGAAATTGATACTAAATGATGTTGAGTAAAAGAGATAGCAAAGAAGGAAAAAATGTTTGAAAATGTTAAAGATGTTAATCAAATGTTCATTTAAACTGTATACTGCTAGGAATCAGATATAGAAATACTAAACAGTTGGCATATGTACTAAGAGTTTGCCTCCTATATCAGGTAACTTTGATTGGATTAAGTTTACATTTTATTTGAAAGCCCAAATAGCAGTAAGGCTATTTAGGCAAAGCAAATGGACAAGTTAAAACCATTATTTTCTATTTGTCAACAAAAATGTGTGACTGAGGTACAGTATATGAATATCTATAAAATAGATTCTTTTAAAAGAATCTACATTTTTTTTTCTGGTGGGATTTAAATTTTCATTTGGATTGGGATTTTACTGTTTGACTAAATTCCCTACTAGGGAATCATACCCCAGTGCTATAAGACTGCTAGGTACATATTTTAGTCCCAAGGAACAAAGGGCTGCTATTTCCATTCAAATAATGCAGAGTACAGAACATGTGGCATTGATGAAAAATCAGGATAATTCTTTAAATGTGTTGCAGTACCTATATATTTGTGTACAATATAGTTCTTTTATGCTCAGTAAGAAATAATTTGAAAGAAATATTCTGTGGATACTGAATAGGCCTAATAATACAATTTCTTTTACATATTTCCTGTAAAGGGATTAATAAGAAAATAGGAAACATTTCAAAGAAAAGAAGACAGCAAAAAGCACAGAACAGAATAGCAAAGTAAGAGAGTTCTGAGAATATGCTTTCTTTCAATACTGGTTTGTGTGAACATTTTCCTATTGCTCTGGTAACTTGTGTGTGCGTGTGTGTGTGTGTGCGCGCGCGCGGGGGGGCACATGTTGTTGTTAATCATATTGACACCTTGAGACTGATAAAATAAATGCTGGCAGGAATTACAACAGTGAAACTTCTTGTAACTTTTCAGTTGTAATTGCAGCTATCATTACCTCTAGGGTAAAATGTCTATTACCCGTTATCACTTTCTTTTCGTAACATCAAAGCTATTATAAAAGGGTTTTCAATACAAATATATCTGACATACATGTATTTCACATGTTTAAGGGCATTTACCATCCTCAAAGCAATTTCAACATTATCAGAATTCAAGAAGGGAGAATCATTACCTTGTCTCTGGTTACTCAGCAACAGCAATAACAGCACAAATCTTTATCAATATTCCATATAACAATGAAAAAAAGAAGTCAAATTACATTAAAATACCTTGTTTTTTAAAATACTTAGTTGAACTTCTATGAAGGAAATAGGCATTCCCTTTAATTTTACAGGCCTGTCAAACTGGCGGCCCACAGGCTGGAGTCACATGCAGCCAAACCCACCCGATTCCACAAAGGCAAGAAACATAACAATACATCACAATACATCACATGACATGATCAAGTTTGATACCTGTGCTTAGTTTGACACTAGGGAAGCTGGTGCTTAAGGACGAGGAGAAGGAATGAGGCCATACTATACTCAAATGGAGAATCTGCATCCCCATTCTATAAAACTCTTTCAGTTTCAGCTGAAGACTGGCAACTAGATGATTTCATTATGCATTTCAAGAGACAGAGTAAATTAAATCATCTGTTGAAGAAACATGACAGTATGAGACCTCAGGGACACCAGATCAGTGGCAAATAACAAATTGTGTGAAGGTATTTTGCTTAATAGCCACATGATTCATTTAACAATTACCTGTACACCATAATATTGGTTGCAGAATTTGCATACACTCTCAAAATTCCCAACCTTCTATAGATCTACCAATCTACAGTTCAATATTTTCATAAAGCATTAGTATGAACATAATAATTATAGAGTAGTGACATTTATTTTCAGAATAAAAATGCTACGTTTGGCTGAAAGAAAACATCACTCAAATTGTATGTGGAAGGAAAGAGAAAAACCATCTACTCCAGATAAGGAAAAATGTATGGGAGGCCTTTGGGATTTGGGAGAAGTTATGAGAAAAAAGTTAGATACATATATATTATGTATTTTTATATAATATTCTGTTAATATTCTGTGTATATGGTAATTCAGTTAAATCTTTCACTGAACATTGCTTAGATTCAAAAAGGCAGCTACACCTACCTGATGCCAAAGTCCTGTGCCAAAGCTACTTGAAACCTAAATACCTGAAATTATCAGCCAAACCTGTTCTTGAAAAAGTAATTGGAACAAACTGCAGGACATGTCAGTTTCATTTAATTATTTCATTGATGCAAACATGTTAATTCATGAAGAAAAGGAGACAGAAAAAAACTTATAGCTGAAGATTTCTGCTCTTTTCATTGTGATAATGATCCACGTGCTTTTAGATGTTCAAGCAACTAGGTTATTGTTTTCTTATACCCTTGCAGATTTTATCATCAGACTGACATCTAACAGCCTCATTCTGTCCAGCACTACACAATAAAAGACTCCCATCAGGCCATGGGACAGATATCCAACTGTTGAGAAGTAGCATGGCTGTCAATCAATGCTTGCATGAAGGGGCAGCTTGTCTCTACTTTATCTCCAATCTATTCAAGTATAAATGGATGTTTGCAGATCTTTAAGACCACACAAATCACCTCAGGCAGAATAATAATTGTTCTTGTAGGAGATACTAGGCTATTTCGTGGACATATAGGGTAGGCAGAAAAGTGAATCAATTTGTAAAAGAGTGTGCAATCTTAGATAAAGTCCAAGTGCCGATAGTTTTACCCGATAGGCTTAGTTTGGTTTTTTTTAAGTGAGTTGCTGAAAAGTATTTGCAGTCTTTTAGTAAATGGCCTTTTAATTTTATGTGATAACAGACTTGAGATGAAAGTAGAGCTTGCAGTCTATATCTAAGAAGATTTATCAAACTGAGATATAATGTTGCCACATGCAGATAATGAATGCAATCAATGTTTGAGAAAGTTAGTATTCTTTGCACATTAAAGTGGCATCTCTATGATGATAATTATTGAAAATTTGTACACATAAAAGTACATTAATGCATGTAATGTTATTCTGCCTGTCCTGTACAAATACTGTACAAAGGCAGATAGATAACTCCACAAAGCATCCATACAAAATCTCTTTTATTGGTTCATCAGGCATCTCATCAACTCACAGTTATGACGAAGTTCTTCTTAATATCTAATCCTTTGCATATCTGTCTTTATGGGTAAAAAGATGGTTATTTCTTTCATCCCATATCGTAGAGGCAGGGGGTAGCTGCTACCACGAGGCTGTGTGTTCAGGGAAGAGGGAAGAAACCACCCCCAACCCACCAAGGGTCAATTCAGTGATCAATCAGGGTTAAAGATGTGGCCACATGACATGTACTACATTTCCCAGGATACCTTAACTACATTTACCATGATGCCTTCCCTTAAGGGAACAGCTCAAAATTCCTAACTAACTATCCAACTTCCATTAACTCTAAACTATCTGGACAGCACAAATGTTATGTTTTCAGAGAAAGTTAAGACTATGACCATTATAGATATTGGAAGAAAAATGACTTCAAACATACTACATTGAGGAAAATAATGTATCTGCAAATATAGTCTTCTTGAGGTATTGGTATTTAGAAAAATAATTACTGGAAGTTTTGATTGTAAAGCTGAAATTAGATATTTCAGTATCAGGATCTTTTCAGACGTTATTCGCATGGTTAAAATGTTTAGAAAATTTGCAAACTGAAAAATGTTCCTATGTATTGTTAGAAACAGAACTTCTTATATGCAAGCTGTGTCTGGAATCCAAAGCATATATAAAATAAGGTCAGTGTAAATATTTTCAGTTGATTTCTTCTTGATCTAGAATTGACTGAAATTAAACTGTAAAACAATTAATGCTAATTTACATATATTAGTGCATATTTTATTCCTCTTTAGTGTAGAACATGATTCATATAGTGCCGTTATTAATGTTCTTGGCATCACATTTCAAAAGGTACTGGAGAGAAGTTGGAGAAGATAAAAAGGAGAAGTTTGTTATGATGATCACATACAATTTAAGTGCTATGAGAAATGGTTAAAGGATGGGCATCCTTAGCTCAGAAATGAGAAGATTAACAGGAATTATGATTGTAACTGCCATGTAGGAATGGGATACTGTTGAATACTTAAAGGAAACTGTACTGAAAATTTGGAGGAACTAATATGGAGTAAGTCTAGTTTAATGAAAAAAATGACTGGGTGTCTTCATAGCAGTGTTCCAATATCTAAGAGGTTGCCCAAAGAAGAGGGAATCAATCTGTTCTTCAAAGCAGCTGAAGACAGGACAAGAAGCAATGGATGAAAATTAATCAAGGAGAGTAGAAAACCTAGAACTAAGGAGAAATTTCCTGATAGAACAATAATCAGTGAAACAACTTGCCTCTAGAAGTTGTGAAGGCTCCAATGCTGGAAGTTTTAAACAAAAGATTGGACAACAATTTGTCTGAAATGGTTATAAGTCTTTCTGTCTGTGCAGGGGATGACTAGAAGACCTCCAAGATCCCTTCCAATTCTGTTATTCTAGAACAAAGGTGTCAAATTCACATTGTCACAGTGGCATCACGTGACGTATCGGGACTTTTCCCCCTTTCGTTAAACAAGGCATCGGCATGGCCAGCACATGATGCATCCAGCCCACAGTCTGGGAGTTTGACAGTTCTTATCTAGAAGGTAAGGCAGTTAACAGACAGCCTAGAGTTTACACTATTTTAAAAATAGATCTTAATTGCTACCTGTTAAGAATTCAGTCTTTGAGCAGATAGTTTGACTACATAACTTATAAGACCCTTCTAATTTCTGCATTCTATGATCTCCAATTATTCTACAGTGAATATTGTATAAGGTTGTTATCACCTGGTTCTCTTCCAAAAGCTCATTAATATTTGTCTGTCTACATTATGTGTCTCCATAGGAGTCTCCCAGCCTTTATATATTGTCCTATATCATGTCTTTTAGTTTAAGTATCTAAAGTATTGTTGATGTTCAGCTATAGCTCTTACCCTGGATATATTGTTCTCCAGTCTGTACTACAAATCCAAGTGTCTCTGACTACCTCATCCAAGCTCCTTTTCCTCTTTCCAAACTTATATATCTACAATAAAGCATCTCATTTTGTTTTACAAGCTCTTGCCACTGCATGTAATCTATCTTTTGCTTGCATAGTCATAAAGCTTGTTAATCAAACATGAGGCTTTGCTCTTATATTCTTCTCTTCACAATGTAATCGTCTGTCATATTTTGTTCTTTCTTTACACTATTACAAAAAGAATTGCTCTTTGAAAGATTTGAGATAAAAATAAGTTATTGTAAATGATTTGTACATTTTCTAGAACTGTAGTTACTACAAAGAAAATGTATTAATTTTCAGTGTAATTCCTTTAAATATAAATTGTATTATTGATTACATTGTAGTCAAAAACAAATGACATTATTAATTTATTTGTTTTTTGTGCTTTACTAGTCCCTTTAAAATAATTTTAACAGTAAGAGATTACAAAATAAACAAATGAATTCCTAAATCATCTATGTGCAAGATATTTAATTTTACACACTGCACATTCATTTTATACATACACATACACACTTCCTTTTCATTCTATTTTTAGTGCATGACAAAAGCATCAAACATTTTGAGAAATAATTAGTCCATTTGACGAGTGAAGGCATTTTCACTCTTAGTCAAGCCTATGTTTAACATTACAAAGAACACATTGGTTAGTGGGTGATTATTTGAAAACACAGCTTGAAACAGCTACTATAATATAAATTCTACTCTTTTGATAAATCAATACAATATGATAAATCAACACCATTTTTAAATTCTTCTTTCCAGTTCTTGAGAATAGATAAGCTGTACAATTAATTTGACATATATTCTTAAATATTTTACTACATATACTATTAGAGTAGCAAAGATAATGCAACATTTGATCAATATATTTATAGGATGATATTTTTAATGATTGTTTTCAAAACCAGGAGGAGAGAATATGGTACTCCAAGTACACTGAACTGTAGTCCTAATGTTTGGTTTTATTGGCCATGATGGCGGTCTTAACATGTTATTTACTATTGTTTCACAAATTGATTTATTCTGTACTTTAGTGTACATTCAACTTCCTGAAACATAATTAATAAGAACATTAATATTAACATTGATAGCACTTAAGGGTTGAAATTTGATTCATCACAATGTTTATACATTAGCAAGTTTGAAACTCTCAGTTATATGTGACATTACAGAATAGATATATGCCAATGTTCAGAACATTTTTGTTGTGGTTCAAGATTCAAATCGTACGAATAAAAATGCATACATTGTAACATACACTGTTACCTCTGAAAACGTTTTGTTTAATTTGTCTCAATGGCAAAAGATAAATGTATCTTCATTTTTCAAATGGAATGTGAGTGATATGCCAACATTAATTGTTACTTTCAGCGGTGTTATTCTACAGTGTTTGAAAAGTAGCATGGCCCTCCTGTACCTTCTGTCCATCTGCCTGCCTTGCCACCAGCCCCCTCTTGCTGCAACAGCACTATCACCCCGTCCTGGCTGGCGAGGACTGCACTGTTTTTTGTAGGTTTATGCTTGGCCGAAGGGTGGGGGCCAGCAGGCGGACAGGCCATGTGGGCGGTGCAGCCTTGTGTTCCCATGCAGCATGGATTAATTGCTTTTGGGTGAACATTTCTCTGGTGCCCATCAAAATTTTCTCATGGACCACCAATGGGCTGTGGCCCACTAGTTGGCGACCGCTGATGTAAAGCACTATAGGGTGGTATATAAATCTAAGTGCTATTTCTATTGCTATTGCAAACTATAGGAAAGGCATTGATATATTAGTCCTTTGTCTAATTAGCTGATCAAATGAAAGTAGTTGGCTTTTCAAAGTTCTTAATTCCAACTCAGCAAGGTCTGGTTTAGTGTACTGAAATGCCTATGCTCCTGGAGTCTAAGCACAGGAAAGAAAAAAAAAGTGTTAGCTCCTGGAAGGTACAGCATCCTGTTTAAGGCTCTAACTACTTTATTTCAGTGGAGGACTCTGATTAACCTTTTCATTCCTTAGTGGTTAAAGTGAAGAGATCCAGGTTGGATCTGCTAAAGAAACCTTGGTCTCTGGTGACTGACTTAGGTTCTCTGGGATTAGCATAAATTTGCAATGAGGTGGACAGTTGAGAGCTACCTGATCAGTATATTATTCTGTTCCCTTGAGAAACATACATGTACCATAAAAAAAAAACAATGTGGTTTTATTTTCCCTTTCTTCCCATGTATGATACAGTATATTGTGTTATTTATAGGACTCCTGAATCAGCTCCTTACCCAAGGATAAACTCAGAAAGAATTATCAGTTTTGATTGCCATAAATCCATGATATCCCTTTCCTCTTGCATTCAACATTATCAACCATTATGATGAGATTTGCATAAGCCTATGGCTACTTCCTTGCTCTGTTTTTTTTCAGTGGAACGTTTATTTCCATAGGCAACAACAGCATTAGTCCAGGCAAGCGGTCACATTTGCAGAAAAGATGGGGATTATAAAGAAAGGAGGATTACTCATGAGCATTAACAAATAGTAATTTTGTATTACCTCCAATACTTAAAATGTTTCAAAAATGTTTCCTCCTGTATAAGCTTAAAATGGTGCAATGTTAAGATTTTAAGGGTGAAAGCCCCTTAGGAGAAGCTGAAGAGGGGGGTATCATCTGATCATATATAGTATGGGGCTTAATTATAAAAATTTTTTATAGCATTTGTTGATGAGTTTTCAAATATTAATTGCTGTTCAGCTGGGCTATGTACATTTTAAGGACAAAGACATTGGTAAAAAGTTTCATATCCAATATCACATAGTCCAAACAGCGCTATGTTAATCTTTCTTCCATACAGTATAACAAAGATTATGCTGATACTTTTAGTAGAAGCAGATTATGAGGTAGAAATATCTGAAGTGCATAGCATTGGTAACAGGACTAGTGAGCATGCTTATTTATTTATTTATCTAGTTTATATACCACCCCCTGTCCCAAATTGGGACTCGGGGCGGTGCACAGCCGAGCTAAAAATGATACAATTACAAATATAAAATTAAAAATAGATTAAAATGAATTAAATTAGT
Organism: Bungarus multicinctus; assembly: GCA_023653725.1. NCBI lineage: Eukaryota > Metazoa > Chordata > Lepidosauria > Squamata > Elapidae > Bungarus > Bungarus multicinctus. The sequence continues at coordinate 37,408,570 of CM042844.1, forward strand.
GGCTGGAAGATTAAAACTATAATAAAGCACTAAAACAGGGTAAAAAATTATAAAAGTTAAAACCATTCCAATGATACTAGGTCAGACCGGCTTGCTGGAAAAGATGGGTCTTCAATGCGCGCCAGAAGGTCTGCAGGTCAGGGAAATTAGAGGTAGTTCTCAGCTTATACCTTTTGTTTGACAACTGTTCACAATTACAGTGGTGATGAAAAAAGGAACTTATACCAGACCTCACATTTATGACCATCACAGAATCCTTGTGGTTATGAGATCAAAATTTGGTCACTTGACAGACATTTATGATAGTTGCAGTGCCCTAAAATCATGTGATTACCATTTGGGAACTTCTCACAAGCAAAACTCAATGGGGAAATGTACTTACTGTTTTCCACCTCCTTATTTAATTGACCTACAGAACAAAAATGTATGCTCTTGATAGCCTATTGCAAAAAGATAAGTTAGTTAGCAGCCTATTTGAAGAAACAGTTTTGGTATATTTATGATGTAAATGGATAAGGTTACCGAAAAAAAGTGGGGTGGTGGTGGTATTTCTTACACATTAATTGTTAGAAGATATGGAGAGTCTGCTCCTAAGCATGATCTCATTGAATTAATGCATAAAATAGTGAGGACAAAAAGTATATCTCCTAAAAACAATTGAAAATAATTGAAAACTGGAGGAAGGGGTAGATTGAATTTCTTATTTGAAATTAATACCAATCATGAACCTGATGTCTGGAATCCATATGCATTCCACAGAACAGAGGAAGTTTTAAATGACCAAGGAAGTTAAGTTTCCATCACTAGAATTGTATAATTTCATGGTGGCAGAATTACAAAGGGAGTCGCAAGGACCTGTTATGGATGTTGCATATTTTAATAGCAACTCATCTTCCCACAGTGAATACAGCTGCAAGCATAACAGCTCAAGTTAGCAAAACACTGAACATTCAGCATATGTTTTAGTTTCACTGAAGTTGATGGAACTGAATTTTATTTCCTAAGGGTTTATTTTATCAAGACCTACATTTTGCTAAAACTACCATTCCAGAAAAAGGATGCAAAGAAAAACTGATCAGGCATGTAATCTTATGTGCCAATCCTTAACAAGTCTTAAAGGTAAAATGTTACACATTTGCACATATAAATATATAAACACTGAGAGTGTTTAGCAGTGAATTCTGAGCTGGAAATAATTAAATCTCTGTGGTACCCCAACATCTTTATGGAAATATCCTGATTCAGACTATACCAAAATGACAGAGGTCATTTTTCAGCAACTTTATTTACCTAGATAAATTTTATGTGACAGTATCTTTGAATATGATTGTCCTTTCTAAAAAAAGAGATTCTTGCTAAAATAATCCACATTTTGTTTTAGAGCACACCCAAAGATTCAGAGGTATCTTACATTGGTCTATAGGATAGAGGCAATGATATGAAACTTTTCACTGCAATGTCATTATTTGCTATAGAATTAAAGTAGTTTTAGGATCCACATTGTTGGGGGTAATATGCTGACTCTGTAAACCGCTTAGGGAAGGCTGTAGAGCACTGTAAAGCAGTATATAAGTCTAAGTGCTATTGCTATTTATTAAACTAGTTACTGAATTTGGGGATAAGACTTTTTCTTATTCTGATCTTTTTGCTCCTTCTGCTACCTGTGAAGAGCAAACTGCCTTTAGTTTTTATTTCCTTGCTCTGCCTTCTCAACTTCAAGGGAATACTGTAGTTATAATTATCTCAGTTAGATGGAAGTACAAATATTGGACTGAACGGAGATTAAATCAGTAAGTCCTTAAGAATGTAAATCAAGACTATTCTTTGGAATGACAGATTTAGAAGCTGAAATTCAAATACTTTGGCCATCAAATGAGAAGAGAGGACTCATTGGAAATGACCTGATGTTGAAAAGATTGAAGGGGAAAGGAGAAGGGGATAGCAGAGGATGAGATGGCTACATAGTTTCATTGACACAATGAACATGTTTTTGGAAGAATGATTGGAGACAATAGAGGGCAGAGGGGGCGGCATGCTGTGATCTATGGGATCACAAGGATTTGGACATGACTTAGGGACTGAACAACAGAAACAACAAATATTTCATACAAGAAATAAACAGACTATGATTCCTAGAATAATTTCTCCTTTTAAGTGACCTAGTAAAAAGATTAAGCACGTTTCCCATCCCATACTAATTGGTCAAAATTTTAAAGAAAGTTCAAAATATTGAAAATATATAGGAAAATTAAGATCACATATCTGATCAAATTTCAAAATGATATGATACATATGCATACTTCTGCACCAAATATTTTTATTTAATAAAATTTCCATTTCATTATTCCATCTTATCAAATTGAATTTAAAGCCCAAATTAGATAAAACACAATCCTGCTTTTTCTTTCTTTCTGCCTTTGACATAAGGCTAGCAAAATTTAAGTTAGGTTAGAAACTCTCAATCACAGTTCTCTGAGCAAGCAGATAAAACTACTTCGCATATAATTCATTGGATATTTTATAAGTAATTAACAGCAAACAATATTTATGTATGCTTTATCAATATATATTATACAAATATGTTATATTAAGTAGATAATTGTAGGTAATTAATCCCTGGCTCCAAGCAGTTTTTTTTTAATAAAAAAGCAACAGAAAATAAAAGGATAAAAATTAAGACATTTACAGTCCTATCAGGAGTTCTGTGAATGAATAACTTGGTGCAAGTCATTCCAGATGTAGTCTTCTCTGACTTGATGTCCAATTTTAGAGCAAGATCTGAAAAAAAGTTAGTTTTCTTCTCTTGAAAAGAACTGGAAAGGCACAGCATCTATTAACTATTTTGTTCTCATCTAGATGAAATTTTTAGGAATATTAGACCATTACAAGACTATATTTTACAATAATTACAGCTTTGCTTTTTGAGCTTTACTAGTTTAAAATCTGGTTCTTTAACAACTAAAGATTCTGGAATGTTGTTTGGAACTTGCTGAGGTAGAAAATGGAACTTGCTGAGGTAGAGATCCATATATCCATGTGGAATTCAATGAGTTGGGCTAAAAAAAAATTTCTTCCTTTAAAGGAAAAAGGAAATTAGGAATTGGACAAGTAATTGTTGGGACAAGAAAAGTACTGGTGGCATAAGAAAAATGCTGAACTTGTTGGTCTTCTCCATAATATTACTTACTAAGCCAGGTCAGTTAGTCAACACCTCTTCAGAAAAACTTATCATACTGGTCCGAATGACAGCTGTTTCTCACAGCTGCTTCACTATGCATTCCCAAAGTTCTTAGAATAGCAAAAAAACCTGTTAGCATAATTTATTATCCCTCTCTTTTTCTAATGTGGGGCAGACATGATGGTATGGGAGAAGGTGAGTTTTAACAGATGGTAAGGACAATGGATTTAAAAATCTGATTATAGTCATTCGCTAGAGAGCTAGGACTTTATGGTAAAGCAGGGGTCGCCAACCTTTTGGACCTCAGGGACCACCAAACTCATAATTTTAAATCCCAGGGATCACTAACTGATTCTGTGGGTGTGGCCTAATTTGTGGGTGTGGCTTTGTGGTCATGTGACTGGCTGGGCATGGCTTGTATATAAATATTATAAATATTTATATAAATATTGAAATTTTTATTAAAAAAGCAGCAACTTTTACCCAAAATCAGGCAAAGCGGGCAGGCAGATTGAGTTGCTCATAGAATCATAGATTCATTCAGAAATCTATTTTTCTGCTATTGGCTAGCTCAGTCTGTCACATAAAATTTGTTAGCAAGCAAACTCACAAACTTAACTCACAACACACCATGTATGTAAATATTGAATTTTTTATTTAAAAAAGGAGCAACTTTTACCCAAAATCAGGCAAAGCAGGCAGGCAGATTGAGTTGCTCACAGAATCACAGATTTTTTCAGAGAACCATTGCAAAAACCAATCCCAACCACAAAAAACTTCACTCAAGACCAGACTTATCCATACTGCAAAGAATCTGCTCCCGTGAACTCCGCGCAGAACTTAAAAACCGTCTAGACAATGGAGAAAAGGATCTATACATTGACTACAGAGCTGATTGCATCAAAAGAAAGTCACACAACCCACAACTCCACATCCAACCTCACCCCACCCAATCCAACATCACTCAAAACTAGGCATGCACACCCCTAACTACCTCTATTCCAACCACAACTGGCCTTAAATGCAAGCTACTCAATGCAAGAAGCCTTGTAAATAAAATACCTGAATTTCTCCTCTTATGGCTAAATTCAACATTATATTTGTCTGTGAAATATGGCTCAATGCATCTCTCCCTGACTCCATTACCACAGTAAGAGACTATCATGTTTACCGATCAGATCATGAAATCCGTAGAGGAGGTGGTGACTTTTTATCTTCTATAAAAAGTCCCTACATCTAAAAAACATCCAATTTACCCAGGAGCTTGCTCTTCCTGAGACTATCGTTTGTGGACTGTCCTTAAATATCACATTTCAGTTCTTACTATGTTACAGAGCCCCTGATTATGACATCGAACATGCAAACAAGCTAAATACAATACTAACATGGGCAGCATCCTGCCCACACACTTTTATCTCTCTTGGTGACTTCAATCTACCTCATATTAATTGGACCCTTAACGAACAAACAACTGAACCCACACACGCAACCTTCTACAATGCAGTAACAAATCTGGGACTAGAACAACTAGTAACCAACAACACTAGACTTAACAACTGCCTCGATCTCATCTTCTGCAATAGTTTGAATTCGATTTATGGAATACAAATTAAAGAACCCTTTTCCAACAGTGACTACAACATGATTGTCTCAACATACGACCACACAAAAATCATCACAACGAGGGGATCCTCAATTATAACTTTAAAAAAGGCAAGTATGATCTTATAAACAATGATCTCTCATCCTTTGATTGGCAATTTCTATTCTCTGGATGCAATAGTGTAGAAGACCATTACACCATATTTTTACTTGAAGTCAAAAGAGTCATCACACTATATGTACCATTAACAACTCCCGAAACCAGAAAAAACAAATTACCCAAAACAATAAGAAAGCTTCAATCCAAAAAGAAATCACTTTGGTGGAAAAACAAATCTGGTCACGTTGCCAACTTCAAAAGCCGATACAAAAATTTATGCCACCAGATAAAAACTGAATGCACCAATTATCACATTAAACAAGAAGAAAACTTTCTACATACCAATTCCAGCTATGCTTTCTACAATTTTGTAAACAACAAACTAAAAGACTCAAGGTCCATCCCACCCCTAAAAGAACCTAATGATAAAGACTGCAACAATGACACTATTAAAGCCAACCACTTTAACACATTCTTTGGCTCAGTATTTGTAAACAGCAATGGATCATGCCCAGTATTTCCTAGTCAAACCACAGACAACTACAATGATCTAATACATATTGATTTTACGGAAGACAATGTTGAAAAAGCACTACACAATCTAAAACCATCTCTATCTATTGGACTGGATGGAATATGTGCCTACTTCTTAAAAAAGCTACCCACTGCCATAGCCGAACCTTTAAGCATAATCTTTGAAAAATCTTTCAGGACCAGCTCCTTGCCAAAACTATGGTCACAAGCCATGGTCATCCCCATCGTCAAAAAGGAAGACCGCAGCCTAGTTGAAAATTACAGACCAATCTCTTTATGATGCATCACCTGTAAAGTCATGGAATCAATTATTAACCAATCCATCATCCTCCACTTAGAAACAACCAACCTACTCTCTAATAAACAATATGGTTTTAGGAAAAAACAATCATGTAATTTGCAACTCTTACACTGCAAAAACATATGGACTACACAACTCGATCAGGGCAAAGCAATAGATGCAATATACATAGACTTTTGTAAAGCCTTTGATTCAGTGGTACACAACAAACTATTCCTAAAACTTAAATCTTACAGTATCTCCGGACACCTGCATAACTGGACAGAAGCATTCTTGTTAAACAGACAACAAATGGTCAAAATTGGGAGTGTCCTATCAAATTCTGTACCTGTCAACAGTGATGTTGAGAGTGTGGTGGCGCGTCAGCTCCCTCAGTATCTGGAGGAAGCATTCTATTTAGATCCGTTCCAATCGGGCTTCAGGCCCGGGCACAGTACCGAAACAGCATTGGTCGCGTTGGTAGATGATCTCTGGAGGGCCCGTGACAGAGGTTATTCCTCTGTCCTGGTCCTCTTAGATCTGTCAGCGGCTTTTGATACTATCGACCATAGTATCCTATTGCGGCGGTTGGAGGGGTTGGGAATTGGGGGCACCGTTTTGCGGTGGTTCTCGTCCTTCCTCTCGGACCGCTCGCAATTTGTGTTGACGGGGGGGGAGAGGTCCACCCCTAGGCCCCTCATGTGTGGGGTGCCTCAGGGGTCGGTCCTCTCCCCTCTTCTGTTCAACATCTATGTGAAGCCGCTGGGAGAGATCATAGGTGGTTTTGGGGTGAAATGCCATCTTTATGCTGATGACACTCAGCTTTACATCTCCACCCCAAGCCACCCCAACGATGCTGTGGAGGCTATGGCCCGTTGCCTGGAGGCTGTGCGGAACTGGATGGGCAAGAACAGGCTTCGACTCAACCCTTGCAAGACCGAGTGGCTGTGGTTTCCGGCGGCCCGATATAGTCAGCTGACTCCGTCGCTGGCTATTGGGGATGAGATCTTGACCCCCACAGAAGGGGCTCGCAATCCTGGTGTCCTCCTGGATGTTCGGCTGTCTTTGGAAGATCATATTACAGCCGTCTCCAGGGGGGCTTTTTATCAGGTTCGCCTGATACGCCAGATGCGGCCCTTTCTTGATCGGGACGCCTTACGCACAGTCACTCATGCCCTGGTCACCTCCCGTCTGGACTACTGTAATTCCCTCTACATGGGGCTCCCTGCGGGGAGCACCCGGAGGCTTCAACTGGTACAAAATGCAGCCGCGCGGGTAGTTATGGGGGCGTCGAGATACTCCCACGTGACGCCCCTCCTGCGCGAGCTGCATTGGTTGCCGGTGGCCTTCCGGGTTCGCTTTAAAGTACTGGTTTTGGTCTTTAAGGCGCTCCATGGCATCGGACCAGGATACTTACAAGACCGCATTCTGCCAGTAGTCTCCCACCGACCGGTGCGCTCCCACAGAGAGCGTCTCCTCCGGGTCCCGACGCCTTCTATGTGTCGCCTGGTGACCCCGAGGAACAGGGCCTTCTCTGTGGGGGCACCCGCCCTCTGGAACGGGATGCCCCCTGGACTACGAACGACCAGTGACCTGAGGGCCTTCAGACGTGACCTGAAGACTTGGCTCTTCGAGCAGACCGGCCTGAGCTGACTCAAATGGGATTTTTAAATGGGGTTTTTAGATTAGTTGGGATGGGTGTACAAAGTTTTAATTTATTTTAATTGGGGGTTTTTAGATTTTTATAGGGACAGCCTAGGGTTTAATTCTTTTTTAACTATTTATATTTGTCTACATGTATTTTAGTTGGCTGTTCACCGCCCTGAGTCCTTCGGGAGAAGGGCGGTATATAAAACCTAAAATAAATAAATAAAATAAATAAATGTCCCTCAGGTAGGACCAACTCTTTTCATACCCTACATAAATGACCTCTGTGATCATATCAAGAACAACTGCATTCTCTTCGCTGATGATGTAAAGCTACTCAACACCACAGACAATACTGCTATCCTTCAAAAAGACCTTGACTATGTATCAGAATAGTTAAACAAATGGCAACTTCAAATCTCAACAAAAAATGCTCTGTCCTACATATTGGAAAAAAAAATCAGAAAATAAAATACAGGCTGAATAGTCAAGACCTTGTTGATGATCCAAACCCTGTCAAGGATCTTGGAGTACTCATCTCAAATGACCTAAGTGCTAGAGCCCACTATAACTACATAGCCAAAGTGGCATTAAGAGTTGTTAACCTAACCTTACGTAGCTTTTTCTCTAGTAACATTACACTACTAACTAGATCATACAAAATATTTGCTAGGCCAATACTCAAATACAGCTCATCAGTCTGGAACCCACATTATGTATCTGATATTAGCACAGTTGAGAAAGTCCAGAAATATTTTACAAGAAGAGTTCACCCCTTTCCTAATAAGTCTATAGGGGGCGTGCATAAGTGCACCAACATGCCTACTGTCCCTGTCCTAAGTTTTCATATTTATGTGTGTGTGTGTGTGTGTGTGTGTGTATCCATGTATTCATCACTATGTTTTTACTTATACCTATTATCTTGTAAGCAATTGACAAATAAAATTAAAATAAATAAATAAATAAATCTATCTAGCTGCCACTAGCTAGCTCAGTCTCTCAAATTTGCTTATTGTGAGTCTGCACTGAATAATAGAGGCTTCATCCCTAAGAGAGGTTCATCTGTGCTTAAAAGCCGAGCCGAAGTTCTAAAGACTAGCTAGAAAGGAAGAAATCCAACCATTTCCTGCTTCCTAGCTAATCTAAATCTTTCAGTACAGCAAAACAGATTATGGTCGGAAAAATAGCAATTTTAGCAGGCATGTTTGCAGGGTAAGGAGTGAGTAGGCGGTGAGTGTTCCTGCAGTTCCTGTGGGCCATGTGGATGACACAGCCTTGTGTTTCTACACAGCCTGGATTAATTGCTCTGGGGGTGAGATTTCTCTGTGGCCCACCAAAATTTTCTCACAGCTCACCAGTGGGCCACGGCCCACCAGTTGGTGATCACTGTTATGAAGGATCCTTGTAACTTGGAAAGTGGCAAAGATTTGAAATTAAGCACAGTATCAATTTAAAGGATAGCATTGTTTCTGGTTTTAGTTTTGACAATAAATTCAATTTTTCTCACACAAAGAAAAAACATATTTCAAGTAATTAATATTTCATTTAATGTAACAATTGCTTATTTATAAGCTATAAATTCTCAATAGCCTTCCAAAAGAATGTATATTTGGTTCATTTTTGGAGCTAATGATGAGCCCAAAGTCTAATAGAGTTCACTGGCTATACAGTAGGTATTTATTTTCTTGAAAGCCTATTTAAATATAATTCTTGCAATTTTAGTGTCCATGGTTGATTTTTCCCAACTTGATAATCATTTTAAATATTTATATATGCATAATATACAACAGATTTAAAAATCTCTCCCTTCTCTTTCCCTTTTCAACTGTTTTCTCCGTGGACGTTTTGTGCAGGAAACTAAAACAGTGTTTGAAAGGCCAATTGACATTATGAAGTATTAGCCCTTTGAATTATTACACAATTTCTTGACAGTAAAGAGAACAAATACAAAAGATAACTTCCAAAATTGATAATGTTGAAAAAGAGAAAGACAAAGTACAGCATTAAATGATTCAAAGCATCGCAGATAGAGAAGATAATGTATGTAATATCTATCTAGATCTTTTTTTGCCATTTCACTAGTTTGGTCATTTATGTCCAATCACATTTAAACTTCAGCATGGCGGAAATGTGAACACTTTGTTATTGATGAACTGAGGGAAGAGCAAAGTGACTCCATATATTTTTTTTATCACCACCTGAGTTAGCCTCAGAGAATGTCAAAGAATGAGTTAGGAAAATCATAGCCAAAGAATATGAATAGAATCAAGTCACAATGATCTTGACATTTTGTATCAAACTCAAGCATAATTTACAGTACCTTTTAGTTTTCCAGAATCTATTTTTCATGCTTGGATATCTATTATTTGTTGAGCAAGAAAGGAACATCTCTGTTTAGGAAAATAATTTATCAATATATTCTGCCTTCACCACTACAACAGAATAGTCAATATTTCACCATGACATTCCGTATATACTAAAATATCAGAAATAATATGAAACGTACTTTACATCTGAAGTTTAGCAGCCCTGGAAACAGAGACTTGGAATTCCATCTGTATTGTTATCTGGTATCTTCCTTCTCATTCTTATTTTCCTTCATTGGAATTCTACTTTAAGCTGTTTCAAAAACATATGCATGCAAAGAAAAAAATAATAATTTTAGACAGCCCACTATGTAGTCTTGAGAAAAAAATAAAAAACTAAATATTTCCCTCTGGTTCTCATTCTTTGTTTCAGGATTTTAATGGGATTCAATTCAATGCATACAGTGAAGTTGTGATCTTATGGCCAATTATATGGTATAATCTGGGCATCTCTAAATATGTATATAGTATACATGGTTTCACTATGAGCATCCTTTCCCTAATCATTTTCAAATGCTGGCAAAAGTAGGCTCTCATATGGTTGCTAGAACCATCTCCTTTGGGTAAAATAAAAAAGATAATACTAAATCTTTTAATTAGTCATATTTCATATCCTGCGGATAAAATCATGAGGTAATGTAGTTCATATTTCAGTGTACTGCAAGACCTTCTATATTACAATCATGTGGCTAAAAATTCTAATGTTTTCTAAAGCAGAAGCTTCTAGGAATAAGTTGTGTGAATGGGTTATCTGCAGAATGTCTTTCTGAAAGAGATATATAATTCTCCCTATTTCTCTATAGGAAGAACTACTGAAATATCCAAATACTTAGATGTAAATAAAGATACAATAGGACAATTCATCTTTTTAGACTTTACATTTAATCAGAAATCAATAAATTGTGAAAAGAATAAATTGTGGCTATATTTTTTTATTAGTGATTTCTAGATGTTTATATTAAATTATATAAATTAAATTATCCATGGATCTGGAATTAACACAAATAATATTTGTTAGTGTGGTTTTTAATAGCCGAAAACAATGTGGTAATCACTTGATTTATTATTAGGATTTTAACAGTGAAACTTTTGTAAGTGATTTATGCAACAATCACTGGCAACATTGTGGAAAGAAGCTGTGAGAACCCTTTGTTCAGAATTATTTTATTGAGAGCTTATATTTAAGATGAAGAAATTCAATCTCAGATCTGATGAGATGTAATGAGAAATACAATCTAAGCCCTTAGCTAACAACAGTTGCTTCTATTAATAGCAATAACAAGCTAAAATATAAAATAAATTAACATAATGCTGTTACTATAGTACTGGCTTTGAATGAGCAATAAAATATTTTCAATATTTAATCTTTTTAGGTACCAAGTCTTATTCTTATAGCTTGAATTCCAAGATTTTCATATTTGTAGATGATAGTATTTCATGCATTTCCAGACAATATGAGACTTATTATGAAAGCACAATGCTGATGAGAAACAAAGACATACAACATACATGAATTTAATCACTGTAAGAAATTATCATTTAAAGAACTATACATAAAAGTTCTTGAATGTTTTGCATTCTGATGAATTCATTGTGAACTAGAATAGAATAGAAATAGAATAGAATAGAATATAAAACTTTATTTGGCCAATTGTGATTAGAATTTGTTTCTGATGCAGAAGCTTTCAGGAGTCAGAGTAATCATCATCATCATCATCATCATAACTACAATAACAATAAGAAAGGGTAGTAAGGAAAATAAGAAGAATAGTAATCATGCTACAGTAATACAACATGGACATTAGAACTAGACATTAGAACATAGGCATTAGAAATGAAGAAATAACACTTCAACTTTTCTACTGTATCTCTTTTCTCTAAAATACTTTAGCAATAGCAATATACTGCTTCATAGTGCTCTGTAAGCCATTTACAGAATCAACATAGTGCCCCCAAACAATCTGTATCTTCATTTTACTGATGTTGGAAAGATATGAGGATAGAAGTTTGAATCAATCTTGAGCCCATCAGAATCAAACTTCTGGCAGTGGGAAGACTTGACTGCAAAACTGCATTCTAACCACTGCATCACCACTGCTCTTCATGTAGGAATTGTGTGATTTTCAAAGTAGATATAAATTGGACTGCCTTTTAAGCTTTATAGAACTTTAGAAGAATACATTTCTGCCTCATCCCATGCATTCTAGGAACTCCATAGTCATCAAGATCAGACTGCTGAAACGTCCTTGCATTCTAGGAACTCCATAGTCACCAAGATCAGACTGCTGAAACGTCCTTTAACTGAGCTGTTGTGAAATCATTTGGGGTAATTGATTGTGAAGTATTTCCACAATGCATGAATTATATAAACTTAAGTACTTTTTTGGGAATAAATAAAAGAGCAAGAAATTAATTCTAGTTTGTTCCCAATACATACAGCATATCATTAAACTTGTGTCGTTAAATATCAATAAGTCTCATATTTCTCAAGGTTTGTATTTAATTCCTACAAATTTGGTTGCAGAAAGAGAATGTTGAAACATAAATTTAGGAGTCAAAAAATGTCTCACCTTTACAGTTTAAAATAAAATTAAAATGACAATTTATAGAGTTCAAGTTCAACTTTGAAACATCGTAATTGATTGTGCGCCATCAAATCAGTGCCAACTCTTAGTGCTCATATAAATCATATCTATCTGCTAGAAAGTAAGTCTAACTGAATTTAATGAGACATATTATGTTTATATCTAGCATTAGTTACTATTTTCTTTTTTATTGGAATTTTAAATGGTGAAAATAATTTACATTTCCCCTAAGTCTGGAAATAGAATTGATTTCTTTATCTCTACTTCAAGTCTTTTGACTAGGAATATAAGCCTTCTCTGACCTGTCTATCTGTAAAACAGAATGATTAGTGTAATGAAGTCAACATTTTTATTTTTATAGAAATAAAAATATTTATAATAATAAAAGTATTTTTATAGAAATAAAAATACTGAAAAGTAATTGGGAGATTTGGGGGACAAAATCCTTAGTCTTGCTACTTGTTCTATTCATTGTTGCTTAACTTTAGTCAAGTTAACATGTGGGTATTTTAAGTATCTTGCCCATATAACTGATTTTGTTAATGGATAATTATTATTTTGAAACAACAGACAGTTCCATCACATTTATTTATTTTATTTTTATTTATTTATTTGATTTGTCAATCGCTTACAAGATACAGGTATAAGAATAAACATAGTTTTGAATACATGAGATGGATACTTATAAGAAAAATAAAAAGAAACAATAGAATAGGGACGGTAGGCACGATTGGTGCGCTTATGCACGCCTCCTACAGGCCTCTTAGGAAGGGGATGAGGTCAATAGTGGACAGTCTAAGGTTAAAGTTTTTGAGGTTTGGGGAAGAAACCACAGAGTCAGGTAGAGTATTCCAAACATTGACCTCTCTGTTGCTGAAGGTCGTATTTTCTGCAATCAAGTTTGATGCAGTTAACCTTGAGTTTGTATCCATTGTGTGCTCTTGTATTGTTATGACTGAAGCTGAAGTATTCCTTTGTAGGTAGGACATTACAATGTATGATTTTATATACTATATTTAGATCAGACCGAAGGCAGCGTAGTTCTAGGTTTTTTTAGGTCTAGAGTTTCAAGTCTGGTGCCATAAGATATTCTGCAATGAGTAGAGGAGTGGAGAACTCTTCTTGTGAAATATTTCTGGACTTTCTCAATTGTGTTAATATCAGATACATGATATGGGCTCCAGACTGATGAGCTGTATTCAAGTATAGGTATAGCAAATGTTTTGCATGCTCTAGTTAGTAGTGTGATAATACCAGAGAAGAAGTTACATAGGATTAGATTTTTTTGGCTATGTAGTTACAATGGATTCTGGATTACATTCTGGATTACATTCTGGATGCTTCTCAAATGCTCTCCTCCCCGCCCCCATAACAACAATTCAATGAATGCACTTGAAATTTGGTAAACATGTTCTGAGTAACAGTATGAATTTATATCAAATTCATAACATTCTATAGTGAAATATTATTTTGTTATTATTACTTATTATACTGGCATGATATTGCAGTCTCTCTTTTTTTGCCACAAAAACGTTTTTAAAGCATCTCAAACCCCACCACATAGCTTTTAATGAAATTCTGCATGATTTATCTTTTAATAGAAACTTAATTTGCTTGTAAATCCTTTTTCACTGGAATCTCATGTGCACACAGACAAAAATACACAGACACAGAAACAGAGAGACAGAGAGACCTACTTATAATATTCTCATGCTTAGACTATGGGAGAACAGAGTTCTATTATTCTCCAGATATTGATTCTGATTACTCAATTTCTGATGGTTAGGCTCATAAATTGAAATAGTTTATACCCATATACTTATATTAAATAACTGTAGTGATAAATACCAGCACAATGAATGCTATGTAATTGGTTGAAGTCCTTAATAAAAGAGTTCCATCAAGATGACTAAGTTAGCAAATCATGCATTGATGCATTCATGACAAAGAAAAAATGTATTGTTTCTTAAATAATTAAATAAATTGTGACTTAGGCATGGTTTGCTAAACTTGAAACTATATTAACTTCTTGACTTCTTGCTACCCATGTGTATCCTTCTTACTTCTTCATTCATGTCCTTCTGACCTTGATAGGCATTTTAATGATTCCAGGGATATATGCAGAAGCAGAGTCAGGGTGGAAGCAAGTGATGAAATATGCATTGTGATATTGAATTGTACTTGCATTTGTTTTATGACCCAAGTAGAAAAGGAAAGGACTTTGCACTGTCTTGTTATAATGCTTTTTATACCATTTTGCATCCTCTTGGCTAGCTGTGGTACTAGTTTGCATTTTAGCAAGCAAAGAATGTCATATTTTCAGAGAAGGTAAACTAATTATTCTCTTCTTGAATGGGATACAATAGTGTACCATTTGTAAGTATATTAAGGGATCTCACCTTCTTTATATTACAATGGGATTTATTAGGCCTGTGCAAAGCTTCAAAGGGATGCTTCAAAGGGATGCTTATCTTGGTGCTGTTTCAGATGAAGTATTATTTGGATCTGATTTGTACGGAGCAATGTGGTCCCCTTTCCTCCTGCTGCTTTGTCCAAATAGCTGTGTTACTCTGCTTTTCCTGTTCCAGCTGCTTCATCAGACTGACTTCTTTTTGCAGCAGGAAGACTTTCAAAGACTTCATGAAGAAAATCATATTTTAGAGAAAAGATTGCTGTCTTGAATATCTAATATTTATCCCAGAACTGAAATCCTAGGAATTTTGGAAAGCAAAGAAGACAAATTCTTCTAAAACAATGGCAAGCAGTTATCTTGTTACACTCCATAGGGAAAGATATTTTCACAACTTATTTGCCTATGTCCCGCCACATTACTAAGTGTGTTTCTTTTGAAGTCCATAATTCACTGCATGCCATATAGAATATTATATCTGGTGCAATACCTTACATATTCTGCATACAGAAAATTTGACCTTGATTCTATAGCTGAAAATATGTTGAAATATGTTAAATATATTGGTATTTAGTGTGAAATACAAAAATAAAGGACTTTTGTGGAATCCTGATTTCATCCTAGAAAATCCTTGAGTTGTATATGAAAAAAAAAACCAGGATAAATATCTTTAAAAAAATTACATTAAATCATGGAATGCTAATAAAGATCAGAATGAATTATGTTTACTAGGCTTCTGACCTTTATAATAAAGATTGTCCATTCTCTGTATTTAAATCTGCAAAATCTGCAAAAAACCAGGATAAATATCTTTTAAAAAATTACATTAAATCATGGAATGCTAATAAAGATCAGAATGAATTATGTTTACTAGGCTTCTGAGCTTTATAATAAAGATTGTCCATTCTCTGTATTTAAATCTGCAAAATTGTTTTGATGTACACATACCTGCAACTACTACAATTTTTCTGGGATTGCAGAGAAACAGGTTTGCATGTGTTAGAAAATACATAGCTGCTTTAAAGATCTATAGACAGATATGTTTGTAACATAACATAACAGATATGTTATGGCCCACATATCCAAAGAATCATTTGCAACTATCTTCAATTTATTGTACTTTTATTATACATAATGTACATATAACATTTATCATCATTCTTACTTTTGAACATCAAGACTGAGAAGAGAACAATCATATTAAGATTTTAGGTAATACATTTCCAGTATGTGAAGGCAATTGACTCTTTAAAACAAGAATGATTATTTGCTTTCTTATTCAAATATTTTCAGTGATCTTGATGATATGTCATTTACTAGGACCCAAAATTTAGGTGAGTAATCTGCTATTACAGGAAAGAAATTGACAAATGGAGAATATGTTTTAAACTCATGTGATCTAACCATGTTGATAGCACTATATTCTTCTAAAAGTAAAAAAAGTCACTTGAAAGGCATAAACATTTGTATTATTCTAAATAAAGTATTTATAGATATTATATCTATAGATATTATAGATAAAATTAAATGAGCTATCAGTTCTATGCTTATTGTTTTTATCTGTTACATTTGGGTTTAAATAGTCTGCAACATTCTTCAAAATAAGGAAATTTTGATCAGTAAAGAGATGTAGATAAATGTGGCTAAAATCATCACAGTACAGATTACAGAAGAGTATGATCAGATTCTAAATCAAGCTAGGAAGATAGCATCAGTGGTGAAATGCTACTAGTTTGGGCTGGTTCAGCTGAAGCAGCAGCAAAAATTGCTACTGGTTTGGCTGAACCAGTAAGAGAAAGAGAATCAGCCCTCCTGCCCACCTCTGCACTTTTCTGCTCTTTATCCTCTCAACTGATTGGTGTGGCAGAGCCTCAGCTGGTGTTTGGAAAGCTGCATACATGCACACATACACAAAGTGCATGATCACTGAATCGGTAGAAAAACTGATAGAATTCCACCACTGGACAGCATGTATTAACAATGCCAAGTGTGACAAAGGTAAACTTCAGTTCAAGAATCCTGTTAAATACATTAGCAAGGTAGTAACTATTGATAGTATCTGCCCTGTTGAAGATAAAGTTGGGGCAAGGATAAATGAAATGTCCTTATATTTTTGGATCCATATAGTTTTTTGTCCCAATACATTGAAAACTAAGAAAATAACAGCATGTTTATAGGATTTGTTGAGGAAATATGTGCCCAGAATTCCCAAAGTTTTGGTACAGATTCACCATAACCTTTAGAAGCAGTTATTTGAAAACTGGCTGGTAATGTCGGTAGCTACCTGGGTTGTTTTTTTTTTCAAGTTCAAAGGCAGACCCTCCTACAAATTTAAGGAAACTCATGTGGAGAGAACCATTTTGCTTCCTATTAACCCAGATGACATCATAATAATACAGATAACAATAAAACAGGATTCTCAAGTTAATTTATCAGTGAAATTTATAGCATGGATAGCAACAATATTTGGGAGATATGTATTGTTTTGCGAATTCCTTTTTGGTCTGTAAAAGACTTCTGATATAAAAGACCATTTATTAATCTCAGAGCAAGAAAGACTCTCAGCATATGAAAGTAATTGGATAAAAAAAGAAATAATCTACTGGTCCAGAATGTCTACTGGTAGTTAAAAGACAGTTGATAATTGTCTGTCTAATCTTATACCTTATGCAGAAATCAAACGATGTTCTATTAAAATATATTGTAAACTCCAACCATCTTTGGGAAATGTTACTTGCAAATGTTGCTAAACATTGTTTCAGTCAGTTTTTTCCCCTTGTAATTGATTATTTTTCCAATATCTGGAAGCATTGAATCTTTCTATCAATACAACAAGAACTGTTATTATTACCAAGCTTTAAACAAGTGTTAGCCTTCATGCTACAAGGATTGATATGAATAATTACAGTATATACTATTTGGCAGACTGGAAGTTTTAGAAGTTGAACAATATTTTATAGTTTTCTACTTTCAAATAGAATGGCTGTGAAGTAACTCCTTAAGAAAATAAGCAATCTAAAGATGATCTATATCTAATGTTGTTGGACCACTAGGATAAACCAGTTATGGAATTGTAGCATTTGCTAGTCAAATGTTAATTGTTAAAATACTGTAAAAGTTACCAATCACTACTATGAAAAGCTAATCAATGGGGACCACAGATTTATTTTATTACTTATTTACTTGCATCCTGCTAATTATTTATTAGCAAATAACAAATAACTCAAGCTGGTGACCATGTCTAGCACACCTTCTTCCACCCATTTTCGCCACAACAAAAACCCTGTCAGGTGGGTTGGGTTGAGACAAAATGACTGCTACATGTTGGCTGGCCCAACTGTCTTTCATGGTTAAGGTGGGACTAGAATTCATAATGTCTCACTTTCTAGCTTGGTATTTAGCAATTAGATGAATTACTGCATGAAACACTGAACAATTTAGTAAAGGTAAATTTTTAGTTTTTGTAATTTGCATCATAAATCAAAGTTAAAGAAAGCTCTTCATACATTTTCTTCCCATTTAGGAGGAGATGTAAATGTCAGGTAATATAGATAGGAAATAGGATAGATGAACTAATTCTACTTTATTGTAAGACTGTATTAGCATACTGTTGCAAGTTGCTGTTGATAGTGAGATGGTGGCATAACTATTTAATATATAAATAAATACAAACTTTCCACTCACCACTTTTAATTCTCTGGTCCATTAGGTTGGGTCCTTTCTTAATTTTTTTTCTGTGACCTGAAAGCAATTGCAAGCTCCTACCCCTCTTGAATGATTGTTTCTAAGGCACCATCTCTACTTTTCTTCCCTCAAGGCCACTAAACACTGTTTAATTCCAAAGTAAACTGATTTACAAAGTAAATCAGATGGGTTTTCATAAAGTTGTAAAAACTAGGGTTTTCTAACAACCCCTGGTATATGTACGGGGTATAACAATTGATTATTGAGGGTGGACTGCTTGTCCTTCCTCAGTGTATGTCATGTGTTTTACAGCTATTTTTTTTTTAGAACATTGCCATGGTTCAAACTGAATAGAGAATTATTGTGTATAGCAATAGAATAGCAATAGCGCTTAGACTTATTTACCACTTCTAAGTGTTTTACCGCCCTCTCTAAGTGGTTTACAAAGTCAGCATATTGCCCTAACAATCTGGGTCCTCAGAAGAATGGAAGGCTGAGTCAACCTTGAGCCAGTAAGAATCAAAATTCTGGCAGCCAGTAGAATTAGACTATGATATTGCATTCTAACCACTGCCATGGGTCTTAATGTATGTATATTGTATCTTCTTTCTGACTTTCATGTTCCCACTGGAATGTTTGCAAGTAGCTGAATTTTTACTAGCTTTAACATAGATACTGCATTATACACATATCTTATATGCCATGAAAAACTGGAATCATGTTGGAACAATATGAACACATTTACCTTCAGATCTGAATGCCTAGGAATTGGGAATAGTAGGATAAAGAACTTCAGGCATATACCACACCTAGTTTGGATCTCTGCATGTATTATGATGAGTGAAATAAAATGTAAGCCATGGATATATTCAGAATGCCCTAAACAATGTTTATCATGCACTATTCAGTTTCTTTTAAAACAAGATTGTAGACAATTCCTGACATCTTTCCTAACATATAAAAAATGTTTTCAGATTACAGTGGATATGCTTTTGAAGATTGCAGAATGACTTGAAACATTTTAGGCTGCAAAGACTGCAACTTCCTTCCTCTGCAAAATAATGACTAGAACACTTTGTGCTGCTCACTATACAATGATTTATTAATATTTGAATTAAAACATAGAGAGGGAAAGAGCATTAGGTAAAGCTGGTATAATTGATTCGAAGGCAGATGTATAATAGCCTTTTCTGCGTGCCTTGTCAACTAGAATTTGGGCAGTTTAGTTCCCCGTCCCCATCCTCATATATGCCTTCTGGATTTTCAAGAGTGCAGATGCACAGTTGCTTTTGACATGCCAGACATAACTTGGTAGAATCATTTGTTTTCTTAGATTTTTTTTTAAAAAAAACCTTGAGGTAGCAGCGATTGGTAAAGTTGATAAATTACATCTCCTTCATGCTCAAGGGAAGAAACATGCTCTGAAGGTAGTTCTGAATTAAATTACATGTTGATATGTTAAGGCAAATTTGCTGTTTTGTTCATTTACAATAATACCTCATAGATTTTTCAAAAGCTGCAATTTATTGCTAATTGAGCCAGAGGACCCTTCTCTGTCATTTCAAATCCAAATATATTTGCTGGCCCATCTTCAAATTACTCAGGACTTTAGACAACCTATTTAAGAGCCTTGAGAGATTATCATTAATAGCTGTCAGAAGATATCACACTCAAACATGGTAACAGCCAGCAAAGTTGATGACACTGCCTATGGCCTACAGGAAAAGGCAGAGGGTTTTCTTAAAACAGTGCATGGCTGAGTATCAGTACAAGATATTCCCCTTGGTTAAATTTCTAAAGAGAAAGAAAAGAGGAAGTGAAATGGAAATATTCTGGATGTTGAACAAAGATAAATTTAATAATCTGTGTTTTTTAGTAGAGTGATTGCCAACTGGTGGGCTGCAGTCCACTGGTGGGCCGTGAGAAAATTTTGATGGGCCACAGAGAAATCTCACCCCCGGAGCAATTAATCCAGGCTGTGCGGTCCACATGGCCCACAGAAACCGTAGGAACACTCACCGCCCATTCACTCCTTACCCTGCAAACTTGCCTGCTAAAATTGCTATTTTTCCTTTTTCCAACCATCCTCTGTTCTGCTGTGCCAGGAGATTTAGATTAGATAGGAAGCAAGAAATGGTTGAATTTCTTCCTTTCTAGCTTGTCTTTAGATCTTCGGCTCTGCTTTTAAGCACAGCTGAATCTCCCTTAGGACTGAAGCTTCTATTATTCAGTGCAGACTCACAGCAAGCAAATTTGAAAGACTGAGCTAGCTAATGGCAGATAGAAAGATCTCTGAATGAATCTGTGATTCTGTGAGCAACTCAATCTGCCTGCCTGCTTTGCCTGATTTTGGGTAAAAGTTGCTCTTTTTAAAATAAAAAATTCAATATTTACATACATGGTGTGTTGTGAGTTAATTTTGTGAGTTTGCTTGCTAGCAAATTTTATGTGACAGACTGAGCTAGCCAATGGCAGATAGATAGATCTCTGAATGAATCTGTGATTCTGTGACTAACTCAATCTGCCTGCCTGCTTTGCCTGATTTGGGGTAAAAGTTGCTGTTTTTTTAATAAAAAATTCAATATTTATATAAATATTTATAATATTTATTTACAAGCCATGCACAGCCAGTCACATGATCACCAAGCCACATCCACAAATTAGGCCATGCCCACAAAACTGGTTAGTGGTCCCTGGGATTTAAAATTATGTGTTTGGTGGTCCTTGAGGACCAAAAGGTTGGCGACCACTGATCTGAAGTAAGGGAAAACCTATAATACATCTAAATGGAGACAGGATAGAAAGATACAGTTGGCAGAATTTGTTTCCCTTTCCTGGTTTAAACCAATCTTCTGTGCGGTACCCGGATTAGAGCTTTACAGAATGCAAGCTGGATATGATTTTTAAACATTGTGCTAACCCTATTTTAGAACACATCTCTAAAACATTTTCAAAAGAGCCTTGCAGAAGTCAGGTGTTTGATCTTTCCTGAAGCTGAAGTCAAAATGTGCCTGGAAGGCAGATTCTAAAAACCAAAGGGGAAAAGACATGGCCACAGAAGTCTAAACTGCAATAAAAGCTGGTGAATCCCACTCACTGTAATGGCAGAAGAAATAAACTTGAGGAAAAAGAACCACAACCAGATAAAAGAAATCTAAATCTGGGCAAGAAATATAATTTGAGAAAGCATGTCAGACATGATCTTGCCTAGTCTTATGTATAGTAGTATATTGTCCCTCCCTTTAGTGTATTTAGAAATATACTAAATAGAAGTATATTTAGAGTTGCAAAAGTCAATTGATGTAACTTTATAACAAAAGTTGTTGTAGCTAACAGTCTTCACTCCGGTCCGCCATTAAAGCGGGAACCAGAGCAGCCTCTGATTGGCTGAGCCGCTTGACAGCTCGCTATAAAAAGGGAGCTGTCAAGCGGGCTCAGCTGTTCGCTCCTGTCAGCCGGCAGCCGATTCAAGCGGCGGCAAACCGGCTGAGGTTACTAAGTGGCAAAATAAAGTCTGTTAGCCTTAGCTCTGCCTCTGTCTCTGATTCCCTGCACGCCAAATACAAAAAAAAATATTACTAACAATTTTCTAGTCTGGTCTAATTGGAAGACAAACAGTTATTGGTCATGACAGCAACAACAATGATAGTGAGGCATGCCATGTAATTTCCATGGCAAAAATAGTAAATAGAAAATCATTTAAAATTGGAACAGCTAAACAGATTTTAAGTTCTCTGAGATTATGAAGGGATGAGATAAAGGCAAAGTCATGAGGACATAGCAGAAAAAAATACATATTAGGATATTTTCAGGCCACTATTAGGATTTTAGGACATTATGTGGCCAGCATCATTGGACTGCTGACCAATTATATATAAGTTGGATAGAAAATTACAGACAGGTAACTCAAAAAGAAATGAGACAGGCAATTGATCACCTAGCAAGTAGTGAAAGCAGATTGGATAAAAAAAGGAAAATAAACACAAGGAATTTTCATCTGAATCATACATGAATTTTAACTGAAAATTCAAAGCCAATCCATTGAAAATCCATTACTCCATGGAAGGGATAGCTCACAACAATATATAGTTCCTGCAAAAGGCATTTTTCTTCACCTCAGTTGCTATAGAGATTATAGCTAAATTAAAAAGGAACAAGGAAGATCAAGAGAGAACACATATCTCTTATGATAGGTAATAGCTAGCTAGCTATATCCACCAATATTTTCCATATTTCTGTTCTCCATGCAGACCCAAACTAGAAAAATACATTACCCTGTTTGAAAGAGTCGATACCATTGAAACACGTATAACATCCCTTGACATCATTGTAGCATCCCTGGACGCTATACAAACTAGATTGGCAAACCTTGAAAAAAAAGAGACAGCACTAAAAAATGAACATCAAACATCTACAGACCATATCTCTACTCAACAACTGCATCCAAAATCCAATCCACAAAAAACAACAAATCCTACAAATATTGATATCCCCATCCTCATTAAAGAAGTTGTTGAGCATGAACGGAAGTGACCAAATACCATCTTATTTGGTCTAGAGGTCAATGACAATGATGACATCTCTAATGTTTAAAACTTCATCTGAGAAAATCAAGCATCAACCATCTCCCCTGAAGAAATACTTGATATTTCCTGTGTCAGTCCTGAGCTTAAAAACAAAGACGGCTTGATGATCCCATGCCTTTGCAGGGTTGTTTGCAAAAACAAAACAAGCAAATGCAAATTCATTTTCTCAATAAATTTACTCACAAAGAGCAACAACAACCATAAGAACCTTCGTTCTTGCCCTGATCTAACCTTACAGCAACGTGTACGATCCCGGGAGCTATGTTCTGAGCTCAAAAGATTACATGAATTAGGTAATTCAAATCTATACATTGATTACTGTGCTGACTGTATCAAAAGCAAGAGCCTCAACCCACATCACAATATCTATCACCAAACATCCAACTTTAGGGATGCATGCCCCTTACTTCCTCCAGACCCACTATTTCATATCTTAAATGCAAACTACTTAATGCAAGAAGCGTCGTAAATAAAATGCACGAATTTCTCATCCTTCTAAGGTCAGCCACATTAGACATTATATTTGTCTGTGAGAGGTGGTTAAACTCCATTACCACTACAAGAGAATATCAAGTTTTATGGCCAGATCAAGAAATCCATAGAGGTGGTAGAGTTGCTATATTCTATAAAAAGTCTCTAAATCTAAAAATGATCCAAATTATACAAGAGCTTGTTCTTCCCGAGACCGTCATCTGTGAACTGTCCTTAAACATCTCAATCCACTTCTTACTTTGCTATCGTGCCCCTGACTATGATATAATTCATGCAAACAAGCTAACTTCACTATTGACATGGCTGCCTCCTGCCCACACCCTCTAATTTTTCTTGGTGACTTCAACTTACCTCTTATAAATTGGACACTAAATGAATGTACATCTGAACCCATTCATACAACTCTGTACATGCAGTTACCACACTAGGACTGGAACAACTAGTAACCAACAATACTAGACTTAGCAACTGCCTCGATCTCATCTTCTGCAACAGTTTGAATTCAATTTACAGAATACAAATTAATGAACCCTTTTCCAACAGTGACCACAGCATGATTGACTTTTATCTCAACGTATGTCCTCATAAAAATCACCATAATGACAGGATCCCCAATTATAACTTCAAAAAAGACAACTATGATCTTATAGACAACAATCTCTCACCTCTTGATTGGCAAATTCTATTCACTGAATGCAATACTGTTGAAGACCATTACAACATATTTTTACTTGAAGTCAAAACACTCATCTAACTATATGTACCAATAACAACTCCCAAAACCAGAAAAAACAAATTACTCAAAACAATAAGGAAGCTCCAATCCAAAAATAAATCCCTTTGGCAGAAAAACAAATCTGGTCATGTTGCCAACTTCAAAAGCTGATAGAAAAATTTATGCCACCAGATAAAGACTGAATATCACACTAAACAAGAGGAAAACCTTCTACATACCAATTCCACCCATGCTTTCCACAATTTTGTAAACAACAAACTAAAAAACTCAAGGTCCAGCCCCCCCCCCCCCCCCCGAAAGGACCTAATGGTAAAGACTGCAATGATGACACCATTCAAGCCAAACTCTTTAACATATCCTTTGGCTCAGTATTTGTAAACAGCACTGGATCATCCCCAGTATTTCCTAGTCGAACCATAGACAACTACAATGATCTAATACATATCAATTTTACAGAAAACAATGTTGAAAAAGCACTATGCAATCTAAAACCACCTTTTTATTTATTTATTTATTTATTTGATTTGATTTGTCAATTGCTTACAAGATAATGGGTATAAGTATATACATAGTTATGAATATATGAAATGGGTACATATAAGAAAAATAAAAGAAACAAGAGGACAGGGATGGTAGGCATGTTGGTGCATTTATGCATGCCCCCTACAGACCTCTTAGGAAAGGGGTGAGGTCAATAGTAGACAGTCTAAAATTAAAGTTTTCGGGGTTTGGGGGAGAAACCACAGAGTCAGGTAGAATATTCCAGACATTGACCACTCTGTTGCTGAAGTCGTATTTCCTGCAATCAAGTTTGGTATGGTTAACCTTGAGTTTATATCTATTGTGTGCTCTTGTGTTGTTATGGTTGAAGCTGAAGTATTCATTGACAGGTAAGTCATTGCAATGTATGATTTTATATACCATACTTAGATCGGACTGAAGACAGTGTAATTTAAGGTTTCTAGGTCTAGAATTTCTAGTCTGATGGCATAAGGTATTCTATAACAAGTAGAGAAGTGGAGAACTCTTCTTGTGAAATATTTCTGGACTTTCTCCACTGTGCTAATATCAGATACTTGATGTGGGTTCCAGACTGAGGAGCTGTATTCGAGTATTGGTCTAGCAAATGTTTTGTATGCTCTAGTTAGTAGTGTGATATTACCAGAGAAAAAGCTCCATAGGATTAGGTTAACAACTCTTAATGCCTTTTTGACTATGTAGTTACAGTGGGCTCTAGCACTTAAATCACTAGAGATGAGTGTTCCAAGGTCCTTTACAGAGCTTGGATCATCAGCAAGGTCTTGACTATTCAGCTTGAATTTTATTTTCTGATTTTTTTTGCCAATATGTAAGACAGAACATTTATTTGTTGAGATTTGAAGTTGCTTGACCATTCCATTTGTTTGACCATTCTGATACATGGTCAAGATCTTTTTGAAGGGTAGCAGTATTGTCTGTGGTATTGAACAGCTTTACATCATCAGCAAAGAGAACGCAGTTGCTCTTGATATAATCACAGAGGTCATTTATGTAGAGTATGAAAAGAGTTGGTTCTAGAACACTGCCTTGGGGAACACCACTATTGACAGGTACAGGAATTGATAGGACACTCCCAATTTTGACCATTTGTTGTCTGTTTGACAGGAATGCTTTTATCCAGTTATGCATTTTTCCAGAGATACCGTAAGATTTTAGTTATAGGAGTAGTTTGTTGTGTGCCACTGAATCAAAGATTTTACAGAAGTCTATGTAGATTGCGTCTATTGTTTTGCCCTGATCGAGTTGTGTAGTCCATATGTTTTTGCAGTGCAAGAGTTGCAGATTACAGGATAGTTTTTTCTGAAACCAAATTGTTTATTAGAGAGTAGGTTGTTTGTCTCTAAGTGGAGGATAATGGATTGGTTAATAATTGATTCCATGACTTTACAGGTGACACAGCATAAGGAGATTGGTCTGTAATTTTCAACTAGGCTGGGGTCTCCCTTTTTGATGATGTGGATGACCGTGGTTTGTGACCATAGATTATGCAAGGAGCTGGTCTTGAAAGATTTATCAAAGATTATGCTTAGAGGTTCTGCTATGGCATTGGATAGCTTTTCTAAGAAGTAGGCATCTACTTCTTATCTATTATCTATTATATTATATATATATATATTATATCTATTATAATATATTATATTTATCTATTGGACCGGACGGAGTTTGTCTTACATATTGGCAAAAAAATAAAAAAAAATAAAATACAAGCTGATAATCAAGACCTTGCTGATGACACAAACTTTGTCAAGGACCTTGGAGTACTTATCTCAAATGATGTAAGTGCTAAAGCCCACTGTAACTAAATAGCCAAAAAGGCATTAAGAGTTATTAACCTAATCCTGCGTAGCTTTTTCTCTAGTAATATCACTCTACTAACTAGAACATATAAAACATTTGCTAGACCAATACTTGAATACAGCTCATCAGTCTGGAACCCACATTACATATCTGATATTAACACAGTAGAGAAAAGTCCAGAAATATTTTACGATAAGAGTCCTCCATTCCTCTGTTCGTAGTAGAATATCTTATGCCACCAGACTTGAAATTTTAGACCTAGACAACCTAGAACTACCCCGCCTTCAGTTTGATCTAAGTATAGTACATAAAATTATATATTGCAATGTCCTACCTGTCAATGAATACTTCATCTTCAACCAAAACAATACAAGAGCACAAAATAGATACAAACTAAAGATAAACCGCACCAAAATACGACTTCAGCAACAGAGTGATCAATGTCTGGAATACTCTATCTGACTCTATGGTTTCTTCCCCAAACCCCAAAATCTTCAACATTAGACTGTCTACTATTGACCTCACCCCTTTCCTAAGGGGTCTGCACAAACACACCAAAACATGCCTACTGTCCCTGTCCTATTGTTTCTTTTTTTCTTATTCATATCCATTTCATGTATTTATAACCATGTTTATACTTATATCTGTTATCTAATAATTGTTTGACAAAATAAATAAATAAATAAAATAAATAGATAGATATCTAGATATCTAGGTAGAAGATAGATAGATGATAGATGGGTGGATGGATGGATGGATAGATAGATATAGATTTTAGTTAAAGTAGAAATATTACAAGAAAAGACAAAACAAAAATATAAAGAAAGGACTTTATATATATAAAAAACCTTTATATAACCTTAATCACAAGAAGAATATAAAAAATATTTTTCATCTCTCATTTATAATAATTTATATCTTTAGCCCATGTTCCAACTCTTGTCAAAATAAATCCAACATCATCTTCTCAGTCCTGGAAAAAAATCCCTAACAAGGTGATCAGAGGTAATAACCTATATTGTTTTAGTATTGATTAAACAAACTGACTTTATTTTCTTTCCTTTTCTTTCTATTCTATTTTATTTAATTATTAAGTTAGGATTTGATTTCTCTTCATTTTTTCTTTATTCCATTGTACAGAGTTTTCCAGACTTTAACAAGCCTCTTTTATATACCCAGAAGGAAAAAATATCCAGGTCACTCTCTTGGTTTGTCATTTGCACTTCCTTTTTAAATTTTAAAGCCTTTGCCAACTTAGATTTATATATCTAGTGAAACATCCTTTTCTAAATCATTCTTTTGGCTATCAGTTTTAAATCAAAACTGGTATCAAAAGTTTGTCTTCCAGGTTGAGCCCTCCTTGCTGATGAGCGGTAGATTGTGATCGTCCGCAGCTACAGCCCATGCTCTTTCATTGGAAAGCCCCGATCTTTGCGATTAGGGGCTGAAACTGCCTCGGATGGGCAGTGGAGTAAGGGGAAGCCACCAGCCAGGTTGAGGGGAGCCGCATCTCCCCCTCTGGGTTTGGTTTTTTTTCCCCCAAAGACAACTGAAGCGGTGGTCCAAAATGGCCACCCCAAAGAGGAAGACTCAGCTGGATTAAGATTTGTGCAAGAGTGAAGAAAGAAGTGGACAGCATATGAACCAGGAAAATTGGGTGAAACAACCAAATAAAAGGTACCCCAGGATTAATGTAACAATGAACTTTTTTAAAAAAAGAGAATAAGAAAGCGGCGGAATTTCAAAAGGAAAGAAAAAAAACAAGAAAAATTATTTTGACAGCTAAATGGGGCTTCAAACCGAGAAAGGAAGAAGCCAGAACAAGATACCTAATTAAATTGGATTACAACAAATAGGCATAAATGAAAGCTGGACTTCAGATTGCAAAAAATAATAATAATAAGGAGAGATAAATATGCAAACTGGAGATTGGATTATTGGAATACTGAAACTTGAAAAGCCCTGAATAACAAAGCAGGGGGAAAAGGTGAAAAATTTGTATAACGAAGAGTGCCATCTTGTGGACAAAAATTTAATTTTTTAAAAATATTTAAAGAGGGGAAAATATCCTGTTTCTCTGTGTACTTGGGACGATACAATGTTAAAGAAAAACTGAAATAATGAAGCAAGAATCCCGGAAAGTGGAAGATGAACTAGGATAAAAGAAGAAGTAAAGAAAGATTGACTGCGGGACTAATTGGTGATTTTGGTATAGACCCTGGGTTGGAATAATTAAAACCAGAAGAAGAAAGAAGGAAAATAAAAAATTTTTGTGGATTTAATGATTACAAGATATAAGAGTATGTAATGATGATATCTCTTCAGGAGCCAAAGGTAGAACTTAAAAATTTGAAAGAATTGCTACAGGAAAGAGGTAAATCACTTTGTTCTGTCTTGGAAGCTATGGAAATGGCGACTGAAGAAGAAGAAAGAACCTTAGAAGAGGAGGAGTTAGTTCAAAGAGAAGCCATCTTAAAGTCACAATTAATAAAATTCCCACAAAGAAGTGGGAAAAGAAGGGAGGTTAAAAATTTAAGATTCAAGAAGGTAATTAAAAAGGGGAATACCTGTGAAATTAGGAAAGATAGAAAGGTCCAGCAGAAAAGGGGAAAGGAAGATATAAAGAGAGAATGGGATGCAAACTGGAAAGAGAAAAGATATGGAAAAATGAACGGGAAGAGAGGCAATAAGAAACGGGAGCAGGACATAAAGAACTATAAAATGATGAAAGGAAACTGTTTTCATAGAGATAATGGCTAAGGAATTAAAAAAGGGGATTCCGCATGGAGATGAGGGAGATGTCTGGCGGCCCCAAGGAATAGGGCCTTCTCTGTGGGAGCCCCTGCCCTCTGGAATACTCTGCCGCCGGAACTTCGTACCGGCACGGACCTGAGAGCCTTCAGGCGCGCGTTGAAGACCTGGCTCTTTGAGCAGGCTGGCCTGGGCTGAGACGGTTTTAATTGCTCTCCGTATTTCTTCGATTTTAACCGGGGTTTTAAGGGGGGGGTTTCTCTTATTAATCAGCCAGTATCTAATTTAATTCTTTTTAACTTTTGTATTGTTTTTGGGGTCTAGATTGGCTGTACACCGCCCTGAGTCCCTAGGGAGAAGGGCGGTATAGAAATTTCATTAATAAATAAATAAATAAATAAATAAATAAATAAATAAATAAATAAATAAATAAATAAATAAATAAATAAATAAATAAATAATAAGAATATATTAGCAATCATAAAATAGAAAATAGGGTAATATAGAACATTAAAGAAGGGATGGACTGATACTCTTTATCAGATGAATCTATATTTTTATTTTTATTCTTAAAAGAAATAAGGTTTATTAAATACATTGAATTAATGGAAATGAAATGTGAAATGTTCAAAAAAGAGATTAATATCAGTGACCAGAATTAGTTATGTTTTATTCTTATTTTTGTTTTGAAATTATAAATAAATTTTATAATCAAAGTGGGAAAATACATTGCAAAATGTATTTATAATGTTATGTAGCTTTTTTTTTAAGGGAATGTTTATTATTATTTTAACCACTGAGGTGACACGCTCAAATTAGTAGGGATGGGAAACTTATGGTTTTTTTTTTTCTTTTCTTCTCTTGTGTTTAAGCTTGTATTAATTTAGAATTATGGAAAGAATATGTGATGAAATTGCAAATTTGACAGATAAAAGAACTACTTAAATGAGAAAATAATATTAATAAGTTAAGATGGAGTATTAAGAGGAAATAAAGATATTGATAATTTTTTTTCTATTTGGTAAATACGTATTATTTCTATTCTTAAAAGAAATATTCATGTTTAAGAACTATACTTGAAATAATTGAAATGAAATGAGAGGATGTTTAGATTGAGATTAATATAATGATTAGAATTAATTTGTTTGTTCTTCCTTTCTGTAAAAGTGGGAATGGAAAAGGTAATAATAGAATTAAGTAGAGATTGGATGGAATAGAAAGTTGAATATAAAAAACGAATATATAAAAGCTCGTATTAATCTAGACTTATGGAAAGAATATACTATGAAATGGTAAATCTGATGGATAAAATAACTATTCAAATGAGAAAAGAGTACTAATAAGTTAAGATAGACTATTGAGGAAGGAAAGTTATTGATAATTTTTTTTTGTTTATTTATTAGATAAGCACATATTGTTATTCTTATTCTTAAAAAAAATACCAATGTTTAAGAATTACATTTGAAATAAGTGAAATGAAATGAGAGATAGTTTAGATTGAGGTTAATATTAGAGATTAGGATTAATTTGTTTGAACTTCTTTTCTGTAAAAGTTTGAATAGAAAAGGTAATAATAGAATTAAGTTAAAATTGGATAAAATAGAAAGTTGAATACAAAAAAAATGAATATATAACTATTGTCAAATTTGCATGTAAAAGTGATGACCTGGAAATATGTTGTCCACTGAAAAGAGCCTTTTATTATTTGTAATGTGAAAAATTGAATAAAAGTTGTTTAAAAAAAAAACCTGATATCAAAAGTTGTCAGGTAAATTTTGTTCTATATCTGTCATTAACAACAGTCTTAAACATTATCTATAGAAGAGGATATCATTACTGACATTGTTGATATTGTGTTATTAATTTATGATTCTATTCTTCAAAAATATCTTCAGTATTTTATTGTTAGGATGTTCTGCAACATTTTGAAGATTTGTAGATTTTTCCTCTATCTAAAAATCTTAGTTCCTTCTAGTGTCCAGTTAGAGAAGTCATGAAATTGCTTATCTTTGTTTTGTCTTAGGAAAAAAAATCCATTTCCCATGAGAAGCTGTTTCCTCTTTATAATTAATTCCAACATCTTATTGTAAAATTTTCAATATTCCAATTTTATCTAGACCTTTAATCTCTTTATAGGTTAAAAGTATACTTTGTAAAAGTTGTATTTGAGGAAGCATTTAAATACATATGACAGTATATTCAGAGACAATATAAATTTTGCTGTATGAAACATTAACAGGATGCAAATCTTGAGTACTCTGAGCAATTCTGCATCCATCCTTTAGAACTACTTAAACGTGAGAAATAATTTCAGAGAATGGCTTCAAAAATAATCAGGGATGAGAAATTATGTCCTATAATGAAAAAATGAAGGAGATGGTAATATTTAGCCTTAAGAAGACAAATCTGAGGAATATTCTACAAATATTTAAAAGTATCACTCTGAAGAAGATAACTTTTATTTTTCAGTGTTCCAAACACCAAGACCTGGGTTAATGTTTTAAATTTAAGAAATCATTTACTGTTTAATGTCAGGGAAAATGTCTTCATATTAAAAGCAGTTAGTAGAGCAAATGATTAATAAGAAATAAGATGGGCTATATTTATTCAGGGACTGGTGATCTATTATTAAGTATAGCTTCATTTTGGATTCCTAAAGTGAGTAAGGCACTAGAGTTGGTAGGTCTAAAGCCCATTATTTAGTTAGCAAAGAACTTCTTTTCAATTTTTATTAAATGCCAAACTTTGTCTTTAAAAAAAATTGAAAAAGTATTTAAAATAACATCTAATTTGGACATATTTTATGATTTAATTTTGTTATAAAGTAAATTATTAATATAAGGATTGGCTTTATATTTGTGCATGCCATTATACCGTATTTGGACAACTTTTCAAGGACAATCTTTTATAAATTGTTTACGTAAAAAGAATGGTTGGATTAAAAAGGGTGCTTAGAATCTATATTACATGAAATACATATATAGTAGAGCAGAAATTATATTGCTAGTGTCTACTTATCTTTTAATGCATCATTGCAATTAGAGGTTGAGCATTTCAAAGTGTTCTTAGGAAAAGGGCTAACAAACTGTTATTTCTTCTTAGTTTTTAAAAATATGTCATTTGAAAAACATTATTCAATATGCATAGTATGTTGTTTCTTTAAAAATTAAATGAAACAGAGAATACAGTTTTGATCAACAACTTCCTATTATCATTACTGAACAGCACTGTGCAATCAGAGAACATTTTATGAAGATATATTACAGCTAAGTCAAGCACTGCTGTCACATAAGCACTTTAACATACATTTTTTAAAAATAGTATCTGTTAATTATAAAAGGAAGTACTTAGAAGGAAGGAACTGGTGCTGACAGATGCTATTTCTGAAGCTATTTCTGAAGTTTTGCAATGACTTTGAGAGAGAACTAAGAAATTTCCTTAGTTTTCTCAAATCTGCAAGCTGATGAAGAACCTACAAATAAAGATGTAGTTTTTCTCTTTCTGAAATTAGTTTTCCTTGGTGCCCATATGTCAATACATTCTTCAGAAATACTTTTTTAATGCATTATGCACAAATCAAGCATATATATAATTTATATATATACATATATAAATACGACTTCAGCAACAGAGTAGTCAATGTCTGGAATACTTTATCTGACTCTGTGGTTTCTTCCCCAAACCCCAAAATCTTCAACATTAGACTATCTACTATTGACCTCACTCCTTTCCTAAGAGGTCTGTAGGGGGTGTGCATAGGTGCACCAAAACGTGCCTACCGTCCCTGTCCTATTGTTTCTTTTGTTTTTCTTATTCGTATCCATTTCATGTATTTATAATCATGTTTATACTTATACCTGTTATCTAATAACTGTTTGACAAAATAAAATAAAATAAAAATAAAATATACTTAACTGAATGGAAATGGTTTTGTAACAGTCATTTCAGTTTTCCTGCTTGAATTTCAGTGAATCATACTCTTTGCAAGGTAGAAGTATAAAAGTAAAATGGGACAATCCATTCTCAATTCCGCATATATCTACATTATGTTCACAAAATGTATTGATCATTTCATGCTGAAGATGCACATTTTCACAACATACAAAGTTTAGTTGCTATTGATCTTTTTGTCTGTTAGGATATGTCTCTCAAGGTTCTGACTAATGAGTCCAAGCAAATCAGAATTCCAAGGCTTTTGTTTTCCTCAAAGAATTCCTTTATTGGGCACATTATAGTGGCACAATTAGTGTAAAAGCAACTTTGATTCTTTCCTGTAGTGTCAGCATAGTTCAAACCAGCAACGTTTCCCCCCAAGTCTCACTTGTCAGGTTTGCCAATTATCTTTGTTGGTGGATTTCTCAGACACTTCTTTCCTTCTTTTATCTTCTGGAAGATGACCTTGTTTTCTCACAGGAAAGCCTTGTGTTGTGTCTAGTAGCAATTCCTTCTTTCCCCCTCTCGCACCAGAATATGGCAATGGTGAACAGGAAAAATGGCTTCTGCCAGGTTCAATTGGACGTTGATAATGTCCATGGTAGTCTGATTGTCCTTTGATGTCACTGCTTCACATTAATATGCTCAAGGTTGATAGTCTATGTTGATTGTGGATTGAATTTTATTGATACTGTTCCTGAAGATAGGGCCAGATTAAATATAAAAGAAATAAAATGCACTACTTAAATCTCATCATTCAAAAAAATTCACATTAATAGCAGGTTCTTAAGGGAACTTCAGAATCCAAGAATACTTTATAGGTGCCATCACACTGCTTGGTTTGACAAACAAGTGTTATGTAGCAATAATCTTTCATGAAACTTATAATAATAACAGATATTTGAATAATTAACATTCTAAGTCTTAACAAGTTCCATAAAAAGACTTATGCTGTATAGCTGTATAAATATTAAGACATTAGAAGTGAGCCTGATGTATCCAAAATTTTGGAATCTCCATAGTCCTTGTCTGATGCCAAATCATTATAGGCCTTGCAATCCAAAAATATCAGGAGAGAAAGAAAAAGAGGAAGAGAGAGAGAGAGAGAGGGATGGAGAGAGAGAGGGAAGGACTGAGGGATGGAGAGAGAGAGAAAGTAGGTAAGGATTTTTTCTGGTTTTCTTGTAAATGGATTTAGTAACAAGGGAAATTATATTAAAACTGGAAAAGTGACGAAGTGAGAGAAATTAATTCTAACATATTTGTTCATTTCCCCCCCAAATACTTTGAATATATTATATTAAATCTAGAAAATATTTATTGACCTTGAATCTCCAAAACAGACATGATGAAAAAGCTGCTACTGTCTATTTTTATGTTAGCTGAAATATCCCAGAGATGCTTTTTCAAGAGGCAACTGGAGTCTTCTGTTTTTCTTTGAAGATGTTTCACTTCTCATCCAAGAAGCATCTTCATCTCTGACTAGGTGATGGAGAAGTGGAATGTTTTATATTCCTTGCAGAAAGCTGGTCATTTCCATTCTTTTAGAGAGTCATTGAGGCCATCTGGAGGTTTATCTGTGTCATCAGAGTCACCTAGTAATGCAAATGGGTGTGGAGCATTCTTGGAACTGTTGAAATGACTATTATGATGTCAGATCCCACTCACCCACCCACCCCCATGGAGAGACAGTTGTTCAATTTTGACATAGATAGCCTCTTTGACATCTCTTTTAAACCAAGCCTATGCCAAAATGTTGCTGTCTTCAAAAGAGTTGCCTTTGTCTTTTAACTGCAGATGGACTGCTGAATGTTTCCCTGATGGGTTTGTTCAGTTGCCTTTTGAAAAAAGCACCTTTGAGACAACCAAGACCTTGATGATTGAAAATATCCATAGACAGTTAGCTGAAATGAAATAAAAACAAGCTTTTTCCATAAAATAATGGAAATAAAAATAACATTGTTTGGTAGAGAAACATAAATCTGTAAAAGGATTATGAAAACCTTAACCAGGCATAACACAAAGCATAAGGAGTAAAGAAAGAAAACTGAAAAGAATTACAGTATGTAAGGGAGAAGATGGAAACGTCATTATCTTTTTTTTAAAAAAAAAACAGCTTTGGTTTATATATCAGTGCCAGTTCATGTACCTGCCTCTTTATAGTATTGGATTCTCTCTCCAGTGCCCTATCCTGGGTTTTCTTTTATGAATGAAATTGAACTATGACATTACTTAAAAGAAGAGCTAGCCTTATCTTGAGCAGATCCAACAAAAACACCTTGCAACCCAAATAGACTCTAGATAGAAAGACTTTTGAACAATTTTAATAGCTTTCTTATATCTTGAGTGCTTGTTGTCTACAAACTGTCAAGTTCATGACTTTAACTGTATTCAACATTATGTGCAGTAAGTAATTATTTTAAAATGCTGTCAACTTTTTACTCATAGTGATTCCACAGGACGGTTGATTGTAAATAATAACTATATAATAGAGGAACTTTGAAGACAAGAGTGTCAACAAGGCAGAGAAGGAAATAAAGATAAAGAAAGAAAAAGATAAATCTGAGCCATTTGATTACTCATTTTCATTAAAAAGCTGAATTGGAAAAAGATAAACTTCTATCAGTTTAATTTTAGCCTAAAAAGCATAATCATTCTATTCTTATCAGTCACATATTACCTTTACTGATAAAATAGTTTCATATCAAGTCATTCATTCATTCATTTATTCACACAGCTCTAACACCATTATCAGTTTAATTTTTCACATATAATAGTGTAGAAGTAGAAACATCAAAATAATAATCTTTCTTTTTAAAAGCATGTCTAATTTAATTATATACTTGTATAAGGAAAAGTAGTTCTGAAGCTCCAATATACCAATAAAGGTTAAAACAAAATTCCTTTATAGATCCTGTTGGAAGAGAATTTGGATGAAAGTAAGGAAAATTATTTACTTTCCTAAATATATGGTTTTGGCTACATTATCTCTTTCAGTTTTCTTCAACATTCTAAAATTCTTCTCAATTTAGAATAATGTTGGGTTTTTTGCACTCTGGGGTTTTCTTCCCTGGAGCCTTCTGTATTTACCAAATGATCACAATTATGTCAAAACACAGTTTTAAGATGTGCAAAGAAATAAAGTTCTCCACAAAAGTTCAGCACTCTTATATGCATGCCAGGCTTTTAAACTGTTAAAATATAACCATAAAATATTGCTCAATCCCCTGTACATCTTAGAAAAAGTAACCCTTAGTTATCACCTTGAATATAGTCTGGTTATTAAACACTGATTATTCAGTTCAGACGTCAGTCCTGAGAAGCAGACAGGTGAATAGAGAGAACTTAGACAGAAAAAGAGAATAGAGAATTAACTTCTTAATTCTTTTGAGAAGATTTTTTTAATGTTTACATTATATTTATAATAATTTACAATATTATAAATATAATATATGTAACATTATTTTCATCTTACAAACTCATTATATTTCTAAACAGAGAATCATGAGAGGAAAATAGAAATAGAATATAGAAATCCAGACTTTCGCAATGTCCATGAATTAGGTCAAGTTTTCTACCAGATCTCATTTTTGGCCAGATATCAGCAAGTCTATAATTAGTATGTTGATAGTAATGAGTGGAATCCCTTCATATAAATATTGAATAAAATAGATGAGAGGATCAATTGATTGGGGCCCCATACTAACTCTGAGTATTCAACTTGTCTCCTTCTGTCACTAATTGGGACAATCTAAGTTTCCAAATAATGCCTAGTTTGAGCCAAACCACTTCCTCAATACAGAAATGCCAGATTGGAGACTGAACAATAATGATCTAAGTCAGCTGGATTCAAAGATGAGGAGGGATCACCCTCACATCATTTGCAAGGATGCTGGTATTG
Organism: Bungarus multicinctus; assembly: GCA_023653725.1. Taxonomy (NCBI): domain Eukaryota; kingdom Metazoa; phylum Chordata; class Lepidosauria; order Squamata; family Elapidae; genus Bungarus; species Bungarus multicinctus. The sequence continues at coordinate 37,445,692 of CM042844.1, forward strand.
AATATCCCTTCAAAGATACAAAATGTCCAGAATCTTATTGTGTCCTCTCTAGTCAACTGTGCTAGAACAGGAAAGGAAAAGTATTTTTTATAGTTAGCTAAGTTCATATCACAGAGGAGCTTTAGAAAGTCAAATTCTCATGCATATTCCTGAGGACCATAGAACAACATACCCAACTTTTCCCCCTTAAATATCTTAATGTCCTTGGGTACATTTATGCTTGTTTTTAAAAATAATAGTATGCATTCCCCACTTGAGTTGAAATGAATATAGATGGGCTGTATCTTTTTTAGGACCTGGCAACTCTATGCTAATTTAGTTCTTGGGAAAAGCAAGTCCTTGGTCTATCTTATCCTGCATGGTAGCATTGTATCCACCCTGCAAAGGCAAATCTGGTAGATTTACTTAGTTTAGGCATTGATAAAAAAATGTTGGTAGAACTCAGAAGGTTAGAAGTTAAATATTTAGACACACAGGGCTAAAATATTCCATCTCTATTGTAATAGAATTACTTTGCACTAGCTTTAATAAAAATCACAAATACTGTGCATAGGAAGCTTTTTACCTCTGGACTGAATTGTGGTACAGACAATCTTGGTAATAACTGGAAAATATTTCAATGTCTTATATGAAAATTTTTTTTTGTATATTTTCAAATGCAGAGATTGACTCTTCATGTTCTGTTAAAATGTCCACTCTATACACAATTGCAATTAAAAAGTATAACCCCAGTTATTACAAAGTTTAATTTCCCTCATGACAAGAAAATCACTGCTTTCCTTTTAAATGAACAGTTTTAAAGTGTACCAATGGTGATAGCAACATGTTTGTAGCCTTATGTAATTTATAGTTATGGATTTTTAAGTTATTACATGTGTCTTAATATTTGTTGGTTTGGTCTCAGACAGTAAATTAATATACAATACACAAAGGAGCCTGTCAACTTCCTCAGGCATCACAAGCTTGAAAGAGTCCCAGATGATCTCATAAGACAGGACTTCACAAGACAGGACTTAAATAGTTTGTGGCCTAAAATAGTCTGACTAATATTTAAAATTTTATTGGAGCACAACGCTCCAGGTTTTGTATGGGATCTGTCTAGGACCAGGTTCCAGTTTAGATTAGAAAAAAAAGTTAGATTTTCTGAGATCTTTCTTTATGACAACCATATATGTTATGTGCTTATGCAGTATTGAGATTGAAGACAAATGTTCCCAGGCTGAGGAGCAAGATTTGGCAATTAATGTTATTTAAAAATCAGCCTAGCTCCATCCAGACAGATTTCACTAGGGATAAGTTTAAATCCAGATGGTGGACCTATGTAATAAGTAAAGTGTAGCATATCAGATTTTCCTTTATATTTCTGCTAATTTTAGGTTTGGATAAGGCCCAGGTATTAATTAGATGACAGACTGGAGATATGAATTACAAGATGAGGTGAGCCATATCATAAAGTTTCATTGACTACCCAGGGAAATAGAGATGCTTTTACCCACATTTTCTTATTAAATTTTTGCTTTTACCAGAACTTGTTTTAATGGTCTCTTGTCAGCCATTTTGGTGGGAGAGACTAGGGGTGGGATTCAAATTTTTTAACAACCAGTTCTGTGGGTGTGTCTAAGTTAGTGGATGTAGCTTGGTGATCATGTTATTGGCTGGGCATGGCCAACTCAATATCACTCAGATCAAGGCACGCATCTCCTCGCCTGGCCTCTCATGACTGTGGGAATGCTGCAACAGTCGTAAGTGTGAAAGATGGTCATAAGTCACTTTTTTCAATGCCATTGCAACTTTGAATGGTCACTCCACACAAGCAAAGTACCAGCAAAGGAGTAAAAAAAAGCTCTGGAGAAGTTCCAGAGAAAGGAAATCTAGTCCTGCCAAGAATGTAATAAGGGTTAACAGAGAGGCAGTTTCTGTAAGCAACACCAAAATATTTCCTTCCTGTTTTCCTTACAAGATTAGGCCAGTAATTTCTTCTAACAACCAGTTCTCCAAACTGCTTAGAATGTTAACAACCGGTTCCAGCGAATACAGGTGAAACTCAAAAAATTAGAATATCCTGCAAAAGTTCATTTATTTCAGTAATGCAATTTAAAAGGTGAATCTAATATATGAGATAGACTCATTACATGCAAAGCAAGATAGTTCAAGCCATGATTTGTCATAATTGTCAAAATGATTATGGCTTACAGCTCATGAAAAACCCAAATCCACAATCTCAGAAAATTTGAATATTACATGCAATCAATAAAACAAGGATTGTACATAGAACAATATCGGACCTCTGAAAAGTATAAGCATACATATGTACTCAGTACTTGGTTTGGACCCCTTTTGCAGCAATTACTGCCTCAATGCAGCTGGCATGAAAGCTATCAGCCTGTGGCACTGCTGAGGTATTATGGAAGACCAGGATGCTTCAATAGCGGCCTTTAGCTCTTCTGCATTGTTCGGCCTCATGTCTCTCATCTTTCTGTTGATAATGCCCCATAGATTCTCTATGGGGTTCAGGTCAGGCACGTTTGCTGGCCAATCAAGCACAGTAATCCCACAGTCATTGAACCAGGTTTTGGTAATTTGGCAGTGTAGACAGGTGCAAAGTCCTTCTGGAAAATGAAGTCACCATCCCCATAAAGCTCATCTGTGGAAGGAAGCATAAAGTGCTCCAAAATCTCCTGATAGACAGCTGCATTGACCCTGGACTTAATGAAGCACAGTAGACCAACACCAGCAGATGACATGGCTCCCCAAATCAACACAGATTGTGGAAACTTCACACTGGACTTCAAGCATCTTGCAATGTGTGCCTCTCTATTCTTCTTCCAGACTCTGGGTCCTTAGTTTCCAAATGAGATGCAAAAGTTGCTCTCATCAGAAAAGAGAACTTTGGACCACTGAGCAACAGACCAGTTCTGTTTTTCTTTAGCCCAGGTAAGACGCTTCTGATGTTGTTTGTTGTTCAGGAGCTGCTTGACAAGATGAATATGACATTTGAAGCCCATGTCCAGGATCCGTCTGTATGTGGTAGCTCTTGATGCACTGACTCCAGCCTCAGTCCACTCCTTGTGAAAGTCCCCAACACTTTTGAATGGCATTTTCCTGACAATCCTCTCCAGGCTGCAGTCATCCCTGCTGCTTGTGCATCTTTTTCTTCCACACTTTTCCCTTCCACATAACTTTCTATTAATATGCTTTGATACAGCACTTTGGGAACATCAACTTCTTTTGCAATTCCCTTTTGAGGCTGTCCCTCCTTATGGAAGGTGTCAGTGATGGTTTTCTGCACAACTGTCAGATCAGCAGTATTTCCCATAATTGTGCTTCCTACTGAACCAGACTGAGAGATCATTTAAAGGCTCAGGAACCCTTTGCAGGTGTTATGGCTTAATTATCTCATTAGAGTGGGACACTTTGAGCCTAGAATATTGAACCTTTTCACAATATTCTAATTTTCTGAGATTGTGGATTTGGGGTTTTCATAGCTGTAAGCCATCATCATCAAAATTAATGCACTTCACGGCTTGAACTATCTTGCTTTGCATGTAATGAGTCTATCTCATATATTAGGTTCACCTTTTAAGTTGCATTACTGAAATAAATGAACTTTTGCATGATATTCTAATTTTTTGAGTTTCACCTGTAGGTGCAAACTGGTAGAATCCCACACCTGGGACAGAGTAAAGTAAAGCAAAGCAAAGCAAAGCAAAGTAAATAAAATAAAAATAAAAGTAAAAAAGCAAAGTGTAAAGTACAAATTAAGTGTAAAGTTAAAGTAAAAGCAAAATGTAAAGTAAAGTTAAAGTAAAATTGAAGTAAATCTACTATTGAAGAAGCAATACTAACATGCATCAGCTGTGACTGAACACCTCAGACCATTACTTTTTCTTAGCTTTTGTCAACTTGATTTTTAAAGAGTTTTCAGGATATGCTGTTGAGTGTATCCATATGGTCTCCTTTGTGAAGACTGTTTTAAAACACTTTATTTTTTACTATATTGGATCTCTGGTCAATGGCTATAGGAAGATTAAAGGTTAGGTGTTTTGAGATGCTGCCCAATCATTAACTCAGAAAAAAGTATGAATGATTTTGTTTCCAACATGCATAGCAAACTGCTTATACAGCAGGACGACCCTCTAGGATCCCAGCTTTCAAAAGCACTCAGATCACCTAATTGGCAGGCTCTTTAAGGATGCATTAACACTGGATAGGATAGAATAGAATCTATTCAGAGTTGCAAGGGATTTTAGAAGCCTTCTAGTCCAACTCTCAGGACAAGCTTAGGCCAGAAACCCTATAATATTTCAGACAAATCTCTTCTTAAAAACTTCCAGTGTTGGGGCATTTACATTCTGGAGGCAAGTTGTTCCACTGATTAATTTTTCTAACCATCAGGAAATTTCTCCTTAGTTCTAGGTTGTTTCTCTCCTTGATTAGTTTCCATCCATTGCTTCTTGTCCTGCCCTCAAGTGTTTTGGAGAATATCGTGACTCCTTCTTCCTTGTGGCACCTCCTGAGATATCAAAACACTTGGGTATTAATCTTTTGTCATTCTTACACCACAATATTGATCTGAAGTTGAATTCATATTGGTGTCCAGTGATCTTGCTATATTTTATCAGAATTGTTCCATATTACTTTTCATTTCATTTCCTGGATTTCCTTAGGAATCAAGGAACCCTACTGGATCAGTACCTTTTGGCAATACTATGAAGAATGTTGTCCATCTTTTCTATTCCAGAGTTCTTTGAATAATTGTCTCGCTATTTGATTGCTATAAAGTCTCACTGGTGGAAACAAATTAGATCTATAATAATCATAGATATTCTTAATTTTATTCTTAACCTAAATATTTATTTATTAGATTTATTTTCTGCTAACTATTGAAGTTATTTCTATATTTCTTATCCAAGCATACCAAACATGACCTCCATATTTTTGGCATGCTTACATATAAGTATGTTGAACTGTTTAATTTAATTTTATACTAGAGAAATATTAGTTTGTTTAGTAACTTACAACTGACTTTCAACTAGTTCCTCACACAACCATCACAATAGTTTTGCAATCAAGTTATCAAAATTCATAGACTTGACAACTGGCATGGTTTTATGATAATTGAAAGTCATGTGATCATCATTTATGACCTTCCCAGGAGGCTCCCGACAATCAAAGCCAAAGAGGGAAGCCAAATTCACTTAAGGACCATGATTTGATTAACCATTGTGGCAAAAAAGATTATAAAATTGGGCACAACTCACTTAATGACTGCATCACTTAGCAACAGACCCCAATTGTGGTCATAAGCCAGGACTAACAATATTTTATATTGCAAACTTCATGATAAAAATGAAAATAATTCTACTGGGGGGGGGGGTTAAAAGTCATTTACTCATTATCTATTGTACAATACTTATTTAGTGACCACACTTTGGAGTGACAACTCATTTGTTAAGTAAAGTGATTCCTAAGTAAAAACATGATATGCTTATGATCTTATTTCACCTTTAATATGTTTTACAGGTCTACAAAGGCCATAAACAATAAGATGGTTCATAAAGTTACTTTTCCAATACTGTTACTGCTGTGAATAGTTGCTAAACAATGCAATTGCTCAATCAGGACTATCTATAGTAGCTATACACTAGCTTGTACTTTTTTGTTTAATTCAGCAGACAGGACTTTATTCCTTTTCAGCAAAATAATTTGGTTTAATTTTTCTTTGAATAGGGAATGCCCAATGGCCATGGCATTCGATGTGACAGCAGTTATGAGTTTGCTAAGTGGTAAAAAAAACACTCTAAAATGTAACCCTTCCAAACAAAATGAATGGCTCAATGAACACTGCTGCCTTTATCCTAAAGTTCACAAATCATGTGTTAATAATGTATTCTTTATATAAATGCTATTTATGAGAAATGCCCCAGTAAAAGAATCTCCTTGTGTTTGAATTGTAAAACATGTAGCTAAAATCCTTCTTACATTTATTCTGTATTGTTATGTGTCACTGCTTGTTCTACATATAATAAACCTTTATTTCAGTCAATAACCAATGATATAATAAACTTGCCTGCAGTATATATTGACTGTCTAGTCATGCTATCTGGCACTTTGAGTATAGAGAGGCAGATGCTCTATTATGTCACTGAAAATGCAGGACACATTTGTCTGTTGCATGATAAGACAGGAAAAATAGAGAGAAAAAATAATGGCCTCATAGTATGCTAAGTATTCATGGCACAGGAAAAAAATGAAATATATGCGCCTAGTGCAAAATGATTCCTTTGTTCTGCAGAGCGTTGATTATACTAAAGTTGTTTGAGGCTCTGGGGAATATATTTCATGGACAGTAATCATTCCCATTCTGGAAGAAAGCTGTCCAACCATGAATAAATAAGTGAATATGTCTATGTCAGGAATATATATGCAAACCAACAAAACCTTTTGTTTTCCTTAGTAATGGTAAATGTGTACTAGAACTGAAAGACAATCAAGTACTTTGCATGTATGCTATGACAGCACAATATTGCCTGTGCAAGCAAACTTCTCTGCTGGTTTTAATGCCATTCAAATTAATCTAAAAGAAGAAGGACTTTGAGAAAGAAGACAGATTTTGATATGCTTATAGAAAACCAAAATCAGTTATTAGGATGTATTTACAAACTGTACCGGAATTATGACCCAGAGATGGAAGAAATTAAAACTGCATGATTAAAATGGATGCAAAATTTGGAAGAAGGAAGTGCAATCGATACATGGAAATAATTATGAAGAAAAAAAATCATTTAGTTCATTTCAAGTTGTAAATTAGGGGGAAACTAGTGTAAAGTATTGTACAAATCGTATGTAATGCCATCAAGTCAGATGAGACATCTAACAAGAAATATGTTGGGGATACAATCTGAACAAAAGGACCCTTTTAGCACATGTGGTAGTTGTGCAAAAAATAAAAACAAAAAAATTAAAAGGAAAGAAATATACCAAATTCTTTTTAAAAGGTTTAAAAATAAATTTTGAATTGAAATTGCAGATATTTTTATTGGACAATATCAATTTAAAATAATAATTTAGTAAAGTATGTGTTGATAGCAGTAAAACCAGGTCTTGCACACATTGGAAAATATATATTTCGCTCATAATATCAATCTCAGATACTAAAATAGGAGAATATGCTATGGTACCAACATTGACAATATATATCCATAGAAGTAGGACACTGTCGCGTTGTCGTGGTTTGCTCGTTGTCCTTAGGTTCTCTGATCAGCCCGTAGAGCCCCCGCAGGGGTGAAATTTAGAGGGACCCTCGCGAGGGTGAGTACTTAAGTACTAGAATCAATAATTGACACAGACACCATAGTTTCTCAAGGTGAGAGAGCACGTTGTGCCCGGGGTAGATGAAGAAGTCCCCCGATTGCAAAGCACCACCCTCTTTTATTTTGCAGTTTTATCAGGGCGGGGGGAGCGAGACATATGTGAAGAGGAGCAAGGAAGTATAATTCTAATGGCGCCATGGCAGGATGCGACCACTGTTGTGTGCTAAGATAACGTGATTATCTATTAACAAGATATTTTGTGGTCAGCTAGTTCCTGTAACTATTTGCCTACGTGTCGTGCCAAGCTGAGTTTATCATGCAATTCCTAACTTGAGAAGGTCATTCTTACGGCCTTAGGTCAAGAGGACTCTCGAGGTTTACTACAAGTCCTCTTTTCTTTGTTTTTAAGGTGCCGCGATATCCGATTCAAAATATAAGCCTTTCTCCTTTGGAGTATCATAGTGCTTGGATAAGGACATACCCTCCGGGACATCCCGATCCGATTGCACAACCTCGTTCAAGGGCAGGTTATCAGAGTCGTCATCGGAACATAAGTGCAAAAGCGGAGCCTTGCACTCCTCAGTTGGGATTGCCATATATACATGATTTTGCATTAAGAGATTAAGTTGCGCAGCAGCTTTAGCTTCGGCAATAGCATTTAAACTACGTTTGATCATTGAAATAAAGATAGGTAATAAACAGGGTAGCAGAAAACATCCTATATCAATTTTTAACTTGCAATGATTTAGCAATAGTCTCTGCAAGGGTGTTGCGCACCTCATGTGGTACGGTCAGGTGAGTCAATTTTGCCAATTCCGAATAAACAGAATGAAATAAGGAGTGTCTGGTTGAGTCGATGGAAATTTTGCTTACTATTATTTTGATGGCTACTGAAGGGTTGGTTCCTGTCCCATCAATACCCAAGCCATAGTCATTGTCAGTGCCTTTCCATGTTTGGAAGGAAAGCCAATTTTCCGGTACTGGAAACGTGAGATTGATGGGATTGCACTGATGTTGCATACAGTTGGGATGGGAACTCTAAGACGGGTGATATAGAGTTTTTTAAGGTTATCCCTCTTGGGTATGGTGTCGGGTCGCACTGTGAGCCCTCTGGATTGAAAGTCCACACATTGCCATTCATTGCAGTAGGTGCCTTTGCCACAGGGGTCGTGTTGATTTGAAGTTCTGGCACAGATGTACTTTTCGTTGCTGGAATATGTCCGTCGCCATACAAGTGAGCCACATTCGTTTGTGCCATAGTCCATGGCTTCGCAGGCATCAAAAGTGACCGATTGGGATACCTTCGGATTATAAAAGTCATGATTGACCAGTGTCTTTTTCGATGAGCCGGCTCCGACAGTGATGAGGATGTTGTAGCGATGAGTGGGGCCTGTGGGGTCATAACAGGTTTGTTTGTTGTTATCTTCACAAATACTATACGTCGTGCTATTCCACACACAGGTGTGCGTGGATGGTTTGGTGCAAATAAAATGAGTGTGATATATTAATGTAGTTCTGATGGTCAGCCCCTGTTGAGTTTTTTGCAAGCAGAGGGTGCAATGTGTGGCATCTTGGGAGGTGAGTGCACTTCGTGTCCTTCGTTGGGGGGGGATAAACTTTTGTTGTAGGGATAATGTCAGCCGAGAAGAAGTGGCAAAGCCTCGTACCATTTTTGTAATTTCACATTGGTATAGACCAAAGTCTGAGAGGGTCAGATCAGTTACTGAAAGATGAGTTGCTCTAAAATGATAATTGATGGTATATTTGGGTGAGTCTTGTAGATATATGGTATTGTTGAAAAACCAGCGCCAGATGATTCCCTTTTTCTTGATTGGAGACCTCTGGTAACAGGAGAGGGCCTGAGAGCGAAGATGCAGTGCTCCCTCATTGTTGTAACGGTGCGTGTGAATCAAGGAGTTGAATTTAGGATGTGGAGAGGACTCGAGAAGCTGTCTACGAATTCGTTGTCCGCGGAGCGGTGACCAGGAACCAGGATAGCCGTCAGGGAGATGGGAGCCAGGTGTATCCCATAGGCAGCTGGTGGTATCACAGGGAGGTTGGCAGCAGGAGAAGTGGCGCACCAGGGTATGGGAAAAAGATTGAGGAGAAGATTGAGACAAAAGGAGCCAAGAAAGAAACATAGAGGGTAGTGGGGGGCGAGTTACAGAGAAAATGGAAAAGAGATAAACTGTATGATTGAAGGATTGACGGGAAGCAAGAAAGCCTAAGCAGGAATAAGGTCCCACCGTATTCGCAGTGACATAGACATGTAGGTAGACCCGACAGGGTTGGTAGCCATACAGAAGAGAAACGTGAGGTGAGGGACGCAAGGCACGGCCTTGATGTTGAAAGGCATAATTACAGGCGGAAAGAGAGATGTCTTCAAAGGTAAAGGTAACGCGTGTGAACGGAGGGGCGAAGATAACAGCAGGATCAGCCCGAAACTGAGAAAAGACAGGAGATATCAGAATCAGAAGGGCTAGGAGAAGAACACTTGTCCTTAGCCTCCCCATGATAAGGTCGAACACAGCGCGCAGGCACCCAAAGAACACGATCAGGAAGTTGAACAGCAGCGTATCCTTTGCCCCAAGTGATCAGTTGCACAGGTCCCTTCCACTTCGGATCTGGAAGTTGCCTGAAATAAACAAGAGGTCTGGAGGTAGGGACAGGAGGTGTGGTAAAGTGACGAGAAGCAGCCGTAGAAGAAGGAGAGTAGTAAGATTCAGAAAGTTCAAGGTATATAAACATACATTTAACACATTCTGTAACACTGGGAGGTTCGGGGGGCGTACGCCTTTTTTCCCCATGTATCGATCAAGGGCCGTTTTGAGTGTTAAATTTGCTCTTTCCACAATAGCTTGGCCTTGGCTATTGAATGGAATTCCAAATTTGTGTACAATGGACCAATGATGACAGAACTCCGAGAAGGAGGAGCTCGTGTATGCAGGACCATTGTCTGTTTTTAAAATTTTTGGACATCCCAGTGTTACAAAGGTCCGAATGCAATGATTGATAGTGTTTTTAGTAGTCTCCCCCCTTTGCAGTGTGGCCATGATGAACCCAGAGTAAGTGTCTACAGACACGTGAATATACTTCCAGGGCGCAAAGGATAGATACTGAGTAACGTCCATTTGCCATGTGTCACAGGCCTCGGTGCCTCTAGGATTTACTCCTTCTGGGACACTTCGTGCCTGCAGACTACATGTAGGACATTGTTGAACAATTGCCGCGGCTTCTTGATGAGTAATTCCAAATTGTCTCACCAGAGCCTTTCTATTTTGATGAAAATAATCATGACTTTCTCCTGCTGTTAAGGTGATATTCTGCAGGATTGGTAACAAATGCAACTTGCAGGCCTCATCTGCCATGTGATTGCCTTCTGAAAGAAATCCAGGCAGATGCTGATGGCTTCTGATGTGGGCCACAAACAGAGATTCCTTCCTTTCCTTCAATAGGTCTTGTAACTGTAAAAAAAGCGTCATTAAAGGAGAAGGGGTTGCAGGAGAAATGTAGGCATCAAATATATTCAAGGCCAATTGTGCCACATACAGACTATCAGATATTACATTAATTGGCTGGTTGGGAAAAAGTGTGAGTGCCATATTGAAGGCAGACAGTTCAGCCTGTTGAGCAGAAGGTTGTGGTGAAGGTAAGTTTTTTATGCCATTGATTGTCAGTTTGCCACACACAAGCCCCGATGGTTTTAGAACCATCAGTGAATACAGTAAGACAATCTTTCACTGGTTGTTGTACTAAAGGAGTCTCTAGAGTGAGCGGAATTGTTTTCAGCACTTGTATGTGTGGGTCTGGTGGTAGATGGCAGGAGACATTCCCTTGCCACCCTTCCAACGCATCTTGTAACGCATCAGAATTTTGGAAGAGTGGTTCCCATTGTGTTAGTCTGCAGGGAGTGTAAAGCGTGCAGATGTCCACACCCATCAAGGCTCTAGCTCTTTTCCTCCCCCGTTCTATAAGAAGAGCCATTTGTGCAGCTCTTGTGGTGATTGATGCTTTTGGGGTATGAGGAAGGTGAATCCACTCTAAAATGTGTAGCTTCTTTGAAGTCGAGATTTGAACGATGATTGCTGTAAGGAGTGTGGGTGTGGGAAGAAGCGCCAATGAGAGTGCATGATTGTGTAATGAGCGGTCCACCCAATGGGTATGCAAGGCGCTGTTGATTTCTTTAAGAGCATTAAGCTGTTGCTCATTCAGCCAAATGAGATCTGCTGGACGCTTAAGGCCGACCAATGCTTGAAATAATGGCGAGAGAGTATGAGTTGAAATGGAAAGATATGGGCGTGCCCAATTGAGCGTGCCCAGGCATTGCTGTAACTGAACCAAGGTTGCAGGTTGAGGGAGTGTGAGAACAGGAAGGTGAGGTGAAGCTGTGGAGGCTAAAACCTTGTGTCCTAAATATTGTAACGGATAATGAGACTGCACCTTTTCTGGTGCTACATGCAGTCCTGCAAGAGCAAGGAGAGAGAGAAGACATGGAAAAGTTTTACATACTGTACCTTTAGGACCATCAGCTGCAATCAGGATGTCATCCATGTAATGATACACTAAAAATTCAGGAAATTTGTCCCGATAGGGTTGTAAAGCTTTATTTACAAAATATTGACACATCGTAGGAGAATTGAGCATTCTTTGGGGAAGAACTTTCCATTGATATCTAGCTGTAGGTTTAGAATTATTAAACTCAGGAACGGTGAAGGCAAATAGTATCCTGTCCTCTGGTATCAACGGGATGGAGAAAAAACAATCTTTGAGGTCAATGATTATGAGATCAAATGTTACAGGAATTAAATTTGGATTAGGAAGGCCGCATTGCAATGGGCCCATAGGTTGCAATATAGCGTTCAGAACACGGAGATCCTGTAGGAGGCGCCATTTGCCACTTTTCTTTTTAATTACAAACACTGGTGTGTTATATGGGCTGGTAGATGGTTCAATATGACCTTCTGCCAATTGCTGTTGAATGAGAGTGTGAAGTGCGTTTAATTTTTCTTTTGTAAGAGGCCATTGATCAATCCAAACAGGAATATTTGATTTAAGAGTGAGAGAAAGAGGAGAAATAGCCATAATTCAAGGTATGTAGAGAGAAGTGTGGAGTTGAGATAGCAGGTCACGGCCCCACAAATTGCAATGTAATAGAAGGACAAAGGGTTTAAGATAAGCAGTCACAGAGGAATGAGGCGTAGAGGCAGTAAGCCAAAGTGAGCTAACCTTTGCTGCCTGCGCTCCACCGATGCCTTGTACTGAAGTTGTTTCAGCAAGGGGCCAAGAGGATGGCGACTCAGAGGATCGAATGACAGAGATGTCAGCTCCGGTGTCAATCAGGCCAGCAAAAGATTGGCCATTCAGCAATATGGTTAACATAGGTTTGGAGGCTTGAACAGATTGCTGTAGAGCAAACAAAGAAGGGGGTTCAGGAGAGGGAAGAAGAATGAGAGTAGCCACAATCGTTCCCGCTTTCAGGGAAAAGCACCGGTCGCCAATGGCAGCGAGAGAGAGATTTTTCAGAGAAGAGGAGTCGTACAAAAAGGGTGCAGAGACTACGCCTTCAATGGTAAGGGAGGAGTTAGGTATGAGCAAAACAGGCAAGGAAGGCGGAAGTGGCTTCAGAACAGTGATAGAAAGAGGGAGAGTGAAGACCGAACCAGGATCATCATAAACGATGTCCTCTGTCAGCTGTACAGGGAAAGAAGTAGGTTGTAAAAAGGAAAGAGAAGAGGAAAGAGAAGTTTCAGCCTTTGTAGCGGGGTTAGCTGAAGACCCCATGCCTAGTTTTCCGATTGCTGAGCAGGAGGAGGGTTAGAACGACATTGGGAAGCCCAATGAAAACCTTTTCTGCAATGAGGGCAAACAGTTTTTGGCTTGGCAGCATAGGGTGCAGTACCCCGAGACTGGCCACGAGGCGTTCCAGAGCGGTTTGCAAACGGTTAACGAATGAAGAGTAAGACTCGTCAACCTCCTGCACTACCTTCAAAAAGGTGTGTGTGGATTTAGAGTCTGAGTCATCCACACGTTTCAGGGCATTCATCGCACAAAGATGAATGATTGCAAAGGCACGGCGAGGGCAAGTTTGTTGCTGAATCAGGGTGGAGTATAATCCGGTTCCCTTTAAGTGATCAGCAATGACCAGATTAGGGAGGCCTCGTCTCATTTCAGAATCTATTAATTTTTCATATTCAGACTGCCAAACAACATGGCAGGAGTGATAAGCATAGAAAACAACATCTTCCAATCATATAACAGCATTACAGTGTTAGCAGACACGAGAGAATCAAGCATGCCACGAGTGTAAGTGGATTGCAGTCCATACATATTTACAGCCTCTTTTAAATTTTTCAGCACTCTTAACTCTATGTTGGTATGAACAGGAGCGCCAGGGGCTCCCGGAACAAGAGTCATAGGGTAAGCAGAAGGTATATCACAAGATTCTAAGGTGAAGGAAGGAGAAGCCAGGATAGCAGTAATATTTCCCCCCGAGGGATGTGGGGACGGAGAATCAGTAGGAATAGGAGAGACAGAAGGAGAGGAGGGCTGCAGACGATTGTGCGGAGTGTCAGATGAAAAGGAGGGGCAGAGGCAAGCTGAGGAATATCATCCGAAGAGGCGACAGATTGGTAAGGTGGGGGAGAAGAATCAAAGTGAACAGCAGGAGGCTTAGCAGTTTTAGAGGCAAGAGATAAAGACTCGGGGAGAGTGGTGGAGGGGTAAATAGTATTGAGCGCAGCCATTATCGCACGCCAGGACATAAGAATGTCCGGTGGAGCTCTGGGGACATCATACAGATATTTTCCCAAGCGTTCCCACGAAGTGCGATGCAGCGTGCCCTCAGCTGGATAAGCAGGACAGTGCTGCTCCACATAAAGCAAGAAGGAGGTGATAGATTTTCTAGACAAGGTATATACAGTGGTGCCGTTAATTTTCTGCAAACAATTAGCCTTCTTCACTAATTGGTAAAGTTCGTCCCTATGAACTGACGAAACTTTGGAGAGTGAGGAGCCCATTACTTACGATTGTACAGAGCCTTTGCCAGGTGCGTAGCAATGGGAGTGAAGGCAGCGCACCTCTAGACAGAAGTCACGCCGTGGAGCTGAAGAAGTGAGAGATCCCGGACGAGCCCCCAGTTGTCGCGTTGTCGCGGTTTGCTCGTTGTCCTTAGGTTCTCTGATCAGCCCGTAGAGCCCCCGCAGGGGTGAAATTTAGAGGGACCCTCGCGAGGGTGAGTACTTAAATACTAGAATCAATAATTGACACAGACACCATAGTTTCTCAAGGTGAGAGAGCACGTTGTGCCCGGGGTAGATGAAGAAGTCCCCCGATTGCAACGCACCACCCTCTTTTATTTTGCAGTTTTATCAGGGCGGGCGGAGCGAGACATATGTGAAGAGGAGCAAGGAAGTATAATTCTAATGGCGCCATGGCAGGATGCGACCACTGTTGTGTGCTAAGATAACGTGATTATCTATTAACAAGATATTTTGTGGTCAGCTAGTTCCTGTAACTATTTGCCTACGTGTCGTGCCAAGCTGAGTTTATCATGCAATTCCTAACTTGAGAAGGTCATTCTTACGGCCTTAGGTCAAGAGGACTCTCGAGGTTTACTACAGGACACTGAATTGCCCAAAGAGTGCTGTAAAGATCTATGGGATGATATATAAGTCTAAGTGTTTGCTATAATATTAGTAATTACTAAATATCAAATGCTTAAACTGTGCTTGGTAGATGGTAATACAACCAAAAATGGAAGGGAAGGGAAAATCTACAATTTTTTTCCTAACCTTTTATATTATGTCTATTTTTTAAAAAAAAATCCATATAATAATCATTGAAGGTTGGGGTGGGGATTTCATTTCATTTTATTTATCTTCTATTGCATTTTAGAACTTTAACAATAAACTATGTTTTAAAAATAATTGTTTTAATAGTGACCTTTTGTAAACAAACATATTAAATAATATGTGTAAAATTCAGTTGTATTTATTATGAGATAACAATTGAAGCCATATATTCAGATTATACTGAAATATTTGTAACATATGTTTGTGTGTATTTATCTTTATTTATTAAATTTATATGCCACTCATCTCACTATCAAATGACTCTGGATGTTGAACTGTTGAACTATTTTGTTCTTCTTTTGTCACTTTAAAACTTAGATTGTATCTTCAGAGTATATTATTGAAGAGTTGAAGATATTATAGGAGACTGTTGTTTATAAAATACTGTATGTTAATCTCATTACATTGGTGTGTGTGTGTGTGTGTGTGTGTGTGTGTGTGTGTGTGTGTGTGTGTGTGTACTTTAAGCAATATGTCAAATCTATTTGGCCTCAAAGCCCCATATTGGTATAACTAATGCAAGTGTTTGCTCCCTAGGGAAACATATATCAATCATATTTTTGGTGATAAAAACGGGATCAGAGATAGTGGTAGGACAATCATTTTATGCAAAATCTTTCAGATATAATGACTGACATTTCCTGGAGGGATAGTGAACAATTCTGTTTGAAACCCTAAAGAGCCATAGGACATAAACAAAAGACATACTGAAATAAAGTTGGCACTATTGGGATAAATTTGTTCTGTTTGGACCTGTTTTAATTCCTTGCTGCAATGTAAGTGAAATCTTTGCAAGTGCTATGATTGCACATAAATAAGCAATTTTTTTAAAAAATCAAATATTTGCAAAACGCTCAGAAGTGCCTGCAGAGCATTCTTTGCTACATTGCTATAGCTGTGCTCTTGTTTTTGAATTTAATAAGAGACTTCAGCGGAGCAACTATTTCAGTTAAACATGATTGGCTCCCCATGAATCTGAGCCCAAGACTTTCTTAAACAGGGTTGCATGTTAAGTCCCTTACTCCATACTCTTTATGTGCATGACTGCATTCCCACTCACATTAGTAATACTATTACTAAATTTGCAGATGATACAACAGTGGTGGGACTCATTTCTGGGGGGGATGAATCTGCCTACCAGATGAGGTGGACCAGTTGCTTTCATGGTGTGGATACAATAACTTGGTCTTCAACACCAATAAGACCAAGGAGTTTATAATGGATTATAGAAGGAACAGATCAGACACCCAGCCCTTGCTCATCAATGGAGACCAGGTAGAGCAAGTGGCCAGTTTTAAGTTTCTGGGTGTTACCGTAAAAGAGGACCTGACCTGGGGTACTCACATTGCAGCACTGGTCAAAAGGGCCCAGCAGAGATTATACTATCTGAGACTTCTCAGAAAACAACAACTGAATGAAAAACTGCTGGTGACCTTCTACCGCTGCACCATAGAGAGCATTTTAACTTATTGCACCTCTGTATGGTTTGCCATTTGCACAGTGGCAGATAGGAAAGCACTCCAGAGGGTTAACGTCATTGCCCAGAAGATCATTGGTGCCCTCTCCCTTCTTTGGAAGAACTTTATAGCTCCTGCTGCCTTAAGAAAGTTCAAAACATTCTTAAAGATCCATCATCTCATCCTGGGCACTCTTTTTTTGAACTATTACTATCTGGCAGATGGTACAGAATAATAAAAACAAGGACAAATAGGCTGAAAAACAGCTTCTATCCCAGGGCAGTAGCTCTTTTGAATTCTGCTGTATAGTGTAGTATTGGTGCAGTGTTGGGGGTTTCGGGTTCAATGCGTGGAGGCTGAAGGATGTGTGTGTTTGTGTTTATTTTCATGGTTATGATGTGCACTGAAGATGATGTTTGATTTCATTGTACAAGGTGCAACGACAATAAACCAAACTAAACTAAACTATTGGAGACCAGGTACCCTCTTCTTTTCTAATCCTTTATTTATTTGTTAGTTTTTTCTCATTTGCCATATTTTAATACAACTTCTCATTTGAAAAACACTTTATAATTCATATAAATACAAAGAAATGTCAGCTAGCTATAATGTGAAATATAGCACAAACAAGTAAGTGGGTGACGTAGACTGCTAACGAAATCAAGGAAATAAATACATTCCAACAAAAATCTTTCATCATTCCTAAGAAACAAAAAAATGTTTATTGAAGTTAAGAGCTAGGCTTTATTTATATAGAACATTATGGGGACTTAAAAATATAACATTGTGACAGAATATTTAGAGAGTGTGGTCAACATTCATAGGCTGGAGATGCTGCATCCCTGTAAGCCAAGAAATGTTGGTGATCATGGGGACCTGGAGGTAGTAGTCTCTGTCCTCTGCAACATTCTTCCTTGAAAGCTCAGGATGGCCCTGGCCCATCAGTTTTTCATAAGGCTCTAAAGACATGGCTGTAGGCACAAACCTACAGTCCTTAAAGTGTTAAGTGCTCCATTATCCATTATATAATTATTATCATAATTCTTAGTATCCTATATATACATTATTTATCTTTTTGTAGTTTTAATTGTGATATTACTTGCTGTCCAGAGTCAATCAGATTGAGATGGACAGTTTTAGAAATTAAATGAATGAATGAATGAATGAACAAATGAACGAATGAATGAATGAACATTCATCCCTTGTATATAATATTCATGGTGCTTTTGAATCAGTGCTGGCTTCTGGACTAGTCTTTGCAGTTTTTTTGGCAAGATTTCAGAAATAGTTTGCTATTGACTCTCCTAGAACTGAGAGAATGATTAGTTTAAGGTCACCAAGCTTGCTTTGTGCCTAGTCTGGTGTCTTAACCATTATCGGCCTCCCGTCGGCCAATACATTCCCATAGAGTCGGCCTTCTCGGGGTGCCACCGGCTGGAAGGCTGGCGACCCCAAGGGTGTGGGCCTTCTCATTGGGGGCACCCTCCTTCTGGAACGAATTACCCCTGGAGATGAGAACCATCCCTGATCTCTTGACTTCCGGCGCGTGTTGAAAACCTCTTTATTTCATCAAGCTGTTCTGGCCTAGGGTTTTTTAATTCGGTCTTACTTGGTTTTAGCTTTTAACCCCTTTATATTTTTTAGCTTTTCAGCCTTTATATTTGGTTTTTTAATTGTTTTTAATTCTGTATTGTTTTTGTATTTTAATTCGGCTGTGCACCACCCTGAGTCCTGTCAGGGAAATAGGGCGGTATATAAGTTCAATAAAATACATAAATAAATAATAAATTAACCACTACACTAATTTAGCTTTTTTTGTGGATAATATTGTGGCTGAATTTGACTGTCATCTCATCTGATAATGTAATACTTCCGGAAAATCACCATTCATACCTTTTGAATTAAAACTATAGCATAAATGAAGACTTGCTTAGAAAATGATGTTTTATTTTTATATATTTTCTTATTTATTTAAGCACAGTAAATGTCTCTTCTCTGAGAGACACGTCCATATTTAACAGCTGAATATGGAATGTGCTATTATTTTGTATGAAGAAATTCTTGTATTTTATTCTTTCCTTGATTCTGTCTTTTCATCCTAAAACAGTGTCATTTGGCATATCACTTTTGAGCATGCTTGTTGACACAGAAATCCTTGGGATGTCATACTATGCAGGATATTGTGCCAATAAATACAGGAGGAAAAATGGAGTGAGGTAGGAATGAGTCTCAGTTTTCATCTCTTCAGCACTTCCTAGATGGAAATGAACATTCCAAGATTTCCTTTCATAATTGAAGAAAGCCAGTAGATAAATTATTGCCATTTGATTATAACATTTAAAATCAAGAATAACACATTCCTTGGAGATGTATCTTAGGTTAAGCAAATATTGAATGTAGGAAAATCATACAACAGCAAGAATGTTGCCTATACTCAAATCTTATAAATTCTGCTTTGATACAAGGTTAAGGGAAAGTTACAGTAATCAGTTGGAGGATAATCAAAGGGAAAAATGTGAATTGAAGCTTTCTTATCAATGTGCTACCACATTGTCCAGAGGTTGAGGTTTATATTTTACTTAGTTATATTTTACTAAAGATATCCAAAAGGCTAGTCGAACACACTATTGCAAAATAATTTATAAATATAATTATATGGGGAGATGTGAAGGTTAGCCTTGCTGACTGGAAGATTGGTATTATTATTATTATTATTATTATTATTATTATTATTATTATTATTATTATTATTATCAAGATTTACATACCGCCCCCTCTCCTTGGGGGACTCAGGACAGTGTACAGATATTAGAAATATGTTGAAGATACAATAGTTGGAATAATTAAAGAATAAAATTTGGTTGTTAAATAAACAGGATGAGGTAAGGATTTAAAAGTGAGGACTAAGAGCAATTTTGACCGAATTTAAAGTAAATGAAAAAAAAAAATGATTATGGTAGTTCATAATCCAAGCACTGAATGATGGGGTAATGTCCAATTCTTGCCCCAGCTCCTGCCAACTTACCAGTTTAAAATTATGCACATGCAAGTAGATAAATAGGTACCACTTTGGTGGGAATTTAACAATATTCTGTGCACCTCATAATAGGCTGGCTACATGACCATGAAAGAATCTTTGGACAACCCTGTCTCCTTTAGCTGTGAAATAGAGATAAGCACCATCCCCTAGAGTCGGGCATGACTGGACAGGAGAAACATTTACCTTTATCTTTATAGTTATGTGCGGCTGTTATTATAACAATGTTTTTATTGTTAGTATATAAACCACTACAAAATAGGAGGGGTATATGTAACAGGTAATCATGGTACAGCTTACAACTATTCATTTAGTGACCATTCAAAGTTACAGCAATGCTGAAAAGAGTAGCAGTCCTCATACGTATTACAATCATAGCCTCATGATAACATGATCAAAATTTGGATATTTGGCAACTGGCATCTATTTATAACTGTTGTGGTCTTTTGGGGTTACATGATTGCCATTTGTGATTTTCCCAGATGGCTTCTTACAAGTTAAATCAATGGAGGAAGTCAGATTTCCTTCTCAACAATGTAATTCAGTTGATAACTTTGGTAATTCACTTAAGTTCAACAAAAAGATTGTACAATTGGGCACAACTCATTTAACTACTGCTTTATTTAGCAACAGAAATTTTTGGTCCCAACTGTGGTCATAAGTGACAACTATCTGTATAGGCAAGGAATAAACACATGACAATTTATTTAAAATCAAAGCAATATGTTTACTAGAGTATTTAAAATTAAAGCAATATATTTACATTTTATACATTTTTATGAACATAATAATGAATGCAGATTGTTCTTTCTTTAGTTAACTGTTGTAGCACTATTTGAGTCCATTTTTCTACTCAAATCCTAATTCCAATCAGTGTTTTCTTGTTTTCATCTTAGGCAGCAATTACATAATGATCTGATTCATATAACAAATGAAAATATTTTATAATTAATAGACCTTGCTGAAATTTGTCTGAAAGGGGGAAAATTCACAATAACTCTAAAATTATTACTTATTTTAAATATATTTATCTTGACCACAACTTAACTAAAATTTAGTCAGCATATAGAACTGGACATAAATTTCAATAGCAGAGACAGCTACTAAGAGTTCCTAAAGCAGGAGCCTTTCTTCTTCTTTGTTTGCTTCTTTCTGAATTCTGTGTTTATTCATTATTTTTGAATACCACTGAATATGAAAGAACTTCCATAGAAATATAGAAAAGCCTGCTATATTGAAGACTGCCTACTTCCTGAGTAATATGTCTGTAATATGGCTATATGTTCTTTTTGACATTGAAAGAAAATACTGGAAGTGGTATCTAGCACAGTTGGTATATAACTACAAACTCCTGAAGATAAGAGATGGCCATCTTGTTTTAGGTATGGTTTATAGATAAATCTTAGGAAACATAGATTAGCATTACATATGAATATGCTCAAAAGTGCACAGAATTAGTAATATTTTCTTCCAAGATTCAAACATATTGGAACAGTAGAGAATTAGAATGGTTTCCCATCTTCCTGATATGAATATTCTCAAACAGCGAGGAAAATGTTTTTTCTAAGTTAGACTCATGGTCATTCATGCCTTGATCACTTTCCAAATGGATGACTTTAATGTGCTTTACATTGTACTGCCCTTGAAAAACATCTGGAAACAGCAGAAGGGTAGGGTGACTAGGTGCATTCCTCAATCTGTGCTGTTATACCTGTGCTCTGCAAACTGCATTGGTCATCAGGAAATTTTCATGTTTAATTCAAGGTGTTGTTAGTTACTTATAAAGAGTTTCAGGCAGTGGTGTCTTGAAGCTTGTTGATACCAAGTCATGACAGCTGACTGTTAAATTTTTCAGGAATTTTGAAAACTGATTGAGAGCAGAGTTGTTTTAGCACGTTGATCAGATGTTTGGCATAGTATTGCTTTCATGGCATGGAGCCTGGTTATTTGAGCCTCTCCCAGAATATGTCTATCCATCCTATTAGATCTGGCAGGAGACAAGTATCCATTTGTTACAAATGCCTTTTTGTCAGAGTGCCCGTAGGCTTTAAAACATATCCTCTGGGTATTAGTTTGCTCCTCCCCTGGCTGACTTTTAAGGCACCAAGCTTGGAGCTATGAGTTTGTGGCAAAGACTGTGCAATGATTCTGTTGATTTGTTGCTGATTGTTTTGGGATACTTGTCACCTCAGCTGCTATATATACATTATTTCTACGGCTAGTTGTTGCTTTATGATATTTTATATTACTATAAGCTGTTAGCTGTCCAAAATTATGAATCTGAAAAAGGTGAAAGGAATGAATGAATGAATGAATGAATGAATGAATGAATGAATGAATGAATGAAAACTTGATTACTAGAGAATAGGGAATAAATCCCTCTCTTTCCTCTTCTTGATTTTTGGAAGCAGTGGTTTTTGCTGCCACTATTGCTATGAACTTTTTGTATCAATTGCTTCTGGCAGTTTCCTATTATTTGTCATAATTCCCGATTCACTTTTCTTTAGTGACTTGATTGTGTTTTATCATTTCTTATCCATTCCTCAGATTTCTCTAATACTACTGACCAATCTGATCACTGGATCCACTTTATTTTACTTTTGATCACTTATGGTATATAGGATGTGAAGTGCTGCTATTGGTAATATGCAATCAGAACAATAATATGTGATATTCCAAATACTATTCTGTCTGATTATATCTGTCTACAGCTGGGCAGACATCAGATTAAATTCTGCAACTGTCATGAACTGAGGTATATAGCAGAGCTAATGAAGTTCATGGGGGATGTTAATTGGCTTTTAACAAGTATACAAGTAAAGCACTGGTACTAGAAGAAGAAGAAAGGGCAGACCAAGACATTTTAATGCTTAAGGCAGTATAACAAATGATACCCTTTTTCTCTTTGCAAGTAAAGATATGTTAACCTCAGGCTCAGTTCTTTCAGCATGCATACTGCCCAAGACAGAAAATTATACAATCACTTCAACTTCTTTCTGAAATGAAAAATAAATAATAATATATTGTCGTTTCATGACTAAGATGACCCTTTCATTTTTCGAATGAGAGTAAATTAAATAGTTGATTTCCTTCTTATCTTAAACCATTTTCATGGAAATTAATATTGTTTAATCCCTGGACAGTTAATATTATAAAAATCCTCCATATTATACCCAGATATTTTGCTGGAAATAAAAATATTAGAAGTCTGTGTTTATAAGAAGTTAGCTAGAATAGCAAACATACTTGTTGTTGTTGTTGTTATTTATTTAATTAAAGATTTAGAGGAACTTAAAGAACTAGGGGAACAGGGAGCATTAACGTATGTTTCCATAGCACATTGCTTTTCATTAATATCATATTGCTTTAAGATGAAAAAATGTAATATTTCCTTTCCTTATTTCCTTTTATACTAAAGAATCTATCCACAAAAATACTTTGGATCCTCTATCAGATTAGATCACCCAATAAAGCATTAAAAAATAACATATAACTATGCTGAAGCATTCTATGCTCAGAAACATAAACAGAAAACAAACAGAAGATTTAGGTACTGTTTACTTAATGGCAGAATGCAGGAAAAATAACTAAAATAAAATTACTAATTACTCAAACAATGTGAACTACAGTCAAGAATATTCTAGCTGCTAATGATAGAGTGGCTTCAAAATTGATTCTAAAGCAAAACAACAATCAAATAGAACTTTGCAACATTTCTAGAATATCCATTGCTATAGTAGACTAGTTGAAAAGTTATATCCTTCCTGCCTGACTACTGGGAAGCAGTGGAATTATTCAATATATAGTAGGCATCAGATGTAATAGAACATAAGGAAAAGACTTAATCATGACTTCTGGACAAGGGTAAAGGCAATTCTGTGAGGAATTATTTTATCACTTTTTTAAAACCATTGAGGGACAAAGTCTTGCAAAGGAAAAACTCTTCTATGGCGAAGAGATAAGATATTTAAGAAGTAATTGAAAAGAATAAAATAATTTTTGAATAGATCACATTTATAGTATTGTTATGTAGTAATTATAGTATTGTTATGTGGTATTAGCTCTACACTGGCTTTCTTAAAACCAAGGGAATTAAAAATAATGTGTAGAGGATGGCTCATTTTCTAGAACAATACAAATTATCTTAAAAATTATGAATTCTGATTTTTAAAATTACTGATATGACAAGTAAGCAGAATGACAATGTATCAGTGTATAACTTTATTCAACGTTCAAGGATAATAAAATAGAGAATAAAGAAATATTTTCTCTAAATTAAAGAGTATATAAAATAAGTTCTCCCAAAGTTACTGAAACTCAAAAATTCAGTGTATAGATGTAAATGCACCTGGTCTATGTTGGGAAATCAAAGCCATGACCATCTTAAAAGCAGACACAGTGTATTACCATGCAATAATATGACAAACACTGTTCCCTTGCAGCTGTTTCTAATACATAGCCCATTGTCTGTATCTTAATTAGGAACTCATCCTTTGTAATTCCATCTCCTTATTTCTGAGAAAGATTTGATCAAGCATCCTATTGTTTTTTTTAAAGTATTTTTCCCAAATCAACTACCCCATTGTTTTTTCACATCCTTCATTACATTATTATTCATCAATGCATGAAACTAATATCTAGAAGTGGGACCAAGCTCCTAGATAAAAGCATCTTTAGAACCACTCAGCAAGAAAGAGGCAGCATGCAGATAGTGAAAATAAAACAAGAGACTAAAAATAACAAGAAGGAAAATGCACAATTGTTTGGTTTAATGACCACATGGAACAGGTGCAAATTAGCATTACTCTGTAGGCATGCTTTGCTGCTTAAGCCAATAAGAAAACCATTGTTCCCATCAATCCAAGAGTTTCATGTCATTATCCAGTCGATTAATGTTTGAAATCTGCTTGCTTAATGAGCATATTTTTATGTGACAGAATACTAGAATGTTTAATATACATCAGAGTAACTTTGAATGATTTGTCCATGAAATATGAATGGTGTTTTTATAGTGTGCAATAAAGCAACAAAAAGAATGATAGGCTGAAAACAAAGACTGAAGATCATTAGATATACAAGAGAATAAAACTAAATAGTGGTCATGTGGTAGCATGAAGGCTTCCACATTTTTAATTACACATATAGGATAAAATATTTTTTTCTATCAAACTAATTCTAAAGCACTATGGAATTATTTACTGTTTACCTAAGTATATTACTTCATATACTTTCCTCAGCAATTATTTATGGGAAATATAGGAAATGCAGATTTACAATAATTAATTCTAGAAAAAGTGCAGAGAAGAGCAATAAAGATGATTAGGGAACTGGAGGTTAAAACATATGAAGAATGATTGCAGGAATTGGGTATGTCTAGTCTAATGAAAAGAAGAACTAAGACCTGATGGCAGTGTTCCAATATTTCAGGGGATGCTACAAAGAGGAGGGAGTCAAGCTATTCTCCAAAACATCTGAGGGCAGGACAAGAAGCAATGGATAGAAACTAATCAAGGAGAGAAGCCACTTAGAACTAAGGAGAAATTTCCTGACAGTTAGAACAATTAATCAGTGGGACAACTTGCCTCCGGAAATTGTGAATGTTCCAACACTGGAAGTTTTTAAAATGAGATTGGATAACTATTTGACTAAAATGGGGTAGGATTTCATGCCTAGGCAGGGAGTTGGACTAGAAGACCTCCAAGGTCCCTTCCAATTCTGTTATTCTATTCTATTCTATTTCTATATTTATTTATTTATTTATTTAAATTTATATACCGTCCCCCTCTCCCAAAGGGACTCGGGGCGGTGAACAATATGTTGCATTCTAGATTTCTTTGTGATGCATAGACAAGAAAATGCAATGTTATATTAGGAAATTAATTAGTTTTTCCCCACCATCAGGTTGAGCCATGATCAACTGATACATAAAATTAACTTTCTGGACATTATTATGAATCTAACAGTAGGCCTATAACTGCTTAACATATAAATGGAATGTAAAAGTTACATCAACTTAATGGGGATGATAATTTTAATATTTATTTATCTGTTCCTTGTGCACATGTGATTCTTATGCCTCTAACTTCTACTCAGAACATAGTATAAAATATATAACATTATATAAAGACATGTTATATGAGAAAACAGCATGTGTTCAGATCTATCTGGCAGAGTAAACCAATGAGGGAATTAAATTCAGCATTTATCCAAATGAAATATTCACCCAATAAAGTTTCTATGAAACCAACTGCTCATTCCCTTTTCAAAAAGCAAGAATTATAAGGCCAAAGGGAATAATTCACTACAACATTGGGAAAAGAGGATAGGCATGGGGAAACAACAGAACTCCACTCATTCCAATATTCCAAAATCACATAACATCATTATGAATGTTCTATACATCATCCAGAGAATATTTCCCTTTCACATGAAGAGCTTGGGTGGCCAGCATCTGCATGCTAATAGACATTACTTGTCTCCCTATTTGGCAATCACCAATTCTCAGGCATGCATAGCAGAGGCTACTGGTTGCTGCAAAGAGTTCAGTTTTTCAATTTAATGCTATATCAACACAAACGGACATTGCCAAATACCATTCCAAGGCCAACAAAGCATCTACAGACTAACAAAGAACATTATACATTTCAGAGTTAAATTGTAAACATAAAAGCAATTCTTCATATCATTGTAAAAGAGATGGCTTTTGATCTCTGAACATGTGGAAACTTTTTAGTCCCAAAGCAGTTGCTGGAACAGTTTAACTATTCACTATTATTCTTATCGCCATCTATGTGGGAGATTGTAATGTGTTTGGGATTCCATTCAATTAAAGTGAGGGATATAGAACTTGGACATCAATTTGACAATTTTGGCACCCTCGAGTGCCCTAATCCTCTTGTCTTTATTCAATAATGGGTTGTGGACATAATCCAAAGCTACATTTTAGCTACTAATATCAACTTTAGTTTCATATTTGCTTTTTAGTCAGAACATGTTAGAAAATTAAAATAAAAAAATAAGATAAAGGGATTAAATAGAATGGTAAGCACTGAAGTTGAACAGTAGCCTCACTACTTTTCCATATGATAAATTAATGTTTTGTAATTGATTATGTCTTTTTTAAATCCATAACATGCTCTCAAAATCCCATTTTTGCACTTGCTCTGAGCAGACACTATTCAGTTTCCAATACAACAGTTACAACTATTCATTTAATGATGGTCCAAATTTACAATAGCATCAGAAATGGTGTTTTACAGTCTGCAAAATATTTCTGCCAGTTGAACAATATTGATACTCCTTGCCATAGTCACACGATTGCAATTTGGTCGCTTGGCAACTGGCTCACATTTATGATTTGATGCAGTGTCCTATGGTCACACATCACAATTTGTGATTTTTTTTGGCAGTTTTTAACATTTTTTTGTCCTTAGAGAAAATTAACAATCACATGATTTGTCTGCACTGACTTACTTTACAAACATTATAAAAATGGTCATAAAATTGGGTCTGGTCATGTGGTGCCTCTACTTATGACTGCAACGATTTATAATGAAAAATCCAGCCCCTATTGTGTAAATCGAAGAATTGGTTGTTATCTGATTACATTAGGAAGCAGGATAAAGATATTTGTGAAATTGTATTAAAAGCAGTGTATTTGTGGAAAATAACAAGCAAACTATTACGAATGAAAATTTGTTATATACTGAACATACTGTATTATATAAATAATATAAATATAAATAACCTTTGTTCAATTATGAAAATATTTTTAAACATCCAAATGTATATAAGCTCAAATGTATAAATGTAATAGCTCAACAGACGTTCCAAGTGAACTTAGGAGTCATAATGAAACAATTTTAAACAATGAGGTAAGATGATTTACCGCTATATGTAGTTGTTTATTTATTAATCTTTAACATATCCTTCTAAAATTCAGAATAGTTTTCAGCATCTTAATTATTTTCTATATATTTACAGCTCTAGATCAGTGGTGTCAAACTCATGTCATCACAGCAGCGTCACATGACATATTGGGACTTTTTCCCCTTTTGCCAAACCGGGTATGGGCATGGCCAGCATGTGATGCATCTGGCCTGTGGGTTACGAGTTTAACAGCCCTGCTCTATATGATAGAAATACTGAAGCAGGAACAAGCCTAATTGCACTACTGTTCTTTTGTTATCCTCTGTACCATTTACAATTCTTTGCCTGATTACTTCTGAAACAACAAAATCCTGATAGTATCAACTGTGATACTTGATCTATGAAGTTGATCTATACAGATAATCTTCCAAAATAAATCCTTTAAGAAAACCGATTGGCATTTATTTGTAATAGAAGAAGTAGGATGTAGGGATGTGAAAATAAAAAAAATTAAAAGGTTACCTTTCATTCTCATTAGGGTGGCTAAACTTGGCAAACTCTCTTATTGTACAATATTTTACTCAGGATACAGGATACACAGGTTACAGATTCTTCCAGTATAGAAGCCAGTACTGAAGGTCAATGTGTTGAATAATGCCAACGATGTCTGGAGTTTATAGCTCACTGTAAACCCATTTGGATAATGGCAAGTTCATTCAAAATCAATGTATATAAAATTTGATAATATGGAATAATATTGGGTTATGGAAAAACCAATAGAAATGCAAAGATAATGAACAGGATAAATAAATAAATAAAAGAAGAGTAATGAAGAAGACAACATGCTTAAAAATTGAAAATAATTGAAAAAAGTGAAAGGAAGTTTGCTTAAAATGTTCAGTTAACAGAAAACAGAAAAAATAACACAAAGAGATGAACATTATAGCTGGAAAATGTGCATTTTCTAGCATAGGCTGCATAGCAAGGGTTAATACATTTTTTTCTTGTCTGGGTCGAAAAGTAAGACAAGTAGAAAAACAAGTTGAAAATAAAAGAAGAGACAGAGATGGCTGCTGTGTTTCTTTTTCATTAAAACACTCCCAGTGTTGAGCTATTTTTCAAAAAGAAAGACATTTGGGGATGAGTAAGAAAGCAGAAGGCAGAGAAATTCTGGAAAACAGCCATATTCCATGTCCATTTGGGACTCTTTTGTCTACAACAAACAATGTTTCTTCCTGTCTCTTCTCACTCTCAGCTCAATATGCTTCTAGATTAATATCTGGTTTCTGCAGTGCCAGAACTTTAGCATTATTAGTTGAGTCGTGGCCATTACTACACAAACAGTTGACAAAATGGGCAAGATGAAAACAAAGCACAGAACAGAAGTGAGAGGTATAGACAGATCAGTTTGTCTTCTTCTAGTTTCTCCTCTTCCATTTTTTCTTGCAATAAATTCTATTCAGCCTGCTTTGTTCAATATTGCATTCATGCTGTGTAGAATACATATAGAATTGAGTTTATTTTGTGTGCATGGTGCTGTCAGGTCTTGGAGTCTTATCAGAGGTTCCATTAGAAATTAAACTAGAAGCCTACATGAAATAACCATAAATAAATAAGTGATCTGCAATGAGTAGCATAATCATTTATTTAAATAGTAGCAGACTGAAAGGAAAGGAACTAAGTCCTGCTTTTTATATCTTTAAACCTTCTTAGCCTTTCTGATTAAATAGAGATA
The DNA here is from genome assembly GCA_023653725.1 of Bungarus multicinctus. Lineage (NCBI taxonomy): Eukaryota > Metazoa > Chordata > Lepidosauria > Squamata > Elapidae > Bungarus > Bungarus multicinctus. The sequence goes on from CM042844.1 coordinate 37,474,953, forward strand.
CCAAATTTATTAAAATAGATGGGTTTTTTCCTTCTATGCTTTACCCATTTCCTTGTGTGTGTGTTTGTGTGTGTGTGTGTGTGTATTCCCTGCACATATGGTAATACACTTATTTCTTACTTAGTTCAATTGTTCATTTATAAACATGTTTCAATATTAAATGAGTAACAAAGAAATATGGTTCTAGGGAAAATTATTTTAATCTAAAATAATGAAATAATTACTTTATTTTCTCCCAAGATACTGCTATGCTATAAGTTGTAATTATGGCTTATTTATAGAAATGGACACTAATAATTACAATTATTAAAAGGCAGTAAAAGAACACTGATAATTAATTGCTACTCTAAAAAATTACTTTATGATTCTGCAATCATAGTTAATCCCAAGACTGTTTTGACCATCTTTTGACAGAAAGCAACATCTGTTTCCCAAGTTTCCAGCTGGCTTTATGCTATCTAGAGGTAGCCAATTGCAGATAGATGTGACATTTACTTGACATATTATATTGACATCATTAGCATTCACCTTATTAAAACAATTAAAATATTAAAACAGATTCTTTCAACATTCCAAAATCTAAAATGATTCTATTGGACCATACTCATAAATAACTAATAAATATTAAAAATAAACTAACAGAGATGTGCATGAATTACTCTGCTTTGTAATACTGAAACCATTAACAAAATTCATTATATAGTCCATACCAACACAATTGAGCCATATGTGTTTTTGTTTCATGAAAATTAGAATTTGAATTAATTTGTTTTAAAGCTCTAATTCATTTTTAATTCCACTCCAAAATTTACATCTTTATATTTTCAAAATATAATGTTTACTTTTTGTAACTATTGTTTCATGTTCTATTTATAGCAAGTCATTTTCCACTCTAGTTGTAAGATATCAGCTTTGGTTAGATTTATACATCATGCCAAGAGATAATGTAAATTTTAGTTTTGGTCTAGCATAGCAGTTGTGATTTCTATATGACAATTTATGGCTTAGAATTATTGCTGAACACGGCTAGAACAAGCATGGCATAGTACAATATATGATCCCAACTAATGGAAAATAACATTGCCATTTAGAACTGCTGTCCTTTTCTACTGTATAGTTTTGAGAATTTTGTATACTCAGTGGGTTATTTAATACTGTTCCTAAAGCATGTTAAAGTGAGTATGTAATTTTAAAAAGGAGTTTTATTATTGATTAGTTTATGATATTTGTTTCACATCCCATGTTCTATAATATGAAAGAGTCATTTTATTTTGTTTTATAGGAGCATTGCCTTTCTCTAAGCATACAGTGATGATAGCAACCCTTATTGTTTTAATGGCGGGAAGTAAGAGACGCACACATTCAGTTGACTTGTTACTTTGTTTTATTTCCAGGACTGAACAGTAACGGAGCCGCGGCAGCCTTTCTTATAGCGGTTGCTCGCGGCTCGCCAGCCAATGACATGTATACAAAGTTCCCGCCGTTGGGTCAACCAATTGCGGGTGAGTATTTGAATATAGAACACCCCTTCCCACTTGGTCCAGTCTGACCATCAGGAGCCCCCTAGGTTACGTAGTTATGTAAGTAGGTGGGGCTCCTATGGGTCCGACTGGACCTGCGCAGGTCATTTGTTAGTTCGCTAGCAGCCGGTGCGGACGGACCTGTTGGTCTCTCCGTCTCTTCTTGTGGAACCGCCTGGAAGGTAGAGTCGGCCATGTTGCTCCTGCCGGGCCTTGCCCAGTTAGTTGAGCCAGCTAGGCCACTCCCTTCCAGGTTTCTTCTCGGCAGCAGCTCTTCTCCTGCCTGGTCCACGTCAGTGTTTGTTTCTTCGGCTGCAGGTGCGTAGTTGCGAACTTCGACCGGGGCTAATGATAGGGGTGATTGTGATAATGTTAGGTTGTTTTCATTTGCTTGGGGTTGGTGTGTTTTTGAAGGGTCTCCCCCTTCTTGTGTATTTGAAGGGTCTCCCCCTTCTTGTGTATTTGGAGGATCTTCCCCTTCCCCCCCTGGTTTGTCAGACACCCCTCTAAGGGTCCGGGACCTTAATTGGTCTATGTGCCTTTTCCAGTCCCTGTTGTCAGATGTTACTAGTCGGTAAGATCATGGTCCTGTGACTTGAGTAATATTTATTTATTTATTTATTATTCAGATTTCTATACTACTCCCTCTCCCAAAAAGGGACTCGGGGCGGTGTACACCCTACTAAAAACACACAGAATAAATACAATTTAAATACAATTTAAAACTAGATTAAATAAGCAAATCCGGCTGCATCCCATCCAACTACAATCCAGACATTTAAAATCCGGGATTGATTAAAAATTAAAAAAGTATAAAATTTAACAATTAAAACCCAAATTAAATTTAAAACCCAAAGACCATTTACTGGGCCAGGCCGGCCTGCTTGAAAAATAGGGTCTTAACTGCGCGCCGGAAGGTCAGGATGTCCGTCATGGCCCGTATCTCCGGGGGGAGATCATTCCACAGGGAGGGGGCTCCCACAGAGAAAGCCCGCACCCTTGGGGCCGCCAGCTGACAACGATCAGGCAGAGGCACCCCAAGCAGGGCAACCCTGTGAGAGCGTACTGGGTGGCGGGAGGTTGTTGATGGCAGCAGGCGGTCCCGTAAGTACCCAGGTCCCGAGCCATGGAGCACTTTAAATACCATCAGTACCACCTTGAATCGAATCCGGAAGGCCACAGGAAGCCAGTGCAGCCTGCGGAGAAGCGGTGTTACGTGGGAGCCCCGAGGGGCACCCACGATCACCCGCGCGGCTGCATTCTGAACCAGCTGCAACCTCCGGAGACTCTTCAAGGGGAGCCCCATGTAGAGAGCATTGCAATAGTCCAAGCGGGAGATGACGAGGGCGGAAGTGACTGTGCGAAGTGCGCCCAGATCCAGAAAGGGCCGCAACTGGTGAATCAGACGAATCTGACAAAAAGCCCCCCTGGCAACGGCTGCAATATGTTCTTCCAAAGACAGTCGTATATCCAGGAGGACACCCAGATTGCGCGCCCTTTCCACGGGGTCAAAACCTCTCCCCCCACGGCCAAAGAAGGAACAAGCCGGCTGTATCTGGGCGCAGGAAACCACAGCCACTCGGTTTTGGTCGGGTTGAGACGAAGCCTGTTACGACCCATCCAACTCCGCACGGCCTCCAGGCACTGGGTCATCACTTCGACAGCTTCGTTGGGGTGGCCCGGGGTGGAGATGTACAGCTGAGTATCATCAGTGTACTGATGGAACTCCACCCCGAAGCCACGGATGATCTCACCCAGCGGCTTCACATAAATGTTGAACAGCAGGGATGAGAGCACCGAACCCTGGGGCACCCCACACAGTAGGGGCCTCGGGGCCGATCTCTGCCCCCCTGTCAACACAAATTGCGAACGGTCAGAGAGGAAGGAGGCGAACCACCGCAACACGGTGCCTCCCACCCCCAACCCCTCCAACCGCCACAATAAGATACTGTGGTCGACAGTATCAAAAGCCGCTGAGAGATCTAACAGGACCAGGACAGAGGAACAACCCCCGTCCCGAGCCCTCCAGAGATCATCCACCAACGCGACCAACACCGTCTCCGTGCTGTGCCCGGGCCTGAAACCTGATTGGAGGGGGTCGAGATAACTCGCTTCATCCAGGTACTGCGGGAGCTGACGTGCCACCACACTCTCAACAACCTTCACAACAAAGTGAAGGTTGGAGACTGGACGATAATTTGATAATAGTAGCTGGTAGCCATAATGGGTCCCCCACTAGATTTTTGGCATAGACTAGGTCTCCTACCCTAAATGCGTGGAGTTTGCTGGAGGAGTCTGTCGGTTTTTCTGTGCAATAGGTGGGATGCAAACGGTCTAAGTGTGATCGTAACTTTCTGCCCATCAATAATTCTGCTGGGGTTTTATTAGTTGTCGTGCTAGGTGTCATGTGCTGTATGGTCAATAGTTTATCGATTCGTTCCTGTATGGGGCCCGGCCCTAATTTGTTAAGTGTTTCTTTTGTGAAACGAACCATGCATTCTGCTCGCCCATTCGCCGCCGGATGTGCCGGCGCGGTCAGGGCATGTCTTATTCCCAGGCTAGCTAGGTACCCTTCAAATGTTGTTGATGTGAACTGTGGTCCGTTGTCAGAGACCAATACATCTGGTAACCCATGCGTTGTGAATAATTTGCAGAGCTGCCTAATGACAGCGTCTGTGGAGGTGGAGTGCATAATGTTCCCCTCCAACCAATTCGAGTAAGCGTCAACCAGTATTAAAAACATGTAACCCCTAGTTGGACCCGCAAAATCAATATGGATTCTTGACCATGGTCCCCTGGGCATTTCCCATTCAGCCACCGGTGCCTGTGGAGGTGTGGGTCTGGACTCTTGGCAACATGTACAACTACCCACCCATTTCCCTACGTCTTTGTCCAAACCAGGCCACCAAACATAGCTTCTGGCCAGGGCTTTCATCTTTACAATACCCGGGTATCCATCATGGAGAAGGTCCAAAATTGTTTTCCTCAGCTTATGTGGTATAACAACCAGATCCCCCCAAAGTATGCAACCCTTAAGGAATGAGAGTTCAGTTTGTCTGTGTTTAAAGGGTTTCATGCCTTCTTCGGGGCTGGACTCAGGCCAGCCCTTGGTAATCCATCTGCAATTTTGGTAAGCACAAAGTCTTTAGAAGTTTCTCTGGCAATGTCTCTAGCTGTAATTGGTAGGTTAGGTAAGGTATCGATTTGGAGAGTGGACGTGCTCGGTGCAGGGTCAGTGTCCGTATCTGGTAATGGGCAATGGCTCAATGCATCAGCGTGAGTAATGGAATGGCCTGGTCGGTAAATCAAAGTGTAGTTGTAGGCGGTCAGGAACTCTGACCATCTTGTCATGCACAGTGACAAAATATTAGGGGTTGCCTTATCACCTGCTAGGATCCCCAATAACAGCTTGTGGTCAGTTATTAATGAAAAAACTCGGCCGTATAGATATTCATGAAATCTTTTAATTCCTGATATAGTGGCCAAAGCTTCTTTATCGAGTTGGCTATAATTTCGTTCGGCTTTAGACAGAGTTTTAGAGTAAAAGGCTATGGGAGCTTCTCTGCCATCCGGCAAAATGTGGCTTAGCACAGCCCCCACGCCGAAAGGTGAAGCATCACAGGTCAAGGTTATGGGAAGTGTTTCGTTATACTGGATCAGTAGCTTGCTAGATGTAATGAGGTTTTTTATTTCTTGGAACGCCGTGTTTTCTTGTCTTCCCCACTTCCAGGAAGCGTCTTTGTCAAGCAATCTATGTAGGGGTTCCGCTACCGTTGCTTTCTGCGGCAAGAACACATTATAAAAGTTAATGAGTCCTAAAAATGCTTGTAGTTCCCTTTGTTGGTTGGAATGGGGCTTCCTGGATTGCTCGAATTTTCCCTTCAGTGGGGTGAATACCGTTGCCATCTATCAGGTAGCCCAGAAATTCAATCCTGTCAGTTATAAGCGTGCATTTTTCTCTTTTTACTTTTAGACTGGCCTCTGTAAATTTAGTTAGTACTTGTCTTAGACAAGTACTAACTAAGTCCTTTAGTTGATCTTTAGTTTTGGTCGCTATTAATACAGCATCAAAATAAGGAATTACTCCTTTTATTCCTTGGAGAAGGCGTTCCATTAAGCATTGGAAAATTCTGGGAGCTACGCTAACGCCAAATTGAAGTCGATTGCATTTAAAAGCTCCCCGGTGTGTTACAATAGTTTGAGCCGTTTGGGAATCTACCAGCAATTGTTGATAAGCTTGGGCCAGATGCAGTTTAGCAAAAAATTTTCCCCCTTTGATCGAATATAATAAATTCTGGACTACTGGAACGGGGTATGCACTTTGTTGGAGTGCGTGATTCAGAGTAGCCTTATAGTCCCCACAAATTCTGACTGACCCATCTGATTTAATGGGGGTCACAATAGGGGTTTCCCATTTCGCATGGTCTATTGATTCTAACACCCCTTGTTTAATAAGTTTGTCTAATTGCTGATCGATTTTTGGCTTTAATGCAAACGGCACGTGCCTCGCTTTGACTCTTATTGGGGCTACGTTAGGATTTAAATTAAAAGAAATCGGGTTACCCTGGTACTTGCCTAGCTCGCCGCTGAAAATATCCTGGAACTCCCTTACGAGGTCCTCTTCCCAGTCTGTTGCAGTGATTCGGTTTATGCCTGTCATTCCAATTCCTAACGGCTCAAACCATTCTAGTCCCAGTAAGCTGGGTCTATTTCAGTCAACGATGGTGAGCGGTAGGATTGCAGTATGGCATTTGAATGTAATTTTAAAATATCCTACTGCTACCACTGGAATTCTGTTCCCCTGATAATCTTTGAGAGTCAGATTTTGGGTTTCTAGTTCGTCTCGTTGGATGTCAGGAATTAATTTTTTGATGGTTGCCCATGAAACCATGGATAGGAATGACCCTGAATCCACTTCCATCTCGCATTCCTGATCTTCTATTTTCACCTGAATGTGGACTTTCTTTACATTTCTTGTGTCTGAGTGGCCGATGGTCACAGTTTGGTGGGTTTCCTCTTTTCTATAGGTTGCTTCTTTGTTTCTTTTGTTTCTCCCCTCTTGACTCCAACAGCTGTCCGGTTTCCTGTCTCTTTCTCTCTCTCTCTCTCTCTCAGAGGTGGGCTCCATCTCTGTCAGGGGCTGTAGTTGTTTCAGGACGGCATACTCTTGCCAGGTGCCCTCTTCTATTGCATTTCCTGCAGATGGCGTCAATGAAGCGGCATTCTGAGCGTGGATGGTTTCCCCCGCATAGATTGCATTCAAATTCAGGTTTTCTTCCGGCCCGCTCTTTTCTATCTTTTCCCGCTCTCAGGTGGTATATGTCATCTTCCTTGCTACTGGTCCCCGACTCGACGTCCTCGTGGTGCGTTGTGGTTTTTTATTTTTCTCCCTCTGATCTAGGTGGCTCCTTACTGATATGTCCTGTTATTAATTTTCTTCATTTTGGCGGCCAATTTGTGGGTAGCTTCTGCAGCGGTGGCTTCTTCTATTGCCTCCTTCACTGTGATTTTTGGCCGGCTTAGCAAACGGCTCTGTAAGGTTAGGTCTTTCAAACCAAGGACCACACGGTCTCTCAGTGCCTCTTCAAAGTTCAAAAATTCACATTCTCCGCCAATGTCTCTCAGGGCTGCTACGAAATCGGCGATACTCTCGTCCTCCTTTTGATTTTTTAAATAGAATTTGTGCCTCTTAATCAGGCTCGATACGGTCGGTGCGTAATGAGCCCGGAGAATCTTCTCTAATTCTGGCCACGTTAATGTTTTTACGTCTGTGGGTGCAGCTAACGCCTTTGCCATCCGGAATACTGCGGGTCCGCAATGGGTCAGGAAAACAGCTCTTTTTCTATGTTCCGAGACTCTGTTTAAATCGCTGCTCTCCAGGAACATTAGAAATCGATCTACGTACAGTTGCCATTCTTCTTTGGCTGGATTAAACTGCTCGGGTGGCACGTTGTTGCCGGACATTTTCTTCGCTCGATCTTCATTGCTGCGTATTCAACTGAATCTTTTATCGTCTCAATCCCATCCTCGTTGCCAGTGTTTTAATGGCGGGAAGTAAGAGACGCACACATTCAGTTGACTTGTTACTTTGTTTTATTTCCAGGACTGAACAGCAACTGAGCCGCGGCAGCCTTTCTTATAGCGGCTGCTCACGGCTCGCCAGCCAATGACATGTATACAAAGTTCCCGCCGTTGGATCAACCAATTGCGGGTGAGTATTTGAATATAGAACACTTATGGTTGCAGATGGATGAGAATGGGTAACTGTAGATGATTTCCATTGTTTTCTGCTTTTCACTAGTTTGATTAAGACAAAGTGGATAAAATTATTTATGTGATAGAAGCATGCATAGTTTGCTGCACCTTTAATTTCCCCTTTCCTTGTTAAAGGTTAACTTATTTTCTTGGTTTAGGTGAAAGTGCATGATTTCCAGAAGACAAACAAATATCTTGGAGCGATGATTACGCTATACATTTAATGAAGTCAAGAATCTGAATAATTCCATTACCCTTTCACAACATAGAAAATAAAAAGCAGTGGGGCACTTTTAATACACACACATATATAGCTATGAAGTTATTACCTTGGGGGTTAGTAATGTTATGTACAGCATAAAAATGTTTTTAAAAATCCTAAATAAATCAAAGTTATCAAAAAGAAAAAGAATAAAAAACATACTAACTTAATTTATACCAAATTAATTGTATCTTACCACATCCTGCCAAACATGTCCTATTTCCACCGTATCCATACATCATTTAATTAATACATTGTCTTTTTTCTGTAGACTTCACATATCTTTCTCTCTTACAGCATCTTGTGGTTTTTATATTTCACAAACTGCATACTAATTTTGTGGTTTTTTTGCAAAATAAACTTTATTAAAGATTAAAAAGAAAAATATATACAGTGTATAAAATACTATGTTTTGTTACAAATGAAACCAATATATAAATACAAATATTGACATAAAACATGTATATTTCTTATCAGCTAACACAGTGTGATCATTTATTGAAAACAATTTTACTAATATTCATTTTCTATTTTGGTATATGCTCTTAGTTTAACCACTTTATTTTTCAAATCCTTATCTTTTAATTTCCTGGTTTTTCTCCTTCAACCAATTGTACAATTTTTTCCAAGCTGTAGTATATTTTGAGTTTACCTTATCTCTAAGTTTTTGTGTAAGTAGGTCCATTTCAGCGCAGTCAAGAACTTTCTGAATTATCAAATTATTGGTTGACATTTGGTCACCCTTCCAATGTAATTCTTGCTGCCACGATTATATGGAGAATTAAGTATTTCATTTCTTTTGCATAGTCCCCTTTTAACATTCCCAACAAAAATATTTCAGCCTTAAATTCTAGTTGTATATTTGTAATTTCTTTTATCCAAATTCTAATTTTTTTTCCAGTACTTTTTATTTTTTGGGCAAAGCCACCAAGCATGAAAGAAGGTACCCCTCATTTGCTTACATTTCCAACAGGTCGGATTTAAATTTGGGTACATATCCTCTAACCTTGAAGGTGCCAGAAACCACCAATAACACATTTTGTATTGGTTTTCTTTATAAATAACCAATTTTGTTCTTTTATAATTTTGTTTCCAGACCTTTTCCCAATCTTCCAAATTAATGTTGTGCCCTACATTCCTTGCCCATGCAATCATGGGCCTTTAACTATTTCTTCCACAATTTCAAATTCTAATAGATAATTAAACATTTTAGAAATTAGTTTTTCACCCTTCTCTAATATTTGATCTAATTGGTTTGATTTTACCTCGATTCCAAATTCTTCTATATCTTTTTTATATCTCATCTTGAGTTGTGGCCACCACTCTATTTTCATCCCTTGCTCTCTGAGTTCTTGGTTTGTAGGACATCGTGATACCTAATATTTCTTCCAGTTTCTAAGGCATTGGGGTGAATCCAGTGGTGGTATTCAAAAACTTTTACTACCAGTTCTGTGGGCATGCCTTAGTGGGTGTGGTCATGTGACTGGGTGGCCGTGGCTTTTTTGCAGCCTCCACCCATTTTGGGGAGCTTCTTAGCCACAGAGGAGTCTCCTGGGGGTTGTTTTTGCTTCCCTAAGGCTCCTCTGGGGCTCAGGAAGAAAAGGAACAGAGTATGGGAGGGGCATGGAGCACTCCTCCAAGTTTCATTTTGGGAGCTTCCTAGCCTCAGAGAAACCTCGGGGGGGGGGTTTTGCTCCCCCAAGGCTCTTCTGGGGCTCTGGAAGGCAAAAAATGGAGGGGGGCTGAGCTCTTCCTTCCACTTTTGCCTTCCTGGGCCTCAACAAGGGGAATCCCGGCACAGCTGATCTTATCTACAGCTGATTATCAGGAGGGGACAAAAAAGAAATACCTTAGGCAAATGTCAGGCAGGTGGGTGGGTGAGCAAGCATTGGGCAGGAGGGCAACCAGGTGGGCGGCATGGCCAGTCAGAACTTACTACCGGTTCAGCAACCCATGCCAAATTCTTGCTACCAGTTCGCCCAAACCGTTGGGAACCAGCTGAATACCACTACTGGGTGGATCAATGCCTCCATGACAGAAACACATCCTGGAATCTTCATATAATGTTTATGTTGAATCTCTTTCCACACTTTTAATAATGAGCTTCGAATTACATGTCTATTAAAGTGTGTATATTTCCAGGGCTCCACGTAAAGGCATGCCACCCTGCCTCTAGATCCTGCCCTTCTAGAATTAAAATTCTTTTATTTCTCAAATTAGCCCATTCTTTTATCCATGTTAAAACTACTGCTTTATAGTATATTTCCCAGGCAAGTGTAAATCTATCCCAGGGAGTCTAAATCCACCTCTGCATTTATTATCTTGTAGTGAACTTAATTTTATGCTAGCTTTTTTCCCTGACCAAATAAAGTTCATGGTAATTTTATTCAATTCATTAAAGAATTTTTTATCTAATTTAATTGGAATGGTTTGAAAGAGAAATAGTATTCTCGGCAAGATGTTCGTTTTAATAGTGGCAATTCTCCCTAACATTGGTAATTGTAATCTCCCCCATTTTTCTAAATCCTTTTTTATTTCTAATACCAGTTTTACATAATTATCTTCTTTTATTGTTGAACATCTTGCCGTAAGCTAAATTCCTAGATATTTCTTTTTAACAATTTGAATATCTATTGCTTCTACTAATTTCTTTTTTTGTTCACTGTTAGATTTTTTGTTATCATTTTGGTTTTGTCCTTATTGATTGTTAAACCTGCCACTTCTCCGTATCTTTCTATCACTTTAATTAAATTTAGTCCGGATTTAATTGGTTCTTCTACGAAAAATACAAGGTCGTCCGCAAATGCTTGGGCCTTGTATTCTTCTTGTTTAATTCTTTATCCTTTTATTTCCAAATTCTGTCTAACTTTCCTCAACAAAATTTCTAGTGTCATGATAAAGAGCAGAGGTGAAAGTGCACATCCATGCCTTTTCCTATTTCAAATGTATTTGTTGTTTCTCCATTTATTATTACCCATGCTTTTTGGCTTGAATATATTGACTCTGACATTTTTTTGAATTTATTCCCAAATTTCATCTCCTTTACTTGTTGTCTCATAAATTGCCAATTTACTTTATCGATGGCTTTTTGAGCATCCAGAAAAACTAGTACAGCCTGTTTTCTTGATGTCCTCATAATACTCCAGGATATCTAGTACTGTCCTTGTGTTATTTTTTAATTGTCTTGTTGGAAGAAACCCGTTTTGATCTGTGTGTATATATTTATTTAATCTTTTTTAAATCTCTCAGCCATTATATTCATAAATGTTTTGTAATCGGTGTTCAATAAAGAAATTGGTCTGTAATTTTTTATGTGGGTGGTATCTGCACTCTCCTTTGGTATTAATGTGATGTACAGTATGCTTCTGTCCATGACATTGGTAGCTTTGCCTCTGTAAGTACTTCATTATATATTTCTAAAAGGATTGGATCTAGTATTTCTCCTAAATTTTTATAAAATTCTGCAGGTAATCCATCTGTTCCAGGGGTTTTATTGTTGTTGTTTTTATTTACTAATTGCCTCTTTTAGTTCTTCTTGAGTAATATCTTCGTTTAATCTTTCCCTTTCTTCTTCTGTTAGTGTTGGAATATTTTCTTCTTCTATATATTATTTGATTTTCTCTTTACTCATATCTTCTTGTTTATAGAGTTTACTAAAATATTCCAGTACTATTTCTTTTTTCTTTTCCATATTATTTTTATTATTCCCTCCTTATCTTGTAATTGTTGAATCCATCTCTTTGATTTTTCCTTCCTTAACTTATATGCCAGCCACCTTCCCGGCTTATTGGCATTTTCAATATAGTTTCGCTTTACTAATTCAATGCTGTTAGATTTCTTTCTTGTCCTAATATGTTCAGTTTATGTTTAGCTAAACTGTATTTACTTATGATTTGCTCATTCTCTGGTATTAATTACACTTGTCTTTCCAATTTTCTAATATCATTCTGTAACTCATTACTTTCTTTTTATTTTTTCTTTCTGGCATTGTATGCAATTGTTACTCCTCTTAAATAAGCTTTTTTGTGTCCCACAAATTCAGTAAAGAGGTGTGTTCTTTTGTATTTACTTCAAAAAACATTTATAATTCTTTTTTAATTTTTGCTAAATATTCTTTATATTTCAAAACCTCTTTGTTTTGATTGGTTTTTCCATGTTATTATTAGGGGGTTATGATCTGCCCATATATTAGGTGCTATTTCTATTTGGACTATGTCTTTCATTAGAGTTTTACTTATCCACGACATATCAATTCTGGATCATGATTTGTGGGGAATAGAGTAAAATGTGAACTCTTTTCCTTTTGGATTATATATTCTCCATATATCTATTAAGTTTTGTTCTTCTACCATATTAAAGAATGTTTTTTGGTATTCTTTTTTTTTTTCTTTTTTTAACTAGTACTTTGATAAATTTTTTTATGTCCGCGACTGCATACTAATTTTCTATCAGTATCTGTAACTTTTAAAATTATTATTCCATCTTTATTATACATTTTGTATAGTCAAGTACACAAATTCATTCATTCTCTCGTCTCTCGTCAACCAGTGCACTCTCATAGAGCGGGCCTCCTTGGGGTGCCGCCGGCTGGATGGCTGGCGACCCCGAGGGTTCGGGCCTTCTCTTTGGGAGCACCCTCCCTCTGGAACAAATTGCCCCCGGAGATGAGGACTGTCCCCGACCCATTGACCTTCCGGCGCGCACTAAAAACCCACCTATTCCATCTAGCCGGTCTGGTTTTAAATGGTTTTAATTCTCTTAATTCCCTACTTCTTAACTTTTAATGGCCAATTTATTTAATTCTTTTAATGCATTTTAAATTATTGTATATGTATTTATATGTTTTTTATCTCGCTGTGCACCGCCCCGAGTCCCTTGGGACAGGGGGCGGTATAAAAATTTAAATAATAAATAAATAAATAAATTCACTTTAGGTAATACAAGGTATTTTGGAACTCCAAAAGTTGGTAACAAATTTGGTAAAAATTGCATAAATATATCATTTATCTTTAGATTCAAGCTTGATCTTCATTTTTTCAATGCAGGTAAAAAGCGATTTGGTGAGCAAATTTAGAAATTAAAATGTTGATTAATAGGTTGTCCTGTGACCAGCTTGACAACTGACTGCACATACATATTACAGAGTCCTGAAATAATGTAATTGTGAGTTGTGATATTCTTTTCAACTTCCCTTCAAGCAAAATAAATGAGAAAAGCAATAGGGAAGATTTCAAGTATTCTCATCTATGCACCCTCCTTGCGATTCATGCACCCTCACTGCCATCCACATACTTTTGCCAAACTGCACTTATGCTGTACATCCTCCATTACTTGCACATCCTTATGTGCCTTTGCCACCTACCAACATGTCACCCCAAGCCCCATCATGTTCATGCCTCTCTACCACCCTCACACCCTCTATCAATGGCTTCCCATGCATCTCTGACATACATACTCTCTCCAGCTACTCATTCATCTTCACATGCCCATCAGCACTTGCCATAGCCATACAAGTCCCACCACAGTAGTTCCCAGAAACTCCTTGGTCTCTCTTTCATTCAGAAGCAGTCACTTACCTGTGTGCATCCTGGGACTTACAACCTTCCCTAGTGATTTGGTCTATTGGATGCTGGCAGAAAGTTACAAGTAAATCCTTGCTTAATGATCCATATCCTTACTTAACAACAGCAACAGGAATTATAGGATTTGCTGTTCCTAAACAACACAGTTATAGGATATATCACTTCGTGACAGAAATTCTAGTACCAATTCCTGTCATAATTTAAGTGACTGTGGCCTTCTATATTGCAGCAATGTCTGTAGAAGCAATTGTTTTAAGGCAATTGTTTAAAGTCATACTAGGTACAATGAGTCCTAATAACGATTCTACACAGAGATTCTAATCCAAAGAACACTTCAGTGTATATGCTATATATGTTGCAGACAAAATTACTTTTACAGCATAGCCATGTAAGCAAAGTTGAATGCTTTAAGGAAGTATACCTATTTTCACACTTAACTATAAAAAAACAAGGTTAGGAAGTGAGACCTGAAGAGAGACATTTTATATGCCTGAAATCAGTTGTGCAATCAATGTAAAGGAAATCGAGGGATTGATTGTAATTACTGTAAATAATTCTACTAAAAAAATTGATAGTACTTTATTACAATCTTCCTCTACAAGCCATTAAGTGTATTTAAAACTTGGAAAAAATAATAATGCAGCATTGTCAGGAACTGATTAATAAGGCTGGGTGTTTGTGTCCTTTATTAAAAATGTGAACACAAGATAATAAAGCCAGGGGAAAAAAATCTTAATTTGGAAGTGATTGCTGAAGCAAATTTCTGACATTACATATTTAAATTCCAGTCTTGAATCATGTGTTAGATTTTCAAATATGCAAAGAATTTTAACTTAACTTTTTCTTCTTTAATTATGTGATGGCATCCAATTATTTAGCAGCCTGTTTTTTAGGCCAATTCTGTCTCTTTCGTCTGTAGACCGTGTCTTATTGCTCATAAAGCATTAAGAAACTGATGAACAAAAGGTTCTGCTCAATTTATCTTTATTACTAAGCACATCAGCAAGAGATTCAGTGGACATCACTCAATGGACTCCGTAAAATCCTTATACATTATGCCCTCCTCTCCATTCAAAGTCCCTTAAACTATTCAGAAGCATGCATAGAAATGACAATCCTATTTTAGGAAATATCCCTGTACTTTTAAGGCAAGTATAGCTGAAACCTTTGAAGTATTTGTTAGCACACATTCATGCACTCCCTATTAGAGATTTACTATTTGAATAATAAGGTTTATACAGCAAAATTATATTTTTCTTCTCCTTTAATAGTATTTGTGCATATATATGCCTGCATTTATTCAATGTTTAGACTACCTCCTTAAGCAGAAAAAAGACAATAGATAAAAATACTGTAATGTTCTGTAATGCTAAATATAAAAAAGAAGCAAAAAAAAAAAAGTGAAAAGTCCTAAGCTGTTAAAAAGGTGATATATGGTGCAATGAAGTAAATTACTTGTAATTTGTTTGCAAAATGGTTTTGAATGAACTCACATCTCTTGTTATGCTAGCACAGATGTATGATCAATTATACAAGTTGGCAGACTTTAATTCTTACTTTGCTACTTGTCTCTAGAAGTAACAGAATAGCCTTCCATTTCAGAGAATATATGAAATAATTTTCCAGAATGTATGTGATAGTTTTAAGGAAATATTTCTTATTATCAATAGGTTGCCACACTGCCACAGTAAGTGGAACGTTCTGCTTCACAGACTGGCTGGTCAGCTGTCAGAGATGCTTCAGTGGATCCAGGAGGGGTTTGTATGTGATACCTTCTAAGGCCCTTTTCAAACATATAATATTCTATGATTCTAACACAAAGTTTTGTTTTATTATACAACATTGGGAAGACAAATTGACATCTCGTTTGGTTTTAGCTTTTAACCCCCTTTATATTTTTTGGCTTTTCAGCCTTTTATATTTTGTTTTTTAATTGTTTTTAATGCTGTACTGTTTTTTGTATTTTAATTCGGCTGTGCACCGCCCTGAGTCCTGTCAGGGAAATAGGGCGATATATAAGTTCAATAAATAAATAAATAAATAAATAAATAAATAAATAAATAAATAAATAAATAAATAAATAAATAAATAAATAAATAAATAAATAAATATCTTTGAGTTGCCGATATGTGTTCTGAACTGGGCTTTTTTGATAGGAAAGCTTGGGAGAGAAATTTTTGAATGGTTTCAAACTGCCCTTTCTATTACATACATTCAAAATATTTCTTACTATTTCTAAGTTTATATGTTAAATGGTCTTCTCAAAATTAATTTTGATTATTTTAAAAATATTTTTAAATATTTATACTATTTTAAATTAATTATTTTTATTCATGTTATTATTGTTATAAAATAAAACACACAAACAGAAACAAATTATCTGACAGTTTTTGATGGTCTGGATTAGAATTATGGGAAATATTATTCCAACATAACTATCATATTTTGGATATGTGAAGATACTAATCCTTTGACATGTTTATAATGCTGGAAAAGGTAGAAGGAAGGGGAATAAAAAGGACACCCAGCAGCAAGAATGATTGACTGAGCTACAGTTGTGATCGGTGTACTGCATGAAGGGTCACGATGGGAATATATTATCTTGAAGGAAGGCTGTACTGGAGAAAATCTATTTATATGGTTGAGACCAAGTTGATGGCATTTATTAACATCCCAACACACTTAGAATATGCCAAGTTGATGAAGGCATCTAAAAAATTAGTATAGAGTATCAATCTTCTTGATCCACTGGACATATTTGGATTTTTGACAGTACATCATGCATATTGTGTTGTTTCACTCCATCTAGGCTCCTAGGAAGTTGTCTACCATCTTAATGTATCTTCAGCACAAATGATCAGGGACATATTTCAAAACAAAGCACTGGCCGTAATTATACACTCTTGGAAATGAAATGATGCTTGCATGTGACTCAGTTATATTGTTTTAAATTTTAAATTTTTATTTTCAAATAAATTGATATCTTAGCAAAAAGAATTAGTATATTTGTAGACTCTTGAATATTAAAGGCATCACTGGGTAGATTGGTACCTATAGGAATTATGTTATGGATCCAAAATCTACTATTAATCTGACACATCAGGTTCTAGGCTATTGCAGAATTCTGGTCCTTTTAAATAATGAATTTTCAAGGCATGCAGTTTTTATTTCTTGAATTGGAGATTTTCCCACTAGTACTGAATAGTGTCTAGACATAAATGGAAGCATACATATATAATCTGAAAATTATATGTAAGTATATTTGATTCCCAAATATAATATGGGAATATGTCACATTTTTCAATGCCAATTTTCTCAAGGCTTTTCTACAAATGAAAGTTTCAATGTTTAAAAATAATGTGGAATGAGTTTTCATAAACTTTGATGATCTATCAAATCAGAATCTAGCCAACAAAAGGTCATTCCGGTATAAACGTGTTAGCCTTTAACTCTGCTATTTTGACTATTACAGATAAACAGATTTTTTTCATACTGTTTTGCCTTTTACTTGCAGTCACACAGTGGTACAGAAAAATATCCATGAATTCATTTTCAATCTGAATATTGGACACAGCACATCACTGTCAATTATGCTATTTCCTGAACAAATTACTCAGTTCTTGCTAAAGAGGTTGGTCAAAATAAATTTCAAATGCCAACAAAAATCAATACATATGATTTCATTTCCAAAGTACTGCCTGAATATATTACTGGGAGCTATTAACTAACATTCTAACTTAAAACAACCAAATGACTCCTGTATTAACAAACCAGAGAAATGGTTTAATCTCTCCTAAATCCATGAGAATTTTCAAATCAAGCTAATTTGGTAATTTCCTATCCAAACCACTGTCTAGTAGTTAAGACACCAGTCTAGAAAGCAGGAGACTATGAGTTCAAGTCCTGCCTTAGACATGAAAGCCAGGTAAGTGACTTTGGGCTGGTCACTGTCTCTCAGCCCAATTCACCTCAAAGGATTGTTGTGGGGAAAATAGAGGAGGAAACATATTGCAAAAATAATAAAGATGGGATGCAAATAAATAAATAAACCACATGCCATATACCATTAAAAAAGAACAGAATTATCAGACAATCAGACCTTCAGAACTCATTAAGCAGTGCAGAGCTAACCAAATGTGGTAGTGAAAAATGTATTCATCCCTCCTTTTCTCCATCCTTCATCCATCCAAATAACAGAATAACATAATAATAGTTGGAAGTCTTCTAGTCCAACTCACTGTTCAAGCAGGAAAACCCTATACCATTCCAGATGTGGCAATTTATATGGCTGCCTATCTGTCAAAGAAATTTAGAGCGGTAAACAAAATAAAAAGATTAAAAAAATCAAGGACCCTTAACAAATCCCAGTTCTTACTTATAACACAATAAGGTCTCCCAATTCTTACTGGACTTTTGGAAGACTGTGGAGACCTAATTCTTCCTCTATTCATTATACAAGCACTCCAAGAACAGACATTCCTGTCCCAATGACTGGTAAGAATCTCCAATGGATTAACAGTCAAAGGGAGAAATTTGGAAGGACCTGACATAATTGTCCAAGAAGTTAAAATGATGGTGGGAAGCTGTACCTTCAGACTTGCAGGATTTATATTAACTCTCCAAGGCAAATCAGATAGGAAACATAAGCTACATTAACTGAACTTTGTCAGACTCAACATGTCCTTCCTAAGTTTCTTCCTCTGACTGATAAATCCATTGCAGCCTCCTGCATCTCTTGTCTTCCTAGGCAGTATCTCTTTCCCTCAGCCCCCAAAGTTATTCTTACATTCCATTGCAAATTCAAACAATCTTGTTTATATAATTGAATGTTTAATCATTTGTATCTTTTAATTATATTTCTGATTTGTTTGCATTTTTTATTAAAACAAATAGCAATTTTATTATTTAAACACAGAAATTGTATAAATATGATTAATTAACAATTAAGATAGATATTAAGTTTAGCCTTTTAAACATGTCCTTTAATTTTGATCTAAACCAAAAATGAGTATGGAAATGGTCAGGATTATCTGCAACCACAAACTGTCACACATTAGAAACAGAATTTAATATTGTGATTTACCCATCTTGAGTTTTGGGTACTCAGTTAAGGCTGTAAATATATTTCATACTCCATTCTTGGATATTTCTCAACTAAATCAGTTTGACATACACAGAACTACTTCTTTAGAACAAAAGCCAAATTATTTCTATTCAGCAAGGGTATAAAGTATCAAAATATTCCAAAACAAGGTTTTCATATTCTATTATTAAATTCTCTAGGGTACATATTTCTGTAACACTGTAGAAATTCATGATTATTTTAAAGTGCTCTGGGCATCAATTATAATATTCTACCCACTGGAAATTTCTCAAGTAAGGCTCATATAGTTCTTTGAAGTAAAAAATATATATTTCCCTCTATATAGTTCATTCACTTTAAGGTTAGATTCAGATATAAGAAAACAAGTTGGTTTTATTGACCAGTCAACAACAGAAAATGTCATGGCTGCTTAAAAGCTAAGCACAGACTCCTTCAACCATTATAATAGACTGATGCACACAGGACCACAGGTCTTAAATTAAAAGCTGCTACTCATACATTACTCAAGCCATAGATAGGAATTAGATTTACAGAAGAAGAAAACAACTTACTTGAAACACCTTTGATAGTTTTATTTAAGCTATAGATATAGTTAAACTTACAATATGTATGTTGTTAAACTTTTTTTGTTTTCTCTTAAAATATTAAAAATTTGCATGTGTTATTCCATAGTTTTATTTAAAAATTTTTGCAAAATTTTTATATTTTAAGAGAAAACAAAAAAAGTTTAACAACATATATATTGTAAGTTTAACTATATCTATATAATACTATCTATCTATCTATCTATCTATCTATCTATCTATCTATCTATCTATCTATATCTGTGCATATATCTACATCTACATCTATCTATCTATCTATCTATCTATCTATCTATCTATCTATCTATCTATCTATTTATCTATGCAGGTCTTGGCATGTTCGAGTCTTTTCCCATGTAAGATTGAGACTATCTCGGCAACATTTCAACGAGATCTCACTCGCCATTTTCAGGCTGGTGTTTTCAGCTTTGTGCTTTGCCAGCACAAAGCTGAAAACACCAGCCTGAAGATGGTGAGTGAGATCTTGTCGAAATGTTGCCAAGATAGTCTCAATCTTACACGGGAAAAAACCCGAACATGCCAAGACCTGCGTACCTATATCCGTGAAAATCTACGAAAACATTTTATATATAAAATGTAAAATATATTTACATAATATGTAAAACAAGCACAAAGCCGAAGACACAAGCCTGAAGATGATGAATGAGACTTCATCAAAATGTCACCTAGATACTTCCAATTTTATGCGGGAGAAAACCCGAATTACCAAAGATCCATATATATATACACAGTATTATGTTTCAAACTAGATAAACAATATTATTTATCTTTGAATTATCAACACATTCTGTCTTTGGTAACACAATGCAAGCATATTTTCCTATTTTTGGATCCAACTGAAGAAAAGATACCATAAAGTTAAAAGTTTAATTAGAATTCTTACAAAACTATAGTGTTGCTCATAATGCATTGTCTGGATTGTGCATAATATACTGGAATTTTCAGGATAAAATTTGGCAAATGTCTAGGCACATATTCAGTAGAATGAGCAATTACATTATAATATTTTTTATTACTGGTTAAAAAGTGTACAATTTATTTATTTATTTATTATGTTTAAATCTAATATACACTGTATTCAGAATACATGAAAAATAAATATTTTTCCTATAAAACAAGTAATCAATCTCATTGTTATTTTATATGAAGAAAAGTTGTGTTTGAAGTCATAGACATTTCTACAACATTGTCAGCAATGAATAACCCGCCAAACAATGCAAGCACTACTTTCCAATCTTCAACCCTCATTCTATTTTTCCATCATCTGTCAGAAGAACCTCAGGTATTTATTATAAGAAAGATGATTCCAACAATAAGAAGATTAACATTTGTATTCTGGACTTTGTTCTAAAATTATAAGAACTTTCAGCATACAAGTAACATTTATTTGTGCTGTTCTTTTAAAAGTACTTTCTCAAAACAAACATCTGATTGGTAGATTATTGGAATCCTGAATGTGATGAGAAAAAGGGTGTTTGGAGACAATCTTCTTTATCCTTTTCCAAACCACAATAGTTTTCTTGAAAAATTTGCCAATAGCTATTGTGTAGGCTTTTAGAAAACTGATTAATTCTGTCTTCCTTTAAGCTTAGTAAGCATAACTACATCCTGAGTTTGTCTTCGAAAGAAGCTAGCATATATATTAATCTTACTCCATTTTTTTATCATGGAACATACATACATACTCTACATGGATGAAAAGATTGTCCATTATGGTCTAATACTAAGACATAAAATAATCACTGTAAGAAGTAGAAAAATAACAATTTCCCAAAACCAAGAGACAATTAAAATTAGTTTAATAAAAAGAGCCATCATTTTTATGTTTGCAGATAGCTTTTGAATGATGTTCGTGAACTGCATTCCAAAACACAGGAGTCTCCACAACAAAAACGTAAGTTAACCAGAGCAAATTGAGATGGAGTGTTTTGGAAGAGACAAAAATATCTATAAGCTTGAAGCATTCTGCAATTACACTCTCTGATTCTCATATTTAATGAGAAGAATAGTTGCTATATAAATATATGTAATTTCACCCTATGCCATTTCTGTAGACCCATTTTCTACTAATCAAAAGGTAAGAGGTTAAGGCAAAGTGTACAATTCTTTAGACATGCAAAAATGAATAGGCAAAGAACATTTGTTTATTCATCCCTGTCTGTCAACAATAAGATTGGGATTTATGGTGACAATTTAATAATCCCTACATATTATGAATCACAATATTTATAAAAAGAAAAAAGATTTTTTACTTACTTGAGAGCAGGACAATTTGCATCTTTTTGTCAACTTAGATGTTTGCCAGATGTAAATAAATATGCACATATTACACAGTCCTTCTTCATTTTAACTGTCAGATGACAGAATAACATTGTCACTGGCAAAGTTTCCCATATCTCCAAATTCCTCAAAGACCAAATTTATTTAAATTCATTTCTTTATTTTGCTTTGTTTTCTTATTCCCTTATCCTTTTACAGGACTCTCCCAGGAGAAATTCTAATAATATTATACACTGGTGTTCTCCAGCTGCATGAACATTGGGAAAAAGGCCAAGGTATATGAATACTTGGAGTGTCAGGAGGTCAGCAAAGGCTGGCCAGTTTTCATTTATTCTCCCCCGAGAAACCAGTGTGTACCTCCTCACAAAGAAAAACACCTTAAACAACCACAGTCGAATTTTCTGTAAACCCAAGAGAACAGAAAGTAAGAGAATGTTGAGGTTAAACCACAGCAATCTGAGAGAATTATTATTACCTTTAGTAAAATATCTGGAAAACAATATTTCTATTTTAACAAAACATTGGTGCAATGAATAGAATATTTAATGCACAGGCAGCCCTTTCTTATATCATTTCAGGATATAAGGATAGGTGAAATTTTCAATGGGGTTGCTTAGCCTTGATAAAATTTTGATTGAAGTAGTCTTTCAAAATGCTTCAGTGTACTCTTTTAATCCTTTAAGTAACTAATGTAGTTTCTGCCTTGATGCCTTGCTGAAGCAGGATCCCTTTGCATACCTGACTGTACTTCTGTAGAATGAAGCTTCGATTAAAAACTTGGCTCTTTGAGCAGGCTGGCCTAGGCTGACACAAGATTTTAACTTTGTCTCTCGTTTTAATTGGGTTCGAATATTTGGGGCTTTAATTATTCATGGGGGAGGGGTAAACATTTTAAAATTAAAAAAGCCTAAATTATTTAATTCATTTTAATTTTTGTAGTGTATTGGCTGTGCACCGCCCTGAGTCCTTCAGAAGAAGGATGGTATATAAGTATTTAAATAAATAAATAAATAAATAAATATGACATGTGTTACCTTCTTTCAGATGTTGAACTGGAGTCCCCATGCCTCTTTTTTATGATTGAAAAATAAGGCATCTCTGCATATATAACACAACAACAGAAATCTGAACAGCAGAAATCTGAATCATTGATTCCAGTGGAGAAATTGGCTCTGCTACAGAGCTTCTCTGAAGTGGCTCTGCTTTGAACAACCTGACCTTATGGTATTTCTCTGTAATTTATGAAAATTTAATTATCATTTTTTAATTATCGTTTTCATAGAAATTTATTCTATTGAAAAATAACTTTTATTTCAAAAGCAATGGTACATGTTAAAACAAAACCCAATACAAATTGCGTATGTCCAACATTATTTTGAACTTGAAATGTGTACAAAAAAATGCTGGGTAATGATGTTATTTATGTTTTTTTCTCTCCAGAACAATGCACTTTACAGAGTTATAACTCTGTAAACTGCATTGTTCTGGAGAGAAAAAAAACATAAATAACATCATTACCCAGCATTATTTATTATTTTTTCCTTTATTTGAAGCTTAGTAATCAGCTTAAGTCTGATTTACAGTATATGTTACCTGGTTGAATCATTTAATTGAATCCCTGAATTATCCAATGATAATTTGCAAGCATGAATTGAGCCATTATGACTACAGAACTATAGTAAGATCTTCCATTCCACAACATTTCAGTAAATCTGGTTTATACATTTCCCTCCATAATTTATACAATAATTATAGGTAGATAAATCAAACTATACAGTTATTTGTGAATCATGGCTGGGACGGGTTAAATTTCATGAAGGGTCCTGAAATCCATATTAAAAATAACAAATAGTACATAAACATAAAAACTTTGAAAAATTGTTAATAATAAATAAATAATAATAGACTACTGAGGCAGATGGAGAAATAATCTTATTTTGTACATTATAGACAGAACTTTGAAGACCTTGCTTATTCAAAGATACTAGCTTACTTGTGTTTGAAATGTGTAAATTAAGAAATATTTTTTTATTCTACTATTTCTAAGAAGGATTTCTCCAGATGGAAGAAAAAAGAAAAGAAAGAAAAGAGAAAAGAAGAGAAAAGAGAAGAGAAAAGACTAAAGAGAAGAGAAGAGAAAAGTAAAGAAAAAAATCAGCTCTTTTCCCCCCAAGGACTAAGTCTTAAATTTTCAGAACCTTTTATGTTGACACAAGGATTGCTTAATAAATTTAATAGTCTATAATGGAGAATTTGGCAAAACTCTAAGTTCTTTCCCAAAAAAATTGTCAAAGGGCAAATTATAAATCTTATTTTTAGCCATGCATGCTAACTAAAAAGTCAGATTTGCTGTTAAGAGAAAATAACTTAGACAAGGAATTATCAAGAATTCTTCCACCTATACTGGTGGAAGTGTTCTTGGTAACTATGTCAGCAAACCACTGATAAATATCAGCAAGCCACTGATTTATAAACAAAACAAATCCTTTTAGCATTGATGAGGGTATCTCGTTTGGTAATTAAATAATGTGCGAAAAATACTGCAACTAAGCTCAGAGAACACTAAAGACCCCAACAGATTCAGTGAAAATGTAGATATAATACCAAAATCAGGTATAATCTGAATACTGTCCAGCCTCCACAGACTAGCAAATAACAGACCAACTTGTAATTGAATGAGTAATCTCACAGCTAGAAATTTAAGGATGATGCTCTGGTGAGTTTTTCTGTACATAGCAATCCCAGAATTAAAAACTATGACTTTTTCTCTTGCCTTATATTATAATGGCTTGAGAGATGCTTTCTCCCCCCCAAAAAAGAATAGTAGTAGGCATTTGTATACTATTATTATAATTGATTAATCTTATCTCATTCTTTGTTTCTGATCTTGCCAGTGTTTCCTTTCATACAAGCCTGTCATATTATATTATTTATTTATTTATTTATTTTGTCAAACATTTATAAGATAATAGATATAAGAATAAACTTAGTTATGAATACATGAAATGGATACATATAAGAAAAATAAAAAGAAACAATAGGACAGGGATGGTAGGCATGTTGATGCACTTATGCACACCCCCTACAGATCTCTTGGGAAAGGGTGCATAATTGGATAGAATTGAAAATATAACCCCTAGCTTTTTGCTTAAAATATTTTCAAAGTTTCAAGTATATTATATTTGTATGTCATCCTAAATATTAGAATTTAGAATTCCATATAAAGTTCTCATATGTAGATGTTTCAAGGAAACTATAAGAAAGTTTAAGTCATTTAAATTAAAAAATCATCAGCTAATGTTTAAAACTATATTAAAAATTATATAGCTTTACAACTGATGTTTAAATACTACAATGGCTTATTTTCTGCCAGTAACAGTATTTAATGAATTAAATGTGTTATCACTGAGACAAAAAAAAATAGTTCAGGTGACTTTGGGCTAGTGAAACAGTAGTGTTCTTTGCAATATTAATTTAACCGTCATGAAATGAGCAACACTAAAAGTTTTCAAATAGAAATTATTATTATTTTTAATGTGGATGTCTAAACCATTCCCTTTTCTTTTATTAATAATTGAATCTTTCTAATCAGAGCAATTAGATTAAATTAGAATGTTCAAGGGTACAATTCTATGTGAGCATAAAATAAGGGTTGGAAGAGACTTTGGAAGTCTTCTAGTCCAATTCCCTGGCCATGACAATAATACTATTGTTGACAAATGATTCTCCAGCCTTTTCTTGAAAAGATCCACTGATGGAGTACCCACAACTTCAAGAACCAGGCTCTTCCATAGCTCTCACAGTCAAGAAATCACTTCTCAGTTCAAGTTTGGAATGCTCACTGTAAGAAATTGGTGGAATGTAGCATTACCCCATTAAGAAATGTTTGTATGAACACTGAGAAAGTTCAGTTTTGCTTTCCAGAGAAATACAAGCCACTTAGAGTATTTTGGGAATATTTCAAATACTGATATTTGTTCAAAACTCCAAATAAAACACATTTCCAATTTTATTAGGAAATTTCTCCTTAGTTCTAGGTTGGTTCCCTCCTTGATTAGTTTCCATCCATTGGCTCTTGTCTTGCCTTCAGGTGCTTTGGAGAATAGATTGATCTCATATTTTTGGGGCAGTCCCTTAGTTATTTGAACATTGCAAACATGTCTCCTCAAGTCCTTCTTTTCATTAAACTAGACACGCTTAATTCCTGTTTCTCATATTTTTTAGCCTGCAGTTCCCCCAATCACTTCATTGCTCTTCTCTGCACTCTCTCCAGTGCATATAAAGAAAATATTTTTGTGTATGTTTATGTTCCTTTGAGTCTAGTCTACCTGAAATAAACCCTTCAATTTCCTTCACAAGATTTTTCAGAAGTAGTTTTTCCTCTTGCTTTCTTCTTAGAACTGAGAGAGAATAACTGGTCTAAGATCACTGGCTCTCTAAAAGATTGTTACTTCATGATTATTTTAAATAAAGAGACCTGAGTTCAATTTCATCCTTAGTCCGAAAGCTTAATAGGTGTCCTTTGCTAAATCACAATTTTTTAAGATACTTTAACCTATAGAAAAAGAATCAATCTATACATATTACAATCCTTCTTTCTTCTCCATGCATGCAGCACATAGAACTGTGGATATTGGATTTAAAATGAAAGTACTGAGGTTTATTTATTTATTTATTTTATTTATTTATTCAATTTATATACCGCCCCCCCTCCCAATCGGGATTCGGGGCGGTGTACAGCCGGATAAAAACCACATACACAGATACACAATATTAAAAAGGAATTAAAATGAATTAAATTAATGGCTGAAATGCTAATAAAACTAAAAAATACATATTAAAAAGTAAAACCCAATTAAAAGCCAATTAAAAATTCCACCAGTAAAAACCTAGGCCAGACCCGCTTGATGAAACAGATGGGTCTTTAGCGCACGCCGGAAGGTCTGGAGGTCAGGGATGGTCCTCATGTCCGGGGGTAGTTCGTTCCAAAGGGAGAGTGCTCCCACAGAGAAGGCCCGCACCCTTGGGGCCGCCAGCTGGCATCGCCCAGCCGGCGGTATCCCGAGGAGGCCCACCCTGTGAGAGCGCACTGGTCGACAGGAGACCGATGTTGGCAGCAGGTGGTCCCATAAGTACCCAGGTCCCATAAGTACCCAGGAGGTCCCATAAGTACCCAGGTCCCAAGCCATGGAGCACCTTAAAAATAATCACTACCACCTTGAATTGCACCCAGGAGGTCACCGGAAGCCAGTGCAGCTCACGCAGGAGCAGTGTAATGTGGGAGCTCTGAGGAGCCCCCAAAATTATCTGCGCGGCCGCATTCTGGACCAGCTGAAGCCTCCGGATGCCCTTCAAGAGGAGCTCCATGTAGAGAACATTGCAGTAGTCTGGATGGGAGATGACGAGGGCAGATGTGACCGTGCGCAATGCACCCCAATCCAGAAAGGGCCGCAAGTGTTATATAATCCAGCACCTTTCATATATATTAATATTGGTAGATGGATTATTTCTTGGTTTATTTTATATTAGCAGATAAGACCAAGGGTAAAATGCCCAGTGAATACATTCCTGTGCTCCCTATAATATAATTTGCATTCAAATATAGTTCATCATATTTTTAAATCCAGATAGTTTACGGAATAATGAAATTAACTCTGTAATCCAAATTTATGCTATTTTTTTTTTATTGAAAAGCTACACAATCTACCTTAATTGTCAATGAAAATCACAACTGTTTTTTTAAATCTCCAAATAATGAAAACTCATTACTGTTTTTTTTTTCTAATCTCCATGTGATGAAAACTCATTCATCAAAAACTCCAGTTTCTCTAATAAGTCACTGAAAATTGTTTGTTGATAGCTTGAGGCATCTGTCAACTAACAGCAATTTTATTAAGGTCCAAAATAATAGCAAGACTGGATTATATTAGGGGTTGCCTGACTCATTTATGTGACAAACACCAATTTGGATAATTAAGTCTTAGGTTGTGTCTTTATGGGCATTTAGCACACCATATTTCTTGTGTTCAGGTTCTGAAAAGGCAAATGCCAGACAAAAGAACTGACTCTTACAGCACCTTGCCTTTAGGTATGGAATTGAAGTACAGACTAATTACAAGCCAGGAAGAAAGAACAAAATGAATACTGTTTAAACATTTCCTTCTACATTAGTTTCAGTCAGATGCTTCTAAAGACATTTTTCCCCTAGTTGTGTTTACAGTCATTCCCCAGGACAAAGAAAGCTTCTAAGTGAACATGAAAAGCTAAAAGAAAGTATAAAGATTCAAACTAGCTATGGATTTATTTAAGGTAATATTTTAAAGCATGATACAACTTTCTCTACTTTCTTTCTAGCTTCCACAAAATTACATGCTTAGTGTCTTAGGTAACTGAAGCTTGAAATAGTTATTTGGATATAAATATGGACTAAGAAGTAAGAAGTATCACTATGAAACACTTTTCAGTTAGAAATCTTGGTTTGATGAACATTTGCTTTAAATAAATGAACAAAAAGTCCAGTTAAATATTGGTAGATTTTAATTCTTTGTAATGAATTCTGCTGTCAAACAAAATATCTATCTTATCTTTCAGGCTGCCTTCTGGCAATGTTATTTTTTTCCTTCTGAACTCTGAGCTGAATAGATGTATATTGATATGTTTTCTGAATAATTAACTTGATTTTATTGTATCACTAAGCAATAAAAAAAAGCAAAAAAAGAAAGCATATTTATATGCATACACGAAAGACTTGCAAATTTTCTGCGCTCTAATCCAATTCTTTAGTTTGACCCTAGTTACCAGGTCTTAAAAATGTTATTAAAACTTTTAACTTAAGTGTCTTTAATAATATAATGCAGTATAATGCATAATGGTATAATTGCTCATTGACCTATATGATTTGATTCTGTGAGTGTCTGGCACTATTTTAGAGTAATACTTTATTGTAGATAAGTAGATTTATTGGGAATCTTTTAAATATAAATGATATTAATGTGATGTTGAATTATATAACAAAACCCTGAAATTTGACTCTGTGAAAGGAATTATGGTTTATTGTACAAGGGAGATGGCTAAAACAATATATTGAAAAATTAGAAAAAAATTAGCATCTTAGCAGAAAATAGATTTTCCAGATGCTTAGAAAATGGAAATGTGTACCGTATTTTCTGGCATATAAGACGACCGGGAGTATAAGACGACCCCCTAATTTTATAGTTAAAACATAGGTTTAGGCCTATATTCGCTGTATAAGACTACCCCCCCACTTCTGAGGCAACACCAGTTCTTTTTTAATTAAATTTTTAATGAACATACCGTAACATACCGTACATTGATATGATAAATGGAAGGTCTCTTCACAAATGGCAATGCCATGAACTTGACCGAGAAACAAAAAATCCAAAAGAGAACATTAACAATGATGGCATCATCTGGAAAGAAAATTACATGCAGAACTTGCAGAAAACGCTTATTTATGACTGACTGGGATGATAAGAGGTTTTTCTAGGCAGAGGAGCATTGTGAGCTTAAAATCCTTCAAAATTCTCATCATGTTCTTCTTCTGACATCATAACTTCATTGATGACCTCTTGTGGTACATTTGTAAGACAGTCATCATATGGATCAAATTCCGAATCAGATGGTGTGGCTTCAGCTTCGGCATCCTCTTCATCTTGCCACAAGAAGTCATCCTCTATACCATCCAAAGAATTTGATATGCCACACTTCTTGAAAGACCTGATTACTGTTTCTTCAGTAATATCATTCCAGGCTTTTATGACAAAGTTACACAAAACATCCAATTGTGGCGCACGCATGTTTCCTCCTTTTGTGAATGACTTTTCGCCGCTAACCATCCACTCATTCCACTGTTCTCTAATACGATCTTTAAATGGCTTGTTTAGGCACACATCCAGTGGCTGTACCAATGATGTCAATCCTCCAGGAATAACTGCTGCATCTGTGTTCATTCTTGCAAGCCTTTGCTTGGTGCTGGAAGTTAAATGAGCCCTGAACATATCCCACACCAGTAGGCTACTTTCTTGATGAAGTCCGCCTGGTCGCCTGCTCCATACATTATCAAGCCATAGCTTTACCCCTTCTTCATCCATCCATCCTTTTTCATTCACATGTACAAAAACTCCAACAGAGAACTTGATTTTCGGCATTGTTTTCTTTTAAAAATAACCATTGGTCTTAGTTTGGCACCATCAGCTGTACATGCTAGTACCACTGTGAAACTGGACTTCTCATATCCTGTTGTTTTAATTAACACTGTTTTTGCACCTTTTGGATTAATGGTTTTATTTCCAACCATATAGAAATTCATAGGTGTTTCATCCATATTTCCGATCTGGCTTAATGCATAGCCATGTTTCTTGCGCTGTTGTATTACATATTGATGGAAAAGACTTACTTTGCCGTCAAGATCTGCAGGCAATTTTTGTGCAATTTTGGTCTTTTGCCTCAGTACCAGATTGTGCCTTTCCAAGAACCTAGTACTCTAGGATACAGTGGCCTTAAATCCTTTGCTGTTGTCTGGGTTAGATTTGGCCCACTGAAGTGCAAACAAACGTATTTTGTTTCATGTCACTACATAACCATTTTGACGATGCTCAAGAACCATGTCTGCTACATGCTTTTCGAGTTCTAGCCAATATGGGGTGCCTCTTCTTAATGCACACTTACTCCTTGGCATACTCTTTAATGCATCTTCATTTGCTTTCCAGTCTCGGACCATCTTTTCTGTTACTCCATATTGTCTTGCCGCAGCACAGTTATTGTGTTCCTTGGCAAAGTTTACAACTTTCAGTTTGAAACTGGCTTCAAATTTCCTTCTTATTGCTGGATCCATGATGGGTTCTTTTCTATCAGCCATTTGTAGTACACCCACTCCGGTAATCTTTTAGACCAATGTATGTGCGGTTATACAGTACTGTAGCTTCAGCTACACACAGAATGTTCTATTACGGTACCTTTTAGCTCGCTGGAGGTGCTCTAATACAGTCCATTCAATTACTATGCATGTGTCCTGATACAGCAGCCTTGGCTACACAGAACGTTCCTGTGCTGCAACTGTATGTACCACAGTGAGCCAATCACAACAAGCAAAGGTTCAAAGGTTATACTGTAGTAGACTTCCTCTCTGACTCTGGTCAATCTGAGCAGGCTTTTTACAGTGTAGATTTGGGTACAGAACATTGTATAATTTGCATAAAAATTGCAAATGCATAAAAAGCCTGCTTGGATTGGCCCCCACCCCCAGCTTACTACTCCTGCTCGAGATCTGACTGTCTTTTTACCGACTCGCTGCTCACAGGTTTTCAGACCCGAGGAAGAGGAGGAAGAGGCGGCGGCGTCTGGAGCCTCTCCCTTACCTTTCTTGCAGGACCGCTGCACCTGTGAGACCCCTTTACGCTTCCCGATCATCCCGGCCGCTACTCCGCGAAAGGAAACAGCCCGATCCGCCGTCACTAGAGCTCCGAAGGAGAGAATAACAGCTAGAGAGGCAGAAGCCGGGCGACCTCCCGAAGGTGTCAAAGAAGAGCGAAGCGTCTCTTTCACAGGGCGGGTGAGCAGCGGCGTCTGGAGTCTCTCCCTTACCTTTCTTGCAGGACCGCTGCACCTGCGAGACCCCTTTACGCTTCCCGACCATCCCGGCCGCTACTCCGCGAAAAGAAACAGCCCGATCCGCCGCCACTAGAGCTCCGAAGGAGAGAATAGCAGCTAGAGAGGCAGAAGCCGGGCGACCTCCCGAAGGTGTCAAAGAAGAGCGAAGCATCTCTTTCACAGGGCGGGTGAGCGGCCACGTCTTAGAGCCGCCCTCCATTATCCCTCGCTTCTCGCAGGAGGCAAACAAGACAGAGCCACACCGGGAGCTCCCAGCTTTCCATGGCGCCTCCTCCCTTGACGTCCTTTCCGTGCCGGCGGCTCCAGAGAAGCTCAAGGCGAGTGGGAGTGAGGGGGATCCTTGTCCTTGTGAACCGCTGCATTACTCCGGATCGAGCTGACTGGTTCGCTTCGCATCTCTCCCTTGCCTTGGAGGAAGTGCCCGCAAACTTATTTCTCGGCTCTCTCGAAGAGGAAGTGTAAAAGCGCTCAAGCTTCACTCCTGATGTACCCGTATTTTCCGGTGTATAAGAGGACCGGGCGTATAAGACGACCCCTGATTTTCGGTTGACTTTTTTTCGTTTCAAAAGTCGTCTTATACGCCGGAAAATACGGTAACTTCTTCATCCTGGAGAAGGCTATATTTCCTTAAGTTCAAATGAATCAAATGATGAAGCAATAAATTCATTTTTGGTAGTTTTTATCAAGGCACAGACTTTATGATATTTTATCATAATAATATTTTGTATCTGATTATATTATACTGTGTGATGTATGTATTTATCCAGGTCAAACATCAGAATGACCTATCATGGTTTGGCTATTTATTTATTTATTTATTTGATCATATTTCTATACCGCTCCCTCTCCGAAAAGGGACTCGGGGCGGTGTACAGCCTAGTAAATACATTAAAATACAAAAATACAAGATTAAATAGAGTTTAAAACCGAATTAAATATAAATATAGCTGCATCCCGAAAGTTTAAAAATAGTTAAAATTTTAAAAACCCTATTAACTTAAAACCCCTTCAACCCTTACTGGGCCAGGCCAGCCTGTTTAAAAAATAGGGTCTTAACTGCGCTATTAATTTCAATACTGATGAACTAAGCAAACATCAAACCTGAAATCTCTCTTCTTCATCTGACCATCACAACATTCAGAAACCACAGCCTGAACAGCCTATTTTGCTTTGTCAGCAGCACTGATATACAATTCAGAATAATCAGCATACTGATCATTATGATAGATAACTTTCTCTCATAGCTGGTTGATTATTAGAAGATATAGGAAAGCTTATGCCTAAATTGACAGAGTAAAGAAACTTCTACTTTGCTTAAGGCACACAGAAATAAAATAAGATATGTATTTAAATACTGGCATGCACCTTTGCATAAACTGAAAAGATTCTTCTAATCTTTAGAAAGAGGAGGAAGAGAAGTAAAGGTTAAGATTTTCTAATGCCAAGCAAAACTTGGAGAAAAAACTGAAAAGATTATATTTTCCCCAAAACAAGACCTAAACAAAAAATAAGCCCTGGTTAAGAAGCCATCCACTCTGTCCCATTGTCTGTTGTTTTTCTCCATGGCCACTGCCATGGCCAATACAGATAGGTGGCAACATGGTACATCAGGCAGGCTGGATTGTATGCCTCCTGTCCCATTCTGGATTGCTTCATCTTTAGAAAGGAAAAGCAATATAGCCATAGCTGGAGAACTGGGGAGAGGCATGAGCAGCAATGTGGGAGTGAGACTGCGGCCGGGGATCAGTCCCGCACCAGGCTTCAGCAGGAGATAGAGAAGGCAGGTGCCCAAAAGACATTGGCTTGCATGCCTCAGATCAGCTGCAGTGTACCATGGGATATTTTTCAACAAGAAAGTATGTATTCCATTAGAATTAAAATAGTCATTATTGAAGGTTTTACTGAATAAAATATGTCCAGTGAATATGTCTCTTTTTTGGATTAAATTAACAGGGCGAGATGGATTAGACAATACCATATTAAAAGAAGTATCTCATTGTCTAACCAATCTTTGTATTTTTTAGGGGAAAACATAGAAACCACGTATAAAATGGCAATGACTTAAGGAGAACAAATTGTTACTATTTATTTATATTTATATATTGCAATGGTCTCAGTAATCCTGACAACTGCAAATTACAATAATCATAGAAATACCATCTAATGAAAATAAGATCAATAATTACAAAACAATTATGACCTTTTGGAATAATAAACAATTCAATAAATCAAATTAAAATAAAACATAGGGCCAAAAAAAATCCCTCATGGTCCCTATTTTTATAATATTATAAAAACAGGAGGATGATCCACAGAACTGTACACTACTTAGTTTGACACCAATTACTTGGATTCTAGACTAGATTTTACAAAGCTTAATCTGTAAGGACCTCAAAATGTTAGTAATTATATATATTTGTCAAAACAACTTTTTATATTACCCATATTTCATTTTTGGCAACTTCTTTCCTAGATTGTGAGATGGTATAACAACATTATTTTAATTTCAGCAGAGGAATGAAAATTAAGATCACTTGTACCTAACCAAATTTGAATATGTATTACAATTATTACTGACAATTTTAGTACAGGCTCTTTTACTCCTCAATATTTTGGATAAGACAGTATAGAGAGTTCTTACCAAATTTGTTAAAGACTCCAAATTGGGTAAAAGGGGTAATTTTCAAGATAACATAAATGAAATTAAAAAGCTATCTTAATAGACTAACTGGCTAAAAGTAATAATTAAGTTTAATAAAGTATATTGTACTAGTTCCATGCTGGGCCACTTCAGTGCTTGACTTTAAAATTGTTAAAAGATGTTAAAACTGTCATGTTCAAAGCTATGCAAAATCAAAGCATATTTTCATTTCAATTTCTCCCATTTCTAAACAACCAATGTTCCTTAAATTATAGGACGATAGATTTTAGTTGAATTTTAGTTTAGTTTTTTTTATATATCATGCTGAGGGAGTTGAGAATTGAAGCAATTATCTAATAGATAGTAAGCTATTCTCTTCTGATGTTTTTTCAGAAAATGAATAGCTGTTGGTGATGTTTTAACTTGGAATTTCTTGCATGGAGTAACAGCTTTAATAATTAGCCCAGGGTTCTATATGGTTTATAAGTCCTCCTCCAATGCATAATTTATGGAATAGAATCTTGGTATAATAGTGAATAATCAATCCTTATTGATTATTAAAGGAAAGAGTAATGGAAAGAATAGAAGCGTAAATTTTCTAAGAACAATCTCATTATGCTTTAAGCAATTTGAATATTTATTTGGATGATTTAAAATGGAGTTTGGATTCAATTTAAATATTATTTTGATCTAAGAATATTTTGATATACTATAAGACCATATAGAATTTAGAAACAGGATTATCTGCTCCCATATGTGCCAGTTTATTCCTTAAGAGCTTCAGTGAAAGCTCTTTTTCAGATATTTACACCACGTAAATTCCAGCAGATGTTTATAGGGTACAAACTCTACTCAGAGTCAATTCTCTTTTTATTGCAAAGGAGAATAATCAGTTTTCTAAGTTGGCATAATTCTAGTATCAAGAAAACACCTTTTAATTTTTAAGCTATGTGTATGAACTTTTATCAACCTGTGTATTTCAGATGTTATTGATTTGCAGATCTGAGAAAATATTGCTATTGTTAACACAGATATCTTCAAATGAGCAGATGAGAAGATTTTTTTCTTTTAGGTAGAACAGAAATGTTAAATAAATGAAGTTTGGAACTCCTTTAATAGTGTATTAATTAATTATAAATTGCAAGTCAAGCTCATCAGAAAAAATATATATGAAGCTATTTTTTTTCCCTCCCTTTTTGAACTAGTTTTGGTAGTTTGTTCGAGTTTTCTATCATGAATAATTCCTAGTAAAATATATATTGGCTAAAATGAATAGAACATCATCAAAATAGTACATTATCAAAATAAGCAGAAAAAAATGAGTTGGTTAATAGAAAAAAAATGGTAGGATGGGTTAATAATCTAATATCTAAAATATAAAAAGGAAAACCAAGGGTTGCCATGTATTCTCTTTAACCTAGTTATAAAATCAAGTATTTAATAAAACAGTAATTAAAATAAATAGTGCTAAACATTAATCTCTGTAAGGTGTTTCCATTGAATACTTAGGTACTTTGGCTCTTTGCCAGTTTTAAATAAGCTCTGATCTAACTGTATCACATCACCCACTCTGTACATGGAATATTCCCCTTCATAATACCTTAGATATCCATTAAGTCTAGGGTTTTAATTTTGTGGAAAACTTCCAATTCAACTCCATTAGAGTTTTTTTTTTTAGTTCAATTAGCAATATGGGCTTTTAACAAATGTCATAAATAGCCATAGTTAATGGAAAGATTATCCAAATTACAACCAGACTAAAATAGAAAATACAGCTCATGTATTCATGTCTTGATCTTCAGAATCCATTTAAAAATTACAACTAAATGAAAATATGACTGAGTCAAGGTCTTCATTTTTGTTTTTGTTTTTAATTGTAGTGTGATTTCAGAGAATATGGATGAGTTCATGAATAATTTTATTTTTATATTTTGTCCTCTCAACAACTGTATAGGACAGGAAGGTTTATAAATAATATAAAGTATATATAAGTTTTAGGTTACAAATCTGTATGGATGGTTATTATTTATGGTTTATAAATAATATAAAGTATATATAAGTTTTAGGTTACAAATCTGTTTTTCTGAGTGTGCTCATAATAGAGTCCTAACAAGCTGCAGTGATGGAGAATTTCTTCTTTCAACTTTCTAATTCTGAAATGTCTACTTCCTTTCTACTCTTAAATTTTCTATGTATTAGAATCTCTCCCACATCTGAGCTGCAGTGATACAAAAGGACTTTGCTAATCCAAAATGTGCTTGTTATCCCTGAATGAGTCCCCAGGCATAGCTTTTCCATGACTCAATAACAAACTGAAGCTAGAATTCTTCTTTCTAGCAAAAAAAACCCTTCCAGTCTGCTTTAGTTAGGAAAGATGAATAAATGAAGACTCTTGCTGTCAGTGTCACATTTTCCTTTCCACATGCATTCTCTCCAATTTCTGTATTAATTTACTATTTTAAAAAATATCAATAACATTTTCATTTAATTGAGCATTCAGTTCAGGTTTTGGCTAGAATGGTTGAATCTTTGTTGTATAACTACCATAAATAGAAAATAATTCAGAGAGATTGGGCACAATTTTAAGGAGAGCATGCAATTTTTTATTACACTTTTAGCCTTTAATGTATTTTGTCTCAAAATTCATTATGTATATTTAAGCATTTGAATCCAAACAAGAGTAGCCTATTGAAAGATTTGGGAAGTATGAACATCAATAGCTAAACAGATTTATGCCTGCACATCAATTCAAAAATGCAAATCACTACATGCATTGTCATACATTTATTAGGTTTTCCAGAATATACAATTAGTTGTGGCATGCATAAGAACATAAAGTAATAAGAAGGTAAGCTGGGAATCAGGGATTCTTCACTTTTATGTAGGTTCATCATTGTTATCCAACTAAATTTCTGATAGCCCATGAAATGTCTCCAGAATTATTTGCATTTATTGTTAATTGCACTAAATAAATATATTTTCTGTAGCAATTGTTTGAATGAGGATTATGCATTTCTTCTATATTTGGCATCATCAGATGAAATAATTTGACATGTGTTCTGTGAATATCTTGTCTTTATTACATTTCCCCCCATTAGCTTATATTTGCTGACTCAAATAGAAGGCTGGCTTTAGTAGCACAGCATGTCTTAATGGTTCTGTTATAAGAAAGAAGGCATTATTTCTGATATGAAACATGCACTGAAGAAACACAAAGGAATCTAAGATACTTCTTAGCATACTCGATCTAGATAATTGTGAATTTTTTGAAGATTTTATAAAATGAAATGCAGACTATGTGAAATGGCCTTTAGTTGATTTTCATTTGGAAGTTTAGTATTTCCAGCAATATTGGATAAAATAAATTGATTTATTTTTATTGATTTATTTATTTGATTTGTCAATCACTTACAAGATAATAGGTATAAGTATATACATAGTTATGCATACATGAAATGGGTACATATAAGAAAAATAAAAGAAACAATAGGACAGGGACGGTAGGCATGTTGGTGCGCTTATGCACGCCTCCTACAGACCTCTAAGGAAAGGGGTGAGGTCAATAGTAGACAGTCTAAGGTTAAAGGTTTGGGGAATAAACCACAGAGTCAGGTAGAGTATTCCAGACAATAACCACTCTGTTGCTGAAATTGTATTTCCTGCAATCAAGTTTGGTGCGGTTAACCTTGAGTTTGTATTTATTGTGTGCTCTTGTGTTGTTATGGTTGAAGCTGAAGTATTCACTGATAGGTAAGTCATTGCAATGTATGATTTTATATACCATACTTAGATCAGACTGAAGACAGTGTAATTCAAGGTTTTCTAGGTCTAGAATTTCAAGTCTGAGGCATAAGGTATTCTACAACGAGTAGAGGAGTGGAGAACTCTTCTTGTGAAATATTTCTAGACTTTCTCAACTATGCTAATATCAGATACGTAATGTGGGTTCCAGACTGATGAACTGTATTTGAGTATTGGTCTAGCAAATGTTTTGTATGCTCTAGTTAGTAATGTGATATTACCAGAGAAAAAGCTACGTAGAATTAGGTTAACAACTCTTAATGCCTTTTTGGCTATGTAGTTACAGTGGGCTCTAGCACTTAGATCATTAGAGATGAGTATTCCAAGGTCCTTTACAGAGCTTGGATCATCAGTAAGGTTTTGACTATTCAGCCTGTATTTTATTTTCTGATTTTTTTTTGCCAAAATGTAAGACAGAGCATTTATTTATTGAGATTTGAAGTTGCCATTTGTTTGACCATTCTGATACATAGTCAAGATCTTTTTGAAGGGTAGCAGTATTGTCTGTGAATATCTTCAGAGATATTCAGAGAATATCTTCCTTCTTTTTCAAAATAAGGGGTATTGCATGTGTGTTAAAAATAATAATTAAATCTGTGCTGTGCAATTAAGTATCACAGATAATTGGCGTGAAAATGAAATGCTAAGCAGAAGTCCTAAATACATCTGCTAAGTCTGAGAAAGCAATCAGCAAGAATTTACTCTTCCCGTGATAGTCGTTTTCAGACACCACTGGCTCTTTGGCTTTGAAACAAAGATGAGCACCTGCCCCTAGAATCAGGAACAACTAGCATGTATGTGTGAGGGGAATCTTTACCTTAAAGCTATGTGCATAATTTACATTATAAATCCTACATATTGAACAGGTTTAAGCACATGTAAGAGAAGTCTGTTCAGGAAAGGAACAGGGATACATTGAATTGGAAAGCTAGAAAATGTCATCTAATGAGGTGAACATCAATATTTTATGTTATGATAAAATTTGTTGTCCCAGATGTCATCAAATTTGTCTTCTGGAAATAGATGCATTTACAAAATGGATAGCTTATTTTATAAATAAGGTTTAGGCAGATCAAATCACAAGCTGTATACAATTTCCTAAGTTCAATGTTTCTGACATAGAAGTATAATATAGTATACAAAAGAACTTATGGAATACATTTTAACTACTTCTATTTAACTGGAACTGCATTATTTATACATGTGTGAATATATGCATGCATGCATAGGTATGTATGCATTTGTTTTGACACTATGGTTAGATTGATTCACTGACTCTCATTCTAGACAGTTTGAGTGAAATTCTCTATCACTGCTAAAAATAGGAGTGCTTGAATCATAACGTGGTTTGGATATGATAGAAGGTAAGTTCATTAGTTTCTATTTTTTTCTTTATTTATTTATCAAATTTATATAGTTGTCATCTCACCTAAGGCTACTCTGGATAGCACAATACCATAAGTCAAAAACAGAAACACAAATATAAAAACCATAATAACAAATATTGTTAAAATCCAAAATTGTCAGGCAGAATTTCTTTCTCTTCCATAAGACATTTTAAGCATTATATATAGAGACAGACTCTCTTAAAATTAACTTTTTGATCCAATATGTCCAATGATAAAAAAAAATGTTTATTCTGATTTAAGTGTTCTTCTCCTTTAATTGTAACTTTTCATTCAACTGGTTCCATCTACTGTCCATATTCCCATATCCCATCCTATCACTTAAAAAAAAGAGTTCAAAATAAAGTTTCTTATAATTAATTCCAACAAAATTGTTTCAAACCCTTAATCCATTTGTAACTTTCTAAAATTGAAGTTCTAATCACCCCTTTGCCATTTATCCCATATACACAGATTTTAAGTCCTTAATCTTATATTTAAAGCTTCTTTAAATATTGATGTTTTCAGGCTTGTCAATCCAAAGGATAAAGAATAAATTAAGAATAAAAAATACCCTTCATAAAGAAAATTCTCCAATTCTGTGGGACCTCCAAGCCTGGTCACATAAACAGGTCTTGAAGGCCTTTCGGAATATAAAAAGGGATGGGACCAATATAATTCTAGCAAGGATGTTCCATAATAGAAGCCATGTCTCCTAGGACTCATGAAATGTAGATCCCTTGTCTGTGCTATATGCAGCATACCTTCTTTGCAAGATCTAATGTGATGGGCTGATATATATGGAGAAAGGTTGTCACTCAGAAAGAACAGTCCTATGCCATCTTGTTAAAGTTCATCTTGTTATAGAAAGATGAAATTTTGAAATAATTAAAGCACTTCAATTGCTTTGTGTAATTAAATCATTTTTAATTAAAATTAGAGTTTAAGTAATTGAATAGTCATTATTGCTGAAAATGTATTTTTAGGGTCATTCAGAAGAAAAATAGAAATTAACCTTATATAGAGATGTCATAAAAATACCACATTTTGGATATCTCTACTAAAACTTTCAATGAAGATTATGGATCAGGGATTCTAGACATATTTCAGTCATAACTGCCAACTGTCTTTTACAAAGGGATGTATAATGTTTAGTTTTAAATAACATTCACTATATTTTAGCTTACCCTTGTATTGTTCATATTATTTGTAAACTGTTTTAAGAGTATAATTATTGATGATGATGATGATGATGATGATGATTGCATCTGTTGCAAAGCAAATGGGTTCTCACCTCAGATTTGTCATCTTTACATTTCATTCTGATGTATTCATATAATGATGATATCTACATTAAATAAAGCCTTGAAAAAATTATATTTATTTACTTACTTACTTTATTTATTTATTTTAGAAAATTTATATATTAGCCTTCTTGCTCACAGCAACTACAAGTGGCTTACTAGAATAAGAAACACAGTATAGAAGAAAAATAAAAAACAATAACCACCACCCTCCCTAGCACCAACATATATTCAAATAAGCCATTTGCTGGACTCCATTCCACTATGGATGCCCCAGATCCGATGGTAAAACTAAGGGCTTTACAAAAGAGTGTCGAAGTGGAGGCCAATCTAATTTTGAAAGGCTGATATTCCCAAGGTAGGGAGACACCACAGAGAAAGCCCTTCTACTGGGTACTGCCAGATGTACCTCTTTAGGAGTTGCAGTTTAATATATACAGCAAATATTCAATGTATTATAGTTTCTTCCAAACTAGATTCATATAGGAAAAAGTAGAAAGATTTTAAAAATGGAGTTCTTGGTACTTTCTGAGCTTGGTTGCTTATAGATATTTCATTACATGACTAGGTAACATCATTAGGACTAGTGAATATAGCCTATTCATAGCTATTTTATGCCTATTTGTATGCAATATATGAGAATGTAGTTTTCTCCTTGGTAAAACAATGTATTGTTTTCTATTGTTAATCCCTACTTATTTGGGTATGAACTACTGAAGCAAATATGTTCTGGTCTTTTTGTTTCCTTCTTAGCTTTTTATTGTCTCTTTGGAATAGTTTGTAAATGTGGTTTATCTCTATGTCCATTGATTTCTTCAATCCTCAGTTACATATATTCTCTGTATTGGATAATTTTATCATTTTATTTCAAAGTATAAACTCATAACACAAAATAGAATTCAAGGTTGAAATGATTGCGGTGGGTGGGAATGAGACGCTAAACTATTGTAGATTTTACATGTTTTTTTCCCTAATAACTGTAGGAACACCTGTGTAGCAATAAAATAATAATGATTTCAAAATAAAAAAAATGAAAATATCCACAGCTGCATATATTGAGGGGCAATGGGGAGGAATAACTACCTTCCTTTTAAAGCAAACATAATCCAAAACTGATTTTCCTAATTGAGATAAAAGTTATAAGTGCACTGCAATGAAACACAGAATAACAAAGAGGAAGTAGAATCTGCCCAAAGAAAGATATATTGTTTCATTCCAATAGTTTTGCAATGTATCTAATATATTATGAATTTGTATTTGAAAAATTAATGGATATGCAAAATCCATGCTTCTTGAAATATGCATATTTAAAATCTATAATTGTCTGACAGTGGCTTTTTTCAGATCCCCATGCTTGCCACTTTAAAAAGATATTAAAGAAATACTATATTATCACATAGAAAATAATCCTGTAAAAGATTACTTTCATGAAACTGCTTCTTAAGAAATTGATAATTATAAAACAACTGAGAATTTTTAAATATAAATATGGAAGCATATTTCCTCTTCTGCCATCTTTTTGATCTTTTCTTCTTGGTACCCACTCTGCATCCATGCAATTTAAAATGGCTCACACGTGTCAGTCTTCTGCTTCTCTCACTTGTGTGTCTCTGTGTGGTGTCCTTTGTATGTCCCTTGAGTTGCTATTATGGAAAAGATCCCACACTGCATATTTCAGCTCTTCCACATTAGTAGGCAAGGATAAAGCAAAGTCACTGGATTAAGATTATGCCAGGACCTACCAATGTCTAACATTTATATAATCAGCTTGCTTAAATAGGGATAAAAGTAGTAATTACCTAGCAACTTTGGTAAGTACAAGAAACAGATTTGAAAGCCAAGGAAGGTTCATAGAGATAACAGATTGTAAGGCAGTAGAGGTATCCCAACAGGCCTGTGAATGCAGCCAGTGGTTAATCTTGTTACAATGACAGATTTTATCTCAATTGTTTGTTCAAAGGATTTTCTGAAGCAAGCAGACAGAAGGGAATTGGGACAGTTCCACAGAGCTACAACCTCTCTCTTTCATTTGCATAAGTCAGTATGCAGTAACACACACACACACACATACAGAGAGAGGGAGGGAGGGAGGGAGGGAGAGAGAGACTTAACACTTTCAAAGAAATGTTTGATCACTTCTGAATTGTTCCTCTTGTCATTTAATGTTGTGATGACTTCTGAATGATTAGTTGTATAATATATCTATAACAAACATGCCGTCAGTAATTCATTGGAGTAATTAGAAGGAAGATAGCCTAAATATGTTTTTTTTTTCTTTTAATTCTTAAGAATTGCAGGACTGAAACAAGGAATGTGTATAATTTATATAACTTTTTCTCCTTCAAGAGATAACTCAGTGTCTTAGATCAGGACAGCAAATACTTTTTAAATAAATGAATAAATATATGTACCAATATGCACTTTGCCTATTATATCATATTTTAACCATCATTCAGGGTCTACACTTGAAATCTATAACTAAACTGAGTGTGTTATTAAAAGCAAAAAAAGTGACTGTGTCTTTCTATGTGTAAAGGGAGGAGAATAATGTTTATGTGATAGTTTTGGGAGAAGAAAAATTCATTTCAAACTGTAGCTGATGATATACAGGTAGTCCTTTAATTACTACCACAGTTATGTACAGAATTTCCATTGTTAAGTAAGACAGTTGTTAAGTGAAGTGTTCTTGATTTTATGACTTTTTTGTTATAAAATCTTTTTTGTTAAGCAAATCATTCTATAAATCTGTATTTCTTTATTGATTTTGCTGGCTGGAAAGACCATAAATGTTGATCATATGAACCCATGCAATTGTCATAAATACATATCAGTTGCCAACCACCCAAATTTTGATCACATGAACATGGAGATGTTGTAATAGTTGCAAGTATGAGAACCAGTCATAAACGATCTTTTTCACTGCTATATTGTAACTCTGAACAATTATTAAACAAATGGTCAAAAGTCCAGGACTACTTGCATATCTGCATATATAATATAATGTCTAAGCATTAGGATGAATGTATACACTGAGCAGAGGTGGTATCCAGCAGGTTCTGAGCAGTTCTGGTGTACCAGTAGCAGAAAGTTTGAGTACTTTGGAGAACTGGCAAATACCACCTCTGACTGGAGATTTTACAGTATCCTTTCCCTGCCATAGCCACCAAGCCATGCCCACAGAACCGGTAGTAAAAAATATTTGAATCCCACCACTGACACTAAGCTTGTCTGCTACATCCAGTATATCCTGTTTCGTTGGAAAAAAATTTCAAGAAAACAGTAATTTTATTCAGTCAGACAAAGAAATATTTCTGATATATCACGCCTACTAATGGAGAATCCAACCTCATCTGTCCTCCATTATTTGCAAAAAACTACACAACTTTGATTTTACTTTAACACATATTAATAAAATTCTCCACACCCCAAACAGTATATAATAGAAACATATTGTAACAAATGAACATATTTTACCATATTTCTTCCAAGAAAATTAAAGGTATGAAGGTAAGAGGAAATTCTTCATTTTGCTTCTCTCTACTAAAGGAAAGTTAGATATTACCTGGCTGGAGATGGAATAAGCTGACTGACCTGGCCAAGATTTGCTTCAGGGAACTACATAAAAATCACTGCAATCCATATAAGCTGTTAAAGGATGAATAATAGCCATCTTGCTTCCAGTATAGTTCCTGAACTACTAGTACCTATTCATTATTCTATAAAGCTCTATTAGATATATGAAATATGAAGAAGAACATATGGCTAAATTCAATACACAATGAATTAGATGTTTTAAAAATCAATAAAAGAATAGGAAACTAGCTTAGTCTTTTTGTCTCTAATCATTGTGTAAGGAGTGGTGAGGAATAATGAATTGAACAAAATCAAATAAATATCCATTTAAAATTAAATATCAAATATTTTTGTCAAGCTTCTTATTTGTCAAATAATCTGTATCGGAGCTATTGATACAGTGAGGAATGAAAGTGAGGAAACTTTTAATTTTTACTTTGAAGAAAAATGAAGAGTATTTTATTTAAGATTTGACAAGTATTATAACTAAATATGCTTTTTTAAATGTTTCCATTTTTTTGCCTAATGATCTACAATATTTTTTAGAATTATAAATCCTTCGTAACAGAGAAAAAATGTAATTTACAATAGCCCCAAACCAACAAAATATAGTTTTGATGGGTTTCTTTAAGGGCTCATTTGAAAATGCTACCTCCATCACTTTAAATATTTCAAAATATTTAATTAAAATACTGTCTTTGCAGCTAAAAATCTTTGAGGCATAGCATAATAATAAATCATATCAATAAAATAAGTTGCACTTTAGTAATGGAAATACTTTTACCTACAAAATGAGTATATGTTGTTCATTGATAGATGTCACAAGTACCCAAAGGACATTTTAAATGCTGACTGCAGCATAGTGGGAGTTTTTTGGTGATTATATTTTTGGAAGAATAGGGCCTTGTTAATGACCATACCAAGGTAGACAATGTGAAAAATCTCATAGCTGGATACGGATCTCATGTAGACTAGATTGGGTATCAAGAATAAAAGATCCATATACTTAATTCAACAGT
Source organism: Bungarus multicinctus (assembly GCA_023653725.1). Classification (NCBI taxonomy): domain Eukaryota; kingdom Metazoa; phylum Chordata; class Lepidosauria; order Squamata; family Elapidae; genus Bungarus; species Bungarus multicinctus. The sequence continues at coordinate 37,519,914 of CM042844.1, forward strand.
GGTACTGATCAAGGCAGCAAATAGGAAAATTGGGCTGTAATGCTAATTCCTCTAGAGACAGAGCTTCTCATTACCACTGTTATCATCTCTGTGCACTTAGTTCACCCACATCTTGGGCTACAAACCATTAATTAAAACAACAGGTGGCACATTGAGCGCGAGAAAGCAGGCTATAATAGTTTCACAGAAAATGTTTTATTCAAAAGCTGCTGATCATGCAAGTCTAGGCATATTTTGGACTGTGTACATGCAGCCATTTCTAGGAAACACTTCATATCAGTTGTAGCTATATAGGGGGATGGATTCAAAAATCTTTATTAGACTTAAAGTTTATAAGAGATCCCACTATGGATTAGGGTGAGGGAGGAGCAGATTATGCCAACATATATGTTTATTAAAAGTCTCACCCTTTTATGTCCATGTACAGAGTGAATTAGAAGCCCTCTCTTACTGCAACAAACTAAAGTTCATGAACTTCTTCTTCCTCCCCCACTTATCCTACTTTGTTAACTTTTTTACATATAGGATGTGATGGGGAGAAATGGGAAGGGTGAGGAATAGTAATGAGTCACATAGTAATATGCACTGGCTATTCCAGTTAATGTCCTTATATTATCTTGGTAATAGGTAACAGAAAGGAGGTTTCAGTACTAGGATTTAGGAAAGATACTGAGTTTCAAATAAATCTCTTTAGAACTGTGGGCTGGGCTGGAATACCAAATAAATTGAGCTTCAACATTGATTTGTTCTAGCACTGAATTTGTGATCTAGCAAATTGTTTATTAACTGCTTCAATCACAGATGGATTTAAGCTTAAAAAGAAAAATAAGCAATGCAGGAACAATAAAATAGAATATAATAAATTCATAAAAACAATTATAATAAAATAGAATATATGTACCATAATAATATAAGGGACACGTTGGCTCAGTAGCTAAGACGTTGAGCTTTCGATCAGAAAGGTCAGTAGTTCGGTGGTTCGAATCTATAGCACTGTATAACAGAGTGAGCTCCCATTACTTGTCCCAGACTCTGCCAACCTAGCAGTTTGAAGCATATAAAATGCAAGTAGCAAAATAGGGACCACTTTGGTGGGAAGGTAATAGCGTTCCATGAGCCTTTGGCATTTAGTCATGCCGGCCACATGACCACTGGAGATGTCTTCAGACACTGATGGCTTTTCGGCTTTGTAACTGAGATGAGCAATGCCCCCTAGAGCCAGAAATGACTAGCACGTATGTGCAAGGGGAGCCTTTACCTTTGCTTTCCATAATAATAATCATATCTCTCATACCAACAATATCACAAGACCCTCTCATCATATATCTCATAGGTTGGGATTATCAGCAGATATTCTCTGTTTATTAGAACTAGACAAGCATCATGATTTGTGCAACTGAAATATTTGAGACTTTTGAAAACATAGGAATGGAAATAAAGACATAAATGTTCAATGAGAGAATGGTGAATTTAAAAATAAATTTTCATAACTTAAGTCAGGATTTCCCAAACTATGAGGTATAGTTCACTTGGGGAGTTGAAGATAGAGCTCAGGGAGGTATTAAGAACCTTAATAACCTTTTATTTACATTGTTACAATATATCTGCTTTTCCCAATGTTTTATTGTTTTCTTTTTATCATTCATTTGCGTTCATTTTTGGTATTTGGATTTTTAGGGGAAGAGTTTACATTAAGTTCTACTAATGGGAAATGTGAAGGCAAAACATTTACGAATCCCAGGTCTTAGTTCATTAAGGTTTTTTTGCTTAGATTTTCATTTAACTACTTACTGTTGTTATAACAAGAAAGAATATTCATCTTGATTGTACCTTCTCTTCAAAGTAGTGCTATTATAATTAATAGTGGTTGGAAAATCTAGGTAGCATAGAAAATAGTCTCTGAGAAGTGGTAGCTTAATGATTAGAATGTAATATTGCAGGCTAACTCTGCATTCTACTACCAGGAGTTTGATTCTGACCGGCTCAAGGTTGATTCAACCTTCCATCCTTCTGAGGTTAGTAAAATGAAGAGACAGACTGTTGGGACCAATATGATGACTCTGTAAACCACTTAGAAAAGGCTGTAAAGCACTATGAAGTGGCATATAAGTCTAAGTGCTATTGCTATTGAAAGAGTCAAAGCAAGAGTAAAATGTAAATGCAATGCTTTGCAACAGCTGTTTTGTTTTTTACTAGCATTGTTTATATCTTGTAGGCCATGAAAATTCATGTATCCTGATCCAAGTGATACAACACAACACACTTCCTTGTGATTTTTTTTCTTTTATTAGAAAAACTAATTTTGTTTGCAGGTGTGAAAGTAATTTAAACAGGATGTAATTACAACAGCTAAAACTTGTATGCCTGTCTCTCCTCCTTCTCAGAAGCCTTTTTTAAAGTCTTCAGCTCTCTCCTTTCTCTTGCCTGTACTGAAGCAGTTCCTTATCCTTCATTTTTCACAAGGGAAATTATTATCCATGAGAAAATATGCTATCTTTGCTCTCCATTTCTACTATCAGCTAAAAAAGAAGAATATGTCTGCAAGATCACATATTGGAGTGACAGGTAGCTTTGTCCTATAGCATGCTATCACAGTTTACATGCAAATAAATTTGTTTGGCAGCCTGCTACATGCTCAACTAATTTAATACAATTTCTAATTTATTGGGACTGTACATGTGACCATTCCAAGTTAGAAGACACAGTATTGATGCACTGAAACAGAATGGTAGCTATCAATCACACACAAAAAACCATTACTAATGAACCAGATTGAACAAATGTAGAGGAAAAAACTAGCCCATTTTGTTGTAAATATGAAAATAGATGAACACTTAGTCCAACTGTAAATGAATGTATAATTCAAACATTTAACATGCAATCTATACTTCAGTTGGAAATCTCTTTATACCTGTGTTTTTCCTGGTTTTGCTTTTTCTTATTTTTGAAATTGAATTGTGTTATTATAGGAGATGAGGAAGAAGATTCTCTATTCTGAAGAGCATTGACACCATGACAAACATAAGTTACAAATCTGAAGATGTAGAACTTAGGTTTAAAATGCAATTTGCCTATTTCAAGTGACCAATTTATTGCAGATCTAAAATTAACATATGGCTATACTTGCTGTTTAAGAAGAAAGGAACATTTACAAAGTGATGAGACTGCTTACTGTCATGCTGATAAGGAATCTATCAACCTGCTGTGTTTCAGAAGCACCAATTAAATTATTTTTTAACATGAAACACATTTATTATATGAGTTCCTTCCCAATTACCTGTATCATCTACTCAGAATTATAAAGCTATCTTCAGAAAATCTGCATACACTTGGAGCACTGCAGGATCTTTCAACATCTATGTTGAATATTTAATGAGAAAAGCAGTGATGTTTCTTCTAGAACACTAAATGTATCCACTGGGATCCCTGTAAATGTGGCTAAGACCTGATCCTCAAACTGAATGAAATGAAATTATGAAGAGCACATTTTTATCTCAATGTATGAAATTAATATTTGTCTTTTAAAGAATGTGTGTGTGTGTGTGTGTGTGTGACAGAGAGAGAGAGAGAGAGAAAGAGAGAGAGAGAGAGAAAGAGAGAGAGAGAGAGAGATTTACTATTATAAAGCTCTTCTACCATTCTTTTCAAGTTCTGTGAAGTGTTGGATTCTCAATATTTTCTGAACTTAGTTCTCTTGTTGCAGATGTTTCATCATCAGAGCTCCCAGAAGATCACAGAGAAATGAACTTTGTTGGGTATTTGGTGAAATAAAACCCACTTAAGAAGCAACAAGCATATCCTCCCTTATCATATACCTATACAACCCTAACTACCAGATAAGCAGAAACCAGTGTCTAATCGTCACAGTAAGCACTAGATAATAGCATGTCAATTAAAGGAGAAACAATAACACATCTTGTTCACTCACATAAGACTAGTAGAATAAGGTACTATAAATAACCAAGAAACCTTACTTCCCCACTGATGTTACTTAGCATGTAATGAAATATCTGCAAGAACAAAAACAAGTCCAGAGAACACTAAGAATCCCACAATTTAATGCTGAATTACATACATTCTCCAATATGATAACTGTATTGGCTGTATAAATTCATTGACATAGCAAACTGCAGGAAAAATGGAAGAAGCAACAGTCAGAGAAAAGAAGTAGATGACTGGTTGACCATCATTTTCTTCATATTCCTTTTACTCAATACTGTTCCCTCTTGACTGATTAAATAAACCAGGATAGGACAGAATCTATGATTAGGAGAGGGAACCAATATCTATTTGTAGGATAGTTATTTTTTCTTGTACTAGGAAGAAATAATAAGAAAACATTTCTGAACCTGGGATATCTACTTACAGTTTTAAGCATTTTATTATGGGAAAAATGATAGTTGCTCTCTGAGCATATGAATTATCTTGATTACAAGGATCCATTTTAATTGGGAACTACTTTGTTAATTTGGTGAATAACTTATATTACAAATTAGGTAAAGGATATGTGGTCCTGTTAATTCACTTGATATGCTTTTGATATGTCTTTAGGGATTGTTCTCTATGGTTCACCATTTTAAGTTAATCCAATTCTTCCTATTCAGCATGATCAGAAAGAAGGGTTTGGAGCATATTTTTTGACACCCGAGTGGTTGAATCTAATTACAATGGTTCGGTAATTCCATATTATTTTTCTCTCACATGCTCTTCATCATACACACAAGGAAAAGTCTTCCATATTGGTGTAAGGTACCAAAAGCTTATTCTGAAGCTGATGAGGTCCCTGACTTTCTTGTACGTTACTACAAGGAAGAAATCTCTTCTCTTAAATGTTGTATTGGTCAATAATGAGATTGGTAACAGAATCTGAATCCCTTCAGATACTGAATAGGATAAAGGAACTGAAGTTCTGTTTGTTGTGAAAGAACTAGCACTTCCATGAAAGAGGAGATTCATAGTCTGAGAATATTCCTTGATCTTCTGCTGTTGCTGGATTTACAGGTGGCAGCTGCAAATTGTGCTTGGTTAATGCCAAAACCAACTCTTGTGTTTATCAGTTGCTGTCAGATCTACTGCTGTTAATGCCAAAAGATTGTCTAACACATAAGGACATGATCTGAGTTCACCTGAATAATTAAAAAATATTTTTTTAACTACAAAGTAAAAACAACACACAATTTAAGTTAAAAATAAGAAAAATCAAGAAAATAGAAGAGTAAGAAATAAATATAAAAGAAAGAGAAAATAATGAAAAAGAGGTGTAGAAAGTTAGCATCCACCCCTCTCCTAGAAAAATTGAAATAGCCTAGGAAATATTAAAAAGACAGAATATTTCTTCTAAAAAGAATAGTCATTCAAGAAGCAGAAACTCACCTCAGAAGCAGAATCTCACCCCCACCTTTGTTAATGGGTAGGCCATTAAGGCCTGGGCCAGAATACTTTACATAAGAAGGAACTCCAGGGTGATGGGATTAAGGATGGCCCTCAGGAAATGATAGGATTACCCATCTCACCACATGGTCTGGGAAGATTGCATTAGCCAGCATTCAGGTAAAGCCATGTGGTCCAGACCAAGCCTACAAAGTTAAGACCCCGGCCCCTGGGAGTCTGACAACCAATTAGAATAGAAGCTCCAATTCAAATCCCAACAGAGGGTATAAAACCCAGGCACTCTCAGCACCTTTTTTTCCTTTTTCCCTTTTTCCCTTCTCTTCTCACCTTGAAGCATGTGATCATTCTTCTCTGGAGCTCCAGGCCATGTGGCCCTGTAACCATTAAACCTTCCAAGCAGCCTCCATGTTTCCAGTGTCTTTTTCCCCACTTGGAACTGAACCCAGAAGGATATTTCTTTCAACAGAGGCTTCTGAATTTTTTAAAAGCAGTTGTAAATACATTTATGTTTTACCCTAACCTTAAGGTTACATCAGTTTCCTTCTTTCCATCATTTACCCTTTCTAACCATGAAATCCATACATCTTCAGTTTATATTTTTTCAGCAAAATATATAACCCCTTTTCCCTACAGCAACAAAAACACTGTGAGATGTTTTGGGCTGAGAAAGAGTGTCCTAAAGTCACTGAATCAGCTTTCATGTCTAAGGTTGGACTAGACAGAACTTCCAGGCTCCAGGTTTCTAGCCTGGTTCCTTAACCACTAAGCTAAACTGCAAGATATTGCAATAATATATTCTTATTAGCTAATATTCAAGAAGTGCAAACTTTAAAACTCTTTTTGAGTAAGCTGGCAATGAAACAATAATATGTGAAGACAAAAACATGGTAATGAATTGATAGAATAATTTCAGTAAGTTATTTCCATTTTTAGCATAAAGTAGGGAACAGACCACATAAATGAAAACTATCAATTGTAAGAGTTGAAAAATAAATTTATTATAGTCAGGATAAAGCTAAAAATAGTATTATTATTATTATTATTATTATTATTATTCAGATATGATTCTTAAATATTACTTTCCAATTCAAGAACTATATCAACATACTGATATAGTTGATATAGGTATAGCAGTGAAAACCCTATTTTTTAAACAGGCCGGCCTGGCCCAGTAACTGTGTTTGTGGTTTTAACTATTTTTAATTGGGGTTTTATTAGCTTTTAATTTTTAATTGAATTTTGAATAGACTGCCGGATCAAATTATTTAATCTATTTTTAATCGTATTTATTGTATATTTATTGTATGTTTTTAGTAGGCTGTACACCGGCCCGAGTCCCTTTTTGGGAGAGGGAGCGGTATAAAAGTTTGATTAAATAAATAAATAAATAAATACTGAATGTGAAGAGTGTATTGCATTTTGTGAAACCAGGCCAATCCAGAAGTTTGAAACTGTCAGCCAGTTACAGCAATTGACATTACTTACTATTATTCCATTTGGAATACCCAGCATGGTTATTTATTATGTTAGATCTTAGTCTGAGATATGAAATTTGGGGTATCATTAGATAAGATGCCAAACACTGCCATCCAATGTTGTGCAATCTGCAACCAAGCAGATATTATGAACTGGTTATGATATGATACATTGCAGATGTAAAGTATGACCTTTTCTCTAGAAAATATGCATCATTAAATTTTATATAATTCTATACCTAGAATTATAGTATAGAATTCCTGTTATGCATGAACTGATCAGAAAATAATATCAACTAAACATAGAAGAGTTAACAACACTTTTTATCATCATAAGTAGTGTCTTTTTAAAAGATTCCTCTTCTCTTTTAATTTGCCATTATTATTGCATTTTAGAAGAAAATTACTGGATCAGATCAGTTTAGTTCCTTTGCAGAGAAAATGTGGAACTCCCTGGGAAGAAAATTAATTAAAAAACAGGAGGGTGATATTAAAAATAATTTTTGAAATACTTTTGAAAAGCACTGTTCTACTAATCCCATGTAGACCAATTGTTCCATTGGTAAATAGTCCTATTAATTTAGAATAAATTAAACATATGCAACAAGTTTTTAATTATGTAAGTAGACCAAATTGCATTGATCTTAGCATATCTGGAGGACTGTAGAGAAAAAAAGCCAGAAGCAAACATTTATCAATTGTTGTGGTTGAAGAGCTGGAAAGTGGATGGGGCCATGACATATATGAATGGGCTTTTTTGATAAGAATTTGGGGGAGATTCTTCGGTATCATAATCTCAGATTTCTTTAGCTCATTCCCTATTTTTCAGGCACTATTATTATTTACAGCTTTTTTTAAAAAAAATCAAATAATATGATCACCCATTTCAACCTCGTTTCTCTGGGTGGCAAACAGCAATTAAAAACATAAACAATGGCAGTTCAATAAATATATAATCAGCAGCCAAATTATTTTATATATAAAATTTATTTATTTATTTTATTTATTTATTTTGTCAAGCAATTATAAGATAACAGGTTAGGAAAGGGGTGAGGTCAATAGTAGACAGTCTAAGGTTAAAGTTTTTGGGGTTTGGGGAAGAAACCACAGAATCAGGTGGAGTATTCCAGACATTGACCACTTTGTTGCTGAAGTCGTATTTCCTACAATCAAGTTTGGTGTGGTTTACCTTCAGTTTGTTTGCTTTTGTATTGTTATGGTTGAGGCTGAAGTATTCATTGACAGGTAGAGATTGCAATGTATAATTTTATATAGTATACTTAGATCATACCAAAGGTGCCGTAGTACTGGATTTTCTAGGTCTGGAATTTAAAGTCTGGTGGCATAAGGTATTCTGCAATGAGTAGAGGAGTGGAGAACTCTTCTTGTGAAATATTTCTCGACTTTCTCAATTGTGTTAATATCAGATATGTAATGCGGGTTCCAGACTGATGAGCTGTATTCAAGTATCGGTCTAGCAAATGTTTTGTATGCTTAGTAGTGTGATAGTACCAGAGAAAAAGTTATGTAGGATTAGGTTAACAACTCTTAATGCCTTTTTGGCTATGTAGTTACAGTGGGCTCTAGCACTTAGATCATTAGAGATGAGTATTCCAAGGTCCTTGACAGAGTTTGGATCATCAACAAGGTCTTGACTATTCAGCTTGTATTTTATTTTCTGATTTTTTTTTGCCAATATGTAAGAGCATTTATTTGTTGAGATTTGAAGTTGCCATTTGTTTGACCATTCTTATACAAAGTCAAGGTCTTTTTGAAGGATAGCAATATTGTCTGTGATGTTGAATAGCTTTACATCATCAGCAAAGAGAACACAGTTGCTCTTAATATGATCACAGAGTCATTTATGTAGAGTATGAAGAGAATAGGTCCTAGAACACTGCCTTGGGGACACCACTGTTGACAGATACAGAATTTGATAGGACGCTCCCAATTTTGACCATTCGTTGTCTATTTGACAGGAATGCTTCTATCCAGTTATGCAGTTATCCAGAGACACCATAAGATTTTAGTTTTAGGAGTAGTTTGTTGTGTACCACTGAATCAAAGGCTTTACAGAAGTCTATGTAGATTGCCCTGATCGATGATTGTGTAGTCCATATATTTTTGAAGTGTAAGAGTTGCAGATTGCAGGATGGTTTTTTTCTGAAACCAAATTGTTTATAGAGAATAGGTTGTTTGTCTCTAAGTGGAGGATAATGGATTGGTTAATAATTGATTCCATGACTTTACAGGTGATGCAGCATAAAAAGACTGGCCTGTAATTTTCAACTAGCCTGGAGTCTACCTTTTAGAAGATGGGGATAGCCATGGCTTGTGACCATAGTTTTGGCAAGGAGCTGGTCCTGAAAGATTTTTCAAAGATTATGCTTAGACATTCGGTTATGGCAGTGGATAGCTTTTTTTAAGAAGTAGGCACATATTCTGTCTGGTCCAATAGATAGAGATGGTTTTAGATTGTGTAGTGCTTTTTCAACATTGTCTTCTGTAAAATCTATATGTATTAGATCATTTTAGTTTTCTGTGGTTCGACTAGGAAATACTGGGCATGATCCATTGCTGTTTACAAATACTGAGCCAAAGAATGTGTTAAAGAGGTTGGCTTTAATGGTGTTGTTATTGCAGTCTTTACCATTAGGTCCATTCAGGGGTGGGATGGACCTTGAGTCTTTTAGTTTGCTGTTTGCAAAATTGTAGAAAGTGTAGGTGGAATTTGTGCGTAGAAGGTTTTCCTCTTGTTTAATGTGATAATTGGTGCATTCAGCCTTTATCTGGTGGCATAAATTTTTGGATTGGCTTTTGAAGTTGGCAACATGACCAGATCTCTTTTTCCACCAAAGTGATTTCTTTTTCAAATGAAGCTTCCTTATTGTTATGGGTAATTTGTTTTTTCTGGTTTTGGGAGTTGTTATTGGTACATATAGTTTGATGACTCTTTTGACTTCAAGTAAAAATATGTTGTAATGGTCTCCAACAGTATTGCATACAGTGAATAGAAGTTGCCAATCAAGAGATGAGATATCGTTGTTTATAAGATCATAGTTGCCTTTTCTGAAGTTATAATTGGGGATTCTGTCATTGTGATGATTTTTGTGTGGATGTATGTTGAGACAAAAGTCAATCATGTTGTAGTCACTGTTGGAAAAGGATTCTTTATTTGTATTCCATAAATTGAATTAAAACCATTGCAGAAGATGAGATCGAGGCAGTTGTTAAGTCTAGTATTGTTGGTTACTAGTTGTTCCAGTCCCAGATTTGTTACAGCATTGTAGAAGGTTGCATGTATGGGTTCAGTTTTACATTTGTTTAGGGTCCAATTAATATGAGGTAGTTTGAGGTCACCAAGAAAGATAAAAGCGTGTAGGCAGGATGTTGCCCATGTTAGTAGTGAATTTAACTTGTTTACATGTTCGATATCATAATCAGGGGCTCTGTAACATAATAAGAATCAAAATGTGATATTTAAGGATAGTTCATAGATAATGATTTCAGGAAAAACAAGCTCCTGGGTAACTTGGATGTTTTTTAGATGTAGGGACTTTTTAAAGAAGATAGCAACACCACCTCCTCTACAGATTTCATGATCTGATCGGTAAACATGATAGTCTCTTACTGTGATAATGTAGTCATGGAGAGATGTGTTGAGCCATGTTTCACAGACAAATATGATATCAAATTTAGCCATATTTAGTAAGAGGAGAAATTCAGGTATTTTATTTACAAGGCTTCTTGCATTGAGTAGCTTGCATTTAAGGCCAGTTGTAGTTGGAATATAGGTAGTTAGGGGAGTGCATGCCTAGTTTTGAGTGATGGTGGATTGGATGGGATAGGATTGGATGTGGAGTTGTGGGTTGTGTGACTTTCTTTTGATGCAATCAGCACGGTAATCAATGTACAGGTCCTTTTCTCCATTGTCTAGATATTTTTTGAGTTCTGCGTGGAGTTCATCAGAGCTGATTCTTTGCAGTATGGATAAGTCTGCTCTTGAGTGAAGTTTTTTATGGGTGGGGTTGGTTTTTGCAATGACGTTTATTGTATGAATGAATACACTTTTGCTGGACTCATTTTTGCAAACAACTCTACTAAATCTTGAGAGCCATCATTGTATTTGAACTCAGAGACATTTCTGAGTTCAATGATAGCTTAAGGAGAGAAGTTTGTTGTATTTGAGTTGCTTTTGATTTTGCGAACTTTGGTGATGTTGTCTGATTCGTTGGTGTCTTCAAGCCCAAATAAGATGGCACTTGGACGTTTCTGATCACGTTCCCTGATGTCTTTGATGAGTAAAGGGATATCATTTGTGGAATTATTTGATGGGATAGTAATTGTTTGTGGCTGTGGTTTGGTGGTTATTTTTGTTTGTAGTTGTGATTGTAGTTGAGGTAGTAGTTGTGGTAGTGGTTTTTGGGTTGGAATTTGATTTTGAGCTGATAGGTAATCACTTATCTGTGCTGTATTATTTTTTTCAAGAGAGATTAGGCTTGCTTGTATAGCTGTTTCAAAACGTGTTGCTAAGCATTCTTCTATTGAGTGAATGGTTGATTCTATGTTTTCAACTCTGTCAGGCAGGGTACTCAGTTTGTTTAGCTTAGGAAAACATGATGGACATAGACAAGGGAATGTATCTGATTTTTTTTAGAAGATCAGCTGGTTTTTGTTTAAATTTAAGCAGGCAAGGTGGGCTTGATTGTCACGTAGGTGGGATTTGATGTTATTTTAGCTTTCATTGGTGGTTTCAAGACATCTGAAACATATGCAGGAGTTTGGGAGGTCATTGGTAAAGATATTATTCTTTTGTTGTTGTTTGGTAGTGGAGGGTTTGGAGTTTTTGGCTGGCATGGTCAATGACAATTGTACACTAAACAATTACAATAGCTAGTTAATGTGATAGGTAGACAGTTACTTAATGAATGTTGGTAATTAATAAATGTTAATTGATACTTAGAGAACAAATCAAAAGTAAGGTTACTTATTACTAAAAATTAATCAATCAACTAGATAATCAATGATACAGTATTAAATCTCATTTAATTTAAACATTTGGTTTAAAAGGGAACTTAGTGCATGACCTATGAATGACATTTGTATACAGTTCTGAGTATAAAGAAGTCAGTAGGCGGACAGATTGTGATTTCACTAATGTATAGCTCAAAACACTTAATATATGGAATGCATATGAAATGAAAACATTTCTTCACTTTCTTCAAAAAACAAAAGAAGGAATAAGGGGAGGGAAGAAAGTAGAGGAGAGAGAGAGACAAAGGAACTTGATTTTGCTCAAGACTTCGATAACGTATCATGGAACAGAGTGAAGGAATTGAGCAGCAGGTGTAAAACTGGAAATTTATGACACAAATTCCTACACTATGAGATAAGGTTTCCTAGAAACAGTTTCTCTTTACCGTTCTCTGTTAGAATGCTGTAAAACTAGAAAATTCTAAGATTGGAGATGATAATCTTATGGCATATATAAAAAGATAGATAAGATAATAATCTTACAGTTATTTTTTATGCTTCTACCAATTTAAAAGTTCACTCTTAAGAATTAAGAACAATAGAATCCAGATTATCTGATGGTTTGGAATGAAATACTGAAAGTTTATATTAAAATATAAGTTCAGAAAATTTGAATATTTATATTTCACTGAAAATCTAAAAAATGCTTTCATTATGCAAAGACTAGCTCTCTGGAGAAAGCTGTAATGCTGTGAAAAATAGAACAAAATAGAATAGGAGGACAAAAAGTGAATGGATTCAGTTGCAATGGTAATGGGTGCATTGCTGGTAAATATCACAGCCTAAATTAAGGATAAATAGCCATGAAGAAAATCTTCTTGACAAGAGTCATTACCAATTTGAAAGCACATATCAATCAATATAATGTTTGGGCCACCCACTCCCAACTGCACAGATCCAGAAGGATACCATGATTGCCAGAACTAAAAGTCACTAACAGATAAATGAATCCAAGAATTGATATTATACCTCTATCCTTGCTAAAGCTGAGTTATCAACAAGTGGAGCAGGGTTCTCTCCATGCTATACTTTAATCTGATACTCAACTGAAACAATCTAGACAATCTGTTTCCTTCAAAATCCTTTGCAACTGCTACCTATCATTTTTTCCACAAACTTTCAAATAATATCCTACCTATGACTGTAATAAAGATTTCATTTCATTTCATCAATCAGGGATGATTGGAAACTGGATGATAGTGATGTAAGGGTTCATCAGAGAGATCTGGAGGAGGGAGTGACAATATTTTCCTAAATCCAACAATATTTTTTTATATTTACTTCCTTTATTTTTCTTCATTTGTGAGAGGAAGAAAAATGTCTCTTTTTGAAGAAATTATTTGAATTTATATTCTTCTATAATGTAATCTCTAACCTTTCTTTACCACTAACTAAACAGACCCTTAAACCATAGTCTTTACCTGCAGAGAAACAGTTTTAGTTTCTAATCAGCTTGATCATCTTTGTATGTTTCTCCAAAAAGTGCTTACTTACCGTCACTATTCCAATATACTTGAGTGTCGATATTTATAAGATTTTTAAAAGAAATATTTCAGGGTATTTCAAATAACATAGTGAACTTCATTATTCACTTAACTTAAGAAGTCTTGAATTTTAAGTTATTTAAACATTAATGTACTACTTTTCCAACAAATCTATTTAAAGTCTATGTGCATAAGCACACAGAGAAATATCAAGAGAGAAAGCTCCATCATCACCAAATGGGATGCACCGTATTTTTATATTTCTTGAAAGGCACACTTTTTTTTTTTTTGCTTCCAAATGCTGTTCTCAGTAGAAAAAGTGCAGATGGTAGATTTTGGCAGCAGCCCTTTTGGAAGGCATTGTACTTAGAACATGAATGTGCAGGTTGTCAAACCAACTGACATCTTTAATTCAATAAAGGTCAATCAGGTTTTAAAATTCATATAATTACTGATTGTATACTGAACTATACTGGAATAATATTCATTCCTGCTCAGAGGAGTCAATGGTATGGTGATTATACAATAGTTTCCCCCCCATAATGTAAGTACATAGGTTTGTAATGCGAGGTTATAATGTTGTGATCATGTTATACATGAGAACTATCTCAAAAGAGTCCCTCTAATCACTATAATGCTCTAACTATTACAAATTCACTATAATCAATAATTTATTAAACTTTTTAAATAATCTCTTGTTCAAACCTGTACATTACTTTTTATTCTGTAAATTACTGGATTTTCCTTTCCTTTTAATGTATGGGAAAATGTTATGATGACTGAAAGTTATGCCAAATTTAATAGCATTGGGTTCTTGTTTTGAAGCAACTAATCTTATTCTTCCGATGAATTGTCTACTTTTTCCATTTTCATTTATACTAGCAGATGAAACATAGACCAACTCTTCCTCTCATATGAAATATCTCTGTATAATTCAAGTAACAGTTTATAGTCTGTAAATATACTAAAGTATAGTCTTCCTCAATTTCATGGTTTCCAGATGTTTTGGACTAACTCTGCCATGTCATCTTACATACTCAGAATACAAATGTTTAATTATCTTGGCCACTGTAAGCGCTTACACATCAAGTATGAATATACTCAGGAGTGATGCTTTTGCACATATGTTTCTATGTATATTGCTTCCAGCCTGAGGCCTACAGCCAAACTTAGATAATTTTGAGAAGTGAAACCAGGTTGGCCATGGTTATTTTTGGGATGCAAGACCCCTGTAAATTCCAGTACTGTAGACTGAATTAGAAAGTTCAAAGCAGTAATCCAGAAGAAGGCAATGGAAAACCATTTCTGTATTGCTGCCAAGAAAGCTATACAAACATGTCCCAGAAATTCCAAGTAGTCAAGCCTGACTTGACAAACATGTTATTTTACTAGTTCATGAGGAATCTAATTGACTGCTACTGCAGACATTTATCCTGATTGCATTGTGGAATGGAAAAAGAGAACCTGCTTAGTTGAGCTCAACAAAACAATGAAAGAAGAGGAAGTTATAGGCTAGAGACTGGAAACAGCTAATAGGAGCTGGTCAGATGGGAAAAACATTTTTGTAGTTCTTATCTTATTATCATCTAATTCTTTTTCATGATGGTGGTGGTGGTGGTGGTGGTGGTTGTGATGGCATTCATGGTATAACTCTTCAAAAGCAAAAGGTTCCGTATTGTATGGCTCCTCACAAAACCCAAATCAGCACTTGCCTTTACTAACTCTTGTCCTTTCCCTTTTTATTCACAGCTAAAAAAACAACAACTTGCCTAAATACTAGAAGGGCAGCAAAGGTGGCAGTGCTATTGAAAAAACCTCAATAGAATCTCTTACTTTTTCCAGGAATTAAAATAGAATTATTAATCTGAAGTCCTTAATAGGAAGATGATTTCTACTGTACTATTTGAGAATCTCCTAGAAATCTAGTTCTATATAGTGTTCTGCTACCAACCTTTTTATAATTTCACTGTGACCATTTTTCCTTATTATTTTTTTATTGTTTTTAATTGAAATTTTAGAAGAAAGAGGCCTTCCTATTGTCAAAAATTTCTTTTCTCTTTGCAGAGGAAGAATCATGTTAATCATATGATTATATGTATACAGAATGTGTCTATACTGCAAGCCTTTTTACTTGTTTATTTGCTTATTTTTGTTTTTTTTTAGGGGACAGAAACAAATAGACATTTTTCAAAATGCACACACCAATCAAGCTCAGTTCTAAACCAAATCAAAGAGAGTCTTCCCAACACTCTTTCACATCTGGCTATATACCATATTATTTTATTTTTAGACATTTTTAAAGAATTATTAAAAGAATGCAGGAATAGGAATTATACTGCAGACTGAACTTCAGAAAGAACAACGATGCTAGTAATTTTTTTGTCAGATTTTTATAGAGGCTCCAAATAAAAGAGAAAGAGGCACTATTTTATTAAGTTAGGGAAACACAATTCTATGTATAGCATGCAACCAGCAGCTGAATGTTACAGATTTAATTAAAATTAAAGCTACCCAAGTCTTAAAATATCTGAACATATGGGCCACCAGAGTGATTCAATATATTGGCAAGGATATTAATGACTCCTTTCTAGGCATAATGGCATTTAGCCAACATTTTTACACTAGATGCATCTTGAAAGTATTTTCCATTGTCTATGTGACTGTAAGTTCCACTCTGGACTTAAAATATTCTATTTGTTAGTTCACTATCTTCCACTAGGCTGATGGAGATTTTGTAGAAAGAAATCTGTTGAAGTTGAAGTAACTTCATGTTCTATTCTTGTCTTAATCTGCTTATAACAGTTAAATACTATGTCCAAAATAATATCACAGAAGATTTTTTTTAAAAGAAGTCTGGGCATTGTTGGCAGAAGATAAGAAACAAATATGAGTGGACATAGATGTGTTCAGTTTTAAACTAACTATGTTGTGAAATTATTTCTATACTTCTATTTCATTCACAGAGCCATTTGGCAGTCTTTTTTTTTTCAAGTAATATGGCCCTCTTAGAACTGTATAGTCTCGCAAAAAATGTGATTGTTTTTGGTCATTAGCATAATACAAAATCATCTCTTTTTTCCTGCTGCAAATCCTATAACTATAAAACATTCCTCAACCCAATTCTGTATAAAAATTAGAAACTAGGAAAAAAAAATCAACCAGCAGCTTGGCTTTGTGTGTCATAAGCAGTTTTGTACTAAAGAGAAAGGCAAAGTTTTTATTTTTCAGTCCTGCTTTTTTTGCCTGCACTACTTTGTGGGAGCTTGAAAACCATCACTTAATTCAAATGCATTTTCCTTCTTCCACCTGACTGAGAGTTGTAGGCAAATAGGTCAGGCTTTATTTATTCTAAAGTAATTATTGGTGATTGGTATAAGGAAGGGATACTTTACTTATTTGATTTGCAGCTCTTTTTTATTTTTCCTCAGTAAAATTTATAACCAGAGATTTGACTCATTCTCAACATACTTGATTAAGGCACTGGATCCCTTTATCTCAGGGCTGTCAAATTCCTGGCCTATGGGCTGGATGCGTCACATGCTGGCTACGCCCACACCCAGTTTAGCAAAGTGGGGGAAGTTCCAATACATCATGTAACTCTGCCATGATGATGTGAGTTTGACACCCCTGCCTTAGATCAAAGGTTAGACTTACAGGGACATAGCAGTATGCTTTCTTAAAAAGGGCGATAAGTTAACTGCCAAGCAGCATTTTGCTCCTTCTGAAATTCTAGACCCATAATGTCTCTCTTCCTTTCTCTGCTTTTTTCCTTCTCCATCCCTCAAGCTTTCTCAGAAAACTGAGTAACATAGTTTGAAGGCTGATTTGGCAATTTGCCCTGTGATTTGCTGTAAGACAGGGTGATTTAGCTCCAGGCTAAGAAATGTAAAACAGCCTTACAACTTGGATGCTGAGCTATAATGGTGGCAGAAAATATATTTTCCTCATATTATAGACACAATATATTTAATCACATAATAGCTGGTGTGTGGTGTTTGGCAGACATCCCAGAATAAGAGACAGAACTGATCAATATGAAACATTCGAAATGGAGCCAAAAAATGGGATAAGATGGGAATTGTGATGGGTTCTATCTTAAGTAACATGCATTGTGTATTTTTAATATTGTGAAAGCAGGACCCCTTATGCTTCAGCAGATGGGTAAAGATTTCTTCTTTTATCATATACTGCATACATTAGTCAAGTAGAATTTGGTTAAAATTATTCACTGCTTTCCACTAACATTTGCAACATTTTCATAAAATACTTTTACTTGTCTGTATTTTTTTATTCAGTACACTTTGGAAAAAATAATTTGTTCTTTTGACCTGCTGCTGACACTTTCTACATTTCTTAATACTGTACTGTAATGCTTATTTATATAATCTTGTTAATAAAATGAAAATGGTGAAAAGTATGGACATGCAGAAGCTATCCAAATTTATTTGAGAGTCAGTAAATGTTATTTGGGTCATTCCAAAAGTAATGTGATATCACTTAGTCCAATGATCAGGAGCAAGTTTTGGAATGCAATTCTATTTATTTCACCATCTAGCATGAAACTATACAAAGTATAATGCTTTTCTTATCCAAGTAAACTGAAAGTTTTCAGACAAACTGAAATATTATGTATGATTCACCATATTACTCCTGGGTTTTCAAATGCTTCTCATTTTTATGTTTGAGGATAGAATGCAATATCTGTAGCAATGAAATATGAAACCTTCATTCCAGATTTCAGACAAATAACTTGAGAGAGTTTTGAACACATAAAAGGCTCTTTGTAGTAAATGGTATTAATTTCTGAATTGAGTGAAGTTGGTATTCAAGGTAGCAGCAAAAGTATTACAATGGAGGTGTTAGGTATATTCACTAAATCTAGCTAATGCAAGAAGGAAACCCTTTGGACAATAAATGTAACAATGAAGAAAACCATGGTTAAATGCATGTGTCTCCATACTCTTTCCATTTTCTCAAGGCCTTATGAATGAAAACACTTTACATAATCATCAAAATTCATTCCACCACTTATTCCTTGCCATCAGGGATTCAAATTTTTTAACAACCGGTTCTGTGGACATGGCTTAGTTGTTGGGTGTGGCTTGGTGGTCATGTGACTAGGTGGACATGGCTTCTTATTGACTGGTCATGTTATTGTCTGGATGTGGCCAACTCAATATCACTCACATCAAGGCACGCGTCTCCTCGCCTGGCCTCTCATGACTGTGGGGATGCTGCAAGAGTTGTAAGTGTGAAAAATGGTCATAAGTCACTTTTTTCAGTGCCATTGTAACTTTGAATGGTCACTCCACACAAGCAAAGTATCAGCAAAGGAAGGGAAAAAACCTACAGAGAGGTTTCTGAGACAGCAAGTCTAGCCCTGCCAAGAATGCAATAAGGGTTAACGGAGAGGCAGTTTCTGTAAGCAACACCAGAATGTTTCCTTCCTGCCTTCCTTACAGGATTAGATCAGAAATTTCTTCTAACAACTGGTTATCCGAACTGTTTAGAATGTTAACAACCGGTTCTAACGAATAGGTGCAAACTGGTAGAATCCCGCACCTGTTTGCCATGGCTTCTATGTTGCACTTAACTAGAATTTTAGTTTGGCATGTAGTTATAGGGAGGACTTAAACCAACAAGGACAATGCTCATCCCAATAGGAAAAAAATGCATTTCATTGCTTACATTCTACCGTAATCTCATTTTAAGAAATGAAGTTTGCTTGAAATATTATTGAGGAAAGGTTTTTTTTAATCTCACTGCAGAGTTATTTTCCTAATCTGAAAAGTTGATTACTATTGATTGATTGTTGAAAAGTTAATTACTCACTATTCTTGTACTAGTTGCTAAAATCCATCACAGTGTCATACTAAACTGCTATTTTCAGATATGTAGAACTGATGTTGATGGCTATGGAGTAATGGTAAGGAAATTACTTTCTCTGTACCTCTTTTAGCTAGCATTCTATACTTAGCTATGATTAAAACAAGTAGCACTGCTGGAAAGCAGAATTGCCAAAGTCATTGTCTTTTGCATAAGATAGCAATATCCCAAGGTTTGAGTAAATGAAGAATTAGCAGTAAGATTAAACATGTGAAAATGAGTTAGTAGAGAAGGTAGAAGGAATGGAATGGAAACTTGAATGGAATATGGAAGAAAAAAGCAAATTGGTAGCTGAGGGATAATTAACTACATGGCAGAAAACAGAAATCAATGTTGTTGGGAGATGGAAATGGTTCTTTAAAATATTGAAATTGAGTTGGGTTTTTTTTCCTCTATAGTTTTGGAAGATTTGGTGGAGTGGTTAAAGCATCAGGCTAGAAAACAGGAGACTATGAGTTCTAGTCCTGCCTTTGACACAAAACCAGCTGGGTGATCTTGGACCAGTCATTCTCTCTCAGCTCTAGGAATCAGGCAATAGCAAACCACTTCTGAAATCTTGCCTCAAAAAATCTGCACAGAGTTGTCCAGTTGGTAGCGTAGAGGCACAGTGGCTCAGTGGCTTAAAGATCATTGGATATGATCTTTGCTCCAGTGGTTTGAGTCCTAGCACTACATAGCAGCCCCATCTCCCATCACTTACAGCTGTGTGAAAAAGTCCTGCACACTTTACGGTTTATGGTTTATGACATTTTTGGATAGGCCATTGATTTTATGATATTTTATGCTAACTGCTATTCAAATATTGTTATATTTAAATAAATACTGGTGGTTTTTAAGCGAAAAGCTTTTTGCAATTTGGTGCTGTTTGGATGGGGATTGTGAATTTTCTTGCATGCTGGCAATGCATGCTTACAATAACTATGAAAACAGATTAACTGATGTATAGAAAACAGATTAACTGATATATGATGTTGCAATTACTAAGGCTGATGCTAGTGTTTTGTTAACATTTTTATTGTTTGTGGTCCTAAAAAGGACCGTTTACGTAACCAAACATGAATACTAATATGAAATTGGCCAGCTCTTATTCCTTATCACCAGGCAGCATCGCTTCGGCATAGACTGTATAAGCCTTTGCACGTGATAATGTGGTGCCAAGCTGCAATAATGGATTCAATCAGCTCCTGCTTGGTCTTTGGATGCTTCTTGCTTATTTCATAACCAATCTTGGCCCACAAGGTCTAAATTGGGTTCAAATCCAGGCTCTGAGCTGACCAATCCAGGAGTCGAACACCATGCTTCTTCATCCACTGCTGGATGGACTTGGCTCGATGACAAGGAATGTTGTCATCCTGGAAGTAAAAGTCCATCCCTACAAGTTGCTGATTGTGATCTTTTCCAGGACTTCAACATACTGCTTGGAATTCAAGATTCCCTGTACGATTTGTATCTGACCAATACCAGAAGCAGCGATACAGTCCCAGATCATCACATGCAATAGATGCTTCACAGATAGATTCAGGTAGTACGGCCTAAATTCTTCAGCTGGAAATCTTCTGGCATACTTATTGCACTGATTCCCAGTCAAGTAGAAATTTCTCTCATCACTGAAGATGATCTTGACCCATTGTTCATTGGTCCCCTTGGCATACTTCTTGGCCCATGCACATGGATGAGAGCGGTGAGAGTCTGTGAGCAAAGATTTACTTTGAGCCCTGCAGCCTTTGAGCCCTCTGGCAAGCAGCTGTGGCGCAATGTGATTGTGTACACTTTTACATCTTGTTTCACTCTAAATTCTTGTAATCTGAGGTGAGGGGAGCTTCCTCTCAGCCATTGAAATATGTTGCAGATCCCGATCTTGCTGTTTTGTCCACTTTCTTGGTCTTCCAGAGTGGAGCCTGTCATCAACTGAACCAGTTATTTTATATTTTTCAACCAGTCTGCTCACTGTGGTGCAATGGCATTTCACTCTCTTGGCTATTTCTGTACAGAAGTAATCCTCTTCATGAAGCACAATGATGTGATGCCACTGCTCAGTACTGGTGAAAGCAAAGGCCTTCATCCTTGCCCGCTACCAGAACTAAATTAGATTTCTTGATGCTTTTCATGCCTATTTATAGTCAGAGAGTATGACAACATTGATTGGCTCATAGATTTAGCCTCTATGCATTTTGATTGGTCAGCCAAAGCTTGCTACTGATTGGCTATTTTCAATCCTAACATTCTCAAAAATGCAAGTTGTGTTTGTTTTAGCATGTAAACTCACTCAAAACCTTAAAAAGACTTTGGTTATATTAATAAAAATTATGCATCTCAATCTGACTACAGAAATTTTCATCAAAGTACTAATTTTGCATGGTTTCTATGAGTGAAAAGTTGATTAAACATGTAAATACAGCTTAAAACTGAAAGCGTGCGAGACTTTTTCACACAGCTGTACCTCAGCTTCTGCCCACCTAGCAGTTTAAAAGCATGTCATATGCGAATAGATATAGGTACCATTTCAGTAAGGAGATGAACTGGCGCTTTGTGCAGATTGTTAGAATCTACTGCTGCTAGACCTTCCTGGTTGTGATGCCCATTTGTGAGGAGGTTTTGGTAGAATGAAAGGGTCCTAGTGACACTGCAGGAAAGCTGTTCATCTTCCTTTCTGGTCTAGAGCTAGTTCACTCCCTGTGGCACACATTAGAAAGCAGGCAAGCATGAACCAAATAGGACAAACAGGTCTTGAGCAGCCAAACTACTACTCCATATCAGCATTTAATGGCTAATGGAACATAGTCATTTAATAAATGAATGAATAAATAAAATAGTTGTTAGCAAATGTTAGTCAGCTCTATAGCATTTGAAAAACTATACAAACTCAAGCCATACTTATCCATATGAGCATATATATATATATATATATATATATATATATATATATATATATATATATATATATATATATTCGTAGATTTTCACGGGTACAGGTATGCAGGTCTTGGCATATTGCCATGTAAGATTGAGACTATCTTGGCAACGTTTCGATGAGATCTCACTCGCCATCTTCAGGCTGGTGTTTTCAGCTTTGTGCTTGTGTGAGCAAAGCGTGATCTGAGCTGCTGTCTCCCTATATATGCTGGTGGGGAGGTTGGCTCTGTTGTCATTTCTTGATTGGTTGATGGAGTTGATGTTTACAGATTGGCTGGCTTTTCTTAAGGACATGTGTGGCTGAGGTATTGGCTGTGTGTCTATCAGCTTCCTATGTTGTAACGACTTGGGTAATGGGCTGTGTGATGACCTTCTGATTTCTATTGTTTTGACATCCTGGATCTTGTGCTGTAATCTCCTGAGTCGTAATGACCTGGGTAATGGGCTGTGTGATGATCTTCTGAGTTCTAATGTTTTGACCTCCTGGATCTTGTGTTGTAATCTCTGACCCAGGTTTTGTGCTGTAATTTCCAATATATATATATATGAGCATTGATACCAACTTTTTGTAAATTATTTCAGCAGATCTCAGAGGAAGAAATATATTTTCCCTAAATTGCTTTATCAAACAACATATGCTATCTAAGTTTCATTTTTTGTCTTTATCTTCTAGTTACATTTTATTTTTTTAATATAAATTTTATTCGGGTTTTCACAAAGACATACAAATAAAACATCTTTTTTTGAGAATAGTATGATCCCAGGTTACCACTTCTTCATACTGACACAAACTCAATTTCATATTCATCTTTGTGTTCTATTCCATATCTCATTATTATTTTAACATTTTCCCAATAATTTTTCCCCTCCCATGGTTTTCTCAACATTATTTTTAATTATCTCATATCTAGATTCAATTATATATCTTTTTCTAAGTTTAAATGTTTTTCTAATCATTATATTTATACTTTTGTCTGTCCTGTTTCAATTTCATATTATCTTTTCTATTAAACAAATTTTCCCCTGTAGTTACTAATTGGAGTATGACACCTTTATATCTTTTAATTTTATCCATTCAACTTCAATTTAGCTTCAATTTATGGCTTTAGAATTATAACGTTCAATATAGTACATAGTATATAACTTCCAATCGAATTCTGCTTGGTATATTCTTAAAATACACACTATTTTTTTTAGAATATATGTATGTATGTATGTATATATGTATGTATGTATGTATGTATGTATGTATGTATGTATGTGTGTATGTATGTATGTGTGTGTGTGTGTGTGTGTGTGTGTGTGTGTGTGTGGATTTTTGGTTCTTCGGGTTTTCTCCCGCATAGAATTGGAAATATCTAGGCGACGTTTCGATGAAGTCTCATTCATCATCTTCAGGCTTGTGTCTTCGGCCTTGTGCTTCTCAGAGCAAACCACCCAAAAGCAACTTATCCAAAGAAGAACAAATGGCACTACTTAGCCTGAAAAAAGACACCAGCATAATAATCCTACCAGCAGACAAGGGCAACACGACAGTGGTTATGAACACATCCGACTACCAAATCAAGTTAACCAACCTACTCCAAGACCCCACATACAAACCCCTAAAAACAGACCCCACCACCTACCTAGAAAATACCACCAGATCCAAAATAAAAGCCTCCCCCATCAGCGAAGAAATCCAGCAAAGAATCATACCCAGAGAGAAATCATCCAGATGCCCTAAACTTTATGGTCTCCCCAAGATACACAAAGAAGGAACCCCACTTAGACCAATAGTCAGCTCCATAGGCTCACCTCTACAAAACCTAGCCAAATTTCTCGCCAAACAACTACAGCTCTATGCTGAATCCATCAACTCACATGTAAGAAACTCATTCCAGTTCATCGAGATCATAAAGAAACAAAACTTACAACCCAGCGATCTATTAGTGAGCTTCGATGTCATATCCCTCTTCACCCAAGTGCCTATAAAAGAAGCCTTGACAGCCATCCAAAATAAATACAACCCCCCCAAGCACATCCTAGATCTGACCAACCACTGCCTATCCAATATATACTTCACCTACAATGGACAACAATACAAACAAATAGAAGGAGCACCCATGGGATCACCCCTCTCACCTGTCATCGCAAACCTTTACATGGAACACTTTGAAACACAAGCTCTAAAAAAATATGATTACAAACCCAAACTCTGGCTCAGATACGTAGATGATACCTTCATAATCTGGCCACACGGGAAAGAAAAACTGAACAACTTCCTCACACACCTCAACAGCCTACACTCCAAAATACAATTCACCATGGAAACAGAAGCTAACAATCAACTTATTTTCCTAGATGTCTTAGTATACAAAAAATCCAATGGCTCCCTAGGACACACCATCTACCAGAAGAAAACACATACAAACCGCTATCTACACGCACTCTCACACCACCACCCAGCACAGATCAATTCCGTAGCTGAGACACTCATCTCCAGAACAAATGCTTAGCCGATGAGCAAACCGAACTACGCACTCTCACTAACAGCTAATGGATTCCAAAGAAGGAAGATTACTCACCTAATCCAAAAAGAAACCCCAACCAAAATCCAAGACAGAGAACAAGAAAATGGCAAAGCTCTCCTCCTCTATATAAAAGGCACTACAGACAAAATCAGCAAGATCCTCCAAAAACACAACATTAAAACAGCATTCTGCACAAACGGAAAAGTATCCACCATCCTGAGAAACCCTAAAGACAAAATTGAGTTAGAAAACCAAGGAGTATACAAATTCCCATGCACCTCCTGCTCCACCACATACATTGGACAAACTAACAGAAGAATAAGTGCACGCATTGAAGAACAAAAGAACTCAATCAAAAAAGAAGAACCGACCTCTTCCCTGGTCCAACACCTCAAAGCCACAGGACATAAGATTGACTTTAAAAATACCAGAACAATCGCCAAAACCGAACACTTCAACAACAGAATAATCAGAGAAGCCATAGAGATAGAAAAACGCCCACACAGCATGAATAAACAAGATGACACCTCCTGCCTACCAGCCATTTGGAAACCCGCCCTCATTAACAAATGAGTACCTAACATAAAGAACACCAGACCCACACCCACGAGGGCCACACAAGAAACTACCACCACACTTGCACGCAGAAAGCAGACTCACACCCACACAGAAGATGAAACACGACCACGGACCAGAAGCCGTACCACAGCTGCATCACTACCTGCTTCAAACCCCCCCAACCCATACATGAAGGGAACTGACACTCACCATGAAGATGTGGCACGACCACGAACGTGAAGCCAAACAACAGGATCACAGCTCACCAGCTCAAATCCCCCAGCAACTGAGACTAACCTGAGTACAACCAAACCCCCACCAGAACAGAACACACCCCAGCCAATCAGAACACAGCCAACCCCCCAACCAATCAGAACACAGCCAAACCCCCAACCAATGAGAACACACCCCCACCCAATCAGAACACAGCCAAGCCCCCACCCAATCAAGTCATACCCCCAATAGTAGTTAAAAGGAAGAAGCAGCTGCAAGCTCACATTACTCTGAGAATCATAAGGCCGAAGACACAAGCCTGAAGATGATAAATGAGACTTCATCGAAACATCGCCTAGATATTTCCAATTCTACGCGGGAGAAAACCTGAAGAACCAAAGATCCACACACAAATATCCGCGAAAACCTCCGAAAACATATATATATATATAAACAATCGTAAATAAAATACTCATTACATTCCAATTCAATTGTATCATTAATATTAATTACAATCTTAATTTCTTTAACATTTCTTTTCAATTGAGTATCATACTTCCTTGGGAACACTTATAAACTTTCCATAATTAATACTTTTTTTCATATTTCTCTTCACTTATATTTTTATAAATCATTAATAATAAATAACATATTCCCATCCTTTCCTAATTTCATTCTCTCATTCTCTTTATTCATTTATTTATTAACAAACATTCCATTGCATTATAATAAGTATTTTATCCATCATTTTAATCATACATTGTTTCATATTTTCTAAAATTATTTCTAATATAACAATATTATCTTATGTATCTTTGCAGAAATCCTTTTTTCAATTAAATTTTCACCCATTGTCTCTAAATAGGCTTATACTTTCAATCCTTATACATTTTCCCTGTTTCTCTATATCCTGTTTCTGTCTTTTATCACTTCTTTTCCTTTCCTTCTTCCCCTTCTTCTTCTCCCTCTTCTTTTTGCCCCATAATCTCTCTACTGCTAATTCTCTCTTCTGTAATCCTCTCTTCTGTTGTTTCCTAATATTGTAATTATTTTTCAAACTATTCTTTTTTTCTTTTTTGGTTCTCTTTTCAAATCTTAAACTTTCCACTCTCTGTCCCCCTTTCCTTTCTTTTCTCCACATAAAGTCACTCAATCATTAAAGATGGTTTCTTCTTTGTCCCGACCTTGTTTTACAAGTGTTTCTTGTTGTTTCTCATAGTTCCAGATCTCCATTTCTAAAAATTGAAATATGAAGCCAAAAAAACCTCTTCCTTCTTGTGCATCTTCTTTCTGTTTTTTAAGTTCCATTTTCAGTTCTTCCAAAAGTGATGCCATTTTAAACACTTTTAAACACTTTTAAACAACCACCCGATTGATTTTAGTTATTTAAATCCAATAGCCAAAAATCCAAAAATCACTAAGTAATCCAAATAATCCAAAGCTGTTTCTTCTTGCTTCTTTTTTCCACTTTCTCTTCCTGGGGTTCTGTTATTTTGTTGCAAAGTTTCAGTTAGAATATATCTTTAGGAATCTTGTTAAAGTTTCAATGTCCTTTAAGTTCCGGCAGTCTCCTCCATTTTTCCAGATCCCACCCTTTTATTCTTTTTTCTTATTCTTTCCTTTTCTCTCCTTTCCTTCTTTTAGAGATTTTTGAGTATCCAAAAGTCTTTATTATCACTTTAACATTTTATTTTCAGCTTAAATGCCTATTGATGTCAAAGTGGATTTTTGTCAATTTCTTACTTGAATCTCTTAGCTGTCAGTATAAGGAAGGGAAGGAAAAAAAGTCAAATCCTTTCCCTTCCCTCTTTCCTTCACTGCTTCAAAATCTTCTTTAGGAACAATGTTATTTTTTATAATTCAAATTCCAGGGTACCTTACGTTTTGCTTTTTCAGTTCAAACTGATCAACCAAAACTTTCTCTTCTTATCTTCCTCCTGAACATTCTTTTCCAGTCAGGTTCTTTGAGGTGGCCTTTCTGACCACTGCTACAACCGCTTTCGGGAAAGGGAGTAAGGCCAGCTGGGGAAGAGAGATGTAGCTCTCCTCTACCCTGCTGGCAGTCTCCCCCCTTTTCACTACCTCTACAGGGTGGCTTAGCCCCAAAACCAGGGGCACTCCAGCAGCAAGTACAGATTGAAACCACGCACGATCAAGGATTTCTTTCTGTCACTGAAGAAGCTCAAACCAGAAGTCCCAGATACATTTTCAATGATGTCTTGAAAAGAATTCTGGCAAGTTTTTGATTCTACTGAAATTATGAAAAACATAATGCAGTGTGCAGTATACTTTCAAACATCTGGTCACCTTATATATATATAAAATAATTATTCAATTAATGTGTTATCATATTTATAATCATAGAAATGGAT
This sequence comes from Bungarus multicinctus, assembly GCA_023653725.1. Lineage (NCBI taxonomy): Eukaryota > Metazoa > Chordata > Lepidosauria > Squamata > Elapidae > Bungarus > Bungarus multicinctus. Next base: position 37,547,753 of record CM042844.1, read on the forward strand.
ACCATTGTCCAGCATCATATAAATCTGAGACATTTTTTTCCCTCTGAGAATGAAACACCAGCTCATAAAATATATCTTAAGATCACAGGCCACTTTAATATGCTGATACAATGCTAAGAACGTGATTCCATAGCTGAAAGAGAGTCTGCAATATAGTCTGTCTTTGATCATTATGTGAAGAAAACCTATTTAGCTGTAAGATTTCCATAGACAGAGTGAAAGCAAATATCTAAACTTCTTATATCAAGCTATTAATTTATATATTTTGAAGCTAATTATCCAACATTATATAAAATATTTGTTGCACATTTATGGATTCAGATTACTAAAAAGAAATATAGTATGCAGCTGAATAGTATCGTGAAGAAGGTAATCTTTAGAAAATAACATTTCTGTGTTTCACCTACAAGGGAAGATGAAGCTGCTGGGTTGAATCTAAATTGCATTTGGATTATTTTGGCAAAACAACCCCAGCCAAAGTTTTATAATGTTCCTCCCATCCCTAGAAGTTGTTCCCAGAGTAATAATCCTTACGAAAGTATTAGAATAATTTCTACGCAGTTCTGTTCTTTCAAATTTGGAAAAAATGTAGGTCACTTGTTTAACATGGTAGGGTATTTTATAGAAACTTGGAAGGCCAAGTTTCAAAAATGGGACTGTTTCATTTTGTATTATTCAATTTAAAACACACAGAATTGATATTTTTACAATATATATGTCATTCTTACAGTTACCAAAGTGGAAATTTTCTTGTTTAATTTTTTTTTTAAATAACTTCCATGAATAGTATGAACATGTGAAGTACATGTGTTTTACTAAATTTAAAACAGAACTTGGGTATCTCCAGAAAATTCTTTACATGCATAAAGCATCATATTTCAGTTTACTCTTAAGAGTTTAAGATTCAGTTTATTATAATTAAAATAGTAAGAATGATAAGATTACTACCCAAACTCTGCATGCCATTTTTTTAGAATTTCATCTAGAATTATAAATGTTGTCTAGAGGCATATTAAACAACATGAACATAATTGTACTATTCTAGCAATCCAAATGCTTGCTGTTTTTTCACGCATGACACAGATTATTAGTTTTTCTTACTAGATCCCCAGGTTTCCAAGATTTTTTAAAAATGTTAGCACAATGAGTAGATTTATAAAATGATAATGTCTTGTCTGTAAAATTTAGCAGTGCAAAGCAAAATAAGCAGATCAAATGTGGCAATGAAATGCTTGGAGGACAGGTCTTTCAAGTGCTTGTCAGACCAATTTAAATCTTCATCAACAAACATTTATAGTACAATATGTATCAGTCAAATATACATTTCTGAAAGCATGTCAAATAATGTAACTTACATCTAGATATAGTCTAAAGGTTTGTCCATTCCAGTCATGACTGACTCAAGGAGGTGCTTATCTCTGATTCTCAACCTGTGTTGTCTAAGAGACATTTCTCCCATCATGTGGCCAGCATGAAAATATGGAACACAATAACTTATTTATCTAGTCACATTTGCATGTTTTTGAATGGTTAGATTGGCCAATGCTCGGACAAATAATGTCATAATCTCATCCCATTTTGCAGTGCTTGGATCTCAAACCCAGGCTGTTGGCTTTTGGGGTGTTAACTTTTGAGCTATCACACTGCTCCTAGATATCTTCTAAGTTGATGGTATTTTTAGATGTGAACTATAAACCTCTTTCCTGATCTAATTAGGATCCTTTCCCATATATGTTCTTATATAAGCTGAAAGGCAAATAGAAATGTAATCATTGATGTAATAATAAACTAATGAAAATAAAATATTATTCATTTATATTATATGGAAAAGAAAATGTCTAGCACCAATCAAAGGAGGCATATTTATGATTTAATGGTATGTTGAATTATTCTTTTTTCCCAACTAGTTTCAATATAATATAATATAATATTATTTTGATTTTTCCACCAAAAGTGAAGAAAGTATTGGTAAAAGATGTATTATACATATAGATATATCTTGATAAGACTTAGGACTTGAGTGGCTGCTTTTTATCACAAAATCTTATTTCTATCGGCTTCTTTGTTTTTCCTATTTTATTGGCCCAAACACATTATTTACTTTATTCATATCATATTTAAACTTTAAAAAAAAATCATTGAGCTTATTCAGATAATCTTCAAAAAGTTGGAAAAGCATTGTTATGGGGAGGCATCCTCCAGAAAATAGCCACAACTTTGGTCAACCCAAAAGAATAAAATATGATTAAGAACACAAGAAAAAAATAAGATTCATTTTTTTACTTTCTGAGTTAGACAATTGGTTACATAGTTAAAATTAATAAAAGAAAAATAAAAGCTATAAATAGCAAATATTAAAATCACAATAAAAATGTTCATAAAAATCCAAAAGCTTATTTTGCAAAGAAAGAAAACATTTGACAGACTATAGAACAGGGGTGTCAAACTCACGGCCCATGGTCCAGATGGGTCACATGCTGGTCCTATGTAGTTTACCAAAGGGGGAAATAGTCCTGATATGTTACGTGATGCCACCATAATGATGCAAGTTTGACACCCCTGCTATAGAAGGATAGATTCTATTCAAATATTAATTCAAACTAGGTATTATCTCTGTAATTGTGAGCAGAGACATTGAGCTTATTAGCCAAATAGAAGAATCAGTTCCTGCCTCAATTACTGCACTATACAATGTAGCTGATACTATTATCCTTGCATAGGATATAAATTATTAGCAAATCAAATAAACTGTGACAGTCTTAAAGTATGAGAACTACTACTTCATTTGCCTGCATAAAGTACCATATTAGGAAAGTAGAGAGGTTTCTGGTTAATGAAAAGGAGAACCAGGAACATTAATTATGAGATAAGCTGATCAAAGGTATCTATCATGATAACTGCTAATTTCCCACCATCTGATACCAGCTCAAATATCCTTCTTTTTCAAATTCTATCAGTCTAGGTAATAGTGAAATGATACAGATAAATAGTTTAAGTATTAATAATATATACCATAATGAGACTTAGATTATAAAAATTTGCTTTATCTTCAAGACTTGGAGCTCTTGATTATATACAATTGTTTTTTTTTTAAGGGAAAGAAAATTGAGCTATTAGTGATTAAGGTTTCCAGTGATATCATTAAAGATACATTTGAAAATATTGTTTTAAGAATTAATATACACCATTTTTAAAAGGGAAGATAATAGTGGGCAGAACTACAAAGCTGCCAGCACTACGATGGAATGATAAATGATGTCAATGACATAATTATCTGCCATGGAATATTCTATTATTGAAAATATACAACACAGGTACATAACCAAGCCGTGGTGGCACAGTGGTTAGAATGTGGTACTGCAGGCTACTTCTGCTAACTGCTGGCTGCCTGAAATTTGGCAGTTCAAATCTCACTAGGATCAAGGTTGACTCAGCCTTCCATCCTTCTGTGGTTGGTAAAATGAGGATGCAGATTGTTGGGGGCAATATGCTGACTCTGAAAACTGCTTAGAGATTATTGTAAAGCATTGTGAAGTGGTATATAAATCTAAGTGCTATTGCTATAACCATTTCTATCTTGTTCTTCACTCTGTTAGGGAACTATAACAAGTAAAGTTAGAATTTGTATTTGTTTGTTTTTTGGAATAGTTCCCATTATGAATGTACTTTAAATTCTTTGAGCAGCAATATAAAACAACAAAAATATCAAAATGTTTAGGAGCTTTAATATGTTTTTGTGATTGATGTAGCTGGTTACATTTTAGATCATTTTTAATATACTACAGGTAGTCCTCGACTTAAAACAGTTTGTTTAGTGACCATTTGAAGTTACGATGGCATTGAAAAAAGTGACATATAGCAATTTTTTACAGTTATTACCAGCCCCATGGTCATATGATTTACATTTGGATGCTTGACAACTGGTTCATATATATGACAGTTGCAGTCCCGGCATCTTGTGACTGTTTTGTGACCTTCTGATAAGCAAAATCAATGGGGAAGCCAGTTTCACTTAACAACCCTGTTACTAATTTAACAACTGTGATTATTAATCAACAAACGTGACAAGAAAAGTAAATAAAACTCACTCAGTGCTGGTATTTGACCGGTTCTGCCCGGTTCTGGACAGCAAGTAGGAGCGATGAGCAGCGGAGACCGAACCGGTTCTCTCTGCTGCTCTAATGGCTCTGCTGTTGGGCCCACCCACCTGCCCAGGCTTCCATACTCATCTTTATCTGCTGAATTTGAAGCGCAGCTGCTTTGCGCGGCACAGAATAGTGCCATGCGGCAGCTGTTGAAGTAATCGGGAGATCGTGCAGGCTTTCAGGAGCTGAGGTAGAATGCCTCTGCTCCTGTGCAAACAGCTCTGCACCTGCGCAAAGTGTGCATTTGGCGTGCCCATGCACACAAAATACGAGTGCAAAGCGCACCCACCAAACCATGTCCACTGAACTGGTGGCAATAATATTTTAATCCCACCACTGAACTCACTTAACAAATTTCTCACTTAGCAGCACAAATTCTGGGCTCAGTTGTGCTTGTAAGATCATAAGACAACTATCTGTCTATCTATAATTAGCATGTACATATAAAACAGAGCTTTTTCTGATTTTGTGTGATTTAGTTAAGAAAGACATTGTTAAGCTAGAAAGAATACTGTGGAGAATTTTAAGAAAAGAAAAGTGTTGTAATAATTGTATGAAACAATGTGTTCACAGTATTAAAATATTTTTAAAAATGAATGTCATAAAAAAACTAACAACTCCTTTCTTGTTTTATTGGCTTCTAAAAAAGTAATTATTTTAAACATCTAACAAACTAATTTATAAGCATCTCTGTAGGAGCTAGGCTCCTAAACAACCAAACTAACAAATATAATTTTAAGTATTTGCCCACTGCCCAGCAATGGTTTGTTTGTATTTGGGACAAACAAAGTCTAGTCAGCCTAATTTTATTCTGCCACAAGGTAAATATATTAAATTAGTTGCTTACTAAGGAAAAAGCAAGAATGTAGCTAAATTATTTTTGTTAAACATATCTGCAATGTATTATTAATAATTGATGTTCTTTAGCTTTCCTTAAAATAAATTTTGTACACTGTGTACAGCCCTATTCAAAGCCTTCATAATTGTCCTAGAATTTCTTCTGGAATGAAACTCTAAGACAGTACTGACAAATTTTTATACACCCATGGCTCCTTTCTGAACTATGGTGAAGGCAGTAAAATGTTATGTTGAACACAATCTAATACAAACAACCTACTCTTTAATAAATAATTTGGTTTCAGAAAAAAACTATCCTGTAATCAGCAACTCTTATACTGCAAAAACATATGGACTACACAACTCGATCAGGGCGAAACAATAGATGCAATTTACATAAACTTTTGTAAAGCCTTTGATTCAGGGGTACACAACAAACTACTCCTAAAATGAAAATCTTATGGTATCTCTGGACAACTGCATAACTGGATAGAAGCATTCCTGTCAAACAGACAACAAATGGTCAAAATTGGAAGTGTCCTATCAAATTCTGTACCTGTCAATAGTGGTGTTCCCCAAGGCAATGTTCTAGGACCAACTCTCTTCATACTCTACATAACTCTAAAAAACCTGTGATTATATTAAGAGCAACTGTGTTCTCTTCGCTAATAACGTAAAGCTGTTCAATATCACAGACAATACTGCTATCCTTCAAAAAGATCTTGACTATGTATCAGAATGGTCAAACAAATGGCAACTTCAAATCTCAACAAATAAATGCTCTGTCTTACATATTGGCAAAAAAATAATAATCAGAAAATAAAATACAAGCTGAATAGTCAAGACCTTGTTGATGATCCAAGCTCTGTAAAGGACCTTGGAATACTCATCTCTAATGATCTAAGTGCTAGAGCCCACTGTAACTACATAGCCAAAAAGGCATTAAGAGTTGTTAACCTAATCCTACGTAGCTTTTTCTCTGGTAATATCACACTACTAACTAGAGCATATAAAACATTTGCTAGACCAATACTCGAATGCAGCTCATCAGTCTGGAACCCACATTACATATCTGATATTAGCACAGTTGAGAAAGTCCAGAAATATTTCACAAGAAGAGTTCTCCACTTCTCTACTCGTTATAGAATGCCTTATGCCACCAGACTTGAAATTCTAGACCTAGAAAACCTTGAATTACGCCATCTTCAGTCTGATCTAAGTATGGTATATAAAATCATACATTGCAATGACTTACCTGTCAATGAATACTTCAGCTTCAACCATAACAACACAAGAGCATACAATAGATATAAACTCAAGGTTAACCACACCAAACTTGATTGCAGGAAATACGACTTCAGCAACAGAGTGGTCAATGTCTGGAATACTCTACCTGACTCTGTGGTTTTTCTGCAAACCCCAAAAATTTTAACCTTACACTGTCTACTATTGACCTCACCCCTTACCTAAGAGGTCTGTAGGGGCATGCATAAGCGCACCAACGTGCCTACTGTCCCTGTCCTGTTCTTTCTTTTATTTTTCTTATATGTACCCATTTCATGTATTCATAACTATGTATATACTTATACCTATTATCTTGTAAGCAATTGACAAATCAAATAAATTAATAAATAATAAAATATGTACAGATGATGAGATAATTGGCAATAAGATGGGCATCTCACAGCATTTTCTATGGTACTGAAGCATGTGGGGCTCCATGAATGCTCACTATTCCTTCCCCATAATATTCTACCTCTCCTCATGTGCAATAATCTATTTTTCCATAATCGTTCTGTTTACCCATGATCATTCATTTTAAAACATTTTAATATATTTAACCATGTAAATATGCAGGATAAAAAAATAGAATACAAATATCAGAACAACTTGGAAATAAAAGGAATATGTGCCTGATAGAAGTCTGGTAAATATATTTCAAAATCTGAGAATTAGATCACTTTGTTTAAATAAAGAATAAATTGATGATAAAGTACAGTCATTGTATGAAGTTGAGTGTACAGCAATATATTTTGGTTTATTTTTTTTTCAATGTCTGAAGACTGACACATGGATTATTTTCTTCAGTTTTGAAAAATGTACTTGACCTTGATTACAAGAAACTGTACATCAAGAAGGAAAATGCAGGAACATTTTTTTTTCTAGGTTTCACTTTTGCTTTTGTAAAATGATTTCATAAATTAAGGTATCAAGGTATCATAAATTAAGTTATTAAAATTTTATAAGCAATGTCTAGGGCTAAAATGAATAGTACATCTCAAAAATACTGATAGTCTATAAGCTCTAAAATGTTTTAAACGTTGATGTGTTGAATTTGAAAATTGTTGGCAGCACATGATGGAAAAATGTTAGGGAAGATGTTCCAAATTTCTTCCTTCTTGAACAAGTTTTGGTTGCTGGTCAGCTTGGCTGTCATTTGTAATTATGATCCTAATAATGCATTTAAAATATCCCTTGAGCAGAACTCAACTCCTGATGACTACACCAATAGATTAAAATTATTTTGGCAACAATACAGATGTGGTTTGCTATTGCCTTTTTTCAGAATATATTTTAAATTCCCCATTTAGTCTGCAGCTCTGGAATTTCTTAGTGGTCTCCAAATACTAACCAGTTTTGACCTGGCTTAGCTTTTTGAGATCAGCCTAAAATTGGCTAGTTGCTGCCATCTGCTTGCAATGCTATATTCATGTATAGAATTAAATCTAGAGTTCTGTGGAGACTGTTTTTTGATAGACAGAAGAAAAATTTCAGTTTTATCTATATAGGATCTAAAATCAGGTCAACATTAAAATAATATCAACCAGATAAATATTTGGGTACTACCTTAGCTGCCAAATGTCAAATATGTCTTTTTCTATAGATTTAGTCATTTCAAACTGCACTGATTAAATACACAATTTATGTGCTTGAATATCCATGGCTCTGTTTCTGGGAATATTTATTTGCAATTTGGCTATAGAATCTCAATTGGATTTTTTTTCTAGGTTTCATTTTGCATTCAAAATATAAAGTTATTTCATTAAATATGCCAACCATACTAAATGTATACATGCCTAAGCTTATTTTGGATTAATGTATTGAATTAAGTCTCCATTAGAACTAAACAGTTCTCAAATAGAATTTGACCAGTCAGAATGGAATAATTGATTCATATGACCTTACTTCACTGCTCCTGTTGATTCATACCAATATATGTATTTGTAGTATTTTAGTAACTATGTAACACCAATGTTTAATTGGTGATCAGCAAGGACACCTACTTGTCCAGGTACTGCTGTCATGATTCTGAGTAATGCTCCCAACCAATTCAAGACTCAAAGGTCTTGGCTTTCTCAAAAATCCAATTTATTGGCTACATCATTTTGACATGGTCAAAGGTGAAACCAACACTGAATAATTCCCACTTTTTTGGTATAATTAAAGAATAGATATTGTCCACCCCACTTGTGACTGTATGACTGTAACTTTGTTGCTTGTATTTATATACTAGTCAATTTATATTGACTGTTTCCTAGTATGATTGATTGCTTATTGTACTCTATGACTATCATTAAGTGTCATACCTTATGATTCTTAACTCCTGACGAATGTATCTTTTCTTTTATATATACTGAGAGTATTCACACCAAGACAAATTCCTTGGGTGTCCAATCACACTTGGCCAATAATGTATTCTATTCTATTCTATTGTGTCACAAGGTCATGTTAGCCAACCAAGCAGGTGATAAAGTTCTCAGCACTCCCTCCTGCCATTGCTAGAACATGTTCATTTAGCCTTGGTTTTCAGGAGCCTTGTTGTTGTTATGTCTGGCATATTGCAGGAAAATATTTTACACTTCATAAGTCCCCCTTGCTCCGTAAGTATGGCAGCTGAAGAATGAAGCAAGAAAAATGTGGCTTCAGCTAGAGTCATTTTGAGAGTTGACAACTGTTACTAAACCAAGTCTCCATCTATACTTGTCCCCTTTAGTTGCAGATGCAGAAGTTTCCATTTCTTACATTTTACATTTCTTCTGTTATATTCCATGCCATTGGTTTGAATGTATTGTCAGATTTGCCAAGAATATGCACTGGGAATCTCAACATTTCTCCAATAGCCTTCCTCATGGTATCTATTGATCACTCCTTCTGGAACAACCATGATACCAGTGATAAAGATGGTGCTATCCTTTGCCAAAGATAATAAAGGCTTGTTTCTTCCACATGAGCTCTAGACATGGGACAATGACAGAGTGCTTCTGAAGCAGTATAACCAAGTAACTCTTGAATGTTAGAATAAATATGGCTATAATATGAATTATGATTGTTGTACTTTTGATGGTTTAGTTAATTTTAAATGTATTGTATTTTAATCCTATTACTGTAAAATAGGATTGTAAGCAGCTCTGTATTGCAGAACACAAAAATCTTGGTAAAGTTTGTTATGGGGTTACTTCATGAAGAAAAATCTGTGTGATTCCTAGGCACTGAAAATGATGGCACAGAATCAGTCACCCAATCAGTGATGGTTTCTTCTGAAATACAGCACTTGTTTTGTTAAACTACTGTTTTGTTCACCATTATTTACTGTGTTTCAATTATAGCAGCATTTGTCTGTTTTTTTCTCCTGTAATTTTTGCAAGTTGCTCTTAATTGCAAAAGGATTGCAGATTCTCACATAAGCAGAAAAATGTAGCATAAAATGACTTAGGTTACTTGTGTTTTGACCTAGGTTTCACAAAATCATGAAACAGACCCCTTGTCCTGAGAAAACCCCTTTTTATTTGGCTGATGTGAATTTCTATTATTCACATCCAATAAAGTCCAAGCAAACAGTCTTTCAAGGGTGAATTGCAACCACAGAGCTCATCAAGCTTGGAGAGTTGCCAGGCCGATAGCTTCCAAGTGCAACACTGTACAAGAAATACTTGGCAAGGAGTCTCTGTGAGTCATGAACAAATCTTCACATTAATTAAATGAACTAATTGTCTCATGCAAACACCACTTCCCTTATGTTCCTCTTTATTCCCTATGGCAGGGGCCATTCACCATCTACCTGTGCCTTTACTCCCGAGTTGACCCTTGTCCTTAATCTATTCCTGGCAGCTCTGCACATGTATACATTGGGAACAGGCTCCAGTTGTTCTTTTGTCCCACTGATCTCCAACTCCAAAGGCAGCTGATAACTTTCAGATGGCCTTGGCCCCATCTCTTCCTCTGATGCAGAGCACTCATTAGAGCCTTCCCCAGACTCCAGGACTGGCTCATGTTCCTCCAAATTTCCTCACTCTCCAAGTCTGCTGCCAATTCTGCTGGCCACTGGCAGACCACAACAACTTGGATCAACACAAATAGCAATAGAACTTAGACTTATAACACTTCATAGTGCTTTACAGCCCTCTCTAAGTGGTTTACATAGTTAGCATATTGCCTCCAACAACTTGGGTCCTTATTTTATTGATCTCAGAAGGATGCAAAGCTGAGTCAACTTGATCCAGTGAGAATTGACGTCCTAATAGTCGGCTGACAGTCAGAAGAATGCAGTACATATTAGCCTGCAGTACTGTAGTGACTGTACTATTTTATATTTTGTTGATTTTTTTTTTAAATTACACATTGCCTACTAACATTTGAATGCAGCACACCTACAGATTTACTAAAATTGTGAATACGTTTTACACATTGCAAAATAGAAAAAAAATGAAATGGTTAATCTAACAAAAGTTAAGAAAGATAAAATGGATAAAGATAAAGAACATCAAGTCTGGCACAATGCTGTTTTGACAAGGATTAAGCAGCATGATCTTTTATATACTGAATAATTACTTACTTTGATGTCAGATTATTTTTCTAAAAAATAGTAGTAGTAGATCTACTGATGTATTTTCTTGCAAGAATCCCAGCTAATCATATAGTATAGTTACAGAGTGAGGCCATAGTGAGTTCTAAAATAAATAAATGTCAGCAAAAATTGGTTCCAATATTTTGCAAGGGCAGAATCTGGCTAATTTGTATCCAAACAATCTGAATATAGCCTCCCTCTTTCTCATATATTTTACTATTTCAGAACTTCTGTTATTTCATTAAGAAATCCCAAAGGTAAAGATTGTTCCACATCTTTGCACTCTTGTCTACTAAGTGTAGTTATCTTAGTTTGCAAATCAGACAAAGTCAAAATCCATCTTGTTTTCTTTAGACTCTGACTGAATACAGACAAAATTAAGACTTGTTTAAACAAATTGTAGTTAAACCAACTTTGGCTTCATGCAATGAGTTAATTCATATTCTTTCAGAATAGCAGTTGCTCATCATTTATTCCAAAACATAATAGCTTACACTTATATTATTTCAACAAAGTCTTGCCAAGATACAGCTCATTTGTTCATGACTTTATTAATATGTACTTCTATAACATGGAATCAATTAGTTTCTTTGAATGGCTTTCAGAAAACCCTATATAATCATTAATTATATATTTGATCTGTTCTTTTGATCACAAACTATCAAAGCTTCTCAGCTCCTTTCTTATTAAGAATGAAGTCTGAAAATAGTTTTTTTTCTATATCTGTACCAGTAAGTCATATTACTTTTGATACAAAACCATGTTTTTTAACTTTATATATATTTAATTTACATATAATGTAGAAATAATTTTAAAAAATGAAGGCCAACAAAGCATAATATAATTTAAGAACTTCAGATTCACCAGAGCACTTTGTTAATCTGGATGTTAATTATTATTTTATTATTATTATTATTTCAATTTATATACCGCCCTTCTCCCGAGGGACTCAGGATGGTGTACAGCTCATCTAAAACCCCACAAAAATACAAAAGTTAAAAAAGTATTAAATTAATGTTAGCTGGTTAATGAAAATAAGAAAACTCCACCCCCCCTTAAAACCCCAATTGAAATTAAAAATAGGATGGAGACCAATTAAAACCATCTCAGCCCAGGCCGGCCTGCTCAAAGAGCCAGGTCTTCAACGTGCACCTGAAGGCCCTCAGGTCCGTGCCGGTACAAAGCTCCGGAGGCAGAGTGTTCCAGAGGGCGGGGGCCCCCACAGAGAAGGCCCTACTCCTCGGCGTCGCCAGACGACACATAGAGGCCGACGGCACCCAGAGCAGACCCTCTCTATGGGAACGCACCGGCCTGTTGGAGATCACTGGCAGAATGCGGTCCTGCAGGTAACCTGGTCCCATGCCATGGGTCGCCCTAAAGGTCAAAACAAGAACCTTAAAGCGAACCCGGAGAGCCACCGGCAACCAATGCAGCTCGCGCAGGAGAGGCGTCACGTGGGCGCTATGCGACGCCCCCATGATCACCCGCGCGGCTGCATTTTGCACCAGCTGGAGTCTCCGGGTGCTCCCCACGGGGAGCCCCATGTAGAGGGCGTTACAATAGTCCAGACGAGAGGTGACAAGGGCCTGAGTGACCGTGTGCAAGGCGTCCCGATCCAGGAAGGGCCGCAACCGGTAGATCCGACGGATCTGATGAAACGCCCCCCTGGAGACGGCCGCAATGTGATGTTCAAGCGATAGCCGTACATCCAGGAGGACACCCAGGCTGCGAGCCCTCTCTGTGGGGGGCAAAACTTCCCCCCCGATAGCCAGCAAAGGTGTCAGCTGGCTATATCGGGGCGCCGGAAACCACAGCCACTCGGTCTTGGATGGGTTGAGCCGAAGCCTGTTCCCGCCCATCCAGTCCCATATGGCCTCCAGGCACCTAGACATAGCCCCCACAGCATCGTTGGGGTGGTCCGGAGTGGAGATGTACAACTGGGTGTCATCTGCATATAGATGACACCTCACTCCAAGACCACGGATGATCTCACCCAGTGGCTTCATATAAATGTTGAACAGGAGGGGAGGGAGGACCAACCCCTGAGGCACCCCACAAACCAGGGGCCTAGAGGTGGACCTCTCCCCTCCCGCCAACACGAATTGCGAACGGTCGGAGAGGAAGGAGGAGAACCATCGGAGGACGGTTCCACCAATCCCCAATCCCTCCAACCGTCACAACAAGATACTATGGTCGATAGTATCGAAAGCCGCCGAGAGGTCTAATAGGACTAGGACAGAGGAGAACCCTCTGTCACGAGCCTCCAGAGATCATCGACCAACGCGACCAATGCCGTCTCAGTGCTATGTCCAGGCCTGAAGCCCGATTGGAACGGATCGAGGTAAGTAGCTTCCTCCAGGTACCGGGGGAGCTGACGTGCCACCATACTCTCAACAACCTTCGCCACAAAGGGAAGGTTGGAGACTGGACGGTAGTTATTTAAAATAGCTGGATCCAGGGAAGGCTTCTTGAGGAGGGGCCGCCACCTTCAAGGCGGTAGGGAGCACCCCCTCTCTCAGAGAAGCGTTGACAATCCCCTGGAGCCAGCCTTGTGTCATCTCCCTGGCGGCCGAAACCAGCCAGGAAGGAAACGGGTCCAATAAACAGGTGGTGGCATTCAGACCCCCCAGCAACCTGTCCACACCCTCGGCGGTCACAGAGTCGAACTCTCCCCAGATAACGCTCACAAGACCTGCCCCGGGCACCTCCCCCGGGACCATCCAAGTGGAGTCGAGCCCCTCCCGAATCTGAGCGATTTTATCATGCAGAAATCGGGAAAACTCCTCCGCCCTACCCTGCAAGAGGTCATCCCGCGCTCTCGGTTCAAGTAGAGAGCGGGTCACTCTAAACAGGGCGGCAGGCCGATTTTCTGCCGATGCAATAAGGGCGGAGAAATACGAAGATTTCGCCGCCCCTATTGCCACAAGGTAAGTCTTAATATGAGATCTCACCTGTGTTCGGTCAGACTCAGAACGGCTCGCCCTCCAAATGCCCTCTAGACGTCTTTTCCGGCACTTCATCTCCCGTAGCTCCTCCGTATACCACGGAGCCAAATGGGATCTGTGCCGGGTCAGAGGTCGCAGGGGCACAACTCGATCTAGAGCCCCGGCGGCCAACCCATCCCAGGTGGCCACCAGGTCTCCAGGCGAGCTGTGAGCCAGAGACTCAGGAAACGGCCCAAGCTCCTTCTGGATATATTAATGATATATTATCTTTAAATAATGTATCTTATCAAATTGATTTTCTGCTGGGGCTGTGATTGGCACTTCATCTTAAGGTGGGCAAAGGTCCTCCTTGTCATAGCTTTCATTACTCCTCAAGCAGAAGCTGTGTGGTTCATTAACAAAATATGTTAATATATCTCTAGAAATGTAGAGATAGCCTTGAAGAATTCGACAGTCTTTAGGTAATCATCTACCTAATCCTGGATAGGAGGAGGAACTGAGAAAGAAATATGTGCTTATCATATTTTGATTGTCTGTGATACAGAGAGGACAATCTCTCTTAGCCTTTCAAAATTCTGCTATTAGTAACCATTTTCAAAACAATCAACAGCTGCTTACTGTTCTGCCTTCCCAAAAGAATAAATATGGCAACTCGAGAGCAGTACATTCACACTTCTCTCTAGATGGATTAGCAATTGCCACTATAATCTTGATGTAATTGTTGTAGGAGGATATGAAACCTGAGTGGGCAAATCTCTATACATACTTAACATTTTCTAGAAACATTATGAACAAATCAGAGGATAATTGTTATTATGAAAATTGTACGAAAAATAATCTAAAGTTAAAAAAAGTTATAGAATGATTCCTTTCTTATACCTTCTAATTTCTAGGTTCTATCTCAAGACACCTAATGGATACCTAACATCAAAAATGTCATCAAAAAAGCACAACAAATAATGTTCTTTCTGTGCCAACTCAGGAAGCTCAAACAGCTCAAGGAGCTACTGATACAGTTCTACAGAGGAATTATTGAGCCTGTCATCTGCAACTCTATAACTGTCTGGTTTTGTTCTGACCCAACCAGGTTCCAAAGAGCAAATAGACAAAGGCAGCATCCCCCACCTTTCAAGGCTTAATAACAAATTCTGTTCTGAAGGCTGCTTTCCACTAATTAGCTCCGGCAAGAAAGAGTTATTTGTCAAGGCTGCCAAAAATCCAGAGATAAGAACTAATTTACAAGATTCTCCAAACACGAACTAAAATGTCCACCAGTTGAGCTTAAGAGCTTCTTTGCTGTCTGCAAATAATGCTTTTCCAAACTTGGCTTTTATCCTATTGAGGGAGGAGCCATTACCTTGCAGCCTTACTCCCGAGTTGCCTGTGCTGCTGTAATTGTTCTTTCCTCTGAGCAATCCTTCATGCATGTGCACTTGGCATAGGCTCTTCGGGAACCTCCTCATCACTGCTGCCAGCCTCCTCACTCTCTGAAGGCAGCAGTCCACTTCCTGATGGTCCTGGCCCTTCATCAGAGTCCTTGCTCTCCTCAGGCATCTGCACCTGCTGCTGGCTAACCACAACAGGTTTGGTTCTGCAACACAACAAGAAAGACAGAGACTTCAACAGACAATTAGAACTGCAGAAAAAATATTTGCTACCAACCTGCCTTCAATCGAGGACATGTATAATGCACGAGTAAAAAAGAGGGCTGTGAAAATATTTATGGACCCCTCACATCCTGGACATATACTTTCAACTCCTATCCTCAAAATGACATTATAGAACACTACACACCAGAACAACCAGAAATAAGAACAGTTTTTTCCCGAATGCCATCACTCGGCTAAACAAATAATTTCCTCAACACTGTCAAACTATTTACTAAGTCTGCATTATTATTATTATTACTATTGATCTTCTTACCCTTCCTTTCACCCATATCATCCCACTTCTGACTGTATGAATGTAACTTTGTTGCTTGTATGCTTATTATTTTATTTATTATTTACTACTATGATTTGATAGGCCCTAGCTAATTATATTTCCAGTATGATTTATATGTTTTATATGTTCCCTATATATATGTTTCCTAGTATGATTTATAGTAACCTATGACTACTTCTAAATGTTATGATTCTTGATGTATGTATCTTGAAAGCATATGCACCAAAACAAATTCCTTGTATGTACAATCACACTTGGCCATAAAGAATTCTATTCTTTTCTGTTCTACGGTAATCTGGTGTAATTTATACTAAGGACATCTTTTTTTTCCTGCCCCAAATCATTTGCACAAGTGAATTGAAAATATTCTATTTCATAGGATTATATGAAGCTGCTTTATCGTGAATTAAACCCCTTTCCATCCATACTAGTACTGATAAACATATTTGGTGGTGATAGCATTTTACTTTCAAATAGAACTTCTACAGATATATATATATATATATATATATATATATATATATATATATATATATATATATATATATATTTGTATGGCAAAAGAAAAGATCAAGAGTTAAACATAAAGTTCCCCAAGACAAAGAAACAAAAAGGATTTTAAATTATATTTTGTAGCCCTCTGTTTAGTTTGGGTGAAAGAGTGAGTGCCACTGAGAAAAAAAATAGAATTAATACAATCTTCCTTCATGCTTCGGTCTAAAAAAATTTCCTGAATATATTGAAATGAGTAATATTCAAATATTCTATCACAGAGTATAAAAACCACTAATATTGAGGCAGGAGAGCATTGAAGGAGAAAGTACAAAAGGTAAGAACAATATTAAAAATTTGCTTGTCAGATGTGCTTTGTCACAGTTTGAAATCACAGTTATCCAAGTGTTTTGGAAGGACAAAATATGCACACACACACAAATGACCTCTACATTACCTGCTGTCAGTTTGTATGTGTCTTTCTTGAAGGTATAATCTCTGATCCTCTAAAACTCCAACTACCTGTAAAATGTGAATCAAATACCTCCTCTCTTTCCAGCTGGAATCATCTATAAATAGAGATGTTCAAATCCTAGAGAATTGTTTCTCTGCCTGGCAGACATGGATTTAACCAGAATGATACAGAAGTAATGAAACCAAAATTTTCCTACTATATGTACTGTAAGCATCAAATTCTGGAAATGGTAAAGACACTTTCATATCTGTTCTATTATGTATTTTAAAGTTGATATCAGATCATTGAAACAGATTAAAAACAGTACTTGAACAGTACTTGAAGGGAAAAGAAATTAGATGGCAATCAGAAATGTGGAACTATGTGGATGGATCAACTCAGATTGAATCCATTATCTGCTTTGGATCCACTCACATTAACTTCAGCTTCCAATTAATTGTTACTATGGTGTACCATAGCACTACCATATATATATAAAAGAATGCCCCACCTCTTGTTTCATGATTTTAGTAATAAATCTAATCATCTTTAATTGGGAATAAATTCCCAAAATTGCTGAAATTCTCAGTATATTATATGATGTAATACCTACATCAAGTATATAAGTCTTCAAATTCTATGAAGATCAAGCTGCAAAGACCTTCAAATAGAAGAAGAACAATTGTGACAAAACTAAACAAAGGTAGTACCAATAGTATTACATGCCTGGGGTGACTGGAGCATCACTTGAACATCATGTTGCATTGTCAAAATCACCATCTGTCAATTGCAAAACCCAGTTTTATTCAGAACAGCTTACATCCTGCAACAATATCCTTAACACATCAAACAAGAACCTATCTGCTTATTCCAGTTCCTGGGAAGGTAGATAAAAATGCCCAAGTCCAGTCCAAACATCTGGTTGGCTGTATGATAAACCACACTAATAGCAATAATTATTTCTTTTTATTCTAGAAATAACACCCATTTGATTGATTGAATGAATAGCTGTGTCAGTTAACAGATGTGATGATAATTTTTGCACATTTGGATGATGCTGAATGCTATGAAATATATTAATAGGGATTTGATTGAAGAAAACATTGTTAGCTTTAATGACAATGAGAAATGATATCTGAAACTACATATAACACATAGCAAATTTGCACCCACGTGCATTTACACATCCTGAAAATAAATGTGCTAATATATCCTGATCTGTAATAATCAGTTGGACACATTAGTATGGTTTCTTAACATTTTAGTGACTGGGAACCTCTGCATATTAGTTTAAAATGAGTCTTAACCATCTGTTTTACCATCTAATTACAAATGCAACAAGAATATAATTCACAATTGCATCATTAAAAAGACATAAGGGATTTAATGTATGTCTATGTTCCTTTTTATGTTGACAGCATCTGTTATGCTTCTGAGACAAAAACATAGATACATTTTTTCTCTTCTTCCCATTAGGTTAAAGATTTTGTTTGGAAATTTTAATTTAATAAGGCTGTACTCAGGGGTGGGATTCAAATTTTTTAACAACCGGTTTTATGGGAGTGGCTTAGTTGGTGGACATGGCTTGATGGTCATGTGACTGGCTGGGCTGCCTCACATTGAGGCATGCATCTCCTCACCTGGCCTCTCATGACTGTGAGGATGCTGCAACAGTCATAAGTGTGAAAAATGATCATAAGTCACTTTTTTCAGTGCCATTGTAATTTTAAATGGTCACTCTGCACAAGCAAAGTACCAGCAAAGGAGGGGAAAAAAACTCCAGAGAAGTTCCAGAGACAGGAAGTCTAATCTTTCCAAGAATATAATAAGGGTTAACGGAGAGGCAGTTTCTGTAAGCAACACCAGAATGTTTCCTTCCTGCCTTCCTTACAGGATTAGGCCAGTAATTTCTTCTAACAATCAGTTCTCTGAACTGCTTAGAATGATAACAACTGGTTCTAACGAATAGGTGCGAACCTGTAGAATCCCACCCTTGGCTGTACTGATACATTCAGAGAATCTGCTGTTGAAAATATACTTTGGACTAACTGATGGAGTTGTGCTGTATTTACTTTTCTGCATATTATTGAAGAGGTAGCATATTATTGAAGAGAATAGAAATGATAGCATCCTAAATAAAAAGAGGCTAAATGCCATTTTCTCTTGTTGAAGAATTGCTTTGTAAGCTTTGTTTACATATAACTTATCAGTTTTTGGTAGTATTATATTTGCATAAAATAGATTAGAATTACATTGAATTTCAGCCTGGTGCACATATTTTGAAATGCTGGATATGTGTTAATTTAATATTAAATGTAGTTTAGCTTGGCTAAGTCTTTCTTGCACCCAGCAGATTTCAGTCCCCAAACTTAGTTTGCAAGACTGCAAAAGACTGGAATCAATGATTAGTTTTCTATCTTCAAATAAATCAGATATTGTTTTTACCACAATTTGTTGGATAAGCCATGGTGATTTATCTACAACTAATGCTAAGCTATAAACTGGCTTAGAAGATACAGTGCTGAGTTCATATATCATCTTAAAACAAAATGAAGCAAATTTAGAGCAAGCTATTAATTCAGCTTCTGTAGTAAGACCAGGAGAGATCAGACAGCTACTTTTTAAGATCCTCTTAATTGTGAATATTATATCTTTATCGATATACCTGAAAATTGATTCTTACCATGAAAAGGGAGGGTGGGAAAAGGCAGTGAGAACATTTACAATATATTTTTAAAACTCTCCATATTTTCAGACAAAATAAATTACAAAACCCACCAAAAAAATTTCAAGGATTCAAAAATTGTAACAGCAATTATGAATTTATAACTTGATCAAACAGCAACAAGTTTGCTGTGATTTGTTTAAACAAAATTTCATGATAGCTAAAAGTTTTTGCCCATTGCAAAAAGAAAACCACATCTCTTGAAGGACAGGATTTCTGAAAATTATAAAAGTTATATGGACAAGAATTCTTAAAACCTATATAGAGTAAGTGTCTCATACAGAATACCACAATTTCATGAAAACTGGCCCTAAATGTAAGCCATTTGTTCTGTTATTTTCTTCCTGAAAAATCTCTTCTATAATTTTAAGGACTTTGATGTCTTTATATCAATGTGAATTAAGTATAATAAATAGAAATCATGTTATAAATACATGATCCTGCTGCTATAGTGAAAAAAGCTTTCTGTCAGGAAATGACAGAACATTCATAGTGAATTAAACATTATTTTAATCTTCAAATTTCACTAAGCATTGCTTTATTAAGAAGATATCTGTACATATGGAAAAAGAACAGTAGCTAGTGACTGAATAAGCATGAAGTTCAATGTGGAAAATAATGTCCCTTCCTTCCTTCCTTCCTTCCTTCCTTCCTTCCTTCCTTCCTTCCTTCCTTCCTTCCTTCCTTCCTTCCTTCCTTCCTTCCTTCCTTCTTTCTTTTTACAATATTAGAATATTTCTTTTAGGAAAGAAGGAAAAATCAAGTTAGTTTTAAATTGTTTGATGAATTAATAATAAATATTACAAATACAATTGAATTGAGATGTAAGTGAAATCTACATTATTAACTTTATTGCAATGAAAAACTTAATTGCCTGGTCTAACTCTGAACAAAATATGAAATTTTAAATTTTTCAACAATTAATATTCCAGTTTGGAGATGATATTCACTTTAGCAAATGTGCTGGTTTTCCTATCTTCATAGAAATAAAATAACAATTATGATTTTTTTATAGATTACAAAATGCTGCTGCACAGCTATGTATACTGGTCTCAAATTCACTCCAAAATGAAGATCATCTTCATGTCAAGATTTAATGTGGGTTGCTTAGTTGTGGCTTAATGTGTTTTATGAACCAATCAATGTACTCAAAAAAATAAATAAGGAAACTATAGTTTAGAGTAATGTATCTGATTTATGATTAAGAGGCTATCATCAAAAGATAATGATAGCACATTTTCCATAGGATTAGTTTAATTAAAATTTGTGGAATATTTCAACTTAAAGTTATGGTTATAGGTGGATTTAAATGATACTGTCAAATGCTTTTTGAAAATAATTATTTATTTATTTAGATTTGTTTACCAGCCATCTCACCTTGAGGTGATTCTGGGCAGTTTAAAGGATTAAATAATTAATAATAGGTAAAATAATTTATTATAGTCTAAAGCTCTTCTGAAACTAACATGGATTTTTATCAGCACGGTCAAGTATGCTCTTTCTCAGATATGTGCTATGAAATACATATTGAAATATTCAGAATAAAGTTGGCACAAAGTTAATAAAATAATATCAAATGGTTCTGTATTTGAAATATACCAAGAAGAATTATTGTGTCAGTTTTTCCTAAGCTGTGCAGTTCAGATCTTTAACAAAAGAGAAAAAGAACACATTTTGGGAACTTTTAGATGATACTTCTAAAAGACCAACAGGAAAAAACAAAGGAAGAATGCAAAAAAATTTTTCCTGAGTTGTATTAAATAGCAGAGGTGTTTTTAAAACCACAAATCTAACCAATGAGAAAAGAATAAAGAAATCAATGAGTAAAATGCTACCTCTCATTTTTATACATTGATATGTGTTGTTATTTTTGATCAATACATTGATCTAAAGAAATTAAGCCTATTCTCACTATTTAGCACTTTAAGCCAGCAGATTATTCACTATAGGTAACTTTATCAAATAGAATATGTCCAACCTATTTTTCACATCTGATAGTATTTTTATGTTCTAACATTGCATAAAGAAAGAAAAACCTCTGTAATGCTTTTTTATATATTCATATCCGTCCTTCCACCCTTTAGGGAAAATTATAAAGTTAACTGGATTTAATAAATGTGTCGATATGTCATTTGACTTACCACTATTAATGTGCCCATGTATCAACAGATTTATCACTGTTAGAATTGTCTTGTTCCTTACTGATGCCTAAGATAACAAACTGGAACTGGAGTTTGTATTTAAATTAATATTTTAAATTAATATTATAAAGGCAAACATTGTAAACAAAAATTGTGTTGTTAATAACTGGGGTAGATACCCCAAATTGGGTTGTTAATAACTAGGGTATATATACCAAATAGTTTTGGCATCTTTAAGGTATTACAGGGATGCAAAAATCTGCAAATCATTGCTGTAAATTCATGTCCTCTTTGTAGCCAATTTTGTACAAAGCTGAGATGTGTAGTTGCTATTCACCATACAAAGTCTATATAATGTTCTCACATTTACAATAATTATTTACTAGGCAGCTCAATATTAACAATTTAAGTTTCAAATGAGCATAGATTGAGCTTACTGCATTAAAAATGTGTATCTTAATTTCCCCCATACATGCTGCTAAATTTGTGACTGGGGGAGGGGATGTTTCTGAGAGAGATGAGCAAACATCAGGACAGCATGCCAAGATCATATACTTTCAACAGGATCATGCAAGATATGAAGGTCATCCCAGCTGTATAGCTAAACAGACAAATTATATGAGACACAGACACAATATAAGAAGGTGCTGGAGGTAGATGATTACTTTAGTGGCAACAGCAAAGGATAATTTCACACTGTGTGAGAATTTTGCACTTCCATTTTATCAGGAAAACTATATAAAGTGTTTGATGACCAAGTATCAGATGATGGGTCCTTTAGGTCAGAGGCCACTCCACATGCTACTGAAGAAGAGCTGAGAATTTTTCAGAGTACTAATGGTGTTCATGCCACACCTAGATTAAAGCCTTGGTGTCTACATGCTATTGTTCCACGTGAGAAAAGAAAATAGGAAGCTGCAAAGGCAGAATTATAGTGATAATATAGAACATAAGGAACATGAGCATGAAAAATCTCAACACAGTGAAAGATGAAATGAATCACCTACATATTTATTATCATAGGCATCAGTGAGTTTTATGGAAAAGTTCAATCTGAAATTGACAGAACATGCAATACCTTCCAATTCTATTCTGCTATTCTGTTACTTGGTGAGAGAAATGCCAAAGTTGTAAATATTTGGAAAACTGTAGTTGGACTGTCTGATATAGGAAACAAAAGTGGAGAATGACTTTAAATTTCTGACAATCCAGTGATTTCTTCATTGTTAACATGGTCTTTTAATAACTAAAATAATGTTTATATACATAGATATCACAAAAATCAAATTAACTATGTTATCAAAGGAGGTTGACATATTTAGTCATAATATGGTCAGAAGCTAACTGTGCAACAGTTCATGAATTGCTTATGTGAAAATTCCAAGTTGAAATAAGTGAAGAAAAAAAACAGAAAGTAGGCATAATGGGTTTCATAAAAAATGGTGAAAATGTCCAGGGACGCAAAAGAAGCCAAAGCTGGAAAGGACAAAGATTTCAGGGAGAAACGTAAAAAAAAAATTCCAATTAGAAAACACATGAAGTATTGCAACTTCTATAACAAGATCAAAGTTGGAAAAAAAACCACAGAAACTCAAACATCTTGAAACCTGAAATAGAAATTGCAATAGCGCTTAGACTTGTATACCACTTCACAGTGCTTTACAGCTCTCTCTAAGCAGTTTACAGAGTCAGCAAATTGCCCATAACAATCTGAGTCCTCATTTTACCAACCTTGGAAGGACTTGAACTGCCAAATTGCAGGCAGCCAGCAGTCAGCAGTAGTAGCCTGCAATACCGCACTCTAAACCACCATGGCTCAGTGAATGTTTGCTGTTGAATTAACATAAACATATCAAAGGATGTTTGTATATTTTATTATTTTTAAAATAACTCAAGGCAGCAAACATCTGTAACCCACCTTCCTTCTCCTATTTTCCATCCAAGAACTGTGATGTGAGTTGGGCTGAGGAACAGAGTGATTGGCCCAAGGTTTTCATGCTAAGGCATGACTTAACTCAGTCTCCTCGTTTCTAGTCTGATGCTTTAATCACTTTGACCATATTGGCTCTCTCATAAACTCAAGAAAAATTATTTTATAATAAAGAATTATCTAATTCTTTCCAATTTCTCGAATATTCTTCAGATTTAGTTTTGTATATATATTTCATTGTAATATTTCAAATGCTTTAAAAAGTATCAATAATAAAATTAAGGATAACAATTTGAAACTTTCATTAATTCTACTCTTAGCCCATAGTCTAAAAAATAATTTTACTTGTCATTTTAAAAATAAGAATTAGAATAAAAATAATCTAATAATTAATTACTCATAAATTTCAAATCAGATTTTTATATCATATGCAATAGTATCCAGGGATAACTAATAATTAAGTGCTGGAATTATCCTCAAATTATGGCATTTCATTGACAGCTCTGATTCTGATGCTATGGGAATAGACTTCAACCAGTGGATTATCTAGGTGCTTAAGCACCTGAAACTGATCTAATTGGCAATCATCAGGAACAGCTGCTCCTGTGGTTACAGAATGAGAAATAGGAGCTGAAGAAGCTAGCCTGACCTAGAGCATCACCTGTATGCTATGACATGCTGAACATGAATACTCTGCATGTCTCATCAACTGACAAAGGCATTTCTTATCTTGATTCACTGGCATGAGCTGCACTTAACATCCAGTGCCAGAATGTTTGTCCCTGGGGAAATCACTTGCTGATCTACAGACTCTGTGTGCCCAATTTGTGAACTTTTGATATTCTCCAGCTTTGCAACTGAACCTAGACCATGATGCCTAGACTTCTGGACTGTCACTTGACTATCCTTCTGTCTTTAGCCCTTTGGCCACCTGGAATGTGTTACAGGCAAGTTCTCAAGGGATTGGAGATTTCTCTGAACATGTCTTCTTGGTTCTTTTAGAAAATGCTTTTGATTTACTTAGGATGAAATCTATGTATATTCCACTTCCCTGTTGTTAAGTAGCTGAGGCAACCCTTAAAAGCTATCAATCAAATATTTAATTAATTTTTTTATTATTTCACTTACAAAGAAAACAAATTCTGAAGTTTAATATTAGATGTCCAGAACATTTTAAGGTATCTTTATAGTTTAATATTTAGAACAATCATGGTTCCTAACAACAAAACCTACATTTAGTACAGCTAATTAACATACAGTGAGATTATAAATGGCAGTGTACTATCACATAAGATACATGGCAATTTTGCAGATCAGCCATAGGAGTCAATAGCTGATTTCCCAGGGGTTCTTAACAAGCTAACTCATTAGGAAAATAGTAGCTTTTATGTCAATGATATTTGAATTTGGGAGCAAAGTAATCTAAATAAATGGTTAGTGGTTACAATAACATTTTCTCATCGCCAATACAACTTAATTAATGAACCTATACATCAACATTTTTTTAACATGTTGAAATGTTAGGGGGGAAATCTCAGTAGAATCCAGTAATAGTAATAAATTTTATACATGAAACATTCTTTAGAAAGGTGAATTTCCTTAAAGCTCTTAAGAAATTGGAATAATTAATACAGTGCTATTCAAATTAGACAACTTTAAAATAGGATTTTATTAAAAATATGGAGTATAATCTAATACAATATTAATTTTAGTGGTCTCCATAATTTTAAGAATGACCTTTACCTGGAAGGTTTTAGGGTCAAGGTAAATTGGAGAATACCAGATTATGGAAAACCTGTCTAGCAATATTTTTAATCTAAAGAAAGACATCATTTTGTAAAATATATATGTAAAAGTAATGATTCTATCCTATATTAATCGAAATGAACACACGAGAGAGAGGGGGAGGAGACAGATTCTGACTTAATTAGGACCAAACATGTATGTATTTAGAAGAGGTTGTAGTTGTTTGTTCTTAAAAGTTGAAAAGCACATCAGAAAAATAAGAACTCTCAATCCTAAATCAGTAGTCATTGATAATTATATCATTATGTTGGTCCCTTACAACTCTGTTACTCTATCCCACAATTTGAATTATATATATAACACATATTCCATGAAATAGATAGGTTCAGGGTGTAATCTAATTAGATTAGATCAATAAAATTACATAAAATAAATTAATATGATTCTTATATTCTTGTATTTAATATCTATAGGCATCACATGATATGTATAGACCAATGGCAACAGTTTGAAAAATTCGAAGAATTACTTTCAAGACTTCAAGACCTGTTTTAATTTTTTTTTCCAAATTTTGATAACTGTTTATTAAAAATGAAATTTCATATTCACCAATAATTCTTAGTAATATTATGGCCTGTGCAGATGTTATTGCATTTGTATAAACTTCATATTAAAATGCATTATTATTTTTATTAACCCAGATTAAACCATTAAAATCCTCTCCCTTTTACAATCCTGTAATCCATTTATTCGGGATGGAGCCAGGGTGACTGGATGAACTGAGTATTTACTGATCAGTTTTACTGATTTCCTGATGCCATGCAGATTTCACAGCAGATATTTTGTTCTTTGTGTCCTAGGAGAGAAACACCTGCTACTATTGTATGATGAGAAGTACTGGGGTATAGTTGTTAGAATGTAAGATTTGGAATAGAGAGACTCAAGTCTCCCTTAGACATGGAGACTTGAGTGTCTCTATTTCTAATCCATCATTCTAACAACTCTAGCACCTCTCATTACAATGAATAGGATTGTTTAAGTCAGCTTTTTGATTAGGTTTCTTCAATATATCTATATCTATACCATCTATATCTATATATATATCTATATATATCTCTATCTCTATTTTCTCTATATATATCCCTCTATCTCATATATGTGTGTGTGTGTGTGTGTCTATCTATCTATTTATCTCTCTCTCTCTCTCTCTATCTATCTATCTGTAATAAAAATCTAAAATGTTCCTCTTACCTGCAGCCTTCTTTTACCTGAGAAACCTTCGTGTCTGCTTTTTGATCCAGTTTCAGACAAAAATTGTTCAGTTTTATATAAATGTATCTACAATCTGTTGTTATTAAACATTTATATCAATGAGATGGATTACTGATTAAATGTGTCTATGAAATGATGAGTGGTGTTTATGAAATACCACTGAAAGATATATTTTTGCTTTCCATATACCTAAACTTTTATTTAAACTACAATGTATATTACCAATATGGTAATTACTACAATGTATATTACCAATTATAGGGGCTGATGGTTCATTCTTTACTTAACTGTTTGATCTGTGTTTGAAATCTTTAACTTGTGAGATTAGTCAGATTACTGAGATTCATGGTTTCATGCAGGCTATCTTGGAATTGATTTATGTGAAATTACTTAAATGGGAAAGTGTTATAGTCCATCTACATTATAAGCTAATGGCCTTCCTTTACATTTAAATTCTATTATGTTAGCTGCTAGATTAATATTTGTTCAAAGCATACCAATGTGTTTGACATTAAAAAAAACTTGTTCTTTCTAGGTTGCTATCAAGTTCAATAGTGAAAAGTGGCAACTATCTGCTGAAAATATTTAAATAAGGGCCAACAATTTTAAATCTTCTTCTATATATATCTACTGCATCTCTGTCTATCTATCTATCTATCTATCTATCTATCTATCTATCTATCTATCTATCTATCTATCGTATCATGCATCATCTATCTATCTATCTACCTACCTACCTATTTTTCTATAATCACCTATTTAATCCTCAACTCCCCCCCCCCAAAAGAAGTTTAAGGGTTATTATTTCATTGTAGTATATAGGGTAGATTTGATTATGTGACTGTGGTAGAGGACAAAAGTATTATAATATGTAATTATATATTCCATGAAAAATAGTGAAGGAAACTTCATTGTAGATTGGAAAAATGAATGTGCATTGGACTGAGGAAGGCATTTTCTTTTCTATCTCAATGGCAATGTTATGGATGCCAAAGCTTAATTTAGCTTTCATAAAAATGCAACTGAAGAATGCCTCTTAAAGCTACGGATTCTGACATATGCTGAATTAAAAGACATCCATTCAAACAACACCAGCAACTAAGCAACAACAATTGCAATAAACTAAAAAAAATCCAGGCATTGTCTGTTTAAAAGACAGATAAAAGCATAATTCTAATGCAGCAGGTAAAATAATCAATAATCACTGCTGTCACTAGATAATCTGACAGCAATTATCATGATGTTAAAACCCTCTATGCTATTACAATCTATTGGTGTCATTCTAGTGGGATTCAGCCGTATGATTAAGAGATATGTGGGTGTAATGTAGAAAAATTTGTACATCAGAAAAGTTCTATATATTGCTCAATTGCATCCTCTAGAGAATACTAGAAGCTTTTATAGTAGAAAATGCAGATTCCCATATATTGAACATCAGTTTTCTAGAGCTGAATATTTTGATTCCACATTCCACTAACTCCATTAGTAATCAATAAACAATTAACATCTTTATAGATAGCTATTAAATGATGCAATGTGTTAGCTATTCCCTAGGAAATTATTCTCAATAAAAATATCAATGTAATATACATACTTTTGTAAATATTTGAACATATTTTCAATAATGCAAGCTAGTTGTTTCTTCCACCAGTGCATTGAAAAAATTGAAAAAAAAGGAAATATTCAATTCTAACAAAACAGAACCGAAAGAGTTTTAATTGGCTTTATTACAGTAAACAATTGATTCCTTTCCATAATGCTGTTCCTGCAGCCTCTTAGCCTTTGTTTTGCATTTGGGATATTCTCCTCTTCCACACAGATACTTCCATCAGTATTCTGTAGGTAACCCTAAATAATGGTGACATACTTTTCTATTATTTTCCAGGACAAAATCAAGCATGAATGCTAAATTTTCACTAGGCTAAACACAACTCTACACATTTTTTATAAAAATAAAATTGGATATAAAAATTCCACCTTCAATTATATAATTTCTCTTGACTTCTGTGTTTATGACTAAGGTACAATTTAGCTATATTATCTAGGATTCCTTTTAGCTTGTCAACTCTGATGAAGTGGAAATATTGATATGTAGTTTGTCTTGTGCCATTTGTAGTCTAGATTTTGGTTATACTGGCTGTTGTGAGAAATTGGATGAAAATGTAATTATCTCAACATACCTTGTGATGGGTAGTTGTCAGAAGACTTAAATGAGACTGTGGTGTACCTACTTCTAAAGGGACCATCTTTGAATCTAATAGTACTAGATTATTATGGTTAGGCTCCATCCTCCCCTTTTTGGGAATGATTTTTGAGATATTGTTCATGGGACTGGAATAACACTGGATCATCTCCTGATAGATCTGTTTTGGAGCTTAGCGTATCTTTCCAGGTCCCTTTAGATCACTTGGTGGCTTTCAGTACCAGTAACCTTGATATCTTTGTATGAGAGGTTGGGATTGTATATAATAATAATAATTATATACAATCTATAATATAATAATTTTACTTCTGGAGATTTTAAGTCTATGGTGAGAAAGAAAAAATGAAAAGCCAGCCCTGTATGTACTGACTTATTGAGTCTCACAGCAATCCTCTCTTCTTTACTTTCTAACATCTGTATGAAAATGCTAGGAAAGATCTCATTCAACAGTTTGGAGTATGGAGACATTGGTAAACTGATGATTCCCAATTATTTGTTGTCATCCCAGGATGTAGGAAGAAACATTATTGATGATCTTAAAAGGTGCTTGGAGAGTTAAAGTTGAACCCAAGAAAGACTGAGTTTTGTTTGTTTATCAAGGTTTTATGTTTTTGTGTTTTCTCAGAAAAGGCAAGCACTGCCTTAAAAGAAGCATGTATACAATTGATAATCTTGCTAGAATTACAGCTTCTGCTCAAGCATCAGGTATAAATTGTGGCTAGAGGAACTTTTGTTCAGCATCAGCAGGTGTGCTAATTATGGCCTTATCTGAAACAGAAAAACTTAGCATAGTATTCATGATTTCATAATGAACAATGTAGACCAAACAATCGACGTGGGGTTGCCTTTAAAGATAACTTAGAAACTACAATTGACACAGAAAGTACTGGCACCTGATGGTGGAATATTATATAACACCAGTACTAGGGGTACTGAAAGCATGCAATACTACAAGTAGATAAATGGGTACTACTTCAGTGGAAAAAAATAGCTGTTTTCATGTGTGCAAAGAATGGAGACTGACACTGGCCCTGGCTAGATGTGAGCAATGCAAGACAAGGTGAGGCAAGATGGAGGAACCTGGAAGAGCTAGAAACCTGAGCATTGCTAGTCAGCTAGTTCACCTCCTGCATTGCACCAAGGATATAAGCGCTATAGAGCACTGCACACCAGAACAACTAGACACAAGAACAGTTTTTTCTCGAAAGCCATCACTCTGCTAAACAAATATTCCCTCAACACTGTTCAACTATTTACAAAGTGTACACTACTATTACTGTTAATCTTCTCATCACTCCTTATCACCCATCCCTTCCCACTTGTGATTGTAGGACTGTAACTTTGTTGCTTGTATCTTACAATTTATATTGACTGTTTCCTAGTATGATTTGATTGTTGATTTACCCTATGACTATTATTATGATTCTTGATCCTTAACTAATATACCTTTTCTTTATGTATACTGAGAGTATTTACACCAAGACAAATTTCTTGTGTGTCCAATCACACTTGGCCAATAAAGTATTCTGTCCTATTCTATTCTATTCTATTCTATTCTATTCTATTCTATAGGCACGCAAGCACCGAACAGAATGAACTATAGTAGAAATTTAGGCTGTCATTACTTCATTGTGTCTGGTATATGTAGATTTCCTAACATTATATACTGTACAATAAATAAATATATAAGTAAACTGTGGGCACTGATAAACTACATCTGTTGGTTTGTATACAACTTACAGTTCTGATTTTAACATTTTATGGCTTGGCACCTGGATACCAATTCCAACCTGAATTGACAAACCTACCAAGTCATTTAGCAAGAAATTCACCTGGGCAATAAAGACAGCCTAAGATAAAGGTGATGGTGCAGTGATCTGTAACTAACTCCCAGTGCAAATCAGAGTGATGCCCTTCTTGAAGCTTTCTGATAAGATTAAAACATCTATTTTGGACAGCATTCCAGTGATGTTTAGTAGTTCTCCATATTTTAGGCTTTTTATTTTTAATTATCATTTACATTTTATAAACCATATAAATAATAGGAGCCATGGTGACATAGCAATTAGAATGTGGTACTGCAGGCTATTTCTGCTGACTGCCAGCTGCCTGCAACTTGGCAGATGGAATCTCATCAGGCTCAAGATCAGACTCATCCTTCCATCCTTCTGAGTGTTCTGTATTGGATACTTTGTATTTGAAATACTCACCGTTCATTGGTCGTTGAGTCGGCGGGAGATCCTTCTCCTGTCATTGGCTGGTGAGGCGCGGGGAGCCTTTAAAAGAGAGGCTGCCGCGACTCTCCAGCGTGTCTGTTCTGAAATAAACAAGAGAAGAGCTGAAATCACTAAGAGTGCAAGCCTCGTTATTTCCGCCGCCAAAACACTGGCGACGAAGGTGGGATCGAGACAGCACTTTTAAGCGAGTGCGATAGCGGTGGAGATCGAGCGGCACCATGTCTGGAAACAACACCCCGCCTGAACAATTCAACCCGGCAAAGGAAGAGTGGCAGTCGTATGTAGACCGTTTCCTCATGTTCCTGGAGAGCAGCGATCTGAGCGGCGTATCGGAACATCGGAAGAGAGCGGTTTTCCTGACCCACTGCGGCCAGGCTGTTTTCCGCATGGCGAAAGCGCTAGCATCCCCGATCGATGTTAAGATGTTAACCTGGCCCAAGCTGGAAAAGATCCTGCGAGCACACTACGCTCCTACAGTTTCCTGCCTAATTAAGCGCCACGAGTTTTATCTCCGAAATCAGAAGGAAGATGAATCTATCGCTGATTTCGTGGCAGTCCTAAGAGATATTGGGGGTGAGTGTGAATTCTCGGACTTCGACGAAGCCCTAAGAGACCGAATCGTGTTAGGGCTAAAAGATCCAGTACTACAGAGCCGATTGTTAAATTGGCCCAAAATAACTGTAAAAGAAGCTATGGAAGAAGCCACCGCAGCCGAAGCCACCCAGAAATCAGCGGCAAAAATGAAAAAGATCAACAAAGCTGCAAATTACAACACCAGAGAATCACCCAAACCAGAGGGGGATCGAGAGAAGACCACAACACACCATGAAGATCTAGAAACTGAGACCAGTAGTGAGGAAGATGATGTATGCCACCTGAAGACAGGTAGAGGAAAAAAAGAGCGGGCGAACAGAAGGTTCGATTTTGAATGTAACCGCTGTGGAGGAAATCACCCCAGGTCAGAGTGCCGTTTCATCGACGCGATTTGCAGAAAATGCGAGAAGAAAGGGCACATCGCAAAGGTATGCAGATCCAGATCAAGCTATAGCCCGAGGCGAAAAGGAAGCCCTCCCCCAAGAGAAAGAGAGAGAGAGAAAGAGAGAAAGACAAGCAGCCGTTGGAGCCAAGAGGGAAGAGAAAGGAGATACAAAGAATCAAGGTACAGGAAAGAAGAAACACACCAAACAGTTATAATTGGACACTCAAATACAAAAAATGTAAGGAAGGTCCACGTCCAAGTAAGGATTGAGGGACAAGACTGTGAAATGGAAGTGGACTCGGGATCATTTCTCTCTATGGTCTCGTGGGACACGATCAGAAACTTAATTCCAGACATCCAACGAAGTGAACTTAAAAGACAAAACTTGACCCTAAAAGACTACCAAGGCAATAAAATTCCTGTCGTAGGCGTTGGACACTTCCAGGTCACCTACAAAAATCACACCGAAATTTTACCACTAACAATTGTGGACCGGAATAGACCCAGCCTGTTAGGATTGGAATGGTTCGAACCACTTGGAATCGGGATGACCGGAATCAACCACATCTCAGATGCAGACTGGGAAGCAGATCTTATTCAAGAATTCCAGGACCTGTTCAGCGGCGAATTAGGCAAGTACCAGGGTAACCCGATAACTTTTAACCTAGACCCTAAGGTAGCCCCAATTAGACTAAAGGCAAGGCGTGTTCCCTTCGCTTTAAAACCAAAAATAGAGGAACAACTAGACAAATTAATTAAGCAAGGAGTCCTAGAACCAGTTGACCACGCTAAATGGGAGACCCCCATAGTCACCCCTATTAAAGCGGATGGGTCGATTCGTATCTGCGGGGACTATAAGGCAACCCTTAACCATGCATTACAACAGAGTGCATACCCCGTTCCGGTCGTCCAACACTTGTTACATTCCATCAAAGGCGGAAAAATATTCGCTAAACTCGATTTGGCCCAGGCATACCAACAACTGCCTGTAGACGCAAAAACAGCAGAAGCCCAAACAATTGTCACACACCGGGGCGCTTTTAAATGTAACCGCCTCCAATTCGGCGTTAGTGTGGCACCAGGCATTTTCCAATGCTTAATGGAACGCCTCCTCCAAGGAATACCGGGAGTCATCCCATACTTTGACGATGTCCTAATCGCAGCTAAAGACAAAGTGCAACTGCGAGACCGTCTAAGAAAGGTTCTCACCAAATTCACTGAATCAGGCCTCAAAGTTAAAAAAGACAAATGCACATTAATCACAGAGAAAATCGAATTCCTGGGATACCTAATCTATGGCGATGGCATTCACCCGACAGAAGGAAAAATCCGCGCAATCAAAGACGCCCCCACTCCGACTAACAAGGGAGAACTACAAGCCTTCCTAGGGTTAATAAACTTTTATCATGTTTTTCTACCGCAGAAAGCCACGGTTGCGGAACCTTTACATAGACTCCTGGACAAAGACACGGTTTGGAAGTGGGGCAGTCGGGAGGAAACAGCTTTTAACAAAATAAAAGACCTCATTACTTCAACAAAGGTAATAATACAATATAACAAGACTTTACCGTTGATATTGACTTGCGATGCATCGCCGTTTGGAGTCGGAGCTGTTCTAAGCCACCTTTTACCTGATGGCAGAGAGGCTCCGATTGTATTCTATTCAAAAACATTGTCTAAAAGCCAACGAAATTACAGTCAACTAGACAAGGAAGCACTAGCCATCATATCAGGTATTAAACGTTTCCATGAATACCTCTATGGCTGCCTGTTTTCTGTAATTACCGATCATAAACCACTATTAGGAATTCTGGCTGGGAACAAAGCAACGCCTAACATATTATCACCCAGAATGACGAGATGGTCAGAATTCCTCACTGCATACAACTATACTTTGTCTTACCGCCCCGGTCCGTCTATCATACACGCAGATGCATTAAGTCGTTGCCCATTGCCGGACAGTGATCCTGATCCGAACCCCACCACATCTGTGCTACTGATTGAAGCCCTAACCGACCTTCCGATGACGGCAGCAGACATCGCTCACGAAACCGCTAATGACCACCTACTGCACAAAGTGAGTGGGTGGATTACCAAGGGATGGCCAGATGATAACTTGCAGGACTCTTATAGACCCTTTAAACAGAGAAAAACAGAACTTTCCGTACTTAAAGGTTGTGTACTTTGGGGAGACCGAGTGGTTATTCCACCAAGACTGCAGGATCCGATTTTGAACCTTTTGCATGAAGGACACCCAGGGGTGGTTAAAATGAAAGGTTTGGCCAGAAGCTATGTCTGGTGGCCTGGGCTGGACAAGGACGTTGTTGATTGGGTTGCGGGTTGCCAGCCATGCCAGACATCCCGTCCCTCACCCCCGAAAGCACTAGTCGCTGAGTGGGATCTGCCCAGGGGCCCATGGTCAAGGGTTCACATAGATTTCGCGGGTCCGACTAAAGGTTATACATTTTTAATTCTAGTAGACGCTTACTCGAACTGGCTAGAAGTAAGCCTCATGCAATCAACCTCTTCCGAAGCTGTCATTCAACAACTCAGAAAATGGTTTGCCACACATGGGTTACCAGACGTCCTAGTCTCAGACAACGGCCCTCAATTCACAGCTACCGAATTTGAGGGCTATTTAGCCAGTTTGGGCATACGGCATGCCCTAACCGCGCCGGCACACCCGGCTGCGAATGGACGAGCCGAACGCATGGTTCGGTTCACCAAAGAGACACTCTATAAGTTAGGCCAGGGCCCTATACAAGCACGCATCGATAAATTATTTATACAACATACTACACCCAGCAGCACTACTAACAAAACCCCAGCCGAACTACTCATGGGGAGGAAATTACGCTCCCCTTTAGATAGACTTCACCCCACATACTCCACTGACAAACCACTAGACTCTTCCAGCAAACTCCGAACATTTCAAATTGGAGACTTAGTTTACGCAAAAAATTTGGTGGGACATCCCCTATGGGTGCCAGCCACCATCACCCAACTCACAGGCCCACGATCATACTGGCTTACCACTTCTGACAACAGAAGCTGGAAGCGACACATCGATCAACTTAGATCCCGCACCCTTACCAGGCCTCACGACCTCCCTGGGGGGGAAGGAGATCAACCACCAAACAACCAAGAAACGGCATATCCACACCCAAACAACAATCATAATACAACAGACCCACAGACAAACAACGACAACCTAACCTCCACACATACACCCTCAACACTAGCTCCGGTCGAGTTTCGCAGCTACGCACCTGAGCCAGGGGAACTTCCAGATGAAACACCAGACACGGCCGACGATAATCCAAGCCAGGAAGGGAGCGGCCTAGCCATCTCAACTAGTCAAGCTAGGCCCGCTAGGAGTGACTCGGCCGGCTCGACCTTCCAGAAGTTTCCCAGGCCAGGGACAGGAGGACCAACAGGTCCACCTGCACCGACCATCAGCGACGTTGTGAATGAGCCGCGCAGGTCCAGTCGGACCCACAGGAGCCCCGCCTATCTACGTGATTACGTAACATAGGCGGAGCCCCTGATTGGTCGGACTGGACCAAGAAGGGAGGGGTGTTCTGTATTGGATACTTTGTATTTGAAATACTCACCGTTCATTGGTTGTTGAGTCGGCGGGAGATCCTTCTCCTGTCATTGGCTGGTGAGGCGCGGGGAGCCTTTAAAAGAGAGGCTGCTGCGACTCTCCAGCGTGTCCGTTCTGAAATAAACAAGAGAAGAGCTGAAATCACTAAGAGTGCAAGCCTCGTTATTTCCGCCGCCAAAACACTGAGTTTGGTAAAATGAAGACTCAAATTGTTGGGGGCAATATAATGACTCTGTAAACCACTTAGAGAGGGCTATAAAGCACTGTGAAGTGATATATAAGTCTAAGTGCTAAGTGTTATTGCTATTATTATATTGTACATTGATTTTGTGATTGTATAATTTTTAATGGCTATTCCAATTTTCCAAGTGATGCTTTAATATTTTTCTTATGTTCTGTGAGCTGCCAAGAATCCTTACATATAAATGGAATAAATAATGTAGTAACATGTAGTAAATTTAATCACATGTTTCATCTTCTGGTCACCTATTAAATTTCCATTAGTACCTATTAGGCTACCTCCTGAAGTTTTGAAAGCTTTTTGCACACAACCAGAAAATTTTTTTCATGACATATTCATACTCCTAATGAAAATAAGCAATTCATATCTGTTGCAGATGTAACTCTAATGTTACAGTTGTGTAAATCTGTAAGAATTCGAGGAAGCTAAGGTACGAAATCATAAACCAAGAGTCATTATAAATACATAATAGCTTTGCATGGTACAGTTAATGATATTGATCTATACTACACCAATGAAACTCTCTGTATCTGCAGTTTAACATTTATTAGATTTCATGATAAACATTTCTGTGATATACAGCAGAGTTCTGCATATGATCAGTCATTAAACTGAGACACTTCTTCTGATATAATCATCAAGACAACAGGGGTGATTGATTAATCAATACATGGGCATGGCCTTATTACAGTGAACAAATTATATATTGCAGAATATATTGCTATGTTAGCAAGATTTGTTCTTTACAAATATATCTCTTAATTGATAGTTGCGACCTTTTGGCGACTCTGAAAAAAAATCTGCCACTTAGAAGGCTGATCGTTCTTAGTATAGATCAAAGTAAATAGATCAATGTGTTGTTAGGTATGGATTTATTAGGAAAAAAGGCAAAAGAACAAATATTTCAGAGATACAGGTTTTTTATTTTTCTTAATATAAAGAAGTTAACATAATAAAGAAATAAAAACAGTTTGTTAATAACTTTAAAAAAGACTGTAAAACCTGATTTAGAAATATCAAGAACATATCAGAAAGAAAGGAAATTAAAATAAGATTTTACTGTGGCTTTGTATACAAATCTCAATTTGTTGTGTACAACTCAAATTGTATCCTGGATACATTCTGCATTGGAATTTTTGACCTTCCTCCACTTCCATCAAACCATGATATGATAGTTGTTAATGGCTATTTGGCTTCCTCAGTCCATGATTGCCACAGGGTTAAGCCATTCTTGGCTGTACACGTAATCCTTGAGTTACAACAGCAGTTGGGACCAGAAAATACATTGTTGCCTGACATGGGAATAAAGCACAAAAATAATGTGACTATATTGCTTAGGAATGGCAATTCCAGAATTCCTGGTTTCTGTCATTAAACAATCACCATCTATTCATTAAGCAAGGACCTCACATGAACACAGTTTCCCACTCCCTGATGGCTATCCCATTGACTTTGCTTATGGGAAGCTGGAAGGGAACACTGAAACTCATCATGTGTCTGTAGGGGACTCTGGTTACTCATTCTATGTTCCCCTTTTTCAATGCTTTTGTAACTTTGAACAGTTGCTGAACAAACGATCATAACTCAAGGACTGTGTGTGCCTTAAACTTAGCAGAAATGTGTAACAATTTCAAGTTATGTAAAATATGATGTCCATAGAAGAATATGTACCTGAGACAGGTATTTTACAGGGAATGAGAAAAGCTCCGTACCTACTCAATACCTGTGGCTAATACAGCTCTATACTCTATTTTCGAATCCCAACCACGCTTCTCTGTACCATTTTTTTTTCCTCCAGGACAAAAGGACAAAGCACAGTTGCCTGCTGTTTTTGTACTGGCAGTTCCTTGCAGTCTACCAGGCAGTTGATCAGTGATTGCAAACAACACTGTAAAAGAGCAACCTGGTTTACCTTACTAAAGGTTTTTAATTAATTTGTGTCCATGATCTGTGTCATCTCTATTTCTCTTAAAATTACAGTAACTCTAACTAAGATTGAAATTGTAGATAGTTGTTTAAAGAGAGAGGCCATTAAATTTTCTTTAATCAAGGTTTGGGTTTGCAGTCATCATATTCTAATACATGTAACACCCATTCTTATGCAGTTGTGCATTTATTGCCTTAAAAAGCAATAATCTGAAGGCTTCTGTGTGGGTTTCTCATATCTGGCTCTGCTTCCCTCTCCTTTTCAATAAAATGTACAAGTATGTTGAAATGCCCAGAGTGAATATCATGTGCAATCATGGGAAATTATAAGAAGAAGCCATCCACTTGGAGACATGTGCAAGATATACAAGTTTGTTTTGCTAGCTTCACCTTCTACTACCTGCCCCAAGCTGGTAAGCAGGTAACCATTACCATCTTTTTACTAAGAGAAAAAATCAGGCCCTCTTCTCTTCATACAAGAAAAAGTAGTTTTCCTTGGGTGAACCTCATAAGCTTGTTTTGGGGGTTTGTTTCACTGAATATGTTGTAAAACTGGCTGGATGCTTGAGTTTCAATAGTCAAAAGCTATCCCCTTGCTGCCAACTGCCCTATGGGTGACCTGATCTTATGTATTTCAGCTCTACACAGTGGCATTTAACCCACAATGAAAGAAGGAGAGATTGACTTTATGGGGAATGCAATGTTTAAGAGGTGTTTTTTTTTTTCCAGCAACAGTTTTGTAGAGGAAATTTTTAGAGGCATATTCTGCCTCTGTGACAGTATTTACTCTCAAATAAATATGATAAAAGCAGAAGGGGTGTGCAAAAGTTCAATTCACAAACATTCACTGTACATAACTGTTCTAGCAGAAGCGTTTGAAGCTTAGAGACGGTGGGGGGAAAACAAGACTGTTGGTGGCAAAGGGAAAATAAAATAAGGCACACAGATTGATGAACAGGTTGGCACATAGGCTGTGATGTTCCCGGTTTCAATTTGGCTGAATTGCAACATGCCTGAAATGTTTTGGCTGAACTTCTGATCTGCAATGTGCTTGTTTCATGAATAAAATGGCAGCAGGCAAAAGATCTGTCACCTTCAAGCCATGGGATCAATTCCATATCACTTTCTGTAATTCTCTGTTCCTGTCCAGCCTTCACTTTATAAGGCCTATTAAGAACAATGACATCTCTCATAGCCACCCCACTTTCACATTACTTGGAAGTACCTCTGAAGCCTGTGTCTTTGTGATAAGACTGTCCAGAGCTTTAGCAAAAGGATGCTGGTTAAAAAAAATGCTTCCAGGTCACTTCATCTCTCAATAGGCACAAATAGATCTTTTGGATGGTGAGAGAACTGGCATTACTTCCTCCTTTGTATGTTTCTTCTTCTACCAATTGGTTGGCAAAAAAACTAGAAGAATGGCAAGTGTCTTTGAAAATCAGTGGCCAGAAACTGGGAAACATAGTTGTAGCAGCCTTTGTGACAAAAAGGATTGGACCTTGGCCTTCATCCTTACTCATTGGTGTGCAGATCAATTGGATCTCCCTTGGATGTAGAAAATATGGAAATCATGGTTCTAAAAATGGAGCATGTTTAAGCAACTTTCTAGGGTGAGTTAAACATTGCATTTTTATTCATGTTCCTTAAATCCATTTGTTGAAGCATTGCTGTTCTGTGAACAGTTTACATCAGGTTGTAAAAAAGAGCTCTAAAAATCAGTGTCTTCTACATGGAATAGATCTCAGTTATTTTCAGGGACCACTTATCTCCTGTATGTCTGCCCATCCAATTAGAGCTTCAGCATTGAGCCTCAGTGGCACAGTGGTTAGAGTGCAGTACTGCAGGCTACTTCTGCTGACTGCCGGCTTCCTGCAATTGGGCAGTTCAAATCCCACCAGGCTCAAGGTTGACTCAGCCTTCCATCCTTCTGGGGTTGATAAAATGAGAACCCAAATTGTTGGGGGCAATATGCTGACTCTGTAAACCATTTATAGAGGGCTATAAACCACTGTAAAGCAGTATATAAGTCTAAGTGCTGTTGCTATTTCCTCAATTAAACAATGTCATCTACCTGGACATTGTGTCACAGCAACTGCTATCTGGGATGAGGTCCTCCCTGAAATTTGAATGGTTCCCACTACATTTTATGACTGTCTCCTTTCCTAATAGAGTAATAAATTGTAATAAAAGAATATGAAACATGCTTGAGGTAGGATAGTGGCAGAAGGGCTTAAATCTGATCTGTCAAAGCTTGGGAAAATCAAGCATGAAAAAAAACAATCCTAGGAGCTAGAAGATTACATTTTCAGGTGAACTTTTTAAAAAGGAAGAGGTAACTGCATTTTGTCTTCACCCTGCATCTTTCCCTGGACTGGTTGAAAGAAAGAAAAAAACCCAGTTTCTAGGAACCTGATATTGGAGATTCAGAAATATAGAACAATTTAGGAACAAGAGGCAAAGTAGACAAGAGATTTATTTTTTTATGGAAAACTAAGTTGTAGTACCATTATTATCCTTTATTTTTTATTTTTTTTTCTGCAAGTGTCTGTGCTTTTCTCAAGAGCAGCAGTGGTTGAGGAAAATCCCTGTTGAAGTCATTGTTGTTTTAAAAATAATTTCTTTGGGGCTTTCAACTCCTTTTTGATTCTTAAATCTTAATATACATAATAAAGACCGAGTTTTCATTTAGTCATCATACTTTATCTGAAAGGATTGTAACACGAACCAACCTGGTCAAATTCTTCCCTTTCATCCTTACATTAGAGTCACGTTAGAGTTTGCAACTTAAGCTTTGAAAGAGAAGAAAGTAAGGGAGAAAGTTATCATTTTATCAAAGTCCAGGTAATTTGGCATCAAAGTGTATCAAATGGGTGAGGGCAGCATGGCAACTTTCCTTGGTATTTTGCTCTTTCCTAAGGCTGGGAAACAGGGATTAAAAAGTTAACTGTCTGTCTCTGGTCACTTGCCAATTCTGTTATTTTTTTTCAAATGTTATCAAGACAGCCCAAGAATATTTTTTCCGACAACATTATTGATATTGTACATTTTTATACCAGGCAGTAGAGTTTCCATTAAACCACTGAGAGATTTGCCTATGACAATGAAGTGTCTTTATGGTTTAAACATGCAATAATTTCTTTTGAATGACTTTTTTTTCCACCTGCATGATCAGTTTTAAATTTATGTAAAGCTTCCCAGAGTCTTAAAAAATATTTTATCATGCAATAATACTTGCAATGTATTAAAAGTATCTATTAATTTTCCTTACCCCATGATAATTTAAATTGGATACATTGCTATGAAAAGATATTAATACCTACTTCAGCTATAACAAAGTCTATTTGCTTTATTACAGTATTCAAATTGTTCAAAAAGTCTTTTTGCAACATGCAGGAACGCACACAAAGCATGTTTCTTCGACTCATTAAAAGAACTACAACTTTTTTCAGGATTTCAGAATTGCTTTATAAATTGCCTTCATACATACACATGCAAAGTTCCAGATTTCTATACATCTCTTCTGTGCATTAAAACATATTTGCAACAATTTCTAACTGTGAGTCTTGGAAATGTTAATTGTAGCCGAGACTTCCATAATTTTCCACCTTGACTTATAGTCAATATGCAGCCAAATCATCCTTTTGCTTATACTTAAATGGGAAAATCTGTATATTATAAACTATTAGAGATTCACTTTTCTGAAGAAGCATACTTTGTTTATGTGCCAATAGCACTCAGAAAATATGTGGAGAGAAATATATTTAGTTTCATTCAAGAATATATTATAGTGCAGAAATTCCACATAACTCCTCTATAATGTCTTCCCATTGCTTCAAAAGAAACATGTATAGATAAGTGATGTGTAAATAACTGAAAATCCATTTCAGTTACTGTGTTAGTATGGAAATATTACAAATCAATATTTTAATGGTATCTAATTTTTTTTCAAAAAAACCCAAATGATATAATTATGTTTGCAGTATTCTAACATATAGAATTTTTATATTCTTCTAACTCTTAACACACACATACACACACACACAAATGTTCAGTGTGTGTGTGTGTGTGTGTGTGTGTGTTTCTTAAGTTTTTGTGGGTATTTGCATGGTATTCAGCTTTGTTCGGCTATTTTTGCACATCATTATAAAGTTGTAGTGACATTTCGGCAGAATCTCATCTGCTATCATCATCATCAGACAAACAGACGAACCCAATACCCAAGCCTGATGATGGCAGATGAGATTTTGCCGAAATGTCGCTACAACTTTAAAAGCACAACTATAATGACGTGCAAAAATACCTGAACAATACCATATATATATATGTGTGTGTGTGTGTG
The DNA here is from genome assembly GCA_023653725.1 of Bungarus multicinctus. Lineage (NCBI taxonomy): Eukaryota > Metazoa > Chordata > Lepidosauria > Squamata > Elapidae > Bungarus > Bungarus multicinctus. The sequence goes on from CM042844.1 coordinate 37,589,761, forward strand.
TGTATGTGTGTGTGTGTGTTATGTATGTATGTATCTATACATACACATACATACACACACATACATATACATACATACATACACATACACATGTGTATATATGTGTGTGTGTGTGTTCAATTGTGGGATTTCCAAATGTAAATTGTCCTATGACATCAGTGCTTTAATGTAACCAATGATATTTGTATCACAACTTTTAGAAAATATTTATATGGATTGTTGATCTAATGTTAGTTTTGCTGTACAATCTAACAAAATCAAAACATCTCACTATTATCACACGTACACATAATTAAATTATGTATACAATAGAATTAATATAATACTTTGTATCAGGAGTTTGATATTTAGCCTAGTCCAATTACAAAATGGCACTTAAATTGGTCAAAATAGAATTTCAATATTCACTTTTTTATTTACCATATATATTGAACTTAACAAATAATAAGTATCTAGTAACTGTTTGGAGAACATACAACTGTTTTAAAAGCAGAGATAATAAACCATGTTCTTTTTCTAATACAGAAATGAAACATCTCAGATGTTTTCTGTATAAAATAGCATGGAAGAAATATATGGAATACCTCCCTTGACATTTCATACAAGTATCCACCATTTTACTGTTTGGAGTTCTGCATGAGATTTGTGATTTGATTCTTTATTTTAGTTTATTTTGGGGTATTTGAGTCATTTTTTAAGAATGTAGCTGAATATTCTGATCCCCATCATAAGTGTTCACTGTTCTTACTTGAATTTATGGCCATGTGTATAAATAAGAATTTAGAAGAAGAAAGTAATTTTTAATTTGGACCATAATCTCTTTTTCTTAGCACCCTGATTAATTGACAAAGTCTGTATGTTAGGCAGTGCTTAAGTGATAAAATTCATACTATTTTTAATAACAACCTTTCTGTGAAAAGTTATACTTTATATATAAAGCATTACTAATACACTTTCAAAGGCATATAGGCTTTTCTTTTGTTGTATAGCGTTTTATGACAGTAACAGCAAAACCTATGGCCCTGATAAAATGAAATAGTAGAATCTTTTTGACAAAAAACCTTTAACTGTCATTTTAGCAAAACTAGATCTACTTCATTGTCTCTCAATAGCTTATCTCATAAATCACAAAATTATGTTGAAGAGGGTCAACCCTTTGACTTTTGAGCTTAGTATATTTTAAAGCAATGTACCTTGGACCTTTTATCTTTTCTTTATCATAATTTTGGAGAAATGTCTTTTATTTATTGTCAGTTCATGTGCATGGTGCAATGTAGCTTCTGACAATACACCATTTGATGTGGGAATTTCACAATTGTAATACCAATGTGCAGAGATTTGTTCTTCAGAATAATGCATCACTTCTTAGAATGTCTTAGCTGATCTTGTTTTTGTTGAATGAATATGCTTCTGCAATAGTCACAAACATCAATATTAATTGTGATGACTTCATTTACAATTAGCACAATTCCTCACAATACAAAAGGCATTTTGATAATTAATTGTTTTGATTTTAGTTTATGCCCACTTGTGTAAGGATTTGAGCAATTCTATCAAATAATTACACAGCTAATTTGTCACAAAAAAGATTTATTTTCTTGTTTTCCTGTCTATTATGTGAAGAAAAGTTAACTTACTTGAGGAAGTTTCATGAATGGCCAAAAGGCTTTGTTAAAATAATAGTTTTTCAAGATCATGACTGCAGCATCCTTCAATTATCTAGAATAGCTATTTGGCATTGTGCCTAACACATTAAAGAGTACTAAATGTTTGGAGGAGGACAACAGCCCGTTGCATCTACCCCAATAGAAATTCAACATATACATATATTTAGATGTATATACATACATCTAAATCCAAATAGAGAGCTACCAGACATGGAAATGAGTCTTGGTAGTGTAGGAGCAACTTTTATTTTTGTTTCTTTACTGAAAGCAGACAAGCATTATGGAGTCGCAGTATTCAAAGAAGTTAAATGATTCTTGTTTTGGAAAGAAACATGTTACTTTCTGAGGCATCTACAATAACAGTGATGTTTTCAGCCATTGCTGTTGATTCATCTAATAACACATTGGTACCTAGATACACAAACTGCTTACTTGATCAAATACTAGCATTCCTTTTGGCAAATTCTTTTCCAATTCTTTTAAGAACCTCTGTTTGTAGGCATCACTCATGTTTAACACTATCTTCCCGAGGCTGTCCATTTGAACACAACACTTGAAAAAACTAAATATTTGCTGCAATCTCTTCAACAATCATGTTGCACACTTGTTCCCTTTGTTTATTTCTAACTAAAATGTTTTGTCAGGATAATAATTACTAGTTTCTTTATGGCAGGGAGGTGAGGGAGGATATAACATTTAATCCCCTGGCACTGAAATCAATTTCTTTTTTAAGCCCAGTATCTCTCCATCATTTGTTTGTATTTCACAGATAAAAACCTAAGTTTGTATGCAAAATAAAGGCCATATAAATAAATGATTGACACTGAAATTAAACTATTTTCCTGTACTTAGTTTTACAGATGGGTCTTTTCCTATTATATCATTATTACATTAACCCTGCAAAGTACGTTAGACTTATGGTAGGGAATTCCAGGACTAAGTAGAGACTTCAACCCAAGTCTCCTAAACAGTACAAGATAGATAGGACTAAACTAGATGTTCTAAGAACTAGAAACTAAAGTTCTTCAACCTTAGCCAAGTGTATAGTATCTGAAGTATTCATCGTGGACAAGTAACATTGAACAAGATTAGCCTTGAATCTCATTGATAGTGACACTATTAGTTATAATCTCTAGACAATTTGTAGTTAACGCAGATAATGTCAAACAAATTAAAGAGAGCCAGTATAGTCTAGAAGTTAAGGCACCAGGTTAGAAACCAGGAAACTGACTCCTAGGCTTTTGTGAGGCATGAAGATCAGCTGGATGACTTTGGCCAATCAATCTCTCTCAACCCACAATGTCAGGCTCAGGAAACAAGCTGGTTTATCAAATCCAGTTCCAACCAATGGATCAACAGTCAGTTGATCCCGTGTCCAAAAACATACTTGCATGTAGGAAAATGCTAGGAACAAAAAAATGTAATCCCTACATTTTAAATATTTTAAATATCTCACTTGAGGATATTAACAACTATTGATTGCTTGCCAATGAAAACTGTGCTTTGTACCATAATATTTAACTGATCACGGTTCTAATCTGGAAATTCAAATAAGCACACTGTTGGGGCTTTGAGCAACAGAAGCCTTAAGAGCAGTTCTTTAGATATGCACAGATCTACATGTTTCTGCAAGATTCTTTTGCAGAAATGTTAAAATAAAAGCATTAAAAATGTGCAGATATTGTCCTTTTGCCCCCATAAAAAGTTAAACAGAAGCAAGTTTCTCTTCCCAGTAGCAGAATAATTTTGGAACTGACTACTCCATCAGGCTTTCTAGTTGCAGTTACATAGCCAATGATCTGTAATAATGAAAAAAAATCCCACATAGTACATAGCCAAGTGCAATGAGGAATTATGCTTAGAAACTTTCCTACTATGGCAAAATAGTTGACTCTCCTTTGGAACACTTGCCAGTTCCAGTATTTCATTTTGATGAAAAGCTTATCAGAATGAGATTTTGGACAGATGCTCTTGATGAGCCTTAATGATAACTTTTTTGGCAAGTCAACTACTACTAGAGTGTGTGAGGCTCTGAAGGATCGATCTGTTGTATCACATTGAGGCCCTTTTTTCATGTTTAGACATTGTGGTAAAGTCAGCATTCATAATATTTCAATCAGAGAAATGATACCCTAAAGTTTTGACAGGGAGAATAACTCATATCTGTCTGCCTACCTGCCTGTCTGCCTGCCTGCCTGCCTGCCTTATCTGTCTATCTATCTATCATCTGGCTGGCTGACTGTCATCTTCTATCTATCTATCTATCTATCTATCTATCTATCTATCTATCTATCTATCTATCTATCTACCTACCTACCTACCTACCTACCTACCTACCTATCATCTATTTGTCTCACAACCCAATTCATGTACAAATTACAAATCTGGGTAGCCTATATCAAACAAAAAAACTAATGAAAATATTGATACAACATCAAGAGAAAAAAAACCAAAAAAATAGTATTACAGTCATGGTCAACCAAATAAATATTCCACCTTCCAGAAAGCTGACATCCATCATTCTGACTGTGAGAAAAAACAATCTCTTCACAGATATGACCCAATTACCCTCTCATTCTATGCAGCCACTTATGTTTCCGTGAAACCATGCATGAGCACGTCACGGACAATTCCAATTTTTTGATGAAATCAGAGGTGGGATTTGAAGTGGATTGGTGGAATGGGAAACAGCAACATAATAATAAAAGGTTTACAAGAAATTATCTGTCACAAAAAAGAAAGTTGGTAATATCTCTTAACTCCTGATCATATTGCCATTTACCCAAACAAAAAACTGATCTAATGCACAACCTCAGTTCTGATTTTGGCATTTAATAACCTGGGTGAGTCATGGTGTCTAACATGCCTCAGACATCACACTTAAGGAAAACAGACTGAAATCTCTCAGAATCATAAGCCTAGACACATCGCTACCAGCCTACCCACAGGACAGGGCATGTAGGGATCTTCAAATAATAATAGCTGACCCATATTGTGCCTACTCTTAACTTTACAAACATATTCTCAAATTCAATTATCTTTGTAGCAGAACCTCTAGCAGATAACAGAGCCTCCAAGATAATTAAAGACACTTCATCATTGTGATAATTTAAACACAATAATATCTGACTTCTATGAGAAGCAATATTATCAAGAGTAATAAAAATAACAAACTAGCCACAAAACAATACTGACCAGAACAAAAAAAATAAAGAAAAATAATTTTAGTAATCAATAGCAAATAATATATTTAATTAATTAATCTAAACACAGCAATTAAAAATGAAGCAATCATTTATCGCTCTAGTGCCCTCCCACAAAGCTGGAGTTAAAGAAAGTTGTCACTGACAAAACCGGAAAGAGAAGGTTTCTCTGGAAAGAAAATTCAAGAACTACAAGAGTTATGAACAGGCATTCCCTCTCAACCTACTTACATTGCTATAAACATTTTTCCCCTTTAGCAATACTACTTCAAAAGGACCATAACAATAGGTCAGAAATTACACAGTTTACTAATCTCAGGCTAAGGAAATAACTTTATAAGCTGTTCTCTGTATGTGTTTCTCTTCCACAGCTTCAAAGTAATACAAAGAGCTTTAAAGATTTTTTACCAAATACTGGGATGTCATTTCAGCCTTTCATGTGGCTAGCCACAAGGACAGCACTTACTTAATAAATATTTTAACACATAAACAACTGATTATGATCCTAAGCAGTACCACTATTTTTTGAAGGTCTTGATGCTTTTGGAACTATACAGAAATCTAATTTGGGGTTGATATTTCAGTATAGAATCAAGATATGAAGGAGAAGGACAAGGTCTATTGCTCTTGCTGTTGCTCTCCATGTATTTACAAACAAGCTTGTAAAAGAATTGTATTAGGGGACCAACAATTTCAGTGGGGGGACCAACAATTTCACCTTTTTAACAGCTACTAAGCAAAGCATAAGTGTTGTAATAGATATAATACCTGGTTCTTTTTTTAAATTCATCTCTCTCCCTCTTTCTCCCCTCTCCCTCTCCCCCCTCCCTCCCTCTCCCTCCCTCTCTGTGTGTTGAGTGTATGTGTATGAAGAAAAAATGAAAATATTCCATTGCTGCATTAAATAATGTGGCTAATATCTCTCATATCTCCCATATGCAGTATAATCTTTTCATGACACAGCAAGTGAGATGAATTGGAATCATAACATTTTCAGAAAGGATTTTCCTCCCACATTAGATAAGTTTGACCTTTGAAAATAGGGATAAGAGCGCTGACTCCCTCGGCAGTCTGTAGCTATCTTTGCTAACAAAATTTATGGCATTCAGAATAATGACTAATAATGTCATTCATAAATGGAAAATCAAAATCAAAATTAATCAGATTGAGCAAATTAGAACCTTTACCAACTGAGGATTTATGTTTCAATTTTCTAATATCTGCAAGGACAATCAAGGCAAGGTCTATTTCATTTGTACACAAAATAAATACCTATGCAATAATTAGATCTGTGAACCACCATTAAAATAATGTTCCCACTACAATAATACTTTTCAGGGCCAAATTGCTGAGCCTAAGACTTTATGGTCACAATTTTTGCCTGTAAAAATTAAAAGTAATTCAAGTTCTTGAAAGCAGTGCTTGGTGTGCCTCTTTTTTTTTCAGATGCAAGCTAGATCTGTATTGTCTGTCAGTAGATGTCCATATGAGAATTTGTTGACTGAAATCCTGGCTAAAATTAATTTAGAGGATGGGTGAGATCTTTATCACAGTTAATCCCTGTCAACAAGTATGACTCTTTGTAAAAAAAAAGAGCCTACTTTCAGTCTTGTCCTATTGTGGATTTTCAGTTCAATCACTGATAACACTAGGATCTGAGAGGGTCTTAAAAAACATTCAGATAACAAACTCTGGATCCAGATTTACAGAAAAACAGGAGCAGAATTTCTCACAACCCAAGAATCTTTGAAGCAGGCCTTTTTCTATGTATAAGTATGTGTACAATTTCCTTTCTTTCTCACTTAAAAACTTTTTATAGGCTTAATACTCTGCCATCTGGGTCCTGGGCGGGAGATATAGACACATTGCCTTTCAGAACTGTCTATTATGCAATACATGACACTCAGAATTAGTATCACTTGTACTTGTATAGATTTACAATAATACAGACAGTCCTCATCTAACCCTAATTTGAACCAACTTTTTGGTCATTAAGTAAAGTAGTTGCTAAGTGAAACTATGGCTTCCTTACAAATTTATTTCAGTTTTCCTTTGTTTTATAGACTGTGAAGGTCATAAATGTGAGGATTGGTTGTAAAGTTATTTTTTCATAATGGTCAACTGTAAATTGGTACTAAAGGAGTCAATTGTTAAATGAGGACTATCCGAACCACAGAAGAGATTCTCCACCTCCCTATCTAGATGATAAATTTTTAAAGATTTTTTTACTGAAAACTACAATCAGTGTAAGAAATTTTTAGGTATAATCAAGTTCTTGTAGATTGTCATATGAAAATTAGCAGTTTAATATTTTTGACTTAAGTTTCTTGTTTGATATTTTCCATGAAATTTTGGTCTATGACCATAAATTTTGCTTACTTGCTGCTAATTTTCATACGACCATCTACCAGAACTTGATTATACCTAAAAGTTTGATATTCTGTGATTATATATCATTATACATTCTGATCCTGAAATTATCTACATATATTTTTTAATTGGACTTTCAAAATGATAGAAATTGAAATTATGATTTAGTTGTTCCTAAATTAATTAAGTAATTAATTTCATTTTTATGGATTACTGTGCATGTTGTTGATGGTTTCCTTTAAAATCCAGTAGTAAAATGGCTGCATTGAAGATCTGCAGTGCAAATTTAAAAGGAACTAAATATCTCTTCCTACCCACTTTTCTATGCCCTTTAGATTTGTGTTAATAAAATCTAAAGGGCATAGAAAAGAATACAACTCTCATTGAAACTGCTCAGTCCATAGAGATTAAATTGTCGCCATTGATTATTAAAAAATAATTTTGTTTTATAGACCTTGAGTTAATTGATAATGGTTAATTGTCAATACTGCATGGTTTGTCTCTACCATAGCAGTACAATAAAAAGAATGTTTCTTACATCATAATGGTATACTTAACTGTACCCCCTTATGCTGCAAATATAAATAAGTCTTAATGAATGGAACAGGACATCCCAGTCTTCACACATTATACTGTTATTATTTCTCTTGTTTTCTCTAACATTGCCTTTTTTCCTCATTTTAAAACAACTTAACAAGAAAGATTACTTGGATAGTTCCTTCAAAAATCTTGCACACCAGAGAAAAACAACCTTGCTAATTTTATGGCACTTCAATTAAATAGGCCAATGGTATTGTAGATGCCTTTGTAATGTTTCTCTGCCCTTCTCCCCATCAATTACCTTAGACTAGTAGTGTCTTATGCATGGCAGGAAAACAGGAGATAGTAGCATACTTCCTAATGAATACTCTGAGGCAAGGAGAAGCAATCATGGCTCTAAAGCTATAATCATTCTTTCAGGCAGCCCTTTTCACTGTCTGATTGGCAAGACCAGACAACGTTTAATGTTTCCTATTTACTGCAAGTGTTCTCTCTTTCTTTGTCAGAAGATTTCTCTTCTTTTCCTTCCTTCCACCTTTGGCATGCCTGCTATACATTGCTCAGGATTCAACCTTCCAAGTATACCTGACGTAACACAAACATTTACTTCCCATTAATTGCTCTTAATTTACTTATTTGTCTTTTAACTGTGCCAGTTGGAAACAATTCTAATGTCTCAACTGGTCCAGCTATTGGTGGCATTTGGAGCTCTTCATACTTTCACTGTTAACATTTTACCAGCTGGCTTTGTCAGAAGAAAAGAAAGGCTTAAAAATCCAATCTGGCTGTACTTTTAATACAGATTTAATTCAGAGTTCCTGAATTAAGCTAATCAGAATGACTTCATTTCTTCATATGTAAAACCATATACCAAACTTTCCTTTTTGCTCCAGGAACCTTGAATTAAAGACACGCAAAACAGCAAAAGTAATATTTTATGTGTTGCTCATTCAGTGAATTTCCTCTGTAACTTTTTATTCAATTTCCCTTGAACAAAGAATCACTTTGTGGGTTTTATAACCCATTTTCCATGTGTGAACTTCAGTATGCAAGTGTCATTTATGCTGTGCTAATGGTAATAGAGGTTAAAAAAAGGTTATTAAACATTCATAAAAGATGCCAGCAATTATAGTTTCCATAGGGAGTCATTATACTGATATCAGTGAAGCAGTGTTCAAAAGGACAATGGCATAAAGAAAAACAAATTCAGTGCTCTATAGTGGTGTCATTTTATAATTAATCTTATGATGCAATTGTGATAGTTTTGTTTCCCTTTAATTTGTTGCACTTTCCACAGTCTATGTGGTGAACTGTAGGATATTTTCTCTCTCTGAAAATGCTATAATCACTTAGACTGCTAGTACTTCTCACATTGATGGATTTTTATTGCTCTAGTGTTTCTCAATCTCAGCGACTTTAAGTTGTGAAGATTTCATTTTTCAGAATTCCCCAACCAGCCAAAATTCTGACAGTTGAAATGGACACAGCTTAAAGTTGCCAATATTGAGAAAAATTAAATTATATTTTATAAAATTATAATGAAATCATGTTCTTAATAGTTGTTCCATGTTTAGTTATATCCTCCTAAATAACTGGCAAATCTTCATGAGGCAAAAATAATTCAGGAGCACTTCTGACTGCACAAAATTGAACCTTCAGCTATTCATTAAAAGCAGCCTGACTGATTTTGGCTTAAGCTAGAAAAAGAAAAAAAGGGGAAAAAAATTGAAGCTGTTATAAAATCTCAAGTCATTAAAATTAAAATTCTCAAAGCAGACACACTAGTACAGAAATATGAAAAAAGAAGCTACTTTTAATGAATACAGACATACGCCATGTCATGACCATGTCATAAATATTTCCTGCATAATTTTTTAAATATATGTAGCCCTAGAAACCGCATTCCCAATTTTCTTCTGATCTGTAAATTATCAAATGTTTGAATAAACCATAAGATTTACCGTATTTTTTGCACTATAAGATGCTCCAGACTATAAGACGCACATTAGCTTTACAGGAGAAAAACAAGAAAAAAAAAATCTGTCTCTTCCTCCCAGCATTCACCCGGATATTCATCTGGCTAGCATTCTTGAAGCAAACAGCAAACAGCTTGCCTCCTCTGTGTCTGCTGCCTCCACTGAGAAATGCTAGACCCTTCGCTGCTGAGCTGCTGATTGGATTGTATTGGCCTCCTGCTGATTGGCTGGTTGGATTGGCCTCCCGATGTTCTAGACATCAGGGATTGCCATCGCCACCTCCTATCATCACCCATTTGCTTCCGCCTGTTTGCTACCGCCCATTTGCCGCCACCCAGTGGGCAGTGGCAAATGGGCCATGGCAAACAGGCCATGATGATTGGCAGCAAATGTGTGGCAGCGAATGGGTGAGTAGTGAATGGGTAGCGGTGAATGGGCAGGTGGCAAATGGATGGTGGTGAATGGATGGTGATAGGAGGCAAAGGCAATCCTCACTGTCTAAAACAGCTGATCAGCAATATTCTGGAGGCTGATCCATCCGCCAATCAGCTGCTTGGCAGCAAAGGCTCCATCATTCGCCGGCGGCAATGCACCAACCCACCTCCCCCTCACCGTAATATTTATTCTACAGACATTTCCACCCACTTTGGGGGGAAATGTGTCTTATAGTGCAAAAAATACGATATTTTCAGGGGAGAAATAAGATAATTCATGCAACACGTTTAAAATTTCCACCAGAGATTTTTGGATGTTGGGTGTTTATGAAGGAAATGAATTTATATTTTTCTATTCTGCATTTATATTTTTTTCCAATGCTTTCCAAGGAGGATTTAGAAGAAATGTATTTCTTCTCACTATTTTAGTGAGGATTATTAGAAGATATAGAAGCCAAATCCTTTGAGGATAGATTGAGGAATTGGAGATGTTGATCCTAGCCCATACTAATGATGGGTAAATTAGTGGACCTTTTCCTGGCTAGAGAAATATAAAAATATAATCATACCAATCCAGTAAAAACTAGGATTTCAGAGGATGTTATATAAACTGTCAAACAGCAAGCTGCAATGTAGTAAATTTGCTACATCTGTTTACATCTTTGTTAATGTGAATCATGTATTGGATCTGTCAAAAGATTAGTTTGAATACAAATAACCACAGCTACAAATCCTGTGATTGAATATGAGTGTGCTGTTTTCTGATTCTGACAACTCTTGTATGTTTATAACAATATTTAGTTTGCTGACGAATTCAGGAACTATATTTTGGAAATATATGATGTGTTCATAGACAAATGCTTATGTTTATGAACTTCAGGCTAGAGATTCAATTTAGAGAATGCTTAATTACATTAACATTGGTGCCAAGGAAATGGCATTATAAGAATTCTATGAAAAAACTGTCACTGACATTCTGCTGTTGGGGTTTTCTTTTTTCCTTAAATAGACATGGGATGAGTTATTTAGTGCCTGTGATACTATGAAGATGGGAACAAAACTAAGAATATGCTGTAGTCTGCATTCACTGTAAAACTAAAGAATGTAAGAACAGCACTTTTAGAAAAGCAAAAAAATCAACAAGAAGGCTTTAGAGAATTACAGCATAAATATTCTACAAGAATTTGCCCATCAGCTGGCAGAAAAATGAAAAAGTAATGCAGAAAAAATGAAATGTGGCTTTGAAAGGCACAATATATTCTCAACTACCTTTCTTCTAGCTTGCATCTTTATTTTTGTTCCCCCAGAAGGAGAAACAATGTAGAACTATTGTAATCCTGTACTACACAGCTGACATTTTTGCTGAAATGAAGAAATGTTTCTTTGAAGAAAAGGAGACATGCAGAACATATTCTGATGACATAGCAAAGAGCTACATTCATTAGTTTTCCAGGCCTCGCTTATTTAATACTAAAGTAGCATAATATAGATAAAACCTAAAGTATTACTGAAAAATAAATACAGTTTGCAAAAGAATCCTTTGATTCCTTAAGGACTGCTTTATTCACATGTGGTCCATTTTTAAAAGTTATACGAATGAATTCCTACTTCACTATCTCTGTCACTACAAATAATGCTAAAGTAGAGATATTGATTAAGTATTTTTAAAAATTCATATGTCAAAGCTATATATCTTATATACACATATACAAACAGTATATGGACATGTATATGTTTATTTTTAAAAATGATTTATTTCCATATTGCTTTTGATATTTAAACTTTGTGCTGTACTTTCTTTTGATGTTTTGTTAAAGCCCTAAATTCATTTTTTAAACTGCTTTCTTATGGATATTTACATGAAATAATAGTCCTTACTTATCCTCAAAGAACAAATTATTAGGACTGTTATTTCATTCTATGCATATCCTTAATTGAACCCTGTTTAAATTGTCTTTAAAGTGATTGTATTTAATGGGGCTTATGCCTTAGTACGGTATTTAAAATCCCAAAGATATATATATCCATTATTTTTAATGTTAACACTGTGAAAGAGGCTATGTTATTTTCTAAGATAAAAATGTGAAATAATAATTCATGAAGTTGCTGGCTCATTAGATTATAACCATCACACTACATTAGTTTATCATGTTTTTCAAGCATAGAAAGGCATGCAATTATTAACATATAGGCATAGTAGGAAATATTGAGATTCTTCCGGTGTTTTCCTGCTGACTCTACAATCTTACAGATTGCTTCCTTATTTTTCTTTCCCCTACATCTTAGTTAATGATTTAATTTGTGACCTTTCACAAGCCAATTTTGGTGCTGATCATTTGCTTCTGTCTTTGATGGATATTAGAATAACCCTGCCAGAGGTTTTACGAGATGTTGCTTAATTAGCTGGCATGGTGAAGCAGTTACATCCTTCAAATCAAACATCAGAGTTCACTAGTGACAATGTTTCCTGAGAGTGATGGGGATAAAAGCTCATCAGAGCTCTGTAACTCTCCATATCCATGATGGTTAAAAGTGTATAGTATTATTTTATTCTGCCTGTGATTAGCAAAAGCATAATATTTATTTGTTAGAGTCATATTCCACTCCACCCTCAGGAGCTCACATACCAGACCACAATATGACTGTAAAATAAATTGAATATCTATTGTTAACACAGCAGTGTTGCATTTCAGAAAGGAAAAAGAGAGAGAAGAGCTGGATGCATTTCTTTTGACTTGTTCATATGTGCTTCCTTAATTTATTAATAAAAATTTAAGACAGGAACAAATCTAAGTGGTGATAGAATAGTAATGTTCTGGTTCACACTCTTATGGAAAATAAATTAAGAAAAGCTCTTCTCAGTACTTTTGAATCTCAAATGTATCCTTTGAAGTCAGTCACCTTTCAAACTTTTAGGGAAGGTGGGTAGGATTAACAGAACTCTGTTCAAGGTTGGTACATGCTGTCCTCAGCTACTATTGCTCAGTTCTGGTTGCTATTAGTGAAGAATAAGTCAGTAAGAAGAAAAGAGTGACAGTGAGTTAAAATCCAAAGAAATCTTTTTATTTAGAAAAGGTCTGATAGCAGGGGTGGGATTCAAATTTTTTAATAACCAGTTCTGTGGTCATGGCCTAATTTGTGGGCATAACCTGGTGGTCATGTGACTGGGTAGGTGTGGCCTGTGGTCATGTGACTGGGTGGGCATGACCTGGTGGTCATGTGACTGGGTGGGCATGGCCTACTCAGTCACTCATGTCAAGGGGTGCCTCGCCTGGCCCATCCCTCCCTCCCAGCCATTCCTTGTCACACCCAGCCTCAACGTATCTATAGTTCTGTAAAAATGTTGTTCATCTTTTTTTTACTTTATTATCTACATACTATAGATGTACTTTCATGGACACTGAAAGAAGGAAATGGCTCACATGCTTTGCCCAAGAGTGTGATAGGCAACTGCTTCTAAGGGGCTGCCACAAAGAAGGGGTGGGGAACAATTTTTATTTTATTTATTTATTATTAGGATTTCTATACCGCCCTTCTCCCTAGGGACTCAGGGCGGTGTACAGCCAAATCCAAACCCCAAAAACAGTACAAAAATTAAAAGACAATTAAATAGTGGCTGATTATATTAATAAGACCCACCCCCCAACTTTAAAACCGAATTAAAATCAAATTTAGGAGACAATTTAAAACTACCTCAGCCCAGGCCAGCCTGCTCAAAGAGCCAGGTCTTCAGTGCGCGCCTGAAGGCCCTCAGGTCCGTGCTGGTACAAAGTTCAGGTGGCAGAGTATTCCAGAGGGCAGGGGCCTCCAAAGAGAAGGCCCTATTTCTCGGGGCCGCCAGACGACACATAGCGGCCGACGGCACCCGGAGAAGGCCCTCCCTGTGAGAACGCACCGGCTGCTGGAGATCACCGGCAGAATGCGGTCCTGCAGATAACCTGGGCCAATGCCATGGATCTCCCTAAAGGTCAAAACTAGAACCTTAAAGCGAACCCGGAGAGCCACCGGCAGCCAATGCAGCTCGCGCAGGAGAGGCATCACATGGGAGCTACGTGACGCCCCCATGATCACCCGCGCGGCCGCATTTTGCACCAGTTGGAGTCTCCGAGTGCTCCCTGCAGGGAGCCCCATGTAGAGAGCATTACAATAGTCCAGGCGAGAGGTGACAAGGGCCTGAGTGACCGTGCGCAGGGTGCCCCGATCTAGAAAGGGCCGCAACCGGTAGATCCGATGGATCTGATAAAACGCCCCACTAGAGACGGCTGCAATATGATGTTCAAGTGACAGCCGTACATCCAGGAGGACACCCAGATTGCGAGCCCTCTCTGTGGGGGGCAAAATTTCCCCCCCAATAGCCAGCGAAGGTGTCAGCTGGCTATATCGGGGCACCAGGAACCACAGCCACTCGGTCTTGGATGGGTTGAGCCGGAGCCTGTTCCCACTCATCCAATCCCGCACGGTCTCCAGGCACCGGGACATAGCCTCCACAGCATCGTTGGGGTGGTCCGGGGTGGAGATGTACAGTTGGGTGTCATCTGCGTACAGATGACACCACACCCCAAGACCACGGATGATCTCGCCCAGCGGCTTCACATAAATGATGAACAAGAGAGGGGAGAGGACCGACCCCTGAGGCACCCCACAAACCAGGGGCCTAGATGTGGACCTCTCCCCTCCCGCCAACACAAATTGCGAACGGTCGGAGAGGAAGGAGGAGAACCATCGAAGGACAGTTCCCCCAATCCCCAACCCCTCCAACCGTCGCAACAAGATACTATGGTCGATAGTATCAAAAGCCGCCGAGAGATCTAATAGGACCAGGACAGAGGAGAACCCTCTGTCACGGGCCCTCCAGAGATCATCAACCAACGCGACCAATGCTGTTTCGGTACTATGCCCAGGCCTGAAACACGATTGGAATGGATCGAGGTAAGTCGTTTCCTCCAGGTACTGAGGGAGCTGACGTGCCACCACACTCTCAACAACCTTCGCTATAAAGGGAAGGTTGGAGACTGGACGATAGTTGTTTAAAACAGCTGAGTCCAGGGAAGACTTCTTGAGGAGGGGCCGCACCACCGCCATCTTCAAGGCGGTAGGAAGCGACCCCTCTCTCAAGGAAGTGTTGATAATCCCCTGGAGCCAGCCTCGTGTCATCTCCCTGGCGGCCGAAACCAGCCAGGAAGGGCACGGGTCCAATAAACAGGTGGTGGCATTCAGACCCCCCAGCAGTCTGTCCACGCCCTCAGTGGTCACAGGGTCAAACTCCCCCCAGATAACATTCACAAGACCTGCCCCGGACACCTCCCCCAGGACCATCCAATTGGAGTCCAGCCCCTCCCGAATCTGAGCGATTTTGTCGTGCAGAAATCGGGAAAACTCCTCTGCCCTGCCCTGCAAGAGGTCATCCCATGCTCTCGGTTCAAGTAGAGAGCGGGTCACTCTAAACAGGGCGGCAGGCCGGTTTTCTGCTGACGCAATAAGGGCGGCGAAATCTTCGTATTTCGCCGCCCCTATCGCCACAAGGTAAGTCTTAATATGAGATCTCACCTGTGTTTGGTCAGACTCAGAACGGCTCGCCCTCCAAGTGCTCTCTAGACGTCTTTTCCGGCACTTCATCTCCCGTAGCTCCTCCGTATACCACGGAGCCAAGTGGGATCTGTGCCGGGTCAGAGGTTGCAGAGGCACAACTCGATCTAGAGCCCCGGCGGCCAGCCCGCCCATCCCAGGTGGTCACCTGGTCTCCAGGCGAGCTGTGAGCCAGAGACTCAGGAAATGGCCCAAGCTCCCTCTGGAACCGCTCCGGGTCCATCAGGTGCCTGGGGCGGAACAATCTATGTGGCTCCGCCTCCCTGCGGTGGGGGGTGGCGGAACAGAAGTCCAGTCTAAGAAGGGAATGATCTGTCCATGACAAGGGTGTAATTACTAAATCCCCGAAATTACAGTCATTCAACCACTGACCAGAGACAAAAATCAGGTCCAGCATGTGTCCTCCTATGTGAGTGGGAGCAGAAACTAATTGGGTCAGGTCCATGGCCGTCATGGAAGCCAAGAACTCCCGGACCAACCCCGAGGTTTCACCGGGCGATGGCAGGTTGAAATCCCCCATGACCAAAAGCCTAGGGGGTCTCAACCACCAGCCCGGCTATTACCTCAAGGAGTCCGGGCAGGGCCGATGAGACGTGGCAGGGAGCCAGGTACGCCATCAAAAGACCCATCTGAACCCCTTGTCCCCACTTCACAAAAAGAGATTCACAGCCAGCCGTCTGAGGAACAGTGGCCTCCCTAGGGCAAAGGACCTCTTTAATAAGCACCGCCACTCTGCCACCCCTTCCCTGAGACCTAGGCTGGTGGAATGCAAGGAAACCTGGTGGGCACATCTCAACCAGAGGGACACCACCCTCTGGGCCCAACCAGGTTTCGGTGACACCTACCAGGTCCGCGGCCTCCTCCTGGACCAGATCATAAATCAGGGGAGCCTTATTAACCACGGACCTGTCATTGCACAGCAACAGCCAGGTATTCAGGGTCTGAGGCTCCGGACAGCCAGGACTGCAGGATGGGTGAGGAGGGTCGGAGCGTGCTGTATTTTCCAAAGAAGCAGAAGGCAAAACAAGAAGCAATGAATGGAAACTGAACAATGAGAGAAGCAACCTAACACTAAGGAGAAATTCCTGACAGTGAGAACAATTAACCAGTGGAACTGCTTGTCTCCAGACGTTCTGGGTGCACAAACACTGGGGGTTTTTAAGAAAAGCCTGGACAGCCATTTCTCTGCAATGGTATAGGGTCCCTCCCAAGATCCTTCTAAGTGTTATTCTGTTATGCTGACACTTTTCTCAAGCCCTCCATTCAGATAAAAAATGTGACTGTGATAATTGATCAGAGCTCCTTTGTTTTTTATGTGTAACGGCTTTAGCGTTTAGGATCAGAGCTAAGGTAGTTGCCTTTCTATTAATACATAATCCTTAAAAGGGCTATCCTGTAGGGATTCTTCATGGTCTAATTCAGAAATCCCCAACCTTTCTGGTATCAGGGACTGGTTTCATGGAAGACAATTTTACCATGGGGGAGGGAGGGAGGGAGGGAGGAAAGAGGGGGGAAGACAAGTATACAGTTTGGGAAAGAGACACAGACAGAAATGGTAAATTAAATAGTGGGTGGGCCACACATGGAGTAAAATAAGCGTGGGATTGTTACTTAAGGCCTGCTACCATATGATTTTGCTCCAATCTAGGGGAAAATCAGAATAAACACATAGGGAAGACTTCACTAGAAAGGGTTTTCTTTTGCTCCTGAAGAAAATCAGAATGAGGAACTGGAAAAGCTTTTTTTGTTCTTCTCTGAAATAAAATTAGAAGACACAGAGAAATCTTCACTGGAAGAGGCTCTCTGCTTTTGCTCCAGAAGAAACCCCCAATCAAAGACCTGGGGAAGCAGAAAGAGGGAATGATCACCACCTGCACTTTTCAGTAGTTCAAGCACAAATATTCCCTTCCAGATTAGACCTGTGACTTTCTGCTTCTAAGAAAGTGGAAAGGAAGGTGCGGAGGAAGGGACAATTCTCAGTCAAAATATAGCTCATTGTTTGAAATAAATACTTTTCACTAAAGCCAGAAGCATTAAACAGTTACAAGTCATTTCAATGGAGAAATTAACTATATTGACAAAAAAAATTGCTGTAGAAAGACAGTGACAAGAAGGTGGCAAGAATATAGCAAACCTCTTTCAGTCTTAAAAAGACTCAGATTAAGAGGCAGGTAATAAATTGGAACTGACCATTATATAAGAAATAAAATACCCAAGTCTTAAAAATTGTATGTATCTTCACTATAACAGCAGATCATGCTTAAACTAAGGCTGAGCAGTGGATGGACTTATGACACCAAACATCAACAGGACATGCCTTGTTATTCGGTTATTTAATGTATTGATCATAATATATTCCTAAATTGACAACAGTTTAACAGCTTGCTACAATAAAAGATGCTGAAAAACAATTCTGGAATTTGAGGGAGGGAATACCTTAGATTGATGGTTTATACCTTAGAAAATACCTTAGATTGATGGAAAATACCTTAGATTGATGGTTTATCTTCCCTTGCTTTACTTGTTTATCTTGTTCTTCTTGTTTATCAATCTAATCTACAGTTCATTTTTTTTGCTGCTATTGCTCTACTTTGATTACTTCTTTTTCATAGTTGTGCAGTTTGATTGTGTGATATTATCTATGTTCTAGTTTTCTTATATTTAAAATTAATCATACAGAAAGAATGATTTAAAAAACAAACCCCAAAACACAAATGAAGCAGAAACTGAAGACAAGGAATTTAAGGTCAATAGGAAAAAGTCTAAGAAAAAATAAATTGTATACCCCCTCCCCAGGCTAGTCCTTATCATCTGCAGGTTGGATTCATAAAATATCTTAAATCAGATAAAATACTTTATGGCTTGGTGCAAAATGTAAATCCTGCCACTGCCTTATTTGGAATAGTCTGACTTGTTGAAAATTAGTTTCAAATAAATTTGAAGCATACAAAAACACATTTGTTCAAAACCCAATATATCAGATATTGCAAGAAGTAGTAATAATTAAAAATGTTAGATATGCTTTTCGTGATTAAAGGAATGGTTCAGGCTCAGAAGAAAGGTTTATGAAGAAGGAGGATTCTCTTAAAAATAAAGATCAAAATCTGTCTAGAATCTTTTAATTCTATCAACACTTAAACATGCTTTGATAATGACAACTTTACTATTTTGCATGATAATATACTGTATGTTTTGTATTTCTGTCACATCAAGATGTGGCAAGAAGGAAGGGTTTATAATAAGAATCTTCACAATGACCAAACACAATGGGTGGCATAATTTACATACCTGATCAAAGACTGCATGACTACTGGCTGTCTTTGTGCATTCATATCGTTAGCAGTAGTTAACTGAAATTAAGATGTCATAGACTTCAACATAAAATGTCATCCAAAATGAAAAGAAGTGTCCTATTTCACAATTTGTCTGTGCAGATAGAGACAGGAAGCTGGACATCTAATGTAAAGTAAACATAAGAAAAGAAAGAAATAACTGTCTAATAAACTGTCATCATTGCTCTTCTTCGTGCTGCAGAGATTTCCTTCTCTATTCCAACCTATTTTACTAGTGTGATGTTTTTTTCTTGGCATATTGTTTAGGAAACATTTAATTATGACCTATGCATAGATATTGATGTTCATAATCAGTTCGTTCCAAACAATGTTTATTCTCTAAGTAGACATGGTATCAATACCTAGATTGATCTGGCAATTGGTAGATCTCATGGCACCTGGATCACTCATGATTGATTTTATGTTTTTCTTTTTAAGTAAGTGCAGTCACACAGCTATGGGAGTTATCAAAAATAACTAGCAGTAATTTTTTACTATAGGCCACACCAGCATTCTAGAAAAATATTAAGGAATACTGAAGTTGTTTCATTCAGAAGAATGGAGGACAGTTCAGAGAAAAAATCCTGCTTGTTTAGATATTTTAGCCCCAAAGCTACAATACTTTTACTTTCTTTTGGAGATATAAAATTCCTTCCTTCCTTCCTTCCTTCCTTCCTTCCTTCCTTCCTTCCTTCCTTCCTTCCTTCCTTCCTTCCTTCCTTCCTTCCTTCCTTTCTTATCAGTGAAGTAGTTTAACAAAATATTGCTACTATTCTTTTTCATATACAAGTGCTAGAAGAACAACTAATTGGCAATTTTAAAAGTTGCTAACATACTCCACTGTTTTCTCTTAATGGTCCCTATAAACCATTTTGGCAATGGCTGTAATTATACTAACATTCCTTGATTTCAAAATTCTGATAAAGTGCAAAGAATGGCCAACTATTCTCTGTAAGTAGAGAGCTGTGCAAGGTTCTGCTTACAGGCACTCTATGGGGTACATATGTTAGCCTTAAGTGTGAACTGGTGAATAGTTTAACACCACACAAGAAAGCTTCCTTGAACCATTTAGCCAGGATCTTTGACTCTGGTATACTGTATATTTTCATGTCATCTTGTGCTTATTGATCTGAATTGGGCCAGGTATCTTAGAGAACATACCATTTCTGCTTTATCTGGTTCTGCTTTCAAGTGCACACAGATGTCACAGCTGGATATTCACAGTAAACTGTGAATATTCAGAATATTCCTGAAAGTAGAGGAGAATAATATAAAAAGAGAGCATTCTGTTCATAAAATAAGGAAAGAGCAAATGGTTTTAGAGGAATATTATCAAGCAACTATTTTATTATCTATGCAGTCTTAACTTAATTGTAATTATTATTTCTTTCCAACTATTTTTTTTCAAAATAGTTGTTCACTCTGCTTGTTCCTTTTGTTCTCTTTCTTTGCTGCTTTATTCTATTATTTGTCAGGGTTAGCACAATTAGTACATCTAAGTCAACATTAAAGCTTACTTGAATTAATTTGGCACACTAACTAGCATTTAAAAATTGCATGGACATATATTCCTCATTTCTTTTATTGGAATTCATCATAACTCATTTATGCATTCTTGAATTGATATTCTAATTATTCATATTTGCAGATTTCTCTGATGTTTTCCCCTCTTATTTTATTATATTATTTTAACCACACAATAAACAATTTTTGTTCTATAAAAGAATAAGACTATGGGTTGCTAGAGGTGGAATTCTCTGAAAGTTCAAAGTGGGATCGAATGTTTAACTTATACTGAACTTGGAGGGTGGAATAAAAACAGAAGACAAAAGAGGGGGAGGGGGAAACCTAAAGCTACTCATAATGTCTTTCCAAAGAAACAGAATAATATTGTGGCTTACAGAAAAACCAGTTGTGGTGATATTAGCCTTTGTTATTTTATAACAGCTTCAGAAAGGAACATTATAATTATCAAAGCAATCTGCACTGAAAAGTATAGAATTAACAAAATGATTACCACATTTTTGGAAAAATAAACAGTGGACCTCACTTACACAAAAATAAATTTAAAAACATTTATAACTTGTCTGCCTCCTCCCTCCAAATATTTATAAACATATCCATTTTATATCAGAGCAGATTCTAGTCACCCCAGATAATGCCAAAGTGAAGTTCTAGCAGTTCTAGTTTATCCTAATCCAGCTGTATATTTTGTTTATTTTATCCACTAGAGTCCAGAGTGCAGCAGCTTATGTTTTGGTTTTATATGGAAAAGTATCTAGTGAATATAGCTACCTTTGAAGTAGCTGGTCAGGGAAAATATCTGAAGCTTTCATCTGAAACAATGAAATGTGCATTACATTTACACTCTAATATTCAGAGATGAGGGTCACTGCACAAATATATGGAACATTTTCTGCTTGAAAATTATGACTCTAAACTGCCAGGATGATCCAAAGGTAATTATGGATTTGCCTGTAAAGTGTTACAATAACTGTGGTTGCTCAAGACTATTGTAATATGCTTCTGGGTGGGCTGAGTTAAAATTACCGATTATATGACTTAGTATAGTTATGTGAATGCAGGCTAAAATAAAATGTGGTTGATACCAAAAACTACAGCCAGCCAACTATCTGATTCATCCTATCTATTACTGACATATTGGTGAATAACTAACTAGGTAATAGGACTAATTTTCAAAGCAGCTTTTGTATAAGGGACCTAGGGAGCTGGAATATCATGTAAAACCACTGAAAAAAAAACCCCTAATAATACATTTGCTCTATATTATTTACATTTGTTCTTACAATAATTAAACTAGCAGCTCATTTCCATGAGACGGAACAAATAATAGTCTACAAAATCCTATGTAGCGTGAAATTTCAAAATAAAATAATCCACATAAAGGGTTATATTTGACAGTGTTGCACAAATAATAATATCATTAAAACATTCAGTTTTAAAAGGAATGATATTTCTAAAGGAGAAATTCCCCTCCTAAAATATATAGAAAATTCTATATATGCATTTAGAAGTGGATCAATCAATCTGAATGTTTCCATAGCATTTTTCTTATTACCCATTTCTCATTTTGTTTCTTTAAAAACAAAACAATGAAAATATAGTAGGAGATGTGTTATATGCATTCATTAAAAAATATAATAGTTCTACACAAATTTCTATAACATATATTGTTTGAAGCAGGATCGTCAACATGCATATTTTACAAGCAATTTTATTCAATATACATTTGTAAAGTAATGCATATAGATGTACACAAGCAAGTTCTCCATTTTGCATATTTTATAGAGGTTTCCCTGATGACCAGGGAATTGCATCTGAATATATTGAGAACTGTGAAAATGACAGGACAATTGCCTTCTGATGCATCTGTTAGTTTGCTCAGTGCAAAATAGTTTGCAATAAAATATAAACCTAACCAATTTTTTTCATCACTACTACCATCTTCATACATATAACCATAAAATCCTATTAAATAAGAAAATAGTACAAAAATAATATATGTATAACACCACCCTGGAAAAATTAAACTACAAGCAAATAAACAACAAAGGTAGAGGGAACATATTTTTGTGATATTGAATTTGCATTAACTGGCCAATTGTACTAACTGTGGGATCAATCACTTAGACGGTTTCTTGCACTATATTTGTTGTATTGTATATTAGTTCACAATGTTCTCTGCCCTCCATCCATAGAAAGAGCAAAGAGTTCATGTGCTAGGCCAGATGTTATCATTTTCTTGAAGTGTTCCCTATAGAATATCAGAAATACTT
The DNA here is from genome assembly GCA_023653725.1 of Bungarus multicinctus. Taxonomy (NCBI): domain Eukaryota; kingdom Metazoa; phylum Chordata; class Lepidosauria; order Squamata; family Elapidae; genus Bungarus; species Bungarus multicinctus. Next base: position 37,612,666 of record CM042844.1, read on the forward strand.
CAGTACATTATCAAAGCTGTTTTGTTTTTTATGGATGCCTACCTCATGCAAATGTAAAAATCAAAACAACATTTGTAGCATTCTTAAGATCTCTCTTATTATCTGCTTGATGATTGTTATATCTATTCGTTTTCCCACATTTATTTTTCTGTTGTTCTGTTTCTCATTCCTGTCCTAATCTATGCAATGTTGCAGTTTCTTGCTATTGTTCCTTGGTTTGTAATATTGTATTTGGAAAGGATCAACCTACAAAGTTCTTATACTGTATCAACACTAACTATTACTGATACATAATTATGCAAGACATTATTATGAATACTATTACTACTATTACTAATGCTATTACTAATTCTAACAATAATGACTGACTATATGATAAATCAAAATAATAAGGATGACTTTACTGCGTTGTTGTTGCAAAAGAATCCAGTTATGTTGTGTATTTTAGCAGAATATTTCAGACAATTCGTAAATGCATGTATTGCAGAGGTGATAGATCTGGCATCCCATTAGAGTATAATATACTCCAACTCTGTGTTGGAGTGTTCCCTCAATGTTCAGAAATACTTCACTATCTTATTTTAAAAACAGTGTATTTCTATTCTTTATTTTAGGAAGCATTAAAGAACTGAAGGGTAGCAAGATTAGGAACTGAATTCTAGCATGTTTGTGCAACATGCATTGTGTAGACAAAGACTTTGAGTAAGTCTTTCTGGACTTGGATTAAAGTCTCAGCTACTAACCATCATTTGTGTGTGAACAGCAACCTTCTCCTTTACAAAAGTTAATTCTTGTATTTTTTAAAAAATATTACTATTGGTTTATTTTTTTTAAAAAATGCATGCATTTTAATTAAAATTCCTATAAAAACATTAATATAATCAGTAAAACTATGCTCTATTTACATGCCTAGTTCTCTCTGAAGTCACTTCTGTCACTATTTATGCATGAATAACATCCATCCAAAATATGTGTCATCTATTGACATGCTATTTCCTAGCGGAAGAACAGACATGTGTTTGCATGTGAAATGACAAGAATTTATATATGAACATATTGCTTGACTTTTGTCTAATATAGAATTAGAATAACAACAATATAAGAGCATACTAAAGCTCAATAAACTAGCTCAAATCAACATGAAATTGTTGCATCAATTGAACATCAACTGGAAACAAGAGAATTTATCTCAAACTTTAACACATCAATCGAGCCAACATATTGATATATTTTAATTTGCACAAACTCAATAATATTAGCAATATGTCAATATAAAATAAAGCAATACAAAGGCATTTTGCACTGTTTTCCTGCTTATGGAATAAATCAAGGAATACATAATGCATTTCACTCATCCACATTCATGAACAGTAAGTTTCATAGCAGTAATTTATCAGGAAAACTGACAGGCATACAGCATATGACAATCTTCTATCTGGCCCTGTGCTTAAATATTTCTTTCATATAAACACTTTACTCCCACCTCACCCCATTAGCAGCAGGGACATGACTAGTTCATGCTGCTGTACTGGGAAGATTTGGAAAAAAATTAAAAGAAGCCATTCAATCGCTACTGGCAGAACAGGCAATTGCAGTGCTTAAAACAGTCAGAATACTAAAAACAGCATCATTCAGAATGGTCAGTTTTGTATCCCTCCACCTTGAAAAAAAACTCTTGAAGCATACATTTACTTTCAACTTCAGAACAGTCTAAACTGTCTTTTAAAATATGAACATTTGAAGGTCAAATATTTTGTATATCTCTAGAAAAGTGTGTCAAACATTAACTGCTCTTTAATATATCTTAAAAAAATAAATTTTCAGAGAGACTTATTTGCAAGAATTGGGTAGGCTTATCAAGACTAATGTCAGTCTGAATGATTTCGGTGTATCAAAATGTGAATCCCTTTATTTGAATCTAGCTCAACAAATGAAGAAAAAAACATTATCAAGATAAAATTGGCTACTTATATATCAGAATTTATAAAAACAAAAAAATCTGCACTATATTAGTAAAGAAAAATGTAGCTGTGTGTTGTAGATTATAATGTCATTAGTAAACCTATTTTAGGCAAATTCTACAGTACTGTATCTACATTAGGCAAATTCTGTCAAGACCTTCAAACATTTGTAATAAAAAGTAAAAAAGTCACACACAGAAATCTGAAAAAATGCTAATGTACCAAAACAATCCTATTGATACTCATATAGGTAAAGCTTTACAGAAATTCTCAGTCTGTTAAAGCAAAAATTAAATTTTCCTTATTTTTTCCTTGAATAGAATTTTTTTCCAATGACTCAAGTGCTTTGCCATTTTAATATTTTCCTCATGAAAATATGTGCGTGTATAGGTGCATGCTCCTAAACTATACCTACATACAGTATACCTATACATTACATTACCCTGGTTTATTGGTTTCTGACGATTAGATTGCATCTAAATCCTCTCTTTCGTTATATATATAATAGGAACATATATTTATATGAAAAAATATGTGAAAGAAAATTATGTAACCAAAAACGATTTATATTAGAATTTACACTGGTGGATTACACAATATTATGCAAACCCAATTAATACAGGTTAATAGATTTTAGCAGGATGGGTAGGTATATATGTCTATGTCTATGTGCTAACTTGTTTTCTCATTTACTGAGGCTTATGCTATTCCAATCATATAAGTTAGCACTCCTATATTCAGCTACAAAAATGAAAAGCACCATATAGCAAAAGGAAGCAAAGATAGCAGAAATACTGAAAGGCACCTTGGATGCAATTCCAAAACATCTGGCGCTCCACTTGAACACCATTGTGGCACTGAGAAAATACATCAGTCAACTGCCAAAGTCAGCTTTTCCTGGAATAGCTTACATCATCAACAATACTTTTATTATTAAATAACATCTTCCTGTCCCAGGTCCTTTGGAAGGACTAAATAGGTAGATAAAAATGAAAAATTAAGCCTAAACACTTGGCTGACCATGTAACTAACTATAATTACACAATAATTTTCATTATGAAACTCTTATTTCATAGTAAAAGTGTATATGCATGTATATAAATAAATTATTTAAATCAATAAAAATATGTATTTTCCAACCTTATATGTTTTATAACATATGGAACATTTATCAAATATTAATTGTACAATATATATACTTATATGGTCTTTTCCAAAATATTTACCAAAGATTGGCAAGGTTTTCTCTGTGTGTTTTTCTACAAGTTTATCCACAAGTGTGTCATTTGACTCACAGAACAAAATATATGTCATTTTGATGGACACTATTGCAGCTCATAAGGAGCAAGCTCCCCAGAGGTCACCAGTAGAAAAACTGAAAGCATCACTCAAGAGAAATAGGATCTTTCTGAAAGATTTCAAAGCACAAAACCTTTATAGCTGTCTCATTGTTTTTGTGTTCTCTTCTAGGGAGCATATCTTTTACCAACACCATGTACCCATCAATCTGGATATTATAGACATTGTTTGTCATCAGTCTATAGCTTTCAAGTTCCAGGAAGTTTAATTTCTAAGATAGATCTTTTGTTTTGTTCAGGAGATGTTTTAACTCCTCTGAAATATTTGTACTCATCCACTCTGTTGGGGGATATGAGAGAATGTGCTTTTTACCTGTGAAGAAGTGATTTTATTTTTCAACATAATTATCTACCTTCAAAATACCAGAATGAAAACAAGTGATTAAACATGATTTAGATACTCATTTAGTTTTTATGAATTCACAGGTGTGAATCTGAATGCAAAATGGAAATAATATTTTCCAATTTTGGAACATGTTATACAAGAGAATAATTATCAGTCTGGTTGTTTTCTCATTGGTTTACTTATCTGTCACAATTCTATTTTGTTGGTAGAGATAAAACAAAGGTTATAGTAGTACAACTGATTTACCAGTGCAATATTTCTTGACTTTTATAAATATGCACTGTGCATTGTGATATTGCTGGATAAATTCCACAGAGCAGGAATCAACAGTATTAAGTAACTGCTCACTTATATTGAGAATCAAATTAGTGATTCATTACAATACACATATGATTCTTTTTCAAAAATGTTCTTAGTTAAGAGAAACTATATTGAAAGACAAACACGTGAGAAATGGAAAACTACTGAAGCTGCAGTAGTCAATTCTGAATCAAAGCCTTATGGACTTAATTCAGAATAAAATTAGGGGAAAATAAAATTGCACACAGAGAGACAGAACCCTTTGAGGTAGGTAAATCAGGAAACAATATTACAAGGATGTCAAACTTTCTGCCTTATTGTATAACCTATATATATATATAACCTTTATTTCATAATAACATTTTCTTGAAAGTTTGCTGTGTTCTTTTACACCAAACAGAATCAAGATGAGTTGATTTCCCAGGACTGACTTGTTAATTTTCTCTAAACCGTTAACCTAACAACTCTTGAATTCTTTTGCATTGGCTTTCTCTGCAGTTCTGTACAATATGTATAAACATACTATAAAGTTTGTTCATTGTATATTCCTTCTACTGAATCAAAACATTAGTAAGTTTATGCTTTGGCTGAGTTCATCTGACCATTTTTATAAATTAGTCCCTATGATGTTTCCTACTGTTGGCAGGGTGAAGGATTCACAGATATTGGATTTGACTGCTTGAATCAGTCATGTCCAGTTGTTTTTTGTGACTTCCTTTTCCTGTGTGCCAACAGTTGTTTGTAGCATCTTTTCTGCTGGAGGAGGTCTTGTGCAGCTGTTGGTATGACATTGGATACATAAGTCTGGTAAATGATAGAAAATAAATTCAGTCAAATCCATAGCTCTACCCACTATCCAACCAAAATTTTGAACATGCTATATTGATGACACCATCATCATCAAATGCTCCCAAATTGAAGAAACATACCATCTACTTAATAACATATTCCCTGGGATCAAATTCACATGTGAAGAAAAAACAGACAAGAGACTCCCAGTCTAGGAGACTAGACAACAGACAACTGGAAACTGGAAACTCATGTCTACTACTAACCTGCACACAGACTAGATACTCAACTTTGCAAGCAACCAACCCACTACACACAAAAGAAGCTGGGCCCAGACCCTCTTGAAAAGGGCCAGGACACATTGCTGCATCACAACACTAAAAAAATGGAAGAGAAATGGCTGCTTGATGTCTTTCTCTATAAATTTTGGCTTATAGCACCAAATCACAGCACACCATACAGCCAACCATCATGCAAAAACTAATCTTACCATACACAAAAGGAGTGTCAGAAATGACAGCCAGAATGCTCCAACCCCTAGGAATATCAATAACCAACCAACCAGAGCCACACTTTGCCAAGAATTATCCAGAACCAAAGACAAAATACAGAAAGATGAAAGAAACAATGTAATCAAGAGCACACAATAGATACAAACTCAAGGTTAACCGCACCAAACTTGATTGCAGGAAATATGACTTCAGCAACAGAGTGGTCAATATCTGGAATTCTCTACCTGACTCTGTGATTTCTTCCCCAAACCCCAAAAACTTTAACCTTAGACTATTGACCTCACCCCTTTCCTAAGAGGTCTGTAGGGGGTGTGCATAAGCCTACCATCCCTGTCCTATTGTTTCTTTTTTTTTTCTTATATGTACCCATTTCATGTATTCATAACTATGTATATACTTATACTATTATCTTGTAAGCGATTGACAAATCAAAATAAGTAAAAATAAATAAATAAAAATAAACCTACAAAATCAACTATAATCATTGTTACAAATTCTATGTGGGACAAACATCACATTAATTAAATACCAGGATCCATGAACACTGGCTGGCAATCAAATCAGAGGTGGTATTCAATCAGTTGCACCGGTTTGGCATGGGTCGCTGAACTGATAGTGACTTTTAACTGGCCATACCCCTGACCTGGTCCCCTGGTTGCCACTCGCTCGCTTGCCCTGCCTGCCTGCCATTCCTCCTGCCTAGTCACTCCTCCCCTCCTATATGGCACGCTGGTGGTGCCTGTACCTCAACTGAGCAGGCCTGATCTGCTTGCTCAAAGGTAAGCCTGCGAGTCATGCTAGTCCCTCCCCACTGTCCCCAGGCCTTGCTGAGCTTCCCCTTATCATTCCTGGGCCTTGCTGGGCCTCCTCCACCATCCTCAGATTCGGCTGTCTGGCTTCCCACCAGCACAGCTCCATCCCAGGTGTCGGCACTGGCTGGGGCCTAGCTAGCTGCTCCCACCACCATCCCCAGGGTAGGTTGATTGGCTAAGCTGCCATGCGGTGCTCTCCCAGCTCTCCCTACCATGTGGCAGTTGAGGTGCAGCGAGCGGTGGTGAAGGTGCTCCAACCAGAAGGGCGGAGACTCCTGGGTCTGTAGCAACACCGCTGTAGCAGTGCTGCCACCACCACCACCACCCACGTCCTTTTGTCACCCAGGAGAAGCGAGCTGCATTGTTGGAGGTGCTCCAAAAAGGAGGGCAGGGACTCCCAAGCTGCCTCATATAGCAGCACCGCTGTCCACACTCCCACTGCCATAGCTGCTCGCTTTTGCCTTCTCCTAGGGGATGTGCTGCTTCCAGCATGGCCTAGTCAGCAGGTGGGCATGTGGCCCTTGGGGGGTATCTCCGCTGTGCTGGGGCCGTGAAGAGCGGTGGAGGTGTGCTTGTGCAGCAGCCCCGGTACATCTGCCCACCCTGCCCTCATGGAATACCACTGCCATAGCCATTTGTTTTCTGACTATTCCCTGGGGGACGAAATAAACAAAGTGAGCAGCCACAGTAGTAGCATGCTCCGATTGCCACCCCCCACTGCTCACTTATTACCTTCTCATGCTGTACCAGTCAGACCAGAGGTATGTGAGTGTGTGTGAGAGAGAGTGAGGTGTGTGTCTGAGAGAGAGAGAGAGAGAGAGGTGTATGTGTGATTTACATGATTCAATGTCTGTAGTCCAGAGCATTTGTTCTACAAAGGATTGCATTTGGGAAACATTAAATCAATACTGATTTTCCAGGAGGGATTTGTGAGTAATATGTTAATATTTTCTGGTTCCTGCTTATATTTTCTGTTTAGATTTTTGAACATGTCCTTGGAAAGACTATTAATGCCAGTAGTACTGTAGTTTCTCCCACTTTAGATCTCTTGAGAGAGACAGAAAGATGGAGATGTGGCTTCTTGGGAGTACGTTTTGAAGAAGTATCAAGAGAAATGCTAAAAGGGCAATCAGTTTGGGATTAAATTCCAAATGAAATTGGGTCTTCAGGGTAAGGAGATGTGAAGAACTTTCAACTGCAGGTTTCTAAAAAAATATTATAAGGATATTAATATCATTTTTAAATAAGATTTTTAGAAACCTGAAGTTGAAATACTGAAATGGTATTGAGTTTCCCCCCAAGGTCTCTTCTAAGTATTATTCTGTTATTCTGACACCTTTCCCAGGACCTCTACATACTTAATTTTCCTACCTGAGCAGGGGGTTGGACTAGAAGACCTCCTTAGTCCCTTTCAACTCTGTTATTCCTCAGCTAAATAGCTAAGAGTCTAAGGATGCCAAAATCTGAGTAGAGGTCCCAAGAAAAGTCTGAATAACAGAATAATACCTAGGACCTTGTGGGAACCATATACCATTTCAGGGAAATGGCTGTCCAATCTTTTCTTAAAAACTTCTAGTGATTGAACACCCAGAACTTCTGGAGACAAGCAGTTCCACTGATTAATTGTTCTCACGGGAAGGAAGTTTCTCCTTAGTTTTAGGTTACTTCTCTCTTTGTTCAGTTTCTATCCATTGCTTCTTGTTTGCCTTCTGGTGCTTTGGAAAATGCATTGCCTCCCCTTCTTTCTTACAGCTCCTTAAAAGCCTGTTGCCTATCACACTCTTGGGCAAAGCAAGTGAGCCATTTCCTCCTTTCAGTGGTCCATGAAAGTACATCTGTAGTATGTAGATCATAAAGTCAAAAAAAGTGAACAACATTTTAACAGAACTATAGATACGTTGAGGCTGGGTGTGACAAGGAATGGCTGGCAGGGAAGGGGCCAGGAAACGCATCCCTTGATGTGAGTGACATTGAATTTGCCACACCCACCAATCATATAACCACCAAGTATGCCCACCCAGTCACATGACCATCAAGCCCTTTCCACCAAGTAAGCCACGTCCACAGAACTGGTAATAAAATTTTTGAAACCCACCACTGAGTCAAATGTCATAATCAAAATCCTTAATATCTTCCCACACCAACACCAAACAGTACCAGCTTGATTGGACTAACACAAAAATCATCAACCACGCTACCACATGCCATGCTTGTGCTGGCACTCCACAAACAATTCCATCAGCATACACTTCGACCTATATCCAGCCTACGAACCTCTAAAACCCAAATCAATCACACATCTAACTAGAGACAACACCAACCCACAATCAACCCACTCAACTTCCTTCCAGCAGTTCACCTCCTAATAATCTTGACCTGATGTAACCCCCTATCAAAAGACTAATCACAAGACCGCCATGATGACTGACTCACACCTGACCCATCACAAGACCCTCCTACCTCCCACACCTGAAACCCTTATAAACAGAAGAACACTGACATCCCCTAAATGCCAGTGAAGATGTAACCTAGCCTTGTATCAAAACATTTGGAAACCAACCTATAAACTTGAAAAACTAACCTTCACTGTCATCCTATATCTGAGCAACAGATATTCACTACTAATGCAAAGAAGATCCTTGTCAAACTATGGTTTGGAATGGCATTGTTGTGGCTTCAATCATTGCTGTTGCTACAAACAAATCCTTAACTAAAAGAACATTCCCCTTTTGAACTTTGGACCAATCAGAAAGAAAGAAAGAAAGAAAGAAAGAAAGAAAGAAAGAAAGAAAGAAAGAAAGAAAGAAAGAAAGAAAGAAAGAAAGAAAGAAAGGAGGGAGGGAGGGAGGGAGGGAGGGAGGGAGGCAGGGAGGGAGGGAGGGAGGGAGGGAGGGGGGAGGGGGAGAGAGGGGAGAGAGGGGAGAGAGAGAGAGAAAGGAAGGAAGGAAGGAAGGAAGGAAGGAAGGAAGGAAGGAAGGAAGATTCAATATTAGCCTATGTTATTTCTGCATTAGCAGAAATATAGACATTCCTTCATTCTGTTCCACTTATATTGATCTAAATCCACCTTGAGTACTTTACCCACTTAAAATAGATTCAGACAAACAGGAATTGACTTCAGGAAGATCTATAAGGATGATCCAGAGATCAGAAATGAAATTCTGGGCAAAGAAATTGAAAGAGCTGAGAATGCTTAGAGTAGAGGAGATTGAAAAGATATCATAACCTAACTATCTAAAACAATGCTACATAAAAGAGGGCCAAGACTAGTATGTGGAATAATGAATTTAACTTTCAGGTTTGCAAACTCCCATTGAATGCTACAAAAGTACATCAGCAACAGTTTGACAGTGAAACTAATTACATAGAGAAAAAAAAAAGCTAGATCATTTTTTCCCTGGATGTGTTCAAGGAAAATCTGGCTAATTATTAGTCAGGTATGTTTTAATCTGGATTTATGAATTAAGCAAGTAGCTGGAATCTGTGGTTTAATCATTTCAAATTCTGTGATAATATATAATTACCCAGATACTGTATGGGTGAATATAAGATGACTGAACATTTTTTCAAATTATTTTTTGAAAAAAAATGAATAAGCATCAATCAATTATTAAATTGCATTTGGCATGCTTTCTAGTATGATATATTTTTTGAAAGAGAGACAATGATATCTATACACGAATTTTAGCTACAAAATGTTTAGTACTTTATTGACATAAACATGGATGTGAAAGGATAAAGAGGATTACCTGCACCAGCCATCTTAGTTTGGGGAATTTTCCAGTATTCCAAAGTTTGGTATGAAATGTTACATTGATCAAAAAACAAACAGAGTTACAGTGGAAAATAGGAACTTTGCAAAATAACATTGGTTTGGAAGATTCATGCTGAGTTAAAATAGATTTCAATTTCCAATCTATTATTTCTACAGCAGTTTTGGAACAGCACATGTTTATTTGGGCCTGACATCTTTGCTCTGCAGTCCCATCAATTTCCAGAATTTACACATTCTCAGCGAAATGGTAACTGATCTTTCTACAGATTACTCTAAATTAATTTGACTTTGTACAGCATTATCTTACAATTGCACTGACCCCAAAATGAACTTCTTCATGTTAATTCACATACCCATAGTGAGAGTTGATGTTTCAAACACCAGAAAAGATTATGCTAAACTCATGCTAATTATAATTTCCTAATAAATTTTGAAAACCATGCTGCTATCAAGTAACAAAGGTCTTTCCCAATAAAGGATACTGTTCTAATTTACTGATGCTTCATTATTACTGCCTTTTATTTCAGCTGGTTCTGGAAATATAGAAATGATGTCTTTGGAAAAGAAGGGATCCATAATACTAACCATAGTGCATATACAAAACGTAATAATAAAAGCAGGGAATATGTTATTGGGGGGGGGGGGGGTTAAAACAAAAGTAGAGAACTATCAAACAGGCAGGCTACTTATCATCAATGCACAATATTCCAATTACATTATTTCTTTATTTTCATGCTCTTTTAGTGCTAAATGGACATATTAGACTACAGATCCTACCATATTTTAAGCCATGCTGAATACAATTTAGCTAAATAAATTTTTAACTAAAGAAAGTTTTGATTCTTCTATTAAAAACAAAACAAAATCATTCCAGGCACCATTTTGTATGATAGTTTTGAGTTCCACTCTCAATAAAGAAATCCAAATTGAAACTGGTTTTAAATCAAATCAGACAATCTCACTTAACAACCACATATCGAACTTGAAAACCTCCGTTGCTAAGCAATGCAACTTTTAAATGCAACATCATATGATCACAACTTGTAATTTTACTGCTGGCTTCTCTATTGAGTCTGCTTATTGGAAGCTGGCTAAGAAGTTCACAAATGATGATTACATGACCATGGGACACTGCGGTGGCCATAAACACTTGTTGGTTTCAAACCACCCAAATCTTAATCCCATGACTAATCATGGGTAGAAGAACCTTTCCACAGCTTTGTGTTGTGTTCCACTTGCACCATTTCCAGGATTGTGAGTCCCTGGACTCAGTCTCTATGTCTCTTGTCATTTCATGTCTAGACTGCAACATGCTTTGCATGTGGCTACCTTTGAAGAGCATTTAGAAGCCATAGGATTCCAAGAGTGGCCCATGTAAGAGCTCTGTTGTGCAAACTGCACTGGTTGACAATTTGCTTCTCTATCCAATTCAAAATGCTAGTTATTAACTTTAAAGCCCTCTATGGCATGGATCCAGGTTACCCAAGTAATCATCTCACCCCAAGGGCATTCACTTGTCCCACACACTTGTCCCACACATGCTGGCAGAAGGGACATGCTGCAAACCTTGTCAGTCAAGGAATTCCAACTGGTGGGATCCAGGAGACAATTGTACCTTGTTCATTTGTGTCTTGCTCTCTTTTTTTTAGCTATCTGTTAATTTTAATTTTAATATTTATTATTTGAATGTTTTAATCTTTTATATTGTTTTGACTTTATTATAAGCTGCCTAGAGTCAGTTCTATCTGAGATGAATAATATATAAATTTAATAAATGAGAAAAATAAATATATAGACCTGATATAGAATAGAATAGAATACTTTATTGGCCAAGTGTGATTGGACACACAAGGAATTTGTCTTGGTGTAAATACTCTCAGTATACATAAAGAAGGAACATTCGTTAAGAATCAAGAATCATAATGTATAACACCCACTTGTATTGTCACCCACTCATGTAAGATAAGTTATCAGAAACAGATATTCTAGTTTAACTTCCTTTCTGATATAGACGTTTTCTATGTGCAGAAATGTCTGTCAAAAAATTCACCTAATTTTGGAATCTTGCAATGAGGTCCCACTCACCATCTTCAGGCTGGTGATTTCAGCTTTGTGTTTGTGCAAGCAACGCATGATCGGAGCTGCTGTCTCTCTATAAATACTGGTGGTAAGTTTGGCTGTGTTATCATTTCTTGATTGGTTGATGGAGTTGATGTTTGCAGATTGGCTGGCTTTTTCATAAGAACATGTTTGACTGAGGTATTGGCTGTGTGTCTATCAGCCTCCTGTGTTGTAACGACATGGGTAATGGGCTGTGTGATGACCTTCTGAGTTCTATTGTTTTGACATCCTGGGTCTTTTGCTGTAATCTCCTGGGTTGTAATGACTTGGGTAATGGGCTGTGTGATGACCTTCTGAGTTCTATTGTTGTTACATCCTGGGTCTTGTGCTGTAATCTCCTGGGTCGTTGGCTGTGTTGTAACATCCTGAGGTTTTGTGGTATAACCTCCTGAGTTCCGTGATGTGATATCCTGAGCGGATGGTTGTGATGTGACATTCTCGGTTTTGATTTGGCTCCAAGTTTGAGGCCTGGCTATGTATTCATGGCGTGTGTCAGTTTGCTTGGTTTGGGGGTCGGGGTATGTGGCAGCTGGTGATCAGCTGTAGTCTGGTTTCTGGACGATAGTTGCCTTTCGTCTATGAGGTGGGTTTGGGTTTGAGTTTGGTGAGGGAGATTGATGGTGGCATCATGTGTTGTTTTGGTGAGGGAGATTGGTGGTGGCATCATGTGTTGTTTTGGTGAGGGAGATTGGTGGTGGCATCATGTGTTGTTTTGGGTCTGGTGTTGGTTTTCGTGGCTAGGACTTGTTTGTTGATAAGGGCTAGTTTCCAAATGTCTGGTAGGTGGGAGATATCATCCTGTTTATTCATGTTATGGGGGTGTTTCTCTATTTTGATGGCTTCCCTGATTATTCTCTTGTTGAAGTGTTCAGTATTGGAGATTAATTTGGTTAATTCAAAATTAATTTCATGTCCTGTAGCTTTAAGGTGCTGGAAAAGGGAGGAAGTATTTTCTTCTTTTCTGATTGCATTCTTGTGTTCTTGTGGCGATGTGTGCATTTATTCTCCTGTTGGTTTGTCCAATGTATGTGGCTGGGCAATTGTTGCATGGTATTCCATAAACTCCTTGATTTTCTAGCTGGATCTTGTCTTTGGGGTTTCTTAGGAAGTTGGCTATTTTTTGGTCAGTGCTGAAGGCTGTCCTGATATTGTGTTTGTGGAGAATTTTGCTAATTTTATCTGTGGTGCCTTTGATGTAGGGGAGGAGGGCGATACCGTTGTCCTGTTCTGTGTCTCAGTTTCTGGGGGTTGTTCCTTTAGGATTATGTTGGTAATTGTGTTTCTTTGGAATCCATTGGAAATTAACACGATAGTGAGAGTGTGTAATTCTGTTCTCAGGTGGTCTTTATTGGCTAGGAGTTTGGTTCTGAAGATGAGGGTCTTGGCTACGGAGTTGATCTGTGCAGGGTGGTGATGGATTGTGCATTTAAGTAGTGGTTGATGTGTGTTTTCTTCTGGTGGATGGTGTGTCCTAGGGAGCCATTGGTTTTTTTGTAAATTAGAACATCCAGGAAGGGAAGTTGGTTGTTGACTTCTGTTTCCATGGTGAATTGTATTTTGGGGTATAGGCTGTGTGAGAAAGTTGTCCAGTTTTTCTTTCCTGTGTGACCAAATTACGAAAGTGTCATCTACATATCTAAGCCAGAGTTTGGGTTTGTGTTCAGATTTGTCTAGAGCATTGGTTTCAAAGTGTTCCATGTATAGGTTAGCGATGACGGATGAGAGGGATGATAGAAGGTGCTCCTTCTATCTGTTTGTATCTTTGTCCATTGTGGATGAATATGAAACAATAGAACTCAGAAGGTCATCACACAGCCCATCACACAGCCCATTACACAGGTCGTTACAACACAGGAGGCTGACAGAAACAGAGCCAATTCTCAGCTGCACATGTTCTTACGAAAAGCCAGCCAATCTGCAAACATCATCTCCATCAACCAATCAATATATATAGTTGGGTGGTGAAGGAAACTTTTCACCTACTGAAATACCTAGTCCCATTTCAAATATTTAAAATGTGCAGTGTGAAAAGGACATTGGCTCATCCCTATTTTTACTAACTTGCCTATAGTAAACTAGATAATAACATGAATTTAAAATTAAGCTGCCAATAAACTATCTATTGCTACCATAGAAGAACAGATTTATAACAATTAACAAAAAGTGATGTAGACACCATTATTCTAAGCCAGCCATGGAAGAGACCACTTGTTTTAAATAAAATAAATCAACAGCAGGAAGAAATTATAGTACATAAAAATCCACTATGGTGTGAGCTGTATTGTAATGATATTTTTCACTAAAATATCAGATGGATTTATTATTACATTGAATTCATAATTGCAGATCAACCAGTATGTTTTTATTATGCCAGCCTACCCTGGCCCCATCTCTACTTCTGCAACCAAGATGGTGCCGAGGACGGCTGTCTCGATGAAATGCTCTCAATGTTTTTTTTATTCTTTATTATTATCTGCAATTCACAACGTATTTCAGACTCACGAGACCATCTGCTAAGAATTAGGCAATGTTTCCTTAAGGAGCAGCTTTCTGATTCCCCACCCCCACCTGTCTTTGCAAACGTGGAGGAGATTCTAACCAATTCCCCCATGGGAATTATATGTATGGATTACAACAAAGAAAGCAAAGAAAGCAAAGAAGCCATCACACCGGAAGAGGAGATGAGGTAAACGAGCCGGAATTTTAAACAGACTAAGGAAGAGGGGGGAAAAAACTCCTCTCCCTTCAATCCTTCTGACTAATTTACACTCACTCAGTTTTTACTGAAACCTGGCTTAATCCACAAATTCATGGGGACAACATCATAAACATCCCAGGATTTCAGACATTTAGATCAGACAGAATTGAAGAGACATGGGGTAAAACAAAGGGTGGAGGATTATGTTTATATATCAACAATAGTTGGTCTCAGGATATAACTATAATATATAAGTTTTGTGATGAAAACTTAGAGTCTTTACACATCAACTGCAAGCCATTTTACTCTCCACGTGAGTTCTCCTCATTTCTCCTAATAGCTGTGTATGTTCCTCCACAAGCCTGTATAAACAAGGCATTACGAACTCTTGCTGATCAAATTATGGAGGCTGAAGCCAAACACCCAGGTTCCTTTCCCATCATTTTAGGAGATTTCAATCAAGCAAATTTAAGGGAAGAGCTCCCAAAATATTTCTAGCATGTAAATTGTCCCACCAGAGGCAAAAATACTTTAGACCACTGCTACACAACAGTAAAAGATGCTTATAGGTCTTTACCACGAGCAGCTGTGGGACACTCTGACCACTGCATGATTCACCTTGTTCCTGCCTACAGACAAAGACTTAAAACCATTAAACCAACAATTAAATCAATGAGGAGTTGGTCAGATGAGCAAAGCTGAAACTCCAGGCCTGCCTTGATTGCACTGATTGAAATGTTTTTGGAGATGCCTCTGCAGACCTAGATGAGCTCATAGATACTATAACATTTATTTATTTATTTATCGTATTTTTATACCGCTCCCTCTCCCAAAAGGGACTCGGGGCGATGTATAGTCTAAATATATAAAGATACAGTCAACATCATATGTTAGCTTCTGCGAAGACTTATGTGTACCAACAAGGAACCTGAAAATATATAGCAACAATAAACCTTGGTTCACAGCTAAACTTAAGCAGCTACATTGTTCCAAAGAGGAAGCTTACAGAAAAGATGACAGAATGCTATACAATCAGGCCAGAAACATATTAACAAGAGAGATCAGAGCAGCAAAAAGAAGCTACTCTGAAAAGTTAAAGAACCAATTCTCAACAAATAAACCAGCAAACATGTGAAAAATTCTTAAAAACATCATTGGCTTCAGCAAACCTCCTTCCCAAGCAGAAGGAAATCAACAACTAGAAGATGACCTGAATGTGTTCTACTGCAGGTTTGAAAAGAAACTACAGCCATCTATCTCCACAACACACATCTCAAACACACTAACAATAAACAAGCCTCCTACAACTGGCCTCAATCCATTGGGCTCACAACATCTGGTGATCACAGAAAAAGAAGTGCAAGATCTATTACACAGACAAAAGCCAGGAAAAGCACCAGGGCCAGACAAGGTAACTCCTTCTTGCTTAAAAGTCTGTGCTGAGCAATTGGCCCCCATCTTCACCCAAATCTTCAATAGATCACTAGAGATGTGTTATGTTCCTTCCTGCTTCAAACGTTCTACCATCATCCCAGTGCCAAAGAAGCCCTCCATCAAGGAACTGAATGACTACAGACCAGTTGCTCTAACATCTGTAGTTATGAAAATCTTTGAAAGGCTTGTGCTGTCCCACCTGAAAACCATCACAGATCAGCTGTTAGATCCCATGCAGTTTGCATACCGAGCAAATAGATCGACAGATGATGCTGTTAACATGGCTCTGTACTACATTCTACAACACCTCGAATCTCCAAATAGCTATGCAAGGGTCCTCTTTGTAGACTTCCCAAGGCTGTGTGCTGTCTCCACTTCTCTTCTCCCTATATACCAATGACTGCATCTCAAATGATCCATCTGTTAAAATACTGAAGTTTGCTGATGACACAACAGTCATTGGTCTCATTCGAGACAACGATGAATCTGCATACAGACAGGAGGTTATACAACTTGACTTGTGGTGTAACCGGACCAATGTGGAACTGAACACATTCAAAACCGTAGAAATGATGGTAGACTTTAGAAGAAACCCTCCCATACTACCACCTCTTACAGTACTAGACAACACAGTATCAACAGTAGAGATCTTCAAATTTCTAGGTTCTACTATATCACATGACCTAAAATGGACATCTAACATCAAAAACGTCATCAAAACAGCACAACAAAGAATGTTCTTTCTGTGCCAACTCAGAAAGCTCAAAGTGCCCAAGGAGCTGCTGATCCAGTTCTATAGAGGAATTATTGAGTCTATTATCTGTACCTCTATAACTGTCTGGTTTGGTTCTGCAACCCAACAGGACAGACACAGACTTCAGAGGATAATTAGGACTGCAGAAAAAACAATTACCACTCACCTGTCTTCAATCGAGGACCTGTATACTGCACGAGTCAAAAAGAGGGCTGTGAAAATATTTACAGGCCCTTCACATCCTGGACATAAACTGTTTCAACTTCTTCCCTCAAAACGACACTATAGAGCACTGCACACCAGAACAACTAGACACAAGAAAAGGTTTTTCCCGAAAGTCATCACTCTGCTAAACAAATAATTCCCTCAACACTGTTCAACTATTTACAAAGTGTACACTACTACTACTGTTAATCTTCTCATCACTCCTTATCACCCATTCCCTCCCACTTGTGACTGTAACTTTGTTGCTTGTATCCTCTGCTTCCTAGTATGATTTGATGTTGATTGTACCCTATGACTATCATTAAGTGTTGTACATTATGATTCTTGATTCTTAACTAATGTTCCTTCCTATGTATACTGAGAGTATTTACACCAAGACAAATTCCTTGTGTGTACAATCACACTTGGCCAATAAAGTATTCTATTCTATTCTATTCTATTCTATTCTATTCTATTCTATGCTATGCTATGCTATGCTATGCTATTCTATTCTATTCTATTCTATTCTATTCTATTCTATTCTATTCTATTCTATTCTATTAGTTGTATGGTAGTTATACAATTTTGAGTTCTGAAGTTATGTGAGCCTGTCACCTATTTTTTAAGCTTGAATCTGGATTTGTTCTCAACCACCACTGCTTTTCCTATTTTTCTTATCTCTGTTTGGTTGTCACAGTCACAGCTGTGAGATGGGCAGATATATAAATTAATGTAATAAATGTATAAACAAACAAATGTGATAACAGCCTTAATATTAATAATCATTTGATAATAAATGATTTAATAATAATTAGATTATCATAGAATGAAGATATGATTTACAATGCAAAAAGCTCTGAGGAAAAAGCCTATATTTCAATTGGAAATCTGAAATACGTATAGGTGACAATAGCCATGTGACTATAACAGTAAAATGTCACTATATGTTTCATTTACACCACTACGCATGCCACATACTTCTATTTTAGTATGAATGCAAATCTTGTTCTACCCATCACATGATTTATTATTCTGTGCCAATAACAAGCTTTGAAAGTTAAACTAGCATAATTCTGTATGTATCTCCTATGCAGTTTTCAGATAACTTTGACCAAGTGACTTCTCCAATGCTAAATATTGCTTTTCTGAAAGACAAATTAAAATAAGTTGAAAAATCAACCCTTTTCTTGTTCAAAGTAAAACTTTCCTTCATTCCTTCAGTCAGAACTCTTATTGGAACAGAACCAAAAACATTGCTTCAAAGGTTAGAGAGGCAGGATTGGCTAGCTTTATTTCTTGTATACCCTATTATTGGATACCCAACTGGAATCTGCTATAATTAAGCTATAAGGAAACACAATATGGACCCTGAGCTACATTGTATTTCTTATTTTGAATGTCAACCAAATAATGCACATAAAAACATACTTATTTGATTTGACCAGAATAGTCCAGGTTGCAGTTTGCATTTATTTCCCCAATAGCCTGCAAGAGAGTTACTTCCCACAAAAAAGAAAAAAGAATTGGGGCCACAATAAAAGCTAAATATGATTGATAATACTATTAATATTTATATTTAAGTGAAAGTATATATAAGTATATGATAATTATCCAGTGTTGTATTTGATAATTCCCTACTTCTGTTATGTTAAACATGTTAAACGATGAATTTATGGTTACTGGCAGTGGTGGTATTCAGCCAGTTCGCACCACTTCAAGACAACTGGTTGTTAACTTTCTGAGCAGTTTGGCAAACTGGTTATTGGAAGAAATCATTAGGACAGAGCCTGGTTGTTAAATTATTTGAACCGCACCACTGGTTACTGGGCCTTGCAGGAAAAAGTGCCTTCCAGAAATCAGCTTTTTACCTGTAAGTCGCAGGAATCATCAAAGCATCTAATAACAGAAGACAGAATATCTGTCCTCTGGCTTCTGAGCTGACAGTAATGTATAGTCCATATGCCTTTCAAAACCTCGCAGTAAATTGGGAAGCATTGATGAAGGGAATAGAGTACAGACAAGGATTTTACTTTTACCACTCTACCAGTCATGATTGCAATGAAAACACTGGGGGAAGATAGTACTATGTAAACTGTGACACTTTATAAACTGTGTTATAAAGTGATTTTTTTTTAGAATACACTGAAATGCAATAAATATTTTAACACAATTATACATTGCTTTATTACTTTTAGCACTGATGGGAACAGTCTAAGTTAACAATACATGAATCCCATTGAATCCCTGGTGATGCAGTGGTTAGAATGCAGTATTGCAGGCAAACTCTGTCCACAGCCTGGAGTTCAATCCTGGCAGGGATCAAGATTAACTCAGATTTCCATTCTTCCCAGGTCAGTATAATGAAGACCCAGCTTACTGGGGACAAATGATATTTGTAAACTGCTCAGAGACTGCTGTAAAACACTCTGAAGCAGTATATAAGTCTAAGTGCTATTGCTATTACTATTGAAATTAATATGACTTAAAATAGTTTGATGATTAGTGTTTATGCTTTCACTATTATATTTTAGGACAATTGAATTGGATCAGGGGTGCAATGGTTAGAATGAAGTACTGTAGGCTACTTCTGCTGACTGTTGGATGTCTGCAATTTGGCAGTTCAAATCCCACCAGACTCAAGGTTGACTCAGCCTTCCATCCTTCAGAGGTGGATAAAATGAGAGCCCAAGTTGTTGGGGCAATATTCTGACTTGTAAACTGCTTAGAGAGGGCATAAAACACAATGAAGCAGTGTATATGTTTAAGTGCTATTGCTATTACTAAGAAGTGTAGCACATAAATATAAAGTTACTTTTGGTTGTTGTTAGATGCTAACTTTCCTTCCTAACTAAAGGAACACCTATATGTTCCTTATACATTTCTTGTATATCACATTTTAACCTTAAATACAGAACATTTCCTTGAAATACAGTTTTAGTGGTAAGACTGGTTTGTATCCTGCACCAAGTCATTGCATATCTAAACTTTGGTCAATCACTCAGCTTGCAAATGCTTTCCTAGGCCCCATTACTCATCTATTTATTTGGCTCCCACATACCCCTTATAGCAGGCATTAGCAAATTTTCCATATGAAAAATAAACAAACTTCTTCCCAATTTGAGAATGAGGTAGGAATGTACTGCAGTGTTTTAATTTGTACCATACCTTCACTGGCTATTTAATTTCTTTTTTAAATATCTTCAGTTAATTTTTTAAAAAATAGAAATTCTTTAGCTTGGATAGTTTATTAATATTTTATTACTACAATATATATTACTCTATGCATTCCATTTCTGGAGAAACTGAACAACTTTCATTGTCAATATTAAAATACTAAAACAAAAACATTAATCAGTGTATTAGAATACATTAATCAGATGTGCTACCATTTTGGAGGATAGTATGATTATACCAGGGGTGCGATTCTACTGGTTCAGAGTGGTTTTCTAGAACTGGTTGTTAGGATTCTGTGCAGTTCAGAGAACCAGCAAATCACACCATTGGCTGGCCCTGCTCCTCTCCTGTCCACCCAGTCACTCCTATCTCGCAGGAGAACCATCACTGCCTGCATTCTGCCACCTACCATCATTTCCTGCAGCCAGAGCCAGCCATCACTGCCTGCTTTCTGCCACAGCCCTGCCTGATCTGATCTCCCTGGGTGAGTAAGCCTCTGCAAGCCCCAGTTGCCTATCTGCTGCCGCCGCCACTACCAACCCTGGTTGAGTCCCGATTCCTGGGCCACCCAGCCATCATCTTCACCCAGCCACCATTGCTGCCTGCCTTCACAATCAGTGAGTGAAGCTCTGCAAGCAAGCCTCAGTTGCCTACCTGCTGCTGCTGCTGCTCGCCTTTTCCCTCCATCACTTGCCTTGTGCTGCTCTCACTGCTCACCTTTCCACTTGCCTTTTGCCATCATTACCACTGAAAACAGGCAACTGGAGAACACATGGAGTGGCTGCTCCACATGGTCTCTGACCCAGCTGCTTCTCTACACCACTGCTCTAGCTGGGAGAGCGAGAGAGACAGCACAATGAAATTTAGCTTTGGGTCCTGCAAGTCCCCCAAGGGAACTTGCATCTATATGAGGTTGGAGCCCCCTGGGTATGCTGGCTAGGAGGCAATTGCCCCATGTGACACTGGCCAGTGTGTGTCAGAAGAAAGGGAGGAAGAAAAGTTTGGCAACCCTTCTCCTTCTCAGGCATACACACAGAACATGCACATGTGAGGCCTGAACCTTCTGTGTGTAGGTGAGTCCCTCCAGCACTATGCACACACAGTATGTTCATGGCATGCTCTGTGTGTATGTCTGAGAAAGAGAAGAGTTGCCAAACTTTTCTTCTTCCCTTTGCAGTGCGAAGGCAGCCACCACAGTCTGTCCCTTTAAGTTACTTTGATGCAGTGGAGGGTGAGGGGAGAGCATAAAGGATTCATGTCATTTAATTTGTTTTTAATTGTATATACTCCATTTTTAGTAGGCTGTACACCGCCCCGAGTCCCTTTTTGGGAGAGGGGCGGTATAGAAATTTAAATAAATAAATAAATAAATAAAGGACAACCAGGCTGCAGGAGCTGCCTTCCAAGCAGCTCCATTGCAAAGGGAAGGGAGGAAGAAAAGTTTGGCAATTCTTCTCTTCCTTCTTGAATAGAGTGTGCACATATCATGCCGGGAGGATCTTCTGGAAGGAAATGGTGCATGAGATGTGTGCATGTTTGCTCTTTCTGTATGAGGTCAAGAAGGAGGAAAGCAGCCAGGTTGAATGTTGTTAGAGCAGCTGCAAAGAGAAACCTCCTGAGCCACAGGAAGCAGCTGCCAGTGATGCCTTCAGATGAAGATGTTGCAAGTGGGAAGGCTCAACCCCCCCTCCCCCTCAGGAGCTACTATGCGCTCACCACCCCTCTGACACCCGCCAAGCCTCCTCCCACTGCGCTTCTCTTCCTCCTCATCAGAAGCGTTATTTTGGGGGAGACTGTGGGATTGCCCCACCTCCCTGCCAGCCATCTGGTCTTCACTACTGGCTCGTCTTCCCACCACCCAGCACCAGTTCAGAGGTTCCTTCCCATCACACGCACAGACAGAGAGAGAGAGAGAGGGAGAGATGAGAGACAGATGAGAGAAAGAAAAATATGAGAAACAGAGAGATGAGAAAGAGAAAGGTGGAGAAAGAGAAAGATGGGGGGGGGAAGAGGCAGACACAGAGAGAGATACCTGTTTAAAGGAAAATAGAAAAATGGCTCTGAGTGTTTAATGTTGCAGACCCTGGCTTAGGTAAACACCATGGTCATTAAGTGAACCTTTTGGTCATTAAGCAAACTGGTCATTAAATAAGTCCATTTTCCCCAATGAGCATTTTTAACCGGAAACGAGAAGGAATTGTTGGAAACTGGAAAAAAACATAGAAAACCTCATATGATTGTGTGGGATATTGTAACTGGTCATAAGGGTGTGTGTGTGTGTGTGTGTGTCTGTGTCTCTGTGTGGTGTGTGTCTGTGTGTATGGCTGTCAAAACTCCAAAACCAAGTCAAGTAGCTCTGGGGAGGTCAGTCGTAAATTAGAATACTTACTAAGCAACCGGCCATTAAGGGAGGACCACTTGTATTTGGTTTGCCAGTCACATGACCATCTGGCCACACCAGCCAGTCACATGACCACCAAGCCACATCCAGCCAGTCACATGATCACCAAGCCACGCCCCCCCAACTAAGCCACACCTACAGAACTGGTTGTTTAAAAATTTGAATCCCAACCCTGGATTATTCTCATTCCAAAAGCCTTTCTGAAGATGAAAGGGAACATTTAGAGTAAGAGAAAGTTATCTGAACATATTTGGAGACTGAACATTAGTTTTATCAAATAAATTGATGTCTGCCTGTTTACTGATGCTTTAATGTTTTATATGAAGTTAAAATTCATTGGTTATAATGTAATGATTATCCTGTGCTTTATCTGTGATATGCTTTGTGTACCTTTATCCTGATTTCAAGGAAAATTAGACAGAGCTGTGTTTTAGATCCAACCTTATTTAATTTTTGCTTACACTCTCTAGCAACAGTCCATCTGAGTTTCCATTCTTCCCAAAATTGCAAAAATAGATATCCCAGTTCTTTTTAAGATGGTAAGTAGCTATTATTTCACCAACTCCAGTAGAATTCAGACAATTTCTTAAAATCTTTACCCATTACTGCCACAATGATCTTCTACTAATCAACAGTCAGAAAACTGAAACTGAAGGATGTTTTTTCATAGAAATCCAATATATTTAATTGGTTTATTGAAAGGAAATCAAGCAGATTCAAAGCTGTAAATATTTAGAAGTACTGTTCCAGGATATAAGATGGACACTGATCATGTTGCCTTATACAGCAACTATTATGAGATTTATCTAGACAGGCAATGTATACAAACAGCATTGAAAGGCACATAATGTATATAAGCAACACTGAAGGGCAGGGAATATATACAACTGAATGGAAAGTCTTTGTAGCAAAACCAATAGCTCAAATATTCCATTGCAGTCTCCGTTACTCATTAAAAATAATTTAAGGTTGTACAGAGGTTTTTTCATCACTGTTTCACGATCTTAGCTGTTTAATTAATGTGTTTCTTAGAATGAAATTAGGGGAAGAAAAAGTGGAAGTAAGAGCATGGTTATTAATATTCACTTATTGGCTTAAATGGCATTTCTTTTGATCAGCATTAATTCCATTAGTTCCGGCAGGCCTATTTCAGTCTTCATGGCAGCAGGGAATATTAGGAAGACCTATAGGTTGGGGAACGCAGTGTCTTAGCCACTGAGCCTGTCAATTAGAAAGGTAGGCAATTTGATGGTTCGAATCCCTAGCACTGTGTAACAAAGTGAGCTCCCGTTACTTGTTGCAGCTTCTGCCAACCTAGCAGTTCGAAAGCATGGAAAAATGCATGTAGAAAAATAGGGACCACTTTGGTGGGAAGGTAACAGCGTTCCATGTGCCTTCGACATTTAGTCATGCCAGCCACATGACCACGGAGAGGTCTTCGGACAGCGCTATCTCTTCAGCTTTGAAACAGAGATGAGCACTGCCCCCTAGAGCCAGAAATGACTAGCACGTATGTACGAGGGGAACCTTTACCTTTACCTTGTAAGTTATCACTCAAACAGTTACTTCTCTTGAAATATTTTCAAGGTAGGAGAATTATTAGAGAAAGACTTTTAGATATTAGATATCTGAAAATGGTTAACCACAATTCAGCTCATTAGAACTTGCATACTATATCCAAAGTGGGAATTAAACATGTATCTAATTTCTTTTGTTTGTCCTGCCCAACGAAGAGCCTTTTTAGGACTAGACTTGATGTCTTAACATCTACCGCTCTTACTGAGAGATTTAGTAAACCATTTAAAAGAATCTGACCTTGCAGGTTGGTGTTACTGATACAGTCCAACATATTATGCTTCATTGCCTCTAATATCACAGCAATCATCAACCTCATTTGTCTTGCCCTTCTCAGACAAGAAACCATATATTATATGTAAAGTTGCCATTTTTTTCTTGGCAGCAGTCAAGTTTCTTGGCTGGGACTAGACATCATATACACACTGTTTGATTGGCTGTTGGTTGCATATTGTTTTGACTATTTATTGCTATAACAAATTGTCCTTTCTTTTTACTTTTTTTTTATTGATTTTATGATATTCTTGTAGCCTGCCATAAAATTCAACAATGTATTATTAGTCTATTGAATAGCATTTAATACCTTAGTATGTTAGTATATCTCCAAATTGAAGACTTGAATGAAGCAGCTAGTTATTAATAATATTAATACAGTATTTTATTGCTTAAAATTTATTTTAAGTATCTATTGGCTTTACTTAGATTCTTCTTTATTCCATCTTATCTGTATTTTATTTATATATCATATTTTTTGTATTCATTTAGTTATTCATAATTCTTTTTTGTATTTATGACCTTTGATATGAAGCTGCAGAAAATATACAAATGGGCGATGACTGCAATAAAGGTTTTGAACTTTGAGCTATGTATTATATGCTTTTCAGGCAGAAGCCAGCTACAAAAATATCATTGTATAATGCAGATGCATTACAGATTGTTGCTCTGTTTAAAATTTAAAATTTAAAAAACTATTAATTTAGTTCAGATTTGCAAGCATTATATATTTTTTCACTATCTTATTTATGGGTTGTGTTGAAGTGAATTGATTGCCATTGTTTATTTTCTTGCTGATTTCAGTTCTATGAGTTATTTATGCAAACTATATTAATGCCAAAGAAACAGAGGCTTTGAGGTCTGAACTTTAGACAGAATTGGCCTGAAACAAAGTACTTTCCAATAACTAAATAAAGAAAAGCCAGATTTTCCATATTTTTTTTCATGTCATTACATCCTTTAAAACAAGCTAATTGCTCTACTTAGAGATGGCAAATTTTGATTATATCAACCAATTCTCGAAAGCATTTTTTTTTTTTAAAAAATATAAGGTTTAACTGTTGTGATCATGTCTTCTGAAACCAGGACCCTACAAAAGCTCATTTAGATCATGGATAGTTGAAATAATAGTATTTAATTTCCACACTTTCTGTGCTATTGAAACCCCAATTTGGCAGGAAATACTACTCATTTACTTTCTCTTTCTTCCTTGGCAAACGAAGCTCAGCTCATAATCCTGTCAGCAATTACTGCGTAACTAGCAAAAATCTTCTTCATCAAGGCCAACTCCACGCTTTCCTATTTGGTGATTTTACACTGTAGAGTCAAATTATGAAGTAAAGTATTTTCTCAACAATGAGATTTGGACTCCACTTATACATTTTCTTTCCAACATCAAGCTGGACAGGCTGTTAATTCTCAGGCTTTGTTTGCCAATGCTATCAATGTTATTGTACTGCAGGAAAATGCTGCAATGCATGTCAAATTATCCTTAAATTTTATTTTGTAGAATTATCAGCTAAAATACTGGCGTCTGCTGTTTAGCTTAAATTCAGAATGGACCTTAATATCAAATTAATAGATTTTTTTTGCCTGTTTTAGAGCAAAGATAGTAAACATGTCATCCTTCTTCCAACACTTAGTTATTGGGTAGTTGAAATTCAGGTAAACATTTACTGCAGTGGTTTTTCCTTAAAGTTTTTCTCTGTGTAATCTTCTTACCAGAAGTATGATGGGTAAGAGTAAAGAAAAAGGGCATTCTTGCTAAAGAAGATTTCTAAATCTATAAGATATACCTAATACCAAAATCAAAATTTTGAGTTCATATACAGTAGTATCTTATGAACATCAAATGAGACTTGTTAGAATAAGACCTGAAAGGTATCAGCTGAAATAGAAACCTACAGAGGATGAGGGGGAAAAACATATACAGTATTTTGTATGTCTTAGTTTAATTTGGCTAGGGATTGAATGATTGCATAAAGTCTGACATTCCCTGCTAACTCCTTCAATTAAACAAGTGTGGCTAAACTCAGTTTCTGTATAAAGGGAACTCAACACATTACTTTCCACTAAATTATATTAATTATTGTGCTTCCATTGGAAAAATATCTTCTTAAAAATATCCCACTGTACATGGATTTTTTGTAAGTATATTTACCTGGACTGAACAAAGCTGAATTTATGAAAGGATGTGTACTTATTCTTAAAGGAGCCAGTCTTCACCAAGCTATGAGCCATGCATTACATTCATAGGACTTTGGCTTGGGGAACATTGCTTTAATCCTTAAATATCTCATGTAAATGGAATCCTTTTAATGTTACCACTAATACCAGTGGATCCCTGCCCCGGGCTGGAAATTGGGTGATGTAACTGCCCATTTTCATAATGAAGGAATTATATTCTTTAATCTTCTTTCTAAGATAATTTGTGGCAGATACTTGTGAAAGCTGAAGGGTTTAAAAATATTTCCTTAGGAACCAAAGGGGTTATTTTAGGCATTGTTTTCATACTCTGAAGATAATGTTTACAGGAACTACAAATAAGTTCTAACTGATAGAGATACAAAACAGTCAAACACATAGTTAAGCAGGTGGAACTTTGTTGTTTAATCTCTTGTATTTTACTTTTAATTGTATTATAGATCAAAGATCTTTTTAAAAAACAAAATCTTTTTTTGAAAAATACCACTGCCCTATGCAAATGATAGAATACTAATCCTTCTGACATACTGAGATTCATTCACACACTGATTTATAAAATTGTAAATATATAAATCTCTGTATAGACCTTCAGATTCTGAATTTGCCAGATTCACAACAAGATGGCGGTATTGTTGTTTCATCAGATATTTTGATAGTTCAGTGGACAGTAGTAGAGTCTTGAATGGTGGTGTAGCCTGTTTTCAATGGAGTTGTATTCTCCACAAAGGAGGCTTGTAGTTTGAAGAATGCTGTTACAACAGCAACATTGATGGCTTAAATGGATGTTATGTGTCAAAATCCTTTCACAAGCTGTAGCTAATATTTCAACTGAAATATTTTTTGGGAAAGAAGAATTCTAGTTGTCATTATCCATGTTTAGTAAATGTGTCTAGTGCCAAATGCATGGCTTTATTAATTATTTATGCAGGTTCTGTTAAGTTTGTTCAAAATATAGAAATTAGGTTGCTCACTAGATTTAGGTGAATGGAAGAATTATGCAAATTTAAAATAACTATATTTGCTGACAATTTATTTTTGTCTATAATTCGAAGTGATCCAAGCAAGCACAACAGCGTGCCTACCGTCCCTGTATTACTGCCCCCATTTATCTGTATTTACTTCCTTTGTTCATGTTTATGTTCATACCTATACTTGTTATCTTGTACATGTTTGACAAACAAATAAAATAAATAAAATAAAAGCCCTAGTAATAAGCAGGCATATACAATGGAATGAAGACTATTGCCGAGCACCTAGCATGGTGCTCCATAGACTGTAAGCCGCCCTGAGTCTCTGGAGAAGGGCGGCATATAAATGTAATTAAAAATAAATAAATAAATACATAAATAAATAAAATAAAGTTCCAATATCCAGACAGAATTAGTGCACTCCAGTTTCATCAAACAGTGCCTCCTATGGGACTCTCACCTTACTAGTATTTCAAAGGGCCTGGCTATTTGCCCAGGTCTTTGGCAAGTACTATTGCTAGCCCTTTTCATCTTTTTCATTGTTCCTTTCTGGGTTTGTTTGACCTACCATTTTTTCTTTATTTTCTGCTTCTTGCAATGTACTTGTTTTAAAATGCTTTCAACAATTTTCAACTTAGAGTCACTGGGAGCTGTGCAGCATACAAACTATTATTTATTATTATTATCCACCATGTACCCATGACAAAAATATTAAATCATTAAACAAAGAGTGGATGTAGTTGATCCATTCATGCGTATTGAGGAGTAAAATAGGAAGACATGTGTCAGACAGCAAGTTATAGGTCACTGCTTCCTAACCTTTAGGTCTTCCTATCTAGCTATGTCTTTCAAGAACAGTTGAGCCCATAGGCTGATATCATGTGGGATAGTGAGACTTAGAGAATTGCTGATTACCACAGATTGTGACCATGGTAGTATAGTTGTGTTGATTGCTGCATTTTTGATAGAGTGAGGGGTGCATTACAGGTTTTACTTAGTACAATATTGCTTTTGAAGCTAAAATTAAGCTTTTGCACCTGATTTTTGTACAACTCCTATTTGGCTTAGAGATACAGTAAATGATGGTTTGGTGGCCATTCAAGGCAAGAGCCTGAGGAAAATTTGTCAAGATTTTAGCTACATCTCAACATTTAAAAATGTTAAAGGCCCTCGTAGAGGACACTATGGCCTAATTAAGAGTTCTGAATTGTTGATTAAATCAGACTTTTCTTGCATGAGGCGTGGTTTGTCTAATTCTGAAAAACTCTTTATCAGTCTTCTTTGGGTCTAGAAATAGTGAGGAAAATTTTCCACTATTGCAGATTTTTAGCTCTTTAGTTTTGTTTCCAATATTTTAGCAAGTAATATTCTAGCTTTACTAATTTTTACTATTTTAATTACTGTTTTAAAAAATTGCATGCCATCCAGAATCATGGCCTCAAAAATGTAATTAAATACATACATAAACAAATCTTTATTTCTGTGTAAATTGTTTATTTTTTCTATCTGTTTGTGTCATTTGGCTTTTTCTAACTGTACAAAATTGTAATCAAAATAAAACTTGGATTAATTGACTGATTGATGCTATTGCTAACATTCAGGAAAAACCTACTGAAGATTAGTATGTGAATTGACATAAGATCACCTTTTTGATTTGCTTACTTAATAAAGCTTTGGTCTTTTTTTTTTTCTAACCCTGGTTATTGCTTCCAAGTCTTGTTTCAACTGAAAGATGGATATATGCTTACCTCTGCCATACCAGTTAGAAGATTTTGACCCTGTATTTGTCAATTTCACCTCAATATGCCAAAACTAAAATAGTTTTTCTGGGACAATAGAGTGTTGTGAGTAATCATCATAATAATTTCTTATATTTGTATGCTAATTAAAAAAACACCACTGGAATCACATTGCTAAGGGTATTTTGTGCTAATCCAGCAAAAATAAACATATACAATATTTGAAGATAAATTTGTCTGTATGTATAACTGTTATCGTACAATAGCAATAATGGTAGCAAAAATATGCATATAGAGAATTTCATAAAATGCAGGCATATGTTTCTGTATGTAGATTTTCCTTTCTGATCAAAGCAAAGCAGACAATTCATATTTTATATTTCAGATTGCAAGTCTATCCAGAGTCAACTTTATCATCTCATAAATTTCATGATTGAATTCTTTAAGGCCATTTTCCAATGCTTCAATATTAATATGTTAACATATGTTTAATATATTTCATACTTCAGCAATTCTGCTAACTTTAAAATCACTAGAAATGTGCATCAAAAGACAAGCTAAGAGGCAGTTGGTTTATTAAATATGAATATATATGCAGTGACATATTCATGAATTTGGATCAATTAATTTGCACGCTTGCTGTAAAGAATTTATCCTAATTTGAGCAAACAGGATGAGATTAAATTTGATCTCCAGCCTCTGAATCAAACCAATTTATACAGTTCAATAGGAATGCATATACACAAAGACATTTTTTTCTTTACATATAACTCCTTCTATACACAGGCATTACCCATTGCCCACATTTTCTATTGCATCTTTTTATCTGATTTGCTACTATAATATGAACATTTGAGTAACAGTATTCTATTTTAATAAGGTCATACTATACTTGTTAATAAAATCACTAAAGAGAATACTGTAGCTAAGGTATGAATAAAGTAACTTTTAATTTTATAATTCAGTCTCTAACCTCAAGTAAATACTACAGGAATAATCTACCATGTCTACCAGGAGAAATTCTTATGTAGGAAATGAACAATGTTAGAAAAATCAGTCACTGTTCCTGACTATGTTATTATGCAACTTTACAAAGTGAGTATTGTTCTTATAAAATATCACAATATGTATGAAATAAATTAATTGTAGCACACATCTTTTCCAAATAATATAAAAAGTATTTTTTTCAGACAAAAAGGATGGATGGATGGATGGAAGGAAGGAAAGAAGGAAGGAAGGAAGGAAGGAAGGAAGGAAGGAAGGAAGGAAGGAAGGAAGGAAGGAAGGAAGGAAGGAAGGAAGGAAGGAAGGAAGGAAGGAAGGACACCCAGATTCAGATTGCTGGAAGAATTGCGAATTCCTTTGTTATGTTCAATAAATATATTCAGTTATTTACTTGTAGGAAAATAATGCAGATTTCCCCCCTTGTTTCTCCGGCAACTACACTGGAAGCAAAATTAAAAAAACAAAGGTGATTGAGCTCTATCAGACTTCTTTAAATAATAAACTGAAATTATTAAAAATTTGGACCAAGTTTTCAGATTCCCCAAGCTTCAGACTTTGTCCTTATCTTCTGTTACCTTCTTCATCCTCATTAGTTCTGCCCACTTTTCCAAAGCCCAATCCTATTGTCCTTTCCTTTCTGTAAACTGACAACATAAGATTTATGACAAAGAAAAGTAACAGAGCAGAAGACAGAGGTATAAACACAGTAATAGAGAGATGGAGGAACAGTAAATAAAACTGTGCAAAACTTTTCTCTTTTGTTTTATTCTGCTATTGTTGCTGACATATTTTTTTAATCTGAGGCAACATAAAAGATCTTTTCCAGCATCTCTGTTTATAATAAATTGCAAGAGTCAATCCAGATTTTTGTGTATTGTTTGTCAGTATCTAATAATAGTTTCCAAAATCATCTTCCTTGACTTTTGCCAGGAACACTGTTTCTTCATCTCTTGGTGTTTCAGACTTATCCTGTTATTCTTGTCACACAAATTTTCCATGTACTTCAGCTTTGCTTCTAATACAATCACACAATTTCCGAGATGCAGTGATTCCAAATGAAACTTTTCAATAGATCTGTCTGATGTAAAGCTGCTACAGAACTGACTATTCTTGCTTCCCAGGCCATCTAAGATACAATTTCATTTTATAAAGGGGAAAAAGAAAACAAGTTCATATTTACAGGAAATGCCTGACCCAGTGAGAATAACAAGAAACATTGCTTATTTAATGTGATTTTGAAATTTTGATGTATATCAGGTAAGAGAAAGCTCTGCTGGAGATTATCTGCAGGCCCAGCAGGATTATATATATATATATTTAGCTTGTACTTTATTGTTTGTTTTAAGTTTATTTTGCATTGCCATATGCCTTTATCATTATGAAAACAAATTAATTCTTTTTCATTCTCACAATCACTGAATGAACATCTTTTGCCTAAAGGAGCTTTGTGAAAGTCATCTGTAAAAAGAAAATTATTTTTATTATTATTATTATTATCTTGAAGTCTACTATTATTTGCAGACATATGTATGAAGACTGAGAATCCAACAGCAATAATAATTAAAAAGCAGGCACAGATCCACAAAATTATTAAATGTTCCACAGTGGTATAATTTTAAGCTTAGTGTGAATTACACTTTTTATGTGAGAACAGAAGGTTGCTGGATTTATTTATATATTTATGAAGCATTTCAGTATATACATATCACAAATACACCCTTCTCCTTTCTCTAGTTTCAGTATGACAGAAAGACACACTGCTATGAGCCATGATTTGCCAATGGATGATTAAGTGACATGCTCACTGGACTCACAGACAGGAAATATAGTACATTCACTAATGTAGAAAAGGTACAGAGGAGGAAACTCAGCAGGGATTTACAGAATCTTATAAACATCCCTGCAGGGCTCTCACAATATTTGCAAAGGGTGCTCAGCCAAAAAGAGGCTTCAGAACAATGAAGAAATGATCAGATTTTAAATTGATGGTTTCAGCATCTCTTTTCGCCTTCTAAACTTAGCCTAGAACAGTTTGAAATCATGCAGAAATGTCAACAGTGCTATTTTTACAGCACTCAACATGAGAACTATTGTGAGGTATGTCAGTAAGCTTACAAGCATTAAAGATGAGAAGGAAAGGGAAGAAAGATGTTCTGCAAAAGTAGAATTCATTGTTCAGACATTAAAACATTAATGAAATTTTTATCTCATATTTCTCCATTGAGCTGTTCATGGCTGCTTTTTTCACTATTTTTGCACCGTTTCATATATACCCATAGCCTCTGACAGCTTGACTCTCTCCCTTCAAAGGCTCGTTAACTATGTGATGAATAAAGCTGTCACTTTCAATTCTGAAATGGCTTTCTGTTTTGATGGCTGCAGGATCCCATATCTATGGCAACTTTTCACCACTCTAAATCGATTAAAAAAGTGATTGGCTTAGCTTATTGGAGGAATGGTGCTGATAGAAAATGATTGATTCATTGAATCTGAAAGGCAGATATATAACCATTCTTGCCTGTTCTGTTTTCAGAGTGAAAAACAGATAATGAATTCTCAAATAATTTATCACAGTCGAAGTGCTTGCATTTTCCTCTCCCCCTTCCTCCATAACATGGAATTAATTAAACGTCCCTGAAATCAATAGCTGAATATCTGATTAATATCTGGGGTTTAATTTAAGAAAATTGCTTCATTTCACAAGGCTTGTAAAGATCTACCTATGTTTTTGTCTCCAGTAATGGGAGAGTTTTGTTTATTAATTTGCTTAGCTATCTTCAGATCTAGGGCAAAATGACTTGAAGGGTTTCCATTCTTTAACAGAATTAATCTGAACCTCAATCAGCCATAAAAATATTGAAGTCTTGATAGGGCCATGGAGTTAATACAACTATCCTGGAGATAGATATAATATGTCAAAAAAATAAAAGGCTGCAAAATAAATTCCGTGGCACAATAATGAAGTATAGAAAAAATTGTAGCATGTCAAGATGTGAACCATTTTTGTTTTAATACTTTCCATCCCAACAGATTGTTGGAAAGAAATTGTGTAAATAAATTTGGGGCTCTATTATCCTTCCCATTGGTAAATCGGTCTCAAAATCCTGGAGACAATAGGGAAAGATGGTAGCAAAAGAAGCAGCTGATTAGGATCTGCCTAGGATTTGAAGATCTGAAAGAAAAAAAAGAATATTTTGAAAACTACCATATGTATTCCTATAGGTGAAAATAGTAGGAAATGGCTTAGAATTGCATTGTTTTAATCTTTATCTTTCTTCCAGGCATATGACCATGAACAAAATTTTGACAGTACTCCATGCTACGCAGCACATGTGTACACTTACATATGGTCAATGCTAGGAAAGAGTTGAAAATAATTCCAGAAGCCACATTTTTCTTATATTGTTAACCTGTGGATTGCAAGCTTTATAGCATTAGCAATAGCAATGGCACTTACATTTATAGACCACCCCACATTACTTTACACCACTTATTGGGCAAATGACAACGACAGCATATTGCCTCCAACAATCTGTGTTCTCATTTTACTGACCTCAGAAGGATGGAAGGCTGCATCTTGAACCCTGTCAGGATTAAACTCCAGGATTAAACTATGGAAAGACATTGTCTGCAGTACTGCATTCTAACCAGTGCACCACAAGGGTCTTATGGTTTATACTGTCATTTATTTCTGACTAAAAGAAATATAAGGAGTTTAGTCAAGGATGCCTTTTAATAGTGAAAGAAATAATGATTAGTCATTCTATAATCATTTCCAGATTCATTGTTATATATTTATTCCATTTATACAAATGCCAAAGATGGCAAACTAAATAAACAGAAATTAATTTGGTTAAATTAATACTAAATACTTATGGTTAAATTGATACTAAAATTAATTAATAAAAGCCTGTTCAAAGAATACATCTGTAAATGTTTTCTGAATGGTGAGATTCCACGCCCCCAAAATAACTGGAGTCTTAGTTTTGCTATTGTGATAATGAAATAGTAGAATTTTCAGATTGCAATTTGAATGCACATCCATGTAATCTAAAATAATTCAGACAATGCACAGTTTAGCTGGATCAGTGAGTTCAGTCTGCATTAGAATCACATAGTCAGGAAGTCCTATTAATGTAGCTAAACTTCAGCCACAAATATTTCAGTTATGCTGCAACTATTCAATTACATTATTCTATGAATACTTTGAATTAAACTGATAGTCCCTTCTGTATATTTATCAGGATATAACAAGACTTCAAATGTTCTTATGTTCTAATTGTTGAAACATTTTTCTTGAATCATAAAATCAGCAAAGATTCAATGCTAAAAGGGATATGCTGGACTTTTTGGGGGCACTTTGTAAAGTCTATAGAAAGTAACTACCATGTTTCCCTGAAAATGAGACCTATCCAAAAATATGCCCTAGTTTGATTTTTACACAGGTGCCCAATATAAGCCCTACCCCCAAATAAGCTCTAGTTAAGACCCTGCCCACTCCGTTGCACCTGGTTGCACAAGGTGGGATGAGGCACATGGGTAAAAATCAAGCAAGGGTGGGGAAGGGGAGGTTGAGCTGATTACCTTCAGGCAGTTGCAGGCAGGCCTCGCACATCCCAAAACCTGCCTCACCTTGCAGGCCCACTTCTTCTTCAGCTGCATAGCACCGCTTGTGTGCGTTGCTCCCGGACTCTGTTTTCACCATCACAGGCTTTCAGGAAAGGCCTGTGAAGCCAAAAAACAGGCTCCAGATTTACATGCACAGCACCCTGACCTCATTTTGCATCAGAGGCTTTCTAGAAAGGCCTCTACAGCTAATAAAAGAGGTCTGGGTTGATCCAGAGCTCTTTTATCAGCTGCAGAAGCCTTTCCTGAAGTCATATGATGGTGAAATGGAGGCTGAGGATGATGTGTATAAATGTTAATAAGCAGCCACAGAAGAAGTGGCTGGCAGCAGGCTACTACTGGGCAGGGCTATCAGTGCCACCTCCACAAAATGAGTCAGTGGAAGACATATTTATTTATTTATTTAATCACACTTTTATACCGCTCCCTCTCCCAAAAAGGGACTCGGGGCGGTGTACAGCCTACTAAAAGCATACAATAAATACACAATAAATACGATTAAAAATAAATTAAATAATTAGATCCGGCTGTCTATTCAAAATTTAAGTTAAAAATTTAAACTAATAAAACCCCAATTTAGATTAATTAAAACCAAAAAACATAGTTACTGGGCCAGGCCGGCCTGTTCGAAAAGCAGGGTTTTCACTGCGCGCCGGAAGGTCAGAATATCCGTCATAGCCCGTATCTCCGGGGGGAGATCATTCCATAGGGAGGGAGCTCCCACAGAGAAAGCCCGAACTCTCGGGGCCGCCAGCCGACAACAGTCAGGCGGCGGCACCCCAAATAGGGCCACCCTGTGGGAGCGTACTGGGCGGCGGGAGGTTGTTGATGGCAGCAGGCGGTCCCGTAAGTACCCAGGTCCCGAGCCATGGAGCACTTTAAATACCATCAGTACCACCTTGAATCGAATCCGGTAGGCCACAGGAAGCCAGTGCAGCCTGCGGAGAAGTGGTGTTACGTGTGCGCCTCGAGGGGCGCCCACGATCACCCGCGCGGCTGCATTCTGAACTAACTGCAACCTCCGGAGACTCTTCAAGGGGAGCCCCATGTAGAGAGCAATATCCCCAAAATAAGACCTGGTGCCTTTTTTGGTGACAAAAAATATATATAAAACCAGGTCTTATTTTCAGGGAAATATGGTAGGAGTCCTATGACACTAAAGTTAAACACAGTTGAGCCCAAAACATAAAAGTGAGAAGCTCCAATTTCCTCTACCAGAAGATCTTTGGTCTTTCATAGCACAGTGATTTCACATTCTGGTTCAATGTTGTAGTTTGGTAGATCCTATTGTTACCATCTATCTCCTGAAGGTAGATGCTTACTTGGCATCTTCTACTTAAATTTCACTTAAAAGTGAAAGCACAAGAGAACCCATCATCTTACTTAGGTAGTCCTTGGCTTATGACCCCAATTAAGAACGGAATTTCTGTTGATCAGCAAAATGGTGGTTAAATGAAGTCAATTTTATGACTTTTTTTTGCCATGGTTCTTAAGTGAATCACTGCTGTTATTGAGTGACTCGTGCAGTCATTAAATTAACCTGGCTTCCCCCACTGACTTTGCTGATCGGAGGCCAGCTGGGAAGGTGACCAATGGCGATCCCATGACCCTGGGATGTTGCAGCCATTGTAAAGATATGCCAGTCGCCAAACACATTTTGATCATCTGACTGGGGATGCTGCGACAGTCACAAGTGTGAGGGAGAATGAGGAAATTCCCACAGATGAAAATATAATTAAAAAAAATATTAGACTATACAGAAATGGAAAGGTGAACACTAAAGATAAAGGACAAATAAGATACAGAATATTTTTGAACATGGGGTTTGTTCTATCAATGGTTAGATAATAGAGGTAGAAGCTAGAAGTTGAAAGATTATTAATATGAATAAACAAACATTGTTATTACTATGTATAAGTAAATTTACCCGGATAATGCACTGTTTACTACCATAAGCACCAATGTACGTTAAAAAATGCATAAAAATATATAAAAAAATTAAGTTCAAGGACCGGTAGCCAGTTATTTTTTTCAAAGCTGCTGTAACCTTGAGCAGTCACTAATCAAATAGCAATAGAACTTAAGACTTATAAGCTGCTTCTTAGTGGTTTGTAGCCCTCTTTAAGCAGTTTACAAAGTCAGCCTCTTGCCCCCAACAATTTGGGTCCTCATTTTACCCACCTCGTAAGGACGGAAGGCTGAGTCAGCCTTGAGCCGATCAGGATCAAACTCCCAAATTGCAGGCAGTCAGCAGAAGTAGCCTGCAGTACTCCACTCTAATCACTGGGCCACCGAGGCTCGAATGGTTGTAAGACAAGGATTGCCTGTAAAGATCACATCATTCCTGATAAGTGGTTGGGTGTTGTAGGATCTGTGATGCTACTGATCTGTTGGACTCTAATGAAGTTTAATCTTTTAAAATCTATTTTAAACTTTTCTCTGTAATAGGGTTGTTTTATTTGGGCTGTACACCGCCCCGAGTCCCAAGTTGGGAGAGGGGGCGGTATATAAGTTAGAATAAATAAATAAATAATAAATAAATAAATCTTATGTATAAGGGAGACAGCTATCATAGTTTATGCTGCCTTCTTGCAGTCAGTAAAAAAAAAAAATCATATTCCTACAGAGAAATAAAATGTAAATTCCTTGCTACATCTTGCTATTCCTAGAGATATTTAAACAATTTTTAAATTGATTACCTTTCTGTAGAGTCCTTGTTGGTCTTTGAGCTTGGTTTCCCTCTGGGCTCAGTTATTTTCTTGTGATGTTTCATTACCCAATTTGGTAACATCTTCTATCCCACAATCATAAAATGGCAATGATGATATTACTTTCCTAGGTAATTTCTGTAGGTTTCAATGGAGTATCACATTGTTTGGTATCTACATAAACCTATATTCGATTTATTTATTTATTTATTTATTTATTTATTTATTTATTTATTTATTTATTTAAATTTGTATATTGCCCCCTCTCCCAGAGGGACTGGGGGTGGTGAACAGCCAAGATAAAATATACATATAAGAATAAACATACAATATTTAAAAGTTAAAAAGAATTAGATAAATTGGCTATATCAAAAGATTAAAAATAGGAGATTAAGAAGGTTAAAACCAAATTAAAAGCTCTAAAAATCCCAAGGCCAGACCGGCTTGCTGAAATAAATAGGTTTTCAACGCACGGCGGAAGGTCAGGAAATCAGGGATGGTCCTCATCTCCGGGGGTAATTTGTTCCAGAGGGAGGGTGTCCCCAACAAGAAGGCCCGCATCCTCAGGGTCGCCATCCATCCAGTCGGCAGCATCCCGAGGAGGCCGACTCTATGGGAGCGTATTGGTTGGCGGGAGGCCGATAATGGCAGGAGGCGGTCTCGCAAATATACTGGTCCCGAGCCATGGAGTGCTTTAAAGATAATAACTAAGACCTTGAAGTGCACCCGGAGGGCCACCGGGAGCCAATGCAGCTCGTGTAGGAGTGGCATAACATGGGAGCCCTGAGGAGCCCCCAACACCACCAGTGCTCTTCAAAGGAAGCCCATGTAGAGAGCATTGGCATAGTCTAGACGGAAGGTTGCGAGGGCGGAAGTGACCGTGTGAAGCGCATCCTGATCCAGAAAGGGCCGCAACTGGTAGATCCTATGGACCTGACCAAAAGCCCCCCTAGCGACGGCTGCCACATGGTCCTCCAATGGCAGCCACACATCCAGGAGGACACCCAGATTGCAAGCCCACTCTGTGGGGGCAAGAATTCCCCCCCCACAGCCAGCGATGGAACCAGCTGGCTGTATCGGGGTGCCGGGAAGCACAGCCACTCAATCTTAGATGGGCTGAGCTGAAGCCTCTTCCGCCCCATCCAACACTGCATGGCCTCCAGGACATGGTCATCACTTCAACAGCTTCATCGGGGTGGCTTGGGGTAGAGATGTACAGCTGAGTATCATCAGCGTACTGATGGAAATTTATCCCAAAGCCACGGATTATCTTACCCAGCAGCTTCATATAAATGTTGAACAGAAGGGGCGAGAGCACTGACCCCTGAGGCACCCCGCAAACCAGGGGCTTCGGGGCCGACCTCTGCCCCCCACCAACACAAATTGCGAATGGCCAGAGGGGAAGAAGGAGAACCACCACATAACAGTGCCCCCCACTCCCAATCCCTCCAGTTGTCATAATAAGATACTGTGGTTGACAGTATCAAAAGCCGCCGAGAGATCTAATAGGACCAAGACAGAGGAATAACCTCTGTCACGGGCCCTCCAGAGATCATCCACTAATGCGACCAATGCCGTCTCCGTACTGTGCCTGGGCCTGAAGCCCGATTGGTGTGGATCCAAATAGACAGTTTCATCCAGGTGCTGGGGCAGCTGTTGTGCCAACACACTCACAACAACCTTCGTCACAAAGTGAAGGTTGGAGATGGGACAATAGTTAGATAATAATGTTGGGTCCAGGAACGGTTTCTTGAGGAGAGCTCTCACCACCGTCTCTTTCAAGGCGGTGGGCAGATATCCCTCACTCAAGGAAGCATTAATAATACCCTGGAACCAACCTCGTGTCACCACCCGAGTGGCCAACACCAGCCAGGAGGGGCACAGGTCCAATAAACATGTGGTAGCATTCAGCGTCCGCAGCAACCTGTCCACGTTTTCGGGGGTCACAGGATCAAACTCCTACAAATGACTTCCCCAAATTCTGCCCCCGACCCCACACCCAGAGTTGCCCATTCAGAGTCCAATCCATCCCAGATCCGAGTGATTTTATCCAGCAGGAAATTCGAAAAGTCCTCAGCCCGTCCCTGCAAGGGGTCCTCCCACGGTCCCCCTTCCAGGGAGGCCGGGCAGTTTCCTGCATACGCAATAAGTGTGGAAAAGTGAGAACGCTTTGCCACCCTTATCGCCACTAAATATTTCTTAACATAAGACCGTAATAGTGTTCAGTCAGGTCCGGAGCAAGTAGTCCTCCAAATACTCTCCAGGCGTCTTTTCCGGCACTTCATCTCCCTCAGCTCCTCGGAGAACCAAGGGGCCAAGCGAGAACGGCGCCAGGTCAGAGGCCACAAGGGCACAACCTGGTCCAGGGCCCCAGCCACCACCCTATTCCAGGTGACGACCAGTCCTCAACCGAGTCATGTGCTTGAACGTCGGGACATTGAAGACATTTTAAAATAGATATCTATTTATTCATTTATAATCTCAGATTATTAGAATATTCTTTTTAAAGATGGTCTCTGTGAGGTTTTTTTAAAATTTCAGTTCATCAAAGGATCAGGATTAGGAATCAAACTAAAACAGAGAGAAACAGAGACAGAGAAGCAAAGGAGGAAAGCATGATAAAATGGTTATTTTCAAAAGGTACATCTTATATAGGGAAGAATAATTTGATTAATAGACAATATATAGAGAGAGAGACCTTGTTGATGATCCAAACTCTGTCAAGGACCTTGGAATACTCATCTCTAATAATCTAAGTGCTAGAGCCCACTGTAACTCCATAGCCAAAAAGGCATTAAGAGTTGTTAACCTAATCCTACATAGCTTTTTCTCTGGAAATATCACACTACTAACTAGAGCATACAAAACATTTGCTAGACCAATACTTGAATGCAGCTCATCAGTCTGGAACCCGCATTATGCATCTGATATTAATACAGTTGAGAAAGTCAGAAATATTTCACAAGAAGAATTCTCCACTCCTCTACTCGTTGCAGAATACCTTATGCCACCAGACTTGAAATTCTAGACCTAAAAAACCTAGAACTATGCCACCTTAGATCCAATCTATGTATAGTATATAAAATTATACATTGTAATGTACTACTTGTCAATGAATACTTCAGCTTCAACCATAACAATACAAGAGCACACAATAGATTCAAACTCAAGGTAAACTGCACCAAACAGGAAATATAACTCCAGCAACAGAGTGGTCAATGTCTGGAATACTCTACCTGACTCTTTGGTTTCTTCCCCAAAGCCCAAAAATGTTAACCTTAGACTGTTGCTATTGACCTCACTCCTTTCCTAAAAGGTCTGGAGGGGCGTGCATAAGTGCACCAACAAGCCTACCATCCCTGTCCTATTGTTTCTTTTATTTTTTCTTTTATTTTTCTTATATGTATCCATTTCATGTATTCACAACTATGTTTATACTTATACCTTATCTTATAATCGCTTGACAAAATAAATAAATAAACAAACAAACAAACACTCATTGACATAAACTCTGCAGGACTTCTGACAACAGTTTTAAAAGAAAAAATAAATTTCATTTGTTCTATTTTACTTTCATTCTTGCTTTTTTATTTTTTTAAAGTGAAAGCTTTTCCTTTTGATCATCGGGACTGACCCATATTTTACAGTCAGAGGTGGTATTCAGCAGGTTCTGACCAGTTCTGGAGAACTGGTAGCGGAAATTTTGAGTAATTTGGAGAACTGGCAAGTGCCACCTCTGACTGGCCCCACCTTCATCTATTCTCTGCCTCCCAAGTCCCAGCTGATTGGCTGGGTCTTCTTTTGTTGCCCTGCACAGGAATATGGAGCTAAAAAGCAAGTTAGTAGGGTGGGGAAGAAATGGGATTTTGCAGAATGGA
The DNA here is from genome assembly GCA_023653725.1 of Bungarus multicinctus. Classification (NCBI taxonomy): domain Eukaryota; kingdom Metazoa; phylum Chordata; class Lepidosauria; order Squamata; family Elapidae; genus Bungarus; species Bungarus multicinctus. The sequence goes on from CM042844.1 coordinate 37,654,282, forward strand.
GATTTTACAGTATCCTTCCCTTGCCATACCCACCAAGCCACACCCACCAAGCCATACCCACAGAACCGGTAGTAAAACATTTTGAATCCCACCACTGTTCACAGTGATTTCAGAAATTAATGGCATTTGTCTCTGCCAATATGTATAGAAATATAAACATACATTTAGCATCTATCTCTTTAATATATTTAATTTATAAAAAATGTGCTGAGTATATCATTTTCTTATTTCACAATTGATGCAAATTGTGATATTTAGAAAAAGCTGTATTTTAGAAATAAACTTATATTTATTTATCAAACTTGTATTCTTCACGTATTTTAATTGTTACTAAGAAAATGAAGTTCACATCAAAGTAAAACCTTAATAGATACTAGATAAATTGTTTGAAAATTAATATTTTATACATGTTCTATTGTGTTAAATCCACTCAGATGCTAACCATTCTAAATAGCTATGAGACAATTACAAAAAATGTAAGTGCTTTTGTGCTTGTAAAGCAAATATAATTCAATATTATTTTGAAAAGCAACAATGTTTTAAAACTTTGCTTGCTGAAAGAAAAGCACAGGCCATTTTGTGAGATATCACATACAAAGTTAATCCAAAAAGCTGGACTGGAATTCAATATATCATCCCTACAAATGTTCAGATAATTTATATTAAAAATAATTTACATACGTATTTTACAAAACTATGCAGACAAGGTTTTTTTCTGAATTTGATGAAATAAAAAACATTTTATTAAAATAAATATTTTCTGAATAAAACAACTTTACAAACAAATAATTGTTGATTTAAAGAAAACCATTTTTGCCTAAAATACGAAAAGTATTTTTTTCTTCATAAAAGTATGATAGCTTTATCAAAAGAAAGGCATGTTTGGATAGCATTAAAGTGTTTATTTTAAAGTAATTTCAATATTGTGGTTAAGAAGTTCTAATAATAGATAAACAAGAGTTCATAGTCTTAAGCACACAACAAAAGAAAAAAAAGCAATCCTATTAGAATTGTAAAATGTAAAATTATCTAGTGACAGAGCCAATAAGAATTTTCATAATCTGTCCCTTAGTAGGAACCTTATCCTTAGCTAAATTCTGAATTAACTAAAGTTTTTATTACGTTTTTCTTTCCTTTTTCTTTTTCTTTTGATACAGCTTCTGCTTGGTTCCTCCAAAATTGAGGTGGAACAACTGGGAAGTTATTAAAAGTTATAGGATTAGCATTAATTTTCCAGCTCTTATCAATTTCTGTTTCTGTTATAAATGGATCTTTTGGCAGTTCTGAAGGAGTGAATTAGAACAATGAATGAAAAACTAAATATGGTCAGTAACTTATCACAGAATCATATTGAAGGGTGAAAAGATCTTGTCTTGTCCAATTCCCTGCCCAGTTTTATTACTAAAGACTAATTTAGTCTATTAGCTATATTTTAGAAGAGATAAATATATGTAGATTTTGGCAGTGGTTTGTACTTCAAGCTTCTTTCAGTTTAGTTTCTGAATGTTTTATTGCCAGACTAGCTAAGAGCAGCAGCAGAATTTTCTTGTCTTATTCCCTTTAGCTTATAAATGTCTTATGTGCCAGTGTGGTCATTTGGCTGTTTGATTGGTTGTTCATTTGGAGCTGTATTTAAACTCTGAGCAGCTGATTGGTTGTCTTGTTGATTGATTGTTCAAATGGTCTGGGTTCTTATATATTCATATGTTGGATCTAGATCAATATGCTTATTAATTAGTCCTTTGATAAAATACCAGGCTTCAATAAATTCACGTGTGTGGTGGGTATTAGCATGATTTTTGTTCCTTCCCAATCGAACTGGGTTGTTTATTATCAATGTGGCTATTAATACAGGATTCTCCAATCTCTGTTTGAATATCTTGAATGAAGGTATTGAATGAATATCTTGAATAATACAGGATCTCACCACCTCCCTATTTGAGAACTCATAAAAGTTAAGGAATTCCTTCTGATATGTAGCCTGGACTTTCTTCCATGCAATTTTAACAGACTGGGGCTACAGAAATAAAACTTTTTTTTCTTTTGTGGAACAACATTGGATATTTAAAACTGATATCATATCATACTTCAGTAACTTTTTTTTGTAAGCAAAGTATACCAAAATCTTTTAACAATTCTTAAGAAGGCTTGGTTTCTAAACTCCTTACCATCATGCTAGTTTTCTTCTGTGGTCCATCTAGCACAACTGTTTTGTGACTGTATTGCCCATAAATAAGCATGGTACTTTGAATGGAGGCTGTGGAAGAATAGAGTGGAACAATTCAGTGATGGGGTTCTTTTTTGTTTTTTACTATCGGTTCTGTGGCGTGGCTTAGTGGGTGTGGCAGGGGAAGGATACTCTAAAATCTCCAGTCAGAGGTGGTATTTGCCGGTTCTTTTAGATACTCAAAATTTCCGCTTCTGGTTCCCCACATCTGGAACAATTCCTGACATATGGATTCTAGCTTTCTGTTTTAACAGCCCCAAGATAGCATTTCCCTTTTTACAATTTCATCATACTGCTGACTCATAGTCAACTAGGATTTCAGGCAGAAACCAAACCTGGAATGTTTTAGTTGTCCTGGGTTGGGATAAAGTAGAATCTAAATAGGTAAGTTTGTTTTGAATCCTCTCCCTCTTTCTTTTCATTTCTGTTTCCTGCAGAACATATTCTAGCAGCTTCCTGAAAATGTCTTTCTTTTTTTTTCAATCAAGGTTTGAGAGTGATATTTTCTACCTTCCCAGCATTCTAAGAAATTAGTGACTGACACAAAGTTATCTTGCGAGTTCAGAGGGATTCAAACAAGATCTCCCTGAACTTGTTCCAACATCTTAACTCATTAAAATGACAGTAATGACAGCCTTGTAATTTTTACTGATAAACACCTCAGTTTTTTTAAGCATTTATAAGATGATTCTGTTAAATTATTTTCAATTTGTCTAAAGAATGTTAAAAATAAAAGTGACTGTGAGTTCCCATGTAGTAATGGAGGTGAGCAGATTATTCAGGAGTTATGTGAGATGTGACTAAACACCTTTTGTAGATGTGCTGATGAAATATTGAAGCAAATTCATCTTACCTCAATCAGTTGATTCATATGCTAAGTGATGCATAGCAAAGTCACCCCCTTTTGTTCTGCTAAGCAGAATTGTAGCACTTTATTGCTTTTTGGAGATTCTTTAAAGGAATGCTACAGTCAAATATCTGACAAAGCAAAATGCTACTTCAAAAATTGACACATTCCATCATTTACATAAAGACAAATCCCATTGAATTAATTTATACTTTCTCTGGAAAATGTATGCATAGGGTTATAGCTAAATTATAATTTAGAATTTAGATGTTGCCAGATTTTTGCTGCAAGTAAATATTTGAGCTGTTATTTGCAAAGTAATAATTAATTTTATTAACATTTTCACATGTCTGTTTTTTTAAAAAAGTGTTATGTACATACTTTACATACTTCAACATGTAATATTTCATTTCAATATTTCAAAAAAGACAGCATGTTTACATCACTAATCAATGCAAGTAATAGTTTAAAGTTATAATTTATCCATTTTCAAATATGCTTCTTTTTCTGATGAGTCACATCTATTGTTATTTTTGAAATAATATGCTGTTAAATAAAGTTATTAAAAATTATAGATATCAATATTTTCATGTATCAGTGCTGACAGGGGATACCTAGACAATTAAATCAGTCTTTATTGTTAGTCCATTTCTTTTCCTTAAAATATAGATGATGTATTTTAAAATAAGAATTATATAATATAAACAATCCAGCAAGTGGGATTGTTGTTAAAATAAAAACCAGGCTGAAATACACCAAAATATATACTTATAGTATCAACTAATGAGTGTGGTATTTTGATCTAAGCAAGAAAGCAAAGATGTTTCAGGCCCAAGACAGAGAAAGTGACAAGATGCAAGCACAGGTTGGCTCTCATCATTTCTTCTTTGACATTTTCTCCATTGAAATACTGGATTCACACAGATTAGAGCCCAGAAAAAGTATGTTTTCTTTAAGAAGTGACTGGCAGATATAGAGAGGATGCCTGTGCCATAGCCATCCATGCCTGCCTTGGAACTACTAACATATCTTAGAAACAAATATAATGTTTTAATTAAAATGCTTGCAATACGTCATATGGAAACCTGATGGATCTTCTGATTCTTGAAATCCCTGATGGGAAAAAGAGCCAAACTCCAAAGCAAAGAAGCAGAAGGTTTAAAAGACAAACCATGTTTATTTAAAACATGCATCTGTACTAGAAAGAATTCAAAATCTATTATTTTGGGTTTCATCATTAATATGTGCTGCAACATATTAAACACCTGCTGGTTGAGTATTTAAATTGCAAAGCTGATCTATCAGCTATCAATAAACTGCAAAGCAGTCTATTGATAAGCTATGGATGGTCTCATAGTGAAAGCATTGACAAACAAAATGAATAAGGCATGAATGTGAGGAACAGTGGAAATTTGTACATAATCATGCAAAAGCAATCCTGTTTAATAGAGTTTATTCCTCAGGAGTTGTACATAGAGAACTGGAGCTTGAAATAGCTATGGAAGAATAATTAACTGATTTGTGTAAGCAAATAAACTTGCCAATATCTAAAGAAAGACAAATTTTGCATATTGATTGGGAAGCATTTCTATTAGACATAACAAGATAAAAAAACATTGCTATATACACTAGCATTCCACATTCTGCTTCCATTCAGATGCATTGGATTTAGCTCTCAGAATTTCAATATGTTTTGTGAACAAGCTCAGATGATAGATTCCAGATTAACTGGTCTGTAAGGCATCAACCTGTCTATTTTTATTTAGCTTTCTTCCAAACTACTTGTCAAACTGTATATACTGTGTATGTATACATATATGTGTGTGTGTGTGTGTGTGTGTGTGTAGGTGGGTGTCATTCTTTTTCTTTCTGTTCAATCAAGTGCAATTCTTAGAGACTACATTGCAAATTTACTTGGCAAGATTTTTCATAAGTGGTTTGTCATTGCCTCCTTCCTAGGACTGACTGGCACAAGGTCACTCAGCTGGCTTTGTATCTAAGGCTGGGCTACAATTCAACTCCTCCAATTTCTAATCTGATGCCTTAACCATTGAGAGATGTTTGTATAAAAACACAGACTTGACAACCAAAGAAACCATAAAAAGCTTTGATTATTCAAGATATTTGCAAATACATGAATAGGGCCCCATCTCCCAAATGAGTAGGAACACCCTTAAAATGGTTACAACCTTTTATAGGATATCATATTCAAAGGATTACATAATTTTCCTGTTATGCTCACATAGAAGTTTTAGGGACTTTCCTGGGTAGGCCTGGATAATTTGCCAATCTTAACTCTTACCAAGCCATCATCTCTGGGAAACCACTTAGTTCCTATCATCACGTTTTCCTGTTATATTCATCTAACACAATAGATCATTATCAGGTTTCCTTTAATGTCAGAGTGACCTAACATCTCTTACATTAATTCTCAAGCCAAAAGTACAAACCCCCACTACAGACAAGAAACATGACATTTCACTTTAGAACATAATAAGTTACAAAACATAATGTTTGTTAGATATAGTTATATAATTGTTCAGTAATCATTCTAAAAGGTCACATGAATAAATATGGAGTCTCTTCTGCTCTTTATTATCTCAAGTGTAAATTGCAATATATATATATATATATATATATATATATATGTGTGTGTGTGTAAGGTTTTTAAGCTGATAATTTTTTTTAAATAATAAATAAGGGAGACTAGTATAGATCTATTTCGAGCTAGTTAGCTCTCTTCAGCTAGCCATACCCTTACTGGGATTCGAACCAGGGAAGTATTACATGTGAGGCAGTTGTAATTGCCACTACACCACTGGCTCTCTCCTTATCAGCTTACAAAGTATATATATATATATATATATATATATATATATATACACATATACATATATATGGATCTTTGGTTCTTCGGGTTTTCTCTCACGTAGAATTGGAAATATCTAGGCGACATTTTGATGAAGTCTCATTCATAATCTTCAGGTTTGTGTCTTCGGCCTTGTGCTTCTCGGAGTAATGTGAGCTTGCAGAGAAGCACAAGGCCGAAGACACAAGCCTGAAGATGATGAATGAGACTTCATCGAAACGTTGCCTAGATATTTCCAATTCTACGCGGGAAAAAACCCAAAGAATCAAAGATCCACATACAAATACCCGCGAAAACTTCCGAAAACAAATATATATACTTTGTGTTACAACACCCTGTTAAGCCCCAATTAATAGGTAATAACTTCCCTGGTTCGAATCCCAGTAAGGGTATGGCTAGCTGAAGAGAGCTAACTAGCTCGAAATAAATCTATCCTAGTCTCCCTTATTTATTATTTAAAATTATCAGCTTAAAAACCTTACACACACACACACACACACACACACACACACACACACACACACACATATACTTTGTGTTACAATACCCTGTTAAGCCCCAATTAAGGGATATTTAATTAAGGATAGAGCCAGGTGGTGTAGTGGCAATTACAACTGCCTCACATATAATACTTCCCTGGTTCGAATCCCAGTAAGGGTATGGCTAGCTGAAGAGAGCTAACTAGCTCGAAATAGATCTATACTAGTCTCCCTTATTTATTATTTAAATTATCAGCTTAAAAACCTTACATATATATATATATATATATATATATATGTGTGTGTGTGTGTGTGTGTGTGTGTGTATGTATGTATGTATGCATGCATGCATGCGCGCGCACACACCCACACACACACACACACACATATATATACTTTGTGTCTCCCTTATTTAATTATTTATCAGCTCAAAACCTAACACACACACACACACACACACATATATATGTCCCATTTTCTACTCATCAACCTTTTCCAAATCTTCTTATAATCTTCTCTTTTTTCCTTTAATCATTATTTCTGTTGCCACTGATGTCTCTTCACAGTGTATTTCACTGGCCTACCCATCTCATAAAAGTCAGATGGTGGTTAATAACATTCCAACATTATATATATATATATATATATATATATATATATATATATATGTGTGTGTGTAAGGTTTTTTAAGCTGATAATTTTAAATAATAAATAAGGGAGACTAGTATAGATCTATTTCGAGCTAGTTAGCTCTCTTCAGCTAGCCATACCCTTACTGGGATTCGAACCAGGGAAGTATTACATGTGAGGCAGTTGTAATTGCCACTACACCACTGGCTCTCTCCTTATCAGCTCAGGCAGGGGAATAAGTATATACTTTGTATTACAACACCCTGTTAAGCCCCAATTAAGGGAGAAAGCATACTGCTTTCTTTTCTGTCTTTCGGCTCATCACCAGAGACCATACCGACAGAAAGCTATTTGTTTCGTTGTCTTTTCTTTACATGTGTGTAAGGTTTTTAAGCTGATAATTTTAAATAATAAATAATTATTTATTATTAATTTATTATTTAAAATTATTTAAAATTATTTAAAATTATCAGCTTAAAAACCTTTTAATATATATATATACTGCACTTTCATTTTAAACTCAAGTACATACATGTACATACATATACATGGATACAGATTATTTACTGTATACAGTAAATGAACTGTATCCATTAATTTCCTTCAGTAGTGGCACCTAAAACTCCTCACTGCTTGTAAGTACAGTACTTTTGCAGATTTAACAAAAATTTCATGGTTGAGAATTTATCACATCATGATTATTCTCACAATCATGCTTTTAGTACTTGTAGATATTTTTGGCACAAATGCTTGGTATTCTCGCAGTGCTGTTGTTTAAGTATGCACAATAAGTTTTACCTTACTATTAAGAATTCACATCAGTGTAGTGTATAAATGTTTTCTAAAATGAATGTGGAATGTGGGTTCATAATTATAGCTATTTGATACCAGAAGAGGGTCTTATTGCAAAATCTGAACAACTTGCAGTTTTATTCTTAGAATTCAGTGAATGGTTTTCACAATTCATTGCACTGCTTATCTATAAGATGATTTATGTAATATAATAATCCTTTCATGTTAATTCTAAGTATTACACAAATTAGCTACTGGCAGAAGTTTTCTCATTTTTTTTTGAAAAGCTGAGTTTTAATAATTTGTTGACAAAGGCAAACTTTCTTAATAATTATTGTTCATATTTTATGGCTATCTGACAATCTCAACAAAAGGGCTTATTAATTTGATATTTCTCTAGAATTTTCAGAAAAGGTCCTATGAGTTATAAAACTTCTAGTCTTTCAAAGTATATATATATATACACCCTGTTAAGCCCCAATTAAGGGAGAAAGCATACTGCTTTCTTTTCTGTCTTTCGGCTCATCACCAGAGACGATACCGACAGAAAGCTATTTGTTTCGTTGCCTTTTATTTACATGTGTGTAAGGTTTTTTTTTTTTTTTTTAAGCTGATAATTTTTAAATAATAAATAAGGGAGACTAGTATAGATCTATTTCGAGCTAGTTAGCTCTCTTCAGCTAGCCATACCCTTACTGGGATTCGAACCAGGGAAGTATTACATGTGAGGCAGTTGTAATTGCCTCTACACCACTAAACCTTACACACATGTAAACAAAAGGCAACGAAACAAATAGCTTTCTGTCGGTATGGTCTCTGGTGATGAGCCGAAAGACAGAAAAGAAAGCAGTATGCTTTCTCCCTTAATTGGGGCTTAACAGGGTGTTGTAATACAAAGTATATACTTATTCCCCTGCCTGAGCTGATAAGGAGAGAGCCAGTGGTGTAGAGGCAATTACAACTGCCTCACATGTAATACTTCCCTGGTTCGAATCCCAGTAAGGGTATGGCTAGCTGAAGACAGCTAACTAGCTCGAAATAGATCTATACTAGTCTCCCTTATTTATTATTTAAAAATTATCAGCTTAAAAAAAAAAAAAAAAAAACCTTACACACACACATATATATATATATATATATATAAAACCCTCAATCCCCCTCTCTCCCTCTCCCCCCTCCCTCTTCCCCCTCTCTGTGTTCCTCAAGCTTGGTCTTCTAACAGGCCTGATAGTTTGAGAGTTCTTCACAGCTTCTTAGCTGTATGGCACTGTATTCTTCTGGACAGAGAGCTATGATGCTGGAATCTGTTAGAACCGTTCTCCCAGTTTAGGAGTCCCAGTCTCAGATGTTCCTACTACCTTTGGTACCATACATATACAGACATACACAAACAGATACTGTGCTTGCTCCAGACTCATAAAGTTTATTTTACTGTGATACATTCTTCAATATGGAATTAGAAATAGATTTCCCTAGGGATTATTTTTGAAGCTTTACTGGTGAATGCAAACATACCCAAGAGAAAATAAAATTTTCAGCATGGAATAATTGCTCCAAAAGACTCATTTTTATTTCTAGACAAAGCAGTTTGAGGCTGACAATTAACTGGAGAAATTTCTCCATTTTTCATAAGTTCTAAACTTTGCCTTTGTCTCAAATGCTGTAGAAGCAACTTATCAAAGAATATCTTCAATGTATGCTATTTTCATACAAATTGGACTCATTCACCAGAGTAAAGAAAAGTAATAGCTTAGATGATTAATAGGACAGAATATCCTTATGTATACTGTATATTTTAAACCTTCTGGCAGTTCTACTACTCAAAAGAAAAGAAACATATATACTCCCTTAAAAAAACAAGGTAGAAACAAAATGAAATTAAATTGACTTGCCCCTCTCAAAAAAAATCTTTACAAGTTTTACCATTACATAGTTTTGTAATAATCATCACCATCCAACATTTTGTAATAATGATAATAAGCAAAATGTGGTTTTAAGTCTAGCCTAGAAAAATGGATGAGTTATAGCTGTTTGTGAATTTATCGGTATAATTAGTAACAGGATACAAATTTCAAATTTAAGTTTTGATTCTGATAAAATGAACAATGTACTAAATGACCCCAATGACTCAACTGGTTTTTTATTTTTATTTTTAATAATCAAATTAACTCTTGTTAATTAACTCTTGTTTCTGGTATATAATCATTATTGTCTACAGTAGACTAAAATTTTGTTTTCTGTTTCTCTATGACAAAATATAAAACAAGATTGCACAAAGATCGGATAAACCAGACAATAGTGTAACTGTTGTACAACAGGTACAATTCATAGAAACTTGAATTGTTTAACACATTCCACTGTAAAAGATTGTTAACTGATTAAGGCTGTTTTAAACAAATGGTGGAAAGCCTTAGTCTTTATTCTTAGTTTCAGATCCAATCCATATGGCTAAATTGGGACAAACAAATTATTTTGGTTTTTATACCATATTTTATAGGGAGGGGTAGATGAATAAGACAACATGAGTATGATCCACTACTAAACTTTTGGGATGAATTGGAAGGCAACATGGCCAAATGCAGAACATCCCTGAACACAAAACAAATAACTACATGTTTGGTTGAGTCCTTTTTTATTTACATAACTATCACAACACAGACATTAATGATTCTTATATTTAGGATCTGCTGAAGTGTAGCTGAAAAGCAACTTTAATAAAAAAACCCAAAGGGAAGCAATGCAAACTTGCAACTTCAGAGTAATAGAATGGAAGTTATTTGAATTATACAACAGGCTTATTAGGTTTGGCAACATTTTGTGTTACATGTCCTAAAGAAATATTCAAGTATTATACATTGAGGTTGCCAATAAAGCAGCTTTTACCTTGATGGATATTCATAAATATGAACTTTGTCACAGATTGGGAACTCTGGCAATTTATAAAGTACACGTTATATTTATCAGTTTATTTTAGAGCTACTTTAGGCACATGAAATGACTTAACATGACTCATATTAGAAACAGATTCCATCTTGACAAAAAGTATCACCTCTATTTAATTCCGTGTATAGTTATGTGCATAATGTAATGAGTTCCTTGTGGAAAGAAAGATGTTTCTTTAGTTGTTTGAAAACAAAGATTAATAATTCATTAACATGAAGCATGCTGAGAATTTTGTCTTTGAAATTTCTATACAGTTGAGGCCAATTTCTCCCCACAGATTCATATGGTGGAGATCAGAACTGGACAATTCTGCTTTCTATTCTTTTTGTTGTGTTATATCCACAAGAGATACAGCCAATAAAAAAGAAGTCTTTTTTATTCATGCATAAAACAAACAAACAAACAAAAATACATTAGAACGCTATTTATAGTTTGGATGATGTTCTGTGTAACCTTGTTTCCATTATAGATGCTGTCTTAAAACTGATTAATGTAAGAGAAGTATTAATTTATTTTAAGATGGCAGCTTGTTTCTTGAAAGAGAAAGGACAACCAGATAAAGATCATGAGAAAAAAATAAAAGTGCTTGTATCCTCTGTTTCCTAGTATGATTTGATGTTGATTGTACCTTATGACTATCATTAAGTGTTGTACATTATGATTCTTGATTCTTAACGAATGTTCCTTCTTTATGTATACTGAGAGTATTTACACCAAGACAAATTCCTTGTGTGTTCAATCACACTTGGCCAATAAAGTATTCTATTCTGTTCTATTCTATTGATGACGTTTTTGATGTTAGGTGTCCTTTTTAGGTTCTGTGATATAGTAGAACCTAGAAATTTGAAGGTCTCTACTGTTGATACTGTGTTGTCTACTATTGTAAGAGGTGGTAGTATGGGAGGGTTTCTTCTAAAGTCTACCACCATTTCTACAGTTTTGAGTGTGTTCAATTCCACATTGCTCCAGTTACATCATGAGGCAAGTTGTATAACCTCCTGTCTAGTACCAAAATAGTGCTAACCATTACTTTAGTAGATTCCTTTGCATAAGCACAAGTAGTAATATAAGCAGTTTAATTGGAATTTCATGTGGTCCTGGTCTTTTGTGTCTGACACATTGGGCACAGAAAATACATTTAAGATTACCTGCTATTACAGAAAAGCTAGATGATGTCACTGAAGAACAACTTCCATTAAATGAAATTGAAATTGATGTGAATGTGTTTTTAAAAATGATAGCCTGTTAAAAAAGATGAGAAAGGTTAAAACACTGGATTAACAAATGAAACAAGTTGTGATTTAATCATGAAAAAAAGTACAAGTACTAAACCAGAAGAGTGATGTGGATAACCTCTTTACATTGTATTTACAAAAGGGACTTGGACTTTTTCACTGTTTACATGTTTTTCTTTTTATATATTTTATACTATATATTTTGTATTAATTCTTACAATATTATATTTTATAAAAATTATTACAAAAATAAGAAGAATCTATTTAATATTTTCAATAAATCTCTAAATATAAGCAACAAGATGTCTTCAAAAAGCAATAAATGGAATTAATGATGGACAACTAGTTATAATCTTTGGGAAATTATTCTTTAGAAAGTAGTACACAAACACTCTTTTTAGATATAATTATTTTCTTTTCCTTAAAAAAATCCTGCTGTGAACAGGATTTTCATGAAGCTGTAAATATTGATATGAAAGCATAAGAACTATATGCTATGCAAAATATAGCTGATTTGCTGTTGCTCACCTGGAAGATAAATCAAAATGCTTGTTTCTGTTTTTCTAAACATATCAAACCACTATTCCTAGAAACAACACACTTTCTTTTATATGCTTTTTATTACTTCATAAAGGATAAATATACCCAAAGTAATTAATTTAATCTTTATAAATTCTATATGAAATTATCCAAATTGTATTTTTTGTCTAATGTGCAAAAATCTAGTTACTTAACACATACTTTTTATCAAGTAAATGCATCTATATATACAATTAAACTTTAAAGACATTGCATACATTTAAATATTTACAAGTAATTGAATTAAAAAATAAAAATGCGTGTAATAGAACAGAATTATGGTAAAACATGTGACAATAATATGTAACAGAAGTAGAAAGATTTACTTTCCTTAGGAGTCGGTAATGTAAATAGCAACATATTTTTGTTATGTAAACCCTTATGAATAATAAAACTCTGAAAAGAATTGTACAACTTAATAGAAGTTCAATATGAATCTAATTTAAACAAGAACTATTTATTTATTTAATACAATAGTCATATGTGTTAATGATTTCTTAATGTATACTGACTTGTCCTGCCTGATCTGTCCTAAAATAATTTCTTTTTAAAAAACAATTTCACCTTCTGCCTGTTTTACATAATCAATTCCATCTTGGCAGCAAATAATGAACCTAATAGTTAACTGATCTATACTTGTCCTCAACTGCTCTTAAGATTAAAAATACCTATAGTTCAAAGGTATCTCTTTTTCTGTATTCACTTATGCTAAAGTGATAGGAAATCTTGGATTAATAAGATATCTTTAACCACACAGTTACACCATGACTTTCTCTAGGGTTGCAGCTGTAACTACATCAATTATCAATGTTCCAGCTTATATGACAATGTGGGCATACATGCTTCCTGTTCCAGACAATACCACTATATCTACTTACAACAAACTCTTCAATAATGTTTTCAATGCAATTTGAACAAGAGAGACAACTTAGAACTGAATTTTCCATAGGGAGTTATCATGTGAACAAGTCTGTTTTCTCTGAAACTGGTGTGATCCAATATTTTTGAATTCCTAGAGCTGGATCTTTTATTATGCAAGTACCATATTCAGGTTCAAGGTCACAACATCTCCAGGTTGTGCTACTCTGATGAAATAATACTGTCGTTGATTGTGCCTTTGAATGACAATGTTCTAAGCCAGAGGGCAGATTTGTACAGTATACAAATTTGCCCTCTGGCTTAGAACATTGTCATTCAAAGGCAGTATTAATAATTGAAACCAATAACTGGTTCTTCATTTTTTATAAAAAGAGAGAACAAGAAAAAAATCAACTTCCCAAAAATCAGCTGTATTTCAAACACACATTTTTATAAGTAATCAATAGTTCAGCAAAAGTAATAATAGTTTCATTGATTTACAGCTGTTGTCCAATGTGATATTCCTACTAGAATTATAATATGGTTGGGCCACAAATTCTTTTGCATACAAATTTAGGTGTTCTGCCTATATATTATATATTTTTATATTATATTTATATGTATTACCTCTGGGTATTTAGCCAAGTCAAACACACACATATTTCTCCCTGTCTCTCTTCCCTACCCATCTCCTGTCCTTCCCCCTGTGTCTATCTCTCTTTTCATTTTTATCTATCATCTCTATATCATCTATCTCTACTTGTGTATCTACCTTTAATTTCTAACCTATTACTTTCATTAAATTTAGCACCAATAATATATTTGAAAGAGGTAGTTAGCATGACAATAAGAGAATCTTTTTTATTTATTTATTTGTCAATTGCTTACAAGATAATAGGTATAAGTAAAACATAGTTATGAATACATGGATACATATAAGAAAAATAAAATATAAAAGAAACAATAGGACACGGATGGTAGGCATATTGGTGCGCTTATGCACACCTCCCACAGACCTCTTAGGATAGGGGTGAGGTCAATAGTAGATGGCCTAAAGTTAAAGTTTTTGGGGTTTGGGAAAGAAACCACAGAGTCAGGTAGAGTATTCCAGACATTGACCACTCTGTTGCTGAAGTCGTATTTCCTGCAATCAAGTTTGGTGCGATTAACCTTGAGTTTGTATCTCAAGGTTAAAGTCGTATTTCCTGCAATCAAGTTTGGTGCGATTAACCTTGAATTTGTATCTATTGTTTGCTCTTGTGTTGTTATGGTTGAAGCTGAAGTATTCATTGACAGGTAGGACATTGTAATGTATTATTTTATATACTATACTTAGATCAGACCGAAGGTAATGTAGTTCTAGGTTTCAAGTTCTAGAATTTCGAGTCTGGTGGCATAAGATATTCTGCAAAAAGTAGAGGAGTGAAGAACTCTTCTTGTAAAATATTTCTGGACATTCAACTGTGTTAATATCAGATACGTAATGTGGGTTCCAGACTGATGAGCTGTATTCGAGTATTGCTCTAGCAAATGTTTTGAATGCTCTAGTTATTAGTGTAATATTACCAGAGAAAAAGCTATGTAAGATTAGGTTAACAACTCTTAACGCCTTTTTGGCTATGTAGTTACAGTGGGCTCTAGCAGTTAGGTCATTTGAGATGAGTACTCCAAGATCCTTGACAGAGTTTGGATCATCAGCAAGGTCTTGACTATTCAGCCTATATTTTATTTTCTGATATTTTTTTTGCCAATATGTAGGACAGAGCATTTATTTAATGAGATTTGAAGTTGCCATTTGTTTGACCATTCTGATACATAGTCAAAGTCTTTTTGAAGGGTAGCAGTATTGTCTGTGGTGTTGAATAGCTTTACATCATCAGCGAAGAGAATGCAGTTGCTCTTGATATGATCACAGAGGTCATTTATGTAGAGTATGAAAAGAGTTGGTCCTAGAAGATTGCCTTGAGGGATACCACTGTTAATAAGTACAGAATTTGATAGGACGCTCCCAATTTTGACCATTTGTTGTCTTTTTGACAGGAATGCTTCTATCCAGTTATGCAGGTGTCCAGAGATACCATAAGGTTTTAGTTTTAGTAGTAGTTTGTTGTTTACCACTGAATCAAAGGCTTTACAGAAGTCTATTTATTGTAGATTGCATCTATTGCTTTGCCCTGATCGAGTTGTATAGTCCATATGTTTTTGCAATGTAAGAGTTGCAGATTACATGATCATTTTTTCCTAAAAACAAATTGTTTATTAGAAGGTAGGTTGTTTGTTTCTAAATCGAGAATGATGGATTGGTTAAGAATTGATTCCATGACTTTACAGGTGACGCAGCATAAAGAGATTGGTCTGTAATTTTATTTATTTATTTATTTATTTATTTATTTATTTATTTATTTATTATTAGGATTTCTATACCGCCCTTCTCCCTAGGAACTGAGGGCGGTGTTGTAATTTTCAACTAAGCTGGGGTCTCCCTTTTTGAAGATGGGGATGACCATGGCTTGTGACCATAGTTTTCGCAAGGAGCTGGTCCTGAAATATTTTTCAAAGATTATGCTTAGAGGTTCGGCTATGGCAGTGGATAGTTTTTTTAAGAAGTATGCACATATTCCGTCCATAGAGATGGTTTTAGATTGCATAGTGCTTTTTCAACATTGTCTTCTGTAAAATCGATATGTATTAGATCATTGTAATTGTCTGTGGTTCGACTAGGAAATACTGGGCATGATCCATTGCTATTTACAAATACTGAGCCAAAGAATGTGTTAAAGAGGTTGGCTTTAATAGCAGTCTTTACCATTAGGTGCTTTCAAGGGTGGGATAGACCTTGAGACTTTTAGTTTGTTGTTTACAAAATTGTAGAAAGCATGGGTGGAATTGATGCATAGAAGATTTTCTTCTCGTTTAATGTGATAATTGGTGCATTCAGTCTTTATCTGGTGGCATAAATTTTTGTATCGGCTTTTGAAGTTGGCAACATGACCAGATCTGTTTTTTTGCCAAAGTGATTTCTTTTTGGATTGAAGTTTCCATATTGTTTTGGGTAATTTGGTTTTTCTGGTTTTGGGAGTTGTTAATGGTACATATAGTTTGATGACTCTTTTATTTATTTATTTATTTTTCATATTTCTATACCGCTCCCTCTCCCAAAAAGGGACTGGGGCGGTGCACAGCCTAACAAACACATAAAACAAATACAAGTTAAATAGAATTTAAAACTAGATTAAATACATATCTGGCTGCATCCCGTCCAACTACAATTAAACATTTAAGAACCGGGATAAATAAAAATTTAAAAATTTTTAAAAAATTTAAAAAATAATGTATTTTTGATGTCAAGTAAATATATGTTGTAATGGTCTTGTATCGTATTGCATCCAGAGAATAGAAATTGCCAATCAAGGGATGATAGATCGTTGTTTATAAGATCATAGTTGCCTTTTTTGAAGTTATAATTGGGGATTCCGTCATTGTGATGATTTTTTTGTGGACGTATGTTGAGACAAAAGTCAATCATGTTGTGGTCACTGTTGGAAAAGAGTTCTTTAATTTGTATTCTGTAAATTGAATTCAAACTATTGCAGAAGATGAGATCAAGGCAGTTGTTAAGTCTAGTGTTGTTGGTTACTAGTTGTTCTAGTCCCAGATTTGTTACTGCATTGTAGAAGGTTGCATGTGTGGGTTCAGTTGTACATTCGTTAAGGGTCCAGTTAATATGAGGTAGATTGAAGTCACCAAGAAAGATGAAAGCGTGTGGGCAGGATGCTGCCCATGTTAGTAGTGTATTTAGCTTGTTTGCATGTTCGATGTCATAATCAGGGGCTCTGTAACATAGTAAGAACCGAAATGTGATATTTAAGGATAGTTCACAGACGATGGTCTCAGGAATAGCAAGCTCCTGGGTAACCTGAATGTTTTTTAGATGTAGGCACTTTTTATTGAAGATAGCAACACCATCTCCTCTACGGATTTCATGATCTGATAGTCTCTTAACTGTGGTAATGGAGTCAGGGAGAGATGCGTTGAGCCATGTTTCACAGACAAATATAATGTAGAATTTAGCCATATTTAGTAAGAGGAGAAATTCAGGTATTTTATTTACAAGGCTTCTTGCATTGGGTAGCTTGCATTTAAGGCCAGTTGTAGTTGAAATAGAGATAGTTAGGGGCATGTATGCCTAGTTTTGAGTGATGTTGGATAGGATGGGGTCGAGTTGGATGCGGAGTTGTGGGTTGTGTGACTTTCTTTTTATGCAATCAGCTCTGTAGTCAATGTATAGGTCCTTTTCTCCATTGCTAGACGATTTTTGAGTTCAGCGCGGAGTTCACGGGAGCGGATTCTTTGCAGTATGGATAAGTCTGGTCTTGAGTGAAGTTTTTTGTGGTTGGGATTGGTTTTTGCAATGGTATTTATTGTATGAATGAATATCCATTTGCTGGATTCATTTTTGCAAACAACTCTACAAAATCTTGGGGCTACAGAGCCGTCATTGTACATCTTGTACAAGTATCATACTTGTATCTTGTACAAGTATCATGAAACAGCAGATAAATATTGAGAATATTTATATGACAATGATGCATAGCTATTATACTCAAGATGAGGTGTTAAGTTTCTTTGGATTTTGATACTATCCAAAAGTATTTAATTTTTTTGATAAAATTCCTACAAAGTGTTATAACATACTGTATATCCAAACTTGACTCCAATTTCATTTAATCTATTTAAAATTATATTTTTAGATCTTTGCTAGTTAAACTGATAATAGGTATTAATTAACTATTTCACAAACATTATATTGAGTTTTTTTCCCCTCAAGAAAGGTAGTACACTAAATTTATACATATAGCATCTGAACCCCTGGGTCAAGATAATAGTTTATTTTAATTTCTCAAAGTCACTTAGGTTTATGGACAGTGTGATAAATAAAAATAAATGAATGAATGAATGAATGAATAAATAAATAAAAAAACATCATTGTGGTGTAGTCCATTTTGATTACACAAAATAATATTGCCAATGATACTCAACAGAACATGTTTATCCCTCTTAAAAATGGTAGCAAAACATAAGCATTAATGTTTAGCTTAATTCCATTAAGAAACAAAATTATTTGTCATGACCTGTTCTATTGGCAGTATCTGGAAAGTTCACAAATCTTTTAGTGAACAGGAAAAAGTAGCTTTTTAAATTGCCTTTCCCCACTGTTAGTGATTAGCCAATCACTATAATTCAAATAGTGAAGTCTTTGGAAGCCAAGCTAAATTTCAAAGTTATTTCTTTCTGAAAGATACAGTTATTGGATTAGTTCATTGGCCTTTATTATGTAGGTTTTTTTTCTTTTTAAACAGAAGACATGTTTATACCCAACAGTCCAAGATTACATCCTTACATCTGAAAATAATTAAAATACTCAAAGTAAAATCAGACAACGCTCTTGTATTTTAGTTTACCATTTAGGGCAGCAGTTTGTTGAATGAGTCAAACAAGCACAAATGAATTTCAGCTTTCTCCTCACATTTCATTGCTGATCCTCCAGGGCAAAACTGAGGTGATGTTTATACAGTAACAGGAAGTAAAGGTTAAAGTTCAGGACATAAAGGCACTAAGTACAGTTCGGTATGTCAAAAGGTTACTAAGAGAAACTAACTCCAAATATGAACATACAAAGTGCTCTAATAACTTAGAGAGGCAATCATTTCTAATTGAGTGTATTGGTAAGAATGGTGTTTTTTCTATATAACATGTGGATATACTGACATCAGAAAAAAAAACTATTTGGGTCTTCCTTCCCTTATATAGGGTGAAGTATTTGGTCAATTTAAATATAAACATATTTTCTTTATTTTATTCCTATTTTCCAAGTACTGGCGCTTATAAAAGCTTACACCCAACATGAAAGGGTCCCTGAAATATGCAACATTTATTATATATTTAAAGAGCCAAGTTTTAAAACAGTAACCAATATCTTAGAAAGTAAATGTGCAAGTTTAATCAGATTGAAAATGGAATTGATTGTGGAATTAGTAAGAAATAAGAAAACATAGACCATGTGTTATATAACACTTTATTTTTATTCTCATCTAATTCTAATTCAAGCAAACATGTATCCCTGGCTTCAGTCAATTTATACTATTGCTCTGATTAAGAGACATATAATTTATATGTAAAAAAAAACAATTAAAATAAATAACAAAATAATCACTAAACTAAATAATGTGTAAAAGGCAGCTGGGAATTATCAAACCAGTATAAGAACAATCAACTATATTATTAACATATTACTTTATCAATAAATAGAACTTTCTCACTGAACAAAATATGTTTGTTTAGAAATCTACTTAGGTCAAGAGATATTCACATCCTCAAAAAGGCCATATAAGACAGTTCCACCACTTTTAGTCCTTGAGATTAGTTAGCCTGGAGTGTGTTTTACTCATGTTCTTGTCACATTTTGACTCAGATGAAAAATATATCCAGGAAGGAAAAGTTTCACAATGAATACTGATACTATTAAGTCAAGTTTCTTTGACTGAAGACACAGAATTCATGATGTTCAAATGAAAGTGAATATAATATTTTTGTAGTCAATTTCTTAATTCTGAGTGGAGGAGATACACAGTCCCATAATTCAACTTAACAGGGAACTTAAGTTATTTAGCAATAATAAAAATAGTAGTATTGTTAGTGCACTGAAAATATGAGAAATGTTCACCATATTCATAATTCTAACTTTTAAAACTCTATTTCATAAAATGAACAGAAATGTCAATGACTCCTTATTCTGTCTATATTCTTACTGAAATTATACTGGTTCTGATTCTGTATATCTCTGATCTACTGTTCAAATTGAAAGACAAATGAATTGTTTGTTTACTTTGCCATTGACCTTATAAAATAAGGTCTTCTGAGTGATGGGAATTGAATGAAATATTACATTGGAAAAAGAGAAATACTTTCATTTGCAAAGGAAAGGAAAATAGTGGAAAGTTATAGTTTTAAATTTTGATCTTCCTTGTATTGAGCTAATTGAATCTGAAAAAATGGAGAAGAAAATCTGACTTATACACAGGAAGAAAATTCCTGAAACATTTTGCTTTAAGACCTAGAAGCATTGACACTGACCTGAAGGGCAATTTTGAAATTCAGTAGCATTTGACTAAACAAATAGTGCATGTTCACTTGAGATCTTGTGCAAACAGAGCATGTATAAAATAATAAATATTTGTTGCCTTTGTTTTTAATGCGTATTTGTTTAACTGTGTTCTTTTGATCAAATAATTTGTCACAATCACAAAACCCTATTCATGAGCAAATTTTGACAACCTCTTGTCTTTTGCTTATACTATCAATATAATGTATAACCACTGACAGACATAAATTATGCAAATAAGTGCTTAATGATGGGAGACAATTTTTATAAATATTATTTTATAAATAATGTTTATCATTAATATATGTAAAACTACATAAGCATTTCAAATATCATCACCTTAAAAATGTTATAACAATACAGCTAGTTCTCTTGTTACAGCATAACTGGAACTGGAATTAACTAAGTGAGTCATCATGTGACTGGACCTCATTCTATAAACATTGTCATTAAGCAAATCACACAATTATTAAGTGAATCAAAAGTTAGTTATTCAGAAGTAACTCTCATTTTGTTCAATATTATTAAGGGTTCATACCTCCCACAATCTCACTATATGAATATGCTCGGGACAGCAATCAGTTTTATAACCATAAATATATGTCAAAGGAAAAGATTCTGTTTCCACCATTGTTTAATTACCGATATTTGAGGGGTCCTTGAGTTTGGTTGTTTTCTTGCTTTTTTGTTTTATTATCATTACTAGGTTGCACATGTATATTTTAATTCAGGACCTATATACTGCACGAGTCAAAAAAGAGGCTGTAAAAATACAGGTGAAACTTGAAAAATTAGAATATCATGCAAAAGTTCATTTATTTCAGTAATACAACTTAAAAGGTGAAACTAATATATGAGATAGACTCATTACATGCAAAGCAGGACAGTTCAAGCTGTGATTTGTCATAATTGTGATGATTTATTTATTTATTATTTATTTATTAATTACATTTATATACCGCCCTTCTCCCAAGGGACTCAGGGCGGTGAACAGCTCATCTAAAAACCCCACAATACAAAAGTTAAAAAGTAATTAAATTTAAATCAGCTGTAGACTAAAATTAGGAAACCCCCCCCCCACCCTTAAAAACCCAATTTAAAGTTAAAAATGGAGATCAAATCTAAAATCATTATCTCAGCCCAGGCCGGCCTGCTCAAAGAGCCAGGTCTTTAACGCGCGCCTGAAGGCCCCCAGGTCCGTGCCGGTGCGAAGTTCCGGTGGCAGAGTATTCCAGAGGGCGGGGGCCCCCACAGAGAAGGCCCTACTCCTTGGCGCCGCCAGACGGCACATAGCGGCCGACGGCACCCGGAGCAGACCCTCCCTGTGGGAACGCACCGGCCTGTTGGAGAACGTTGGCAGAATGCGGTCCTGAAGGTAACCTGGTCCCATGCCATGGGTCGCCCTAAAGGTCAAAACTAGAACCTTAAAGTGAACCCGGAGAGCCATCGGCAACCAATGCAGCTCGCGCAGGAGAGGCGTCACATGGGCGCTATGCGACGCCCCCATAATCACCCGCGCGGCTGCATTTTGCACCAACTGGAGTCTCCGGATGCTCCCTGCAGGGAGCCCCATGTAGAGGGCATTACAATAGTCCAGGCGAGAGGTGACAAGGGCCTGAGTGACCGTGCGCAAGGCGTCCCGATCCAGGAAGGGCCGCAACCGGTAGATCCGACGGATCTGATGAAACGCCCCCCTGGAGACCGCCGCGATGTGATGTTCAAGCGACAGCCGTACATCCAGGAGGACTCCCAGGTTGCGAGCCCTCTCTGTGGGGGGCAAAACTTCCCCCCCAATAGCCAGCGAAGGTGTCAGCTGGCTATATCGGGGCGCCGGAAACCACAGCCACTCGGTCTTGGATGGGTTGAGCCGAAGCCTGTTCCCGCCCATCCAGTCCCGCACGGCCTCCAGGCACCTAGACATAGCCCCCACAGCATCGTTGGGGTGGTCCGGAGTGGAGATGTACAGCTGGGTGTCATCTGCATACAGATGACACCTCACTCCAAGACCACGGATGATCTCGCCCAGCGGCTTCATGTAAATGTTGAACAGGAGGGGAGAAAGGACCGACCCCTGAGGCACCCCACAAACCAGGGGCCTAGAGGTGGACCTCTCCCCCCCCGCCAACACGAATTGCGAACGGTCAGAGAGGAAGGAGGAGAACCATCGAAGGACGGTTCCCCCAATCCCCAACCCCTCCAACCGTCGCAATAAGATACTATGGTCGATAGTATCAAAAGCCGCCGAGAGATCTAATAGGACCAGGACAGAGGAGAACCCTCTGTCACGAGCCCTCCAGAGATCATCAACCAACGCGACCAATGCCGTCTCAGTGCTATGTCCAGGCCTGAAGCCCGATTGGAACGGATCGAGGTAAGTTGCTTCCTCCAGGTACTGGGGGAGCTGACGTGCCACCACACTCTCAACAACCTTCGCCACGAAGGGAAGGTTGGAGACTGGACGATAGTTGTTTAAAATAGCTGGGTCCAGGGAAGGCTTCTTGAGGAGGGGGCGCACCACCGCCGCTTTCAGGGCGGTAGGGAGCACCCCCTCTTTCAAGGAAGCGTTGACAATCCCCTGGAGCCAGCCTCGTGTCGTCTCCCTGGCGGCCGAAACCAACCAGGAAGGACACGGGTCCAATAAACAGGTGGTGGCATTCAGACCCCCCAGCAACCTGTCCACACCCTCGGCGGTCACAGGATCGAACTCCCCCCAGATAACACTCTCAAGACCTGCCCCGGACACCTCCCCCGGGACCACCCAATTGGAGTCGAGCCCCTCCCGAATCTGAGCGATTTTATCATGCAGAAATCGGGAAAACTCCTCTGCCCTACCCTGCAAGAGGTCATCCCGCGCTCTCGGTTCAAGTAGAGAGCGGGTCACTCTAAACAGGGCGGCAGGCCGATTTTCTGCTGATGCAATAAGGGCGGAAAAATACGAAGATTTTGCCGCCCCTATCGCCACAAGGTAAGTCTTAATATGAGATCTCACCTGTGTTCGGTCAGACTCAGAACGGCTCGCCCTCCAAATGCCCTCTAGACGTCTTTTCCGGCACTTCATCTCCCGTAGCTCCTCCGTATACCACGGAGCCAAATGGGATCTGTGCCGAGTCAGAGGTCGCATAGGCACAACTCGCTCTAGGGCCCCGGCGGCCGACCCCTCCCAGGTGGCCACCAGGTCTCCAGGCGAGCTGAGAGCCAGAGATTCAGGAAATGGCCCAAGCTCCCTCTGGAACCGATCCGGATCCATTAGGCGCCTGGGGCGGAACCATCTAAGTGGCTCCGCCTCCCTGCGGTGGGGGGTAGCGGAACAGAAATCCAGCCTAAGGAGGGAATGATCTGTCCATGACAAGGGTGTAATAACTAAATCCCCCCAATTACAGTCATTCAACCACTGCCCAGAGACAAAAATCAGGTCCAGCATGTGTCCTCCCATGTGAGTGGGGGCAGAAACTAACTGGGTCAGGTCCATGGCCGTCATGGAAGCCAAGAACTCCCGGACCAACCCCGAGGTTTCACCGAGCGATGGCAGGTTGAAATCCCCCATGACCAAAAGCCTAGGGGTCTCAACCGCCAGCCCGGCTATTACCTCTAGGAGTCTGGGTAGGGCCGATGAGACGTGGCAGGGAGCCAGGTACGCCATCAAAAGACCCATCTGTACCCCTTGCCCCCACTTCACAAATAGAGATTCACAGCCAGCCGTCTGAGGGACAGTGGCCTCCCTAGGACAAAGGACTTCCTTTATAAGCACCGCTACCCCACCATGATGATGGCTTACAGCTCATGAAAACCCCAAATCCACAATCTCAGAAAATTAGAATCTTACATGCAATCAATAAAACAAGGATTGTACATAGAACAATATCAGACCTCTGAAAAGTATGAGCATGCATATGTACTCAGTACTTGGTTTGGGCCCCCTTTGCAGCAATGAAGCGTGGCATGGAAGCTATCAGACTGTGGCACTGCTGAGATGTTATGGAAGACCAGGATGTTTCAGTAGTGGCCTTCAGTTCTTCTGCATTGTTCAGTCTCATGTTTCTCATCTTCTTTTTGGCAATGCTCCATAGATTCTCTATGGGGTTCAGATCAGGCAAGTTTGCTGACCAATCAAGCACAGTAATCCCATGGTCATTGAACAAGGAGTTGGTGCTTTTGGCAGTGTGAGCAGGTGCCAAATCCTGCTGGAAAATGAAATCAGCATTCCCATAAAGCTCGCCTGTAGAAAGAAGCATGAAGTGCTCCAAAATCTCCTGGTAGATGACTGTGTTGACCCTGGACTTAATGAAGCACAGTGGACCAACACCAGCAGATGACATGGCTCCCCAAATCAACCCAGACTGTGGAAACTTCACACTGGACTTCAAGCATCTTGCAGTGCATGCCTCTCCATTCTTCCTCCAGATTTTGGGTCCTTGGTTTCCAAATGAGATGCAAAAGTTGCTCTCATCAGAAAAGACGACTTCGGACTGCTGAGCAACAGACCAGTTCTGTTTTTCTTTAGCCCAACGCTTCTGATATTGTTTGTTGTTCAGGAGAAGGTTGATGAGAAATATGACATTTGAAGCCCATGTCCAGGATCCACCTGTGTGTGGGTGACTCTTGATGCACTGACTGCAGCCTCAGTCCACTCCTTATGAAAGTCCCCAACACTTTTGAATGGCCTTTTCCTGACAATTCTCTCCAGGCTGTGGTCATCCCTGCTGCTTGTGCACCTTTTGCTTCCACACTTTTCCCTTCCACATAACTTTCTATTAATGTGCTTTGATACAGCACTTTGGAAACATTCAACTGCTTTTGCAATTACCTTTTGAGGCTTTTCCTCCTTATGGAGGGCGTCAATGATGATTTTCTGCACAACTGTCAGGTCAGCAGTCTTTTCCATGATTGTGATTCCTACTGAACCAGACTGAGAGACCATTTAAAGGCCCAAGAACCCTTTGCAGGTGTTATGGCTTAATTAGCTGATTAGAGTGGGACACTTTGAGCCTAGAATATTGAACCTTTTCACAGTATTCTAATTTTCTGAGATTGTGGATTTGGGGTTTTCATGAGCTGTAAGCCATCATCATCTCAATTATGACACATCACAGCTTGAACTATCTTGCTTTGCATGTAATGAGTCTATCTCATATATTAGTTTCACCATTTAAGTTGCATTACTGAAATAAATGAACTTTTGCACGATATTCTAATTTTTTGAGTTTCACCTGTATTTATAAACCCCTCACATCCTGGACATAAACTGTTTCAACTCCTTCCCTCAAAACAATGCTATAGAGCACTGCACACCAGAACAACTAGACACAAGAACAGTTTTTTTCCCCCAAAGCCATCACTCTGCTAAAAAAATAATTCCCTCAACACTGTTCAACCATTACAAAGTCTGCACTATTATTACTATTAAACTTCTCATCACTCCTTCTCACCCATCACCACAGAGTAAGGCCGCGTGGGTGATTTTGGGGGCTCCTCGGAGCTCCCATGTTACACCGCTCCTGCGCAATCTGAACTGGCTTCCGGTGGCCTTCCGGGTGCGATTCAAGGTGTTGGTAATCACCTTTAAAGCGCTTCATGGCTTGGGACCCGGGTACTTACGGGATCGCCTGCTGCTGCCATTGGCCTCCTGCCGGCCAGTGCGCTCCCACAGGGTGGGCCTCCTTGGAATGCCGTCAGCTGGACGATGCTGGCTGGCAGTCCCAAGGGTGCGGGCCTTCTCTGCGGGGGCACCCTCCCTCTGGAATGAATTACCCCTGGAGATGCGAGCCACTACTGATCTGCAAACCTTCCGGCGTGCACTAAAAACCCATCTCTCCCAACAGGCCAGTCTGGCCTAGTACCAATTATTAGGGTTTTTTTTAAAAAAAATTTTTTAAATTTTCTGGTAATTTTAACTTTTCTACCTTTGTTTTACTATTTTGTCAGCCATTAATTTAATTCTTTTAAATCTTTTTTAAATTCTAGTTATTGTGGGGCTTTTTATCTTGGCTGTATACCACCCCGAGTCCCATTGCGGGAGATGGGGTGGTATAAAAATTTAATAAATAAATAAATAAATCCCCTCCCACTTGTGACTGAATGACTGTAACTTTGTCGGTTGTATCCTTACAATTTATATTGACTGTTTCCTAGTATGATTTGATTGCTTATTGTACCCTATTGACTATCATTAAGTGTTGTATCTTATGATTCTTGACTCTTGATGAATGTATCTTTTCTTTTATGTATACTTAGAATATTTGCACCCAGACATATTCCATGCATGTCCAATCACACTTGGTCAATAAAGAATTCTATTCTATTCCATTCTATTCATTGAAAATGATAGTGAAACAAAAACTATATTTCTTTAATTACATAGGACTTATTTCTCAAGAATTGCTCTAGCACTGAGCTATAATTGTTCCTTTATAACTATCCACTCTAATGTTATATACATCCCTAACACCCACCAAAACATCCTTTAAAAATAAATCTGCTATATGTGTTGAAGGTCCAGAAATGATTCTGAAAATATAATGATGTCTCTGGTTTGTTCTAATATTACCATTTTAATTTCAGGGGACTTGATAATTCATTTAGGTTTAATATATCTATAGGTTCCACCTGACTGGTGGCCAGAGTTCTGCAAATTACATGTTTAAAAGGATTGAAGTGCCTAAGAATTTTTTCCCTTGAGATCTTTTAAGGTTAATGTATTGAACTGTGAAAGAGCAGTACTTTAGCTGTGCTCCTGAATGCTGCATACAAACCATACCTATACCTTTAAGCAATCTGATTATCTATGCCTGATGTGTCAATTCAGAAATAAGGACTACAGACATAAATTATATCATGACTATTGAGGCAAACTCCAAATAAACAATAGTGCTATCAGTGAGTGGGTAAATAATTATATTTTTAATAAAATATTTTATACACACACACACACACACACACACACACACACTCACACTCACACTGAGAGCATATGCACCAAGACAAATTCCTTGTGTGTATATATAATGTGTGTATGTGTATGTGTGAGAGACACATATAAATGGATATAGATATTGATATAGATATATGTATGGATATCCACAATTCATGCTCTCAAAATACAAAAACTTACATTTTGAGCAGGAATGCAATAAGATAACAGCAAGCCATCACTTTATTTATTTTAATGTATCAAATTTATAATCACATTCCCCAAAATCAAGCTATCCACAATTTAAATATTTTTACCATCGGTTCGGTGGCCATGGCTTGGTGGATGTACTTTGTGTGCGTTCATACACTTTGCATGTGTGCACATGCAAAACACTCACTTTGCACAGGCGCAGAGTGCAAAAGCATTCTAACTCGCCTCCTGCAAGCCTGCACTCTCCCGGTCACTTCAGTAGCTGCCGCGCGGCATTCTGCTGTGCCGCACAAAGCAGCTGCGCTTCAAATTCAGAGGATAAAGGTGAGTATGGGAGTCAGGGGGCCCAACAGCAGAGCAGCGAAGAGAACTGGTTCAGTCTCTGCTCTTCATCGCTGCTATTGGCTCGGCAGAACTGGGCCGAAACTGTAGAATACCACCACTGAAGCAACCATTCAAGAGACAGTTGGCATTAGCATTTTGTTGCTAGAAATTTTTTTTTGTTATATTATGTTTAAATATAAATATTTGAATTTATTCTTTCAAATTTACCAGGATTCTCATTTCCCTTTGCTACTACTACAAAATTCAAAACATCCTGCAAAATTAATTAATAATAAAAGAAAGTAAATAATAGTTCATGGGATATAGGAGAAATAAAGGAGAATAAATGTGATCATTTAAGAAAAGTGGTTCTAGTTCATTTTTATTTGTGTGTATGTATATTTTGGTATTATACAAACCATAAAATGAGTGTGGAATTCATTAATCACTGTTTGATAATTTCATTTGCTCTGTCTAGACTGAAATAAAGAATGAGTTATCCTGATTAGGATGTGTTTTCTATTTTTTCTCCTATTAAAGTATGATACAAGAAAGTTTAATGCAGGCACATGGATTTATTTAAATATTGCATATGAAATTGCAATTTGATGAAGGAAGACTATGCTACAATAGTGTTTCACAACTTGGCAACTTTAACAGGTGTGAACAATTCTCCAGCTGAAGTCTACTTTAAGTTACCAAGGTTGATAAACATTGCATTAGTGTATTAATTTAGTTCAGTCGAGCTGCTGAGGTATACCTGCTTCAAATATACACTTTTATCTGGATGATTCATAGATTAAACACATAACGCTCAGCAAGATTTTTATCAAGCACAAATACCAAGACAAGTATCTTGGCCAAAGGCAGCTGATCAAAGAACAATAGCAGTATTGTACAGAAGATCTTTCCTATTATAATATGCCAAAGCATTTATCTGGTAGCATTATTGGGAATGCACTATCTGCTTATCTCCATATAAATAATAGTCCTTTCATTAGTAAATAATAACAACAATAACAACAACAATAACAACAATAACAACAACAACAAATTATGTGATTATGGAAGTCTCCAATTCCTAATTCTATATTCAGATCTATACAAAGTTTAAGAGATTACATCTTAAAATTTTCTTCAAGATTTCATTCTGGAAAATATTAAAGGTGGTATTTTAGAATAAGTAATATCAACAATACCTAAATTAGCAACAGAAGGAATAAAAGTCAATGGATTCAAGAACTAATCCTATATCTGTTCTACTATTCTTTGCTGTATTTTACAATAATCCGTGGTGACAACCTAAACTGTTTTCCAAATTACTCAAGTAGAGGTTTTATTATAAAAGGGATAAAATTGCTAGAAATGTATGTTAACCTTTTTAATTTCCCATTTCTGCTGCTATTATTATCATCATCATTTTTCAGAGATTAATTTTAGTATAACATTTTCTATGTTTTCTATGTTTAAATCAACATAAATATAACCTTATTTTTATTTCTAGTATGGTTAATACTAGACATTTTTATTTTTGGCACTCATCATGGCCTAATTAATAACAACCTGGCACACAGAAGTATAACAGGTAAATCTGTTGATCCTGTAAGAGAACAATAAAGTATTAAGAGAAATAAAGTATTAAGTGTAAGAGAAATAAAGTATTAAGTGTCTAGAATTAAGTGTTTTCCAATCTTTCCAACTTTATGATGTATGGACTTTAGCTACTAGATTACTCTAGTTCAATTTATCTAGTAACAATACTTCTAAAGATATTTTTTTTACTTATTCCATTTAAAGGCTCTTGAGTTTACTTTACAGGTGCTGCTACTAGTGGCATTATTTTCTGTTACAAATTTGCCCATAACTATGATTGCTTGTATTTATCAATCTGAAGAAAACTGAATGAAAAAAAATCTTATGAAGTCTTTCCTTAGGATTTAATTGAGACTAGGAAACTAGAGAAGCTAAAGAAACACTGAAAAAATATTTGTTTAACGAAAGATGGGACATTGTCTTTTAGTTACTTTGTTAGCAAATGTTAGGGCACAACATGCCATCAATAAGAATTTTTTCTAAACACTCTTATTTTGTGATTATTGCAAAAGCAAATTCTCTGTCACACAATTCAATAAAAACAGAGAAAAATAGAAAATGTTTTTCTCTGAAACAATAAAACAGATACCTTTTGATGAAGAGATGCTGTGAAATGATGCCATAAAATGTCTCTTTAAGGATACCTCAGATAATTTATGTAATATTAAACTAGTGGAAACAAGGTACAGTACTGTTAAGTGCTGTATCTGATTAGTGAAAATATGGAAACAATATATTCCAAGGCCATATGCAGTGCACCCTTATTTTTATAGCCTCCAGAATGTCTCCATAAAATGTGGAATATGGGCCCAAACATTTGTGCTTGCTTGCATATATCTATATTTCAATATAGAACATAGAATAATAGAAGTATCTTGGAAGTTTCGTAGTCCAATCCTCTGCTTGAGCAGGAGACCCTTTATCATTTCAGACAAATGGTAGTCTAGTCTCTTTTTGAAAGCCTTCAGTGATGGACCAGCCCCAACTTCTGAAACGGGCTAGGGCTATAGAAGCTGCAAAACAGATGCCTGAAGTCTTGCAGCAGCTTCACAGTATTTATTTCATGCCCTTAAAAATCCTTAAATCCCCACTTAATATGGCCCAGCAATTTTTGCAGTCCACATTTGCTATCACTCATGCTTATTCATTCAGCTTTTATTCTGAAGTAACTTAATTTCTTTTTATGTTTCACTTAACAGTACATCTAGACTTAGCCAAATATATATTATCTTGAATTATCAGTAATGCTTTCTCTTTTAAAATTGTTTTTTATTGTCATCTTGTAGTTCAGAATATTCATATTTTAATTTAACCACTGCCTTCTAATGTTGGCATGTTAGTTTGCAACATATAATTTCAGGAGACAGTACCAAACTACATTTCAAATAATCTTGTTGAAAAAGCTAACTCTTTCATTTCAACTAATACTTTTCTGCACGTGCATCTTTTTATAACTGTGAGTAATTGCAAACCTTTTAAGTACTAATACAGTATATGTGTTAGTTCATTTTAGTTAATATTACTCAGTGAGATGATTTATATTTTATATGATCATCTCAAGTTTCTGGACAAGACATTAGATGAAGAACCCCACAGTTTGATAACTTGTCTCTTTTCCCTTTACTTTTACATCACACTATTTTGAAAGGAAATGGCAAAAAGATGCCCCCTATGACCCTTTGCTCCCTTGAGGCAGCCAATCAAAGTCCAACATGTGGTTGCCTTATTTGGCAGGAGCCAATGCCTTTTCTCTTTCATTGGTTGTACAGTCCCTACAGCTGTAATAGATTAATGATAAATTATCTTCAAATAAAGCTGCAGTAAAAAATAAAGTCTGTCATGCTTGGAGAAGTTTGTGTGCATATGCACACACAAATATAAAGTTAATAAAAATGTCAAATAGGCAAATGAAATAGCATTCATTACTGAAAAGCAATAAAAGATTCCATTGATGTGTACAGAGAATCTAGAAATACAGGAGCTTGTAAAGAAAGACAGGAAAGCCAAAGCTCATGAATCATCACAAAGGTTTGCTCTGATCTTTAATGTCAGAATCTATAAGGCACTCGACTTTTCTCATCATTTGAAGTAAAAAATGAGTATAGTTATATCCCTAGGTTGTTCTGCAAGTCAATGAAAATAATTCTCTTGTGTGAAGTTCAGAAATATATCACATACTCTCTATTCTTCTTCATTTGGGATGCAGGACAGTCACTACTCTATCCAAAGATCAAAAACTGCCCTATTGTGCAGAATGCACTACTATGTTACTAGAAACTAGAAGTAACTTGCACATTGTGAATGCTTAGAAACCTTGGTTCCCACTCTGATATATTGTCTGGGTTCACACATTATATTAAGTTGCAATTTAGTTTACTATGAACCTAATAATTGTGATTTGCAAAACTTATTATGCAGTTTGCCATTGTATATTGTTTGGTTTACAGAATATAATTAACCAAGCTATAATACAATGTTATGTTTGGAACCATGGAGCCATCTTCTGCCACTCCAAAACTGATTGATAAATACTTATTACTTATAAATACTTATAATATATATGCACACACAAATAGAAAAATGCACTTTTTAAACACAGCACACTAAGATATGCTAGATTCCTGTTTTCTATACAGTAGAGTAGACCACTGCCATGCCTAAAGTTTGAGAGGTATTTTAGTGAGGCAGTACTCCAGTACTGGAGGAAAACAAATCAGAAAATTGGTGGACTGGATTTTATGTGGAATTTTTAACCATTTGCTAATAACCAACTGCTTTTCTCATTTAGCTTTCTTGACCTTTTCTGAAGACCTTCAACCTTTAAGATATACTTAAAGAGTAGAGGGTTTAAAAAGAATAAAAGACTCTCCTTTTTTAATTTATTCATGCTAAGGCTACATCGAGTTTGTTATTTTTTACAGCACCAATGAAAGGTTACAGACACCCTTCAATTTTCTTTTTTGTCATTTTACAGATTGTTTAGGAAGACAGCTTCTGGTGAAAAATCTGCCTCTTGTTATTTATTTATTTATTTATTTATTTATTTATTTATTTATTTATTTATTTATTTAATATACCGCCCTTCTCCCGATGGGATTCGGGGCGGTGTACAGCCGAGTAAAAAGCACAAATATAAATACAATTTTTAAAATAGAATTAAAAAAGATTAAATTGATGGCTGAATGAAGATAAAACTAATCAAGAGAATTTAAAAACTAAAACCATTAAAAACAATTAAAAGCCCTACTAATAACTCTAGGCTTGATGGAAAAGATGGGTCTTCAGCGCGCACCGAAAGGTTTGTAGGTCAGGGATAGTCCTTATCTCCGGGGGTAGTTTATTCCAGAGGAAGGGTGCTCCCACAGAGAAGGCCCGCACTCTCTGAGCGATTTTATCCTGCAGAAAATTTCTAAAAATCCTTGGCCCATCCTTGTAGAGGATCCTCCCACACTCCCATATCTAAAAGTGAGCGGGTCACCCTAAAAAGGGCAGCTGGGCAATTTTCCGCGGACAATAAGGGCGGAAAGGTAAGACCGCTTTGCCGTCCTTATCACCACTAAATAGGTCCTAATGTGGGACTGCAATAGTGTTCGGTCAGATCCGGAGTGGATGGCCCACCAATCGCTCTCTAGGTGTCTTTTCCGGCGCTTCATCTCCCTCAGCTCCTCCGAAAATCAAGGAGCCAGGTGAGATCTGTGCCGGGTCAGAGGCCACAAGAGCACGACCCGGTCAAGGGCCTCACCCACCACCCTATCCCAGGTGGCCACTAAGTCCCCAACCGAGTCGTGTGTGCAAGCATCGGGAAACAGCACAAGCTCCATCAGGAACCTATCCGGGTCCATCAGGCGCCTGGGGCGGAACCATTTTGTCGGCCCTGCTTCCCTGTGATGAGGGGGTGTGGTATGGAAGTCCAGCCTAAGGAGCAAATGATCAGACCATGACAGCCTTGGGCTGTCTACAACAACACCCTATACCTAGATCATTCTGCCACTGATCAGAGACAGAAACCAGTTCCAAGATGTGACCCCCAACGTGATGTGTCCCTAATTAGTTGGGTCAGGCCCAAGGCTGTAATGAAAGCCATGAACTCCTGAGCAATCCCCAAGGCACTGCCAGCCGAGGGTAGGTTGAAATCTCCCATGACCATAAGCCTGGGAGTCTCAACCGCCAAGCCGGCTATAACCTCAAGAAGCTCAGGCAGGGCCGATGTCACATAGCAGGGAGCCAGTATGTGATCAATAGGCCCATCTGAACTTCAGAACCACACTTAACGAAGAGGGATTTACATCCAGTCGTCTGAGAAACAGTGGATTCCCTAGGACACAGATCTTCCCTAATAACCACCGCAATCCCCCCAGCTCTCCCCTGGGTCCTCGACCGATAAAAAACCCAAAACCAGGCTGGGCACATCTCCACCAGGGTAACACCCTCCTCTTGGCCCAACCAGGTTTCGGTAACACCTGCCAGGTCCGCTCCCCCCTCCAAAATCAGGTCACAAATGAGGGGGGCTTTATGAATTACGGACCTGGCATTACATAACATCAGCCGAAGGCCTGGGGCCTGATAATTCGGACAACCTGGGGAATGGGAAATGACCTGGGGACCGGAGTGCACCACCACACACAAACAGCGGGGGTGGACTCCAGAAACCTGATACAGCCCCTTGTCATCACCATATCTGCCTCTCCCATTGACCGTGCCAATAACCATATTCTCTCCTCCCAGAAACACTCCCCCATCCTAGATCCAACCCCCCAATCCTGAAACCTCCTGGTCGCGCTTGACCCCCGGCCTGGCCCCTGTCTCAGGCGGGTTGTCCCCCAAACCCAACCTGGTCACCCTCCCTAACCCCGATAAAAATTTAAAAATAAACATAAACAATTGGGTGCTACCCTTATGATGTTTCACCTGGCTGTGCCACCTCTCAGAATCCTAAGATCTGTCCTTGAGGTAGGCCATTGAAAGTCCAGGGGTCCACCTCCAGGAAAGGTAAGTTATTTTTTATTATAACTTTATGTAGATTGTTTCCAGATTTGAAAAAAAAAGTCACTATGGACACAAGTATCTGAATATTGTGGACATTTATTTCTGAACGGGATTTTTAGATTCCTATTTCTCTTTGACTTTTTACTAGTAATTCTTCACTTCTCTTTTTCTCGCCATAAGACATTTTTGTAACACAAAGCAACTATTGGATTTTTGGTTAGTCTTGCAGCATCTGTGTGGGGGACATTATTACGTCCCACTGATTGAAGACATATGACCATCAATTTTAGTCTACAAAGATTCTGAAAGCTTAATCTTCTGGAATTTATAAGAGATTCTTTATGTAGAGAAGCTGCTGCTTGTATAATGAATGAAAATATCTTCAGGTAAGCTAAAGGAAACCTGAACCCAATGTACTATATTAGTGCATGAATGGGTAAATTTAAAGTCTGCTTGAAGTTGGCCTGTCAAACAATAAGATGTTCATTTTAATTTTAATCAGAACAAAGACTTAATAATAAAATAACAAGTAAGAAAAACAGTTGCAGAAATGAGACCTCAATTCCTTAAAAATTGAGGAATTGCTGTTGAAATTCAGTAGAAATAAACAATAGATTAAATTAACATTTAATTTGTCATGAAACTTTTCTTTTAAAGTTTTGGAAATAAGAACTATTAAAATATAAATATTTTAAAAACTGAAAAATTATAACAAATCATATCTTCAACTATGCTTAAGAAATTATCAGTTATTCTATTTTTATAATTTACTATTTATTTTTAGAAATAAAACTTTGCTTTTCAGTCATAACAAAGGCTCCAATAGCTTACCTTTAACTATAAAATTATACATATATACAATTAATCATTCCTTCCCTTAAGTGGAATAAAGCACAATTTATACTTTTTTGTTATAGATTGGAAAGTGTGGACTTACTGACTCCAAGTCAAGCTTAACTCTTGATGACTTTATAGACACACATATGGAACTTCTATTGGGTAATAATTCACAATTTGGCATTGGTTTTTTGCCAAAAAATTTTCTAGCTTTATCTTTAGTCAAGTTTTCTTGTGTTCTCCAGTTCAAGTTGTAACAGGATTGTCTTAGTTTATTTTTTCAAGATCAAAATTTTCATGTTCAGAGAGATGTACCTCTAATTATGTGTATCTTCTTCAATCTTGGTAGTTTCAAAAGAACATAGTGACAAATTAATCCAAACACAATACAGCCTTATAATACATGAAGGACATTTTAACAAAGATATTTATATTCACAAATAATTGGAATAGAATAGAATAGAATAGAATAGAATAGAATAGAATAGAATAGAATAGAATAGAATAGAATAGAATAGAATAGACACACAAACTCACACACACATAGATTTTATATATATATATATAATGTACATGGCACTTCTTGCAAAAGATTATTTTAACCTCTATACCATTCTAGATCTTTTTATGGTATAATCAACTTTAAAATATTTTAAATATCT
Source organism: Bungarus multicinctus (assembly GCA_023653725.1). NCBI lineage: Eukaryota > Metazoa > Chordata > Lepidosauria > Squamata > Elapidae > Bungarus > Bungarus multicinctus. The sequence continues at coordinate 37,690,425 of CM042844.1, forward strand.
ATAAAAGATGGAGAAAATCTTGAATTAGTATTACTAATTGTATTATAGAGTTGTAATAAGCAATCCAATTTGAATTCACATTCACACAAAAAATAATCCATTGTGGTAGAGAAAATATTACAATTATATTCTCCTTCATCGGTTATCTCAAAGGAAAGTTGACAAAAAAAGAGGATAGGGAAACTGAAAACAACAAAATTTATAAACATAAATAACCATCACTTCTACTCTAAGTAAAAAATAGTGTGTATATTGTTCTGTTGTAAAGACCAAATGTATGCTTTGGGATTTTATAATATTGTAGTTGTATTGTTGAAGTATTCTGAACACAATTGAAAGAAATTAAGTCCTAGACTATTAACTCATAAGAACCCTCTTTTTTAATCCCCACATTAAGCATTCACAGGAGTTCACCTTTTGGTCATTACAATTTCCCTAAGCAGTAAGTCTATTAGTTTCTTGTCAAATGCATCAAACATTAATTTGTAAGAAGCCTTCTCAAGGAAATCAAATGAGCATGGAAAGAGAATGGACTGAGTTTTAAATTTTTCAAGAAATATGCCAATATGTTTTTCCTGTTGCACAGACAGGTACTGTCATTGTGAACCACAGTAATGAACTTGTTAGGATTTTTCTATTAGATCAGGTAAGTTCAAAACAGAATTTTTTTCTCATGATGTTCATTGGGTAACTTTCAGCACTCAAGTATCAGTCAACTGAGCACAGTAGTGTTATAAGATTAATTGCTTTATCAGTTTTCAGAGAAAGAGAGCAGAATCTAACACCAAAGGTAGTAAATAGATCAGTGATGGCAAACACAAAAAGTATATACAGTCTTGATAGAGTACTTTAGGCACTGTAAGAGTGAAAGTTGCCAAGCAAATCTTTACGATGAAAATCAAGTAGGCTTACACCTGACAGTTTGCTAGTTTCATGGTCACCTCCCAAGAACCAGTCCATCGTCAACCTGAGGGAAAGAGACAAGGGTTCTGGAAGACAGGTGAATAACCTAACTATGAATTGGGATGTGGGCTAGATCAAGTCCAGTTCCTAAGTTTTGGGAATCTATAAACACAAATGTACTTTCTGTAATTTATAAACAATAAATGGAGCTATTGAATTAAAATTCAATTCAAATAATTAAAAACAACTCGGGGGGGGGGGGGGGCAGGCGGTCACCAGCAATGTTCTGGGCTTTCAACTAGACATTTTTCAGATTAAGTAGAATAATGATTTTTTTAATCAGTACCCTATCCAACCATTAAAATCTAAAATTGTAAATCTAAATTTAAAATTACTTCTAATAAATTCAGTATAAAAATTCATCTAAGGTGATATTATATTTTCTAATTCTTCAAAGCTTTTTCAGTCTTATGGAAATTTTCAATCATCCAAGTCATGGTTGTCCCAAAGGTGCTTTTTCAAGAGGCAACTACATTTTCTGATTTTTCTTTCAAGATGTTTCACTTCTCATCCAAGAAGAGCTGAAGAAGTTTCTTAGATGAGAAGTGAAACATCTTCAAAGAAAAACCATCATATCCAGTTGCCTCTTGAGAAATCACTTTTGGGACCTTTTCAGTCTCACTCTTTTAGGTTTTGTATTAAAGGCAAAATGTAATAGTCTTCATGCTGTACAATTAAAGACCATGAATTGCTTATAGATAAAACAGAAAATCTTCATACATTTTGGAAGGGTTTGTTTTCTAATAATACCTTGCATATCAGAACATTGTTACTAATTTATGTATAGTATAAACCAAAGCACAGCCAAAGCTTGGACCATAGCTCTAAGTGTGGTCCTTGTGATATGTGCTGATATAAAAATTAGAAATGTAAGATTCAGACTCAATTACAATCTTTCTCTAGCAGCACTGGGTTAAACTCTTGTAATCCAAATTTTGCTACTGTTCAGACTAAATGAATAGTTTGTTCCCCTTCTAATGATGATGAACAACAGAGTCTGGGCTGGGATTAATTCCTTTCTGAAAAGCTAGCATCCACAATTGGATTTAAATGCTGTGTGTGCTGGCAGATTGATTTCTTGACATTCTGTCACTGCCACTTCCCCCTGCATGACTGCTGATCTGATTAGAAAAAAGAAATTTGCCTTAGTGAAAAGCATGTGTTCCACTTCCTGCCCTTGGCCTGCAATGAGCTCAGCAGGGTTCCCTCTTTCAGCCAAAGTTTGTTGTACTCTGCCTCTTCCCTGCTTCCTTGCTATAGAGAAGGCAGCCAGGAAAAAGGGTAAAGGTATAATAATATAATCAATTTGCTTTGAAAAATCAATAGAGACATGATAGAATTTATCTTTGTTTTTAATCTTTTGCCTTACCTTCAAAACATTTCAAATTGAGATTGAATGCATTAACATTTTAAGACTTTTCAAACCAAGAATAATCAAAGGAACCAATTTCTGCCTCTCTGGCAGTGATCTTGACAATACAGTATTGTATTGTCCTGATGCTCTTAGAGTACATTAATACACTCTTAATTTCTTATTTTGGGCAACTAACAACTTCTGTAGTAAAGAATCAATCAAGTCATATAATATTCAAACAAACAAAAACACTTATTAATATTTTGTTTATTGATAAATTATTGATAAACTATTAAGTTTGCACTGATTCTTAGCAATCATATATTTTTTTTACAGAATAATGGTCTTTCGGGTCTTTTCACAATACACATGTTGCTACTTGTATTTCTATTTGATGGAATTTCATTTCCAAAAACTATTGCAACTCATTGCAATTCTTCTGTTTAAATCAGACATAGTTATTGCATATGGAAAATTTTGGTTGACATACCTGTGAGAATTATGTAACTACTTCATTTGTTCAGGAAGCATAGCAACAAGTTCAATGTTGTACTTCTTATAATCACAGTTCCTTCTTACACTTATAAAATATTGTGGAAAGACATTAAGAATAGGTTGAGTATCTATATTTAGGTTTTATACTTTCTAATATTGACACAAGTATATCTTACTGCTTAGCAATATTTAGATGACTCAGACAAATATTCTTCTCCAAATGATGGGAACTGTAGTTTGATACTTCTCAAGGGTGTCCAGTTGGGAAAATCTGTTAGGTACAAAGGAATCAGATGTCATTAAGAAAAAGAAAGCACCAGTTCATGAGTTCAAATCCTAAAAATTAAGAAAATGCTAACATGATTGACTTGGTTGCTGAGACTTTCCAATTTAGTTATATTAAAGTGATAATGATAAGATTTGTCTGCACCTGTCTTAAAAATTACCTACTGAGTATTTAAGAGACCATATAAAAAGCCAATTAAGTTCCTTCTTGCCTTTTTAATTCCTTGTCCAATATGAGTTATTGTCTCCAATATTGATAAGACAGGAATGTGGGTACAATTCCTTGTTAAGGATGTTGGAAGGAGTTTTATGAAAAGATACAAAGAAATGAAAAGACAGAAAAGAGAAAAAAATAAAGCAAAAAAAGGCAAAGAAATGTATGATGAAAGAGAGATCTATAGAGATGAAGATAAAGAGGTACCAAACATGATAAAGGGTTGAGAGGACAAAGAGAGAAAAGGATATTATATAATGAAATGGAAAGGAAGATGATTCAGGAAAATCCCGTGAGAGATAAAAGTATATGAGGCAAAAGAGAGTGACAAAGAAATTGAAAAAAGATGATGTAATGCAACTAAAGGAGCATAGGAGAGTCACTGAGACAAAATAAACAGGAGAGACCAAGATACAAATTGTGGCTATCAAAGCAAATTAGGGAAAGCAAAGAACAAATAAGAGAAAATTGCCAAGATGGAAGGAGTCAAATAGCCCAGGAGAGGGGCTAGGAGTATGGAAACATGGAGAGTTGGTGAAATGACAAGCCAGCAAATTGTTCACCCAAAATAACTGACCAAAGCTAGCAGACCTGAATAACAGAGTGTCCATCCTGAAACAATAAGTAGAAAATATTTAGAGGCACAACAGAATTGTTCAATACAAATGTTATTCAGGTATTAAAAGAATTTGATAGTTTACTTAACTATTTTTTTTCTAAATTAACTAGAACAATAATATTCCACTCAGTCACTCAGCACCTTTGTTTTATTGTATTTAAATTTCTGTGGGAACAATTAAAAGGAATTTACTCCTTTTTATCCCAAATTGTTATCTTGGGTGGACATATTCACAGTGCTACTTTTCCTTAAGGCAATCAATAGTTTTCAGCTGGAAAGAGTTTTGGCTCTTAATCCCAGAAAACCCCCAGTTTAACAGAGTTATATGTATCATTTCTTTCTTTATCTTCCCTATAACTTCAAAACTATTCCCATTATACCTCCCACATTCACAGGCAGAAACAGCAGTAAATTCACAAAAGGACATTTTCCATTTTCTTTTTCTGCTTTTTCCATTTATCATGTGTAGCACATCAAGACTATAAAGATGATGACATTGGGGAATGAGACTTTTGATCCTGACATTTAATAGGGCTCATGTTATCTGCATAATTGACACTATCATCTGTGGAATAGTCAAGGCAAACATGGCAACAGAATACAAATGGTGAATCAAAATGTAGCCACCATTTTTTTAAAGTATCATGCCCTGATATTTTGAATATGCTATACTCTGAAATGGTTACTGTATTGCAATTGCTGTTTGAGTCAAAATAAAAGAGTAATTCAAACATAAAATCCTAATTAAAATAGACCTTTTTGGATTACAGACTTTAAAACTGAATGACAAAACACATTGTAAGAAATATTACTTTGATGGGTTTATAACATTATGGATTGATTTTAATCAGTTTTTGTTTTCTTGCCAAAAGAAAAAACTGTTTTCTGGAAAATGTACTTTCTACTAAAATGAAGACAATTGTATTGAGTGAGCGAACCTAATTTGTGAGAGCATCCAGGAGTTTTGTATAGCAGTTCAATGAAGAAAGAAGAAGAAAATAAAACATCAGGGAAGTCCAGACTCAAAACTGATGCGTTCTTCTGAATATTTTGTGAATGTTGCTGTTTGTTGCTTCTCATTCCTAGTTAAGACATTTGCAGTTCAGTACAGATAAAGACAGAATAAAAATGCTTCTCATTTAAATTAATTCAATCTTCAGTATAAAATTATGTACATTCTAGGATAGAATAGTAGATGTGATAGATAGGATAGATAGTAGAAATGATAGCAAAAATGATAGCTATAGCTTTGTCAACTCTCAAAGAACTGCCTGAATCCCCAAGGATTGGGTGACAGAAAACATACCTAAGTTCAAAAAAAGAAAAGGAGAAATGATGTATATATTTGTTCAATTTCTATGGCCACCCTTCTCAGTCAATGATACTGGAATCCTCCCAAGAAGCCTGGAAATTATAGATTTGTCAGCTTTAACTGGGCAAGGTTCATATTTGGATAATAATTTTTGGATTTGCCACAAACAAGTCATAGTGATAGACTATCCTGATTTCAGTAAACATTCAGCATCTTCTGAGGTCACGTTTCATAAAGTATGAAATATATGCAGATAATACATTATTATATTGATTCTTAATTAGGTGAGTGATCACAACTAGACTAATTAGCTGATTGAAGATCATCTTAAGGAGTAATGTAGAAGAAAGAGTAGGTAATACTTTAGAATAAAGTGAGAAGGTTCAAAAAAGACCAAGACAGGCTAAATAACAAGACAAAACAAATAAAATTAAGTTAATTATAATAATTAGAATTAGAATTATTTATTGGACAAGTGTGACTGGACACACAAGGAATTTGTCTCTGATGTATAAGATCTCAGTATACATACAAACAAGTGATAAATCATGATGGTAATTGTAAAATACATTTATCATAAATCATAAGTTCCAACACTCAGTAATAGTCATAGGCAATCAACATAAATAATTATGTTTAATAGGAAGAATTGTATAAAGTTTTGTATCTTGGGAGAAGGGGGAACGAAAATCACATTTCTAGGACACCTGGACTGGCAGTACTATATGTGAAAAGGATCTGGGGTTTCTAAGAAAGTTCCAAGTTTAACCTGATCCAATAGAGTGGCATGACTGCTAAGAAGGAAAATGCAACACTAGAATGTATTAATAGGAATATGGAATACAGAAAGCAAGAGTTGTTGTGATGGTACAGTGATTAGAATGTAATATTGCATTTGATTTTTAGCAGTTCAAGGTTGACTCAGCCTTCCATCCTTCCTAGGTTGCTAAAATGAGGGCTCACATTGTTGGGGGCAATATGCAGGAGTGGGATTCTACCGGTTCTGTCAGGTTCTATAGAACTCCTTGTTAACTTTCTAAGCAGTTCGCAGAACCGATAGTTAGAAGCAATCTCCTTTTATTTTTTTCCCACCCTTATTACATTCTTGCCAGTATGCCTTGACTTCCTGTCTCTCGAGCTTCTGAGGCTTAACTTTCTTAAAGGGGAAGGGTTGTTTTAAGATTTTCACACTGCTGTTGGAAGGAAATACTTCCCTGGGCAATCAGCACTTTGAAGAAATAATTGAAAAATGAAGCAAAGCTTTTAGTAACAAGGAACCAAGATGAGTGACATTCAGCAAGGCTTCTTGGCTAGCTAGAAAGATTGACATTCAAATGTGAGTTTACGTACCCTTTCTGAATTTTGGTCTAAAACTGATTTTTAGTGAAGGTTAATTCTGTGCTTAGTGATGTTTAATCCTATGTTTATTGATGGGATAATTTTCCCTATTCAGCTTCAACAAGCAACAGCTACTGTTGTGATTTAATCATTTGTATTGTGTTTGATTTTTTTCCTGCCTCTTGGTATCTTTTTCTATCTGGGGAGGGGGGTCTTCCTCACTGCTTTAGTACTATCTGGCACTGTCCTTTTGGGATATTCTTCCAAGAGGCAGGATGCAAGCTTGGCACTGATTTTTTTTACTGTCTTTCTGGGGGGCATGTGACCTCTCCTTAAATCTGGATGATTTCCTTAGGATATCTTGTGAGGTGAGTGAGACCGGCTGGTATCTTTAAGTGGTGTAAATGGATCTAAGGATTGCTTTTCCTGGGTCTGCTTTTTCTGGAGACCTCTCTGCTAAAGGATTTTCCTTTATGAGCAAAAGGTGTCTGCTTGATAGTTATCACTGCATTTTAACTATTTTCATTCCTCAAGGTGCTCTGGCACCCTGCCTGATTTGTAATTCTGGCTTGCAGGTATTTTTAATCTAACAATTGGTATTTAGGGCAGCTTTTTGTAAGCAAAGAAGCTTTTTTATATTTTTGTACAGGTAATCCTTGACTTACAATAGTTCATTTAGTGACCATTTAAAGTTACAATGGCACTGAAAAAGTGACTTATGACCATTTTTCACACTTATGACCGTTGCAGCATCCCCACTGTCATGAGAGGCCAGGCGAGGAGAAACGCCTCTTGACATGAGTGATGTCGAGTTGGCCATGCCCACCAAGTCACATGACTACCAAGCCACACCCACCAACTAAGCAACACCCACAGAACTGGTTGTTAAAAAAACTGAATCCCACTCCTGGCAATATTCTAACTCTATAAACTGCTTAGAAAGGATTATAAAGCACTATGAAGTAGTATATAACAAGAAAGAAATGATTGCCATATTTGATTCTTGCATGATTAGGACACTTTGGAATATTATGTTTTGTTTTCACATCACAGTTTAAACAAGACATCAGCAAAATAAAATGAGTTGCAAAAAGGTTACCAAAAAGACAAAGTCATTGTCCTGTAAGGAACAGTTAATTTAACTTTATCATCTATCTATCTATCTATCTATCTATCTATCTATCTATCTATCTATCTATCTATCTATCTATCATCTATCTATATTGTGGAAGAGAACACTAAGGAACATGATAACAATTAATAATTATGATGTAACATCTGAAAAAAATCAAATAGATAGGGGAAGAGACGTGTTTTCTTTTATCTTGAGAGTGGGATCCAATCAAGCAGACAAAACTACATGAAAATAGATTATGTATATTGATGAATTTGTGATAGTAAGAATAGCCAACCAGTGGAACTGGTTTCCTGATGGAGTCCAGTTTCACTTTAATGGCAATCATCTGACCCTTAGCCATTCTATGGATCAATACTATCCCTGCCCCTCTGTTTCATATCTCTTTCTTCAGATCCACCAAGGTTATCCTTTATAGTGTCCAGCTAACAGATACTAGGGTAGCCCCTTTTCTTTGATCAGTGAATTTTAATGGCATATAAAAATGACCCATTGCATAAAAGCAATCAAAAGTAATGATTTTGAATCTGACACTAATGTTGCTGTGAATATTGTAGACAGAGTTGATAAAATTAAAGATTTCCTGCAAGTCTGAATGTTAGATATTGCCTGTGTTGAATGCATATATTCTTTCAGATATGGGCTTTAAAACATATGCTCAAGGGACTCCTTCGAACTGTTTTACTGTAGATAGAGAAAAAAAGACTAAGACATAATTCCAGGGAAACAAAGAAAGAAGCTGCTGTGCCATTTTAATTTATTTTTGTCTTTCTGTGCTTTACTCCAATATTTTATATATATCTTCAGAAGCTCAGTGATTCTACCTACTTCACTCTTTTATGTGTATATCAAGTTGTGCATAAGATGGTTTCTTTCAAATCTTTTCAGATCAAAACTTTTTTTCAGAGAAATTCTTTGAGCACTGTAAAACTTGCAGTCTGATAGAATTGTTATAGATCAGTGCCATCTTGTGATCTTTTGGATTTTTTTAGTTTAAACTTTTTTTTACCTGCTGTATATAATAAATTAAGTACCTCCATACACTAGAAATGGCAACACTGCATATTTATAGTTTTAAGAATTTAAAGTTAAAAAATGATTTCTATGGTTGTTTTTTTTAACTTTTTTAATCTTTTGGAAATGCAAAAGCTTCTATGTTTCAAACATATTGAAGATTAGGAAAAGAATATCAGGTGAACTATCCTTTTGTGGTGATATTTCAAGCAGGACATAAGGCCAGAATGTGAAACTCCAGAAGGTCTCTGGGACAGGTGATTTGGGATCATTAGCCTACCACTTATCAGCTCAAACTGCTGGCTAGAATATTATGGATTTTAAGAACACAAGTTTTCACTTTCCGTTTTGGCCATCAAATTCTGATTCTAATACTAGACAGTCATAAATACTGCTACAAATTGTGACATTTACTTTTAATGCAATAATAGTACACTGAATTTTACAGAATTTCACCCGTGCTATAATGGATCCTGTCAATCTTTCCTTACACTGAACAAGATTGGTTAATTAAATATACAAATATTTTCCTGTTCCACCTCATGTTCATCTATTTATTGGATGACCAGTTGTTTCATTAAACACTGTGGAATCTTGAAAACGGTATAGGAACACAAAGGCTTAATTGTCATCAAATAACTCCTCCTCCTGAGCATGTTAAATTTCAATAAATGTCATTCAAATTCATTGAAAACTACCAGATTCATCATAGAGACTATATAGGATTGTAATGGACACTTCAACGGGGTTAGTTCTATAATTATCATAAAATATACCGTGATAGCAGTATGTTCTTCTTCCTCAGGGATGTTTTGTCCTAAGTGGAAGCTTCATGTAAGAACTCCTGTCAAAAGCATTAGCAATAGCTTTCTAGTTGGGTCAGAAAGAATACCTTAAGGTATTGATTAATATTAAAATATAATTTATAAAATGTATAAAATATATTAACTATTTTCTTCAAGACTATTTGTACTAATTAAATAACTAATATAGGTAGTCCTTGAGTTACAACCACAATTGAGCCCAAAATTTATGTTGCTAAGTGAAACATTTGTTAAGTGAATTTGACCCATTTTACAACTTTTCTTGCTACATTTGTTAAGTGAATCATTGCATTTGTTAAGTTAGTAACTTGGTTGTTAAGTAAATCTGGATTCTCCATTGATTTTGCTTGTCAGAAGGTCGCAAAAATTCATCACATGATCCTGGGACGCTGCAATCTTCATAAATATGAACCACTTGCCAAGCATCAGAATCTTGATCGTGTGACCATGGGGATGTTGCAATGATCGTAAGTGTGAACAATGATCAAAAGTAACTTTTTTCAGGGCCATTATAACTTTGAACAGTCATTAAATGACCTGTTGTAAGTCGATGATTACCTATGGTCATTTAAGTAGTTTTATATTTATTAATTCCATTAGATAATCCTGCTGGTTTATATGCATTAAAAAAAGAATAGAAAATTTATCATTGGGAGTCCAATAAGCAGCAGTGAACAAGATACAAAAATAATTTCCAAATTGATGAGTTAATGAGAACATGAAAATTCTAGAAATGAGGTTTTCACTTAGAGGCAAAATTTGTATTTAACCAGGTTATGACGTCTTGCAACAATTTCTCAATTGTTCTGCCAAAACCAATTAATTAATTAATTGGAATTAATATTATGAGAATTATAGGGTCTCAAGAGAGCAAATAAGGTAATAATAAAAAACAAAGGTAAATAATAAGGTTGCTCTGTTCTCCTAAAAGCAACATTCAAGCACTAGCCAATATAATGAACTATTGATCCTGCTATTATTAGAGCAGATAACAGTTAAAATATACATTTTGCTTCAAATAAGACATTCAATGGTTTGTTAATTCTTTAAATGTGCAAAGCTGCATTTCTATTTTCAGGACAATATAATATAAGTGCTATTATGTTAGTATCACAGACTGATAATTCCAATCACGGGAAAGCAGAGAACACAATAATTTAGATCTCACTCTTATTTTCAATGTATCAAGAACATGGAGTAGGTAGAATATGAGACATCAGCAAATGGATAGTCCCAGTACTCTCTTGGAGACCATGCACAATTTAAAAAAAACTCACCTTAGATAGAATGTTTATTTTGATAGTTTCAATTGATCTTAACCAAGAAAGTTTTAAATGTTTTCATTTTTCACTATCTTATTCAATATAATTATTTTGAAATGTATTTCAGTTCTACCAACAACTCCAAATATTTCACTGAAACTTTTGATATCTGGCAACAAGACTTCATTTGAACAAAGTCATCTTCTTCAGTTAAATTATTTTTTTTATCTTGGGGTAGGAAATTGTATAATTTTGTATCCAGAAAAATTTATTCAAAACTTCTTTTCATCGGCTGTCTTACTGCATTTTGGGTTGCATGATGGTTACAACTACATTATCTGCAAGAACATTTATTTAAAGAAGGATGAATCAAAAGCTCTTCTGCTGCTATTCCAGTCAATAAATCCAAGTTGGATATCAGTGAGAGAATTATGGAAGAACTTCAGAATTGACTCAGCAAAGCTGGCATAATGAAAGAGCAACAAAGCTCAAGGTAACTGCATGTTCAGTAAGTAAAGTAATATTCATTATAATTGGAATTTTGGAACTATTCTTGGAAAAAATAAAAGACCTGAAAAGGAAGAAAATCGGAAAGTTCATCAGGATAAAAATGTTTATGATTATAACTTTACTTTACAAAATAAAATTGAAGAGCAAAACCAAGAAAATAAAATAATTAAATTAAATAAAGAATAGCCTTTTAAAACAAAGCATATAAATCACTGTAACTCTAATCCAAAACCAGACCATTAGGCCCTTCTCATTCCAATCTCAATTGTCCTCCCCATCCTTTTATGCATTGTTATGTGAAACTTGAAGAGCATCTCACTTTCTCTTATTTAAGAAACCAATACTCTTTCCTTGCCCTTCTGTATTTTACCTCAATAAATTTTCTACTAGTGCTAATGGGGAAAAAAAGCAGTGATTTTGTAGTGATAAAGCAAAACAGCTCCTCAACAACCAGAAACATCAGAGAAAAGTAGCCAGCAGATAGTATCCTTACTTTATAAATGTAATGAAAATCCCATAGTAAGGGACAAGGTAGAAATTTCTACCAATGAAACAACTTGCTCTGCATCTATAATAGAAATGTACTAGAAATTCCAATAGTAATACTATTACCAACTATTAAAAAGAAACCTTCACTTGGGAAAGTATAGGACATTCTCTTTTCCATGGATAAATCACACAACAGATTTGATGGAGAAGACTGAAAAACTATTTGTGCCTAACTCTGATTAAATTAGAAATATATCTTTATGATATTTAAAATAGCATGTGTTACATAAGATGACATTGCGGCACATTTCTGGAGGAAACATCCAAAAACATTTCTGCAATTTGCATGAACTTATCATTAGCTTTGTGAAATAAATGATTAAATAAGCAAGAAGAAAACTGAATCTGAAGGCGTGTGAACTGTGAGGCAAAATATATCTTACTGGCAACAAATGTCAGGAACATGCTCTGGATTGAAATACTCTTTTCACACAAAACCTCAAGATGAGATAAAACTTCTTTGAGGTCTTTTATTCAAGAAATAGCCAGCTATATGGTCCCAGCTATACAATCCAGTATTGATAGAATAATAGTAAGTTCAGCATAAAGAAAGACTGTGCCTTTATTCAGTCCCTATCTACATTCTTTTCAAGGGATAAATACGCTTTATTATTTCTACAGAGATGGCTCACACATTCAATCTACCTACTAATTAAATGTATAATGGGTTGGCAGGACATGTGCTATGCATCTTGATTTCAGCAAAGTATTTGACAAAGTACTTCAGAACACTCTGATTAGCAAGCTAGTTAAATGTGAACTGGGTAGCCTTAACAATTAAATGGATATATAGCTGGCTTGATAAAGATATAGAAAGAATACCATCTCTGATTTCTTACTGTACTGGAATATAATATCAGTCAAGAAATTGCAGGTTTTAGTTTTGTATCCAGTATCCTAACTGTATTCAATATAGGAAACATTTGTCTTCAAATCATAAAAAAAGAGCCAGTGACAATAGATGAACTGGACATATTAATCATCAGCTTTGGAAGACAGACAAGGTCAAATAAGAGACACCATAAGGATTCTAGAAGTCCTTGTGGAATAGAATAACAGAATCTTGAAAGTCTGGTATAGTTTTTCTGCTCTATCTTAATGGCAAATGTAATTAAATTGGAGTTATTTTGAATTTTTGTTCATCCATTTCTTTTTATTAGGTAATCTTCTCTGAAACTCCTCCTTTCACTCATTCCTTTTTCTTTCTCAAGGTTTACATTCTTTCAGACTTCCTTCCTCATCAGAATCATTTTCACATCTCAGGAATAAAAATAAATCCCACATTCATCAAAGTCAATATATATATATTGACTTTGTCAATATATATATAAAGTCAAAGTATATATATATATATATATATATATATATATATATATATATATATATATATATATATATATATATATATATATATATATATATATATATATATATATATATATACTTTGTATTACAACTGCCTCACATGTAATACTTCCCTGGTTGAATCCCAGTAAGGGTATGGCTAGCTGAAGAGAGCTAACTAGCTCGAAATAGATCTATACTAGTCTCCCTTATTTATTATTTAAAAAATTATCAGCTTAAAAACCTTACACATATATATATATATATATATATATATATATATATATATATATGGATCTTTGGTTCTTCGGGTTTTCTCCAGCGTAGAGTTGGAAATATCTAGGCGACGTTTCGATGAAGTCTCATTCATCATCTTCAGGCTTGTGTCTTCGGCCTTGTGCTTCTGAGTGATGTGAGCTTGCAGCTGCTTCTTCCTTTTAACTACTAGTGGAGGTGTGACTTGATTGGGTGGGGGCTTGGCTGTGTTCTGATTGGGTGGGGGTGTGTTCTCATTGGTTGGGGGTTTGGCTGTGTTCTGATTGGTTGGGGGGTTGGCTGTGTTCTGATTGGCTGGGGGTGTGTTCTGTTATGGTGGGGGTTTGGTTGTACTCCGGTTAGTCTCAGTTGCTGGGGGATTTGAGCTGGTGAGCTGTGATCCTATTGTTTGGCTTCGCGTTCGTGGTCGTGCCACATCTTCATGGTGGGCATCAGTTCCCTTCATGTATGGGTTGGGGGGGTTTGAAGCAGGTAGTGATGCAGCTGTGGTACGGCTTCTGGTCCATGGTCGTGTTTCATCTTCTGTGTGGGTGTGAGTCTGCTTTCTGCGTGGAAGTGTGGTGGTAGTTTCTTGTGTGGCCCTCGTGGGTGTGGGTCTGGTGTCCTTTATGTTAGGTACTCTTTTGTTAATGAGGGTGGGTTTCCAAATGGCTGGTAGCCGGGAGGTGTCATCTCGTTTATTCATGCTGTGTGGGCGTTTTTCTATCTCTATGGCTTCTCTGATTACTCTGTTGTTGAAGTGTTCAGTTTTGGCGATAGTTCTGGTATTTTTAAAATCAATCTTGTGTCCTGTGGCTTTGAGGTGTTGGACCAGGGAAGAGGTCGGTTCTTCTTTTTTGATTGAGTTCTTGTGTTCTTCAATATATATATATATATGTCTTACAGAGAAGATCCAGATTGAGCTGGAAATTTTTTTCCTACATGGCAACGGGAGCTAGAAAATCCAATATGGCAGGGATCATTCTCGGGACAATTATCTATCAATACGAGGATAGTTCTCAGAGACAGGACTTATGTGGCTTGTCAGATAAATTTTGCTTCCATTGCTTCCACCCTAAAACTTTTCAATTCAGAAAAGCCTTTCCAATGAATACAATATTCTAAGCATTCAATCCTCACCCCCAGTCCCATCTGGAAATCAGAATATATTCCATTTCCAATTCCTCTTCCCCATTCATTGAAACAGAGGGTGGATGGGGGAAGGGAAGAAACAGCTTCAGATTACAAGGGGCAATTATACATTTATTAAATTTGTTTGTTTTTTATGTATAATGTAGTTTCTCCTAAATAAAGGACATGCAGTGAAATCTACTCCTGATTGTCAGGAGGAAGGGAGTGCATTCCAGAAGATTAAGAGTCAGTGAAGTTTAGATAATTTGTTTGGGAGGAAGATTATCAATTTAGCTCATCCCTAGAAATGCTTAGGACATATATTTAATGATGCAAGTTTGGCAAGATTTTATTTATAGGTGAAGAACAATAAAGAAAAATGCTTAGAAGTAACTTCTATGTGTCTCTCTTGTTTTCTGGAGCCTGACAGAACAAGCTATAAACCTCTTCATGAAGCCTCATTGAAGTAGACAATTGCAGATAGAAGATTGCTTGGCTAATCTAATATGTATAAAGGAATGAGTCAATAAACTTTGAGCCCAGTTCCTTCAATGGGCAGATGGAAAGCAAAAATATAATAGAAAACCTCTCCAAATCCCCCACAAGAATCTGGCACCATCTTGCCTATGTGCATCTGCTGCCCATTTGTACATAGTCTTGGCCAAATCTAACTTTTAGTTTAAGACAAATGTGCAGTTTGCCTTTTCTGAAGAGATTTAGAAGCTCAGAAAAGGTGAAGTAGGACCTCTAGAGTGCAGATATCTGTATATTGCTGAGGCAAGAATAAAGCAACTTGTTATAGGCAAATTTTGAAAAAGGATAAACCCATCCAATTACTCTGCTAATTGGAGACATAGCAATGCAAATAACTTCTTGGCTATCCTTTGGATTTCAGGTGACAACAAGATGACAAATATAAAAGTCTATAAGTGATAAGGAGACTGGAATGTACATAAAAAATTGATAGCCATGATATAAGATCATGTATTTGATTAAGTCTACATACTAAATGTAATCCAGAAAGAGCTGATTGAAAAGCTGGTGGTCATTCTTTGCAAGGAATAAACTGAGGCAAATTGTTAAGCAAATCTGTTACAACCAAAATAGTCATGTCATTTGTAAAACTGGAAGATTGATAGTGAAATGCTGGGAAACTGTCTTCCATTGTCTGGAAAGGGAAGGGAATACTGGAATTCAGTAGTAACAGTTTTAGGTTGGCAATAGGAAAGACAAGACAACATATTCTTTGACTTCAACTTTCATATTTTGGTCCAAAATTCTCTGAATATAAGATGCAAAATGTTGAACATTTCCCCAGGTCTAGAAGTTTTATTGTCATAGCAAAAACATCTTTCCTAAGAGAGGAGGAATGCAGAAATAATTGATATGAAATATTTTTAATCATAAAAAGTGAGACAAATTCATTTATAGATCTTCCTGGAAACCATCCATCCCACCCAAAATATATCGATCCTTTTACTAAGCTGTATATATCGGCCATGATTTGGCACATTTTTCAGTTCACTGAAGAACTTGTTGGATGAGAAATGAAACATTTTCCATGAAAAAAAAACCAAGAAAATGATTAAGAATCCCCATAAATACTGGATGGAAACAACATACAACTTTGCATTGTTTAATGCATTGATGAATAAATATACTTTGGACTGAATACTGCTACTGAACTGCTTCAACATACCACAAAACTTATGAATAGCATATAAGAAACTATATTGTAAATAGACAATATGTTTGCCTGGTGTGCCAAAAAAAAAAAAAGACTCAACACAAAATGATACTAAAAAGGCAAATGTTACATTGAATGAAAGCTAATATCATTTTAAAATTGAAGAAAATGGTATTTGGGAAAAATATTAATGAAAGGCAACTGTAGTTATTCAAGAAATGGTATCTAGCAGAAATACTAATGAAAGGCAACTGTAGATATGTCAAAACCAACATGCCAGAAAGAGGTTCACAGGACCATGGAAACGGTAAATTATATCTTGAAATTTATTCCTAGCCTGGTTGCCCTCATCACAGATTTGATGACATCGCTTTGCAAATAGACCATATATCACAAGGATCTAGATTGCAAAAAGCATACTATAAATACAAAATCTGTTTTGCAAGTTTGTGATTTTTCTTAAAAAAAACAAAGCATTCATATGTATAGCTTACATAGAATGGATATGTAATGAAGAAGCTAAACAAATTGAAGAATATTGTGTACATATATTGTTTTATTTAGAAAAAGGAGACATGAAGAAGTTGTATTTATCAAAAAAGTGCGCATATTTTGGGTTGTAATTGTATGTTTCTTTCTAAGGTGTTAAGATGTTTCTGTTTGTTGTTGTTGTTCCAGGTAAATATGGATCCAGGATGATCTTAATAAATACCATAGGTTCACCTCTTGGGACATGTCTCCTCATAAACAAACAATACAGCATGGCGTATGTCTGTGTGTCTCTACATATTAAATACACTTAATATGAATACTTATCCATGCTCATTTATTTGTTTCAGGGCAAGAAGCATCCCATAAACAGAGACATCCATAATAGTTGTTTCTTGGTCACTGATTTGTAAACAGGGCACTTTTCTTTAAAGATCATTATTTTTCATTTAAATTAAATACATTTTGGAAGGGAGGAAGTACATTAGATAACACCAGGTCTACATTTGGTATAGATTAAGCATTACATCTCTTTAGATACATGATATCTGATGAGTAGATCTTAAAAATCTGTAATACAAATATAGCTTGTTGACATCTGATCTTCACTGTGCATAATGCAGCTTCACAATTTGCACTAAGATATTTGTGAATTTCTAAGAATAATACAAAAAAAGAAAAGAGAAACGGTTGAATTGATGTTTAGAGTTCTTTCATGATTTCTATAAACTTAGGAATCTCATATACTTCTTGGATTGCTAGTGCTTAGTATGATATTTGCCAGAATATTTATAAATTATATTGAACAATTTCAGTTCATCCCATATGTTCAATTGCAACTAGCATTAGAGGCAATGAAATAGTATTCCTTAAAACTCTGGCTGGGCAAAATAGGATATTATTGGCTTTCATATTTTTCCATTTTCTATTCTTTAAAAATTGTTTTACATAATGCACAGCTATTCACATAAATAGCTTTACTTCCCTCTTCTCACCTAATCACAAAAATAATTAACTAATTAGGTACTATTGCAAAGGCATTTGTGTCCTGTGTGGTCAGGTGAATGCTTAAAAACTAGATGTTAAAATGAATAGGAAATGAGAAAGTTCTATAAGCATTTGTAGTACATTTGTGACAGTGGTAGGATTCAAATTTTTTTACTACCGGTTCTGTGGGTGTGGCTTTGTGGGTGTGGCAAGGGAAAGATCCAGTCACAGGTGGTATTTGCTGGTTTTCCAAACTACTCAAAATTTCCGCTACCGGTTCTCCAAACTGGTCAGAACCTGCTGAATACCACCAATCAGAATTTGTGAGTTGTTGAGGTTTTTTAACTCTTCCACCTTCTAAATTCATTCCGAGAAGTTCCATATCATTATCTGTGAAGTAATTTCTGCTTTAAAGTTAAAGGCTGATAGAGATATGTCCACAGTCTGATTGTTCATCATTTTTATTTTTGCATTTTGCTTTTTCGAGGTTGATATATTTGATTTGAGAATCAAATTTGAGAATGGAAAAGGATAGTATGAAAAATTACTGAAGTTGTGATACTGCTCCCAGATCATACTCCCATCGGATGCTGAATTTTGGTGAGGTACCTTGATGTTAAATTTAGATAATGATGCACAATGTTAGACATGTTAATGAACTATCCTATACATCATTTTGTTGTCCTTTGATCTTTCACTGCCCTATCTCTTTCAATAATATTTCATGCTCATAACTATTGCTCAGCTATTCTTATGGCACTTTTTGTTTCCCTGCCTTCTTAGGCTAAGGAATTAAACCATGCAGCAGTAGGCACCTTGCATCATAGAAGCAGAGCTTACTATAATACAGCCTGTCAACACAGACACTGTGAGGGGTGATGGTGGTAGAAACTAGAAGCATGTCAAAGTTAGGTCAATGGGTGTTCTTAGTACTGTTAGATTTAGCATGTTGATAATATTTGTAAATAATTATGAACCAAATAAATCTTTTAAAATGATTAAATTATAATTAAAATGTGTAATGGGTAATATTGGATTATTAATTTAAGAATCACTTTACCAGGACCGTATTTGTGTAATTAATTAATTCAGAGTAATGTACTGAGGAAATTAAGTTTAGAATAAATATATCATGATTATATTTTTGTAATTATCTAAGAGCTTCTAATGTTCTAGGGAAACTCATTGGCATATAGGATATATTAATATTATGTAAGTAAAGAGATAAGAAATTAAAGTTAGTAATTAGTATATAAAAAAGATATAGCGTAAAACAGCTTTAGACTTTTGTCTGTGGCTCTGCTTATTTTGTTGAAGTTCCAAAGAATTTCTAATGTCTAGTTAGTAGGATCCTTGCCATATTACAAAAGAAAGGACCTTAATTAAGAACAATAATCTTCCTCCTTTAATACCAAATAATCAAACTGCTGAATGAATTGGCAGTC
Source organism: Bungarus multicinctus (assembly GCA_023653725.1). Lineage (NCBI taxonomy): Eukaryota > Metazoa > Chordata > Lepidosauria > Squamata > Elapidae > Bungarus > Bungarus multicinctus. Next base: position 37,709,637 of record CM042844.1, read on the forward strand.
TTAGTTCACATGCTGAAGTTCAAGAAATATTCAGACCCATAACTGCCTGTACAAATCATGTTAGTTTCTTCTGAAATATAGATAGACTTCTTAGTCAAATTGGCAATGTACAGCAACTGTACTAAGAACTTTTAGGAGACACCGTTTTTGGCTGAAAGAATCACAGTACAATTCCTCAAGAGAAAGTACCAATAGGAGACTATGCCTTGTATGTTCCACAGATGACTATAAAGAAGATGAGAGAGGCAATTGAAACTATAAAGGAGTCAAATTCTTATTTCTCAAGAGTAGAATAGAGAATGCATAGGTAACGCTTTATCTTATTTCTGCAAAAACTGAGCAAAATACTATCTTGAATTGTTTCTGTAAGTTCTTTTATTTAGACATTATGTCATACCGGAAGTAAATTTCACATAGATTCTTTATTGTTACACTTTTCACCTAGTTAAGAAGTATGCACAAATGTGTTGTCTTACAATATACAGATAGAAGCCACTCAAAGTCTATGGAATAAGTAGCTATAATAAATTTAATATAATAACTTAGATTCTGTGATGATACTATTAACACATTAAAAAACAACTTCTGCCTATCCCAGGTTTTTGAGAAAAACTCAATATATAGATAAAAATTCTCAATTCCAGATTAAATATCTGGTTGATAAACAACAATAATAATAATCACTCTAATAGTAATAAGGCACTAACTTGACATGGGAGCTTGTGTGCTCTGCAAGAGCTATGAGCTATGCCAACTCAGTCAGCTGACAGGAATCAGATAGATAGTGTCTCTCCCATGAATCAATATGGTGACCAGTAGTATATAAAAATCCATTCTGGATCGGTCATTATATAGACCAACAAGGACAATTCTAGGTATTGCAATTCCTGAACAACTGGTTACAATAGGGCTATAGGACTCAGAACCATTGAATGGGCAATTAGGGCCAGTAGGACTACTGGAATTTAGATTTCAAAAATATACAAATATTAAAAACAAATTAATAATAATATGTTACTACCATAAAATAGATAGAATAATAGAAAATGAAGAAACTAAAGGGCTAGGGGAGTTTAGAATGTATAAGCACCTGCCACATAACACTCCAGACTTAACATTTATTGATAAGAAAGACAAAGAAGTCTGGATAATGGACATGGGCAGAGTATCTGGTGACAATAGAAAAGAAGAGGAAAAAAACTGGAGAAAGTCAAAAAACAAGACTTGAAATAGAAATAAAGCAACTGTGGCAAAGAAAACAAAGGCACATTGGGTGCAATCCCAAAACATCTGGAGCACCACTTGAATACTATAAATTACCACCAGTCAGTTGCAAATGGAAGCTTTACTTTGAACACCATTCATCCTGTAACAATGTAAGCTATAATACCATCAAACAATAACATCTCCCTATATCGGGTCCTTGGGAAGGATTCAATAGGTAGATAAAAATGCCAAATCCAGTCTAAACATCTGGCTGATTATACAATGAACCATAATAATATAATACATTTAATACAAACATCTTCCTATTTCAGATCCTTGGGAATTACCCAGTAGATGAATAAAAATGTTAAATCCAGGCTAAACATTTGGCTGGCTTGTGAGTAACCATAATCATGAATTTCAAAAAGCCTTGCTAAATGCCTTCTTGAATTGTCAACCTACCACTTACAAGATCCAGAATGTTCTACTCTATTCTTATGATAATATTATTGTTGATCTTTCCAGCTATGCATTAAAAGTTTCAATTTTGTTTGGAAGAAAGGATGATTTAGCCATATTAAAATTTATGAGACTATCTTGGACTTATTCTAACACAGAACTTATGTCTCTGTTCTCCAATTTCAAGTGCAACAGCATTCATTTATCTAGCTGCCAGTTCAGTGGCTGTCAGAAGTGAGCAATTGTTTCTGTACTTGTTAGCCATTTAAAGTTTTCAATTATTTGTTCTTTTTTAAAAGACATTAAAACACATCCTCCCTCAACAGCAGGTATGTGCTGGAGGCATCTTTGTAAGTGTGACTCTGTGTGCTCAAGATGCCTAATAACTTTTAGAGCTACTCACAATAACACTTCCTCTGTGTTAGAAAGATGTTGTAAAATGCTCTAATTACTCTTTATAATACTGATGACATCTCTGCACCACATAAAAGAGGACATTTAATTTGTAAAAGACAGTTCTGGCAGCCTCTATTTTTACCTTTAATTAGATCTTAACAGCCTCTTTCCTGAGATTGTAGAGTATCCATCCATTAATTTCTCAGTAAAGCCACATATGTGGCCCTTCTAGCAGGTAAAAAATGCATTGGCAAGCTATTTAAAAACAACAGAGTAATTTTGAGAATGGCTTTTTAATACATGCTGTTTCATGGATTATTTCATCTTTTAATGAGGTAGAAAGAAATATTAAATCCAATATTTTAAATGACAGATAAATGACTAAGTAAAGAGACAAAGGAAGGATGTTACATGTTATTTTCTTTAAAATTATGCCAAGAAGTACATGGGTTATGATGTGACTGTATGATATTTGGATATTATATTAGTGTAATAAGCATGCACATCAGGATGTGATACCTATCTATGAAATTAACTTCTGAAATAAATTGAGGAACACAATGAAAAAACAGGGTTAGGATTCCCAAGAGAAAAATAAATAACCATGAATTTGAAAAGTCTTTGGGACAACATTGAGCTTCATGCTTAACATCAAAAATACCATATGCTATATATCAAGAGGTATTGTAAATATTAACAAGCCAGGCACTATTCTCAGCATATCAATACATTCCGTACCTAGATTACTGTATGGATAAATGAGGAGAACTATGCGCATTACTTTCAGGTTCCAGAATAAAAAATAGAACAGAGGAATGCAAGCTCTTTGGAGGAATGCAAGCTCTTTGGAGAATTTCAGTAGGCATACATGCTTTCCTGTTTTCCCTCCATTACATTTTATCTTCAAAACATGAAGACTGCAGTTGGGTACAAATTTTCTGACACTTTTCCATTCAATAGTTATGAACAACTTCTGAGTTTTCTTGGAGGCACAACTTCTGCTCTGTGAGTAGGTAGCCAGGAAGGCCTTTGCATAGCACCATCTGATGAACCAGTTGTATCATGGAGGCCTTCAAACATGCTGTGATGACCCGGGGCATGGTACAAAGGCAGATACAGTCAGATAATCAATAAGAGTCCCTTTATTATCTCCAACTTTGCCCCCAATGTTCAGGTTAGCTTCTGGCTAGAGAAAAACTCTCCCAGGAACAGCTCTTGACTGCAGAAAATTCAGTCCAAAAGAGGGTAAATGCAAACTGTAACTTAAAAGTCCAAACAAGCCAAACTGAAGTAAATAGTTTGGCAGGACAGGAGCAAGAATTTCAGACTTGAAAGCATGGCAAAACTCACACAGTTGGCAAGATGCCAGGAACACAGATAAGCCAAAACAATCTATCAAAACTAACAAAACTATCCTATAATCTGCAACTTTTACACTGCAAAAACATATGGACTACACAACTCGATCAGGGCAAAACAATAGACGCAATCTACATAGACTTTTGTAAAGCCTTTGATTCAGTGGTACACGACAAACTACTCTTAAAACTAAAATCTTATGGTATCTCTGGACAACTGCATAACTGGATAGAAGCATTCCTGTCAAACAGACAACAAATGGTCAAAATTGGGAGCGTCCTATCAAATTCTGTACTTATCAACAGTGGTGTCCCCCAAGGCAGTGTTCTAGGACCAACTCTTTTCATACTCTACATAAATGACCTCTGTGATCATATTAAGAGAAACTGCATTCTCTTCGCTGATGATGTAAAGCCGTTCAATACCACAGACAATACTACTACCCTTCAGAAAGATCTTGACTATGTATCAGAATGGTCAAACAAATGGCAACTTCAACTCTCAACAAATAAACGCTCTGTCTTACATATTGGCAAAAAAAAAATCAGAAAATAAAATACAAGCTGAATAGTCAAGACCTTGTTGATGATCCAAGCTCTGTAAACGACCTTGGAATACTCATCTCTAATGATCTAAGTGCTAGAACCCACTATAACTACATAGCCAAAAAGGCATTAAGAGTTGTTAACCTAATCCTACATAGCTTTTCCTTTGGTAATATTACACTACTAACTAAAGCATACAAAACATTTGCTAGACCAATACTCAAATACAGCTCATCAGTCTGGAACCCATATCATGGATCTGATATTAGCACAGTTGAAAAAGTCCAGAAATATTTCACAAGAAGAGTTCTCCACTCCTCTACTCGTTGTAGAATACCTTATGCCATCAGACTTGAAATTGTAGACCTAGAAAACCTAGAACTACGCTGCCTTCGGTCCAATCTAAGTATAGTATATAAAATCATACATTACAATGTCCTACCTGTCAATGAATACTTCAGCTTCAACCATAACAACACAAGAGCACACAATAGATTCAAACTCAAGGTTAACTGCTCCAAACTTGATTGCAGGAAATACAACTTTAGCAACAGAATGGTCAATGTCTGGAATATTTTACCTGACTCTGTAGTTTCTTCTCAAACCCCAAAAACTTTAACCTTAGACTGTCTACTATTGACCTCACTCCTTTCCTAAGAGGTCTGTAGGGGGCATGCATAAGCGCACCAATGTGCCTACCATCCCTGTCTATTGTTTCTTTCATTTTTCTTATATGTACCCATTTCATGTATTCATAACTATGTATATATTTATACCTATTATCTTGTAAGCAATTGACAAATAAATAAAAAATAAACAAAATAAGAACAATATAAGATAAAGTCATGTTTGCTCCCAACAGCATGCTGCACGCAGCTTGCCTTTTTTATAAACTGTGTTCCCAGGTGCAGCAACAAAGGGAATCTTTCCTCCCACACAACCTACGCTGCTCTCTTCTCCATTCCCCCTGTGTGCGATGAAGAGGGGGGGGCTGTGTGCAATGAAGGGGGCGGGGGGCTGGGTCTTCCTCTGAATTCCCACTCCCTTGTTCTACGTCTTCCCTCTTCTACCCAGCTGGACTTTGCCCTTCCCAGTTTCTTCCACAGCCAATGGAGCCACACTCCCACTCCCTCTCACCTGTTCAGCTTCTTCTTCGGATTCAGACTCCAACAGGGGCATGAAACATGCATTCATGTCTGCTCAACTCATGGCTTGATAATCCAATTCACTCTTACCCAGAAACTACAATTATTCCAGAATACATCAACGATGGGCATGGTTATAGGAGAAATAATAGGCAGAGAAAAATACCAACATAAACAGGTGGCTGACTGTGTGAACCATAATAATAATAATAATGTTTAGAACACCACTTGAACACTATCGGCATTGACAAATTTACCATCAGTCAATTGCAAAAGGCAGTTTTACATGGAACAGCTTTCATCCTGTAATACGGTTAAACATCCCAGGTCCTTGGGAAGGATTCGATAGGATGACAAAAATGCCAAATCCAGTCCGAACATCTGGAAAATTGTGTGTTGAACCATTAATGTAGCCACAATTCATACAAAAGGATGATTATTTATTAAAACAAACAAAGTAGTATTACAGCAAGGGATGATAGAAAGAACAACTGCCAATAAATAATAGAATCAAATAAAATAAGCAATTTTCAGGATAGTATATATCTCACATGAGACTTTTAAAAAAGTATACTCTTTGAAACTTAATTCAGTGCTTGATTTGTTGTTCATTAACTTTTTTCCATTGAAAATTACTTATGAGCTGAACCTTGAATCATATGTTTTGTATTAGTCTGGGCAATAAATCTAGTCTATAAAAGTGCATTTCTCCCATTTTTCTATTTGCGGAGAGACATTTATGGAATTATTTTATTTTTTACACAGACATACTATTTATATTTATATTCCTATTCAATTACCTATATGACTTATTTTTTTCTCTTCTGTTTTTTTTTTCCCTTTCCAATGCCAAAAGCCAAAGGAAAAAAAGTTTGACTTTTAATAATTAAACTAAATTTAAAAATTTAGAAGTTTCTTAATAACCTCTTCTTTGCCTGAAGTAAAAAAGAGATAAGTTAGAATTAACCCTGATCCAAATTTAAACTATGACTATATGAACAAGTATTTAGTGCTTACAAATCATGTAAATTTGAGAATACATTGGTTCCATGGCAGGTAGCAAGCAATCAGTTTAAATACCATTTTAACATCTTGTAGTAGGAAAGAGAGAATGAGAGATGCAATTTCATTGTCAATCACATATTTTCTAAAAAAAAGAATAAAGCAATGATTTCTGTCCTTTGTAGCATAACAGATTTAAGTGGAGAAGCTGATTGTAATTCCATTGTCATGGTTGGATCATTGTGCTTGTTTTGTGATTGCTGTAAACCTCTGCAGGTATAGACTACCATTTAAAATGGTTTGACTTAGGTATCTGAAGGATTCAGACACTTTCTTCAATGCACTTAGGAAATTTTCTGCTAGATGATAAACCTTAAAAATATTATTAATAATTGGATATATCATGGCAATTCATAGACATGTAGAATGGAGGAAAGTGTAGGACAAAGGTGGATATTTTTGGTTTGTCCTTATTTTTACTTCCAACCATTTGTCTCCGCGGTCCCTGGAGTGCTTTCAGTCAGCATTCTAACTATTGGTCTCCTTATTGGTAATTCTCTGTCTTGAGAAATAAAGGCAGAACCCAACTGCAAACAAGAGGTGGTATTCAGCAGGTTCTGACCAGTTCTGGTATTGAAAATTTTGAGTAGTTCAGAGAACCAGCAAATACCTTTGACTGGCCCCACCCCCATCTATTCTCTTCCTCCCGAGAAGAGGAGCTGATTGCCTGGGTCTTCTTCTGTTGCCCTGCACAGGAGAACAGAGCTGAAAAGCAGGTTAGTAGGGTTGGGAGGGAATGGTATTTTGCAGTAATCTTCCCCCAGGAATGGGGAGGGAATGGATATTTTACAGTATCTTTCCCCTGCCACCCACCAAGCCATGCCCACCAGCCACTCCCCACCAAGCCACGCCCACAGAACTGGTAGCAAAAAATTTTAATGCCACCACTGCTGTAACCTTAACTCAAAAGTACCAAAGGAGTTTGGAAAGCTCTGTCATAAACCTATGTTTGTAAGTTATTTTCATTTTAGCTTTCACTTTGTTAACTGTGAGGATTCTCGATGTATAGTGGAAAGGGGGTGGCATGGAGATTTGGTTCAGAGCTTAAATGAAAATATACATTATGTACTGTACACAATGAGTCAAAACGTAACAAAAGACAAAAATTGCCCTTTAGGGGCCAATCATTGCCAAAGCTCAGGTATCGGCTTTTGAAAATGAACAGGCATGGGTTTTGAATTTGTTCACTTAAGGATTTGGAGAAAGCGTGAAAAGGTAATAACTAAATAATCCTGCTCAAAATATATTTCAAAATTCTTTCTAGCACCTGATACTACTTAAAACTGAGGCAAGTTCCAGTAGTGTATAAAAAGAACACTGAAAGAAATAATCATGTTAACAGAGGGATCATTTGTACTCATTTCAAAACTTTAACAAAGGAAGACCTATATGAATATGTTGATGTGTTCTAATTAAAAGCAGAAAAAGAAAGTAGATTCTGGGCATACTTAAGGATCAAGTAGCTTGGTAATGAGAAAGAGATTTCTGTGTGGCTGAAATGTTTACAATGAAATCAGAAAAAATCAAAGTCCAAATAACAAATTTGATCCATTAAAATTACAAAAAGAATACAGAGGAACATGGAAATTGTGCTTATAATGACATTTAATGCTTTATTGATAAAATACAATGACACTTTTTTTTACTTTTTGTATATATCTTACTTTTGTGCTGTGGCAGTACCTCAGTTGTCCATGGCTATTTCCTTTTACAGAAATGATTATGCTGTGTGAACTGAAAAACTCTTTTCTAAATCTCTACTACTCTACTAAAATACAAGGCTTTTAAGCATAAAGATAATTGGGTCAGTTTTAATACATGGAATGGTATACTGAATAATACCACACAGAAAAAGGCTTGTGCATTATAAAGTAATGAAACTATTGTGTTTTCTTTTCAACAGCTTGCTAGTTGTTTTCTCCAGAAGCATCAGAAGGTCTGATTAGAAAAGAAAATGTAAGCAGATAAAAGAAATGTCCCAGTTTATACTAAAATATTTACTTACTTTTTTAGAAAAGTCATGGACAGGGTGGAATGCTTGACTCTATCATAGTGACTTCTGTAGTTGAGATATTGGTAAATTTAATGAGTCTGTGGTTTTATTTCATTGTCTCTATACCTTGTAATTCTTGAACATCTGTCTTGATTTGAGTATAGAAAAAGGACTAGAAATATCATAAAAGAAAAATGTTAAGCCTCTCAAAATTATTTCTGGTAATGGAGAAAAGCAGTAAAATAAACAAATAATTGTTTTAATAGCATGGCTGAAAATTATTTACAAAGAAACTTGATCACTTTTTGAAGATGTTGCATATTTTCCAAGTGTCATAGGTAGCAAAGAATATTACTTAGTGAAAAACACTATTTGTCTTGACTGCTAGAAAATATATCACAATTCAGCTTTACAGGCCTAGTAAGTACTTCGGTAATAGTTTGCATCAAACCTCTGATTGCAAAATGTTTTAGGTTTCTTAAGTACAAATGAAAAGTGGGAGAATCCAGTGCAGAATATGAATTTGAACTAAAGCAGCTGTCTGAACATTTGGCATAGGGTTAAATGATCCACTGAGAAGCCAGCTGGTCAGTGAAACTTGAAAATAAAGTAATTAAAGAAGGATGTTAATAGAGGCAAATTTACATTTAAGACAGCATTTGAAATAGCTGTCTCCATGGAAACTAAAACAAGACATACTATAGAACTGCAATCAGGAGTAAAGGCAAATGTGGTTAAGCCTACAGTAGAGTACAAAGAATAACAGATCAAAATGAACTGTGCTATCTCTGTGGCAGAGGTTCACAAACCACAGCATAATATAAATTTAAAGGAAAAAACAACAGAAACTGTGATAAAGTAAGGACATATTCATAGAGCTATATTTGCAAAATATAAACAAGGAGAGCTCTGGGTTGAATTGTTTGATGATCCATTGTTTTCTTGCCAGTTCATTATATTCTCAGGAGTTCAGAGTATTCTCTTCAGATGTCAATACTCTTCCTATCTTGCTTCTTTAAAATCCACTTCCTCAGAATGTCACATGGAATATTGTGATTTGAACAATTCTAATCTTTGTAGGTATAGACACATCATAATTTCCAATTTTCAAGTCCTTCTGGCTGTTCTACCAAGTACTAATCAGTGGTGTATTTCTTGAGTGCTTTTTTCCTTTACTGTTAATGGTTGATCTGCTAGGTAGGTAGGTTGGTAGACAGACAGACAGACAGACAGAGATACAGTAGATAAGATGTTTATATCCATTAATGCATGCTCAAACCATCCACTTTATTATGAAATAGATTACTTTGAGAATTTCATATGGACAATTAGAACCAAAAATAGCTAAAACGTAAGTGAATTTTAAGGAAAGTGATTTGAAGCTGGGGGACATTATTTCAAAAAACAAAATTATTTCATGAACCTTGAATCATTGAAAAACTGTCCTCTTCCACAATATTTCTTCTTTTTACATTTACAATTAGTATTTCAAAATAGTTTCACTATATTTTGGTAAAACCTGTCTAAGTCACAGTGTAAATTTATTTATGAGTAAATGTACAATATTACTTAGACTTTGCAAAATAAACACACTAGCGAATCAAACACTAGAGGAAAACAGCTACTTCATAGCCATCAGAGAACAAAATATTGTGGGGGTTTTTCTCCCTTCATCCTATTTTGTCCTCCATAGTTTAATGCTGGGAGGACATTTCCTTACAAACACATAGAAATAAACCACATTTATAAATGTGTATGAAAGAGATAATTAAAAAACTAAAAAGGAAACAAAAAAACCAAAACACATTCTCCCCAAAAGCTTACAGTCAAATAAACAGGGATTAATACCATACAAACAAAGAGAGAGAGGAAAAAAAAAAAACCCTAATCAAGGAACTACCAACTATCATATGTCCATCAACATTGGCGGGGGAAACTATGTATATGAACAGGGAGCATGAAATGTCTGCAATCAGAGACTACCAAGGACTCCACATACATTTCTTAGATTAAAAATATTCGCTTATTACTTTCCTTATTTTCTAAGCCACTGATATAAAAGGATAATGTGACATTTCTTGACATACTTCTTCAGCTTGAGGAATACTTTAGAAAAAAATTGTTCATCTGGGACAGTACTTTTTACCTAGATTTCATATTAGCAGCCTTAGTGTTCGCAAAGAAAAAAAATGATGTGACTATATCAAAAAATCACCAAATTTGACTAGTTTACATAATTGCCAAATGTAAACCAGTTAAATTGTTGAAGAATAAAGTATTAGATGTGCTTTGGTTTCTTTTTCAAAAGTATTTATATTACAGAAAGGCCAAATCTCAAAACTAAAGCAGTATTTGGGTCAACTGGTAGTATAATTTGTTTTTTGTTTTTTTGCTAGTGTGGGCACAAATATTTTTAAATAGAGCTCTATCTTGCTTTTGAATTCCTAAATACTTCTTACAAGGTTCATGTTTATCCGCTACCCATAATTCCAACAGATACATATGATAAAAATATAGATGCCTATAATAGTTATTTAATAACAATGACAGATTAATATAAAAATATTTGCTTGTGTAATCCATATTTCAATGAATTTGAAAAAAAGTAATTTTGTAGATCTCAATCTCTTCTTTTTTATTCCAACAGAGTATTGAACCCATCTTATATATATATACAATTTGAAAACCTTACAGCTACAAAGCTCTTTTATAAGTCTAATTATAATTAGTTATAAGCAATTGATTCATGAATATAGAAGACACTTAAACATGGCAATGAAATACTAAACAAATAAAATACTTGAAAAAACATTTTATTTTAAACAAGTCCACATTGTTCTGTTATTTCATTTAATCTCCAAATTTATATTTATTATAACAGATTACATTCATATCACTGTTATTTTGGTCAACTTGCCTTAACCAAATCTGAAAGAAGAATTATAAGTCTTTTTTTTTTTTACCTCAAGAGACATTCATATACAACCAGAGTTTGAAATTTTGAAAATTCACTCAATGTTACTATATTACCTGGAAACAGAAAAATAATGTGCTAGTATATTTTATGCTGAGGTAAATATTTTTATCATGAAAAATCTTATGTGGGATATTTAAGTTAGAATAGGAGGGGGAGAAAACCTAGCAAAAGGGAACTGAAATTTGCACCAGTTCTGTACTACTGTTTTCATATCTGTTTCCTACTGTTATACTATCTGGTCCAGTTCAGCTCACATTCATGTTATATTAATGTAAGATTCAGAACACAAGATTGCTGGTTCTTTTAGGCCATGCATGATTTACTAATTCCTCCTTCTCTTTCTTCAGAATTATACATAACCTTGTAATAGTTTGCATGATCTTTTATCTTTTGTGATGTTTCAATCTATTTTGATCATTATAGGGGTCATTGACTCAAGTTTCCATTATACTCTGATCATAACAAGCAAAATGATTACCATGTTGATGGTTATCCAGATAAAAAAAAAACATAATTAGTTGAAGTCCTTTTAGTTCAGGGTCTGATACAATGTGGAGCACATTATTTTGATGTTACTTAAACCAGCTGGAGCTAAATCCGAGGATATTTCATAGAACATATGAGTATACAACAGCATGTTACCTGGTGGGCTTATTCATATAACTATGTGAAGTTCTGCTTCACAAAAGCCGTCAGTTGATTATAAACTAGACTAAAATAACTGCTATCACCTAGAGCTATTAGAATGAAATTGTGACTTTCAAATGTGACTTTCAAATGTTGGTTGCACAAAGAGAAAAATACTGATTTACTGGATGGTTCATTATTTATTAAAATTAATTTGACACGTTCCAACATTTTTAATATGTATACTTATGTGAAATACTTCAAACAAGATATTTATTCTTGTTTGAAGAACTGATGTATGATCCTTTGAAATTCTAGTAACTTCATGGGCTCTACAGGAAGCAAGAACTGATTTTCCTAGCTTCAAAATCTTTGATAAGAAATCTGGTTAAATTTTGACTCAGATCCATATAAGAAATCGACATTGCAGAATGATCCTAATTTGAAGATATGTATGTGGGTTTTACCAGAAGATCTGAGATCAGCAACTGCATTGGTATGTGGAAATGACTGTAGGAGATGGGGGGAAGCATATGAATTTGGTCACTGTGTGGTGAATTCTCACTCTATCAGCAATTAAGCAAACTAGGCTTTATATATTACATACCTTTCTTCATATGACAGCAGCATCATATTGATTATTATTTATGTACCATTAAGACACTCTTGATTCTCACCGACTACATAAATAGATGTCCACAATGATTGGTCCCTAGTCTGATCCATCATTCATTGCTGTTATAATTAATTCATTTTGTTGTTAGTTAACTTTCTCTTCCTTTACTTCTTGCAGCATGTAAATACTTATTAATTCTATAGGAAGGCTCTTACAAAGTATAGGACTCATGATTGAAAAGCAATGCTTGCTAGCTTCAGTTTCTTTCCGACCACCCAAATTGGGAGTTTGAGGACCTCTTCAAATGGATCCACACTGATTATAGTAGGTAGTGATAGAAGTACCTTGGTGCAAAACCAAATACATATTTATAAGTCAAAACTGCATGATTGAGCCAAATATGAAAGATTATAGAAAGGCCTTCAATTGTGTCAACCATATCAAATTGTGGATTGTCTTAGGAAAAAAGGAATCCCAGACCATACCATTGTGCAGAAGCCTTTACACAGGAGAGGAGAAGACAACAAAACAGTCCAGCTCCAGTTCCTCAGATAAGAGTGCTTATACTATTATTATTTATTCAATCAATCCATATTATGAATAAATATTGAAGAACATTGAATTTGAAGAAGAAAAGCATGGTTTTAAAATTGGAATAGGAAATATCAATAACCTATGCTACATTGATGATATTACTCTGATAGCTGAAATTTAAATCATCTACAAACTCTAATAATGAGATTAAGGCTAAATATAAGGAAGACCAAGTCAATGACAATAGGTAAAGTAGAAAGCTGTACAACTAACAGTGAAAATATTGAATGATAGCTTCTACCTTTTAAAATTGACTATTTTTAGGATGACAATGAAAAGATATTTGGATCCTGTGATATGTCTACAACCCTACTTCTTCAAGGAACCCTTCTTTTCTTTTGAACTTCAAACATTGTCTCTGAATTTTCTTTAGGTGGGCAATTGAAAGTACATCAGTGATAAAGTTACGGATTCCTTTGCAGTCTTCCTTTCCAGAAAAAGCTATAGGATGAAATATCAGCATTCTTTTGATAGCACATGAAATCATGCCTTGGATGAAATATCAGCATTCTTTTGATAGCACATGAAATTAAGGATATTGTACAATAATTTGCCCACTTTTTAAAGTTTTTATCTGGTATTAGCCTACAGGTTACCTTTCCCAAACTCTCATAGATAGTATGGCTTCAAGCTTAAATTATTTTATTGATTCTACTTCTGTTGCTTGTCATAGAGATTTAATAAATTCTAGTCTAGTCTACAGATGTAAGTTCATCTTTCATTACTAGAGATTGTTGTGATGTATACAATAATCCAAAGAAATATGTTAAGAATGTTTTACAATTTGAATATAATAAAACCTTGTTTTTCACAAATAAGTTTTTTTTCTCTTTTAAACCAGTGGTTCTCAAAGTGGGCGGTACCACCTCCTGGAGGTGATGGGATGCCTTAGGGAGGTGCTAAGAGGTGGCAGGGGGGTGTTTGAGGTGGCGGCCCAGCAGGCTCACTGACTGCCGGACATGCAGCCCATTGACTGTTTCATTGCTCCATAGCTGGTGTCTCAAATGTGGAACCCGTGCGCGGCGAGCCTTGCCAAGCCTGGGGGAGAGATGGGAGGTGGTAAAAAGGGGGCGCCTTAGCTTGCAGGCTGCCCTGTCCGGTGGAAGCAGCGAAGGCGTGCCAGAAGGCCCGAAAGCAAAACCCACCCAAGGCGCGTAGTGGAAGGGGTGGGTAGTCTGGTGTTAGGGTCCCCTTTCCCAGAGGAGAACAAGAAAGTGCTCAGCACCCGGCTGGCCTCTGCCTCTCCAGATAGTCAGGCTTGAGCACGGGATGCGGGTGGGTGCAGCTGCGGCTCTCCAAGGCACATGGCTTGGTTCGGTTTGGCTCTATGTGGCTGGCCCGGACCTATAACCTAGCCTCCCTCTGCAGTCCAGTTCTTCCAACCGAGTCCTGCACTTGCTTGTTTACTTTCCAATCAATCATTCCCTCCACCTCCGCCGGTCTGGGATGCTTCCATACGGCTTCCTCCTCCCAGGCGGAGCATTGCAAAATTGGATGCAAAAGAAAGAACTGGGGCAGGGGGCTGGAGAAGGGGCAGAGGCGCAACTGCATTAAGGAGCAGAAAAGTCTTAGCCATGGTTTATTGACTAAGCTGAATCAAACAGCATGCTAAACTCTAACCAGAATGGCTGGGTTGATATATTCAGCCATGTTTCTCAACCTTGGCAATTTTTGTGGACTTCAATTCCCACTCTGGCTTTGCTCTACTTTCCCAAAGTGCCGCTGCTGTCACATTCTGTCTGTCTGTCCATACATCCATCCAAAAGGTGTGTCTGTCTGTCTGCCTTCCTGCCTACCTACCTACCTGCCTGCAAGCCTGTCTTTCTGTCTACCTACCTACTTAGCTACTTAGCTACCAATCTATCTATCTTCCTACCTACCTACTCATACATTCATTCAAAAGGTCTGCCTGCCTGCCTGCCTGCCTGCCTGCCTACCTACCTACCTACCTACCTGCCTATCTATCTATCTATCTATCTATCTATCTATCTATCTATCTACCTACCTACCTGTCTCTCTCTCTCTCTCTCTCTCCATCCATCCGTCTATCCATCTATCCATGTTCGAAGCACCAGCCCCACAGGCACATCAGGAAAATAGAGCAGAGCCAATCTGGGAGGGAGGGAGGGAGAGAGGGAGGGAGGGAGAGGGAGAGGGAGAGGGAGAGGGACAGAGAGAGGGGGGGGAAGAGAGAGAGAGAGAGAGACCTGATGCATCATATTGAAATGAGGCCTAGTTTAGACTGAGGCCCTTTTCCACATTGAAACATCTTTGCCAGCACATTGAAAACATCTTTGGCTTCTATTAAAGGTTTTGTGAATGAAACATGGTCGAGACTATCGGGAAGCTCTAACATTTTGTTGAGGCTTTAAACAGGATCCATTGGACCAGATCTCCACCCTAAAAATTACTTTTCCCCAATGTATTAAAGTGTCAAT
Source organism: Bungarus multicinctus (assembly GCA_023653725.1). Lineage (NCBI taxonomy): Eukaryota > Metazoa > Chordata > Lepidosauria > Squamata > Elapidae > Bungarus > Bungarus multicinctus. The sequence continues at coordinate 37,725,054 of CM042844.1, forward strand.
TCTGAAGAAGCAAAACCAAAATGTAATGGTAAATTACTAGGAGAACACACACACACACACATACACACACACATACACACACACTTCCTTCTAACCCTGTTGGAGCGGGTGATTGGACTAGGATAGATATCTCATTATCTTTCTCCTCTTTATTTCTTTTTCTTTCTGTCCCTTCCTTCCACCCCCCTCTTTCTTTGTCCCTTGTTCTTTCTTTCCCTTTTCTCTTTCTTTTCTTCCTTCTCTCTTTCTCTCTCTCTCTCTCTCTTTCCCTATCTCAGGCTCATCCCATTGACTTGACTTGCTTGGGCAGGTTCCTCCAGTGAAGTGGGCTCAATGGGGTGGACCTGCAGGGCTGGCATCTAGAAAGCGGCAGTGGCAGCATGTTTGAAAAGTAGAGCAAAGCCAGAGGTTGGTAATTTTTGCTGCAAAGAATCACAAAAGCTTCTGGGTTGTGCACAAGAAGGGAAACACGTGTCAATGAAATTCAGTAACATAAAATAAAGAGATACAAATAAAACAAATCAACAAGAATTGGCAAAGCATCTCTGATTAGATTTTATTCACTACTAGAATCTAATCAGAGATGTTTTGTTGATTCTAGTCCAATGACCTGCTCCAGCAGGGTTAGAAGGGTTAGAAGGGAGTGTGTGTGTATGTGTGAGCATGGCTGTCAAAACTCCAAAAACAGGTCAAGTATCTCTGGGGAGGCCAGTCATAAATTAGAACGCTTGCTAAACAACCGGCCATTAAATGAGGACCACTTGTTTGCCAGTCACCTGGCCACACCCAGTCACATGACCACCAAACCATGTGACCAGCAAGCCATGCCAAGCCAGCAAGCATGCCAGCCAGTCACATGACCAGCAAGCCACGGCTACCCAGTCACGTGACCGACAAGTCACACCCTCAAATTAGGCCACGCTCATAGAAATTTGAATCCCACCCTGAGGATGAGTTTGTAGCACCAAGGGGCAGTGGACTGAAAAAGTTTGGGAACCACTTTTTTAAACTGAGCAATTTACAATGCCTAAACAAATATCATATTCCATTTTAGCATATTAATTAAATGTATCATTAGCTGGTATGGTAGATGTTATCACTGATGATTATTTCTATTACAAACCACATAACTTTTTCAAGTGGTGGGATTCCATTCTTTTATGTCTCAGATGCCAAAAAATAAAATATCAGATAGTGCCAACTTACTTTCTGAGACAGACACTCAATATAATTTGAGTCAGTGAGCATCACTTAAGTGTGTTGTGGTGCTTTGGCATACACATAGATGTCACTTTGCTGAAGGCCTAATTAGACAATTTTTTAATGGAAATGTGGGATATAAATATTAAATATTAAATATCAAAAGTCCTCTTTGAGTTGAGTCTGAATTCTGATTATTTTTCAGCTTCCCAATTTAGCCAATAATCCTTACATTCTTTGTTGGTTTCCCAGAAAAGCACTAAACAGATCTGATCTTGTTGAATTTGCAGGTTGCAACTATCTGTAAATACAGTCTGAATATCAAACAAAAATTGTTTCTAGAAATTAGACATAACAGAATACTGGTTAGTTTAAATTAAGAAACAAGTGATTTTGATCTTTTCTGATCTAGTCTTATATAGGAAATCATTCATGTTGGACTGTACAATATTTTTCCAGATTACATTCACTCTTCTGCAAAATAGATATTGATTTGTTGTTCTTAGAAACCACTCCAATCAAGCCACTGTATTTTACAAGAACAAATCAGAGTTGTAATATAGAGAAAGTTTCTCTTTAAAATTTAGCCAAGCATCAAATAATCTCACTGAAGACTAAAACACTACTGAACAATATGATATATACTGTATATTTGTCCATCTGTTTTGTCAAAGGCTTATTGTACTACATAGTGTCACCAGAATAAGCCATCTAAAATTTATTGCAAATACACTGAGGGGAAGACAAAAATACATTCATCTCCTTTTAAGTCTCAATTTGGTGGTTCACGTGATTGCATTCTTATAGGCCTCAGTAGCTATATAAGAATTGGTAACTCTTATACCTGAATAAACTACCCATGTTTAAATAGATAGTTTCCACAGGAATTGCTCACAGGGATATTTTATCTTGTTGTTATACCAAGATCTGGTACAAAATTAGCAAATTTCCACTGGAGCTGTAAATTGTTTCTTTCATTATCTAAAGTTTAAAATATTTTCTCTCATCCTCTTGATCTTTATCATCATTAGAGCAGGTAAAAGACATGACCTTCCCATATTTACATTTCTTTTTCTAAATCTATAAAGTGCACCTTAGATGCCTATATGTTGCATTAATCTTTCTTAATACATCATGTTTTACAGCATTTCCCAGGTTGATCAATATTTATTGTCAAAAGAATACATATTAAGAAAGAATGATAACATCTCTTTAATGAAGCAGCTGTATAAAATGTAACATCTGGGGGGCAGGAGTTGGGGAGAAAGGATTTCCTGAACTGTAACATATATTTGTATGTGTCTTTTTTTCTCATTATCTCCTGAATGAATCTCTAGAGTACTGGGACTATTGTAAGGGAAAGAATACAAAGGGACTTATTTCTGATAAAATAAACGAAGAACTGCCAAGCAGTGGGTGGGATTGTTTTTGTTTTTTTGTCAGAGCATCATACTGAATTCACTACATTCTGTTCTCAGTGCTTCATCAATGTCAGAGAATAGCAGAGGTAACTTTAGACTTTCTGTCACTTATGTGAGTTTTGTTGATTAAGAAAGATCAGTACTTCTTCCTGCTAGCCAATAGGAAGAAGAAAATGTGTTCTTCATGCTACACTAGAAAATGATTGCTTCATTATTTCCTGCTGGAATGGTGAGATGGGTGGACTTTTTCAAGACAAAAATAAAAGTTTTAAAATAATTTTATTTTAAGGCAATAGCAATAGTAAGACAGTAGGAAAAATGGAAATTATCATTAGAATCAAGCAGCAAAATTATTGATAGAAATAAGTAAATGTAAATAATGATTTTTAGAGATTTCTAAAAATCTACACATATTATCTAATCTGCCCATTAGAAAGGAGTTCCTTGAAGTGACTGTTGCCATCAGTTGAGCATGGTAGGTTGTGAAATACATGAAGAAACTGATGTTTGATAAAGTACTTTGCCAGGGAAAATAAGAGTTTCAAAGTGTAGTTGATTGGCTAAAGATTTATTTATTTATCTATATATATCTATATCTATATCTACACACACACATATATATATGTATACATACATATTTGTCAAGCAAGTACTAAATAACAGGTATAAGTATAAGCATTGTTATGAATACATGAAATGGATACGAATAAAAAAGAAACAATAGGACAGGGACGGCAGGCATGTTGGTGCATTTATGCATGCCCCCTACAGACCTCTTACCGTGTTTCTCCAACAATATGCCCCTCCAATAGGAAATCCCAGATGTTTTCTAGGCATAAAATGAAATTATGCCCCTCCTCTCAAATTTAGGCCTATTTTAGAACATGTGAAATGGGGGGAATGGCAGGGTGACTTGCCATTAGAAGTATCCTGCAGGCGGCCACATCTCGCCACAGCTGCTCCTAACAACCAATCATGGCAGAGCACAGAGCACGGAGCACAGAGCGCTCCCTACTCCCGCCAAGCACCTTTGCCGGATCAGTGGGCGGGCGTCATTGTGGATGTCTACCGGCAGCATTTTAGCCACTTCTCGGGCCTCCATAGCTTCCACGGTTCCCACCGGTGCCTCTCTCAACAGTGCCATCTCCAACAACAGCATCTGAGTTGCTCCCGCTTTTTCCCCAGTCCCTGCAACAACAGGGAAAAAAACATTTTGAGGTACCTGAGAGCGCCACGCGGTGCATTTTCGTTTAATCCCGAGTGGCTGGATGGGCATGAGAAGAGCCGAGCGAGCATCTCTGCCGCTGTTACCCTTGGTGCTCCAGCCTTGGGCTTTGCAAGTTTCCAAAAGTCCCGGTGTTCAGCCCATTCCTGCATTCCAAGTGTGCCCAGGCCAAGCTGCAGGCCTCCCTCTCTTGCCAGTGGTGTCTCCAACAACAGTGGCAGCAGCAGTGGGAACTGTGGAAGTTATGGAGGTGGCTCCCCTATCCAAGAAGCAGCTGAAATGCTTCTATGGTTCCCAGCCACTTGGGATTAAACAAAAATGCACCTCGGGAACCATGGAAAATACAGAGGCCCGAGAAGCAGCTGAAATTTATTTATTTATTTATTTATTTATTTATTTATTTATTTATTTATTTATTTATTTATTTATTTATTTATTCCATTTATATACCGCCCTTCTCCCGAGGGACTCAGGGCGGTGAACAGCTCATCTAAAAACCCCACGAAGAATACAAAAGTTAAAAAATATTAAATTTCAATCGGCTGCTTGATAAAACTAACAAACCCCCCCCCCCTTAAAACCCAATTTAGAATTAATAAAATGGAGACCAAATTAAAACCATCTCAGCCAAGGCCGGCCTGCTCAAAGAGCCAGGTCTTCAACGCGCGCCTGAAGGCCCTCAGGTCCGTGCCGGTACAGAGCTCCGGTGGCAGAGTATTCCAGAGGGCGGGGGCACCCACAGAGAAGGCCCTACTCCTCGGCGCCGCCAGACGGCACATAGCGGCCGACGGCACCCGGAGCAGACCCTCTCTGTGGGAACGCACCGGCCTGTTGGAGAACGCTGGCAGAATGCGGTCCTGAAGGTAACCTGGTCCCATGCCATGGGTCGCCCTAAAGGTCAAAACAAGAACCTTAAAGCGAACCCGGAGAGCCACCGGCAACCAATGCAGCTCGCGCAGGAGAGGCGTCACATGGGCGCTACGTGACGCCCCCATGATCACCCGTGCGGCTGCATTTTGCACCAGCTGGAGTCTCCGGATGCTCCCCGCAGGGAGCCCCATGTAGAGGGCATTACAATAGTCCAGGTGAGAGGTGACAAGGGCCTGAGTGACCGTGCGCAAGGCGTCCCGATCCAGGAAGGGCCGCAACCGGTAGATCCGACGGATCTGATGAAACGCCCCCCTGGAGACGGCCGCGATGTGATGTTCAAGCGACAGCCGTACATCCAGGAGGACTCCCAGGTTGCGAGCCCTCTCTGTGGGGGGCAGAACTTCCCCCCCGATAGCCAGCGAAGGTGTCAGCTGGCTATATCGGGGCGCCGGAAACCACAGCCACTCGGTCTTGGATGGGTTGAGCCGAAGCCTGTTCCCGCCCATCCAGTCCTGCACGGCCTCCAGGCACCTAGACGTAGCCCCCACAGCATCGTTGGGGTGGTCCGGAGTGGAGATGTACAACTGGGTGTCATCTGCATACAGATGACACCTCACTCCAAGACCACGGATGATCTCACCCAGCGGCTTCATGTAAATGTTGAACAAGAGGGGAGAGAGGACTGACCCCTGAGGCACCCCACAAACCAGGGGCCTAGAGGTGGACCTCTCCCCCCCGCCAACACGAATTGCGAACGGTCGGAGTGGAAGGAGGAGAACCATCGAAGGACGGTTCCACCAATCCCCAACCCCCCCCAACCGTCGCAACAAGATACTATGGTCGATAGTATCGAAAGCCGCCGAGAGATCTAATAGGACCAGGACAGAGGAGAACCCTCTGTCACGAGCCCTCCAGAGATCATCAACCAACGCGACCAATGCTGTCTCAGTGCTATGTCCAGGCCTGAAGCCCGATTGGAACGGATCGAGGTAAGTAGCTTCCTCCAGGTACTGGGGGAGCTGACGTGCCACCACACTCTCAACAACCTTCGCCACGAAGGGAAGGTTGGAGACTGGACGATAGTTGTTTAAAATAGCTGGGTCCAAGGAAGGCTTCTTGAGGAGGGGGCGCACCACCGCCGCCTTCAGGGCAGTAGGGAGCACCCCCTCTCTCAAGGAAGCGTTGACAATCCCCTGGAGCCAGCCTCGTGTCGTCTCCCTGGTGGCCGAAACCAGCCAGGAAGGGCACGGGTCCAATAAACAGGTGGTGGCATTCAGACCCCCCAGCAACCTGTCCACACCCTCGGCGGTCACAGGGTCGAACTCCCCCCAGATAACACTCACAAGACCTGCCCCAGACACCTCCCCCGGGACCATCCAATTGGAGTCGAGCCCCTCCCGAATCTGAGCAATTTTATCATGCAGAAATCAGGAAAACTCCTCCGCCCTACCCTGCAAGAGGTCATCCCGCGCTCTCGGTTCAAGTAGAGAGCGGGTCACTCTAAACAGGGCGGCAGGCCGATTTTCTGCTGATGCAATAAGGGCGGAGAAATACGAAGATTTCGCCGCCCCTATCGCCACAAGGTAAGTCTTAATATGAGATCTCACCTGTGTTCAGTCAGACTCAGAACGGCTCGCCCTCCAAATGCCCTCTAGATGTCTTTTCCGGCACTTCATCTCCCGTAGCTCCTCCGTATACCACGGAGCCACATGGGATCTGTGCCGGGTCAGAGGTCGCAGGGGCACAACTCGATCTAGAGCCCCGGCGGCCAACCCATCCCAGGTCGCCACCAGGTCTCCAGACGAGCTGTGAGCCAGAGACTCAGGAAACGGCCCAAGCTCCCTCTGGAACCGCTCCGGGTCCATCAGGCGCCTGGGGCGGAACAATCTAAGTGGTTCCGCCTCCCTACGGTGGGGGGTGGCGGAACAGAAGTCCAACCTAAGGAGGGAATGATCTGTCCATGACAAGGGTGTAATAACTAACTCCCCAAAATTACAGTCATTCAACCACTGCCCAGAGACAAAAATCAGGTCCAGCATGTGTCCTCCAATGTGAGTGGGGGCAGAAACTAACTGGGTCAGGTCCATGGCCGTCATGGAAGCCAAGAACTCCCGAACCAACCCCGAGGTTTCACCGGGCGATGGCAGGTTGAAATCCCCCATGACCAGAAGCCTGGGGGTCTCAACCGCCAGCCCGGCTATCACCTCGAGGAGTCCGGGCAGGGCCGATGAGACGTGGCAGGGAGCCAGGTACGCCATCAAAAGACCCATCTGAACCCCTTGCCCCCACTTCACAAATAGAGATTCACAGCCAGCCGTCTGAGGGACAGTGGCCTCCCTAGGATAAAGGGCTTCCTTTATAAGCACCGCCACCCCTCCACCCCTTCCCTGAGCCCTAGGCTGGTGAAATGCAAGGAAACCTGGTGGGCACATCTCAACCAGAGGGACACCGCCCTCTGGGCCCAACCAGGTTTTGGTAACACCTACCAGGTCCGCGGCCTCCTCCTGAACCAAATCATGGATCAGGGGAGCCTTGTTAACCACGGAGCTGGCATTGCACAACAGCAGCCGGGTATTCAGGGCCTGAGAATCCAGACAACCAGGGCTGCAGGATGGGTATGGAGGGTCGGAGCGCGCTACCGCTTGCAAACATCGGGAGCGCGATCCCCTTACTGGATATGGCCCTCTACCCCCAGCATATCTGCCTCTCCCAGTCACCGTGCTGATAAAATTTGCCCCCGGCAGCCCACCCCCAGTCTGCCACCCCGACACAGAAACCCCCGAGGCCCCCCAGGCGCGTGGGCCGGCCCGGCTGCTCCCAACTCCATGTGGGCTCTCTCCCCTGCCCACCCTGGATCCTTTTAACCCATTAAAAAACCCCATTAAAAAATTATCAATGCCGGGTTTCCCGTGTTTCCTCCCATTCCTCCGGCTTCCACGGCCCCACCATCGCTCCGGATCCCAGGATCTGTTAGCTGGTGCTCCCTTCAATATCCAAGAAAGAAATACTTAGACTCCATTTTGTTAGAGTAAAGATATCTTTTACTGGAAATCAAAGTGGTAGCAACAAAAGAATTCTGAATCTGAAGAAATGAGCGCGAAAAGCACATATACAAAGTGATGGCAACGTTCCCACCCCCAACAGTCCATATTGCTCCTCCAATGAGAATTAATGCATAGCATCATGTGGGCATCTTCAGGTGGTGATGAGGCCTCTGTCCGTTGACCTTGGCATAGTTTGATAAGGAGTCGCAGTTGCGCATAGCAAGGAATAGTAAAGCAAGGAATAGAAACTTAAGTAAAACTCCCCCTCCCCTAGATATACAGTTTCGTTTCCTACACACTCCAGCATGCTTCCCAAATATATGATAGCCCATTGCCCCCTCCCGTTACTTATGGCAGCCGAAAGATGCAAAGCAGAGAAAAGGAAATAAAGGAAGAAATCTTGAAGGCTGACATTCGGCCCTCCTGCAAAAAGACGTTAGTCCTAGAAAATATAAGGATAAAAGACAAGATATTACAAACAAATAACAACAGCATTATTGTTCAGGGCTTATCAGGATACATGGTGCGAAACGCCTGCACCAGCCGGGGGGCTCTAACATCTCTCTCGTCTACCCATTCAGACTGGGAAGAAGGAAAATGTTTCCACGCAACCAAATATTGAATTCGACCCCTCCTCTTCCTAGAATCCAAAATTTCTTTAACTTCAAAATGTTGTTCACCTTCAATGAGCAATGGTACAGGGGGGGCTACTTGAGTAGGCCTCAGATCAGATGTACGTTCAGGTTTTAACAAACTAACATGGAAAACAGGATGGATCCGACGGAGGGTTTTCGGCAGTGTCAATTGAACTGCCACAGGATTCACAACTCGTTCAACCGGAAAAGGTCCCACATACTTAGGTCCAAGCTTTTTCGATTTCTGTGTGGTCTGCAAAAATTTGGTAGATAGAAACACTTTATCACCAACTTGATATGGTTCCTGTGGACGTCTCTTTTTGTCTGCAAATTTTTTATGAGCTTGATGAGCATCATCCAAGGCCTTGCGGGCAACTGGCCAAGTCATCTGGAGATGCCTTATCCACTCATCCAATGAGGGAATATTAGTTTTCTCTTGCGGAAGCTCGGGTATGGGTACAAAGTCTTGTCCCGAGGCCACTTTAAATGGAGTGAATCCGGTGCTGCTATGTACCGAATTGTTGTATGCCACCTCAGCAAAAGGCAGTAAGTCAGTCCAATCATCCTGTTGATAATTAATGTAACATCTCAGATACTGTTCCAGTACCGAGTTAGTTCTCTCGCAGGCCCCATTGGTTTGTGGATGATGGGCGGAGCTTAACCCCTGGGCGGAGCCTAGTAACTTCAGGAACTCTTTCCAGAAATTCGAGGTGAATTGGACACCCCTATCAGAGATTATGCATTCGGGGACTCCATGTAGCCTGTAGATATGCATAATAAACAGCTTAGCTAACGTCTTCGCTGACGGGATCTCCGCGCATGGTATAAAGTGTACCTGTTTGGAAAACAGATCTGTTACTACCCAAATGACTGTATTTCCTCCACTGTCAGGTAATTCCACAATAAAATCCATGGAGATTTCCTTCCATGGAGCCGTTGGTCTAGCCACGTTCTGCAATAAGCCCGCTGGTTTACCAGGCGGTCTCTTAGCCGAAGCACAAATAGGGCAACTAGCGACATAGGTCTCAATGTCCTTTTTCAACGTGGGCCACCAAAATTGCCTTTTGACCAAGTGTAGGGTCTTCACGAACCCAAAATGTCCAGCAGGTTTAGAATCATGAGCTTGATGTAAAATTTCGTGCCTTAATTTTCCCGGTACATATAATTTGGCCCCCACCCAGGCCAACCCATCTCTGATAGTACAGTCATTCGAGTGGGTTAGGAACCAATCATCAAGTTTTAGAGCTTCTTTCAATTGTGCCGATAAATCGGTTGACAATTCAACCTCTTTTTTCTTCTGAGCTCTGGTAACCATTGGAGCTGCCAACTGTTCGGTTGGGATGATAGGTCTTATCACTTCCTGGCGGGCACTATTATACTGAGGTAATCTGGACAAAGCATCTGCCATGAAGTTCCTTCCCCCGGGAATGTACTTCAAAGAAAAATTAAACCGCTTAAAATGTTGCGCCCAGCGAACTTGCTTGGGAGACAGTTTCCGAGGCGTTTTCAGAGCTTCCAGATTTTTGTCATCGGTCCAGACCTCAAAAGGGTGTTTGGCTCCTTCTAGGAAATGCCTCCACGTTAACAATGCCCATCGAACTGCAAAAGCTTCTTTTTCCCAGATGGCCCATCTTCTCTCGGTTTCAGTTAGTTTACGAGAAGTATAAGCGCATGGTTGCAGGTATCCCTTTTCATTTACCTGAAGTAGCACCGCTCCAATGGCTACGTCACTTGCATCAGCTTGGATCACAAACGGAACGTCCATGTCTGGGTGCTTAAGTACGGGTTCAGCAGCAAACAGACGTTTCAGTTTCTCAAAAGCAGCTTGACATTCCATGGACCACTCCAATGGTGTACTGGGCTTCGGTTTCACCTCTCCTTTGGTCTTAAGGAGATTTGTGATAGGCATCGCGATCTTCGCAAACGCAGGAATAAATTGACGGTAAAAATTTGCAAATCCCAAGGAACTTTGCAGTTGTTTCCTGGTACGGGGAGGGGCCCATTCCAAAACCGCCTGCACCTTCCCCGGGTCCATTTCTTTGCCGTCGTGCGATATGCGATAGCCCAAATAGTCAATTTTCTCCTGGTGAAATTCACACTTTGACAGCTTGGCATACAACTGGGCCGCTCGAAGTTTCTCCAGGACTGACCGCACTAGTTTCACATGCTCATCACGAGTCTCTGTGTAGATAAGAATGTCATCAAGATAGACTAACACCCCTTTGTACAAATGCTCATGCAACACTTGGTTTATCATTTGCATGAATACCGCAGGCGCCCCCTGTAGGCCAAACGGCAGGACGTTTGAATTGAAAACACCCCATCGGACAGTTGAAAGCAGTCTTCCATTCATCCCCTTCTTTGATTCGGATTCGGTAATATGCTTCTCTCAGGTCGAGTTTTGAGAAAATCTTTCCTTTAGCGAGGTGGGCCAGCATGTCCTTCATCAGGGGGAGGGGGTACACGTTCTCCACCGAAATGGCGTTCAGGTTGCGGTAGTCCACCACCAAGCGTAAGGAACCATCTTTCTTCTCCCGAAACAACACTGGAGCCGCCACCCGGGGCCTAGCAGGTTGGATGAAACCACGTTCTAAATTTTTTTCAATGAATAACCGCAACTCCCCTAATTCCTGTGGGGTCATTGAATACAGCTTCAGTTTTGGGAGTTTCACTCCTGGCAAAAATTCGATACTGCAATCCGTTGAGCGGTGAGGGGGGAGCTCATCCGAGGCCTTCTCACTGAACACCTCCTTTAAGTCCCAGTATTCCTCTGGAATTTTCTCCTCCCCTTCCAGAGTCTCGGTGCCAGTGGAAGCCAATTCTGTGGGAGCTTTGGGTCTCAACTTGGATTTCCCTTCCTTTTCCGGGGGTTGGTCTGTGCGTATGCGTAGTGACCCCCTCCTCCAATTAACATGGGGGTTCCATTTCCGGAGCCAAGGCAGACCCAGTATTAAGGGGCGCTCCATCCCAGGAGCCACAATAAAACACAAAGTCTCTTTATGGTTCCCCATTGTCATCTCCACTGGCTCCGTTATAAAATGAGCAGGTCCACCCCCGGCTACCGATCCATCCAATTGGCAAAAAGCTATGGGTGTTTTCAGAGTCTTTAGCCTTAAGCCCAGCTTCTCTACCATCTTTGCACTGATTACGCACCTTGTGCACCCAGAGTCTAACAAAGCCAACATGTCCCCTTCAGCCCCCGACGTGCATACCCTTAATCTCACTGGAATGGTCATAGGGCCCTGGTTCGGACTTACCAGTGCGTCGTCTTCCAGTTCGGATTCACTCCCTTCCGAAGAGGTTGGAGTTCCCAACCCCCCGCTTTTTAGAGGGGTGACCTCTACAACCTCCTCCGCCTTTAGCGCCGATCCACGGGGCGTGGCTGGAGGCCTCTCAGACCTTCTCCCTCCTCCTGGGGCTCCTTTTGGTTCCAGCTTGGCACGGCAATCTGCAGCCCAGTGGCCCTCTTTCCCACATCGGAAACATGCTCTGGTCCTGGGTTTTGCCGCTGGTCTTCCCTTCAGGGGTTTTAAGGTTTCTTGAGGCCTGGTGGGGGGGGGATTCCTCAAGACAAACCCCCCCCGGCGTCTGTTTCGGGTTAGGTCAATCTCCACCTCTGCTGTCAGCACGTACCACTGCTGCAGCTCACCAGGGTCTCTTCTGGCCACGCAGCATTGATAAACATCTTCATTTAGCCCATCCTTAAAAGCCTCTATCAGGGCTCCCTGGGACCAGCCGCGGATATGGCACGCCAGCTCCCTAAACTCCTGGGTGTAATCGGCTACTGACCTTCGCCCCTGATTTATGGTTTTCATCCTGATTCTAGCCTTGCGTTCAGCTAGGGGATCTTCAAATCTAGTGCGCAATGCTGTCATGAACTGGTCATAATTTAGCAGCTGAGGGGCATTATCATTATGCAAAGTCACCATCCACTTTGCAGCCGTTCCCTCCAAAGCCCTGGTCACACACCTGACTTTGGCCGCTTCTGAGGAAAAGTCCTGCCCATACTCCTCCATGTGGCTCCAAACTTGTGCTAGGAAAAATCCCAATTCCTGGGGGTCCCCTCCATATTTTACTTCCAACGGAGGCACTCTTGCAGCTCTACGCCTTCTGGCAATTATCCCCCCAGCCGGGGGGCCCTGTGCTGCTGCTGCTGCCTGTTGCGCCGGCCCAGGTTGATTTATGGGGGTGGCTGCTCTGATTCTTCTGCCTGGGGCTACCTCCCCCTCTTCGCCCTCGTACCTTTGATCAGCTGGAGCCTCTCCGGCAGCTTCATGTGAAAATTGCTCGGCTTGCATTTGTGAGAAGCCTCTCCGTTCCTTCTCCTGCCATGGCTCTTCTTTCCCTCGGCGACGGGTCGTGGTCACTCCTGGAGGGGGCCTTTCCTCAGGATCCTTCCAACCGACTCCCAGGGACCATTTAGGCTTCACAGCTGGGGTTTCGCCAAGACTTAGCTCTGCTAAGAAGTCAGTCTCTTCTGCTCCCTCCATCAGCAGGGATTCAGGTCCTCCAGTCGCTCCCTGGTCTTCTTGGTCGCTGGCTGGGCTAGACATTGTTTGTTAGCAAACCCCCTCGGAAGAAAATTTGGGTTTTCTCCGGGTGGGCTGGTAAAAGGGAGATTCAGAATAATGTCAGCTGGTGCTCCCTTCAATATCCAAGAAAGAAATACTTAGACTCCATTTTGTTAGAGTAAAGATATCTTTTACTGGAAATCAAAGTGGTAGCAACAAAAGAATTCTGAATCTGAAGAAATGAGCGCGAAAAGCACATATACAAAGTGATGGCAACGTTCCCACCCCCAACAGTCCATATTGCTCCTCCAATGAGAATTAATGCATAGCATCATGTGGGCATCTTCAGGTGGTGATGAGGCCTCTGTCCGTTGACCTTGGCATAGTTTGATAAGGAGTCGCAGTTGCGCATAGCAAGGAATAGTAAAGCAAGGAATAGAAACTTAAGTAAAACTCCCCCTCCCCTAGATATACAGTTTCGTTTCCTACACACTCCAGCACGCTTCCCAAATATATGATAGCCCATTGCCCCCTCCCGTTACTTATGGCAGCCGAAAGATGCAAAGCAGAGAAAAGGAAATAAAGGAAGAAATCTTGAAGGCTGACAGGATCCCTCATAACGGAACGTCTTCGAAAGTTTTGAGGGCCACTTAAGGGAGAGGGGGACATTCCTCAAGGCCCAAAGCTCCGCCATGGAGTACATCCATGGCCCCAGCCACCCCACCCCGACGGTCTCGCAGCATCCAAGGTCTTTGTGATGGAAAAATCCAGGCGGACTGGGGTAAACCCCTCCCCCCCCGGCCGCCCCACCCCTGCCATCGGTGGGACCCCCGGGAGAAAAGGGGTCATAGGCAAGGTCACTCCCCCCCTCCCCGGGCCCACCACCCCTGCCACAGGTGGGGGCCCCAAGGAGGGGAGGGGAACGGTCACAACACCATCCAACCCCCAGTCTCCGTGTTGTCCTCGCAGCCATAGGGGCGGCCCCGAATCCAGTCCAGGCCTGCCATGTCCACAGCGAGGCCACTCCCGCACTGGTCGGGGCCCCCCGAAATCGCCGTGGCCCGAGCGAGGCCGCCGAGCCTGCCACACTGTTGTGCCTCGCTGGGGGTAACAAGACCTCTTCATAACCCCTCGGGACTCCGGGGTTGCCGCAGTAGCTGTTCCAGGGCCTCTGCGGCCTCAACAATGCCGCAGAGGCCAGTCCAGGCCCCCCCAGGCGGCTCCCCCAGGTCCGCGCCACCCCAGAAAATCCAGGGCCATTGCTCCCCCCAGGGGGCTGCCGGGGCCATACCGCGGTGGTCTCCCCACCCCGGAGACCGCTGGGTCCACCGGCGTCCATATCGCCACGACGCCTCCGGAGGCCGCCGCCACCGCCATCGAGGCCGCCGCCGCCACGACCGCCATCCAGGTCACCGCCGCGACCGCCGAGGCCGCGACCGCCGAGGCCGCCACCACCTCCGCTGCGGCCTCCGAGGCCGCCACCGCCACCGCAGCCGCCGCCACCGCCGCCAAGGCCGCCATTGTTGTCGCGACCATCGCCGCGACCTCCGCCGCCGCCGCCGAAGCGCCCGCAGCCCCCGACACGATTACCATCGCCGGGGGCCTTGTCTGGCCTCACCGGCCGCCGGGCAAGGCCTCCGAGGCCTCCAGGAACACTTCGGCGTCGCCGGGGCCGCATCCGCGCCACCCTCCGCGCCGCTCCCCCAGCCGGTCCCGCGGCTCCAGCGCACCCCCAACCGGCCTCTGAAAGATCCCGCCGGGCTCCCCCGATCCTCCCCCGCCTCTGCCACCGGCAGGGGGATCCGGGGGATAGGGGGGGGCGCACCCAAAGCTGCCGCGGCCGGAGGGAGCTCCGATGGAGGCGCGCAGCCGCCATTCGAAACCCTGTCCACTGCCACCCACCCATTGACCCAGGTCTGCAACAAAGGCACTTGGCAGGGTAGGAAGCCCTCTGCACTCTGCCATGATCGGCCATTAGGAGTGATTGGTGGCAACGCGTGGCTGACCACAGGGCGCTCTAGGTGAGGGTGTAATTTTGGGGGAAATTAATTCACCCAAAAAAAGATGTCCTAGCCATTTTTATGGGCCTCAAAAAAAAATAAGACCCAGCCTTTTTATATGAGAAACACGGTAGGAAAGGGGTGAGATCAATAGTAGACAGTCTAAGGTTAAAGTTTTTTGGGTTTGTGGAAGAAACCATAGAGTCAGGTAGAGTATTCCAGACATTGACCACTCTGTTGCTAAAGTCGTATTTTCTGCAATCAAGTTTGGTGCAGTTTACCTTGAGTTTGTATCTATTGTGTGGTCTTGTATTGTTGTGGTTGTAGCTGAAGTATTCATTGACAGGTAGGACATTGCAGTAGATAATTTTATGTACTATACTTAGATCAGACCGAAGACGGCGTAGTTCTAGGTTATCTAGGTCTTTCAAGTTTGGTGGCATAAGATATTCTGCTACGAGTAGAGGAGTGGAAAACTCTTCTTGTGAAATATTTCTGGACTTTCTCGACTGTATTAATATCCATTATGTAATGCAGATTCCAGACTGATGAGCTGTATTCAAGTATTGGTCTAGCAAATGTTTTGTATGCTGTAGTTAGTAGTGTGTTATTACCAGAGAAAAAGCTATGCAGGATTAGATTAACAACTCTTAATGCCTTTCTGACTATGTAGTTATGATGGGCTCTAGCACTTAGATCATTAGAGATGAGTACTCCAAGTTCCTTGACATAGTTAAGGTCATCAGCAAGGTCTTGATTATTCAGCTTGTACTTTATTTTCTGATTTTTTTTGCCAATACGTAAGACAGAGCATTTGTTTATTGAGATTTGAAGTTGCTATTTGTTTGACAATTCTGACACATAGTTGAGGTCATTTTGAAGGGTAGCAGCATTGTCAGTTATAATTATATAATTATATAAGTATAGTTAGAATTAGTCTAGATTTAGTTAGTCTAGTTAGTTAGAATTAGTCCTACTTTACCACCTTTTAGTATATTCAACAGCACAGTATCAGCTGTAAGGTCCTTCAAATTTTTGGGTTCTATAATCTCTCAGGATTAGAAATGAACACCTAACATTAGAACCATCACTAAAAAAGATACAACAAATAATGGAAATTCAGACTGCTCCAGGAACTATTGATAAAGTTCTACGGAGGAATTATTGAGTCTGTCATCTGTATTTTTACAACTTATGGTTTGGTTCACAACTAAACAGGACAGGTACAGACTCCAATGGATAGTTAGGACTGCAGAAAAAAAAACTAATGCAACCAGCCTGTCTTCCATAGAAGATCTGTGTATTGTGCAGGTCAGAAGTTTCTGAGGAAATATCTACAGATACGTCACAGACCCCTGAACTGTTTCAACTCCTTCCTTCTGAAATCTGCTACAGGGCACTGCATGCCAAAACAAATAAACACAGGACAGTCACACTTCTGAATGCCATCACACTTCTGAATGCCTAATCCTTACAGTATTGTCTTGTGTCTAATTACATTTATCAATGTTGTATGACTGTAATATTATTATTATCCTTCTCAACTTTATGCTACTCCCTCTTATTGGTATCATTATTATGTTTATTATTACTTTGTTGCTTTGCCTGTACACTGAGATCTTCTGCACCAGAGATAAGTGTCCAGGAGTCTCCAGGAGACAACACTGATGCACACAAACATAAAAATGTTTCAACATCATTTCTGCAACTTGGTGAGAATTAGGTCCAGGACATTGAAATTCATAGGAATTGGAATAAAGGTAGTTATAAGTAAGAGAAAACAAAATGTTGGTGTTTGACTCTTGGTAATGTGCCTTCCAACAGATGCCAGAATAATTTAAATGTCCAATTTTTATCTTGATGTATTCAACAGGATTTCCATACTCTTATTCATGAATTCTGTGCAACTCATGTCTCAGAGACATAATTTACATGTGGGTGACTTCCAGGATTTTTTCTTCTCTTGCACCTTGACCTCCCTGGAAGGATTTACTTTAAAAAAAATGTGGTCCATATTCTTTCCCAAGACTTTACAGTCTTCAGAGATTCTTTAGTTACATGAATCAAGGAAACTAGATAGTTGTTATTGGGTTTCAGTAGTCATTATTAAAAAAAAGCTTAAATAAAAGTTTCTTTCCTTTGATCCCCCTGCTGAACTCCATTGACAACTTCCATTGCTTTCCTTGTCCAGGATTAAAGCTTCACAGTCTCATTTAGTAAGCTGCTTGTAAGAACAAATATGTTATTTGTTACAAAGAAAAAGAGAAAAAATAATATCCATTTCAAGTTTATCATTTTGGCAGGTTTATACATTCAATTGCTCTTAATTATGCAACATTTGATTGATCTGCTTTACATTGAGTTCTGTTTACAGTCTGCTTTTCTGCCCTGTAAATAATTATCATCCTATAATTACAATTTTTAAACAAATTTCAGTGATTAGAACATTTTAATTATACTATCTTGATGAACACCAATATTTTGGTTATATTGGTATAGTATAGTCATTGCCTAAGTTCAGCTGGATGAAAGCAGAATTTAGGAGGGATAAGGTAGGCTCTGATGAAGATCAGAACTGTAAATTGTCATTGATATTTATGCTATTGAAGGTGCAAAGTTTCAGAATTAGACAAATTTATAAATGAATACTTCTCTGTTTTGAAAGTAAAGATCCAATCGTGACTCATTCTCTTTGAATTTGAGAAGTATAGGAAAAATAAAAGAGAGAGATGCAAGTGGTGGCACAAAAGAAGACAAATTTGGAAAAGAGTGACAACAATTTGAAGTGGGAAAAAGAAGTAATGTGAGGACAGGAAAGAGTGAAAATTTTAGAATGAATTTAATATAGATGTAAGTTTAAAACAGTTTCAGGAAAAAAGTTAACAAATACAGGATAAAATTTATCTTTTCTTATTTGAATGTTACTCTTTACTATCCTTTCATCAATGTGAATATGTTAGCTAAGTAACAAATGTATGATAGCATTTCTATGGCAGCTACAAGCCATTTGGCCAAGAAGCTAATCATACACTGTTTTCCCCATAATGATTTAGCTTATGTTTCTTTCTTCCCTTCACTTTTTTCTCACAATCTCACAATCAGTTTGCAAATGCCTAATCATAACCTTTAAAAGTGCTGTTACAGAAAACAGTCTTATAACAATGATCTTGACCTTCCTGAAACACCCACAGCAGTCAGTAACTTCATTCTCCATCTTTTAGTTGTGGACTCTGCCTAACGATCAATTTAAAAACGTTTTCTAAAGAAATCACTAACGTCTTCTCCCCCACACTGCTACTATATGGACTTTTCTTTGATTTAATGCTGTATGGTAAAAGCTGCAGTAAAACATTCAGATGTTTTCCAGTTTCATTCAAAGATTTCTAGTAAAACTGTAATTTTGTTGGACCTATTTGTCTTGTCTCTGCAGGTGTAATGGCTTTAGGGAAAGAAACCTATCTACTGTAAAGTCAAAGTCCAATCAGGCAACTATTATTGGGGGAAAACTACACAGTCAGAAAAAGCAAAATACAAAAATAAGCATATGTCGGATTCTGTTGAATGGAATCATTATATAAGAACACACAAAAGTCCTGTTGAAACACAGATCAGAGATCAACCTACTAAAGGCTTACTAAGAAGAATAAATCTAAAGATAAAAAAATAAAGGCATGAAATTAGTTTATGGTAATATGATTCACCATACTTTCCATATTTTCTATTGTTGCAAATATTTCTTGTTTCAACCATGTTCATATACATGTAGAATACTTACTTCATATGTATTTAATATAAAGGTAGTCCTTGATTTACAACCATTGATGCTTAGCAGTCTTTCAAAATTATGAGTAACCTCCTTGAGATACCTACATCCCTGTTCTGAAATTACAATGGCTGCCTCTCCCCATTACCTAATATGCACCTGTGGTATCATGAATATGTTTTACAATGATTTTCAGAAAATCATGACTTGCAGTGAATCATTGGTTCATATAAAATCACAGTGTTTGCTTAATGACCACATGAGTGCTTTATGACTTTTTTTTTTTTTTGCTTAACAACCACTACAAAAAAGGTCATAAAATTGCATTGGTCATGTGAATCACCTGAATTACAACTATCATGACTTATTATCACAATGGGCAGGCTTCCGTTATGATTCTTGGATGAGAAATGAAATGTCTTCAAGGAAAAAACAAAACCCAGTTGCCTTTTGAAAAAGCACATTTGGGATAGCTGGTGAAAAATTAATGTTATTAAACTGGTAAATATTTATTAATATTTGAGAAACAGTAGGGCATCCTTGACTTGAGCATATACTCACAGTTATTCTTCTACAAGTCTTCTCCACTTTGATAAGGCCAATGACTCAGTCTAGGTAGTTTCTAAAATTACTGTGCAAGAAAAGGTGAAAAATAGATCTTGAATAGATCTCTTTTACCAAACTAACACATAACTATAGATGATGTAAGTATCTAGGTTCCATTTAATAATCCCAACTCAATTAATAAAAAATAAATTCTTTTTTATTATTATGGCCTGGTAATATAAAATGGATGTAAAAGAAGTCAAAAATGTAAAAATGCAATAAGAGATGGGTCAGGGAAACAGAAATAATATATTCATTAAATTCTTGAAGCTTTTATCTTCTTGTTTTCTTAAAGATTTGAAGATTATGCAATTTATATATCCAGTTGCACAGAAATAAAATGAACTGAATTCAGTGGCCTTACATCAACATAATTTTTAAAAATAATAGAAATCAATAGAACGGGCCCATTAACCTTCATTTAGTTTGGAAGCTCTGTGAACCAGAAAAGCACAGTAACAAAATTATAACTGAAAACACTGTACTAACAAATAAAAATAACAAGTTCAGTGTCTTTAACCACTGAGCCCTCATGCCACAGTCCATCTAACTTGTTTATCTCTCAATAAACCTGCATAGGATTTTGTTAGGTCTGCGACACTTATATCTTATCCTATCCTTTCTTATCTTTAATGGAATTCTACCTACTAATCTCAATTTCTGGGTAGGATGATATCAACTTAATTCCTCAGTTACTTTAGAAAACTTGAAAATAGTGCAAGTTACCACATTATAAAATGAAGGCCACTGGTATCCTTTGAAATGGGTGGAGCTTGATTTAGGTGAGCAGGGTTGTAAAATTTAAGGCTCAAAGGGGATTTGTAGAATCATAAACATCAATTTCATCCTATTCTCTAAAGAGTCTCCTGCTCAAAAACATTCCCAGTTTTTTGTTTTCATTTGGTGAGTTGTGTAATAGAACACAAAGCACCTGGTGAATTAGCGCAACCGATGCTATTCAAAATTGCACAGAAATCTCTGATCTTTGTCAAAGATGAAGAAAATTACATTTATTTTTGTGGTAGGTTTTTTTTATTCCTAAGAAGGTCTTATAGGAAGAATTGTAAGATAGACTTGGGCAACCTGTTTTTAGCAATTGTGTACATGGTAGAATTCTTTTGCATGCTCCGAATTTTCCAAAAATTCAGAACATACAATTAAAGTTTAATGACATTTAGCATTTGAAAGGTAACATACATTAATTAGTTCTTGTCATTTGATGGATTATAAGAATTTATATCTGAATGTCATATCTGATATAATAACTGAGATTACAAGAAGTCCAAAAATGAATTTTGTGTTAGAAATATTTCATGTTTGATTTATTTTGATTTTTTTTATTATTAAAAGGTTTGCTGAAACTGGAAACACTGTGAAATAAAAGGCTGCAGATCATTCAAACATGTCTATTTCTGGATTTAATGTCTGCAGTATAATGGTAGACAATCATTTTCTGTAAGTATTAATTATATTACAAAGTTATAAAACACATTATATTTGGTCAAGTAGTTTTGCTAATTTATTGCATAGTTTTGTATAGTCCTTAAATACCAAGTTAATTAAAATTATTCTAATTTAGTTTGAGTTCATGAGACTAGAGAATGTTTAAAGGATTAAAGTTTAAAGAATAAGTGACAAAGTTGGATAGAGCTTGAGATGTGTTTGTTTGTTTTTTAGTTAAGTGACTATGTAGTGGTGTTTTATAATATCTTTCCAGGGATTGATTGTTGAGAGTTGCAGTTCAGCAGTATATAAATGGCCATAGTTTTTCGAACACCATTCCATAGATACATAATATATAGAATGTTGGAGTAGGTATGTCAGAAGAACAATAAAAATAAAAAATAGAAAAAATCTTTTTATTGTATGTTGAGATCACAGAAATATTAACCGTACTTGTAAAATGTTAATAATAAACACATCAATATTTCAAAGTTTGTGAATTAGCTTTCGAAGAAGAAATCTACTTTTCCTAATTAAAAGCAAACATAAGGCATCAAGAATTTTTCATATCTTCTAATCAATTTTTTCATATGTTTGCGCCCATCTATTGAATTGGTCACACAAGTTTTGATGAATTCCGGAAATTATTTACTACTCTATTAGTCAATTTTTATAACCACTTTTCCACAGTGTATAAAGATCAAATTAATAATCAATTCACAAAGAATATATCGGTAAGCATTAGATTCTGTGATTATAATTGAACAGATGTGATCGTGAAAATCCCACTTGAATTGTTGAATAGCCAAAATTCCAAAAACTCCAATGAAATTTAAATACTGTTGCTCTGCTGCCAAATCAATTTAATTGTTTTAAGATTTCATGGAGATTTTAGAACAAATAATAAAATATACATGTGCTATTATAGCATTTTGTTAATATCATAGAATTTGGCAACAACTCAGGATAAGTAAATCTTAACCAACCAGTTTCAGTGTTTTGAAAACAAAAACTATCTTAGTGTACTGGGATTGGCAATCAGAATGAAACTTTTCTAATGAGTAGCTTCATGTTAGTAAAATAACATGTAATAGAGACATTAATCATTGATTATTCATATAAGAAAGTGCATACTTGTAAGTTATAAGTGGACTACAATAATTTTGTTTTCACTTTATCACACTTTAGGTTTTTTTTAATATCCAATCATTATCCAATTTTAAAACATGACTATACCAAAATCATGCAAGAAAAAAAGAGGCCAAATACCAAAAGGATTTTTTTTTTAATTCTTTCATTTGGCTATTGTTTATAATTAATTCTGTTCTTAATGGTGCTGTTGTTTATTTTTGTTTATAGTTAAATTGTTGTATTTTTTGCACTTACTTACTTGAGTAGGTATTTTTTTTATATTTAATTTACAATACAATAAATTAAGAAGTAGATAAAACAAGAGGGTGGGGAAGCAAAATGGACCAATAATTTTTATGCCCATAGAATGCTACAGCAGAATATGTTGTCTGAATTTCTGCTAATGAATAAGAACAAAGAACCTGTCAACCTACAAACGATATGCATAGAAAACCCGAAGAGCTATGACAGTAAATATCTCCTTTCACTAAAAATAGAGAGCGTTGTCCAGTCATTTCTAAAGAACTTGGCATACATGCCAAATATGTTACCCGGTGAATAAACTGAATGATTCCAATCACAATTAGCTAAAATTCACAGCCTATCAAGGTCAAAAATAATTATTAAAAAAACTGAATCCCAAATTCTAGGGAATGTATATTAACAACTCATTCAAAACATTTGTATGACATATAACAATTATCTACCAACTTTTTAATCAAATGTAAAATATAAAACATGTCAGAACAGAATGCATGGCATTTCAAGGGAAAATCTGAGAAATTAAGCTCAGATTTTTGGATGGAGAACTTTGTATACTTACAGTATTGGGTAAACCACAATCAAACCAGGATTTATTTTCATTTGTTTGCTTGAACATATCTGTGATCAATATTATTTGTCAGAGATACTATTAGATTTTTGTCAGTAGGGCAGGAATTTAATTTTGAGAATAACAATTTGTAAATAGATACAAATTTAGAAGAAATATATATATTTTGAAACTACTGTGTTTCTCCAAAAATAAGCACTGGTCTTATTTTCTTTTCAGCCCCAAAATAAGCACCAGGTCTTATTTTGGAGAGATGTTTGCTTGTGTTAGGACAAATGCAGCCATGCCTCCTACGCCCCAACACCTGACATTGCTTAAGTTCTTCTGTGATCATGGGTACACTGTATGGCTCATCGCACTGGTGCCACCATTTGCAGCAGGGTGCCACAAGGCTCATTGCTCTGATGCTGCTGCTTGCAGTAGGATGCCGCATAGCTTTTTGCACTGGTGCTGCCTCTCATATTAGGAGGCTGCATGACATGTTGTGGTCTCAGTGTGCACAAGCAATGACACTGGCAGAAAAAGTCTCTTCTGTGAATGGTGACACTAGCGTTAACTTGAGACAAAATAAGAGTAAGTGAAAGTAGAAATTCAAATTAAGAGTTGCAGTGGAATTGAATGAAGTGATTAGACTAAGAACTAAAGGAAATATATTTGGATTAAGAAGGAAAAGAAGTCTAGAACAGCTGACATTAAAACCGATAACCCTGAAGCCAATGCCAGAGCAACGGAAGTGGACATGGCTAAATCCCAGTAAAAGCTCTATTTGAGCTTACATGGCAGCAATAGAGTGGTAAGGCAACAATTTTTCTGCACTTATTGCTTACCAATTTTATGTCACCTAACCTTGTTCAGGTGAGACCCTTTTGGATAAGAATAAACAAATCAAAACCACTGCAGTCATCAAGTATAAATATGCAGATTTGGGATCTAAAGTTGCTTGCATCTAGTTGAACAATAATTTGATGGCGAGGCTGCATATTGTGATATGTCCTGGGATATATTTTTTTTCAGTCTATGGACTGATTGATAGGATACCCATAGTGTCAATTCTGCATCTGTCTGGCATGTTTCACATCCTTTTGCATGTTACAAGTAGCTAGATAGGTCTTAATATTTGGGTCCGGGAGATTATTAATGCTTCATTGAGACAGGCATGTCACCTGCTTTGAAAGTGGTAGTGCATTTGCTTTTAAAGAATCCTTCCCTGGACACAGACATGTTTCATAACTTTCACTTTCTTCAATTTTCCATTTTTAGGGAAGATTATTGTCAGTGTTCTGGAGAACCGGCTCTAGAAGATCCTAGAGTAAATACATTATCATGAGCCATGGTGGCACAGTGATTAGAATACAGTACTGCCTGCTGCCTGCAATTTGGCAGTTCAAATCTCATCAGGCTCAGGGTTGACTCAGCTTTCTATCCTTCTAAGGTCAGTAAAATGAGGACTCAGATTTTAGAGCGGCAATATGCTGACTCTGCAAACTACTTAGACAGGGCTGTAAAACACTGTAAAGCAATATATAAGTCTAAGTGCTATTGCTATATGAATTTAATCCTGACTGACTCAAGTTTGATTCAGCCTTGCATTCTTTTAAGTTAATAAAATGAGACTAAAATTGTTAGGGGCAAAATCCTGATTCTATAAACCTCTTAAAGAATGAAGTAAAAAACTATGGAGTGGTATACAAGTCTAACTGCTATTTCTATTTAGATCTTTTCCAGGCAGGAAACATCAACTAAAAATTTAGTAGAGTCTGATCAGCCTGAGCAGCTGCTGAAAGTTCTCTGTTCATGAAGTATATGAAATGGCAGGTTTCTTCATGGGCCCCGCTCTATGAATTTCATCCCTCAGAATTATCCATGGCATCCAGTGTTATCGGGCACATTGGCCCAATAACTTAAAGCATTTATTTTCTAACAAGTATTAATTCCCAATTTACTATGCACATTTATCTTGGGTTGCTTTTTCGTTTTTGGTTATGTTGTGATGTGGGTACATATTTCTTTTTATTTTCTGTATACCATCAAAAGTTATACAGGATTGAGGTGAGGTATAGATACACACACACATACACATATAAAAAGACAAAACAAAATATAGTATCAGATTTATCTTTCTTGATACTTATAAAACATACAAAAGAAGGTCAAATTTAGTTATTATTTGGATTGAAGACCTCTAGGAAATGTTAGAACTATAGGCCAGACAGAGAAGTTAATTAGTATACACTAAAGAAAAGGCAATGACAAATCACTTCTATGTTGTCACCAAATAACCTATATGGAGAGCAAATCATTAATCAAGTTTATATTAGGATTACAGATTATAACAGTAGTTTTGCTGAAGTCTACATGCAAAATAAATGAAACAAAATATTTACAAAAAGTTACTTTTGTTATAGGTTTTGTTATATCAGTTATTGTGACGCAAAATTACTGATACTAAAATTAAAATTGTGTAACTTTCTCTATGTTTCTGATTCACTAGAGGTAGTTCTTGATTTATGACCACAATTGAGCTCAAAATTTCTGTTGTTAAGTGAGACATTTGTGAAGTGAATTTTGGCCTATTTTATGACCTTCTTGCCACAGTTGTTAAGTGAATCACTACAGTTGATAAGTTAGTAACACTCCAGTTGTTAAGTGAATTTGGCTACCCCATTGATTTTGCTTGTCAAAAGTCACAGAAGGTGATCACATGGCCTTGGGACACCTTAATTTTGATCACATGACCATGGGAATGCCTTAGTGGTCGTAAGTGTGAAAAATGGTTGTGTCATTTTTTTCAGTGCCATTGAATGGCACTGAAAATGAACTATTGTAAATTGTACCTGTAGTACAAAAAATAAATTTTCCTTTTTTTAAATTGTAGTTTTAATTTTTA
The DNA here is from genome assembly GCA_023653725.1 of Bungarus multicinctus. Classification (NCBI taxonomy): domain Eukaryota; kingdom Metazoa; phylum Chordata; class Lepidosauria; order Squamata; family Elapidae; genus Bungarus; species Bungarus multicinctus. The sequence goes on from CM042844.1 coordinate 37,750,622, forward strand.
TCATTCTTTTCTTTTTATATTAGGAATGTAGAGTGACAGTTATCTGGCTATTAATTTGTTAACAAAAGATCAGTAATATTTGTCTTAAATCTCAGACCATCTGGTTTTTCTTTTTTCTCTTCTCATGCTTTTATATATTGTCATTTTTAATACAATGCCTATGTGAGGTCATATTGTTTCATACCTGCCTGCAATTGTTTTATTAATGTGAGATTATTTTCTTTCAGCTTCATTGTTTTATTCATAAATCTCCATAATCACAGGTTTCAAGATTTCTTTAAATGATCCCAGAACAGAGTAGATTTGCTTAGTAACACATATAACCAAATAGCTGCTTTAAATGCTACTATTTAGTAGGAGAACGTAATTGATGTGACAAATTTTTTTTATAAGAAGTCATCATAGACCAGTTGACCAAAATGAAATAGCTAATTTTCATAATAATCAGTTGTGTTGCAAAGAATGAAATGATTCCCTTGACCCTTTAATTTCATGTTGGAAAATTACTTTTTGTAATTTCTAATTTGTAACCATCACACTTCCTGTTAATCCCTGTATCTACTTCAGTGCAAGCATTCACACCATTTAATACTGTTACCAAAAACATAGCTTTCATGCTGATTAAATATCAGAAAAGATTTTACTAAACTGACTAAAATGGGACAATAGGGAGGCATCACCAGGAGAAAGATAAACAACATTGTTTAAAGGGCAGAGAATTTTGTCATTGTTATCATCATCATCTACATTCCCAAAATCAATATTTTCAATATCAAAAGGCAAAAAGAACTTTCCACTAGAAACAATAATGTTGATAATAAGCATGGTTAGTCCTAAAAGAAGAAACCTTTGGTTATCCCAGCTTTAAATGCTTTATGTTCATAACAGCGGCATAATAGAGCTAGCATGGTGAGGTGCCAAACCCTGACCAGAATGCCAGGCATCATGGCTCAATTCTGTTTTCAATTGGCTTGCAAATTTTTCAAAAATTTAGCAATTGGCTCTTATCAGTAAATACAAGCCAGTTCCAGCATACCATTTTCTCCCTGGTTTTGGAGAATTTTCCATGTCCTCTGGCATCAAAGAGGTAGCAAACATTGAATGTATCTGCAGAGATGGCAACTAAACCAAGCAACTGTTTCCCTTTTGTCCTACAAAGTTCATGTGATCAGTAAAATATCACTATAGCCACCATGGTAATGTCATAGCAGGTGCAAGTCTGTGGTCCAGTCCCTCTGCCATTCTTTCCTGGAAACTATTTGCCAGAAGTCTCTATTATGTAGAGGCCAAGTACATCTGGATCATCATCAACATTGCCTTATCATCAATGGCACCACAGTCAGCTCTATCAGGCTGTGGTTATCATTAGTCAGCTGGCCATTGCCTCTCCACAGTCTTCACTGTTTCAATCATTGTTGCCTCCCAGCTATAGAAGTAAGGGAGGTGACTTTGACAGAAGTGCTATCCTCAAACTAAACAAACCAAATAACAAGTTTACACTGAGCTTTAAATGTAATTAAAAGAAGGCAAATAATTGGTGTAATTGTGTGTGTGTGTGTGTGTGTGTATGAATCTTTTGAAAATAATCCACCTCCTTAAATGAAGGAGAATTGTTGAAGTGGGACAGTGAATTGTCTTCACTAGATGCAAAGACACTCAGTGGTCTGGGAAATTGTATTATAATCCTTTTCCTCATGCTAAATTTATATTGTGGAGTAATCGGATCTTTAAAATGTATGTTTGAATTATATACCTTCCACGCAAAATAGATGGCTGCACAATGGAATGGATTATCTGTGCCATTCTTCTTGCTAAAAAGTTTTGGTTGTGGGCATTTATTTATTTATTTTATCTAATTTATATACCACCCCCCTCTCCCAAAAAGGGACTCGGGGCGGTGAGCAGCCATAATAAAACATACAATTAGAAAAGTTAAAATAAATTTAAAAGTTATTAAATAAATGGCTGAAACCAATAAAACCCCATAAAAAATTTAAAATTGAATTAAAAATTTAAGACCCTTGTCATAGCATTAGGCCAGACCGGCCTGTTGGAAAAGGTAGGTCTTTAGTGTGTGTTGGAAGGCTCTCAGGTCAGCAATGGCTCGCATCTCCGTAGGTAGTTCATTCCAAAGGGAGGGTGCTCCCACAGAGAAGGCCCGCACCCTGTGGTCAATAGTCTGAAGTTATTCATAGAGTATGTACTGACTCTACAATGAAATATGGTGATCATTTATTGAAACTGTTATGTAAGACTCTGTATACATACATACTGGCACACATTATTGCCGTTTATATAAGTCACAAGTATAAAATGTAACATATTGAAAGAAATGTTTCAATGAAATCATAAAATTTTATTGCAATATTCAGATTGTCACTTTATTGTAAAGCTTTTATTTGCTTTCCTTTGGAAGTAAAAAGCCAACCCTGTCTTCACATTAGTTCTATTACATTATAATTCAATAAATAAAAAAGTATTTATTATTATTATTATTATTATTATTTATTAAACTTATATACCACCCTATTTCCCTAACAGGACTCAGGGCAGTGTACAGCCACATTAAAATACGAAAAACAATACAAAATTAAAAACTACTAAAAGACCAAATATAAAAGGCTGAGAGCTAAAAAAGAGGGCTAAAAGCTAAAAACCAGACAAACTCTAATTAAAATCCCCTAAAAACCCTAGGCCAGACCGGCTTGAGGAAATAAATAAGTTTTCAATATGCGCCGGAAGGTCAGGAGATCAGGGATGGTCCTCATTTCCGGGGTAGGTCGTTCCAGAGGGAGGGTGCCCCCAACGAGAAGGCCTGCACCCTTGGGGTCACCAGCCATCCAGCCGGCGGTACCCGAGGAGGCCGACTCTATGGGAGCGTATTGGTCGACGGGAGGCTGATAATGGCAGGAGGCGGTCCCGCAAATATCCTGGTCCCAAGCCATGGAGCGCTTTAAAGATGGTAACTAAAACCTTGAAGTGCACCCAGAGAGCCACTGGGAGCCAATGCAGCTCATGCAGGAGTGGAGCTCCCAACACCACCCGCACGGCCGCATTCTGCACCAGCTGGAGCCTCCGGGTGCTCTTCAAGGGAAGCCCCATGTAGAGAGCGTTGGCATAGTCTAGGCGGGAGATCACAAGGGTGGATGTAACCATGCGAAGTGCACCCCGATCCAAAAAGGGCCGCAACTGGTAGATCCTATGGACCTGACCAAAAGCCCCCTGGCGACGGCCGCTACATGATCCTCCAATGACAGCCGCACGTCCAGGAGGACACCCAGATTATGAGCCCTCTATGTGGGGGCAAGAATTTCCCTCCCCGCAGCCAGTGATGGAACTAGCTGGCTGTATAGGGGCGCCGGGAAGCACAGCCACTCAGTCTTAGATGGGTTGAGCTGAAGCCTGTTCCGTTCCATCCAACACCGCACGGCCTCCAGGCACCGGTCCATCACCTCGACGGCTTCATCGGGGTGGCCCGGGGTAGAAATATATAGCTGAGTATCATCAGCATACTGATGGAATCTACCCCGAAGCCACGGATGATCTCATCCAGCGGCTTCATATAAATGTTGAACAGAAGGGGCAAGAGCACCAATCCCTGAGGAACTCCACAAACCAGGGGCCTTGGGGCCGATTTCTTCCCCCCTGCCAACACAAATGGCGAACGGCCAGAGAGGAAGGAGAACCACCGCAAAACAGTGCCCCCCCATCCCCAACCCGTCCAGCCATCGCAATAGGATACTGTGATCGACAGTATCAAAAGCCGCCAAGAGATCTAATAGGACCAGGACAGAGGAATGACCTCTGTCACGGGCCCTCCAGAGATCATCCACCAATGCGACCAAAGCTGTCTCTGTGCTGTGCCCGGGCCTGAAGCCCGATTGGCGTGGATCTAAATACACAGCTTCATCCAGATGCTGGGGAGCTATCGTGCCACCACACTCTCAAAATATCTTTGGTGAGATACTTTGGTGGTCATTTTTTTATTCATTCTGTAACTGGGAATAGCTACTATGAATTTATAGCAATTATCACTGCATTACATGAACTCCAAAATACATAAAATATTTGTACTGCATTTTAGGATATTCAAATGTTTGTATCATTTTGATTTATTTTTTGATATAGTTCATCCATGAAAGCTGTAAAGTACATCACATTATGTCATGTTCCAGACCTAACAGTGATAGTAAAGCAGAGTTGGAAAGAACCTTGGAGGTCTTCTGTTCCAACTCCCTGGTCAAGCAGGAGACCCTATTCTCTCTGTGTGTCTCTCTGTGTCTCTGTCTCTGTCTGTGTCTCTCTCTTTCTCTGATTCTCTATGACTCTCTGTCTGTCTGTCTGTCCATCCGTCTGTCTGTCTGTCTGTCTGTACTGTTTCTCTCTTTCTCTCTCTCTTTCTCTCTCTCTTTCTCTCTCTAACACACATGGACACACAAGTTTCTAGGCTGTACCTAGTTTTGAGAAATTACACCAATGACAGACAAAAGTTTACAATGCAATGTACAAAAGTTGCAGTAAGTAGAGCAGTTGTTCCCAGCAAAGAATTACTTTCTAGCAGTAAATTAGACTATCACCCTTGGTGCAAACAATCATTGACATTCAAAAGAAGTTATGTGACCTCTTCTGTTCTGCTTTTCACTCAGCCCTATATGTCCTAGATTGAAAGAAGCAGTCCACCCACTCACAGATCACATGGTTTGCATGGCAGTCATTCAGAAAACAGTCTGCATTTGTAGCCATTTGCAATATCCTGCAGTCACGTAATTGCACTTTATATTTTTTTAAAAAAAATATATTTACTAAATTTATATGCCACCCAACTTATTGTCCTGAGTGACTTCAGGCATCTTACATTTATTTTCAGATTTCAGCCAAAATGGTCCATAGCAAACTATAGGTTTGCTTTTGACTGTGGTATTGATTCTACAGTTATGATGTTTGCTTAACAACCATAGTTGTAAAGCAAACTGTTCCAAAAAGTCTTAAAATGAATTCAGTTATGTGGTTACATTAGAGAACTATCTGTAGCTGTATCTCAACATATGTAGTTCTAGTCATATTTTTAAGAGCCCTCCATTAAATGTGTTAGAGATATAACCTTTGGTCAACTTGTGTTACAAACTATGATATCCATGATCCATTTAAATAACAAATATAGAAAGGATAAGAAAATTAAAACACGAACAAAAGTTTTAATTTTACTATCCTTTTCCTTTCCTAACACACATAACAAAAGTTTTAGATGATGTATTTACATATCTTAGTATCCTCATGGAGCAAGACCTATAGTTGAAGATCCATCCATTTTCTTTTTAACTGTTAGGTAATAAAATGAGAATTTTAAAGTTCACTTCAAAAGCACAAAATTAGGATGGTCTAAGATCATAACAGCAGGTCTCTTAGAGCAGTTAAATGAATTTCTATAGCTGTTTTCTGTTAAATCTCAGTTCTGTGAATTAAATAACTAGAGAAAGCTCACAAAAATAAGTAAACAAACATAAAAGACCGGACCTGGATGCTATTGTATTTCAAGCCAGCTTAGCTCTCCTGTAAAAGGACTACTGCAGACATATACAAAGCATCATATGAATACAGCTGGAGTCATCTACCTACAGCACAGAAATGTGATCTTTAATGTTCAAATGTGGTTGAAATTTGCTGGAACTGGAGAACAGATTGGTTTTTCTTAAAAGAGCATCACATATATCCTTTCTGCCTATTGCTCCTAAGCAATTGAAGGTGTAGTTGAATAGAAATATTTTCTCTTCACCAATTTAATGCCTTTAACGTACTTCCTTCTGGTGAAGATAAATATTTTTTTATCGCAAACATATTTCAAAGAAGAAAGTATAGCAATGAAAGAAAAAAATAATATTCATCTGGATTCTGACAAGTACAATGGCCAAAGATAAGTTTCAAGACAAGAGCATGGTAGCTTTAGCTCATTGAACTTATAAAAGCCATTAAATTCTTTATTTTTAGCATCTGTGATTAAAACTAAAATGTGAATGGTGTTATACAGTATAACTTTAGCAATTAAAGCCTTAGGCAAAGATATACTATAATCTCTCATTCTTTTTGAGGACTAGATAATAAGAAAATAAACATTATGGAAGATAAAAATCTTGCTCATTTTTTATAATAATCTCTCTATACATAAAAGTGTGTGTGTGTTCCAGCATAACTCTAGAACGCCTCAGGCAATTTCAATCAAACTTGGTACACAGATGACTTACTCTGTGGAACAAAATACTGTGGGGGTAAGACACCCCTAACCCTCTTCAGTGTGTGTGTGTGTGTGTGTGTGTGTGTGTGTGTGTGTTCCAGCATAAATCTAGAATGCCTTGAGCAATTTCAACCAACCAGAGAGTAAGTCACTGGAAAAATAACTTTGGGAGTAAGACACCCCTAACTCCCCTTGGCGTGTGTGTGTGTATGTGTGTGTGTGTGGGGGGGGGTGTGGTGTGCCCCAACATAAATCCAGAATGCCTGGGCTGCTGAAATGGAAAGGAATGAAGTATATCTATAGTGTTAAATCGTAGTACTTTTGACAATGATAGTGTGCATTTTGGATTCAAGTTGTGTTAAAATACATCTGTGATTAAAACTAAAATGTGAATAGTGTTATACAGTATAACTTTAGCAATTAAAGCCTTAGGCAAAGATATACTATAATCTCTCATTCTTTTTGAGGAGAAGATAATAAGAAAATAAACATTATGGAAGATAAAAATCCTGCTCATTTTTTATAATAATCCTTCTCTCTATAAAAATGGTATACAGATGACTTACTTTCTGGAAAACAACATAGATCTGAGATGGAATATTGTTTAGGAAACTACTGTTAGTTCAAAATGAAGAAGCGTGCTTCAAGACAAGAGCCAAGATTAATAGTTAATGGAGTAAATGTACCAATATCTCTTGATCAAAGTCTAAGCATTATTAATATAACAGTTTCGATGGATTGCAAAACAATTTAAAATATTAAAAGTACCAATACTAAAACTGTAAAAAAAGTATAATGAATTTATAAGTACAAAATGAAAGATGCAAATAAAAACTTACACAAACCATTATTCCAGGATAAGTTATGGACTAAATTGAAAATAGTTAGTTGGGAATAAGTACCATTTAACTGCAGAAAAAGATAAAGTACTTTTACAGGCAGGATTGTAGAATTTGTAGAGAGAGGAGATATTCAGAATTGACTACTAAAAAGTGAGGTATGAAAGGCAATAGGCCAGCTGTCAAGCAAAAAGCACTACCAAATTGTTTGAAGCTCTATGAGAAGAGATAGCTAAAGTATTAACAGTTCTGTGCCAAGAGATAGTTATGGAACAAAATAGCGTGACCTAGATATTAGAGGGGGGGAATGGTCTATATAATTGTGCAGAAGAAAAAAGGTAGAAGAGAACAGATAAATTACTAACAAATTGTAAATTATTATATAAACAACTTATTGAAGATCTTACAAAAAACAATGGAAAGAAAAATACTAAATGAATACTTAGGTTTCAAAAAAGGGCATGAGATCAGATGGCCATCATAAGTTTTGATCTTGAAGGAATGAATCAAGTTATTTTCAATAATACTTATATACAACATCTTCTGACAGTATTGGGCACCTTAGAATTTGAAAACATGCTCTCCCTTAATCCTCCACTGATGATGTTATCCATTCAGTCACATCTGACTCTTGGTGATTCTACAGGCCAGGTCTCTCCACATTTTCCATCTTGCACTACTCCTTACTATTCCTGATTACCTTTTTTGAAGATATGCACTTATTTCAAAACAAAGCATTGGGTTAAAACTATAGATCATTTTTATTTTATCTTATTCAAAAGCTTATGAGTATATATAGAGATTATGAATATTCTTTAGAAAAAAAAAGATTAAGGGTTGTGCTTGGAGCATATTCATTTTTTGGTTTGTTTTTAATTACTCTAAAAATGTAAATAGTGATACAAGGTTGCAATATTGCATTAGAATACAACAATACATCTTATAAAACTATTGCCTTTTAAGATATTTATAAAATATTATTTGTTAATGAAATTGTCCCTTCGTATCATGGGGAATATTTAAAGGGCAAAAATTCTGCCCCCCCCCCATATGTTATTAATTATTTTGTCACTAAAAATAATATTAGTAATATGTTTTGTATCATACCATTATTATATTTCATTAGTATTTTCTCCCATGAAACTGCTTGTAATACTTTTGGTTGGTAATTTAAATTGTATTTTTGCAATTTCATTGAACTATTTAAATGTTGATCATCATGAAAATAATTAAATCAGATAATATAATTCAAAGAAAGTACATTATAAATCTACTCATATTTTAATCCTATGTTCTAATCAATGTACCCTCATATCTTTCCAGGTGACTAAAATGGCAGGATGCTATTTCTGATCATTTAATTATGTGGAAGTAACACCAAATTACATCCAAGTTTAGTATCCATGCAAAGCAGGACACAGACACAAACACACACACATAATAAAATACACAATATAATACAAACACAGACACAGAGAGAGAGAGAGAGAGAAATATAAAATTTCCCACTAAAATAGGGCTTGAAAATGAGGTATTCTGCTTTCTTCTAGAGTTTTTAAAATTTTAAATTAGCACTGTGGTTTAAAGAAAAATACAATAATTGTTCAAATATATTATAAGAACAGACTAAATCTGACAGCTGGCATTAATATTATAAATTGCATAATTATATTTAAGATGAATTGCATGGTCTTGCTAAAATAAATCATAGAAATTGTTTCCAATCACTTTCATAATATGAATAGACTTAACAAGGAATATGAATCTTACATAAAGTATTGAAAGTCAAATTTCTGTTTATTTATATATCAAGTCTGGGTTGTTATAGCTGAGTTTGAGGCCCTACTAAAAGTGTTTAGTACTCAGTATGGACTGTATTATATAAATCTAGTATTTGAAATTAAAATGTCTACAAGCTTTTAGAAAAATAAAATCCTTTTTTAAAGACAAATATTGTAAGTATTGTATATAATCATTAAGAAAAAATATAGTTTGAGAATTATGAAAAGAAAAATTTGACACATTCAGAAAGAAAAAAACTGGTATGGTTGATTTTGAATATTATAATGAAAAACACACAAAAATTATTTAAATGTACCCAAAATAATATGATTTAGGAAGTAATCCTACTAGTCAGTAGAGGTATAGTATTGCAATTTTCTTTTTTTTTATAACTTGCATATAATGAAGTTAACAACAATAAAAAGGGGGTCAAAGGATAAAGATAAATCCTGAAATATTTTAAGAGGAGGTATTCAAATCCAACAAAGCAAGGATTCACTTGCAACAGGAATTCCATTCAAGCATTCTTATAATAAAGTACTAATGTGATGAGCATACCTGCTGTCAGCCTCATTCCATTGGCCTTTTTATATTTACTCTTGATGAAAGCACAAGGCCATGCATGACCAAGCATGTAACTGAATGCACATTGCCTTCTATGTGCCAGACCCTAAATTTTCTGGTCCTTTATTATGAGGCTTTTCTTTCTGCAGACATGTGCTAGTGTTAGTGAGAACTAACATCTGAGTGATATTATCAGGATACAGAAATTCAACATGTATATGTTAAATGTTCCATATTAATAATATCTGAATAGGGTTAAAATAAGGCTAGTTTAAAAGTTTCCCATAAACAGAAAAGCAAAAATAGCCTCTTCATCTGGTTCAGTTTTTATCTATTATTTATTTAGCAGGATAGGTTTGCTAATGCTTAACTAGCAAGAAAGATACTTAGTCAGTGTAGGAAGCTCATCACTTATCATATAAAAGGAAAGCATACTAATTCACAAATTTAATCTGAATACTTTGATTTTTCTTCCTAAGGAATTGCTTTTGAAATAATGAAACGATCTAATGACTTGTTTAGATATTACTCTTCTTTTCTAATCAATGGCTCAGAATTACATGTTGTTAATTAACTGTCTAACATTCAAGGTTATCTGGTAATTAAAACTGTTACCCCAGAAATATCTGCTGAATCAATCAGTAAAATTCAAGCTTAGTATAAGGGTTAAAAAAGGTGAAAAAGAGACCAAAATTTGAAGAATATTTCATGCTTGATGTAGTTTAAACAGAAGACAAGTGAACTTAATTCAAAGTTTTAAAAGAATTTATGTCTTAGAATACCAGGTTTGAATATTGCAGTAATGGTAGATTTAGACGATAAATGGTAAATTTACTTATTATCAATGACTTGCTTGGGATGCTTTTACTTGCTTTCATAACCTGCTGGTTAAAAAACTATTATATTTTAATACTTACTATAAAAATATAAATACTACTTCAAGAGCATATTTAATCCTGGGAGAAAATGCTTTCTCCATTGTATCTTTCACTTTTATCATATCATTATTTTATTTTGCAAAAATATAAAATTAAGAGATGACATGTTTGCAGAATTGTACAGGTTTTTTTATTCTCAGTCTTTTCAGATATTGATTTCATTCAAAAAGCAATTTTTAAATTGACTGTACCTTCTATTTACACATTTTGCACTTGAGTCCATAAAATTTATTAATTATGGCTACCTAGAAAGCTTAAATTTTATTATTAGCCAAGTTTTTCACACAAAATATACAATTTTAACAATTGTGAATCTGAGGATTAGGGAACTGATAGGGAACTTCAAAAATTATACCAGGCTAATTAAGAATTAAGGAATTTGAATCAAATGCATGTTATGAAAGAATATATTTGCATACATAGCTTATCATTCAGGGAGGGGGGAAATCTGCACTGCTTTAATCAACTACTTTGTAAGAAAGAAAAGCAAATTTGATCTCTCTAATCAATCAACAACAGAATGTCTATTGCTGTGATGGGCACAGTTTAGCATTGCAAACGACCACATTATTACTGCTTGTCAGCATGGATTGGTTCCTGATTTACTGGTTATTGCTGCTGGGAAAATATGAGAATGTCTCATGATAGCAGAATCAGTTTATTCTGGAAATTTAGTGTGGCACTGGTGTTTAACTTCCACATACACTCAGATATGCTAAAGTATTTCCTCTAATAAAGTGGCAAAATCCACTCCTAAGGGATTTCTTCAGCTTAGTAGAATGCATTCTTCAGCTGCGGTAGTATGCATTCCTCCAGGCCTTGAGTAAACAGAAAAGTATGGCAGTAGAATTAAGAGGTAATTTAAGTCAGTAAATAATGTGTCCTAGAAAGGTGTTGGAAAAAGATGAAAAATGTTATTTTGAAACTAGAACAGTTAAAGATGAATTTAGACTACTTCTGAAGAATGTTGAGTATGTGACAAAAGTATCATGGGATATGCCATTTTAAAACATGAAGGCATCTTGTGTCACAGTTAATGGGACATAAGTTTGAGCCCTGTAACTTTATTTTGCAAAAGAAAGAGAGAGAGAGAGAGACAGAGAGACAGAGACAGAGACAGAGACAGAGACAGAGACAGACAGAAAGTCAGACACAGAGAGAGAGAGAGACAGACAGACAGACAGACAGACAGACACAGAGACAGAGACAGAGAGACAGAGAGACAGACAGAGAGAGACAGAGAGAGAAACAGAGAAAGGAAAGCAGAGAAATGAAGAGAGAAGAAGAAAGCAATATGAAAGAAAGAAAGAAAGAAAGAAAGAACGAAAGAAGAAGAAAGAAAGAAAGGAGGAGGGCAGGGGGGAGGGAGGGGACGGAGGGAGGGAGGGAGAGAGAGAGAGAGAGAGAGAAAGAAAGAAAGAAAGAAAGAAAGAAAGAAAGAAAGAAAGAAAGAAAGAAAGAAAGAAAGAAAGAAAGAAAGAAAGAAAGAAATCCTAATCCTATGTCCAGTCAGCAAAAATTCAGACCATACTAGATGACAGCAAAGAAAGTTTCCTGCAGCCCTCCCTTTTTAAAAATAATTATTACTGCTTTGAATATGAGATCATGTATTAATAGACTAATTATATTAAAACATACTGAAAAATGGTGTCTTGCTCTTTGTCCTGACCTTTGGAATTATATGTGTTAGGTAGCTATAAAGGTCTTCAAGGCTATGATGTCCTGCTTATGGAATGTTTTTCCCCTGAAGGCCTGGCTGGCATTTCAGTTCCAAATAAACTACAGTGCTTGCAAGATAATTGTGATAGAACAGAACTTACAGTATGTGTTGGCCAATATCACATAATGAAATATGCAAACCTTTATAAGTCTAAGCTTTTATTTATTACATTTAACAAGTACAAAATAATATAATGCAATAATTATGAAAGATGGTATAAGAGGCCCAATCCAGGTCAGATCCTAGAAAAACCTGGTGTCCAACTAGCGGCACATAAGGGTCTGAATTAATCTGAAAAGGATTTTAATGCCCACTAGAAACACTGTTTTTTTGTGTATGTTGTTGCCTTCTCTCACATGGAAACCCTTATCTTTTATTGTAATTGCTCTGATTTAATTTAGTCAGTAACTTCAAACTGTTCTGATTTTTTTTTCTTTTTCCTGGCCTGGTTTTAGTCAGAGTTGATAGGGGAGGAAAGGTCCAACCAGTTGTGGGATTCAAATAATTTAACAAATGGTTTACCCAAGGTCAGGTTAGCTGTCGTGGGAGGCGTGGCTAACCCATCCTCCAGTTCTGCCACACGTGTGGGACAAGCCTTCCACAATGGCCAACCTGACTCTGGGCAAACCAGATGTTAAATTACTGTCCCCCCGGCTATCAAAGTGGATCGTGGATGCTGCACTGCATTGAGAAATGGGCAACAGAGTGGTGCAACAGGGAAGGAGGATGAGTGGGGAAAAGACAGAGCAAAAGCGGACTTCTCCATGCCTCATATCAGCCACTCCATTGCACATTTCTCTATTGCAGTGCAGCCCAGAGGCCAGGTCAACTTTGATAGTGTGTGTGTGTATGTGTGTGTGAGTGTATGTGTGTGTATAGGGAGGAGTAATTAAACAATCAGTTCACCCAAACCAGTGTAAACTGGCTGAATCTCACCACTGGTCCAATCCTATTGTCCTGTTATAAGGAGTGCTGTGGGGTGTGCTGCTTTTTCCTCTATTGTTTAACATCTACATGAAGCCTCTAGCATCAGATTGAGATGAGGTATTATCAGTATACTGATAAGACTTAGACTTAGACTAACTTCATTGTTACTTGGAATGTACACTAATCACCATACATTAAAATGAAATTGTTGTGGCAATATGTTGACTCTGTAAACTGCTTAGAGAGGACTCTAAAGCACTGTAAAGCGGTATATAAGACTAAGTGCTATTGCTATTGCTACATCAAATGGAAAGATTCCGAAGATATTTCTGTGGATAAGATTCATTAGAAGAAGTTTGCTGTCCTATGCACTTCACCTAATGATGATGAAGATGATGTTGTTGTTGCTGCTACTGCTGATGGATTTCAGAGAGGGTCCAATGCTGTCAAGGCCAATAGCCATGACTTCCTGGAATTGATGCCAATACTTTTTTGAAACCAACCAAGCTGGTAGCCAGCAGCATGTGAAATGCATTTCCCATATTACTCTCAAATTGTGGTATGTAGTTCCTTTGTTTTCTCAGTTGTTACTTTCAAATAGATTTTTGGTTATTTTTAATATAGTAATTATATGATTAAGATGTTTTATGGTGCTTTTCTTTCATTATTCTTCCTCATGGAAAGGCAATATAGAAATATTCTTACTAAATATTAGAATGGTTTAATCAGTAACATGGTTGAGTTACTATAGACATGTTCATTATTTTTATTCATTTGGTATTTTCAATGTATATTCTGCTTTTCCCTGTACTACAATAACCTTTTTGCTATTAATGCTTTTAGATATCTTACACTTTTAACAAAAGCATTTTTCTAACAACCTTAGAAAAAATTCACAACATATTCACAATCTGATGTCTCATTTATCTTCCATTTTCAGTATATCCTCAGAGTTTACCTCTACCGCAAATTTATTACTCAACCAACCTCATTGTTTTGTACTGAAGAATGCATTTGTTTTTGAGTATCTTAAATAAAATATCTTTGCAATTAACACAGAAAATTTCTGTACTTCATGAAGAAATTGTAAATAATACATAAAATAAAAGTACAGACCTGGAAATCTGCAAGAACTGATAGCTCAGGAAACTTTCTGTTAGTATCACTAATCCAGTAGAATGTGCCACAGAACAAATGCATAGTACCATTATATTAAAAGATAGAAAAGATAAATGCTGTCCAAACAAGGCTCAAAGGAAACACTACTGGAAGATCTGAATCCAGAGTCAACCAAAATGTTCAATATAGGCGGTCTCATTAAAATTTGTGATTCTCCATTACATCAAAAAGTCCCCTTTCTTGGGAGTCAGAATGTTGGATAATACCAAAAAAGTCACAGCCTGGTATGTCTGATGCTTCTGAAATTTTGGAAGAGAGATGGCAACTACCTCTACTTGAGGTTCAAGCAGATGGAAATTGCATCATGAGGATTTCTTCTGCCAGATGATAGTTTGAATTAAAAAAAGAAAACTGCTCCAGTGCCAGGCAACATCAGTAAGGCTGGAGGTCAGTCCCAAACAAAAGACTTCCTGCAGTCAAAAGCTGATGCTGTGAAAAAGAATATAGCATCTCCATTCAGAAACAAAGACAACATTAGTTGAACTCAAATATAAATCAAAAAACCTATACATCTAAAAAAAGATATTTTTATTAAGTGGATAAGAGATATGGAACAAACCTTATATTTACTAGCACGATAATATTATCTTGTTGTATAATGAAATGTCTGCAAGTAGATAATCAAGGTCATACAGCACCAAGAACTCCATAGTTCAACTGTGTTCAAATAGTTCAATATGATATTGAACGATTTGTTGGGCACGCCAAACTTCCCATCTTGCTATGTCCAGTTAGGGCTGACAGGAAGAAAACTGCTTGGGCAATTGCCAATTAATGTATATAGTAATAAACCTACTGAACCAAAATATTTTAAAAATTAAGGAGAACATATATAAAGTATAATATTTCCAGAAAATAGAACAATGTAGGGACTCTTGACCCATTTTCGAGCCATAAAAAATTTCAGAATGTAGAACTGCAGTAAACATTTTTTTTTCTTCTTTTCTTTAAAAATGTCATAATGGAATTTAAAGTAAGCAAAGTTATAAGGCTGGGCTTGACTCTGACTGTAAATATGAATCATAACACACTTTAAGTACTTCATATTGATTTTATAAGCAAACTGCTGTCCATTTGGTCATTGTTCAAATCCAGATCGATGATCTTAGTTCAGTGCATTGCACTTTGTAACAAACTACTGATAAAAGCATCTAATTAAACAACTGTTTTGAAATGCAGAATGCCAATTTCTAAGCTGAGATAAGTCAAACTGCTATCTATACTTACAATATATCTATACCTGTATATCCACCATGAATTTTTATATAAAAGATCCCAATTCACCATTGTTCCAGGAAAGGCAATAGCCTAAATACTGACCATAACAAAACCTTCAATATATACTTTATGTTGCAAAACATCATAAAAATAGTTATGAATGTTTCTATCAACTCACTGTATATGTTTGTATAAATCAATACTATTTATTTAGTCAATTACCAGAAAAATATAAAAGAACAAGAACAGAATGAAGCAAATAAATACAGTAATAGATTAACAACAGCAGAATAAATCATAGAATAAAGATGTTTATGTTACTGAAACTAACATTTTGAAGATTAGCAAAGAAAAAAAAACACCAAAACCATCAGATTATGAATCAATACTATATGTAAACTGAATACAAAAATATGCTGAAAATCATATACATACACGCCAAGATAAATATATACCACAAACCTAGACAGTTACTTAAAACAAAATAATCTGACTTTCAGAAAAAAATAGGAAATGGAAAAAATATGTATTAGTTTTTAGTACATTTTATATTTTGCTTTGTTGTGCATTTTATATTTTGCTTTGTTGTGCAGTGCACCTTGTGGTATTTAATTTAGTACAGATAGTCTTCATCCACAGTTTCCCATGTCTGCAATTTACAAATATAAAGCAGACCTCATCTGTATATTGAAGCATGTACATTTTTTTATCTGTCTGCCCTTTTGTGCATGTGAAAAAGTATTTATCAGGCTTCTCAGTAATCTTCCTGATCTTCCTATGCACCCTTTAAACTCCAATCTCCTCACTGAATACCCAATAATATATAACACATGTTTTAGCATATCTACATATGTATGATCTTATAAGATCATGATCTTCCTGCACATACTCTTGGGAGGGGGATTCTTTATCCATAGTCAAAAGTACACAGCAGAAATAACTACTGAAAGAAGTGGCAACCTTTCTCACAAAGTCTTACCCTTCAGCAATAAAGTGAAGCTCCTACACATATTGGTCTATGTACATTGCCCCACTGCATGGCATTATATCAATAGGTCCACTATATTAAAAAAAAAAAGGTTAGGCACAGAAAGTAAGAACATTTACACAACTACAAGAGCAGTTTTGGAAAAGAGAAATAACAATTATAGAGATCTATAAAACTCCATCTTCTACTGTAGGTACAAATAATACGAGCTATGATCCAACTAATTCTGCCATAAAGTTATATTTATAAAGTAGACATTGCCATTCAGGGTTGCCTCGAGCTACGAGATTTGCAGCAAATAAATTTAATAATAATAATTGCTGCATTCACATGTTCATCATATATAATTATCTCTCTCATATACACACATACAGACATATACATATACACACATATATAATTCATAGAGGCCTAGACCTGTATAGTCCTATATACAAAATTCTCTTTCTGCAGATTCAGGGCCTATTATGTTGGTTTGCATTTTGAAAAGTTTCATAAATAATTTTATTTGAAATTGGAAATTATAAATAAAAAGTTGGCATTCTTTAGTCTAAGGAATCTTTGTTTTCAAGAATGATTGAGAAGGTTTTATAGAAAATGAATAGTTTATTCTGTGGATTTTCAAGCATTCTTAAAAATAAAAATTATGCTTGATAATTATGCTTGATAATGACACCTGTATTTGTAGTCTGATGGCTTTATATATAAAAAAATATGAGAAAATAAACCTGACAAAGGCTGTGACAGAGTTGGCTTTGGAAAATTGGGCTGGCTTGCTCCCAACTCCCAAAAAAGATATTTAGACAATGTAAATATGGAGCTAGAAGGTTAGGAAAAACCATTTTACCAGCTTACTTTCTAGTAAAAGAGTATGTGATAGCATTTTCTGTATGTATATGGTAACAATGTTATCTCAAAAATCTATATATGTCCAATAGTGAAAGAAAGTTGGAGCCCTAAAGACATGAAAGCTTTTGGCAGGATCAATGCCATATGCAAAATAGATTGGGAGCACAATTAAATGCTGGCTTGCTCGAGTGAGTTTAGTGATGATCAGGAAGTCTGAATAGAGTTAATGGCTAAATAAGTGTACAGGTACCACAGTTTGTTGTCAAGATAATCTTTAAATGGAATATTACTTGAATCCTTAAATGAGGGCTAAACTATATATTCTTAATTATGTCCAATGATTTATTTTATGTTTAAAATGTATCATGAAGCAGACTGTGGGGACAATAACTTTTTAGAAGATTTCAGACACTAACTTTTTAGAGTTTTAGAGGGATCATGTGCATTGCATATATTAAAAAATATTTCCAAATTGCTCTTGAAAGTATAATTATTGAGAAAGTTAATGAAGAGTTAACATGTAAAACAATAAGTTTTTAAATGTGCTATTTTAAATAAGACATAAAATGATTTAACAATTAGTTATATTTTATATAAATGCTGAATAATATGCTGAATAAAATGCTTACAGTTTTCTTTGAATTTTTTTATTTTTTATTTTATTTTTGTCAATTGCTTACAAGATAATAGGTATAAGTAAAAACATAGTTAGAAATAAGAAAAATGAAAAAAAAAATAAAAGAAACAATAGGATAGGGATGGTAGGCACGTTGGCGCATTTATGCATGCCCCCTACAGACCTCTTAGGAAAGTGAGGAGGTCAATAGCAGACAGTCTAAGGTTAAAGTTTTTGGGGTTTGGGGAAGAAATCACAGAGTCAGGTAGAGTATTCCAGACATTGACCACTCTGTTGCTCAAGTCGTATTTCCTGCAATCAAGTTTGGTGCGGTTAACCCTGAGTTTGTATCTATTGTTTGCTCTTGTATTGTTATGCTTGAAGCTGAAGTATTCATTGACAGGTAGGACATTGCAATATATGATTTTATATACTATATTTAGATTGGACCAAAGGCGGCATAGTTCTAGGTTTTCTAGATCTAGAATTTTGAGTCTGGTGACATTTATTTTATTTATTTATTTGTTTAAACTTCTATACCGCCCCCTCTCCCAAAAAAGGGACTCGGGGCGGTGTACAGCCTACTAAAACATACAAGATATACAATAAATACAATTAAAAATAAATTAAATAATTTAATCCGGCTGTCTAATTCAGATTCAATTTAAAAGTTAAAAACTAAAAACCCCAATTAAAATTTAATTAAAAACCTGAAACACAGTTACTGGGCCAGGCCGGCCTGATTAAAAAATAAAGTTTTCACCGCGCGCCGGAAGGTCAGGATATCCGTCATAGACCGTATCTCCGGGGGAAGATCATTCCATAGGGAGGGAGCCCCCACAGAGAAAGCCCGAACTCTCGGGGCCGTCAGCCGACAACGGCCAGACGGCGGTACCCCAAGCAGGGCAACCCTGTGGGAGCGTACTGGGCGGCGGGAGGTTGACGATGGCAGTAGGCGGTCCCGTAAGTACCCAGGTCCCGAGCCATGGAGCGCTTTAAATACCATCAGTACCACCTTGAATCGAATCCGGTAGGCCACAGGAAGCCAGTGCAGCCTGCGAAGCAGCGGTGTAACGTGGGAGCTCCGAGGGGCACCCACAATCACTCGCGCGGCTGCATTCTGGACCAGCTGTAACCTCCGGAGACTCTTCAAGGGGAGCCCCATGTAGAGAGCATTGCAATAATCCAGGCGGGAAGTGATGAGGGCGGACGTGACTGTGCGAAGTGCGCCCAGATCCAGAAAGGGCCGCAACTGGTAAATCAGACGTATCTGATAAAAAGCCCCCCTGGCGACGGCTGCAATATGCTCTTCCAAAGACAGCCGTACATCCAGGAGGACACCCAGATTGCGCGCCCTTTCCACGGGGGTCAAAATCTCTCCCCCCACGGCCAGCGAAGGAACCAGCTGGCTGTATCTGGGCGCAGGAAACCACAGCCACTCGGTTTTAGTCGGGTTGAGCCGGAGCCTGTTACGACCCATCCAACTCCGCATGGCCTCCAGGCACCGGGACATTACTTCGACACCTTCGTTGGGGTGGCCCGGGGTGGAGATGTACAGCTGAGTATCATCAGCGTACTGATGGAACTCCACCCCGAAGCCACGGATGATCTCACCCAGCGGCTTCACATAAATGTTGAACAGCAGGGGCGAGAGCACCGACCCCTGAGGAACCCCACATAGTAGGGGCCTCGGGGCCGACCTCTGCCCCCCTGTCAACACAAATTGCGAACGGTCGGAGAGGAAGGAGGTGAACCACCGTAACACGGTGCCCCCCACTCCCAACCCCTCCAACCGCCGCAATAAGATACTGTGGTCGACAGTATCAAAAGCCGCTGAGAGATCTAATAGGACCAGGACAGAGGAACAACCCCTGTCCCGAGCCCTCCAGAGATCATCAACCAACGCGACCAGAGCCGTCTCCGTGCTGTGCCCGGGCCTGAAACCCGATTGGAGGGGGTCAAGATAACTCGCTTCATCCAGGCACTGCGGGAGCTGACGTGCCACCACACTCTCAACAACCTTCGCAACAAAACGAAGGTTGGAGACGGGACGATAATTAGATAACAGTGCTGGGTCCAAGGACGGTTTCTTGAGGAGGGGCCGCACCACCGCCTCTTTCAAGGCAGCAGGTAGCAGCCCCTCTCTCAAGGAAGCGTTTATAATACCCTGGAACCAGCCTCGTGTCACCTCCCGAGTGGCCAAAACCAGCCAGGAGGGACACGGGTCCAACAAACAGGTGGTGGCATTAAGCCCCCCCAGTATCCTGTCCACATCCTCTAAAGTAACAGGGTCGAACTCAACCCAACCAACTCCACCGATATCCACCCCCACCCCCCCACCCGGAGATGGCCAGTCGGAGTCCAGTTCGCTCCGGATCTGAGCGATTTTGTCCTGCAGAAACCTAGAAAACTCCTCAGCCCGTCCCTGTAAGGGGTCCTCCCGCGCTCCCACCTCCAGGAGGGAGCGGGTCACCCTAAACAGGGCGGCTGGGCGGTTTTCCGCGGACGCGATAAGGGTGGAGAGGTAAGACCTCCTCGCCATCCTTATTGCCACTAGATACGTCTTAATATGAGAACGCAGTAGTGTTCGGTCAGACCCAGAGCGGCTGGACCTCCAACTGCTCTCTAGGCGTCTTTTCCGGCGCTTCATTTCCCTTAGCTCCTCAGAAAACCAGGGAGCCAGATGGGATCGGCACCGGGTCAGAGGCCGCAAGGGCACGACTCGGTCAAGGGCCCCAGCAGCCACCCTATGCCAGGTGGCGACCAAGCCCTCAACCGAGTCGTGTGAATGAGCTTCGGGAAATGGCCCAAGCTCCGTCAGGAACCTATCAGGGTCCATCAGGCGCCTGGGGCGGTACCATTTTAATGGCCCCGCCTCCCTGCGGTCAGGGGGCGCGGAACGGAAGTCGAGCTTCAGGAGCGAGTGATCCGTCCATGACAGGGGTTCCACAACTATATCCCCTATACCCAGATCACTCTGCCACTGATCAGAGACAAAAACCAAATCCAAGGTGTGACCTCCCACGTGAGTAGGGTCCCGAATTAACTGGGTCAGGCCCATGGCCGTCATGGAAGCCATGAACTCCTGGGCAATCCCCGAGGTACCGCCGGCAGATGGCAGGTTGATATCCCCCATGACCATAAGCCTGGGGGTCCCAACCGCCACGCCAGCTATAACTTCAAGGAGCTCAAGCAGGGCCGCTGCCGCATAGCAGAGAGCCAGGTATGCGACCAGCAAGCCCACCTGAACCGTGGAACCAAACATAAGGTATTTTGCAATGAGTAGAGGAGTGGAGAAGTCTTCTTGTGAAATATTTCTGGATTTTCTCAACAGTGTTAATATCAGATACGTAATGTGGGTTCCAGACTCATGAGCTGTATTCGAATATTGGTGTAGCAAATGTTTTGTATGCTCTAGTTATTAGTGTAATATTACCAGAGAAAAAGATGCGTAAGATTAGGTTAACAACTCTTAATGCCTTTTTGGCTATGTAGTTACAGTGGGCTCTAGCACTTAGGTCATTAGAGATGAGTATTCCAAGATCCTTGACAGAGTTTGGATCATCAACAAGGTCTTGACTATTCAGCCTGTATTTTATTTTCTGATTTTTTTTGCCAATATGTAGGACAGAACATTTATTTGTTGAGATTTGAAGTTGCCATTTGTTTGACCATTCTGATACATAGTCAAGGTCTTTTTGAAAGGTAGCAGTATTGTCTGTGGTGTTGAATAGTTTTACAACCTCAGTGAAGAGAACACAGTTGCTCTTGATATGATCACAGAGGTCATTTATGTAGAGTATGAAAAGATTTGGTCCTAGAACACTGCCTTGGGGACACTACTATTGACAGGTACAGAATTTGATAGGACGCTCCCAATTTTGACCATTTGTTGTCTGTTTGACAGGAATGTTTCTATCCAGTTATACAGGTGTCCAGAGATACCATAAGATTTTAGTTTTAAGAGTAGTTTGTCGTGTACCACTGAATCAAAGGCTTTACAAAAGTCTATGTAGATTGCGTCTATTGTTTTGCCCTGATCGAGTTGTGTAGTCCATATGTTTTTGCAGTGTAAGAGTTGCAGATTACAGGATAGTTTTTTTCTGAAACCAAATTGTTTATTAGAGGGTAGGTTGTTTGTTTCTAAGTGGAGAAGGATGGATTGGTTAATAATAATAAATAAATAATAATAAATTAATTAATAAATTCTTTTTTAAGATCAATTTGATAAGATCAATTATGTTTAAACAATGACTATTGTGTTGAATGGAGAAATCTTATAACTACTGTAAGCTGAAAGTAGAATAGTAGTCATTTAAATGTTCTATTTCTTGTAGAAGAAGAATTTGTAATTCTATTTCTTGTCCTAGTGCCATCTCTGCTTGAAATTCAGTGCATATAAAACATTAACATACACTTTCATGAGAAAATAAATGTAAATCCTTGCTTAGTCAGAAAAATAGAAGTCATAATGGATTCACCAGTATTGGAAACTAATAAACACTGAATTTGACAGTCACTTGTTCAAAATGTTTTTTCTTGTTTGTACAGTTGTTACTCCTAATAATAATGAAGCAGTTACAGAAAACTTGTATTCATAGTATGTCAAGCAAAGAATACAAAGAATATTATTCAATTTTAAACAATCAGTGTTAAAAATTACTTTTTTCTCTAGTAATCAAATATTTAAGTTGATACTTCCACTCTTGAATTAACATAATTACCATAAAGATCTACTAACTATAAGTGAATCTAAATCTAATTCCTCCAAATTATATATTTCTATTATATTCTTTCTAAGAATGAGCTGAGGCAGGCATTGATGAACAAAACAATGTTTATTGTAACAAGAAACAGGTTATCCGAGTCTGCTTATATGTTGCTGAATTGGCCAGCTGACAGGTAACAACTGATGCTGTTTGACAGCTCCCTTTTATAGTTCACTGTCTCCCGAAATGTGGACCAACAAATAGAATTTCTGTAGAACACAATACTCCTTTTCCGTAGCTAGGAGCATGCATAATCATTTAAATAGGCGGTGCGTCGTCTCTCTCGCCCCGACCTGTGCAGTTCAATCTTTGCAGCTGGTTGGAATGGATCAGCTGTCACCAAACGCTCCAGACGTGGCGGCACTGGACTTGTCAGTGAAGATGAGTTGGACTCTCTCAAGAACTCGTCATCAGGTAAGTTTGTGTCAACACGCACATCACTCATCGGTGTCTCGTACTCCGGTGCATCATACCCACAAAACATTCCCTTTGTTTGTTCATTTCCCTCTGAGTTACTCTGGGATGAGCCCCAATGACCTCTCATTTGGTTGATATGGCATCCCCATATTCTGCCATCCTGTAACCCAATTTTATAAGACCTGGGACCTGTGACAGCTACCACTTGGCTGGGCAACCAGAGAGGATTATCCCAAAATTCCTAGCATACACAGGATCGTTTACCTGGAATGACCTCACTTGGTTAAAAGAATCTAATGGGACTGAAAGAGAATAGCTTGGATGAAGCCTATCCAAATTATTCCCAAGCCTCCTTCCCATCAGCAGCTCTGCTGGAGAATGATTTGTCACTGAGCTAGGGGTGATATGTTGCAATAGTAAATAAGTGGCTAATTTTGAGTGCCAATCTTCTCTCTCGAGTCTTCCTAAAACCTCCTTGGCTGCCATTATGGTCCTTTCAGCTTGCCCATTCGCTGCTGGGAGATAAGGGGCTGTCAGAGTGTGCCAGACCCTCTTCTTAGCTAGAACCAATTTGAAACTAGCTGATGCAAATTGTGGACCATTGTCTGAAACAAGAACATCTGAAAAACCACGAGTTGCAAACAAACGGTCTAACACTTTTATGACAGCTGTCAAAGTAGTGGAATGCATGAGGGATAACTCAACCCATTTCAAATAAGAGTCCACTACAATTAAGAATATGTGGCTGTGGAAAGGGCCCGCCAAATCTTTGTGGACTCGTGACCATAGGGATTTAGCCGATTCCCATTCCCCTGGATTGGCAGTTGGTGGGGCAGGCCTCGTTAGTTGACATGCCTGGCATGTCCTGACCTTAGGAGTTGTGTTTGCATCTATGCCTGGCCACCAGATATAACTCCTTGCCAGTGTCTTCATTCTGGCAATACATGGATGTCCTTCATATAAACTATCAATTATCCCAGGCCTCAACCTGCTAGGGACAATGACATGGCAACCCCATAATAAACACCCCTTCTGGGTGGACATCTCATGCTGCCTGGCTCTAAAGTAAAATCGTTCAGATCCGGGATGGGCTGGACTCTGACTGGGCAACTCTGGGTGGAAGGGGGAGCGGATTTCAGTGAGGTCATTTGGGGGGAGTTCGATCCTGTGACCCTAGAGGATATGGACAGGATTCTGGGTGGGCTTAATGCCACCACATGTTTACTGGACCCATGTTCCTCCTGGTTGGTTTTGGCCACCCGGGAGGTTATACGAGGTTGGTTCCAGGGTATTATCAATGCTTCCTTGAGTGAGGGGTTTTTGCCTGCCGCCTTGAAAGAGGCAGTGGTGAGGCCCCTCCTCAAGAAACCGTCCCTGGACCCAACTCTGTTATCTAACTATCATCGGTCTCCAACCTTCGCTTTGTGGTGAAGATTGTTGAGAGTGTGGTGGCGCGACATCTCCCTTAGCACCTGGAGGAAACGGTATACCTAGATCCTCTCCAATCGGGTTTCAGGCCCGGGCACAGCACGGAGACGGCATTGGTGGATGATCTCTGGAGAGCCCAGGACAGGGGTTGCTCCTCTGTCCTGGTCCTGTTAGATCTCTCAGCGGCTTTTAATACTGTCAACCACAGTATCCTATTGCAGCGGTTGGGGGGGTTGGGAGTGGGAGGCACTGTGTTGCGGTGGTTCTCCTCCTTCCTCTCTGACTGCTCACAATTCGTGTTAGCAGGGGGGCACAGGTTGGCCCCGAGGCCTCTGTTCTGTGGGGTCCCTCAGGGGTCTGTGCTCTCGCCCCTTCTGTTCAACATTTATGTGAAGCCGCTGGGTGAGATCATCTGTGGCTTTGGGTTAGAGTTTCATCAGTATGCTGATGATACTCAGCTATACATTTCTACCCCAGGCCACCCCAACGAAGCCGATGCTGACCCGGTGCCTGGAAGCCGTGCAGAGTTGGATGGGTCTTAACAGGCTTCGGCCCAACCCAACCAAAACTGAGTGACTGTGGTTTCCTATCCCCAGATACAGCCAGCTTATTCCATTGCTGGCTGTGGGGGGAGAAATTTTGACCCCCATGGAGAGGGAGCACAATCTGGGTGTCCTCCTGGATGTATGGCTGTCATTAGAACATCATATAGCAGCCGTCGCCCGGGGGGCCTTTTGTCAGGTCCGTCGGATCTACCAGTTACAGCCCTTTCTGGATCGGGGTGCATTGTGCATGGTCACTTCTACCCTCGTCATCTCCCGCCTAGACTACTGCAATGCTTCCACATGGGGCTCCCCTTGAAGAGCATTCGGAGGCTTCAGCTGGTGCAGAATGCGTCTGCACGGGTGATCTTGGGGGCTTCTCAGAGCTCCCATGTTACACTGCTCCTGCGGGAGCTGCATTGGCTTCCAGTGGCCTTCCGGATGCGATTCAAGGTGTTGGTGATCACCTTTAAAGCGCTCCATGGCTTGGGACCCGGGTACTTACAGGACCGCCTACTGCCAACATCAGCCTCCCGCCAGCCAGTGCGCTCCCACAGGGTGGGTCTCTTCGGGGTGCCGCTGGCTAGGCAATGCCGGCTGGCGGCTCTGAGGATATGGGCCTTCTCTGTGGGAGCACCCTCCCTCTGGAATGAGCTTCCTACGGAGATACTGGACATCACTGACCTATGGGCCTTCCGGCACGCACTGAAGACCCACCTTTTTTCAGCAGACTGGTCTGGCCTAGTTCCATTAGTAAGGTTTTAATTTTTAAATCTTCATTTTTAATGGGGTTTTATTGGTTTTATTTTTAATTACAGCCGTGCATTTAATTCTCTTTTAATTCATTTTAAAATTTATATCGATTGTAGCTGTTCACCGCCTCAAGTCCCTATTTGGGAGAGGGGGAGGTATAAAAGTAATAATAATAATAATATAATAATAATAATAATAATAATAAGAAGAAGAAGAAGAAGAAGAAGAAGAAGAAGAAGAAGAAGAAGAAGAAGAAGAAGAAGAAGAAGAAGAAAAGAAGAAGAAGAAGAAGAAGAAGAAGAAGAAGAAGAAGAAGAAGAAGAAGAAGAAGAAGAAGAAGAAGAAGAAGAAGAAGAAGAAGAAGAAGAAGAAGAAGAAGAAGAAGAAGTTAAAATTTGGTGTCTAATTTTCCTTCAGCCAACCCCTTCTCACCCAATCCAAAACCTATAATATTATTTGGTCTCTCGACGAACGTTGAGCAATATCTGCTGCAGTCAGAGGTAATTGTTGATTATCCAAAGACAACATAGTTAATGATGGTGTGGGATCAATTACAGGGGTTGGTAAAGGACAACGGCTTAAAGAATCCACATGACTAAGGTGTTTCCCAGCTCTATATATTAATGTATATGAGTAGGCAGCAAGGAATATTGTCCACCTAGTCATTTTTGGAGACAGCACTGTAGGACTTGGACAATCTCCAGACAAAATGCCTAATAAAGGTTTGTGATCGGTCACAAGCTGAAAATGGTGACCACAGAGGAACTCATGAATTTTTTTACGGAAGCAACTGCTGCTAAGGCTTCCTTATCGATCTGTGCATAATTTCTCTCAGTACTTGATAAGGTCCTGGAGAAATATGCTATCAGTGTTTCCAGGCCATTTGGCAATTTGTTTGCCAACATAGCGCCTATCCCAAAAGGGGATGCATCACAGCAAAGTATCGAAGGTAAATCCCTGTCAAATTTTATTAACACACTGTCAAATGACAACAGAGCTTTGACAGCATTGAAAGAGAATTCTTCTTTGGGTTCCCATGACCAGGAAGCCTTCACATCCAATAATCTATGTAACATTCCACCACAGAAGCCTTATGTGGAAAAAAAAGCTATAGAAATGCAGGAGCCCCCAAAACGCTTGCAGTTCAGTCTTATTGGATGGTGTAGGGGCATCCTTAATAGTTCTTACTTTGACTCAATGGGATGAATACATTTGGCATCTATGTGGTATCCCAGAAAATCTACTTGGCTGACTGCAAATTTGCATTTGTTTTCCTTCAATTTAAGGTCTGCTGTTTTGAAACAGGCTAGGACCCTTCTGAAACGTTTGAAAAGTTCTTCTTTGTTGCAAGCAGAAATGAGAACATCATCAAAGTATGGCACTACCCCCAGAATGTCCCGAAGCAGTCTCTCTATCAGGCACTGAAATAACCCTGATGCTACTGAAACTCCAAATTGTAATGTAGTACATTTAAAAGCACCACGATGGGTGACAATTGTCTGTGCCTCTGCTGTAAGGTTGTCAACAGGTAGTTGTTGATAGGCATGAGACATATCAAGTTGTGCAAAAATAGACCCCTTTTCTAGTGAATGTAACAGATGCTGGATTATTGGCACTGCGTAAGCACTTGTTTGCAAAGCCTTATTTATGGTACTTTTATAGTCTGCACAAATTCTGATAGAACCATCGTGCTTCAATGGTGTCACAATAGGGGTCTCCCATTTTGCAAAATCTTGGGCTATTAATTTATCCAATTCAGCATCTACTTTAGGTCGAAATGCAAAAGGAACTTTTCTAGGTTTTAACCTAATGTGTGCTATATTGGGGTCCAAGGTAAATGAGATTGGAGTTCCTACATACTGACCTAATTCATCGCTAAATACTTCCTTAAAATCATTTAATAATGCTTGTAAATCCTGATCCTGAATGGAATGTATTCCAGATATTGTAAGTCCCAAAAATGTGAACCAGTCTAACCCTAATAGACTTGGTAGGGTGCCTTCTATTATGTGAGAGGAAGTAGTCCCTCAAAGTTTTGAAATTGGATATTGAATTTACCGATGCCAATTACTGGAATGGAACGTCCTTGATAGTCTTTTAAGGACAGTTTGCATGGCTAGAGATGTTTCTTTGTGATAGCAGGAACTAACCTTTTTAACGTGCTCCAGGATACAATGGATAGCGATGAGCTAGTATCAACTTCCATTGGGCACTGCTTTCCTTCTAAGGAGACAGTCACGTGAATTTTGTTAGTATAGATCTGGTTAAAATTGTTAGGTGACTTAGAATTGTTAGAATTGATCTAACTTGATGTTGATATTGTGGATTAAAGTTTTTTCCTGATTTGCAAACCCTAGCTATGTGTCCCTTTCTTTGGCATTTTAAACAAATTACGTTTCTAAATCTGCATGTGGATCTAAAATAAAACCGCAACTCAGGCAGGTTGTTTGCGGTTGCATAGGTTTGTTATCAGGAATCCAATTCTTTCACTGTGGTGGAGGCTGTCCTCTGAGGCGATTTACATCTTCATCGGCTTCAGAAATTTTGTCAGGAAAACTGTCGTCATGATGCACAGTAGTGTTCGGTTTGGATGTAGCAGTGTTATTAAAGCCTTGTATCTCAGCAGCAAAGATAATTGACATTTCTGCCACTTGAGACTCCTCAACAGCCATCTTAAGGGTTAAATCGCCCTTGGCAAGCAAGCGTCTTTGAAGCCTGAGGTCTTGTACACTGCATACTAATTGATCCAGCAATTGATCCTCGAGATCCAGAACCTGCAATGTAGTGCTGCTTTTCAGTACATACATCAGCCATGTATGTACTGATAGTCTCTCCCTCAGCCTGTACTTATCTCCTGAATGCGTGCCGCCTCGCAATTCTAGAAAGTTTAGGCGAGTAATGATTACTTAAAAGTTCTTGTAAATCTTCCCAGGATACTGCTTTAACACTCTGAAGTGCCAACAGCGCTGTGGCAGTATCAAAAACCACGGCCCCACAAAAGCTTAGGAAATACGCTTTTTTCCTATGGTTTGAAATCTCAGACAAATCAGCAGCATTTAGGAAATAGTCAAAACGATTAATGTAAGATTCCCAAGTTTCTGACAATGGGTGAAAACAAGGAAATGTCAGAGCAGTCGACATCTTGTCTATCCTGAGGTAAAAAAAAAAACACAATACCTCTGGCTCTTTTCTTCCTCAGCTTTCAGGAAGGCATCCCATCGTCGTCGCCAATATTATATTCTTTCTAAGAATGAGCTAAGGCAGGCATTGATGAACGAAATAATGTTTATTGTAACAAGCAAACAGGTTACCCGAGTCTGCCTATATGTTGCTGAATTGGACAGCGGACAGGTAACAACTGATGCTGTCTGACAGCTCCCTTTTATAGTTCACTGTCAGGCTGTTCAGCCAATCAGAACAAACAAAAGTCCCGCTCAGAATGCGGACCAACAAATAGAACTTCTGTAGAACACAATAATTTCTGTTTTGTTTTGTTTTTAAAAAGCAATATTGAACAGTTTCTAAAATAACTCAAAGCTGATTAGTACAGGTTTGGATTATTTAAGGTTCTGGGTGTCTCCAATAAACTTGTGGTTCTACCAGCTGTTGCTTTGAAATGTCACATTCATGGATACTACATTTAATGTCTTTTCATAATAAGGATATTTTCTATTAGAAATATCACAACGGCTTGCATTCCAACAATTAGTTCCAATTAAGAAATTAGTTAACTTTAATGTTTTGTAGTTCCAGCTACTTCCTAAATTCCTATCTCTTCATATACTCTTTCCTTTCTTTGCCCTGAAATCTATATAGATTTACATAAAAGTTCAAAGCCCTGTTAAGCCTCTTATTTTAGATTGTTGAAGAGGAGAAAATGAGCTATTATTTATAATATAGTCCAATTAGTAATTCAGGAATTATATTCACATTACATGGAAATTTAAGCAAACAAGTGTTTTGTGTGAGAATACACAAAATTTAGTTGCAGCTGAGCTCTAATTGATACTTTTGAAATTGGATAAAAATAATCTTTTCAGCTTTCCTTCCTGGTCCATTCATTTTGAAAGATGTTAGTAGTAAAATCACTGATTTATTACAGGATCAAGTCTTTCTGTACATTGGAAAGAAATCTCAGAGACTTTTCAGATAAGCAACTTGATTCACAGATTCTGTTAAGCAATGTATCTCTTCAAGTTAATGTTTTATGAAGGAAGCCTGCCATTTTTGGTCTGTAAACCATGGCATATGGCACACTAAGTTATCTTCCTCAATCTGGACAATAAAGTTCAGATACATGGACATTTTCATTATTCCCACCAATGCCACATTGCTTCAATAATGCATTTCATTGTTCTTTTGGCTGTCTATGTATTCTCAAGAATTTTCTTCAACATCAAAGTTCAAAAGTATCAGTACTTTTTTTTTCAAAGTTCAACTTCTGCTTCCATAAAATGCTAAAGGCTGCAGTGTTCTAATCTTTGTTGGTATAGACATATCATGGTATATAAATATATTTTCTAAGACCTTTGTGGCTGCTCTACCAATGTTAGTCTCTAATGTATTTCTTGATTGTCTCTTCCTTGATAATTTGATGATTAATAAAAGGCACAAGTTATCTATTACTTCACTATCTCATTGTCAGTTCTGAGGCTGGTTGTTATACCTGATAGCAATACTTTGATCTTGTTTAAATGTAATTTTAGTCCCATTTGTTTTCCCTTCTTGAATTTTAGTACTGTAGATTCTTTGAATTTTTGGTTAAGTGTCATCAGCATAGTTAAGCTTATTAATGATTCTATTGCCAATTTTAAAGCTACATTAATCTTCTTCCAGCTTCACTTAATATATATTCAACATATAGGTTAAAACAATAAGAAGACAATATATTGTATCTTACTTCTAAACTACATTCAAACTGTTTCATCATATTATGCCTATATGACCTGAATATGAAGACAATGAGATGTTCTGGGATTCCCATTTTTTCCAAGTACATTCCACAGCTTGAGAAGATAAACACAAGGAAAGGTCTTTCTACAATAATGTAACACATACTGATTTCCTTTTAGCATTATTTTGCTTTTGTAATTATCCAGCATGCATCTGAAGGCAGATTAGTGACTATTATAAGCAACAATTAAGCTTATTTAATCAGGATTTATGTAATGAACTTATCCGTATTTTACTTATTAGTGACATTTTATAGTAAACATTAACCCTGAACTGGGCAATGCACCATTTAAAAATCATTACTATAACAAAAGAAAACAATATCAGAGTAAATCTAGCAACATGTCTAATATAAAGATATGAAAAGTGCAAAAAAATTTAAATCTCTATTTACATAAATAATACGGATTTCGATTTGTACTCAAAAAATAGCATGTTTTATTTTCTTTTGTAACGCAGATATTTGAGAATATCTGTTATAATATATTTGTTCACTTCATTGAAAGATAAAACCCCCAAGATCCATGATTTGTTTTGTGGAGGATTAAGTACTCCTATAAAATAATTTGATTTACCCTTATTTAAAATAAAATAATTTGATTTACCCTTACTTAAAAATGCAACTACTGGATGAATATTTGAATAACCTGCAGAACATTTGAAATTCCTATTGCTATTTATTCACTTTTGCTATGAGTTCCAGAAGGTTCCAAAATATCTTTTGGAGTTAAGATTTTTATAATAATAGGCAAGCACTTGTAAGATAGATATTTACAAAAGACAATTCCTTAGTGTACCTTAAATTGTACCATCATTCATCTACAATTTATGAAGAATCAGATTATCAAGTCTGTCATGGCCTTATCCATCATCATGGTAGGCACCATCCACAGAGTCTCTTAATGATCATGCTATTGTATGATTTCAGAAGTCTAAAGAACTAAATCAAGGTAGTGATTTACCTAGTTTTTCCTAGTTGGGAGATATGCAATGAAGCTCCTGGAGTAAGCAGAATAGAATATTCTAGGAAACTTCTGCTTTTGTATTAATTTTGTACAGTTCTTTGAGAAGATACTTCAAGGAAAGTTCAAGAGAAACATCCCTCAAAATAGTAGCGTAAAATACAACCTCTTGTGTGAGGGTCTTTTTTTTTAAAAAAAAAAAACCTAATGTTTTATCTGCAGCATCTCCCATCACTTTCAATAGACAGTACAATCTTCTACAATGCACTAAAATCTCTATCATGTCTTTCAGGTTCTACAACAGGGCTGTCAAACTCCTGGACTTTGGGCCAGATACGTCATGCACTGGCCATGCTCACATCTGATTTAGTGAAGGAGGGAAAAAGCCCAATATGTCATGTGACACCGCCATGACTACATGAGTTTGACACCCCTGTTCTAGAGGCAGCTGAGAAGATTGCAAAGTGTCAATCAGGACAAATTGCAATTGTTTTCCTCAGTGAGTTGTATTACATTAACTTTGTGAAAATAAGACAGTTAAATCTAGTTTATATAACACTAGCTATTTGTGAAAAATATATTAACAAGATGACATCAATCTTTTTTAATCATTAAAAATCCTATACCCATAATGAGCAACACAATCTGGTTAACCTACTATAGAAACAAAACCCTAAACAAAACCCTGGATTCTAAAAATTGCTTTTTAAGAACTAGCAGAAATTTTTACTGAAAAATATAGCAAAAATAAATGAAACAAATGTGGTAGATAGCATACATTATACATTAAAATAGAGATGCTTTATTTATCTCAGCACAACTGAAAATCAAACATATGAATCCAGCATTTCATTTGGCTATTGGCTGTTAAAGAAACAACTGCAATAAGCAATTAGATTTAACACTTTGAGACGTGTTAGTGTTAAAGTTGTTCAACAAATATAGCTTCAACATGGTTTTGGGTGTTGCTCAGAATACGCCATTATTGAATACATCGGCAATGAAAGAAAATGTTATAAACAGATCTTCTTTATATGTAAATCCATCTGGACCTCTAAGCAAAAGCTTGCTTTAATGTAACCTTTCCTAATCTGGTATGTCCAGATATGTTTAAAATACAACCACCATAATTCCCGAACTGGACTGGAAATATATGTTGCCACTTACAAGTAATATCAGTGTTTCTCAATCATGGCAACCTGGCAACAATACTGATATAGATCAATGTTTGTCAACTTGAAAATGTGTGGACTTCAACTGCTAGGGAACTTCTGGGAATTGAACTCCACACATTTTCAAGACAGGCATGGTTGAGAAACATCGATTTATATCAATATTCCTGAGCTGGTAAATAGAACATTGATACACATAGAGCCCAAATACATATCCATTAAGGTAAGAAATTAGGATGGGAAGAGCTGAAAGTATGGCATAGTGTGTTAGTTTATTAGGGGAAGGACAGTTCAAAATAAGTACAGTAGATGAAACATATGTTTAAGAGGGATTTTTTTTCCTTTCCATACCAATTTTAACATTTGATTTCTCAGCCAATACTGGAGATATTTGTTTTCTTTTGTGTATCTAATTATATGTGTGTCCAGTTCTTGTTGGTATAAATCAACTGATTCTATTAACAGTTTATTTGCCATCCAACCTAATATAAATGTCAGGAAATCAATAGTGTGATTATTAAAAATGGCTCTAGGAAGTACTATTAAGTTCATAAAAAGAACTGCAGCCATTTAGGGAGAGTGTTCAATTTTAGCAGACACAAATTATTTTCTCTTTATAGACAATTAATTTCATTTTCAAAAGCAAATACAAAACAGTTACTTAAAGGTGCATTGTAAATAAATCTGTCAAAACAGAGATGTTTTAAACACAAATAATTGAAATCTTTATACCTCTCTAATCATAAGCATAATATTTGTATTTACATTTTTGTGCAACAATGGCAAAAATTCAATATATAATATATTAAGTCAGAATTTCTCTGCTACATTTTTTAAAGAAAAATTGTGTCTAGAACTTCCAAATAATGTCTGAAAATCCTTCTTCTCTGGCCTAGGGTACATATATATAAAACTCTATATGTCTTTTATGAAAAAGCAAAATTCCTTAAATATAAAACTCTGTACTTTTTTACCTAAAAAACTGTACAGTATGTATTCTTTATGTTTGTCACAACATAAACCCCATTGTAATTCTAACTATAGATTTAAGTTTGAAGATATATTTAATTGTAACTTTATATAATATAAAGAGTTGTCAGATTGCTGATGAAAAATAATAGCTCAAGCTTGAACTGCAAAGTCCTTGATGTTCTCTGAGCTTGATTGTTTTCTTGCAAATGTTTCATTACCAAACTATATAACATCATCAGTGCTAGTAAGGAATGGGATTTAGAATAGTTGCTCTACAGGTTACTAGACTATAAATATATATATCATACACTACTAGTATATAAATATAAGGTAGTTTACAAATATATAAATACTTGTGGTCAAATCCCAAAATGCTAGGGAATTTCCAGAAACCTGACACTCAGACAAATCAGCCATGGCACATACTATTTAAAAGATATAATAAAAAAGCCAAAAGGAAACAAAACCAAAATATTTCTCATCATCAATCAACACCCACATGAGACAGATTAACACCAAAATTAACATTAGACTAACAATCAAAAGGCAAATAAGACCCCAATTAAGGAACTTCCTTGTTCAGCAAAACATATGAACAACAAACAACAGCCCAATGGAGGCACCACCAAGACCACTGATAAGGCAAGCCACTAGTACAATGCTGTCAAACTCATATGTCACATGATGCTGCCATGATGATGCAAGTTTCACACCCTGCACTAGTATATAAAATGATAGCAAACCTGATTCTCTTCTAGCATTGATAATATAACCTTGTTTGGTAATGAAAAACCTACAAGAAAACAACCAAGCACAGCAAGTCCGAAGGATTCAGTTATCAAATTTATTTTTATTTGTTGTGATAGAAGATTGGAAATTACTTCTTTACGTAGTTTAGTATCTTTTTCTTTTCTTTTTCTTTCTTTTTCTTTTTCTGCTTGCATTCACTTTTTCTACTGTAATTAAAAATAAGAATTTTGAAAAAAGGAAAATTATGTTTTGTGAACTAATTCAATAAGCCTCTGAACTAATTCACAATCAGTTAATTACAGACCTCTGACAAGAGTTTTGTGCCTTCCTTGGTCTGATGAAAGTATAAAAAAGTATATAAAAATAAGGAATAGTCAAAGAGGAGAGAGCTCAGTTAGCGCTTGTGTTATGGCCCATGTAGGCTCAGTAAGATTTCCTTGTTAAAATGTATGTATCCATGAACATACAAAAAGAAAAAAAAAATTACATTTATTTCAAGAGGTAAAAAGGTATTCAGTGATTTTGACAACACTGTAATAATTAATTGGCAAATTAGCAAGTACAGACCCACAACTGATGTTATACTATGAATCTGTTCCTTGTACAAAGTCTTTCATCTATGATTGTGGAGTTAAGTCTACTTTTAAGGAGCAGGGAATGAATCTCATATGGCAAAATGTGGGGCTTCCCAAATTTCCACCTGCAGAAAACTCTGGGTCTTATATGTCCAGCTTATCTAACTGCCTTTTAACAAACAAACAAACAATTTTTTAATGGCTGCCATTATTTTCTGCTTAAGGAATGTCATTCCATGTTATTACCTGACATCTTAAGGGGTGTGCATAAGTGCACCATCGTGCCTCCTGTCCCTGTCCTCTTATCCCCATTTATTTGTACCTATTTCCTGTATTCTTACTCACGTTTATACTTATACCATTATCTTGTAAGCGATTGACAAATTAATTAAATAAATAAATATAGTATGTAGGATTGATACAGATGGTCCATTCCAAACATTTACTCAAGCTACAAAAATGATAACAATGATGAAAAGGGAACATTTAACTGTTTTAAAAGTAACTGTTTTGTTAACCTTGTCAAAATAATAAGTAGAAGGAATAGATTTTCCAAGCAATTAAGATGATTTAGCTATTGTCACCCACTTGCTCTGCCTATTAATGCACTTTTAACATTCCTCAACATTTTTCACTCACATTCCTTGGGAGTGCTTTTAATAACTACTTCAAAATTTAAAATGAACTACAAGCAAATTCCATAACATGCATGCCAGAGAAAACATTGACTTTATTTTTATATCAACAAGAAAAATGACCCTGCATATTTTGTAGTAATTCAAAAGGTTTGTTTGGGATTTTAAATTTTCTCTGCAAAGACTATGTAAATAATGAAATGATTTTAATTCAGTACGTTTTAATATTTAGAGATGTTGACATACTTTTCTTTAAGGCATATATCTCCTACTCAAAAATTATTTTTACATACATACATACACACATATGTGTGTGCCAAAATACAATGTATGTCACTTATTAACTTTTATTTTCATAAAATTATTACTTGGTCTCAATTTGCAAATTGGTAAGGAAATACAACATTTTTTTATATATACTAGCTCTATACCCGTGCTTTGCTATGAAACTATGTTATTGGGCTTAGTTTTGGGGAAGGAAAATAAGGGGGTTGAATGGTTCTGGAGATTTTGTGATGATGCATGAGTGCTACTTTGCTTTTATAGATAGATAGATAGATAGATAGATAGATAGATAGATAGATAGATAGATAGATAGATAGATAGATAGATAGATAGATATTTTTCTTATATGTATCCATTTCATATATTCATAACTATGTTTATACTTATACCTGTTATTTTATAATCGCTTGACAAAATAAATAGATAAAGATAGATAGATAGATAGATAGATAGATAGATAGATAGATAGATAGATAGATAGATAGATAAGTTCAAATAGTCTTATTTTTAATAGTTTTATTGACTTATTATCCTAAAACTTATTGCATATTGGTTCTGTGTCTATATCTCTCATTAAATCAATGTATACTTCAATGCAATTGTATGCTGGTGTTCAGTTCAAATCTTCCATTAGAAGAAAGAGGAAATTAGAGGAAATTAAATATTGTACAACTTTCTCTAAAAATCTAAGTTAAAACATTTTACTTATTCTTTCCTTCTCTGTCTTAAGAGGATGATGGGGTTGCAAGTCCTTTTCAGCCCCTGGACAGAATTACTATATGGAAAGGTATGCTTCTATCTGTAAAAAGCCTTCCTGAAATGTTAATTTCCTTGTGTTCCAGGAGAGATTGTCCACAGAAATTCTGGAGAACCTATGTGGAAAAGAGATTTCCTCTAGAGTTTTTTAATCATGTGTACAAGTAGTTTAGGATTACAAGGCAAAAAGCAAGACTGTTAATATCTGCTCCTGTTGAATATATATACTTAGTAAGATATTAATTTGTATTATATTATAGTTGGCTGTACACCGCCCTGAGTCCCTCGGAAGAAGGGCGGTATATAAATTTGATATAAATAAATAAATTAAATATATATATATATCAGTCTAGTGCAGAGATGTCAAACTGGTGGCCTGCAGGCTGGATCCGTCATGCACAGGCCATACCACCCCAGCTCCACGAATGGGAAAAACATCATGAAAAATCACGTGATGGCAACATGATGTGGCAAGTTTGACACCTGTGGTCTAATGTTTCTTGTAAACAAAATTTTATACTCACTGTGCTGAGAAAAAAATACAATAAATTTTTGAAATGTAAATGTCTGTTTCTATCTTTGGTAACAGCAACATGATTAAACAGGCATTGTGCTGTCACAACACAAACTTTTAGTTGCATCTAACACTGAAGGCAAGAATGTAAGCACATAGCACACTGAGATATATTTATTTATTTGGCCTTATCCCTCTTTTTATAAATACTATGATTTCACTCCCCAAAATAAATAGTGAATGAAAAATTTTCAAAAACAAATCTAAGTGTTTCTGACAGATAAATCCATTGAATTTAATAACATTGATTTCCAGGCATTTATGATTCCACATCTATATTTTAATTAACTGATGGGAATGAGTCAAGTGCCATCAATTCATGCATAATGATATATGAAATATATTTGAGACACCAAAGCTGGAATGCAGGTCAGTGAAATTTTATACACATATGTTTTGGATGCGGTTTTGTCTGCTTTACTACAGGAATGTACACAGAGAAAGTGTTGGCAACATTTATTGTACATCCTGTCTGCAGGTTCAGATAAGAAACAATTAAAGCTGGTCCCTGAATGTAAAACTGCATTTTAGAAGGAAAAAGGAGAGGAGGGCAAGGGTGAGTAAGAACCTACCAATGATGAAACTTTGACATAAATTTAGAGAAAAATAGAAAAAGAAAAAATGACTATAAATCAAATCCTTAACTCATGAACTAAGCTTGGAGAATTGCTAAATGTTTACTTTCATTATTTAATATGCCAGTGGATTTGAAATACCAGTGAGCATTTCCTGACTTTGTAGATCATTTAAAAGCTTAAGAGATTATCAAACCAGTCATTTAAAATGACATTTTCACTGAGCAAATGTTTGTCTATTAAATAGCCTGTATGTCACAAAACCTGATCAGCCTTGGCAGTGTTATAGGATCTTCATACACTTCAAACCCCACTGTTTGCTCATAAAGCTGTCAAGTCTTCATTTGATGAAACATATACAAACTCAGTGATGTTAGCCATATTCCAGGAAGTTAATTCGTTCTAGCATTTATTCTGTGACTTCTATTAGGATTTGTTTTTCTCTTAATTTATCCTTTTAGTTTAATTTTAGTTTTAGGAATGGCCAGTATTTTTCCAAAACTTTCAGGATGTGAAACCTAAGGATATATTTAATATTCAAACATCCAACAGTTCTGGTTATAAAAAAATGGAATCCTGCTGAATCTTTAGAATCTTATATTTTAAAAGGCATATACTGTATTTGGGTTTTCAGTGAGTAACCAAAGCTAAAACTCAATATAACACTCTTTGTCCCTCTTTTTAAAAAATGACATGTGGTAGAATAACTTTATTCTGCTAAAGCTTAATGTCGGTTTCATTCCTCAAACTTACAGTTTGGTCTGTGGAAAATATGAAGAAATATGTAAATTATAGATGTTATAACTCTGTGCAATATTTCTTGAACTTGGAAAAAATTCAGGAATGTATCATTGATTTATGTAGACAAAAATGGAAGGGAAAATATTTCAAAAGTGATAAGTATCTTTTTAAAAATTAAAAAAGTCCATATTTTAACTAGGCTTATTTTGAATATCAAGCAGGATTTCTTACACAAGCAAGCCATGCTTTTGACATATTCCTGAGTCACTACCCCAGTCCTTCTGTTGCCCTAGTGCTTAAATGGCAAAGCAAACAACAGCAGGGCTGGATGGAACGCCTACAGTTTTGCACTTTATGTGTGTAGCATCAATTTTTCTCTGGAGATTTTAGTACTTATAATCTCAGTTCCTGTAGAGAGAGGCACTTCACTAAAGAGTAGAACATATGATTAGGACAATAATTTCCAGGGGGAAACTGAATTCCTATTATAGTGTAGCTCTTTCTGAAAAGACAGCCTTTTTCTTAACAGGATTGTGGCATAAAGTATCTGCTTCCTCTTGCATATGCTTGAACTTGATTATCATTTGGATGACTATTCTGTTAGAATCTGAGAATATCCCATTCTCGCCTCACACTTTCATTGTTCCTCATTCTAGACCTTAGGGAAAAGAAAGAATTAGTAGAAATATACATTTGGCAAGCATCCTGGAGTTCATACCAATATTTATTTCTAATGTATGAAGAAAATAGCTTCCCTTTGTGTAAGTGGTAGAATACTTATGTACTCCAGTTTCATCTATATTTAAAAAATAGCTAGGTTTTTTTTAGTTCCAGATTTGGATGTATGAACTATGGAGGCCAGATTTTTTTTCTCTTCATCTACAAGTCAATGTAGATATATATTCTTGATCATAAAATGCCAAATGTTATTATAGCATATAAAGAATAAGATGTATTTTGAGAAACTTTTTGTAAAGAAGAAGTAAGCAACAACTACACAACAAATTATTCATGAGTAGTGCTTTGTCCTTCCTTGTTTTTTACATTACCTCTTGTGATTAACTAAGTCAATCAACCTTTTTTTAAAAT
Source organism: Bungarus multicinctus (assembly GCA_023653725.1). Classification (NCBI taxonomy): domain Eukaryota; kingdom Metazoa; phylum Chordata; class Lepidosauria; order Squamata; family Elapidae; genus Bungarus; species Bungarus multicinctus. The sequence continues at coordinate 37,790,419 of CM042844.1, forward strand.
TGAAGCAGAGAAGTTATAGTAAATATAAGTAACATGTTTGTTTATCATTAGCTTCTCTCTCTTGTGGTCTTTCCACTCAGTGCAAACCATAGCAAACCATGCTAAACAAAGCTGAATGCACACATTGCAATGTGGCATGACAAGCAGCTGTAAGTATTTGTGTGTGCATATTTGCAGTTTGATGTGACCTTCAGAATAATGAGAAATTAACTTGAATGTGGTCTTGTAAATCAGTAGAAATTTGTTTCTAGATAGTGAATTGTTCTGCTTTGATCTTCAAATGAGATAAATACAACATTTATTTAGGTATATTTCATGTTAATTGAACCTCAAAGAATGTTAGTTAGGGTTGTTTTCAGTTTGGCTGGAAATGCAATTAAGAAATGGGTACAGTAACTGAAATAAGCTGTGTTGGTGCTATTGCTGTATTTTGAATGGATATTCACAAGATTTTTCATATGACTTTAGTTAAGTGTTACATGTCATTAAAGAATATAATTTAGGAAAAAAGAAAAAAAACAATGGACTTTTCACAAATACAGGATAGAAAAAATAGTTGTATAAAGCTGTAATACGAAATTTGCTTTGTGGAAATATATTGATAATATATTATGTTAATATTGGCATTAGTCAGTTTTCCATAAAGTGTCAAAGAAGATAATTTTTAAGCTAGCACATCCAATGCTGGGGAACTATATCTATGAATTATCCTATTTCAAACACATTATACAAAGACCTAGCTCTCTAGAAAAGGTTCTGATACTGGAAAAGGTGGAAAGAAATACCAGGTTCCTGAAAAGTGCTAAACAGCTAATGGAGAAATATGGTCTTCCTAAATATGATCTTCCCAACCTAATATGATATTAGGTTGGGGGAAAGATGACCCAATTAAACAGAGAAATATAAACAAAGAATGATTTTAAAATGTTGTGACAACGGGTGACATAATTATTCTAAAAACAAGGTGTGCAAGCTTACATTGGACAATTCAAGCACCATTAAGGAAAACATGGAAGTTTATAGTAGAATAGGATAAATAAACACAAATGTATAGGAGCTGGTCATAAGAGAACATTATTTTGAAGCTTGTAAACAATAGTAACATTTATGAATCTTGTTTTCTTTAAGTTCATCTTGGTTACATGTTTTGTGCATGAAAAAGAACATCAATAATGTTTTATATAACTTGACCATATGGAGAAGAAATATTAACCTAATGTTAAGTACTATTTTCTAATAAACATTTCTTCACCTATACATACCAATAAAATAGTGTTGATATTGGTCTGATTTCTGGTTTGCCTCAGAATTCTCCATTTAGAATTCTGCAGCATAGATCTTATTCATCTGTGTGATAATATAACCAATTAAAAATAATTCTACATCTGATGCATACCATATAATAAAATTTTGTATATGACATTTAGCATTTTCAGAGAAGTTCCTTGAAAAACAGAGAAACTTTGATATCTGGCTCTAGATTTTACAATAGATTTACAAATAAATGAAATAATACGTACACTGAGTGTTTTGTTGTAACTATATAACATAACCTATCTGTGGTTCCAAATCTAGTACAGCCTACAGATAACAAGAAGCCTTTCCAAAATTGCCTAGGAAATGTACTGTATGAGATAGGTCTTTTTCTAATTTAAAAAGAAGCAAATTGAAATGGTCCCTTGATAACTGATGTAAAGAATCACATTTGCCAACAATAACCATAAAAATTATACACTGAACTTGTGAACTTGTGATCTTATTATAACCTGATCCAATACTCCTTAAGAGAAGAGTTTTCTAGAGGAGACAATGCAGGTCTGACTTTTTGGTTCATAAAAGATAATCTAAGAAAGCATTATGTAAAGGCCACTGAAGTTCAATTTACATATTCAAGTAGAAAGAGGAAGTATTTCAATCAATGACATACGTTCAAAGATGTTATATTAATAATATCCAAATTATATTGGGTTTTGCCATATATCAATCATCACAAAATAACAAAATATTTCATAAAATTAGCTAAGTGAAAATTAGCTTAGCTATTTTTTATCCTCAAGTCGAAGTGGGGGAAATGTTAATAACAGGTACATTTAACAGACCTATGCTTCCCCATCTATCCTCTATGTTAATTTCCAAAATATTAAAATCAATAATGATACAAGATGTTTTTTCAGGTTCAGTTCATGCAGATATGAATTATGGCTCACATTTTTCCACAACTAGTAATAGCATATAATTCCAAGTAATATTGTAGAATTCCTGTACTTAGAGTACAAAAGACAAATCTCCTCTCCTCAAAAAAAGTCACCTTCCAAATTCAACTTTATATTTTAAAGATTTGTAGGTTTAAACAGGGTGAACAAGTTACTAGAAATCAAGGATTTTACACTCAATATTAATTCCAAGCAAGGAGTCCCCCTAAAACATAATAGACACAGAAGTATAGTCAGTGTATAGTGTGAGATGGGGAGGATTAGTTGTTTTCATTTGTATTTGCACATTTATTAATTATTATTCAACAGTTTAATGTTTTAGTCATTTTCAAATTTTAAGGGCATGAAAATTTCCAACAAATTCTATTCATGCACCATTCTGTCTTTTCCAAATGAAGAATGAACATTTCTTTAAACCTGATCAGTGTAAGTATGTATGTGCCATTGTACATTTTTTTAGTCTTTAGCAAGAATATCTAAAGTTTAAGAGGAAAAAACAAAAGCAATTCTCTTGTCTTCCAATCTTTACCACATGTTCACTAGGCACTTGAAAACAGCTGCTAATCCCTGTGTCTAAGCCTTCAGTTTGATTAGAAAAAGAGAAAAATCAATTTTACTTTACTACCGTAGGCATCATAACATGATCTTTTCAAGAATGCATCCATGCAGATAGGAGCAGTTAGGTTAAATTAGGTTAATTTTGAACTTGACTCCTAAAGCAACAGCCAAAATAAATAAATAAAGTATGTCTCACTGCAAAGGCTTCCAGATATAACCAAGCACATTGGAACCAGCACTGCTTTATTTCATCTGCAGGTGACTGTTCAGGCAGGCAGTTTATGATATTTTTCCTCTTCCCTCCCTTTCTGCCATTTCACAAAGACAACAAACTGACAGAAAACAAGCCTTGCCCATTTTGCATTTTCCAATATCTTCTGTTTCAGAGGCCTTTCCTTTATTTCTAAAGTGGTACTTGTAAAAGGAGCTGTGACCACTCAGGCTGTTTTCTTTGAGGATGATAACACTGCTGTAGAAGCTTCATTATTATGCTAATCGAGCACAGTCTGAGCAGCTTTCATAACTGCCACATTAAATCATCTACCAAGGGGAAACCTCAAGAGCCATTTACATTGCTCTGTATGCATATTAATGAAGCTGGATGCTGCAGAATTATGGAAGGGTTTTTTGTTTTGTTTTCTATAGCAGGAAGCAATAGGCTGATGGCTTGCGGAGAACATAATGTCAAATGCCTTGGAAAATCAGAGGTGACTAAACTTCAGCAAGGTTCACCTATGAAGTTCTGTTATCTGTCTCAATTAAGAGAGATGTTTGAGTGGGTGATATTTAGCTAAAAGATAGCAATACAATCAGATCACCATACAATCAATTGCTTGTTTTTCCTGAATTAGGGAAGATGGGAAAAGAGGAGGAAAACAAAAGGAATCTCTGCAAAGCTTTGAAAGAACAGTATAATGCCTTACTCATTTGGCAAATCACTTCCAAAAATCTTGCCAAGAGAATTGCACGGCCTTGTCCAGGAAGTCACAAGGTGTCAACAAGGACTAGAAAGCACAACTGTGATGCATACAGAGACAGATATACACTTAGTTCTTTGTTTCCTATACAAATGACTAATCAAAGCAGTTATCCAAGTTTTAAAATTAATTCATTAATTACTAAAAGAGTGTGGGAATGAAAGGCATTTTTCATTTTGCAAAGCTCCAGCTTTTGCTTGCTGTCTTTCACTTAAGCAGATGGTTCAACAGAATTGGAACAGATCCATGAAAGCACCTCAAGGGAAGGAACAGGTCAGTGGCTTTTTCTCTAATTAGATCCCACCATCTTTATAAATACATTTTGCCCTTATATCTTCTATCAAGCTGAATGGGCTAGATATTAAGACATTATTTTTGTTTGTTTTTGCTATTGTTTTGCTATTTTATTTTGCTTTTGTTTGTTTTTGCTATGTGCTGCATTGGTTAAATTCAGACTTTATTCACACACACTAAATAGAATAGCTTATATTTCAGAATAGCTGGATTTACACATGAGCAGGGGGTTGGACTAGAAAACCTCCAAGATTCCTTACAGCTCTATTCTGATTGATTGATTGATTGATTGGATTTTGTTTTATAGCTACCCATAATAAACCCTGTGAGTAGAGTTTATTTATACAGCACACAACATAGATAAATTTTAATGAAGCATTTGCAGAGAGAAAAGCCCTAAATATGCCATCTTCGTATTATATAATATTTGAAAGACTGCATTTCAAGCATCAAGAACATTATTTTGCTAACAGTACTTAAAACTCATACAATGTGTCTAACAATATATATAATTATATACATTATATTATTCATATTTTATTTACATGTATATATGTATGTATGTACTGTAAATTGAAACTTCAGCTTTTATACTATGCAACTAAGTCCTATTTAGAAATACAGAATAGCAATAACATTTAGACCTACATATCACTTCACAGTGCTTTACCCCCTCTTTAAGCAGTTTAGAGTCAGGAAATTGCTCCTATAATAAATACCCAAGTCTTTATTCTTTTTTTAATATTGCATTGCATATCTAGTTAAGAAATAAAATAGTAAACTATCAAGGAGCATCTTATATTAGGGTTCAACAAATTCAGTGCAAGTATTCTTTTGGCATAGTGAAAAGTATGTAGGAGAGAGAAACATCCATTTTTCTCTTCTGTATCGCTGTCGCCACTATATATCATCAGCATTAGGATTACTAATACAATTTAGTATCTTAAAGAATCAGGATTAAGAATTATAGGGAAATACCCCAAACCACAAAAAGTAAGATTCCCCATTACAGATATTTTTTTTCCAATGCATTGGAGACACTCGTAAAAAGGAATGGGTAGAGGTCGATAAATCTTGCTACTAGAGCAAAAAATGGTAGTAGCCAACTAATAGCTATTGCGCAGGCGAGACGGTTGGGAGAGAGGCTGGGGTTCCATTAGTTTGCCAATGATGCCAGTGATATCCAGATAGATACATCAGTGCAGTCTTTGCCAGAATGAATCCAGTTACTCACAAGTGGCGCACTTGAATGTAGCACGAAAAAAAAAGCCAAGAAGCTGGACTGACTTTTTTGTTGGATTGTAGAGGCAGAAGATACATTTTGTTTGGTTTGCATTTAATTTTTTTTTGACATAATAGGCACTTCCCAAACTAAAAAACAGGTCAAAATGTTAATAAAATGATTAAAATGTGCACAATAGAAGAAAAACTTATAAAATGAGCTCATTATTTAAGAAAAATGCAGAGAACTTAACATGAGTTGAGTTGTTTGTTTCTTGTGGGTTTTTTTAATTGCAAGAGCAGATGGTAGAGTTTTAGGAACAAATCTATGAGAAATTGACCCAAGATATATTGAAAAAATGCTGAGGAAAGGAAGAAATAGAGAAAATATAATACTGTTTTGTCAGTATTAGACAAAAAATAAACCACCATGGATACATAAGTACTATAGTGGAACCTGTTATAATCTTGAAGCAATTTTTTAACATATAATTTATATATTACAAATATTATCTTCAATTTTCCTCTAAAGAGCTCAAGATTCTACTTATGTAGATTCCTTAAAATTTTAAAATTAGTCCATCATTACTGCAATGGACAGCATGATTTCTGGACAGTTTAGAATCTCATGTCAAAAATTATGTTAACATTTTTTTTAATTTAAATGAAACTTCTCTCCATATAAAAAAATTAAACTTCCATCCCTTCAAAAACTCAGCTGTTGTAATAATACTTTTCACTATTTCACAACACTTTTCAGAGAATTACATTGCCATTCCACATTCAACATGTAATGATCAGAAAGGGAATTCTTAGTGCTCTCTGAGCATGTTGGTTTTCTTGCAAATGTTGCTAACTTCACTCCCTTAGTAGCACTGATGATGTTATCTAGGTTGGTAATGAAATGTCTGCAAGAAAACAACCAAGCTGAGAGAACACTAAGGACCCCACATTTCAAACCTGAACTGCAAATATTATCTTCAATTGATCAGGATTTACAGTAAGCATGTATACTGCTCTATGCCTTTTTAGTTGCCTTTTTTATGTATCTAGTATTCTTTCTGTAAAAAAAATAAACCTGCAATATTTTATAGATGCTTGTTGTTGCCTTATTGAGGCTTTCTGTATATCTAATATTTAAAAATTAGGACATGTACTTGACCAGGATTTCATTGCAACTGCTGCCAACTGATTCCAACTGTGGAATCTGGATGCATTTGCAAGAGGAATAGATGGAAGGCAGCTGGGTCTATATTTTGTATTCTCTGTGGGTTTTCTTATGCAGCTGTGCTTGTCAATTCACCCTGTGTGGGCCCGCCATTATCACCAGCTTGCCTGGCCTTCCTGCTGCCTACCTAATTGTGTTTGTGGAGCATAGCAAACTGAACAAATTATTTTTAAGTTCTTATCTTTTTCTTGTTATTCAAAGGTAGCGTTGTTCAATGCATGCTGTTTAATTTTACTTACTTTGCTAGCTGATTACATGACAGAACCCAATAGAACAGCTTCTTTATTAAGTATTGTATTTTACAAAAATGCTGCAAAGTAGGACTGAAACAAATATCCTCAAATATCTGAAAGGTATGCAATTTGACTCTTTCATTTTTGCCACTTAATGCAAATCAACATATTTCAGTGAGAAATGGAGTTGTGTAAGAATTATTTTAACTTCATGATTCCATTTGCTTGTACATTTTTATATTTCATTTATTACTTTCACATTTCAGTAATCTTCTGTTCTTACATTAGCTGTCTTGTTATACTTGTGTAAAACAGCACTTTTAAATTATTTCCTCTGCTCCTATTTTTTAAACTGGAAATGTTATTAAAGTTATATCATTATTATACATTGTTACATGAAATGATATTTATCTTATATAAAGATAGATGTACATAGAAAATAATTTCATCATCACTTATTGATGCCCTAGTTTTTAAGAACATTCTAAAAGAATGAAAAATGTGGAATATTCTCAGGAAAACATTACGTTGGCCAACATGTGCAGAACAGGTATGAAAAAACAATTTGGTATCTTATCAGATAAGTGCACTTATAGAATAAAAAGACAGCCCTGTTTCTATTTAGTTCAGTTTTCCTTTTCTGAGATGAAGATAGGCCACCAATTCAAATATTAATCCACTTTTGTATTTTTTAAAAAAATCCTAATATATTCTAACTATCTTTGATAATTATCTAATGAGAAGGGTTTAATGCCTCTTCAAGATCAAGATAGAGATTTCAGGTGTCAGGAAAGAGCTTGGGACAGCCACCTCTCTTAAAGAAGACAGCTAGAGATGATAAATCGTTAAAAATCCAACAATGTAGAAACAATCAATGCCAGAAGGCATTTTCTGTGGCAGGATAATTAGGAAGAATTTGAGAATATACCCAATAAATAAATTAAATTTATACCTGGACTTAAAGTTCTTTTATAGATCCCTCTTTTGTGCATCTTGTTTATATCAAACTTTCTGATTTGGTGATCATTTCTTCTTATGTACCTTTTGAATTCATCTGCTATTACGGTTCTTAAGAATTATGCTTCTCTTGATTTTCTGTCAGCATTAGAACTGTTAAGCTAGACTATTGTAGCGAATTATATAATACAAATACACTTTATAATACACTTTAATTTGATCCTCTCAGCTTTCAAATACTAGCATTTCCAGATATTAAATATCCATTTATTATTGACATTAAATTAATTAAATAATTGTAAGTTATTATAAATTATATATTTAATAATGTAATACATATTATATATTTGTGTTAGCTTAAAAACCTTACACACATACACACACACACACACACATATATATATATATATATATATATATATATATATATAAAATTAGCATTTAATAATAATACCAAAACTGTTACATCTTAAGTCATCCGGTGATTTTGAAAAATGTTATATCCCAAATACTTACATAAAATTGTGAGTTTAAAATATTCATACTGAAAACACAAAGTACTCTAAAAATATGGGTCATTGAGATAATATCCAGAGCAGATTTTACATGAAGTCAAACAAAAATGTTTGAAGAACATTTCAGTTGTGATATAAAATCTTTGAAGCTGCTAGAGCAGAATTCTCTAATAGCCCAAAACAGATCTTATTTCATAAGTCAGGCTAAAAATGTCTTATTATTTGATATAACACAGCCATCTAAATGTTACATGGTGAACAATTCATTTACACACATTCATGTTCTGATTGCTGATGATTAACTACATCATAACATTTCTAGTTTTCTGATATTTCTGAATATGATACAGTTAGCTATAAAATGTCATAGCAAAATTAGTTTTTAATATTGTATAACATTCACAGTTATTAGTTCTGCTTTTCATCACCTTAGTTCCTAAACCATAATCATCTGAATTAACAGATTACAATTTAAGTATTTTCAAGTATCAGGGGAACAATGTCATTGTATTCAAATTTATTTTTAATTAGTGTTGTTGTTATTTATTTCCCAATGGACCTTTAAAAAATAACTAACTAGGAACCTGAATAAGTGAATTTAACTTGGACATTAGAATTAGACATTGGACATTCTAACACTACATTACCAAATTGTATTATTAGCCCTACATTTAAAAATAAATAATATGAATTGCTAATAAACCAATTCAAATATCACGCATATTTTGAAAATCACATTAAAAATGAAAAACACCATTAACTAGAAGTCAAAATACATTTGTGATAGCATGTCTACACACTGTAAGTAGCAATATTTTCTAGCTTGGTAAAATAAGTTATTTTAGAACGGGGAAATTTACCAGAATTGGGATGCTATCAATAATTCTGCATTCAGAAATGTGATCTCATTAAGCATCTGTTCTTCTGTTGATCTAAACTGGTCTGCCAAAATGCAAAATATGGCCATGAGGACATTTGAACATAAGGACATCTCAGTGTTATTCACCAATTGAACCCTGATCCCAGATTAGAAGGCCCTGTCACAGTCAGTTATATTTGTACCTGGATCAGAAAGTCATGCTCACAGTCATTCATGGTTTGATTTGATTATTACATTATGCTCTGTGTTGGTTGCCCTAAAAAAGTATGTAAAAAATTGCAGAAGCACAGCAATTATGGGCATATGTCATTTGGCACATGTGACACCTTTCCTCTGTGAGCTTCATTGATTGATTGTATATTTTTTGGTTCCATTCTGGGTGGTTCCATAGTAATTACCATTAAAGCCTTCATGGCTGAAGGAAAGGTTATATATGCAACCATCTCTCTCTGGTTGTACCTACTTATCCTATTAGATACATTAAGAGAATCATATTTAATGTACCATCCATAGAGAGTATGGAAACTTTTCTGTCATGGCTCTGGGAATATCATATTCCTAGAGATCAGAGTCACTTCTAACTTGTTGGCCTTTTCATATCACATTGAAAACTTGGTTTTGTTGACAAACCTGAGATATTGGAGGGAAAAAAGCTGTTATGATTTATTAATACCTGTTATGATTATTAATTGTTGTTAGTCGTTTTTCTCATCAGAAAATATTTTACCAACTTCAAGTAATCCACATGAAATGGGTACTCATATAAATTCAGAATAGAAATAAGATGGAGGGATAAGATAAAATTAACTGCATCAGAATTTTTGATTTCTTAGCTTTGTTTACTTCAGCCAAAAGGTAATTATATGTTTTATTTATCCACTTATAAATTAATTTATAAGCAATATTTTTAACATTTTAAAAAATATCAAATGAAACATTATTTTATTACTCATAAAAATGGTACTTTCTCCTAAACAGAACTATCATTTATATATTGCTGATGGAGCTGAATTATTTTAATAAATGCCTAGCTACATTGTTATCAGGCTATAAATAAAGAATCCAATTATTTAAATATGATTACATCAATAATCATAATATAATTTCATGGGCTACACTGCTATAACACAGCATTTTGAAATTGTACTTTTTCTCATAGTTTTAAAGTACAATTCTTATGTGTCTCATCTAGCATGTTTAATGAGACTGGAATATGGATTGCAGAGGTAGGAATTTTAATCAGAAGAAGCTAAACACAGCAAAGAGACCTTTCAGAGCATAGCTATCCTACATTTTACACATACATTATAAAGGGAAAGAGTTATATATGCTGTCTATCTTATAAATCAGCTTGCTTTCCATGGATGTAATACTATATGTGCACTGAAATAAAAATCAACTGTCAACTTTGACTTAAAATAGAGATTTATTGTAGGAGGCCCCTCTTCTCCATTACCTGAGGCTCTTAAGTAGAATAAATATAATTTATTTTCTATCTCATTGTATTAAGATATGTACTGCTATACATAATATTGCTATATAGTTCTTCTGTTCAACTGGGATGTAAAAAGGCCAAAGTTACTCTAGTCAGCCTGAAGAAATCTTAAATTGTCCAAAGAGACAGTTATATTGGCTGGTATGATTCCGATAATGATGATTTAAGCAGTCCATTGTTATCTTAATAAGTCTGTAGTTTTCTAACCCAGTTAGATTTTACTGGCTGTTTTTTGTTTAATTTGCTTCCATATATATATATACATATATATATATATGTGTGTGTAAGGTTTTTAAACTGATAATTTTAAATAATAAATAAGGGAGACTAGTATAGATCTATTTCGAGCTAGTTAGTTCTCTTCAGCTAACCATACCCTTACTGGGATTCGAACCAGGGAAGTATTACATGTGAGGCAGTTGTAATTGCCACTACACCATCTGGCTCTCTCCCTATCAGCAGAGGCAGGGGAATAAGTATATACTTTGTATTACAACACCCTGTTAAGCCCCAATTAAGGGAGAAAGCATACTGCTTTCTTTTCTGTCTTTCGACTCATCACCAGAGACCATACCGACAGAAACCTATTTGTTTCGTTGTCTTTTCTTTACATGTGTGTAAGGTTTTTAAGCTGATAATTTTAAATAATAAATAAGGGAGACTAATATAGATCTATTTCGAGCTAGTTAGCTCTCTTCAGCTAGCCATACCCTTACTGGGATTCGAACCAGGGAAGTATTACATGTGAGGCAGTTGTAATTGCCACTACACCATCTGGCTCTCTTCTTATCAGCAGAGGCAGGGGAATAAGTATATACTTTGTATTACAACACCCTGTTAAGCCCCAATTAAGGGAGAAAGCATACTGCTTTCTTTTCTGTCTTTCGGCTCATCACCAGAGACCATACCGACAGAAAGCTATTTGTTTCGTTGTCTTTTCTTTACATGTGTGTAAGGTTTTTAAGCTGATAATTTTAAATAATTTTAAATAATTTTAAATAATTTTAAATAATAAATTAATAATAAATAATTATTTATTATTTAAAATTATCAGCTTAAAAACCTTACACACATGTAAAGAAAAGACAACGAAACAAATAGCTTTCTGTCGGTATGGTCTCTGGTGATGAGCCGAAAGACAGAAAAGAAAGCAGTATGCTTTCTCCCTTAATTGGGGCTTAACAGGCTGTTGTAATACAAAGTATATACTTATTCCCCTGCCTCTGCTGATAAGGAGAGAGCCAGATGGTGTAGTGGCAATTACAACTGCCTCACATGTAATACTTCCCTGGTTCGAATCCCAGTAAGGGTATGGCTAGCTGAAGAGAGCTAACTAGCTCGAAATAGATCTATACTAGTCTCCCTGATTTATTATTTAAAATTATCAGCTTAAAAACCTTACACAAATATATATATATATATATATATATATATATATATATATATATATATATATATAATTATGACCCTTATTATATATGTGTGTGTGCGTGTGTGTGTATCTCACAATGAAATACAATATATATATTGGATTTTATTAATAAACACTACTATTACTGAAAGCTAGCTTATATGTTTTCAGTACATTCACAATAAACTAGTGTTATGCACAGGAAAATCAATAAAGCTTATTTATAAAATAAGGAAAACAGAATACAGATTAATTGTAAATACTTTTTTTCTCAGAAAACAAAACAACAACACCTAAATGGTTCAATAAAATCCAAGCATTATTTGCCTGGCTGTAAAATGATAAATTTGTTTACCTCTTTATCAGGAGGCTGTCATTGATTTGATTGATAAAATAAATATAAATATATATAAAACATGGAAAGTGCATGGGCTTGATTTTTTTCATGGGGATAGTTGCTAACAGGATTTAGAACATAACTTTTTGTTTATTTTACCTCAGCAGAATTTTTTTTAACATACATATTAGGACAAGACATACAACTGTCTTTGGTCTTTTTTTCTTTTTTAAGAAGTGGCTTATTTTCCCAGGATCACCTACACTAATCCTAGGAAGGGCATCATTGCTTTAAAAGAACTGCACATAGAGTGCGACATTAGACTGACATTCCAGTGCACCATTTTGTAACTGAATAGGTAGTTTGAATTTCTAATAAGTACTTAATTGCCACATCTGTTTTCATGAAAATGAAACTTTGAAGATGTATCTCTGTGTTTAGTCAAATCATTTTCATAATTATTTTCAATTTATTTACTTAATAAAAATAAGTATCTCTTTAAGTTCTCCAAATAGTTTTGCTACTGAATAGTAAGTAAATAGTAAGTAAATAGTAATTACTGTTGTAATTAGGAATGTTTAACTTACATATATTGGTTTGGAAAATAAGTCTCACTGACTTCAATGGACTTATTGGTAATTAAACTAATTTTCCACATAATTTATATTTAATCACAATGAAATTCACATTCAAGTAAACACATAGGCTTTTAACACTGTAAACTAAAACAAAGTAAAAATAAAATATTTTCTCAGTTGTTGAAGTCCCATGTAATTGTGAAAATTTTTAATATTCCTTCATACACCTAAGGCCCTCTTAGTTGCATAGGGAATTATCCAATTAGCTATTTTTAACAAATTAATGGATGGTTCAAACCATTTTCTGTGGTTTGCCTCTTAGTAATTTTGCTTTTCAGAAAATTTGATGGAAATAATCTAAACAGATTAGTTTGATGCTTATGTTAAATATTGGGAGAAAGGGGGATTTGCCATTAAAATTCTTCTTCTTGAAAATTTAACATTGCTTCACAAAGGACAAAAGTGAATTAAAACTTATAGAGTAACAAAAGAATTAAGTTTGCACATTCTTGATTCCTAGGTTAGTAAAACACGAATAGATCTTCAGTCAGCAGAACTGTAGCTTGAATTTGTGTCTTCTATATTTATCCTGCCAAAGATTTAGCATCCTAAATTATCTAGCTCTGTGGTGCAGCATAATTTCATTCACACTAGATCTTTATTGGGTGGATGGAGGTCAGGGTAAAATAAATTGCATCAGTCTATTTCTGTGATCAATTGCAAGGTCAAATGCAGCTTAAATTCAGGGAAACGCTGGAATGCTAGAGACTAAGGACATTTTCTTAAAATCAATGAGCGCTTGAAAAGGTGTGATAACTAGAAGCTCTGGGCTATTAGCATCAGCTGGTCATTATGGCCCTTGAAATTGTTATAAGTTTTATAACCTCTCTTATCAAAAGCAAACAATTAAATACTTTAATTACATTATAGGGATGACAGAAGATAATTGAAGTCATCAGGAAGCAATGTGGCCACATTTAGGTGAGTTAACATGTCACTGTTTACCTATGAAGTTGTGTATAGTTGACAAAGGCAAGAGTTATTACCAAAAGCTATCCAGTTAGAAAAAAGAATGGCCTTTGTGAGTTTTTAAAAAGATCCTGCTGTCTTTTCTTTTTGTTGTATGTATAATAAATGCATGTTGATAACACTGTAGGCTCTTCTCTTTGCATATACAGTAAATGTAGTGCATTTGAAATGGACTTTGAAAGCAAGGACCTTGAAAAAGCAGATTTAAAAATAATAATGCAGAATGGAAACCAACTGTTGAAAAGAGGAACCTACTGACTGTTGCAAATCTCTTGTGTAAATTTCTTCAGTTCTTTGAATTTTAATCATTGAATATGTTATTTAAAATTTTTACATAGCATTAAACAAGCAAGCAAAAGCACTAACATACACTACACCATAGCCAGAGAAAATATGAAATTCTGAAAAACAAATATCACCTGATCTGATTGATGTGACCATGTATACATATAAGCAAGGAATGAGGAGACACAGTTCTGCAGTCAGGTAATATCCCTGATTTTGTCATATGAGAGAGGAAAACAAATAAAGAACAAAAGATGTAGTATTTTTCTCTCTTCTTACTTCCATATGTTTAATAATAGGGTCTATTCTTTATTCTATAAAATGCATTTCTAAAAATTATGAACCTACTCTGGTCAAATTACATGAAACCATCTAATCACTAGCAATTGATCTTCACTTGTGGGAGATTGCATATAAATGGAGATAGACACAAACAGAGAGAGTGGGTTTAGAGAGCAGACTACTCTTGCATTCTTTTGTCTGGAGAATACAAAGTTATCTTGGTGAAATGATATTAACAATAGCGATAATCTCTAGTCAATCCATGAGAAATTATAGCAACTATAGATTAACAGCAGATGTTTTATCAGAGGTGCCCTGTGCATAAAATGATAGAAATAATAGTTTGGAAGCAAGAGCCAAGGTACTATATATTATTTTCTATTTCATACACACACATGCACTCATCATTTTTTTTTTCTGGATGTACTTAATTCACAACTCACAAAAGCCTCCCATATATTCCTGTTGGCTGGCTGGAAAAGTCAATGTCAAGTCCTATTGACCATATATGTTGTTAGATTTCTCCATGATGATCTCTTCCTAACTCGGTCTTTCAGCTGTGCACTCTTTGCCAGTGTATAATTGGTAAGAGTGTCTGCCAAAAATTGACTCTCCTATTTGAGTAAGGAAAAGTTATTCAAGCTATTCAGATAAATTATACATATAATTGAAAATTAGGGGCTTTAAACAGTTTTTTTCTTCAACAAGCAGAATAGCATTTTTAATGGGCATATTTGTCATAGCATGGATGTATTTTTTTTTCCAAGCAAGGTAAGCCACTACTCTCCATCTGCAGATCCCTGCTTTTTTCCTAATAATCATATCTGGATTTAGTGGATTGTCTATGTGGAGCCAATAAGCTTGGTGGAGCCAAAAAGCAGGCTTTACTGTTATCACCCTCAGACATTTCTGATGGATGCTTTTAGGCTTTAAGCTTTCTCCCACTGCTCTTGCCTGGTCTCTGCTTGACATATCCTCTTGTTAAATCATTACAATTTGCAATAGGTCATTTATCTTCTCAGCTACTTCTGACAATCCTCCTGTGCATTGAGCCCCAATAAACAGGGAGACTGTGATGATAATGCCAGAGAAATGTCAAGGTCCAAAGAGTTCAGTAATCACTGCAAAATGACTGCATTGAGAAAATAATTTGTTTGGGGTGGCATTCTACTAACATGTCTTTTTAAGCACTGGCAACACTCAACTATTTTATACTAGCTGAACTGACAGCATAGGCCTTCCTTTAGCATGGTATAAGTTAATTTAGTTTTTAAAAAGCTTTCCAGAAGTTAACCTTATATAAAAATTTCAATATTGTATATTTTATATATTTTCCTGGAAGGAAAAGTCCAGATAGGCTTCTTCTAGAACTGTGATCAAAATTAATCTATATCTTATTTTGTTTATTTTTATTTTTAGTCAAGATACATGAAGTGAGATGATGTGGGTGGACTCCTTAATGTACCATAAAAAAATCAACAGTAGAATATATCATTAAAACACAGGGATACTGATTAAAACAACTTTTTTTTTCCCGAAAGCCATCACTCTGCTAAACAAATAATTCCCTCAACACTGTTCAACTATTTACAAAGTGTACACTAAGTGTATTACTGTTAATCTTCTCATCACTCCTTATCACCCATCCCCTCCCACTTGTGGCTATAACTTTGTTGCTTGTATCCTCTGTTTCCTAGTATGATTTGATGTTGATTGTACGCTATGACTATCATTAAGTGTTGTACATTATGATTCTTGATTCTTAACGAATGTTCCTTCTTTATGTATACTGAGTATTTACACCAAGACAAATTCCTTGTGTGTCCAATCACACTTGGCCAATAAAGTATTCTATTCTATTCTATTCTAACATGCCATACAGTAAAAGCAGCATCAATAATTAAATTTCAGTACCGGTTTCAAATATATGTCTTCCTCCAATCATTTTGTTAAGTTGATCAAGAGTATTGACAGAAATACAAATTGGATTCAGAGAAGGTAGGGACACTTGAGATTCATTGTTAACACCAAATAAAGAAGAAAATTCCAAAATGGAATCTGTTTTTACTTTATTAGTTATGCAAAGGTTTGTGACTGCACACATCACTACCAACTGTTGATAGTCCTTAGAAAAATGGGTGCTTCTGATTGTGTCATTGACCTAATGAAAAATTTATATGATGACGACATGTTGTCCAGAGCTTGGGCAATCAGGAAATTCAGGCAGTTCAAATAAGATTTATTGCAAGCATAAGCTGCAACAAAATCTGACCAACTAATGGTCAATGGAATTGAGCAGGAGATAAGACAGGAATTTAAGGTGGGCTGGACTTAGATCTCTTGCAGGCATGCAGGAACTTGTGACTTATGATGTGTTTGACCCCTCCCTTATGTTCAGCCTGGTCACTGCTTATAAGTATAGTTAAATATATTCCTCCAAGATCCTTCCAATTTTATCTACAAATTTTGCTCTATGTAAAGAACTCTTCAAAATACAACATTCAAAAAGAATGTTATTCGAAATAGAAAAAGTATCTGCTATAAATCCATGCTATATTTATCTCTGAGAATAAGCATTACAAAACCTGTTGGATTTTCTCTTTATCATAAAACGAGGCTACACAGATTTCAACAGACTTCCTCCAAAAGTGTTCTTACCTACCTTATTTGTATTCCATCTTCTTCATTATCATCTTCCTATTGAAAACTGTTAAAATTATCTTCTAAACTTTGTCTGATTTGATCCTGATATTAGGATGCTTTTTTATTTTATTTTTGCAATTACAAACCATTCTTCAGCAGTACCTTTTAGGTTAACTTTTATCCCAGTTCTATTCTCTTCTTATATATTATTTTAATAACTGTATCTCTATCTCAGGGTTATTTGGGCTGAAAAGAGGAACCATTTTCCTCTCTTATACACAATCACTAGTTTCCAGAGACATCTGCCTGCCTTATGCCAAACTGGCACTTTCCAAGGACTTGTCAGATTTTGAGGTCTTTTTATGCTAAAGAGGATTAATCTTGTGCTATATAGAAGGTCAATTTAACTAAAAGAAATCAGTTTATCAGATATGTGTACTCCTTAATACCACATATTACAATAGTAAAGCAAAGCATAGAACTGTTGCTATATGTGGCCAACATAGGTTTGGTACATTAACTATAGCTGTACAAACACTCTCCTTGCTACAGTTACCACCTGTGACATCTATAATCAATGAGCACTCCCAAATTACTAAGTTTCACAATCTCTTCCAGAGCAAGCCTTATCTTGAGTCCAATTCTTTCTAACCAACAATACTTCTAAGTTGTAGTTGAATTTTTGTCATATATTAAACATTTTTTTACCACATAGGCATTTGTTTATATATTGTATTGATCTTTATTTGCTCCCAAAATCCATTCCAAACACACTTTCCAAAGGTACACAAACCCACTAAAAGAAAAAAAGGGCAGTCAACTGTGAAAGCAAATATAGAAGAGGGACTATAAATAGAATGGATACCTTCACATTTTCACCCTTTAAAGTTCACTCAGCTTAACACTGATTAGAAAGAAAGCCACATGTTTCCACAATTTTATGTCACACTAACAGATTTCACATACAATTTTGTAAGAAAACAGATTAGAGAAACATTCTGATATACTTTTTCCTACAAAAAGTAGTTTTTTAATGGAAAATTAAGATGTTACCAGATTCACATATGGTTTTTCCTGATTGTATGTTAAAACTGAAAGAATGTGTTTGCCAAAATTGAATAAAATTAACAAAAAGACTTTAACTAAGATAAATGAATATGAATATTAGCAAAACTATCAAAATTATCTCAGATGAAGTTTGACCCAAACAAGTCAGATGGTGTATGCCATAGCCTATGTGACAGTTGAAGAATTGAGATTTAAAATAAGAAGGAATGAAGCCACTCAGAAGGAAAAACCTACATAGAAAATTTGCTTGGTTTTAATTAATTTCAAGAATTTAAGGCAAGAAAATTCAAAGAATAAGAAAATAAAAACCATTCTCTGCATGATGTATAATGTAGAGAAAAGGAATTGCATAGGGTTATGATAATTGAGACAAGAGCTAATGCTGAGATAATCAAAAGGCAGAACAATTGAATAATTCAATTTCAGCAAAATTTGCAGTTCTAAATCAATTCTATAAACAGAGTTATGACCAAGTTGCCCAAATTATTCATTGTAAATTTTGCCAAAGGTATGCATTAAGATCTTATAGGACTTTTAAATCCATATAGTACCTTGTTCATTACATCCTTAACATAACAGTCATTGAAAATATGAAAGTCTGTCTGTGTGTGTGTGTGTTTATTTTATATACTAAAACTATATTAAAAGTGTGTGTGTGTGTATATATGAGAAAGCAGTATGCTTTCTCCCTTAATTGGGGCTTAACAGAGTGTTGTTACACAAAGTATATACTTATTTCCCCTGCCTCTGCTGATAAGGATAGAGCCAGGTGGTGTAGTGGCAATTACAACTGCCTCACATGTAATACTTCCCTGGTTCGAATCCCAGTAAGGGTATGGCTAGCTAAAGAGAGCTAACTAGCTCGAAATAGATCTATCCTAGTCTCCCTTATTTATTATTTAAATTATCAGCTTAAAAACCTTACACACATGTAAAGAAAAGACAACGAAACAAATAGCTTTCTGTCGGTATGGTCTCTGGTGATGAGCCGAAAGACAGAAAAGAAAGCAGTATGCTTTCTCCCTTAATTGGGGCTTAACAGAGTGTTGTTACACAAAGTATATACTTATTTCCCCTGCCTCTGCTGATAAGGATAGAGCCAGGTGGTGTAGTGGCAATTACAACTGCCTCACATGTAATACTTCCCTGGTTCGAATCCCAGTAAGGGTATGGCTAGCTAAAGAGAGCTAACTAGCTCGAAATAGATCTATCCTAGTCTCCCTTATTTATTATTTAAAATTATCAGCTTAAAAACCTTACACACACACACACACACACACACACACACACACACACACATATATGTGTGTGTGTGTGGATCTTTGGTTCTTCGGGTTTTCTCCCACGTAGAATTAGAAATATCTAGGCGACGTTTCGATGAAGTCTCATTCATCATCTTCAGGCTTGTGTCTTTGGCCTTGTGCTTCTCAGAGTGACTTTGAGATTCACTCTGAGAAGCACAAGGCCGAAGACACAAGCCTGAAGATGATGAATGAGACTTCATTGAAACGTCGCCTAGATATTTCCAATTCTACGTGGGAGAAAACCCGAAGAACCAAAGATCCACATACAAATACCCGTGAAAATCTCCGAAAACATATATATTTCGGAGATTTTCGTGGGTATTTGTATGTGGATCTTTGGTTCTTCGGGTTTTCTCCTGCGTAGAGTTGGAAATATCTGGGTGACGTTTCGATGAAATCTCATTCATCATCTTCAGGCTTGTGTCTTCGGCTTTGTGCTTCTCAGAGTGATGTGAGCTTGAAGCTGCTTCTTCCTTTTAACTACTACGACCACGGACAAGAAGTCATACCACAGCTGCATCACTACCTGCTTCAAACCCCCCCAACCCATACATGAAGGGAACTGATGCCCACCATGAAGATGTGGCACGACCACGAACGCGAAGCCAAACAATAGGATCACAGCTCACCAGCTCAAATCCCCCAGCAACTGAGACTAACCGGAGTACAACCATACCCCCACCAGAACAGAACACACCCCCAGCCAATCAGAACACAGCCAACCCCCCAACCAATCAGAACACAGCCAAACCCCCAACCAATGAGAACACACCCCCAGCCAATCAGAACACAGCCAAGCCCCCACCCAATCAAGTCACACCCCCACTAGTAGTTAAAAGGAAGAAGCAGCTGCAAGCTCACATCACTCTGAGAAGCACAAGGCCGAAGACACAAGCCTGAAGATGATGAATGAGATTTCATCGAAACGTCGCCCAGATATTTCCAACTCTATGCGGGAGAAAACCCGAAGAACCAAAGATCCATATATATATATATATATATACTTTGTATTACAACACCCTGTTAAGCCCCAATTAAGGAAGAAAGCATACTGCTTTCTTTTCTGTCTTTCGGCTCATCACCAGAGACCATACTGACAGAAAGCTATTTGTTTCGTTGTCTTTTGTTTACATGTGTGTAAGGTTTTTGAGCTGATAATTTTAAATAATAAATAAGGGAGACTAGGATAGATCTATTTCGAGCTAGTTAGCTCTCTTCAGCTAGCCATACCCTTACTGGGATTCGAACCAGGGAAGTATTACATGTGAGGCAGTTGTAATTGCCACTACACCACCTGGCTCTATCCTCTTCAGCTGAGGCAGGGGAATAAGTATATACTTTGTATTACAACACCCTGTTAAACCCCAATTAAGGGAGAAAGCCTACTGCTTTCTTTTCTGTCTTTCGGCTCATCACCAGAGACCATACCGACAGAAAGCTATTTGTTTTGTTGTCTTTTGTTTACATGTGTGTAAGGTTTTTGAGTTGATAATTTTAAATAATAAATAAGGGAGACTAGGACCTTAATTGGGGCTAACCCTAACCCTATCCTGTAACACTGCTTATCGGATCATTATAATACATTCATGGATCAAATAGGTTACAGAATCACAATTGAAGAAAAAGAATAATGACAAATTTAGACAAGAGGCTGTTTCATGAGATCATTTCAAGAATTAAAGTAATTAAACTACAGTTAAGCAAATGATTGTTTATTAAAGAGTTAGGAAGCTTCACTTTCTTATTTCTCTAAAGTATAACAAGTGGAATAACATTGATCAAAATGCTACTTTAGGAAGAAGCTCAGTGGCAGATCCAGCCAAGCCAATCAAATAGCTCTTGCTGAACTCAGCACTTCCCCTCATTTAGCCAGATAAATGGCTCTTGATGTGGGCAATTTTGTGAAGAGAGGGTCTCATGATTAATTGAACTAAACTATTGGACAGAAGTTGGTTACTGGGTCATAACTGACATTGGCAGTGATTTTTGCAAGTAGTTGCAGGAAAGACCTAAATCAAAGTTTCTGACTACTAGCTTTGTCACAAACCCTTTCTCTTGCTTTAAAATCATGGAAATTCTAAATATTAGTGAACTAATTCTGTTCTTTCCATAAAGAAATCTTCTGCCTGAAAAGATGTTGCCATATAATATTAATTAATCTATCGATTAATTAGATATGTAGTCTAATTATAGCTTGCGATGAGAGGAACTTAATTTAATAAATAAGTCCCCCCCCCACAAACTAGCTTAAATAGAGTTATGATAATGGTTGCCATTAACAGTTCGTGCCAAACCAATCTTATTTCATTCTTCAACATAGTGACTAAATTAGTAGACCAGCAAAATACTGTAGACATAATATATTTAGATTTCAGCAAGGCATTCGACAAAGTAGACCACAACCTACTTCTTAGTAAGCTAGAAAAAGTGGAATAGATAGCACCACCACTAGATGGACTCGCAACTGGCTGACAAACCATACTCAATGAATAGTCCTTAATGGATCTAAGTCTACATGGACAGAAGTAAGCAGTGAGATGCCACAAGGTTCCGTCTTAGGCCCAGTACTCTTCAATATCTTCATTAACGATTTAGATGAGGGAATAGAAGGATAACTTACCAAATTTGCAGATGATACTAAGCTGGCAGGAATAGCTAACATCCAGATAGGCTCAAGTTCCAGATGGATCTTGACAGATTAGAACACTGGGCCATATCTAACAAAATGAAATTCAAAGTAGAGAAAAGTAAAGTCCTACACTTAGGCAAGAAAAAGCAAAAGTACACATATAGACTGGTTGAAACCAGGCTCAATAGCAGTAACTGTGAGAGGGATCTTGGAGTCTTAATGGACAACCAGCTAAATATAAGCCAGCAGTGTGCAGCAGTAGCCAAAAAAGCTAATGCAATCCTAAGTTGTATTAACAGAGGGATACAATCAAGATCAAGGGAGGTACTAATATCACTCTATAAGACCACAAGGTCTTACCTCCTTAGTAAGACCACACCTAGAGTACTGCATCTAGTTTTGTTCACCACATTATAAAAAAGAAGTTGAGACTCTAGAAAAAGTGCAGAGAAGAGCAACCAGGATGATTAAGGGACTGGAGACTAAAACATATGAAGAACGGTTACAGGAACTGGGCTTGGCTAATCTAGTAAAGAGAAGGACCAGGGGAGATATGATAGTGGTCTTCCAATATTTGAGGGGCTGCCACAGAGAGGAAGGGGGTCAAGCTATTTTCTAAAGTGCCTGTAGACTAGTAATGGATGAAAACTGAACAAGGAGAGATTTAACCTGGAAATAAGGAGAAACTTTCTGACAGTGAGAACAATCAACCAATGGAACAGCTTGCCTTCGGAAGTTGTGGGAGCGCCATTACTTGAGACTTTCAAGAAGAGATTGGATTGCCATTTGTCAGAAATGGTGTAGGGTCTCCCGCTTGAGCTGGGGGTTGGACTAGATGACTTACAAGGTCCCTTCCAACTCTGATTATCTGTTATCTGTTATCTAATGGAGACTCTCCAACATTCTTCTTTTTCGATGTAGAACTTACAAAGACTGGTTGGCTATAGATTTAAGGTTGAGCTCACATAACACCCATAAATAAGATAGTCTAAAGTGTGATACCTATATTCATTCAGCATGCCAGGTGTGCTAGTTGTTTTTAAATCCTGGTTAGTATTGACAGCCTTGATTATTTTATGCATGGTAATTTTATGACTCAGGAAATTGTGAGAACTCAAAAACTGAATTATTTCAGTAACTGTGGGACTACCTAGTCTAAGAAAATATTTCCACTTGGAGCTTCATATATAATTTTTTTTTTCATTTCCTACCACCTTCCAATGATTTGTGACAAGGGAATAGGCAGAGAGGTATTTTTCTGTGACTAAACCAGCTTGTGAAATATCTTTCCTCTGTGATAAATCTTTCTTATTTTCATTAGAAAAACAGCTGAATATCATCCTCTTCCAACAGACCTTTGGAGGATCAATTGGTAGCTGCTGCCTGCTGCTATATACTGTCTTTGATAGTTATGTTTCATGGCAATTATATGGATTTATTAGGCATTTTTAGACTTTATGTTTTATAATGACTTTATGATGTTTGTGCTTATCAGCTTACAAGAGTCTGTGACTAGAGTAGCATGCAATAAATCTATAAACTGATTTAATTATATTATGTTAAAGTTATTTATATTTGATAAATTTAATACAGAGAACTCTTGTCCAATCTTTAGGATTGCCTGTTTCCTCTTTCTTAATGGGACAGTGTAAAAAATGTTCTTCCTTGTGGACATTGGGTTTACGCTGACCAATTACATGTAATATGAATCCTTGTTATCAATATTGATTAGATATGCCATCAAAACATTTGCCAAGAAAATCTTAAGAGATAAGCATAAACAATGAAAATCAAACTGCATTCAAGAATTGGAAAGGAGTTCTTATGTTTGCAAACATATTTTAATTATATATCTTTAATTGCTCAATAAGACATTTCTTATAAAAAAGAATTTGCAAGCAAAATGATTGCTGACTCAGTTCTGGGTACTAGACAAGAGCTTCCATATAAGCATTTTATACTTCAGAAATGATACACTCATTTAGGTTTTTTTATATAATTAGCTTGCATAAAAATAATTCTTTTCCAAGGAAAATGTTTAAAATTGGGGAGGGTGGGCTGCTTCAAGCAACACTTTAAATCTTATGGAACTAAGTCCAGATAAATAGGTAACAATTAATGTTAGTTATTTCTTCTTCTGCCCACCCCAGATTGTTTAGATAAAGAAAACATGTTTTCTGACCTTGGAGGATATATATGCAGCAGCTACTGAATGCTGAATGCATTCTAACTAAGGACAAGGAAAACATTTATTTGTATTCAAGACTTATGGGTTATTTATTCTGCCTTAGTGAAAAAATTTACATGACTCTGAACTGTTTAGTTATGATACATCACAACAATCCACATGCAAGCATTTACTAATAAATAGGTTTTCATTCAGGGGTGGGATTCAAATTTTTTAACAACCAGTTCTGTGGGCATGGCTTAGGTGGTGGGTGTGGCTTGGTGGTCATGTTACTGGCTAGGTGTGGCCAACTCAACATCACTCACATTGAGGCACTCTCCTCACCTGGCCTCTTGCTGTGGGGATGCTGCAACAGTAGTAAGTCATAAGTCACTTTTTTCAGTGCCATTGTAACTTTGAAGGGTCACTCCACACAAGCAAAGTACCAGAAAAGGAGGGGAAAAAAACTCCAGAGAAGTTCCTGAAACAGGAAGTCTAGTCCTGCCAAGAATGTAATAAGGGTTAAAGGAGAGGCAGTTTCTGTAAGCAACACCAGAATGTTTCCTTCCTGCCTTCCTTACAGGATTAGACCAGTAATTTCTTCTAACAACTGGTTCTCCAAACTGCTTAGAATGTTAACAACCGGTTCTAGCGAATAGGTGCAAACTGGTAGAATCCCACCCCTGTTTTCACTGTCAATAGATCTTGGAAAGTGTATGAATCACATCAAGATGGTGATTATGTTATCAGGTAGCTTATGTACATTGATGTTTGATGCCTCTGGAAACCACTATATTGAGTAAGTCTGCACATAAAATTGGTAAAGTTTTCAATGTTGCCTGACTCTAATAAAAATAATAAAATTCCTGACTTCCGGTTTTTGCTTCTTCAGCAACAGACCGAGATCTGTGATCATGCACAGTTTCAATCTGTGCTCGCTGCCAGAGTACCCCGAGCCGGCTGGATTCGGGGCTAAGCCATCCCACAGAAGTGGTGAAGAGAGGGGAGACTGCCAGCTGGGTCGAGGAGAACCGCATCTCTCAGCTGACCATTATTCCCTTTCCCAAAAGTGGTTGCAGCGGTGGTCAGAAATGGCCACCTCAAAGAAGAACTTGACTGGAAAAGAATGTTCAGGAGGAAGATAAGAAGATAAAATTTTGGTTGACCACATTGAACTGAAAAAGCAATAACGTAAGGTACCCTAGAATTTGAACTATAAAAAATAAAATTGTTCCCAAAGGAGGTTTTGAAGCAGCAAAGGAGAGAGGGAAGGAAAAGGATTTGGCTTTTTTCTCTTCCTTTCCTTATACTGACAGCTAAGAGATTTAAGTAAGAAATTGACAAATATCCACTTTGACATCAATAGGCATGTAAACTGAAAATAAAATGTCAAAAGAATAATAAAGACTTTTGGATATTCAAAAAACTTTAAAAGAAGGAAAGGAGAGAAAAGGAAAGAATAAAAGGGCGGGATCTTGAAAAATGGAGGAAACTACCTGGAACTAAAAGGAACTTACAGTGAAACTTTAACTAAAAGATACATTCTAACTGAAACTTTGTAACAAAATAATAGAAAGCCCAGGAAGAGAAAGTGGAAAAAAAGAAGCAAGAAGAAACACTAAGTAATTTAGATTACTTAGTGATTTTTGGAGTTTTGGCTATTAGATTTAAATGACTAAAATCAATTGGGTGGTTGTTTAAAAGTGTTTAAAATGGCATCACTTTTGGAAGAACTGAAAATGAAACTTAAAAAAACAGAAAGAAGATGCACAAAAAGGAAGAGGTCTTTCGGCTTCGTATTTCAATTTTTAGAAATGGAGATCTGGAACTATGAGAAACAACAAGAAGCATTTGTAGAACAAGAAGATTGAGACAAGGAAGAAGCCATCTTTAATGATCAAGTAATTTTATGTAGGGGAAAAAAGGAAGGGGGGAAAGAGAGTGGAAAGTTTCAGATTTGAAAAAACAACCAAAAAAAAGAATAGTTTGAAAAATAATTACAATATTAGGAAGCAACAGAAGAGAGGATTACAGAAGAGAGAATTAGAAGTAGAGAGACAAGGGGGCAAAAGGGGGGGAGAGAAGAAGAGGGGGAAGAAGGAAAGGAAAAGAAGTTATAAAAGACAAAAACAGAAACGGAAAATGTATAAGATTGAAAGTATAAGCCTATTTAGAGATAATGGGTGAAAATTTAATTGAAAAAGGTATTCTGCAAAGGAACATAAGATAATATTGTTATATTAGAAATATAAATAATTTTAGAAAATATGAGACAATGTATGATTAAAATGATGGATAAAATACTTATTGTAATGCAATGGAATGTTTGTTAATAAATAAATGAAATAAAGAGAATGAGAGAATGAAATTAGGAAAGGATGAGAAGATTTTAATTATTATTAATGATTTATAAAAATATAAGTGAAGAGAAATATGGAAAAAAAGAATTAATTATGGAAAGTTTATAAGTTTTCCCAAGGAAGTGTGATATTCAATTGAAAAGAAATGTTAAAGAAGTTAAGATTGTAACTAATATTAATGATAGAATTGAATTGGAATGAAATGACTATTGTTATATATATTTTTTCTTAAAGAACATAGTGTGTATTTTAATAATGTACCAAGCAGAATTTGATTGGAAGTTATGTGCTATATTGAACGTTATAATTGTAAAGGCATAAATTGAAGTTTAAGTAAAAGTTGAATGGATAAAATTAAAAGATATAAAGGTGTCATACTCCAATTAGTAACTACAGGGGAAAATTTGTTTAATGAGAAAAGATAATATGAAATTGAAACAGGACAGACAAAAGTATAAATATAATGATTAGAAAGACATTGAAACTTAGAAAAAGAATATATAATTGAATTTAGATTTGAGATAATTAAAAATAAAATACTTCTTAAAAAAGCTATTCACTGCCATAGCAGAACCTCTAAGCATAATCTTTGAAAAATCTTTCAAGACCAGCTCCTTGCCTAACCTATGCTCACAAGCCACGGTCATCCCAATCTTCAAAAAGGGAGATCCCAGCTTAGTTGAAATTACAGACCAATCTCCTTATGCTGCGTCACCTGTAAAGTCATGGAATCAATTATTAACCAATCCTTAATCTTCCACTTAGAGACAAAAACCTACTCTCTAATAAACAATTTGGTTTCAGAAAAAAACTATCTTGTAATCTGCAACTCTTACACTGCAAAAACATATGGACTACACAAATCGATCAGGGCAAAACAATAGACGCAATCTACATAGACTTTTGTAAAGTCTTTGGTACACAACAAACTACTCCTAAAACTAAAATCTTATGGTATCTCTGGACAACTGCATAACTGGATAGAAGCATTCCTGTCAAACGGATAACAAATGGTCAAAATTGCGATTGTCCTATCAAATTCTGTACCTGTCAATAGTGGTGTCCCCCAAGGCACTAGGACTAACCCTCTTCATACTCTACATAAATGACCTCTGTGATCATATTAAGAGCAACTGCGTTCTCTTCGCTGATGATGTAAAGCTGTTCAATACCACAGACAATACTGCTACCTTCAAAAAGATCTTGACTATGTATCAGAATGGTCAAACAAATGGCAACTTCAAATCTCAACAAATAAATGCTCTGTCTTACATATTGGCAAAAAAAAATATCAGAAAATAAAATTCAAGCTGAATGGTCAAGACCTTGTTGATGATTCAAGCTCTGTAAAGGACCTTGGAATACTCATCTCTAATGATCTAAGTGCTAGAGCCCACTGTAACTACATAGCCAAAAAGGCATTAAGAGTTGTTAACCTAATCCTACGTAGCTTTTTCTCTGGTAATATCACGCTACTAACTAGAGCATACAAAACATTTGCTAGATCTATACTTGAATACAGTTCATCAGTCTGGAACCCATATCATGGATCTGATATTAACACAATTGTGAAAGTCCAGAAATATTTCATAAGAAGAGTTTTCCGCTCCTCTATTCATTGCAGAATACCTTATGCCACTAGACTTCAAACTCTAGACCTAGAAAACCTTGAATTATGCCATCTTTGGTCTGATTTAAGTATAGTATATAAAATCACACCTTGCAATGACTTACCTGTCAATGAATGCTTCAGCTTCAACCATAACAACACAAGAGCACACAATAGATACAAACTCAAGGTTAACCACACCAAACTTGATTGCAGGAAATGCAACTTCAGCAACAGAGTGATCAATGTCTGGAATACTCTACCTGACTCTGTGGTTTCTTCCCCAAACCCCAAAAACTTTAACCTTAGACTATTGATCTCACCCCTTTCCTAAGAGGTCTGTAGGGGGTGTGCATAAGTGCACCAACATGCCTACCGTCCCTGTCCTATTATTTCTGTTATTTTTCTTTTATGTACCCATTTCATGTATTCATAACTATGTATATACTTATACCTACTATCTTGTAAGCGATTGACAAATCAAATAAATTCTAAAATTGAGAAAACCAAGGGAGGGGAAAATTACAGAGAAAATGTTAAAATAGTAATAAGATATGGAATAGAATACAAAGATAAATATGAAATTGAGTTTGTGTCTGTATGGAGAAGTGATAACCCGGAATCATGCTACTCTCAAAAAAAGATGTTTTATTTGTATTATGTTTTTGTGAAAACCCAAATAAAATTTATATTAAAAACAATAAAAAAAATGAAATTCCTCAGAGAAACAAAGTGCTGGACTAAGGTGGGGAGCCCCTGTCTGATCTTGTTTACTATACTTACAGTACTTCTCTTATGGTTGAATGGAATTTGTATACTGATCAGTATTCCTGATCAGGAACTGATCAGGAACTGATTTGTCACTGATCACTATTCAATACCTGTGGTGCATGGCGTGATTAAACAAGACAACTAAACTATAGATATTTCAGTGTAGTGACTAGCAGTAAAATAAATCAAGCAAACCTGTTCGGATGCAAACAAATATTGGACTAAAATCCACACATGGTTGGAAAAAATGATAAAGCAACATATAGACTTTAAAACAGAGATCTTTTTATTGGGAGTTATACTGGAAATATACAATAAAGAGCTGAAATATTTGATTGTAAATGTTTTAACAGCATTTAAGATTGTATTTGCTAAGAATTGGAAAAATGATAATACCTATGCAGGAGGAAGTTATTAAGAAAATTATGGACTGGGCTGAAATGAGTAAATTGACATTTGAAATTAGAGAACAAGAAGATAAACATTTTTATATGATATGGGATTTGTTTTATCAATGGTTGGACAAGAAAACATGGTAATGTAATAGACTAGATAACTTTGTGATAGAAACTTAATAGATTGATATAAAACATAATATAGACATATATAACCATTGGTTGAAAGTTATAATAAAATTTTAAGATAAAATATGAAGTATCTCGTATAAAATGATGGAATAAATAGTTTAGTCATGGATGATTAATAACTGATAAATACATAAGCATATGTTAGATTGACAATGTGAAAAATGATATAAACTCTGAGTAATGACTATAAAAGGATAGCACAAAAAATTTGCAACCAACTGACACACTGTATGTATATAAAATGGAAGATGGTTTTATGTATTTTATGTTTTGTATGTGTATGTTTGTTTTTAAAATAAAAATTCTTTATAAAAAAATAAAATAAATCAAGCAGTATGAAGAATAGCATGAACACAGATTTAGAGATGACTCCTATGAATACAGTTTTTAGTACATCATGATTGTATTGCAAAAAAAGCAATCTCTTTTCATGTTCTGAAAAGCTCATTAATGGGCAAAGTTGTCTAGGCCTAAGAAAGAGTGTGTTAGCCATAGACTCCATGGCTGCTCTTGAATCTCCATGTAAAGAGAGAGATGATTTAGGAATGACTGAAATTGCAAAGATGACAGTTTAATAGAAACTTCTTTGCTCTTAATGGTTATGTATGTCTTCAAATAACTAGGCCTATTATCTGCCATACTTGCATGATTTTTGTCTTTAATCTTCTAAAATTGTTGACAAGTAGAAGATATTTTTATGTCTCTAGCTCAGCAAAATGTTAAAATCTACCAAAATGTTTCATTGGACTCTGTAAAAATTGTACCCAAATAGTTATAATTATCTCATTTGTGAACATCCAGTGAGGAACTGACACTGCTAAACAATGTCCCATGATTTTGTAGAACATGTTTTCTTAAAGAAGGTGACATAAGAAGAAATTTGAATACACAATCTCTGCAGATGGGCATGTTAAGATATACTGTTTAAGCTTAATAAAAATATTTTGAGATTTGGATAAAGTTCTTTTCCTTCTTTTTTCTCATCCAGGGGAGCACTGTTCACTCTGAAATAATCTCTTTGTGAACCCTGAACATTTCAATGCTTTTTTTCCTGTTGAAACTGACATTTCCATCTGGGTTTACTGTTCTTCCATGTAATTGAGAATATAAATACAGCTCTGCCTAGAGTATAAGACCATGCTGTGTGTGTACAGTACGTGTGTGCTTGTGTGTGCATGCATCTCTTTTTGATTGAATTACTGAAAATACTAGTAATAGTAAATGGACAGGGAATATGAATGGCTATAGGAAAAATATTTCTTGTAGGACAGCATATATATTACTACATTTCAAATAATTATATAAAATGGTAATCATAGTGTGTTGATCATTCATTTTTACTTAGTAAAGAGATTATACAAAATTTAAAAAGCAAGTATTAGTATCTGTTTAAAACAAAAAACGATACTATTTTTTATTTATTCCTTCTTCTATAAGACGTTTACCCATATATATATAAGATCTGATAAAAGTAAAGATTCCCTCAAATCAAGTTCTGTTCTTCATTACATTATGAACAATGTAATATAGCTTTCCAAGAAACAATATAAAAGTGGTTTCCTACTCTTTCTTTTTCCGAAGCTTTATTGTTATTATTATGGTATTATAGTTATTATAATAACTATGGGTAACATTCCAGTAGACAGGTTTTGCAAAACTGTTCTCTAGATATCCAATCTTCTGCTTCGTTTTATATAAGGAAGCAAGTTGCAAAAATGATTAGGACTGCCAAACCAGAAAACACATAGAATCCAACATTCCAACCAATTCAGCAATACAAATTTAAATTTAATATTTCACAGGATTCAGTATAAAATATATGATTGGTTAGGAATTCTTTTGAATCAAATGAGCTCTATACCCTCAGACAGAGATGGTGTCCATGGAAGAATTTAGTAATGCACACAAGCAGGAATATGACTTATATACAGGATTCTTCTACATAGAGAATGTGTTTATTAAGCCATACATTTTTGTAAACAGAAAATTGTTGTCTTAGAGAAATACAAAGTAATTATATACTCACTCAATGAAAAAGTGTTATGAGATTAAATTACAACTTTGATAACATCAATTTAGTACATCATGATCTTTTACTTTTATATCCTTCAAATTACCATTCATTTGGAATAGTGAAATACTCACTACTTCTGCCAATACTTTTCCAAATGGTAAGCCACATGTTCCTTTATTGTAATGGTTGTGCATAGTGATTGTACAGGTACTCCTCAAATTACAACAATTCATTTAGTGACCTTTCAAAGTTACAATGACACTGAAAAAAGTGACTTATGGCCGTTTTTCATACTTATAATCTTTCCAGCATCCTGCTACTCATGTGATTAAAATTCTGATGCTTAGAATTGGTTCATATTTATGACATTGCTGTGCATCATGTGATCACCTTTTGCAACCTTCTGACAAGCAAAGTCAATGGGAAAGCCAGATTCACTTAACAACAGGTTACTAATTTGACAACTGCAGTTATTAATTTTATATTTAAGGCAAGAAATGTTGTAAAATGGGGCAAAATTCACTTAACAAATGTCTCATTTAACAGTAGAAATTTTGGGCTTAACAATTGTGGTCATAAGTCGAGCACTACAAGTATTATTAAAAATGTTTGTGCATATTGTTTCCATTATTTAATGACAACATATTATGTAAAATGTTGACATTTTCTATTGATTTTATAATTATTATAAAGTATAATTCTCCAACATCATAAAGTATTTGTTTCTACTATAAAAAGCTGGATTATTCCTAATGCTTTTATTTTTGTCCTTATGATAGATTTTGTCTTTAAATATATTCTTGGCCTGTTGATAGTTCCACCAAATTTCAAACAAGCAACAAAAGTCTTTAAATCCTCCATAACCACATAAACTCTTCAATAATTGCACCATTTTACTACATAGAAGACTTCTCTGTGAGGCTCATTCTCCAAAATGATCAAAACTGTTTCTGAGAAAAAATTAAAATCATCCAGTTTAGAAATCAACTCTAACATTGAGACTGTAATATTGGCTCCACTTACTTTACACTTAAATAAGCAAACTTACTTTTAAACAGTTGTCTTTTTTTTTACCTGTGGTGATGTATTCATTTTCCTGATAGGTTAGATGAATTTCTAGCTATGTACTCCTTATATCACAAAGATAATCTCTATATAGCCAGCCTAACAAAATGTTTTCTGCTTTAGTGCAGACTCTCTATACAGTATCTACCAGATGAAAGTGAAGAGACTAAATACTTCATGATGTAATTATTTTTTCATTGCGTTCTTCAGAGTACTTAAAGATTCTGAAGAATGATTTTATTGTGTATTGCTTACAGACAATATTGTATGAAGGAAATGTTTCATCAACATCTTGATTAAAGCACCTTGACTGTATATATAAACCTCCTTTGTGTTACTTGCATGTAATACATGGCTTCAGTGATTCAGACAGCAATACTTTAAACAGAGAGGAATGTCTGGCTTAATAAATTCAATAGTAATAAAAAGAAAAGGTTAGCTCTGAAAAGAAAATATTTATACTGAAGGTAATTACAGCACCTTGTATTTATGTAGCACCTTTTAAACCTATGTTCCTAAAAGTACTTTAAAAATGTAATTAAGGCAAAAGATTCTGTGCCAAATCTTGGGTTTTATCTTTATCACCCCCTCCAGACTTTCTGTGTGGCCTTGGATTAGCTGACTAAAATCTGATATTCATTTTGAACACCTTATTATTTTATATAACTAAAGTTTGTAACCTTCTTAGACTGGATATTATAAAAGCATCCTATAAGTACAATGCTTTATTATCTTCTACATCATAGAAAATAAGTGGAGACTGA
Source organism: Bungarus multicinctus (assembly GCA_023653725.1). NCBI lineage: Eukaryota > Metazoa > Chordata > Lepidosauria > Squamata > Elapidae > Bungarus > Bungarus multicinctus. The sequence continues at coordinate 37,823,893 of CM042844.1, forward strand.
CTCACACATCCCAAAATTATTCTAACATCTTTGTTTCAAACATCCAAAGCCAAGCCAATAATTTCAGTACTACATGGGCTGGAAATCACCACCTCTAAAAAATCCTTCAGGTTTTTTTTTTCTGTTTGTTGTACTAATATTGTAATTGGATGACAATGCCATCACAACAGTACAATCATGTTCCTTTAACTTTTACCTAGAAAAGTGTTGCTAAAAATATAATTTAAGTTTCTTTTTGTGTTTTTATTTTCCTTTGCTTGTCTGAAGATGATGAAACGTATCAGTAGATCAGTGAAAAGGAGACAGAGACACTAGTGTCAGATACTTCCATTATAGATTACTATTGGAAATCCTTGCAGAAGAATTCTTAGCTAATGTTTATGTACCAGTTTTTAGAGCTAATGCACAGGATTGGATCTTCTTCCTACATAGCTGCTCAACAATAATAGGAACACAACATTATTTTCCTCTTGTGTGGTTAGGACTCTAAAACCATACCTTCTTATGCATTACTTAACAAATGGAATGGAACTGTTTACTGATCACATATTTATTTTTAATATTACTAATTAGAAAATTATTATTAATCTCTGAAAATTATCCATTTATATTATGAAAGATGTAAGAAGCAAATCAAAACCTGAAAGCTTTAAAAAATTAAAGGCAACTTTGGCATCTTTTAAAAGACATTTAACTCATGTTGACTCAATCCTCCTTCTGTCAGCTCACTCATTTTTTTACAAGAAACAATTGATACATATCTGTTGATGACTGCTTTTATGATTTCTATCATTTGTAATCAGAATGTCACCAAATTTTTGTATCCTTGAATGAACCACATTGTGTATTTGAAACATGTATAGTATGGTATATTTAATAGGCAAATAACTTGAAGTTGCTCAGTGATAGGATTCAATTTTTTTTACTACTAGTTCTGTGGGCATGGCTTGGTGGGTGTGATGTGGCTTGGTGGGCATGACAGGGGAAGGATACTGTAAAATCTCCATTCCCACTCTACTCCAGGGGAAGATTACTACAAAATCCCATTCCGTCCCTAGCCCACTAATCTGCTTTCCAGCTCGGTTCTCCTGTGCAGGGCCACAAAAAAAGACCCAGCCGATCAGCTGGGACTTGGGAGGCAGAAAATAGATGGGGGCAGAGCCAGTCAGAGATGGTAATTGCCGATTCTCTGAACTACTCAAAATTTCTGCTACCGGTTTTCCAGAACTGGTCAGAACCTGCTGAATACCACATCTGAAGTTACTCATTCAGAAACAAACTATTAGCTTCCACAAGAGGGGAGAACCTGGAAATCTTAACATGTCATACACACCATCTTATTTCAATGAAACAACATTTTCTACTACAGTTATAATGTGAAAGGAGAGCTGGTAGCTGCAACTCACTTTTTATCCCACAGTTAAAAATTCTTATCTAACATAACTTAAATTTTAAGTTAAGTAGATAGTATTATTTTTTTTGAAAAAAAAATCTTTGTGCAGTAGTACATTGAAACCTAACTTCTTTTCCATTCCTTATGTTGAACAGTTCACATTACTTCAATAATGTTATTGAATCATGGATCTGCACTTATGTCAACTAAAATTATTACTTTTTGCTCTTATATTTCTCCTGAGAATAGTACATGTCCTTTTATATGAGCAAAATAAAATGAAAATTGAAAAAGAAGTATTTATGTATTACTGGGATGACTACTAGAATAATTTTCTGCTCTCTTATGTTACTTTGATTACAAGATTCTTAATCATTTTGGAATTTGTTTCCATAGAGCACTGGGGCATATCACAATTATTTTGGCTATCACTGACTAGCTTTGTAAATTGCTACTTTTACTTCTTTTTGCCTTTTTTATCATTGAGAAACTCTGCTCTCACAATTGTTTATTTCTTTACAGCCCAAGACTAAGTCATAGAAATTTTAAAAATACAGAGCACTATTAATATACATATAAATGTCTCTCTGTGTGTGTTAGAGAGAGGGGGGAGAAGGGAGAAAGAAAGAGAAAGAAAGATAACATCACACTTAGGCTATAAATAAAAAAAACATATGGATATTACTTTGATTAAACAAGATTTGTCTGGTTTTAGTTTTAACTTGAAGACTACTTTTGGGGTTTTTTGCTTGAAACTGAAAAAAATGAAACTAATTTTCAGATTGATGATTAGAACTGTTTATGCTTATAGGAATACTGTGTATTATTGTTCATCTTAGAATAAGAGATTAATGTATTTTATGTTTGTACCATATGTTTGTAATTGCATTTTTCTTTTTCTGCAATGCTAATGTTGCCTTATTTTCTGACCTTTTTTATTTAATTTTCATTTTGTCTTTATATTTGTCTCTGTTGAAATTTAACCAAAAATTAAAAAAATCAGTGACGCTTATGAGATAAAGAATGGATGTATTATTTCTCATTGGCAGTGTGCAGTCAGTGAATGTTGTAAAAGGATGCATGAAACAGACTCAGTATCTATATTTCAGCAGATACATGTTCCTCATATGAAGGCTGGCATACCAATCAGCTGTCGTCAACATAGGGAGAGTATCTATATCATTAGGGAAACTTAGAAAATTTGGGTCAATCCATCTGAATGTTTAAGCACCATGACCTCTAAGATTGTCCCAAAGGTGTTTTCCAAAGGCAACTGGACTTTCTTGGTTTTTTTCCTTTAAAACATTTCACTTCTCATTCAAGAAGCTTCTTGGATGTTCTTTTCATCTTGGAGGTTCTTTGATTGGACTGGACTTAATCTATGCTCATCTGGGTACTGATTGCTGGTGGTGTGATGTTTTGGCTTTTTATTCCCTTTTGAGTTTCTTGATTGTTTCTTTCATAATATTTAAATGTTGTTTATGTTTATATATCTATTAATGGCTAATTAACAGTACAGACTTTAATTTCAACTGAGTAACTGTAACTGTCCTAGACCAAGTGAAAAACTCTAGGGAATTTCTAGAAACCCTGCACTCTGATAAATTAGCCATCAAATCTTTTTCCTACCTCTCAGTTATTTTATTAGCTATCATTGCTCTTTCCAATCAGGAAAGATTTCAAATTTTTAAAGAGGTTTATCTAGGTACTTGTGCTTGTATACATGCACATAAAGCCATTCAGAGTAACTCTGAATAAAATATCCATTAAAAATAAAACCAATTGCTTTCATAATAGAGGAATATTTTCTAGTGAATCATAATAGTACTGCATGAAATGGTTTATCAGATTACTAAAAAAATATTTTTAAATGAGGCACATACAAAATTTATTTCTTGTTAATTTGAATGGGAAAATGTGTCTGCTGGTTTGGCTACTTGGTACAATTGCATATGTAAAGTTCCAAAGAATTTTCAAGAGCAATCCCATGTCCATTGCATAGCAAATAGAATGTTTGTGAACCTAATTCAATATATTCTGTACAATATCTCATGCTGACTTCTTGATCTTAAAGTTTGCTGGGCAAACTTGAAAAGAAGAGGCATTACCAAACTGTATGAACTATCAGGATTCCAACTATATATGGTTTTAGATCAAAATTATTATATCATTCATTCATTTTAAAAATAGAAAGAAATAACATGGTATTTTTCTATCACAATTATCACATCTGTAAAAAAAAGAATCATACCTCAAACTATGACAATAGCAGTTGATCAGATCTACTACTATTGAAAATAAAAAAACAGATTTGCTTAACAAATTTATTCTATCTTTAATCCTGCATTTCTGTTAGATTAAAACCCCTGTTAAACAGGTCAAGTAAAGATTAATCTATCAGTTAATCTGCAACAAATCACGGATTCCCAATGAGTATTCCCAATGAGTATTTGGCTACAAAAGTCTTGAAATCAGTAATGATTGCAAAGAAGTTAAATCAAAATGGAAAATAGAAAAGTGTCTTCCTTTTAAGAAAAATCCAGACTATAAAAGGATTTGTAAAGATTGATAAAAAATGGAAGAAATGGAAATTTGCTTTTCCAGAGACATCCAAAGGAAATTATATGAACATTTGACATTGTGGAAAAGTTAAATTATGGTGACTTTTATTCTAAGAAGGAAAGAAATATTTTCTAATTAACAAATGCTAACAAATGATTTCAGTCTAGAGGAGAGTTCTGACCTTTTTATATTAGCTGTGGCATACCTGACCTATCTTTTTCACCTTGATTCTCTGCACTGCTGACTTAGCTAGTTGTCTTTAGGGATCAAGCACAAGCAGATTAGCTTTATGTTTGAAATTATCCAGAAAATTCATGCTTGTGATTCATCCTATAAATGAACATTTTTGTACATATTTTTCTTCTTCTTTGGATTTCTTTTTTTTTTCAAAGCATGAACTTGTGAAAATATTCAGGATCTTTAACATTCACTGAAAAGGAAATTAAATCTCCTTCAAGTCTCTTTTGAAAGCTTATGAACCCAGCCATGAAGGTTCTAGGAAATAATACAGAACTAGTTTGTTATTGCTTTCTTATGAGATTTTTTTTCCTCCTTTAATTTCCTAGTATTGTCTACAACCCTGCAATTTCCTGGTGGAATCCCATTTGAGTACTAATTAAGCCTGTAACTGCTTAGCTTTCAAGCCATAACAAGGTCAGCTACATGCTGCCACCTGCTGAGAAATTCATCTAACATGCTGATGTACTAATTCCCTACTTGCATTACATTTCAAATCATGTTTAGCAAATTTCCAACAACTTATTAACAATGTCCTTAAAACCACAGTAGAAATGGGGTTCACTATAGTATGTTTTGTTCAGGTGGAAGGCCTAAAAATATTTCATCTGCTGTACTAATAAATGAAATCCAGCAATTACAGAAAAATGTTTCCTAAGAACAAGGCTTAGAAAACATAGTTTTATTCTTTAAGAGCTATTTGACATATCTACTTCTAGACCTTTTATGAATTTATGAATTTTAATCCAGATGATAGTTCAGGGTATCCAGCTGTCTTTGCTCAGGAGCCATGATCACTCTGAAACACTGACCCCAGAGTATTCAACTGCCATCTTAGTAGTGTTCACTTATTCACAACTAGAGAGCTCCTAATCAAGCACAGTGAAATGAGGATTATTTCCCTTTGTTTTTCTGTTTAATTAACTTTATTCCACCTCAACGCCAGTGTATATCCTGAATCTTTTGCTAAGTAAATGAAAAGTTACCTTTTTTTGAAGAACAAGGAATGCATGATTGGGAGAAAAGACCCCCATTTAATGATTAAGGGAAATCTCAGGTGTATATGTTACTATGCACGATCTTTCCTTCTAGTTACAATTGATATAAGAAAGTTATTTTAGAAGATGCTGCTTTATTTCTTTTTTGGAGTTAACTTCCTGTACAAAATTCTGTAGTCTAGTCACCATTCAAGCCCAATATTCTACAGATTATTTCCAATTTAATGTTTCACCTCTACTTCCTAGCTTTCAGGCAGGCAGTTTCTAATGTACATTAATGTATAAACCCAAACAAAAGCTTTCTACTTAATTTTACCTTGTTTTATAAGCTGAACTTACACTGTAATAAAAAAGAAGTGTTGGCCTACAAAATATTTCTTTTCAATCTGGAGGCTCAGCTGATTAAATAAGATATACCAAGGAAAACAAATAAGCATAGGCTTTAAGAAAATGTCAATGAAATTTGATTCCATCATTTATTTCTTCTTTCATTATTTATTGGCAGAATGTATAAACCATTCCAATCGTTACCAACTGTTTTACTATACTAGATTCTACATGATCTGTTTTCCTAATGGCTAGAACCTTTTAGTGAGCTCATCTTCTAGCTCTTATGTTTCAGGTCATGATACATTCTGCATACAGGTCACTTTAAAAAATTAACCAACTGCCTTGTGGATAATCATCATGGAAGAACAAATTTGTATCTCAACGACTCTTTCCTCTACAGTCACACATACATCCAAACCAGCCTTCATTACTGCGTTCTTGGTGTGTATACATAGGCATGTTTAGAATAAGTATCTCCATTTTCTACACTCCAGCCTTTGTAACGTCTTACAACCATGGTTACAGCTAGTAGGAAATGCTCTTGGTTGCTGCTGGCTAGCTATCCTGCAGCTCATCAGGCTTTTAAATAAAAACAGAAGGAATAGTGCCTTACAGCAGGCTAATTTTCAGATTTTTTTAAAGTAGCAAGACACAACTGTACAATGTACAAGAAAGATGGATTTGGATAGGCATTTTGGCAATAATAATAATAATAATAAATATTTATTTATATACCGCTCCTCTGCCGAAGGACTCGGAGCGGTGCACAGACATACAATTAAAACAATAAATATGTGAAAAATTAAAACTAAATTAAACTAAAACCCTGGCTGTAAACAATTAAAACCCTTCCCTAAAACCCTAAAATTTAATAAAAGTAAAACACCCAAATCTAAAATCAGCCCAAGCCAGCCTGGTCAAAAAGCCAGGTTTTCAAGGCATGCCTGAAGGTCCCCAGGTCCGTGGCTGTACGTAACTCCGGGGGCAACCCATTCCAGAGGGCAGACGCCCCCACAGAGAAGGCCCTATTCCTCGGGGTCACCAGCCGGCACATAGATGCCGATGGACCCGCAGGAGACCCTCCCTGTGGGAGCGCACTGGACGGTGAGAGGAAAATGGCACAATGCGGTCTTGTAAATATCTTGGTCCGATGCCATGGAATGCTTTAAAAGTTAACACTAAAATCTTAAAGCGCACCTGAGAGGCCACTGGCAACCAATGCAGCTCGCGCAGAAGGGGCGTCACATGCGAGAACCTTGACGCCCCCATAACTACCCGCGCGGCCGCATTCTGTACCAGTTGAAGCCTCCGGATGCTCCCATTCGGGAGCCCCATGTAGAGAGCATTACAGTAGTCCAGTCGGGAGGTGACCAGGGCATGAGTGACTGTGCGTAAGGCATCCCGATCCAGAAAGGGCCGCATCTGGCAAATCAGCGAACCTGATGAAACGCCCCCCTGGAGACGGCCGTAATATGGTCTTCCAAAGACAGCCGTACATCCAGGAGGACAACCAGATTGCGAACCCCTCTCTGAAGGGGGCAAAATCTCACCCCCAATAGCCAGCGATGGAACTATCTGGCTATATCGGGACGCCGGAAACCACAGCCACTCAGTCTTGGAAGGGTTGAGTCGGAGCCTGTTCCCACCCATCCAGTTCCGCACGGCCTCCAGACAACGGGACAATGGGACATGACCTCCATGGCATCGTTGGGGTGGCTTATCTTTTTCTTCATTTTTTTCATGGAATGTAACATTGAGAAGATCTGTTTCTTGATGTATGACAAAACATAATTGACCAGGCTTTAGGGAGGCACTGAAAAAAGGACAGATTCTCTTTACTAAACTAGTATTAGTCAACTGGATATATTCTATTGACTTATGGAGTTTTCTATTTGTTCTTTCTATGTTTGATCAATAGTAAAGACACTCCATTTGTAATGAATTGCAAAATGGAAATAGTGCCATATATAAAAGCTTGAGTTCAATTTGTAGATTAAATTACTATTTTTCAAGCCTGAATTATAACCATAGATTTTATTCCATTTTGTAGTTAAAATTAGATTGAGAATAGAAGTTAGTCATCTTTATATTGGGTTCAGTTATACATAATTAAAAATAATGTTTCACACAATACATTTTCAAATATTAGGACTGCAAATTCTTGGCACTTTGGGGAAATGGTAATCTATTATAGTATTCTTCAAAAAAATCTTCAAATGTATATCCACAACCAAAATGAACATCAATATATATTGGACAATTAGATTTTCAAATTGGAAAGTATTCAATAGGCTACTAGATAAGAGCAAAAGTAAAGTCTTGATGCTTATGATGTGGCTATATTTAAATTATAAATAAATTAAAATAACCCAATTCTTTACATGTCCTGAAACAAAAGCAAAAGTTCAATGTTATTATCCTATACCAAAATTAAATTGATCATATACTTGGCAAAAAAAAAAAAATGCTACTCTTTGGAATGATTCACCCAACAGAAAAAGAAATTAATACTTTTTAATTTAATTCACATAACTTTTCATGTGTCAAGAAAAATCAGTCCAAATACTAGTTAATACTATTTAAGAGATGGGATATTACATTATTCAATCATGCATATAATCCAAGCATTCATATCTTTCTATATATTCACTTTTGAACATTTGGTTTTTAATCTATATTGCCAAGAATTACATTGTCATATTCAGACATGTCTGAAAGTTTTGTCCTATGTATTCATGAGAAAATGTGGTTTAAGCATTTTGTGTTTTGATATTCTGAAATACAGATATAACAGTTGTCTATAGCATACTTCTATAAAAAGCTAATAAAGATTAATATTTGAGTTTTCAAATGAAATATTTGAAGTAAATGAATTAAATAAACTACTACAAGCTACTTCTATTGCAATTTGGCAGATCAAATCCCACCAGGCTCAAGGTTGACTCAGCCTTCCATCCTTCTGAGGTGAGTAAAATGAGGACCAAATTGTTGGGGGCAATATGCTGACTCTGTAAATGAGGGCTGTAAAGCACTATAAAGTGGTATATAAGTCTAAGTGCTATAGCTATTGCTAAAGTTATCTTTAGGGGAAAAAACACAGGACTTAAATTTATCCTAACTCTTTGATAAGTGATCATGATTCAGAAGATTACATGATTCAGTAAGTATGGAAGGTTCTACTTTGTATTGTCTGTATGATAAGGTTTCTATAGCTTTCCCCAAACCTCTATTTTCTCCAAAAAGGTCATAATGAACATTTGTTACAACTCTAATTTACTATGTAGTTATGTTCAATATGATACCAATTGTATGTGTTTAAGGGTTCAGGACAGTTTTCATGATCATTACACTGTTTGGGAACTTATACTTTCAGGCAAATATCTGCAAAGGACTAATGCCAATCAGCCAAATTAGGACAGCACACTTTTGTATATCATGATAAAATAAAAATAGTGATAATTCAACATGGACATTATTCTAATGTTTAATCTTGAGGAACCAAAGAGGGCACTGTTACACTTTTACATAGCTTACAAGAGATCTTTTTTGTGCAGTTTCTTGGAATATCATTGACTATACTCTTTGTAGTCCTTTTTATTTTAGATATAATTTGTTTCTGATACTTTAAAAAATAATATAGTTGCTTTAGAATATTTTGATTTCATCATCCCCTCTCTCCATCAATCCCATCTCAGTCTTCAGGTTATGAAACTGTTGATTAAAAATAGCATGTATAAAGCTATCAACAAATACTGTTAATCTACATGGAAATCAATAACCAAGTAATTTGGATACTGCAAAAAAGTTTTAAATCCCACATGTTTTTGTGTCATATTTTAGTTCAGATTTATAAATCCCATCATACACATACCAGCTATTCATTAAAACAAGCAACAGAGCTACTATAGTTAATAGATTAGCCTGATACCAAGGAAATGTAAGTTCAATTAACTTAACCCATTGTAGTTTTCTGAATACTATGGGATAGACACACTCTTCAAGGGATTGCAAGGAAAAAATGCAAGTAGAGAGCACAAGGTATGTTGGTCTTTAGCTTCTGAGTGATATAAGTCCAGAAAACAAATTACATCTAGTGTTACAATAATTACATAATTGCATTTGAATACTCCATTATTGAGTCAGAGCATCCTTGGATATTATACTGAGCCCAAATTATGATAGGAGACTATTCTCCCACATGAACCTGAATAAATTATCCTTTAAACAATCTTTTTTGTAATCTTTAATTATTTGACATGGTTTTTATGCAATTATAGTTTATTCTTTCAAGTACAGAATTCTTACACTTCAAAACTGAGTGAAAATATAACAACATACATTTTTTATCACTACCTACTCACACTCAAATTTATCAGGTTATTTAATATGTTTACATCTAACAAGATGTTTGAATATCCAAGCTAATACTAAGATTTATAGTAATAGAAAAGAACCCAATTAAAATCAGATGCTGAGGTTTTTCTTTGCACTTTGCCCAATCTTGCCACCTCCTATTCTGGATTACTGCTGTTTCCCAACTCACTCTTTTTTTTCTTCCTCTTTTCATTATGTAATATCTTCTCTCATTTTTCCATTCTAAATGTTTCACCAGCCTGAGACCAACCAATACTTAGGTGCCTTGCCTCATACATAGAAGAGATAGGAAGTAAAAGGTTTCTAAATTTATCATTTAATTATGGATGCAGTTTTTTTAAAAAAATGAAAAAATTGCCACTGTTATGAAACTGAATGATTGACAAGCACTTTATTAATGATGTCAATTTTCAAACAATAAACTTGCATGTCAATCCAAGAACCTAAACCTTCCAAAAACCATTTAACTTTCTCTTTTTAAATTAAATTCATCATTTTAATTCCTGTTCCCTTCTTAGAATCCTTCTCATGTTTTCTCCCAAAGAGAAAGGCCAACCATTTGTGACAATTGGGTTGAAATAAAATGTTACTCCCCTCTTTCTTGGGGGAAGCTTTGTATCATTCCAGTCAAGATGGAGAAGGGTTTATAATGAAAACACTATAAGATAGAAAATATTGATTTATTGTCAACAGCATTCTCCCAAATCGTCTCTTGACATCATATGAAATAATATAGTGCACTGTTCTAATATCACTAGAAGTATATATTTTTCTTCAAAGACATTTGTGCACTGTTGAGAATAAGTGAGAAGTTCAAAGAGAAAGATAATGACATCTCAGTTTTCTATTTTGAAGAGAGGTATCAAATATACATAAAAGAAAGTTTAAAAAAACTTACATCACATATGTAATTACTATTATTTCTGATGTTTGTACTTTATGATCTCAGGTTTGCTTACACCACATTCACTCTTTTGCACCATATTCACTCAGTTCTTACAATAAATCTATCATTGCTTAATGCAATGAACAGCATTGTTTATCTGAGTTTAAATAACCACAGAGGTGACACTAGAGAAAGAATGTAACAACAAAACATGATTTAAGATTGGGAAAGGAAGAACACTTTAATGTAAATTTAATCTAGAAGATTTTGGTTATGTCTTGTACTTTTTTTCAAAGAGGAAGTTCTGTGCAGTAGTTGTGTCTCAAAGAAGAAATGTCTTGGGCTTTGCATGAGAATGTAATGCAATGTAAGTTGACTCTGCTTTAAGTCTCTAGTATAAAAGGAGGAGAAAGGTGTCTGACATAGATATAGACTAACAAGGACTGACTAGTCCAAAGTTACCCATCTGGCTTCCATGCCTAAGAGGGAATGAGAACATAAATTATCCTGATTTAGTCCTGGATCTTAAGTATTAATTCATGCTTGCTCTCTTAGTTTGCAATTTATCAATTTCCACAATATTAAACTAATTATATATAAGTACATTCTGGAGATGTGTTATTTATACAGTACATTCAACTTATAAGAACAAAGGGTTTTTTTGTTATAATTTCTTTTATTTTTTCTATCCATTCAATACTTATCTGAAGACTGATTCAGCATAGACCTTCAAAGTACTTACAAGAATGCATTTCATTGTAGGATTCCACTCCAAGAACAGACTTGGATATGACACATTGCCTAAAAACATTCAAAAATTATACTCTCTCTCTCCTCTCTCTCCCACCCTGTCTCCCCTTCCCATCTATCTCTCAGATAGATATCGTCTATCTATTGTGAATGCTTCAAATATGATTTAGAAGAAATGTCTTGGCCTTGCATGACAATAGCCTCTCTATTTATTCATATGTCTATAAGAACTTTGAAAAATGCCATTGCTTAAAGTATCTACACTTTGTTATAGTCTCATAAAAATTAAGTTAAGATACTTTAATGAAAAACAAAGAAGCACTTTACTAATGTTTGGCCCAAACACATCTTTTGAATGTTTTTAGGAAAGGTATAACACGTAAGTATAATCACAGTTATATGGAATATTAATCTCTATTAATTCATGTTATCCTGTTTTACAAAAATAAATGAAAGTTTAACTTAGAAAGGCTTTTTTTACTTTGTATTGATTTTCGGAGAACTTCTTGTTATATATTTGTCTGTTCTCTTAAAAACCAAGGAGATTGTGGAGTTCTTACACAAATTCAGAGAATATTTCCACAAAATTTCTGTTGGAATTCCGGATGAACGTCTGAAATTTCTGTTGAATTTCTGGATGAAATTAAGTATTAAAAGAAAGTGGATTTTTGGGAAAACATTCTATTTGGCACAGACACAGTAGACACAATGATGTCAGGCATATCTTCATGAAGGCAAAATTTTATCATATGAATGTCTATCTAAGGACTGTGTAGTGCTTTTGGATTCAAAAGGAAAAAAGTGCTTCAGTGCACATCGGTGAGCACACAGTATCTGCCAGCTACTTCTTAAATCAAATATATCACTTCCTAGGATCACAATTAGCTATTGAGTATAGTTACATAATACTGAGAAAAGTTAAAACTTCTTTAAACAGTTGCCAATAGATGTTACGTGATTACTCCCACATGCTCTGAAAAACCTTTGTTAATTTAAATCAAATGTGTGTATATTTAATTGTACCAGAAGGAACAAATTCTGAACTGAGTCTGTGTCAAAATACATACTTTCATAATACATTGTCATACACACAATAGTAAATATAATAGCAGGAATCTATTATCAGGAACTTATATGAGAACCTTTCTGATCTTCTGAAGTCAATTCTCATAAATATATAGTATACAAGCATTTGTTAAAAATGTGTCATAGACAGTGTGTAGTCAAAGGTTTCACTATCAATTATTTCTTCCTTTCATTGTACAAGGAGAAAGAAACCCCAATTATAAGCACAGCAGCTAAGTCGCCCCTGGAGTAACTTGAAGACATGGAATTAATAGAGCTAGCCATGTTTTGAAAATATTTGGACTTTCTGGAAGTAATAGTATAGCTTTTCTCTCTTACTTGTCAAAGCAGCACATTTGTTTAAGCAGAACCAACTCACATGATGCTAAATAAAAGATGCTATTGTCCTGAAAATATTAACTTAAAATCAAGGATTCCTGAATACATTAACATTATTTTCCTTGTTTATACAGGAAAAAATGATCTATTTTAATAAACTGTTTAAATGTACCATGTTCATAAGAAGTCCAAAACATTTTATTTATTTATTTAATTTATTTATTGCCCAACTCCCAACAACTCTGAGCCATTCACAAGTTTATAATAATTAAATCAATTAAAATGTAGACAAAAATAAAAGAATAACAGTTTTAAAGTTAAAACAACCCTACTAGTGAGTGATATTATGCAAGAAGGGTTTTATCAATTTATCAAACTTTATCAAATACTTTTATTATTGACTCACATATGTCACTGCATGTTAGGATAAATGGAAGATAATGATAGAAAGGTATTAGGAAGTTTGCTGAAGAAACATCTACAATAGCAGTTATCATGAAACCACAAACTAAGCTTTACCATGTTAAACATATATGTGACATTAAGGAAAAAGACAAAGGAAAAAAATGCACATAAACCTTGATTCTATCCTTCATTAAATAATAAAATCAATTTCTTCATACAGCAAGTCTTCATCTTACAACAGTGATTGGGACCAGATTTTCCTTTGCTAATTAACTAATCCCATAGTCATTAAGTGAGGCAACTTCTGCTTGCTTTCCACGAGATTATGAGAGAGACATGGCATGGATTGGGTAAGTGTATGGGTGGTCAATGCAGCACAAGCATAGGGAACTGGGTAGGTGGAATTCTACCGGTTCGGACTGATTCTATAGAACTGGTTGCTACGGTTCCCAATAGTTTAGAGAACTGGTAAATTGGGCCTCTGGCTGGCCTCGCCCCTCTCCACCCACTTCTCTGCTTCCTGCCCAATTACTTCTGCTTCCTGTCCTTATCGCAAACATACAATATCATGCGCGTGCATGACATGCCTGCAGCCTGCTTCTGCCTGCCCACCAGGGCAGCCATTGCTGCCTGCCTTTCGCTGCGACACGAGCCTCTTCCGTAATCTGCCTGCTCACAGGTAAGCCTGCAAGTCGTAATAGCCCTTCCCCCACTGTTCCCAGGCCTCGCATGGCCCTCTCTGGGGTTTCCCAGGCCTCAGCCAGCATATCCATCCCATTCCCGGGCTTGCCTGGCTGGCTTCTCCACTGGTGCAGCCCCATTCCACCAGTGGCACTGGCTGGGGCCTGTCTACCTGCCCCCCCAATCCCCAGCCTTGGCTGGATGGCTAAGCCACCACAGGGCACTCTCCCAGCTCCCCTACCACATGGCAGCCTCCCGTAAAAAGTGCCATCACCACAGCACCTCTGCTGCCTCTGCCCACTTCTACCAGGACCAAATCAAAAGGAAGCGGATGGAGACAGTCAGTCAGAGGCAGTCAGTCTGCTGCCTCTGCTCACTTCCTTTCATTTTGCTGCTGCCGCTGCCACCCACAGAGGTACCGTACTGTGGGAGGGCCTTGGGGGGTGCTCTATGGCCCTGCTACAACTGCAGCACCTCCACTGTCTTGCTGCGTCCACCCACTTCCTTTCGTTTTGCTGCTGTCCTGCTGCCACTACTTCTACTGGGAGATTAACCACTTTCTTTTGTTTTGCTATCGCCGCTGCCGCTACTACAGCCATGGTGATGAGATGAGGAGGAGGGGGAAGGAGGAGGAGGAGAAGGGTTGCCCAAAGGGATGCTTCCAGCATGGCTGGTGATCATTGTTCAGCCAGTTCCTTCAGGTGTCCCTTCTCCTCCCTCCCACCTCCCCGTCTCGCAACTGGTGGCTGTGGTGGGGCTGGGATGGTGGACATGCGCGGGCAGATGCACCACAAGAGCAGGTAAGAGAAGCAGTCTGTAGCCAACACAAGCTTCTCCATTGTTCTTTCCAGCTGGGAGAGCGAGAGAGCCTCTCTCCCAGTGAAGCAAGAAGCCTGCAAATCCTCCCTCTCATCAAATGGCTTCTATGAGGCAGACAGAAGCAGTTGCTTCTCTGCTGCCCGGGAGCCCATTTAATAAGAGGGGGACTTGCAAGCTCTCTCTTTTCAAGGATGAGTTTAAGAGCACCCCATGAAAGAAGCTGAGAGCAAAAGTAATGACTGTGATGGCAACAGACGCATGTGACGTATCCCTCTGTGGTTCTCTCCCAGGTGACAGCCAGCCTCCTCTTTTCCTCAGAAGTATGGTGTCTGCCTCCCTCCACACTCCTTGCAGAGGAATATGCCCCCACCTTGTTCTCAGCTTCTCAGCTTCTACCATGGGGTGCTCTTAAACTCTTGAAGAGCTGGAAGACATTTAATTCAATTGCTGCCAATTAACTTGCCTTGCCCAAGATGGCTGCAACAGAAGCAGGAAAAGCGCACCTACTCTGATATCTCTTTCAGAGCCTGGTATCACCCTGCAGCTCTCTGCATGTGTGGGAACACTTTCTTATGTCTCACTAAGCTTCCCAGGGTTGCTTGGACAGTTAGCAGGCAAGGGGGAGCACGCTGAACCTGCTTGCTTCGTCCGTATGCCAGGTGGGATAGGCAGCAACCTCAGGTCCTGGGTGTTTTCAAAAGGCTGTTCACTGAAAGGTGGGGGATGCAGTAGTTGCACAATGCCCTTAAAGGGGTGAAAAAATAGCCCTCAGGCATCGGAGAGTTGATTTACAAGTGGAAGTTTCCTTTTTTTCCCTCTCTCTCTTTCCTGTCAAATCTATGGGTAGAAATAAAAGCTGATGGGAGTTTTTGACTGGAAGATCATTTACAACAGGGGCCCCCAGCTAGCAAAGCTGGCTGAGGAATTCTGGGAATTGAAGTCCACAAGTCTTAAAGTTGCCAAGTTTGGAGACCTCTGACTTAGCCAATCCTGATTTTAATGAAGAAAATGCTGAAGCAGAAGTGAACTGATCAATAAGTATGGTGATCTGGGATTGAGATATTTTTAGAATTTAGAATTTATTTGATTTGTCAATCGCTTACAAGATAATAGGTATAAGTACATACATATGACTATATATAAGAAAAACAAAAGAAACAAAAGAAAAAGGGACAGTAGGCACATTGGTGCACTTATGCACGCCCCCTACAGACCTCTTAGGAAAGGGTAGGTCAATAGTAGACAGTCTAAGGTTAAAATTTTGGGGCTTTGGGGAAGAAACCACAGAGTCAGGTAGAGTATTCCAGACATTGACCACTGTTGCTGAAGTCATATTTCCTGCAATCAAGTTTGGTGTGGTTAACCTTGAGTTTGTATCTATTGTGTGCTCTTGTGCTGTTATGGCTGAAGCTGAAGTATTCATTGACAGGTAAACCATTGCAATGTATGATTTTATATACCATATAAAACTTAGATACTTAGATCAGACCGAAGACGGTGTAATTCAAGATTTTCTAGGTCTAGAATTTCAAGTTTGGTGGCATAAGGTATTCTGCAACAAGTAGAGGATTGGACAACTCTTCTTGTGAAATATTACTGGACTTTCTCAACTGTGTTAATATCAGATACGTAATGTGGGTTCCAGACTGATGAGCTGTATTCAAGTATTGGTCTAGCAAATGTTTTGCATGCTCTAGTTAGTAGTATGATATTACCAGAGAAAAAGCTACGTAGGATTAGGTTAACAACTCTTAGCACCTTTTTGGCTATGTAGTTACAGTGAGCTCTAGCACTTAGGTCATTTGAGATGAGTATTCCAAGGTCCTTTACAGAGCTTGGATCATCAACAAGGTCTTGACTATTCAGCCTGTATTTTATTTTCTGATTTTTTGTAAGATATGTAAGATAGAGCATTTATTTGTTGAGATTTGAAGTTGCCATTTGTTTGACCATTCTGATACATAGTCAAGATCTTTTTGAAGGGTAGCAGTATTGTCTGTGGTATTGAACAGCTTTACATCATCAGCGAAGAGAACACAGTTGTTCTTAATATGGTCACAGAGGTCATTTATGTAGAGTATGAAGAGGATTGGCCCTAGAACACTGCCTTGGGGGACACCACTGTTGACAGGTACAGAATTTGATAGGACGCTGCCAATTTTGACCATTTGTTGTCTGTTTGACAGGATTGCTTCTATCCAGTTATGCAGTTGTCCAGAGATACCATAAGATTTTAGTTTTAGGAGTAGTTTGTTGTGTACCACTGAATCATAGGCTTTACAGAAGTCTATGTAGATTGCGTCTATTGTTTTGCCTTGATCGAGTTGGGAAGTCCATATGTTTTTGCAGTGTAAGAATTGCAGATTACTGGATAGTTTTTTTCTGAAACCAAATTGTTTATTAGAGAGTAGGTTGTTTGTCTCTAAGTGGAGGATAATGGATTGGTTAATAATTGATTCCATGACTTTACAGGTTACACAGTATAAGGAGATTGGTCTGTAATTTTCAACTAGGCTGGGGTCTCCCTTTTTGAAGATGGAGATGACCATGTCTTGTGACCATAGGTTAGGCAAGGAGCTGGTCTTAAAAGATTTTTCAAAGATTATGCTTAGAGGTTCTGCTATGGCAGTGGATAGCTTTTTTAAGAAGTAGGCACATGTTCCGTCCAGTCCAATAGAAAGAGATGGTTTTAGATTGCATAGTGCTTTTTCAACCTTGTCTTTTGTAAAATCAGTATCATTGTAGTTGTCTGTGGTTCGGCTAGGAAATACTGGGCATGATCCATTGCTGTTTACAAATACTGAGCCAAAGAATGTGTTAAAGATGTTGGCTTTAAGGGTGTCGTCATTGCAGTCCTTATCATTAGGTCCTAGGTGGGATGGACCTAGAGTCTTTTAGTTTGTTGTTTACAAAATTGTAAAAATTGGAATTGGTTTGTAGAAGGTTTTCCTCTTGTTTAGTGTGATAATTGGTGCATTCAGTCTTTATCTGGTGGCATAAATTTTTGTATCAGCTTTTGAAGTTGGCAACGTGACCAGATTTGTTTTTCCGCCATTTTTCCATGATCTCTTTTTGGATTGAAGTTTCCTTATTGTTATGGGTGATCTGTTTTTTGTTTTTGTTTTGGGAGTTGTTATTGGTATATATAGTTTGATGACTCTTCTGACTTCAAGTAAAAATATGTTGTAATAGTCTTCAACGGTATTGCATCCAGTGAATAGAGATTGCCAATCAAGAGATGAGAGATTGTTGTCTATAAGATCATAGTTGCCTTTTTTGAAGTTATAATTAGGAATTACGTCATTGTGATTATTTTTGTGTGGGTATATGTTGAGACAAAAGTCAATCATATTGTGGTCACTGTTGGAAAAGGGTTCTTTAGTTTGTATTCTGTAAATTAAATTCAAACTATTGCAGAAGATGAGATCGAGGCAGTTGTTAAGACTAGTATTGTTGATCCAGTCCCAGATTTGTAACAGTATTGTAGAAGGTTGCATATATGGGTTCAGTTGTACATTCATTTAGGGTCCAGTTAATATGAGGTAGATTGAAGTCACCAAGAAAGGTAAAAGAAAGATAAAAGATAAAATATTCTCTATTCTAGGTGAATATATATTATATAATCCCTTTGAATGATCTGGAAATACTTCTTACTTTTCAATAATGTTTGAATTCTCAAGTGACAGTGCTGGAAAAGAATGCAACTGCACAATTATACCTAATGGCAACTACTTCTAAGCTAGAAGATTTAGCAGGAGTCACCTATTCCTTAATTACATATTGACTGACTATGCAATGTGTTATATGCAGTGCTGCATTTGAATCTCCAGAAATTTAACTAAAATAGAGCAGTTAAATTGTTAGATGTGTTATAAAATTTACAGTGATTGTCAAAAACAATTTAAGATATTAAACTTTAAATGATTTCAAAGCTATCTGAAGAACTATCTCAATATGAGCCAGACTGAAGGCTAAGATCAGGAGATATCCTAAATATACCTTCCCTTTATGGGATTTACTTGTTCAAAATACAAAACAGGTTTTGACACAACCTTGCTCTGTTTCTTTAGCTCTTTATGTACCCCTGCATCACTGAATAATTTAAACACTTTCTGTACTAGATATCTTCTTCTGCTATGGTAATAAGGAGACAAGTCTTTATCAATACATGATGAAATATGACAAAATTCTGGAAAGCAGATGTATGATTATAGAGATGATGGCAGTACTAAAGGTACTACATTGGTTAGGATAGATTGGGTTCTGATAGTTATTGAATATAATCTAGAAAAGAGTGATTAGATGGACTAAAATAATTTGGGTAGTTTTTGTACTATTAAAGGCTCATCAGTAGATGAAGTCCACAAAGTATTTGAGGGTGAGACTCACAGGAGAATTTCTGAAAAGGAAAACCACTTTAGAATCTAAAGGGATTTGTTTGGCACAACTTTATCTTTTCCCTTCTCTGGGCTTTTTAAGAAACTAAACCCCCCCTCAGAGGTGGGATTCAAAATTTTTAACAATCGGTTCTGTGTGGCTTAGGTGTGGCTTAGGTGGTGGGTGTGACTTGGTGGTCATGGCTGGGCATGGCCAACTCAATGTCACATCGAGGCACACATCTCCTCGCCTGGTCTCTCATGACTGTGGAGATACTGCAACAGTCGTAAGTGTGAAAAATGGTCATAAATCACTTTTTTCAGTGCCATTGTAACTTTGAATGGTCATTCCACACAAGCAAAGTACCAGCAAAAGAGGGAAAGAAAACTCCAAAGAGGTTCCTAAGACAGGAAGTCAAGTCCTGCCAAGAATGTAATAAGGTTTAACAGAAAGGCAGTTTCTGTAAGCAACACCAGAATGTTTCCTTCCTGCCTTCCTTACAGGATTAGGCCAGTAATTTCCTCTAACAACTGGTTCTTGAACTGCTTAGAATGTTAACAACCGGTTCCAACAAATAGGTACGAACTGGTAGAATTCCCCCCACCACTCCTCTCACACACATAGAGCATGAATGCACAGAGGTTGGATCTTTCTTTCCTCCTGGCCCATACAGTTAACACCCATGCAAATGACTTAGAGTTGGTCACACCCATCCAGTCATGTGACCATCAAGCCACACCCACACAGTCACATGAGCAAACCATCCTGCCAACCCAATCATGTGACCACCAAGCCGTGACTACCCAGCAAGCCACATCCACCCAGTCACATGACCACCAAGTCATACATTCAAATTAAGCCACACCCACAGAAAAATTTGAATCCCACCCCTGGAACTGGGGAAGAATTTTCAGGCTAAAGTGGCTTATCCCAGTAACATGCAATGTTGCTTGCTGGCTTCCCCACTAACATTCTGGGGAAGTGGACATAGAAGACCACAAATGATAAGCACATGATCACGAAGTGCTCAATCAGTTGTACTGTAAGTGCAAGCTGTTTGCCAAATGCCCAGAAAGCCATCACATGACTACACTCTGAGGACTACTCATAACCACCATTCACCAGTGCCATCATAACTTCAAACAATTGCTGAAGAAAGTGTCATAAATTGAAGACTACCTTTAAGTCTTACTTAATTTGATTTATTAGAAGATTAATTATGTAGCCATTTTATCTCCACTACAATAGTGCTGTAATGCTAGCCTTAAATCAGTCAGATTTATTTAAACTTCCACCATGGATACTTCTATGTGCTAAAGTGACATGGATCCAAATATAATTTTAATCCATGGTGGAATATTACAAAGAAATTGTTTATTATAGTCTTCAATGACAATTTAGCTAGATTTTCTTATAACTTCTAAGCAATTTTCTCTCAAGCCTGATATTTAACTATTCTAACAAAATGAACAGCTTAATTTTTTTCTACAGCACCTGAAAAGAACATGGCATACTCTAATAGAGCATGTGCAGATTGTTATCTGATTACAAAGAGAAATAGTAGAAGTAATATTATTTGTGATGTTTAGAAAGAAGCAATCTAACATGCTAATTTGACAGCTACTCTTTCTAACCTAATGGTAAACTATTCTTTGATGTTTCCAAAAGCACAGAGATCTTACATTATATCTTTAAGATATCTGATTGAGCTTCCAAGTAGACTGAGGAAACTTACCTGGATTCTAAATGGGGAAGGGAGGGAGGAAGAGAAGGTAGGATGAAATAAGGTATTTATTTACTTAATTCATGTATTTACAATGCTACCCTACTCAAATAAGGGATTCTGGATAGCCCTATATATTAGATTATAATCATTATTCCCTATACATTTAATAATTACCTCTTTCTGGCTCATATTGTTGTAAAGGGGGCAGGGCTGTCCTTATTGTCTACTTTACATTGCAAAGCCCAGCAAGTAGTTCTAGAAATGAAAGGCAATGGAAGAAAGAATGGATTCACGAAATAAATTGTAATCATTAAAAAGGAATTTCTCACCTGTGGCATTCAGAGTGTAAAACCAGAAGGCTACCCACTGGGTACTTTTTCACTTTGTACTTTTCTCTTGTGCAGTTCTGGCAACTTGCTGTGAACAAATTAACTTAATTAATTACAAACATTGCATCCCAATGGGAAAAGTGCCAGAGGCTAGTTAATAGATGTCTCAGTATGAAAGGAAATAACTGCTAATTCTGTTGGTTCCTGTTGAACACAGCTGGTCCTGGTTTCCTTTCCTTTATGATTCGGGCTTTGTGTTGTAGGTATATTTGACAAGTATACAAACCTGTATCTCCTGCTTCTGCCTGAGCATAGGTACCCATGGATACTCTGACACACACATTCACTTGTACATGTACATGTATAATATATTGTAACGTACAATATTACTCAGCTAGTGCTGAGCAGATTCTATTTTTTTCCCACTACAAAGGTTCAAATCTCTTGTTAGCTATGGAAGTCTACAAGATAACTTTGGACTAATCATCTTCTCAACTTAACATACATTGTGCCTATTGTTGAAAATGGAGAATGGACTGTAGGTTTCCTTGAGATCTTGGAAGAAAGGTGGATAGTTATCCTAAAAAGAAAAAAAAATAGGTGGATGAATGGATAAAGAGATAGATATCAAATGAGATATAGGTAGACATGAAGAAACGCATGCCAAGAAATATTTATTCACCTCTTACCTTTCCATCAATAATTTTCATCCTTTTTATCAATTTAAAATAACATGTTCATATTAGCCAACATCACTGAAAGCCTAGAACTTCTTTTTCATGACTGCTTTTGATTGTCACACAATTATTTTCTATCATATCATCATTTCAACATCAGGAAAGCATTTCAAAGGAATTAAGGCCAAGTTAATCTATGAAACTGAATAGGCCTAATTGAATTTGCATGCATATTATTCAGTTTGTAGTGTGTTACTTGCAGTTTATAACACTTTCTATATTGAAATCGTTTAATCGGATTTTTTTCATCTTTTCTTTTTTTCTTTTGCTTTGATTAATTACATTTCTAATGATGCCTGTTTTGGCAGATTTTAAAATTTTAAAAGAAAAACAAAAAGTGAATACAAAAGACAATGAAATATCTCAAAAGTACTTCAGAAAAAAAGCATTTCTAACTCACTCCTGGGTAGTAATACTCCAAAGCAGCAGTAATTTTCATAAAGGTGTTTTCATTCTTCATTAAATCCATGTCTGGCAATTGCATATAATGCTAATGCTCTGTTTAATTCTCTGGATTATTTAGAATAAATAAACCTACAAATTATGTTAATAACATACAAAGCAATGAAACTCTTTCTTTCTGACTAGAATATGTGAGTATGTTCCCATCTGAATTAGGCATTACACACAAATTGGGGTGGGGTGGGGAAACTTTTTGCCACCTGCCTTGTTTCAGAATTTGTCCTTGTGCATGACTTTCAAAAAGGAAAGACAGTCTCTTTTGCCATCTAGTAGAAATATGCCATGCTCCATTAATTTTGTAACTTGTTTTGAAGTCACAAATGAAGGCAACTATACATGTCTAAGGATAATATTGCAGGATCCAAACTGAGTCTGGCATTGGGACCAGAGATTTAGTCTTCCAGGCTTTCAGATTTGTGTTCAGGGAACATCTCTCTCTAGGTGTGCACTGGGCTGTTCTGTGCATAGTATTTATGCTGTGACTTTTAGTTGTTAGAGTGTTGATGGCCAGCTATTAAGTCATTGTGATATATAAAAATTACAGTCATTGATTGTTTACTGACAAGGGGCCTATTTCCCAGGTTTCAATAATTTCCCTGGCTAATTTGTCCCCATTCAGCCAACAATCTTAGAACTGATGAATGTGTATCATTGTTCATTGCAATGTAAGGTTGCTAATGAGTTCGAGTCTCCTTGTCTAATTGGTCATTCATTTCTTGCAATCTGATGGTTAGCTGTCCTGCCTGCCCTATAAAGTCATAGACACACCATATACCAGAAGAAAACACACACCAACCTCTACCCCAATGCCCAATCCCACCATCACCCAGCAGAGATGAACTCCATGGCCAAAACACTAATTGCCAGAACCAAACACCTAGCAGACAAGACACACATAAAGACTGAACTATGCACCCTGACTAAAGTACTGACAGCCAACAGCTTCCACAAAAGCAAAATCACAGGCCTGACCCACAAAAACACACTGAGACATAATGGAGACCTGGAAGATGAACAGACCTATGGAACAGCAGTCCTGCTCTTGCATAAGAGGTACGACAGACAAAATCAGTAAGATACTACACAGGCATCATATCAAGACTGCCTTCAAAACAGACAAAAAAATAGCAACCATCCTAAGAAACTCCAAAGATACAATTGACTTGGAAAACCAAAGCATATATGAAGTACCCTGCCCATCATACCTGCCACATACATTGGACAGACCAATAGAAGAAATAAGTACCAGCCTGGATGAACACAAAAATGCAGTAAAAAAGCTGAAACACACTTCCTCACTAGTCCAACACATGAAAGTCACAGGTCATAGCATCGACTTCAATGGCACCAAAACCCTAGCCACTATAGAAAACCCCAGCTACAGAATTATCAGAGAAGCCATAGAAATTGAAAAAAGACCTGAAAGTATGAATAGATGACTCCACCAGACTGTCAATTATCTGGAAGCCTGCACTCACAAACAAAAAAATCTCCACACCACAAGCCAAGCAAACACCTGGGCACAAACAGACCCCCCCCCCAATACCTCCAGCTCAAACACACCCCAACCAGGCACCCAGAGGAAACCTAGCTTCCTAATAAATGATTGTTGTCTATTTACCCAAAGCCAAGCCACACTAAAAGCCTACAATATAGGAAACACAATGTTGCCAGCCAATCAAGCCAAAAATCACTACAAAACAGACAGAAGATATTAGAAACACTAATCAAGCAGAACACAGCAAACTCCAAAACCAATAAACACAGACCAAGACTCCCAACCAATCAGGATGAAGAAAAAACCATTATAACACAGCAGAAGACTAGCACGAAATTTAAAACAGAAAAGGCTGTGAAAGCCTGACTCACAGATGAACACAATACACAAGCCTGATGATGGCAGATAAGATTCTGAAGAAATGTCACTACAACTTTAAAAGCACACCTATAATGACGTGGAAAAATACCCGGACAAAGCTGAATACCATACATATAAATATCCACAAAAACTTAAGAAAACATATACTGTATTATATATATATATATGTGTGTGTGTGTGTGTGTGTGTGTGTGTGTGTGTGTAAGGTTTTTAAGCTGATAATTTTTATCAGCTTTATTAATTTTAAATAATAAATAAGGGAGACTAGTATAGATCTATTTCGAGCTAGTTAGCTCTCTTCAGCTAGCCATACCCTTACTGGGATTCGAACCAGGGAAGTATTACATGTGAGGCAGTTGTAATACAAAGTATATATATATATATATATATTTGTTTTCGGAGATTTTCGCGGGTATTTGTATGTGGATCTTTGGTTCTTCGGGTTTTCTCCCGCGTAGAGTTGGAAATATCTAGGCGACGTTTCGATGAAGTCTTCATCGAAACGTCGCCTAGATATTTCCAACTCTACGCGGGAGAAAACCCGAAGAACCAAAGATCCACATATATATATATATATATATATATATGTGTGTGTGTGTGTGTGTGTGTGTGTGTGTGTGTGTGTGTGTGTGTGTGTGTGTATGTTTTCGGAGGTTTTCGCAGGTATTTGTATGTGGATCTTTGGTTCTTCGGGTTTTCTCCCGCGTAGAATTGGAAGTAGAATCTAGGCAACATTTCGATGAAGTCTCATTCATCATCTTCAGGCTTGTGTCTTCAGCCATGTGCTTCTCGGAGTAATGTGAGCTTGCAGCTGCTTCTTCCTTTTAACTGCTAGTGGGGGTGTGGCTTGATTGGGTGGGGGCTTGGCTGTGTTCTGATTGGCTGGGGGTGTGTTATGTTCCAGTGGGGGGTTGGTTGTATTTAGGTTAATCTTAGTTGCTGGGGGATTTGAGCTGGTGAGCTGTGATCCTGCTGTTTGGCTTCGCGTTCGTGGTCGTGCCACATCTTCATGGTGGGTGTCAGTTCCCTTCATGTATAGGTTGGGGGGGTTTGAAGCAAGTAGTGATGCAGCTGCTGTGCGGCTTCTGGTCCGTGGTCATGTGTCATCTTCTGTGTGAGTGTGAGTCTGCTTTCTACGTGGAAGTGTGGTGGCAGCTTCTTGTGTGGCCCTTGTGGGTGTGGGTCTGGTGTGCTTCTTCATGTTAGGTACTCGTTTGTTAATGAGGGCGGGTTTCCAAATGGCTGGTAGGCGGGAGGTGTCATCTCGTTTATTCATGCTGTGTGGGCATTTTTCTATCTCTATGGCTTCTCTGAGTATTCTATAATTTAATTATTCGGTTTTGGCGATAGTTCTGGTATTTTTAAAGTCAATCTTATGTCCTGCGGCTTTGAGGTGTTGGACCAGGAAGAGGTTGGTTCTTCTTTTTTGATTGAGTTCTTGTGTTCTTCAATGCGTGCACTTATTCTTCTGTTAGTTTGTCAGATGTATGTGGTGGGGCAGGAAGTGCACGGGATTTCATATACTCCTTGGTTTTCTAACTCAATTTTGTCTTTAGGGTTTCTTAGGATGGTGGATATTTTTCCGTTTGTGCAGAATGCTGTTTTAATGTTGTGTTTTTGGAGGATCTTGCTGATTTTCTTATACGATCTTATATTAAGACGTATTTAGTGGCGATAAGGATGGCGAGGAGGGCCTACCTCTCCACCCTTATTGCGTCCGCGGAAAACCGCCCAGCTGCCCTGTTTAGGGTGACCCGCTCCCTTCTAGAGGTGGAAGCGCGGGAGGATCCCTTACAGGGTCGGGCTGAGGAGTTTTCTAGGTTTCTGCAGGACAAAATCGCTCAGATTCGGGATGAGCTGGACTCCGACTGGGCATCTCAGGGTGGGGGGGCGGGGGTGGATATCGGTGAGGTTAACTGGGTTGAGTTCGACCCTGTTACCATGGAAGACGTGGACAGGGTGCTGGGGGGGCTGAATGCCACCACCTGTTTGTTGGACCCGTGCCCCTCCTGGCTGGTCTTGGCCACTCGGGAGGTGACACGAGGCTGGTTCCAGGGTATTATAAACGCTTCCTTGAGAGAGGGGCTTTTACCCGCCACCTTGAAGGAGGCGGTGGTGCGGCCCCTCCTCAAGAAACCGTCCCTGGACCCAGCATTATTATCAAATTATCGTCCTGTCTCCAACCTTCGCTTTGTTGCGAAGGTTGTAGAAAGTGTGGTGGCCCGTCAGCTCCCGCAGTTCCTGGATGAAGCGAGTTATCTTGACCCCCTCCAATCGGGCTTCAGGCCCGGGCACAGCACGGAGACGGCTTTGGTCGCGTTGGTGGATGATCTCTGGAGGGCTCGGGACAGAGGTTGTTCCTCTGTCCTGGTCCTGTTAGATCTCTCGGCGGCTTTTGATACTGTCGACCACAGTATCTTATTGTGGCGGTTGGGGGTTGGAGGCACCGTGTTGCGGTGGTTCTCCTCCTTCCTCTCCGACCGTTCACAATTTGTGTTGACGGGGGGGCAGAGATCGTCCCCAAGGCCCCTGCTTTGTGGGGTGCCTCAGGGGTCGGTGCTCTCGCCCCTGCTGTTCAACATTTATGTAAAGCCGCTGGGTGAGATCATCCGTGGCTTTGGGGTGGAGTTCCATCAGTACGCTGATGATACTCAGCTGTACATCTCCAACCCAGGCCACCCCAACGAAGCCGTCGAAGTGATGACCCGGTGCCTGGAGGCCATGCAGAGTTGGATGGGTCGTAACAGGCTTCGTCTCAACCCAGCCAAAACCGAGTGGCTGTGGTTTCCTGCGCCCAGATACAGCCAGCTTATTCCTTCGCTGGCCGTGGGGGGAGAGGTATTGACCCCCGTGGAAAGGGCGCGCAACTTGGGTGTCCTCCTGGATGTGTGGCTGTCTTTGGAAGAACATATTGCAGCCGTCGCCAGGGGGGCTTTTTATCAGATTCGTCTGATCTACCAGTTGCGGTCCTTTCTGGATCTGGGCGCACTTCGCACAGTCACTTCCGCCCTCGTTATCTCCCACTTGGATTATTGCAATGCTCTCTACATGGGGCTCCCCTTGAAGAGTCTCCGGAGGTTGCAGTTAGTTCAGAATGCAGCCGCGCGGGTGATCGTGGGTGCCCCTCGGGGCGCGCACGTAACACCACTTCTCCGCAGGCTGCACTGGCTTCCTGTGGCCTTCCGGATTCGATTCAAGGTGGTACTGATGGTATTTAAAGTGCTCCATGGCTCGGGACCTGGGTACTTACGGGACCGCCTGCTGCCACCAACAACCTTCCGCCGCCCAGTATGCTCCCACAGGGTCGCCCTACTTGGGGTGCCGCCACCTGATCGCTGTTGGCTGGCAGCCCCGAGGGTGCGTGCTTTCTCTGTGGGAGCCCCCTCCCTGTGGAATGATCTCCCCCCGGAGATACGAGCCATGACAGATATCCTGACCTTCCGGCGCGCAGTTAAGACCCTATTTTTTAAACAGGCCGGCCTGGCCCAGTAAGGGTCCATGGGGTTTTAAGTTAATAGGGGTTTTAAATTTTAATCTTATTTTTAAACTTTATGTTTCCCGGTTTTAAAAGAATTATTGTCGGACGGGATGCAGCCAATTTGTATTTAATTTGGTTTTAAATTCTATTTAACTTTATATTTTTATGTATTTATTAGGCTGTACACCGCCCCGAGTCCCTTTTGGGAGAGGGAGCGGTATAGAAATAAATAAATAAATTTTGTCTGTAGTGCCTTTTATATATGGGAGGAGGGCTATGCCATTTTCTTGTTCTCTGTCTTGGATTTTGGTTGGTGTTTCTTTTTGGATTAAGTGAGTAATCTTCTTTCTTTGGAATCCATTGGCTGTTAGTATGTTAGTGAGAGTGTGTAGTTCGGTTTTTAGGTGTTGTTCGTCGGCTAAGCATTTTGTTCTGGAGATGAGTGTCTCGGCTACGGAATTGATCTGTGCTGGGTGGTGGTGTGAGAGTGCGTGTAGATAGTGGTTTGTATGTATTTTCTTCTGGTAGATGGTGTGTCCTATGGAGCCATTGGATTTTTTGTATAATAAGACATCAAGGAAGGGAAGTTGATTGTTAGCTTCTGTTTCCATGGTGAATTGTATTTTGGGGTGTAGGCTGTTGAGGTGTGTGAGGAAGTTGTTCAGTTTTTCTTCCCATGTGGCCAGATTATGAAGGTGTCATCTACGTATCTGAGCCAGAGTTTAGGTTTGTGATCATATTTTTCTAGAGTTTGTGTTTCAAAGTGTTCCATGTAGAGGTTATATATATGTATGTACTGCTCACAAAAATAAAGGGAACACAGAAAGAAGACATCCTAGATCTGAATGAATGAAATATTCTTATTAAATACTTTGTTTGTTACATAGTTGAATGTGCTGACAACAAAATCACACAAAAATTATCAATGGAAATCAAATTTAGCAACCCATGAGGTCTGGATTTGGAGTTACACTCAAAATTAAAGTGGAAAAAAATACTAAAGGCTGATCCAACTTTGATGTAATGTCCTTAAAACAAGTCAAAATAAGGCTCAGTAATGTGTGTGGCCTCAACGTGCTTGTATGACCTCCCTACAATGCCTGGGCATGCTCCTGCTGAGGTGGCGGATGGTCTTCTGAGGGATCTCCTCCCACACCTGGACTAAAGCATCCGCCAACTCCTGGACAGTCTGTGGTGCAACATGGTGTTGGTGGATGGAGCGAGACATGATGTCCCAGATGTGCTCAATTGGATTCAGGTCTGGGGAACGGGTGGGCCAGTCCATAGCATCAATGTCTTTGTCTTGCAGGAACTGCTGACACACTCCAGCCACATGAGGTCTAGCATTGTCATGCATTAGGAGGAACCCAGGGCTAACCGCACCAGCATATGGTCTCACAAGGGGTCTCAGAATCTCATCTCGGTACCTAATGGCAGTCAGGCTACCTCTGGCAAGCACATGGAGGGCTGTGCGGCCCCCTAAAGAAATGCCACCCCACACCATTACTGACCCACTGCCAAACTGGTCGTGCTGGAGGATGTTACAGGCAGCAGAACATTCTCCATGGCGTCTCCAGACCCTATCACGTCTGTCACATCTGCTCAGTGTGAACCTGCTTTCATCTGTGAAGAGCACAGGGCGCCAGTGGTGAATTTGCCAATCTTGGTGTTCTCTGGCAAATGCCAAATGTCCTGCATGGTGTTGGGCTATAAGCCCTGTGGACGTCGGACCCTCATACCACCCTCATAGAATCTGTTTCTGACCATTTGACTAGCCACATGCACATTTGTGGCCCACTGGAGGTCATTTTGCAGGGCTCTGCAGTGCTCCTCCTGTCTCTCCTTGCACAAAGGTGGAGGTAGCGGTCCTGATGCTGGGTTGTTGCCCTCCTACAGCCTCCTCTACATCTCCTGATGTACTGGCCTGTCTCCTTGTAGCACCTCCATGATCTGGATACTACACTGACAGACACAGCAAACCTTCTTGCCACAGCTCACATTGATGTGCCATCCTGGATGAGTTGCACTACCTAAGCCACTTGTGTGGGTTGTAGATTCCATCTCATGCTACCACCAGAGTGACAGCACCACCAGCATTCAAAAGTGACCAAACCATCAGCCAGAAAGCATAGGAACTGCGACGTGGTCTGTGGTCACCACCTGCAGAACCACTCCTTTATTGGGGATGTCTTGCTAACTGCCTATGCTTTCCACCTGTTGTCTATTCCATTTGCACAACAGCATGTGCAATTGCTTGTCAACCAATGTTGCTATCTAAGTGGACAGTTTGATTTCACAGAAGTATGATTGAGTTGGAGTTACATTGTGTTGTTTAAGTGTTCCCTTTATTTTTTTGAGCAGTATATATATACAGGTCTTGGTATGTAAGATTGAGACTATCCTGGCAACGTTTCAACGAGATCTCACTCGCCATCTTCAGGCTGGTGCTTTCGGCTTTGTGCTTGTGTGAGCAAAGCGTGATCTGAGCTGCTGTCTTCCTATATATACTGGTGGGGAGGTTGGCTGTGTTGTCTTGATTGGTTGATGAGTTGATGTTTGCAGATTGGCTGGCTTTTTCTTAAGAACATATGTGGCTGAGTATTGTAGTGTGTAGACACAGTAGTGTGTCTATCAGCTTCTTGTGTTGCAACGACTTGGGTAACGGGCTGTGTGATGACCTTCTAAGTTCTAATCTTGTGACACCCTGGATCTTGTATTGTAATCTCCTGGGTCATTGGCTGTGTTGCAACATCCTGAGGTTTTGTGGTGTAGCCTTCTAAGTTCTGTGATGTGATATCCTGAGCGAGTGCTGTGATGTGACATTTCAGGTTTTGGTTTGGCTCTGAGTTTGAGGCCTGGCTCTGTGTTCATGGCATGTGTCAGTTTGCTTGGTTTGGGGGTCGGGGTGTGTGGCAGCTGGTGATGCAGCCATGGTCTGCTTTCTGAATGGTGGTTGCCTTTCATCCATGGAGTGGGTTTGGGTTTGAGTCTGGTAAGGGAGATTGGTGGTGGCATCATGTGTTGTTTTGGGTCCAGTGTTGATTTTCGTGGCTGGGACTCATTTGTTGATAAGGGCTAGTTTCCAAATGTCTGGTAGGCAGGAGGCATCGTCCCGTTTGTTCATGTTATGGGGGTGTTTCTCTATTTCAATGGCTTCCCTGATTATATTCTTGTTGAAGTGTTCAGTATTGGAGATTAATTTGGTTTGATTAATTTATATATAGGGAGACAGCAGCTCAGATCATACTTTGCTCACACAAGCCCAAAGCCCAAAGCAGCAGCCTGAAGATGGTGAGTGAGATCTCATTAAAACATTGCCCAGATAGTCTCAATCTTACATGAGAAAAGACCCAAACGCACCAAGACCTGCATACCTGTGAAAATCTACGAAACATATATATGTATATATATATATATATATATATATATATATATATATATATATATATATATATATATATATATATATATATATATATATATATGTATGTATGTATGTATATTTAGAGAGAGAGAGAGTTATAGCAATAGCAATAGCACTTAGACTTATATATCACTACCAAGTGCTTTACAGCTCTCTCTAAGTGGTTTTACAGAGTCAGCATATTGCCCCCAACAATCTGGATCCTAATTTTACCAACCTTGGAAGGATGAAACACTGAGTTAACCTTGAGCCTGGTGAGATTTGAACTGCCAAATTGCAGACAGCTGGCAGTCAGCAGAAGTAGCCTGCAGTACTGCAATCTGACCACTACGCCACCATGGCTTATGTTATATATTGTATTGTATTGTACTGTATTGTACTGTATTGTATTATTATATTACATTACATTATAAGATCACATTATATCACATTATTATTGTTTCTTCCTTATACTTTTATGAAGAGCTATTGCTATAGCTCTTCATAAGTTGAAACCGAAAGAAGAAATAATAATCATGCTCTTCACCAATCCTATAAAGTACACTTACAGTTATCTTACAGGACCTTAGTAATGATAAACTATGATTTGCAATCACTGGATTTCAACTCTGAGACTTCCTGCATATTAAAAAACAAATTATTTAAGAAAATTGGCTAGTTTAGTGTCTTATTGCATTTCATCAAGCCCTGTAGACATGCTCATCAAATATATAATTACTATTATCATACTTGATAATGGCTAGGAAACCCAGTTCTAAGATGTTGAAATATAAACTTTTCTACTGGTGACTTTTAACTGTAGTTCCGCCATCTTGAGTTAAATGGATTTAATAGTAGATGGTCTGGAAAGGTTCTGCTGGGAATCGCTAAGAAATCTTTATAGTCAGGATAGATTATTTTACCTTGGATCATGAGTTTTCCTTCAGGTATTGCTGAACTCTATGCTGCATGATCAGTTTTAGGTATAATTAAGCAAAATCTGAAGGGCCACTTGTTGTGAACCCTGTGTTACCTATCCAGATAAATAGTAAAATATATTTCTTTAAAGCACAATATGTATTGTTGCAATTGTTAATAAACATTATCAGTGTTAATTTAGGCTTAGAATAACTTTATTATCACTTTAAATGTACACTAATCAGCATACATTAAAAAGAAATTTTGTTGCATACAGCTCTCAAAGGGTCACCATTTCAAATATACACTATATAAACATAACAATAAATAAATTAATAAATAAAAAGTATACATATACTTATGTATAATTATGCATTGGTTGTGCTGATTTATGTTTTGTTAAATGGATTGACACATGGCGTTGTAAGTCATGATTTGCAAAACAGAATGGGGGGGGGATAATCCCAAGAAACAAGACTGGATTCAAGTAAAATGGTAAATTCATTGAGAGCTTTTCTTTTGATTTAGGTCAATGTCTGAGCATAGCCAGTATAGCTATAATTCACAATATTTCATATTTTACATTATTGTGGAATTTTACTACTGAAAATTATCTGTGGACATGATCAGTAAAATTTATCATGCAAACCTTTTCTAACAATATCCTACATTGTTCTCAATAATCTCAGAAAATAGTCCCTAGTAATTTAAGAAAATATTTTTTTTATGTTATCTTGGTCCTTCTAGCACCTATTTTACTTAATGTCAAGTAAGGCATAATAACTGCATATTAGAGGATTGTCACTTTTTGATTGGAATTTGAAATTGATGGGATCCTTTATAAGTCTGACTGGAATTTGATTCTCCAAGTATTTACATTAGTATATTTCTATTGAATCAGAGCCAACAAGTTAGTGCTCCATGTCTTTAAGAACATAGTCCATGGAAAACCTGTAAAACATATTAGAAAAATGTGTTTGTAGGAGACTCCCTTAAAACATTTCATGGTTTCTGCCCTGAAGTCAGTGAAATCAATGGGAGGGCTGTGGTATAAATGATCAGTGAATCATTTGGCCCACCCTGAAACACATTTTGGATAAAAGCTAGTAACAATCCAATAAACTCTGAAGCAATGTTTATACCAGCTGTGAATCTGTGCCTTGACATTTTGATTTTCTTTATTTTTCTTGTTCATTTTCATTAAAACTGGTTATAATTTGATTAAATGTAAGTACTATGCCTGCTGCTATGATACTACATTAAATGGCAATAGTTTCTTAAACATATAGAATTTTAAAAAATCAATACCAAATAATATATGTAACGAATTGTCTGTTTTGTAGTCAAATGTTTATAAAAATGTTATTTTATTCACAATGGTTACCAAAAAAATACTTTTTAAAAGTTGGCTGCAGAATACCTTTCCCCATGTGTTTTCTTTCAAACATAGTTAATCAACTGGAATGTTCTGGCCATACCGCAGCTGCCTGTTTATGTTTTGTTCCTGTTCACATTAATGGTACATGCAGATGGTTACTTGTATGGAACTAGGTATCATATTGCTACAACCAGTGGAAAGGAGAAAGTATACTTAAAGCTTTCCCTCTTCTTTTTCATGTCAGAGTTAAATCTGGGCTTTTTTTTTTTTTTTTTTGCATTAACAAGGAATGGTTTAATGTTTATTCATTTTAATTTGCAAGTCTCAGAAAAAAAGTTTGACATCTATGAAAACAAATGCAGGGAAAAGAATCACTGTTGACAATATTAATAGCTATGTTTTGTGCAAGTTATCAAATGAAAGGCTCCTTGAAATAACAAGAAAATTTGCCACATATTAATGTTCAAAGAAGCTAGAAGTCATTAAAGAATTATCTAATCATGTTCTGAATTATGATATAAACTGATCACTACCCTGCTAGAGGAGTGCATGACTGGAATTTAATTATTTAGCTGTTTTCATGCTTTCAAAATATTCAACAATATTCGCAGTTCATAAATATAAAGGAAATACCTTAAAACAAACATTTAAAGAAATACATATTTAATGTAAATTTTCATGCAGACTTTTTTTTAAAAAATTAATGCAGACACAGGTAGAAGTAAATTAATGAATTTTGTGAAGTGTTCAAGTGACACATGGTTTCCATCTTCCAAGGTTTCTTAGTCATGTTGTCATAGTTATCTGATTATGTGATGGTCTCCATAGATGTTCCTTGTCCAGATGTCTCCTCAGATGCTAATTCAGAAGAGGAGGATGAACTGGTCCCTGGCACCTGGGAAAGAATAAGTGGAGTTATCCTTACTTTGGGGAATGGTTTAGCTGAGCAGTGTTCCTTGCTATTAGCTTCCTGTAGCCACTCACTAGTTGGACCCATTGGGGCTATGCAGATTAGTTACTGGTCAGACTACAAACTTGGCTTGTATTGCTCAATATAGACTTCTCACTCCACCTATGGAATCTATATGTGTGTGAGAGAGATGGGGGGGGGGGGAAACAGCACAGATTATAGAACAACAATTTGCAAACCAGGTAAATAAAAGGAGCTGCAACATTTCTAAAAACACTGTACAACTATTAAAGCAAGGAAAGCAACTGAGACATATTTTCACAGGAGAAAAAATAAACACATTTTAAGAATCTCTTTTACATTAAATCATTTAAGTAAATCCTTTAAATTGTTCTTTAAATAAGTATTGGTGATGTGAAATGGTGATTATATGGTAAAAGAATCAAAGCACACCTTGTTAGTTCATCCCCATTACAGGAAGTCCTCAATTTATGACCCTTCTTTTAACAATGATTCAAAGTTATGATGATCTCAGAAAAAATGAGTTACAACTTGTCCTCAAAGTTACAATCATCATCCAACCACCATGATCCTTTGATTACAATTTTGCCTGCTCACATTTATGATGGTTACAGCATCTTATAGTCATGTAAAGTGATTTGTGATCTTCCTAGCTGACTTCCAACAAGCAAAGTCAATTGGGGAAGCCAGGTTCACTTTACGGCCATATGATTCACTTAAGAACTGTGATTTTCATAACAACTACATTAAAAATGGTTATAAAATCAGGTATGATCTCATACTTGCTTAATGACCATATTAACAACCAAAATTCCTGATTGTGGTCATAAGTCAACAACTACCTGTAAACTCAAAAGTTTCTTGACTTTGTAACTAACTAGTGGAGTTCTATCCACAGTTTCATCATTGCAAAACCCTAATAGTCTGTTTTTTAAATAAAATAACAGAACAATAGAGCGTTTCAGTGAGAAAAGATTTTATGCAGCAGTTCTTCCTTATATTCAGTCCAAATTTTCTTTTTTTAATTTAAACCTATAAAAATCTACTTACCTGGAAAACATTTCTGATTGTGAATCTCATGTGGGCTATTTTAGTGCAACTCTATATAAACAACTATTATATTCATATTATATATCATATTATTATATGAGAACTATTTAAATGAGTTCTCATTTAATCATTTTCTGATCATTTGAATGGTTTTGAGTTGAATGTGGTTAAGATCAATCAAATAAATGAAAAACTATCCCATTAAAATTATAATCTTTTCAACTGAGAAGATATAAAGATACTATGCTCATGTTATAAATGTAATTCTTCTTCTTTTGGTAACATTAATAAATCATCTTTCAGTAATTACTGAATCCACAAAGTTTGGTCTACATTTCAATTACATCATTAGATCTAAAACTTTTTAAAGTTGGAGCATTCTGTGCGATGATAGCTACCATGAGACGTTCAACCCTGGTAGAAGTATTTGCATTTGCTTTAGTTTAACAGAACAGTAATTGCATTGAATTATTTTGAAGAAATAAGGTTACTCAAGGGGTTTTGGGAAAGAAGAAAACACAATTCAAAAGCTAAGTAACATTCAGTGGGTAAATCACTCTATTTGCTATAACGATGTTGGCTGCAAATCAACAGATAGCTAAATAGGCTTAAATTCTGTAGAGATCAATAGAATTCAAGAATACTATTCTGTAGGATTTCTGGGCCACAACTTGTAGTTGGAAATTAGAAGTATATAACTATCTCTTTCCTTAGTCAATTGAGTCAGAAAGCATTTAATATTTCTTTCAAAGCTTTTCAGTCCTTATATAACTTCATATTCATATATATGTTCAGTGCTCTACAATAAAAGGAAATACTAAGTATTCAAGAGAAACAATTCAAAGGTATCATATTGTCACAATTTCTAATATGTCACCCTAGCTACTTGACACTGCATAATGTCAGGGCAGACTCTAAGAAGCAAAATTTGAAAATATGTTGTGATCAATATACAGGTGAAACTCGAAAAATTAGAATACCGTGCAAAAGTTCATTTATTTCAGTAATGCAACTTAAAAGGTGAACCTAATATATGAGATAAACTCATTATATGCAAAGTAAGATAGTTCAAGCCGCGATTTGTCATAATTGTGATGATTATGACTTACAGCTCATGAAAACCCCAAATCCACAATCTCAGAAAATTAGAATATTACATGCAATCAATAAAACCAGGATTGTACATAGAACAATATCGGACCTCTGAAAAGTATAAGCATGAATATGTACTCAGTACTTTGTTTGGGCCCCTTTTGCAGCCCCTTTTGCAGCAATTACTGCCTCAATGTGATGCGGCATGGAAGCTATCAGCCTGTGGCACTGCTGAGGTGTTATGGATGACCAGGATGCTTCAATAGCAGCCTTCAGCTCTTCTGCATTGTTCGGTCTCATGTCTCTCATCTTTCTCTTGGTAATGCCCCATAGATTCTCTATGAGGTTCAGGTCTGGCGAGTTTGCTGGCCAATGAAGCACAATAATCCCATGGTCTTTGAAACAGGTTTTGGTGCTTTTGGCAGTGTGGGCAGGTGCCAAGTCCTGCTGGAAAATGAAGTCAGAATTGCCATAAAGCTCATCTGCGGAAGGAAGCATGAAGTGCTCCAAAATCTCCTGTTAGATGGCTGCGTTAACCCTGGACTTAATGAAGCACAGTGGACCAAATCAGCAGATGACATGGCTCCCCAAATCAACACAGACTGTGGAAGCTTCACACTGGACTTTAAGCATCTTGCAGTATGTGCCTCTCCATTCTTCCTCCAGACTCTGCATCCTTGGTTTCCAAATGAGATGCAAAAGTTGCTCTCATTAGAAAAGAGGATTTTGGACCACTGAACAACAGACCAGTTCTGTTTTTCTTTAGCCCAGGTAAGACGCTTCTGACATTGTTTGTTGTTCAGGAGCGGCTTGACAAGAGGAATACAACATTTGAAGCCCATGTCCAGGATCCATCTGTATATGGTAGCTCTTGATGCACTGATTGCAGCCTCAGTCCACTCCTTGTGAAAGTCCCCAACACTTTTGAATGGCCATTTCCTGACAATCCTGTCCAGGCTGCGGTCATCCCTGCTGCTTGTGTACCTTTTCCTTCCACACTTTTCCCTTCCACATAACTTTCTATTAATATGCTTTGATACAGCACTTTGAGAACATCCAACTTCTTTTGCAATTATCTTTTGAGACTTTCCCTCCTTATGAAGGGTGTCAATGATGGTTTCTGCACAACTGTCAGGTCATCAGTCTTTCCCATGATTGTGATTCCTACTGAACCAGACTGACAGACCATTTAAAGGCCCAGGAACCCTTTGCAGGTGTTATGGCTTAATTAGCTGATTAGAATGGGACACTTTGAACCTAGAATATTGAACCTTTTCACAATATTCTAATTTTCTGAGATTGTGGATTTGGGGTTTTCATGAGCTGTAAGCCATAATCATATCTATTATGACACATCATGGCTTGAATTAACTTGTTTTGCATGTAATGAGTCTATCTCATATATTAGGCTCACCATTTAAGTTGCATTACTGAAATAAATGAACTTTTGTACGATATTCTAATTTTTTGAGTTTCACCTGTATTCTTAAATGCACTGTAGTTTCGGTGGTTTCATTCACAGCCAAGCTTCATAGCCACATTTGTTCTCAAAGGATCTCTTGAGAAATCACAATGTAACAAAGAGAACAAAATATTAATTAACTTGAAATCTAGCGGTTCTTTTTAGTTGAAATCTAACTTCTCCCCCAAATATAGTTGAAATATCAATTAAGTTACAAATGACTGAACATGACCTAAAACCAAGCAGTACAGATGACAAAATGTGATGGATGGCATCATCATTAAAACATCCCAGCAAGTACATAAAGGCAGCACTTTCATGATGTTATGATGCATGTATTGTGATTTAGGTATCATCAACAAATGCCTCTAATAAAGAGGCTTCCGCATATTGACAACCAGTGTTCAAATACTTCAAATTAGAGTGTTACTTACATAAAGTTGAGAATTAGGTATATCAGAGTTCCCCAATGTTTCTGGCTTTGTGGACTGCTGGAGGGGAAAGAGAGATAGTTTTGTGTGAGTGGTCAGCAAATGCATACGTGTACATGCAGCTCCATTAGCATGAGTGGCCCGCATCTGTGCTGCCACTCATGTAAATGGAGCATTCATCTGTTGCTTACCTAAATGAGAGTGCACATGTGTGCGCATGTGCTCACCGACCATTTCTGCAACCCAGTTGCAACCCCTGAGACATATGATTCAACTGTTTTTTTATTGTTGTTGTTTCCCCCATATGTTAACTTTTGCAGTATTATTTATTTTATTTTATTTATTTATTTATTTGTTTAAACTTCTATACCGCCCCCTCTCCCAAAAAAGGGACTCGGGGCGGTGTACAGCCTACTAAAACATACAAGATATACAATAAATACAGTTAAAAATAAATTAAATAATTTAATCCGGCTGTCTAATTCAGATTCAATTTAAAAGTTAAAAACTAAAAACCCCAGTTAAAATTTAATTAAAAACCTAAAACACAGTTACTGGGCCAGGCCGGCCTGATTAAAAAATAAAGTTTTCACCGCGCGCCGGAAGGTCAGGATATCCGTCATAGACCGTATCTCCGGGGGAAGATCATTCCATAGGGAGGGAGCCCCCACAGAGAAAGCCCGAACTCTCGGGGCCGTCAGCCGACAACGGCCAGGTGGCGGTACCCCAAGCAGGGCAACCCTGTGGGAGCGTACTGGGCGGCGGGAGGTTGACGATGGCAGCAGGCGGTCCCGTAAGTACCCAGGTCCCGAGCCATGGAGCGCTTTAAATACCATCAGTACCACCTTGAATTTATGAATTGTTGTATAACAAACAATAGCAAATGAATGAGGCAAGCCCAAAAATAAGATCTTGTGAAAATAACTTTGTGCATTAGATTTATAAAATGAAAGCATTGAAATAATGATTGTAATATATGATATTACTTCATGTAAAATATTTCACATTATCATTCATAAACCTCCATTACACATACTAACAAATATCCATGAGAGTTGATTTCCTATTTTATTGAGTTAGAAAAGAATATGTCAGAATGAGAATGATTAGAATGAAGCCATAAATGTTAATGCTAATAATATTTATGTTAGGAGACAGTATAGGACAAAATCATTTTGAGGATTTTAAAAAGGTACAGTCTTTAAAACCTCTGGTTTTATCAAAATGTGGCTTTGTTCTTTGCTCTGAGTTCTATGAGCTATCTCTTTTCGATAGTGCAAACCTATAATGGTATAAGTCTATTGAATTAATTTATTCTACCCAAAAGGTCTATTGAATTAATTTTTTCCATCTTTCCCCAGTATTTACAAGTGTTCAGTGTGCAAGTTTTCAGTTCAGGGATTAAATGTTCTGAAGGATTCAGAAAAGTTCTATTTCTTCTTTGGATCACACCAGGAGTGTGATAGAAGATTTGTACCTCAAGATCTTCCTTGAGGTAAAAAGAAATTATTCAAAACCTACCACGTCCTTTCCAAAACATGCCAATCTAGTTATTTCTGGAAATCTCAGCAACAAACTTGAGCGTTAGATTCACTCAAGTTCTTAGCTCTCAAAATTGATCAAGTTAGCTAGGGATCAATACAGAAAATTCTATGGCACTTTCAATAAAATTAGTGTTGAGCTTTTCTTTATGACAGAGCCTAAAATAGGGCAAATCAGGGCAATCAAGATGGACTTTCCGTGTCTAAATTGTAAAAAACTATTGGAAAACATTAATTCTAATTTCTTGATTCAAGCATTGCAGCTGTAGCCACCTAGAAAGCAAAATTCAAACATTAACGTTCTGTCTCTGTTATCTTGATAAGAGAAGAATGGTGAAGGAATATTGGATTCAAAGATCAATATGTCCATTGTCAAATGACCCATAAGATCAGATCAGCACCAGTTGGCCAAATCACTGTCATACTGTCATACATATGGAGAATGAAGATGATAAATTCATTCTGCCTATCTGAAGAGATCAGATTAACACCCAAGTGTTAATCACTTTGTGCTCCCAGTAATTATTGAGTGCT
The DNA here is from genome assembly GCA_023653725.1 of Bungarus multicinctus. Lineage (NCBI taxonomy): Eukaryota > Metazoa > Chordata > Lepidosauria > Squamata > Elapidae > Bungarus > Bungarus multicinctus. The sequence goes on from CM042844.1 coordinate 37,864,460, forward strand.
TTGAGAACACAAAGGAAATTAGTTAACAAAGTAGCAGCTACAATCATAAATAGAAAGAGAGGGAGAGAAAGAGAGATGTCTGTGAAGTTAATTTCATCTTCAGAATAAGGTTTGCAGTTCAACTTGTGAGAAATCAGATTTACTGTTTCCTGAACAACTCTCCAGGAGACTATAAAAATGACATTTCTACATTTTGGTAGAAATGTAAAATTTCTAGAAATGTTGCAGCCACAGAACAAAGAGGATTTTCTCTCCAGAAAATAAACTTAAATGAAAAAATAATTATTTTCTCAGCTTCCTTTACTGGTTTATTTCATGAAGTTTACTTTAAGAAATACCAGGGTTGAGATTCAAATTTTTTAACAACCTGTGGGCATGGCTTAGGTGGTGGGCATGGCTTGGTGGTCATGTGACTGGGTGAACATGGCTTGATGGTCATGTTATTGGCTGGGTGTAGCCAACTCAATATCACTCACATCGAGGTACGCATCTCCTCGCCTGACCTCTCATGACTGTGGGAATGCTACAACAGTCGTAAGTGTGAAAAATGGTCATAAGTCACTTTTTTCAGTGTCATTGTAACTTTGAATAGTCACTCCACACAAGGAAAGTGCCAGCAAAGGAAGGGAAAAAAACTCCAGAGAAATACCTGAGACAGGAAGTCTAGTCATGCCAAGAATGTAATAAGGGTTAATGGAGAGGCAGTTTCTGTAAACAACACCAGAATGTTTCCTTCCTGTCTTCTTTATAGAATTAGGCCAGTAATTTCTTCTAACAACCGGTTTCTTTGAACTGCTTAGAATGCTAATAACCGGTTCTAGCGAATAGGTGCGAACTGGTAGAATCCCACCCCTGATGTACACCTTGGCTCATTTATTAAAGTAACAGATTTGTTCTATTAAATATTCAAAATGAAAGCCCAGCTTTTCAGGAGCTAGTGTACAGCCAATAAAGTATGTCAGGAATTTCAGCATAATCTTAGCATAAATTAATTATTATTTCATTGCACAATCATCCAGATGTTCAGACTGGATTTGGCATTTTTGTCCACCTATCAGGTCCTTTGTAGGGACTTGGGATAGGTAGATATAGAAGTGTGATGGCATATTAATATTATTTATGAATTAAATGTTATACACAAAAAATGATTAAGATAAGTGGTTCTTTAAAAAAACATTTATAATTTGTATACTCTGCTATTATTTTGATTTGACACTATAGATATAATACATTCCTTTTTCTGTCTAGTACAGGATTGGGGTAAATAAATACCGGGGCAATACTGGATTATCAGCTAGTAATCCATAAATATTAAGCATATGAATTTTAATTTCTGGAATATTAGAATAGTCTGCCCAGGCAGGGGTAACAAACAGCAAACTAGTACAAATAAAAAATGTCATTCACAGAAATTACATTATAACATAGTTATAAGATAAAATATTGCCACAATCCATTTGTTAGGGACTATTGTACATAAATTGCAGAATGAATTTATATAAGAGAGATATACCAGTTTTGCAAAACAGAAGAATCTAGAGATCAAGACAAATCAAGACAAAATATTAATATGCCAATTTTTTTAAAAAAAATTGCTTTATCTCATTTCTTACTCCACAGGAAAGAGACCAGGAAGATGCCATAATCAAATTTTGAAGTATTAGTGGCTTATTCAAACCCAAATATCTTTTCTGATGTCTATCCATACGTCAAAATTAGCACATTGCATAAGGATCGATAGCAATTATTTTCTCCATCCGACTTCTAATTCTGTATCTAATTATGAGGAATGAATGCAAAGTGAAGTGGGGCTTGGGTAATTTTTAAATTCATTGAGGTGAACTTAGAGGAATTTACATGATGAACTAGCATTTTCTTCAGCTAAAATATGTGCCTTAAAAAGGGTGACCTTGATGAAAATATATAGAAGCTGCTGGCTAGGTAAAAAGTGCTCATACATTTTATAAGTCCAGAACAATGAGGTGTCATTTGGAATTGCTTAAGGATGACATCTCCACAATTCATTAATTATAACAAAGAGAAAGTGGCACAGCATAATCAGATTTTCAAGATTCTATTATAATAGTCAATCTCAAAAAATAGAAGTTTTATCCCTTCTATAGAATTGATATACTGATCTGGTCCATCTAGTGGAACTGACATCAATCAGTTAGCTACTCCTAGTTTTGGGTTATATATATGCATATTTCCTTATCAGGTCCTCAACATCATCATCCATACTAATAATAAAACAGTTGAACACCCCAGCATAGGGTGGTACGCCATCAAAACTACTTTTTAAGATGTTAAGGAACGTTTTATGATTATTCTGTCAATGTGATCATTCCAAATTATGAATCTAACAGATGAAATATAATTCATATTTTACAATTTTATTTATATAGATAGTATGACAAGCACGATTTGTGACATGGCATTCCTTAATCTATTAAACTAGCAATTTGTCCCAATTTTTTTATTATTAGTCTGGCATTATATTCTTCTTGTATTATTATCCATGTGGTCCCAAACTTGCTGTTCTTTAGACTGCTTGAAGAATTGTCCATTGTCTCAGATCCTTTATGTCTTAGATTCATGATCTTTTCTTTTTCAAAGAAAAAGACTCTACCATTTAAATAAGAACACACCCACATGAATTACTCAAAGATAATCCCATGCAAAAATGCACATGTTTAGTCTATGTGGGTTGAATGTATTCATAGATTATGTTGTTGGCTTCATTTAGAAGGTAGTCATCACAATAGGTCAGAGATATAGAACAAAAAGAAATGGAGCTAGACGTTCCAAATTCCCTTGTAACAGTAAGTGGGAAACATTATAAATTTTTTGTTTAATCAAATAGCTGAAATAGTGAAGTCATTGTCCCCTTCTCTTCTTCCACCCATATTCCACAAGCTGCCTGTCAGCTTTGGAAGCCAAATTCCACGCTGCCACATAGCCTGAGAAAGTGGGAGGGGGATGATTTCAAATGAGTAGTTCTAAGTAGACAAAATAAAATTCTTTTGTTAATTCAAGGTTATTAAGTGTGGTGCAGGATGAAAAAAGGATCTTACTCTGGGACGGATCGTGATTGGTCCATGTGATGTGATGACGGCCAAAAGGGGATGGATTATAGTTTGGGACATTGTGGGAAGTCTGGAAAACTTTTAGTTTCGAGATTCTACAGATGTGCCAGGTGCTATTCTAATAAAGGTACTTTTGGATATGTTTATCTCGGAGTTACTGATTGGAATGGAGGTTTGCTGGAATGTTGACACTGTCTTTGTGTAATAATTCACACATTCTTGGGGATGTTTCAACCAAACACACAAAACAGCTATTATTAAATTTTCAGTTTATTGCTGGTTATTTGCTTTAGTTGGTTCAGTAGACGATCTGGGCGAAAGATATTTGCATTGGCATTACAATGGATTGTCTTTAATAAATTGTGTTTGTTCTGGCACAACCCTTGCTTTGCCATCTGTTTCCAATGTTAGAATAGTTAAAAGATTGGACAGGCATGTCAACCCCCAACCATGTGCAGGGGCAAAGCTGGTTTCCTATTTGAAAATAAGTTGAATACCAATTATGTAAAATTATGCAGAAATTGAAACAGAACATTATATCATATTTCAACTTGTCACCTTCTGAATTCTTTTTTTGTTTGTTTGTTTATTATTTGGTGTTTACATTGATGTATTTGCTTCTTTTAAGGATAAAGTATTTGAATAGGCACATCAGCATCATAAAGTGCACAGAAATCAACCTATTTATGCTTTACTGATTTTGAAACGTGACCATTTGGACAGATTTTTTTTCCTCACAAAATATATACAAAATCCCCTTCAGTAGAAATGAGAGTAGATTCAATATGGTAAAAGCTTTAAGGAAATTTCATTTCTTCCTTAATAATAGCACTTCTGTTGCTGATAGGTAGGGGGTGATTTGGCCCCCAATTACTTCAAGGCAGGGAAAATGAGGTGATGACACATTTCAGGTAATATAACATGCTGGCCAATAAAGAAGGGAAATGAGTGTCCCTCTGAGTGAAGATTGTGATAAAATTCTTAGAGACAGCCAACACTGGAATCTAAGGAAAATGTTACCATGTGTTCTCCATTCACATAAATCTCAGTCATACATTTGTATTCTTTACAGAATGAAAGATTTTATGTCTAACTCCAATTAAGGGTTTTGGAGCTGTAGTCCAAAACAAATGTAAGGTCCAGATTGGAGAAGGCTTTTCAATGAAATTTTGTTATGTGATATAACAGTGCTTCAAAAGTAACATGAAGGATTTTTTTTATACTAGTAGCTTCTTAGTCTTTAGTTTCTCCATATCACACTTCTGATTGGGTAAGCATATTTTGTTAAGCTTCAGTGTGGTATGGTTTATGCTTAGGATATTGAATAAGCCAGCAAATTGTGGTTTACTCATAAAAACAAGGTTATTAAAATGGTCATTTAATAGAATATGTGGAACCCAAATTGTGTCATGACAGAACATCATCCTATGGGAAAAAATGGAAGCAGATATAGTGGCCACAAGTGCTGCAATAATTAACAATGCTAATTTTTAAAGTTAAAATTCATACTATTAATGAAAACATTTTACAGATCCTTTCATGATCTGGAAAATGGTACAATGCAATCTGTAATCATAATTAACTAAGATTTTAAATCTAAGATAGAAATTTTATTCTTAATTGTCCCATGAAAGCTGTTGTAATACACTACATGATAATTTGATACTACACAAGTAAAAAAGAGGGTTGTGAAAATATTTACGGACCCCTCACATTCCAGACATAAACCATTTCAACCCCTTCCCTTAAAACGATGCTATAGAGCACTGCACACCAGAAAAACTAGACGCAAGAACAGTTTTTTCCTGAGCGCCATCATTCTTCTAAACAAATAATTCCCTCAACACTGTCCAACTATTTACAAAGTCTGCACTACTATTACTATTAATCTTCTCATCACTCATTATTGCCCATTCCCTCCCACTTGTCACTGTATGACTGTAACTTTGTCGCTTGTATCCTTACAATTTATATGGACTGTTTCCTAGAATGATTTGATTGCTTATTGTACCCTATGACTATCATTAAGTGTTGTATCTTATGATTCTTGACTCTCGACGAATGTATCTTTTCTTTTATGTATACAGAGAGCATTTCCACCAAGACAAATTATTTATGTGTCCAATCAATAAAAGAATTGACCAATAAAAGAATTCTATTCTATTCCATTCTATTCTATTCTACATATAGTGCATGCTTGCAGAATGGGTGATGCACTTTTCATTGCTATCCCTCAAAGGAGATTTTAAAAAAATTACACAGTTTTCTATTTATACTGCATAAAGTGGTTTAAAGTCAATGTACTATGGTAATATCAAAGTGTAAGAAACCTTAAAAAAACATTTAAACTAAATAACCAAGCACAATTTATTAAAATGGGTATCAGTTCTTCACCTTGCAGATCTAAGTACACTTTGGAAGCTTATATATAATATGTTTTAATACATTTATGTTCCCATTGTGTAATTCAAAGTAATTCCTGCTCATGTAGGAAAATAGTATAAAGCTTAATTCTCCTCTTTGTTTATATCCATTCTGTTGGATATTCAAAGAAGTTTGATGGGATCATTCCTGTAGAGGATGCTTTGAATTGCTTGATACTTTTTAATAGAAGCATTGTTTATAATATTGATTTACACTCTAGGACATATATGCCGTTAACTTTTTCAAAAACTATTTTAGGTCATGGGACAACTGAAACATCTGCTTATGTACCTCTTCAAAAAATATCATATAATTTCTTCATCTTGCAGATCTAAGTACACTTTGGAAGTGTATAACAACATATGTAAAAAATAATAATATGTTATAAATATTTTTGACCACATGTGATTAGTTACGAAGAAAGAATTTATAATGCATGTGATCCTTTTAGATGTAGCTGGATAACATTATTAAACATTGGACTTCTTACCAATTCCTTTTATGCTTCTTAAACCATCCTTGGAACTGATCCTAAGCACTCAGTTATGTGTTGCAAGGATCACTCATGCAATATTCTATTTTCCATATTTAACTGCAAATGTCTGCATGAATTAAATGTTTCAGCTGCAAACATAAGTAAATGCATTGTTTGCTACACCACAAAATATGTGATCCAGAAAGGTTTTTGGATTATTGTTTATTCTGAGTTACAATTACTTACCTAGCAAATTAATAACAATGATGTCTCAGCACCATTTTTCATTTGGTTAATTATTTTTTACAGGTTTGTATCAAAGTTAATTAGGGATTTCACAATCCATCATCCTGACATCAAAGTAGAAATAAAGAAGCAGCTTTCAACTTTATAGCTAAACCACAACAACATAGAGATTGGAATGCAGTAAATAGTTCTTAACAAGGCTGTGTTCGTAGGAAGTGATATATTTAAAGGATTTCCACAGTACAATTTTGGTTTAAATCAGGTCCAGATAATTCAATGTTATTTATAGGCCACTACTTTTCATACATAAAGCAAAGAGAATTTTACTGAATATTACAAAAATTCAAAATAAATACAATATATGAACAACTTCGCTTTGTGGTGAAGGCTGTTGAGAGTGTGGTGGCATGACACCTTCCCCGGCACCTGGATGAAGCTGTCTATCTAGATCCACGCCAATCAGACTTCAGGCCCAGGTACAGCACAGAGACGGCTTTGGTCACATTGGTGGATGATCTCTGGAGGGCCCGTGACAAAGGCTACTCCTCTGTCCTGGTCCTATTAGATCTCTCGGCGGCTTTTGATACTGTCGACCACAGTATCCTATTGCGGCGGTTGTGGGGGATCTACCATTTGCGGCCCTTTCTGGATCGGGATGTGCTTCGCATAGTCACATACGCCCTCGTCATCTCCCGCCTAGACTATGCCAATGCTTTTTACATGGGGCTCCCCTTGAAGAGCACTGGAGGCTCCAGTTGGTGCAAAATGCAGCCACATGGGTGGTTTTGGGGACTTCTCAGAACTCCCATGTTACTCCATTCTTGCGTGACCTGCATTGGCTCCCAATGGCCTTCCGGGTGCGATTCAAGGTGTTAGTGACCATGTTTAAAGCGCTCCATGGCTTGGGACCTGGGTACTTACGGGACCGCCTACTGCCGTCATCAATCTCCCTTCGCCCAGTGCGGGTCTCCTTGGGGTGCCACCGGCTGGACAGCTGGCGACCCCGAGGGTGCAGGCCTTTTCCTTGGGGACACCCTCCCTCTGGAACGAATTGCCCCCAGAGATGAGGACCATCCCTGACCTTTTGGCCTTCTGGCGCGCGTTGAAAACATACCTATTTCATCAAGCCAGTCTGGCCTAGGGTTTTTATATGGTTTTAAATTGGTTTTAATTGGTTTTAGTCTTTTATACCTTCGATTGAGTCTTTATCTTTTAGCCACTTTATTTAATCTTTTTTAATTGTTTTTTAAATATTGTATTTGCATTGTGTTTTAACTTTGGCTATACACCACCTCGAGTCCCTGCAGGGAGAGGGGCGATATATAAAACTAATAAATAAATAAATAAATAAATAAATAAATAAAATGCTGTTCATTTCACACAGAATAGAATAGAATAGAATAGAATAGAATAGAATAGAATAGAATAGAATAGAATAGAATAGAATAGAATAGAATAGAATACTTTATTGGCCAAGTGTGATTGGATACACAAGGAATTTGTCTTGGTGTAAATACTCTCAGTATACATAAAAGAAAAGATACATTCGTTAAGAATCAAGAATCATAATATACAACACTTAATGATAGTAAAGGGGTACAATCAGCAATCAAATCATACTAGGAAACTGTCAATATAAATCGTAAGGATACAAGAGACAAAGTTACAGTCCAACAATCACAAGTGGGAGGGGATGGGTGATAAGAAGTGATGAGAAGATTAACAGTAATAGCAGTGCAGACTTTGTAATAGTTGAACAGAATTATTTGTTTAGCAGAGTGCTGGCTTTCAGGAAAAAACTGTTCTTGTGTCTAGTTATTCTGGTGTGCAGTGCCCTATTTTGAGGGTAGAAGTTGAAACAATTTATGCCCAGGATGTGAGGGGTCTGTATTTTTTATTTATTTATTTATTTGTTAATCACTTACAAGATAATAGTTATAAGTATAAACATAGTTATGAATACATTAAATGGATACATATAAGAAAAATAAAAAGAATCAATAGGACAGGGACGATAGGCATGTTGGTATGCTCATGCATGCCCTCTACAGACCTCTTAGGAAAGGGGTGAGGTCAATAGTAGACAGTCTAAGGTAGATATTTTACAGCCCTCTTTTTGACTCGTGCACTATACAGGTCATCGATTGAGGGCAGGTGGGTAGTAATTGTTTTTTCTGCAGTCCTAATTATCCTCTGAAGTCTGTGTCTGTTGCAGAACCAAACCAGACAGTTAAAGAGGTGCAAATGATACTCAATAATTCCTCTGTAGAACTGTACCAGCAGCTCCTTGGGCAGTTTGAGCTTTCTGAGTTAGCGCAGAAAGAACAATCACTGTTGTGTCATCAGCAAACTTCAGTATTTTAACAGATGGATCGTTTGAGATGCAGTCATTGGTATATAGGGAGAAGAGAAGTGGAGAAAGCACACAGCTTTGGAAGGCCCCTGTGCTGATTGTACAGGTATCGGATATGATTCTGCCTAGCTTCACCTGCTGCTTCCTGTCTGTTAGGAAGCTTATGATCCACTTACAAGTGTGTTCAGGTACCGCTAGTTGGTTTAATTTATTTAGAAGAGTGTCTGGAATGATGGTATTGAATGCTGAACTGAAGTCTACAAAGAGGACCCTTGCGTAGGTATTTGGAGATTCAAGGTGTTGTAGGATGTAATGCAGAGCCATGTTAACAGCATCATCTGTTGATCTGTTTGCTCAGTATGCAAACTGCATGGGATCTAACAGCAGATCCATGATGGTTTTCAGGTGGGACAGCACAAGCCTTTCAAAGATTTTCATAACTACAGATGTTAGAGCAACTGGTCTGTAGTCACTCAGTTCCTTGATGGAGAGCTTCTTTGGCACTGGGATGATGGTAGAGCATTTGAAGCAGGAAGAAACATAGCACATCTCTAGTGATCTATTGAAGATTCAGGTGAAGATGGGGGCCAATTGGACAGCACAGACTTTTAAGCAAGGAGTTATCTTGTCTGGCCCTGTGCTTTTCCTGGCTTTTGTCTATGTCATAGATCATGCACTTATTTTTCTGTGATCACCAGAGGTTGTGAACCCAATGGATTGGGGCCAGTTGTAGCAGGCTTGGCTGTTGTTGGTGTGTTTGAGATGGGGGTTGTGGAGATAGGTGGCTGTAGTTTCCTTTCAAACCTGCAGTAAAACACATTCAGGTCATCTGCTAGTTTTGATTTCCTTTTGCCTGGGAAGGAGATTTGCTGAAGCCAGTGATGTTTTTAAAAGTTTTCCACATGTTTGCTGGTTCATTTGTTGAGAACCGATTCCTTAACTTTTCAAAGTAGCTTCTTTTTGCTGCTCTGATCTCTCTTGTTAATATGTTTCTGGCCTGGTTGTATAGTATTCTGTCACCTTTTCTGTAGCCTTCCTCTTTGGAACAATGTAGCTGCTTAAGTTTAGCTGTGAACCAAGGTTTATTGTTACTATATATTTTCAGGTTCCTTGTTGGTACACATAACTCTTCGCAGAAGCTGACATATGATGTTACAGTATTTGTGATCTAGGTCTCATCTAGGTCTGCAGAGGCATCTTCAAAAACATTCCAATCAGTGCAATCAAGGCAGGCCTGGAATTTCAGCTTTGTCTCATCCGACCAAGTCTTCACTGATTTAATTGTTGGTTTCATGGTTTTAAGTCTTTGTCTGTAAGCAGGTACAAGGTGAATCATGCAGTGGTCAGAGTGTCCGACAGCTGCTTGTGGTAAAGACTTATAAGCATCTTTTACTGTTGTGTAGCAGTGTCTAAAGTATTTTTGCCTCTGGTGGGACAATTTACATGCTAGAAATATTTTGGGAACTCTTTCCTTAAATTTGCTTGATTGAAATCTCCTAAAATGATGGGAAGGGAACTTGGGTGTTTGGCTTCAGCTTCCAAAATTTGATCAGCAAGAGTTCATAATGCCTTGTTTACACAGTCTTGTGGAGGAACATACACAGCTATTAGGAGAAATGAGAAGAACTCACGTGGAGAGTAATATATGGCTTGCAGTTGATGTGTAAAGACTCTAAGTTTTCATCACAGTATTTATATATTATAGTTATATCCTGAGACCAACGGTTGTTGATATATAAACATAATCCTCCACTCTTTGTTTTACCTGATGTCTCTTCAATTCTGTTTGATCTAAATTTCTGAAATCCTGGGATGTATATGGTGTTGTCCCCATGAATTTGTGGATTAAGCCAGGTTCAGTAAAACAAAGAACTGCAGAATTATAGAAATCAGAATTCCATCTATTTAAGAGATAAATTTCATCCATCTTGTTAGCAAGTGAGCGTAAATTAGTCATAAAGATTGAAGGGAGAGGAGTTTTTCCCCTATTCCTTAATCTGTTTAAAATTCCTGCTTGTTTTCCTTGTCTTTTTTGGTGTTGTCGGTTTCCTCCTTTGTTTGCTGTAATCCATAGTACCGGGGAATTAGTTAGAATCTCCTCCATGTTTGCAAAGACAGGTGGGAGTAAGGAATCAGAAAGCTGCTCCTTAAGGAAACATTGCCTAATTCTTAGCAGATGGTCTTGTGAGTATGAAATCCATAGTGAATTACAGATAATAATAAGGAATAAAGAAACCATTAGAGAGCATTTCATCGAGGCAGCCGTCGTCGGCACCATCTTGGCTGTTCATTTCACACAGCCCATAATTATTCTTAATATATGATTTTGATATATATATTTGATAAATAAATTAATACAAATATATTCCCAATACAATAGCAATTTTATGACAGGCTATTTGAACATAAGTCTTTACATCAGAAGATTTGATATGAATATCCTATCAAAATCCATGTGGGAAAAAATCTTGCTTTTCACAGAAACTCATGATGTGAGTTTCTGTGAAAAACAAGATTTTTATCAGATCTTCTGATGTGAAGAATTCTTAACATTGCAAGACTTCAGTGTGTAATTTATAGAGATTCTTGACTGTAATTTTGTACACAATTATATGGCAATAAATTATTTTTAATTTTTATTTTTTTAAATTAATCTATTGTAATAACCACCAGTAACAATGGAGAAAACAATTCCAAGTCATCTTCATTGTTCCTTAGAACAGGATTCAGACATAAGTAAATTGATTTCACTGTTTAGAATTGGGATATAGAAAATGTAGTTCCCTGATGTTGATGAATGATTGTCACAGTATCCATCATTATTGGCCTTTAGGGATGGGACTTGTGAAGAGTCACAAGTTGTCACTCTTGATTTAATTGTTCAAGGCCAAATTGATGACAAACTTTATTTGTCTGAATAGCTGGGAAGATGAAAACTATTTGGAAGAAATGTCCAAGTGGAGATATTCTCTTATCTTTTAATTCCTTGATCCTGTTTCTTAATCAATGTTTTAAGAAATTCCATGGCACAATCACATCTATTTTGGCTTAGATGATCCTTGCTGAAGCATTTAAAAACTATTGCTACAGCCCAGATTTTGTGCTGAATACTTTTGCATTATCAGCTTTCTGATGCTGCAAGCCACCATATGCAATTCAACTGGAAGTTCATTTTTTAAAAAGTAAAATAAAATAAAAAGAATAATGGAAATTCTTGCCCCCAGCAGTTAACTCCAGTAGTTAACTCCAAAGAGTTACTCCAACATATTGTGTTTGACTGCAGTGATATATGATTACAGTCTAATCTTATACTAATTGAAATGTGCCTGCCAGTTGGTTTGAGATGTTTAGGTTACCCATTTATTCACAAAACTGAAATAGGATAAGTTTCAGACATGAAATAGATGACTGAGCTAGCCCAAAACTGTGAGGTAATGGCTAGAAATAAAGAAATGAAACCAATAAGTAAACAGAATCAAAGTATTTTCTTACACGTGGTTTTAAATCCATAGAACATAGAACATCCAATCTGGTGTTCTAATTTGAGCTTTTAAATACCTGCACATCTGTTGTTTTGCATGTCACAAAGAGAATTGTGAACAATAGCCAGAACTTCCCTTCTTTTGAGACTTTCAAACTAATGGTTCAATCAATGTCTAAGGAGTACTGAAAAAAAATTTTTTTTCCAAACATGACTGACAAAAGTAATTATAACAATAAATTAAAATAAATACATACTTGCCAAAGATGGCAATGAGTTCCACTGTCGGCCATTTATGTGAACCAAATAAACCTTCTACATTTGCAAGGAGGAAGGGAAAAAAGCTTTTGTGCTGCTTTTGTTTAATTTTAATTCAATTTATATTCTTTAATTTGATTCAGTACATTGACTCCATGCCTTGGCCATCAGCAGCTGTCTGAGACCTGTGTTTTCTCCCATTGCTGGCATTCGAGTGGAGTGAAGTGGAATGGCTATCCCTCACAATTTTTTTTCTTTCTCTATTGCCAAGGTAGAGGATTTGGCTGGCTCAACCAGCTGCCAGAGCATTATACTATGAAGCTTCTCCTGCTGTTTGGTAAGAGTTTGCTGGCTTATTTGTCATCACACAGACTGAATTTCTTGTCCTTTGATCTCGAAGGGGGAAAACTGGATAATCCTACAGTCTCCAGTACATGCCCATTCCCAATGACCATTAAAATTCATATTTAATTGCTGATTTATTTCAGAGATGCATTTCTGACACATGTTGAAGAACTTGTAACCCAAAATACAATACAATTCAAACTTGGGACTCAGCATTGAATCAATCTAAGGCATACTTTGATGGCTGTGATGTCTACTCCCACAATTCTGATTGGTGTTCTCCTTTCATCACCCATTGGAATAAAACAATAAGGCAACCATTTAAAAAAAAACAATCACTGGGGTACATGTTATTTTGGATACTTAATGATGAAAAAAATTGCTTTCAATTCATACATATAATCCAGTTTTCACAAGGATTCAATGAAAGCAGTACTGCAGACTAAAGTGGACAGCAATTCAAAGATGGAAAGATCCTTTGCCTTTTATGTTGATGCTGCACAATAAAAATAAACTTTTTTCTGGGTGAGTGCTGAGAAACTGCACCTATAAAAATAATTATCAAATATTTCCCTGTTAATTAAAAGCATTAAAATTAATACAAATAAAAATACGACACTTGATTCTGCACTACAAAAAATGTATTCAGTATTGAACTAATAGTAATCCAATACACTGTGCCACACTTAGCTTGTCATGCTTCTTGCTTGCTGTGGTATAAGATGCTATTTTGAATAAAGGGCCATTGTTAGGCATCCAGAAAGTATCCATGATATCAATCACTCCGAGACATTTCCTCTCCAATTGATTTATTTAGAAACAGATCTGGCATGTCAGAATCCACCTTCTCTCCTCCTTTCTCTCCTCCCACTTCTACACTTCATAAATCACAAGAACCAATTAACTGCCACTGGAGTTTCTTAATACGACATACAGAATAACCTTGAACTTTTCAACTCCTCTACCCTCCCTTCCGTGAAATGTGACAGCTGAATTTTAAAGCTGACAGCCATGAGAATAAGGAAATCAAGAAATGACAATTTATCTATTTTTCCAGCTGTGTTTAAATTTGAATGTCAAATGTTGAGAGATATGCAGAACTAAGAATTGGCATCTACAGCAGGGAATGGGGTGGGGATAGTGATAGATAAATGTGTGTTTTAACCATACTCTGCAATTTACATGCCTGTATGTGATATTAGAATGCTACTATGAAAAAAAGGGGTTGTGTTGTGACCTCAGAGTACATGTTAATCATATTTGCATAATTGCAGTTTGTTCTAGATATCTATACAGCTAAACATTTTTACACTGCAATCCAGAGCTTATTTCGACTGTACCTTTTGTATAAGTTCTGCATATTCTGACCAGAGTACTTTTGCAACCTGTAAACAGCTAATGAGAGATTTAACCAGAAAAAAACAACAGACTTGACAACCACGGAACCGTAAAAAGCTTTATTCAAGATATTTGCAAATAGAACCCCATCTCCCAAACGAGTAGGAGACAGAGACACTGCCCTTAAGATGGTTACAATCATTTATTGTACTACAGTACAATCCATTTCTTATATATTACACTTGGCAAAGCATCACAGTCAGTGTTGGATGTATATTTTGTGTATATTCATAGACATTGAACTCTCAAATTGCAAATGGAGATGTGGGTACTCTATTTTTCTTATCTTCATTTTAAAGTCCTTTGGTTTTATTGTATTGCAAACAGTTGCTGGGGTGCATCCACAGTTTCGTTGTACTTGTACAATGACAATAAAGTTCTTCTATTCTATTCTATTATAGAATATCATAGTGAAAAGATTACATAATCCTTCCTATTTTTCTCACACAGGACTTCTAGAGACGTCCATGGTTAGGCATGGGTATTTTTCCATTTATCAAGTCCTTTCAGACTCCTCCCAAACCATCATCGATGGAAATCCCCTTGTTCCCATCATCATATTTCCCATTAACACAATAAGTCATTAACAAACTTCCATTAATGTCAGGACGACCCAGCATTTCTTACATTAATTCTCAAGCGAAAATACAAGCCTCCACTCCAGCCAAGGACATAATATTTTTAACTTTACAAAACATGATATGCTTGTATAAGTGTTCAGAAATCATTCTAGAAGGTCACATTTCAAACAAAGATGGAGTCCCTTTGGTTCTATACTTTCTTAAGTGTAACAGGCAAGTACATATGTTATTTCCACATATAACAATAATGAACAAAATGATTATTCACACAAGTCATTCTCAGAATGAGTCTTAAAGATTAATGACTTTGTGATTTTATTTTTTAAAAAAATTCACTTCATAGAATTATAGCTTGGCTGAACATTCAAAAACTTTCTACAGTAGTTAGCTTGCAAATTTAAATAAATAAAATATTGGAAATCTAATGATTTGGAATCAAATCAATTTACCAAGAAAACATTAAAAACAGCAATAGAGAAGTTAAAGCCAGCCTAATATTTAGTACTTGAACTTAACACAGTGAGAAAAATTGGTCTTTTAAGGCTTAGAAGAGCTTGACTTTTTCCATATTATTCTTAGGATACTTTAGAATTGGTGGTGATTGTGAACTTCCTTTACAGCATGGATTGAAGTAAGGTTTCTTGTCATTTATTTGCTTTCTGTTATACATCTGTCAACTGCAACCTCCTTTGCTTTTCACATTCCTCATCTGAAAAAGTATCATGGGAGAAGTTCCCACATGACATCTTGTTTGGGGTTTAATTGAAGCATGAGAAGGAAAGAGGTGTTCTGTTGTAGAGACACCAATCTCTCAGAAGGAAGTTCTCTACCAGTTTTTTTATGAGGTCAGGAAAAAAGCCAAAAGTCTAACATTAGAGTCATAAAAACCAAAAGGAAAACTTATAAAATCCAAAAGCTATCTAAAGTTAACACCAAAAGTTTTTGGATCAGACTGAAGAAATGACACTCAAAGGAGCCATATAAGAACCAGCATACTGATTCCAGTCTAGCAACAGCTACAACAGAAAAAATCTAATTCTAGTGCTGGAATGATGATGAGCTCACAAATGAAGGCAAATATATGTATTCCAGGATCCCATCTGGGTTGGTCACCGGGACCAGAGGTTTAGTCTTCTCAGATTCATGCTGCATCCCATCTTCAATGAACTTCTCTCCAGCAGAGTGTTCTAGAGAGAAGTTCTCTGAAGATGGGCTCCAGTACAAGTCCGAAAGCTGTGAAAAGAAAACCTCTGGTCCCAGTGATCAACCTGAGATGAGTTCATTTGTAATCAAGTGGAGTTGTCTTTAAGAATTTACAGTCTTAGTAGATTCCTATTATCTCATGTAGATGGAAAAATTATGTTTCAAGCTATTTGTTCTATCAGAAATTGAAAAAACATGAAATAAAATTCTAAAGAACATGACATTTGTTGGCTCATCCTATTCCAAAAAAGAAGAAGACTTTAGTAATGTGATAAACTAATTTTTGAAAAAGCAAACAAAAAATGATGTCATTAAACATAAGTCCACCTAAAGCCGTGCTGGGAGTTCATTTTTTTAAAGGTAGTTTATTACTAAATATCTCTGGCCAATTTCAACCCTATTTGTTTTGCTAGTGGCCAGATATATTTTCAACAAAAGAAACCAGCAATTAGGTCCACAAACTAAGGAACCATTGTCAAATCTTAGCTGCCTTTTAAACTAGAATCCAAGATGTTTAGAAAGTGAAAGGATGATCCATCTGATTGGACTGCTTTGGGTGGGGGTAACTATAATTTTTCCTTATTTCGCCAGAACATAACATCCACAGGATTAGGAAAAATATTTGCAATTTCCATCATTACAGGTAATAGTGCCAAAGGAAACTTAGTTTAAAAAAAAAAAAATCTTTAAACCAAGCTACTATCCTCCACACTATTATCCTCTGATAGCATACTTTACTTAACTAGAAATAAGGCTGAAATTAACAAGGTTATTTTCATTTTACAGGTCTGTTCAATCTGTGAGGGCTATTCAAACATTTAAGCCATCATGCAAATACAAAAATGTAAATTAGAATAAGAACTAAAATACTTTCTTGTTACACAATTCTTTTATTTTCTTAAATATTGTATATACAAATATTATATCAAGTACTCCAGTTTGGGAATACCACATTACATGTAAGTGCCATCCTATCTTTAATAATATTTTGTAAAAGCAAAAGAAAATCCCTACATTTATTCCTTTATTTAGAATGGTAAACAGAAAAATCAATAGTTTAGATCATAGATGAGATGAATAACCCACTGGGATCCCTATATTAGAACAACATATTTAATATGTAGTCAGAACCCAAATTATATAATGCGCCTTTTATTTAAAAAAAAACACAGTGAAAATTGCATAAGAACTGATTGGGATAAATTGTAGGGCTGATAGAAAAATATGAATTGTATTTTCTTTTAGTTCTGCATTTTAATCTATTCTGTTACCTATCAGTGTGTTATTTTCTTGTATTTTGTTTTCTAATATAGCATTATAAATAGTAAATAAAGATCTGTTTTCCTACTAGTTATGTTCAATTGTTTTTCAATTATTATTTTTTGAATGGAGAACAATTGACTGAATTTTTTATGAATCAAGTATGACCTTCTTTTATTACTTTAGTGAAGAAGTAACCATAAACAACTGGCCTTTTCTGTTGGTTTTCAAGCATCCTCATTTACATTAAATCTCAAGGGCAAATGTCAAACTGGAACTCTTCCCATGACCTTTTCAGATTTGGAACTGTAAATTTTAAAGGGAGCTTCTGAGTAGTAGAACAATGTGTAATCATTACTAACACAGCAGAACAACTCGTCTATTTCTGGCAACAGATTAAGCTCAGAAACAGCACCAGAAAAATAAATTCAATTGTCAAGCATCCTGTAACCAAGGTAGAAAACAGAAGTTTATTGCAGGAAATATGTGTGAAGCAAAGCTTCAAGGCAGATTTTGGCACAACATTAATCCATAACATGTCTCTCAATGCAATCATATTCATGTCTATTCAAACATATACCCTATTGAACACAATGAGATTTTTCTATGTACTGAACTGTCCTGAATGTCTGCATTATTTAGTCAGATATCAGTCTACCTTATAATTTTCCCCTAAAGCAAAAATAGGTTGCAAGGTAACTTCTACCTACAGAGGCACTTTCTATATAGAAATTTTCAATAAAAATAAGATGAAAGTTCATATTTATGAAGCCTAAGTAAAACACAATACTCACTGGGCATTTTGCCATTCCATTTAATCTGCCATTATAACAAATACTTTTCTTTAATGATAGGTATTTCCTGGTATTAATAGGCACAACTATATAATCAAGTGGGGGTAAAGAGACGTATATATAATTTTGTTCACTTTCAGGGACTTTATGGCCCCTTTTTGTTTCCAAACATTAGCCTTTTATTATGAGATTTGAAAAAAGAGAAGGCAAAGTGTTTTAGCATCCATACTCACAGCCTGATGTAATGCCAAGGCACATGGCACAATCAAGAACTGTGAACTCTTCTAGATGCTGCTGTCCCTCATATGGAAGCTGTTAAATCACTTCAGGGTTTTTGACTCTTCTAAATTGACTCTCATGTTGAAGGCTCCTTGCAGCAGAAAAATCAAAGAGAAATCAATTGGCCTTTGCTGTCAACAGTGGAAATGAGGAGGAGCATTGAGAAGATGGATTTTGATGATGTTCTATTTCACAAGCAAAAGGAGAACCTATCAATTTCATTGACCTCTAGGGATGATTCGCAAGCTTCTTGAAACATAGCTGTAAAATATCACAGAAAAGTGGGGGGCGAAAGTTTTGTTTGAGAATGTTAAGGCATTGTTTGAAGAAATAGTTTCATTTTTTCTTTGTTTTGAGGCCCACAGTTTAATTACTAAGGTGAAGGGAGGGAAAAAAAACATTTGCTCTTTGCAGAAGTCTTCTATTATAATAGATGCTGACGTTGTAGTGGATATGTATGAAAAATGAAACAATTTACAATACATTACATGATTTATATATGGAACACAGAAAAAACTACCACGGTCATCCATAGAAATGGATATTTCTATATAAATGGATTTCGGCTTTCCTAAGCATGAGATTGTCATGATGCAGAAGAGAATAAAATTATACAATTAAATAGAAGGAGGAATTTCGAGGAATAAAACACATGCTGAAATTATCTCAGAGATTCTAGTTTTCATAATGAGAAGCCAATGAGAAGCTGAACTTTTCAAAAGAAGTGATTTGTTGCAGCAAACTTCAAGATCTGGAAAGATCCTACCTACAAAAAAAAAACATGACAACCACCTTTGTTATCTTATAGAAAGTATAACTAAAACATAGCTTAAAAAGTTAGTAATGTTGACATACTCTACTACACATATTTTAATATTTTCACCTTAATACTATATTATGGCATCAGATTATTTCAGTTCCGTTTTTCACTTCATATAAAGTTAATGGTATATGTCGATGAAAATGATTATTTTCCTTCTATTTTTGCAAGCATCAGATATGGGAAATTCAGACTAGAAATAAATGGGTAGGATCATTATGAGCATTAAGATCTTCTTGAAGTTTACTGCAACAAATCACTTCTTTTGAAAAGCTCAGCTTTTGATTGGCTCCTCATTATGAAAGCTAGAATGAAGTCTATACCATTTGTCTACTTGTTTTCTTTCAATGCACATTCAGGAATCCAAACAACCAGCTGGAGAGCATATGATGGCACAATTTCTTAACTTTAACTTCAGTTAGGCAAGTCTGGAATAAAACTGTTGCATCTGGGGAGTTTTGGTGGGGAGAAACCTGAACTGAGCTCACAGTCAAATCACTTCACACTTTCTGCTAATTTGATTCCCAAGTCTCTACAAACCATCTGGCAGACATCTTCAACATCCTGAAGAAAAAAGGTAGGTTGATTCTATACAGAAAACCCAGTTGCTAAAATGTGTAAGAATAAGCAAAACTTACCCCATGACTTTTCAGTTTCCCGTTTGCTATGATTCAGACGTTTGTGGCCCCAAAGCCAGCAGAGTTTTGCTTGTGGAACTTACTTGGCTGGAACTCAAAGTAGTTGATGGAGAGATCTTTACAGCAAGATTCTCTAACAGCCCTGGTAACAATTAATTGGAAATAAGGTTTTTAACCTAATATTTCATTCATCATCTTGTAAATATTAGTAAGCTTTTCTTGGGGGGGGGGGGGAAGATATAACCTATAAATCATTGGATTCTTAGGAAAATTTAACATGGAGTCCTTCTAGCAGTTCTACAGTTCTATATTCCCATGCAATTGTGTGTATTTGTTAATCAATTTATTTATTTTTAGTTTAGCTTCAGTATGTGTTGATAAAAAGAAATAAAAACAATAAAAACAATTGGGTTGCTGGCTTCTAAATGGGCAAATGGGTTGGAAATGGAAACAGTGCCATGTGGTTGCGCTTTTACTTTCAATAGCAAGCTCCAATAATCATTGTGTGGCCTTGGTGGTGCCGGCTGTTAATCATCTAGCACTTAGCTCAATTGCCTGCAATTAGTGCAGGTTCGAATCCCACCAGGCTCAAGATTGACTCAGCCTTCCATCCTCTCGGGGTAGGTAAATTAAGGACCCAAGATTGTTGGGGGCAATAAGCTGACTTTGTAAAATGCCACTGGGGGGGGGGGGCAAAATGCCCTAGTAATAAGCAGGCATATACAATGGAATGAAGGCTATTGCCGAGCACTTAGCATGGCGCTCTAAAGACTGTAAGCCGCCCTGAGTCTCTGGAGAAGGGCAACATATAATAAATATATATATATAAATAAAATAAATAAATAAGTGTAAACTCAGAATATCTTAATTGTTTGTATTAGTCTATTTTGTGCAGTGTTCAGCTCTGATAAATCTGTAGGCTCTCCTCTCATAAAGTTGGAAATTCAACAATTCACTATCTGGAGTAATCAAACAAAACTTCAAAGAAGTTAGACAGATAGTTTTTATGAATACCTTTTGATGTAAAGCAAGGAGGAAGGCAAGAAAAATAGGTCAGTTTTAACAACAAATATTCCACCTCTTCATAAAGAAAGAAAAGAAAGAAAATAGTAATCAGGTAAGAAGAAGCCAACACTGTTCCATTCTAAAAAAAAAAAAACAATTCCTGCATATATTTTTATTTGTAAAAAAAAATTGGACTTTATGTAATGTTAAAATAAAGGTTACTACTAATGATAGATCAGTTTAATCTTCATGCAGCTTTATAATTCATTAGCTTCATAGGTCATTCACTATAGGAAAAAGTGTGTTGCCATAGAATGAGAAAAGCAATAATAAAAAGTAACATAAATAAGTTCAAATTTTGATGTTCCACTATATAACCTTATGATGAAACTTAAGATACTCACTGTGGTATGTACACACTAATATTTAAAAGTAACTTAAGTGGAAAAAACTAATCCCATATGTTTTCTGCCTGAATAAAATATTAGGATGATGCCTCATCTCAGTCAAATAAGTAGGCTAGATTGGGAAATTTAAGACAGCCTTTTAAATGAAAGAAATTCTTGAAATGTTTATGAGGACTTCCATTGCTCATGTGACATTTGAAGCTGGCATCACATTCTGGCCCTATTTGTCACATAAAAATAGCGTTCTGATTCTGGAGTCAGATGAGGACGGAATCTGGCTGAAACAATATGGGATGAATAAATATTCTAGGGCTACAACCTAAAACAAACTAAATAATATTAAATTTTAATAATATAAATAATAATATGCATGTTAATGTCTGAATAAATATAATATATAGCTATAGAGTGCCAATCAGTAAATGAAAATAAATTAAGATGACAGGTTAATTAAATAATTCATATTTTATATTTACTGTACCAGAAATGACAATTCTGTGACATTCAAGTTATTGCTCAAGCACAGCTATCAACAAATCTCTTCAACTGGCTAATCTAACTGAAGCTACTAAGGATTATAGTAAAAAATCACAGAAGTCTTTAAGATGACATCTGGTAGTGATATTATTCCTTCCTTACTTTAAAGAGTAGAGTAGAATAGAATAGAATAGAATAGAATAGAATAGAATAGAATAGAATAGAATAGAATAGAATAGAATAGAATAGAATAGAACAGAATAGAATGTCCTACCTGTCAATAAATACTTCAGTTTCAACCATAACAATACAAGAGCAAACAATAGATACAAAGTCAAGGTTAATTGCACCAAACATGATTGCAGGAAATATGACTTCAGCAACAGAATGATCAAAGTCTGGAATACTCTACCTGACTCTGTGGTTTCTTCCCCAAACCCCAAAAACTTTAACCTTAGACTTTCTACTATTGATCTCACCCGTTCCTAAGAGATCTGTAGGGGTGCACATAAGCGCACCAACGTGCCTACCGTCCCTGTCCTATTGTTTCTTTTATTTTTCTTATATGTATCCATGTATTCATAATTATGTTTTTAGTTATACTTATTATCTTTTAAGCAATTGACAAACGAAATGAAAAAATAAAAAGAATAGAATAGGATAGGATAGGATAGAATGGAATGGAATGGAATGGAATAGAATAGAATAGAATAGAATAGAATAGAATAGAATAGAATAGAATAGAATAGAATAGAATAGAATAGAATAGAATAGAATATTCTTTTGGTGTAATTGGACATACAGGAAGTTTGTTTCTGTGTATAAGCTCTCACTGTTCATAAAAACAACAAAGTGATGCCATCATAAGATACAGAATACATACCATGTAGCATTCAAAATATATGAAATAAATTAATAAAAATAGTAATAGTTTATGCACTGAGTTGTCAATTGAACTAAAATGAAATATCTCACTCAGTTATGTAGCATGAATAAATTGGCATGGCTAAAAGCAGGTTTTCTCTAGTTCTGGTTCATATCTATGTCCAGAGTTCACCTGCAAAAGTTAGCTTAATGGTCTGACAGTGGTTCATGGAAATTATTTCATATAAAAAAAGTTTCTGAAACTTTAATAAAACCAATTTAGAAAGCACTTAAATATAATTTGGTTGATGTTTCATACAATTCCATTACACATCAGTGCAAAAAAGTTCAATTTATGTTTTCAATAATGGAACCATAATCAATAATAAACACATATGAGGCAATATTAGGAAGATGGTATTAATTTCTTTTATGGTGCCAGTGTTAGGGTAAATAGGTGGCTTATTATGATGTGTTGATTGTTTTGATCTTCTAAAAGACAGTCTTTAAAATAATCCCTTCTCCCTAAATGAAATGGAGATTATCTAAATTTGAACAGTTGCTTTCAGGAATAATACTGTCCCCAGCCTGCCAAAACCAAGCTTGACTAGAGTTCAGCCATGCATTTTTTTTTCTTCCTACAAAGTCACTTCCCAAAAATTTAAACATTTACCACTGTTTTACACACAAAGGCACAGATATGATTAACGGAAGATATTGCTTAAAAAGATCACTTTCAGAGAAGGCTTTCAAGAATCTACTGTTGCTTCCAAAGGTCAAACGCTGTTGTCACTACCCCCCCCCCCCATATTAAGAACATTTATATTGTATTTAATTATTTGTTCTGACAGGTATTTGGCTGGAAGACAATTATGAGATAAACACTTTTTTCTGGATTACTATTGAACTACTGAGTTATAAAAAAAATATCAAGAGTGGCTTAGGTATTTTCGCCTATTTCCAGGACAATAAATCAAAGTTTTGCTTTACAGGGAGAGAATTTCTGAAGAAATGCTTTGAAATGAAAGTATTGGAATTGTTATCTGAGATGGATTTTAAAAAATAAATTATTGATAGAAATTATTGCCTGAAAAAATAATAAGAAATAACAAACCAAACATGGCTATTGCTTTGTCACATACTATTCTTTTCTGTAATAACGAGGTTTGTTTTCAGCAAGAATTTAATATTTCTATATTTTCAAGTCAGTAAAGAAACATAATGCACTATATAAGTGATGTAAACAAATAAGATGCGGGGGCTAAAATTCAGACAGATGTTTACAATAATTTTAAGTAATTGATTTCTGGTAATAACTAAAAAGTGATAGAAATTAAGTTAAAAACATAAACTAATCTGTACTTAACAATCTTCTGATACTGCTAAAAACTATTTGTCCAAGGCAGCTTTTGGTCCTTCCATTATAAGATACGGTTGTTAAATATAAATAGTCTGAGATAAGTAGGGACAAAGGTACCTGATAGAACAATTGCATTTATGACTTTCTAAAGCAAGAACATTTCCCATTGTAGTTTTGAAGGATCTATTTCCTCAAGAAGAAAGTTTGAAGTTCCCCAAAGATTTTTCAGAGAAGAGATCCTCATTCTACTAGATTATACTGACCAGTTGGCAAAGCAATATGGGACTTGTACTATAGAAAATTATATGAATTCTCTTAAATGAACAAGACAGAAAATTGTAATTTTTACATGGACCGCCAAATCATCTGAATATGCAAATTCCTTGAGTGTTTAAAAACAGGCATAATGTTAGTAGAATTACCAAATTTAATCTTTTACCATACTATTCAGGTTGAAAGCAAAGCATAAAATAATTACTATACAAGAGTACAGAAATAAGTCTTCCAGCAAATAATAAACAATGAAAACGTGTGATATAAATAAGTAGATGCATCATCAGAAATCACTGAATATAATTTTCTTGGCTTTTTTTACACAGCTTATTTTCTTTATTTATTTGCAGCTGTGCTCCCTCTTGTTTTTCTGCCTATGCTATTTGAAAGACAGAACAGATTTCATTCTTTTAGAAAAACTCATGCTGTCGTGAACAATGTCAGATAAGAAGAAAGAAGATCTAGAGTCATATTCCCAAAGAAATATACATGGCACTATATAACTTTGAGCTGATTAGTCCTCCTTTATTAAAGCTAAGGTGCAGTCTATTCTTGGAAATGTGCCCACCTAGATTTTAAACGTGGCACCAGCCATGAAGGATAAGGAGATGGTGGCTATCTCCTGTAATCCAGGAAGTCTTAACAGTTTTTAGATACATTGTGTCACAGATTGCCATTGAAGACCATGCAGAAACTACAGCTGATCCAGAATATAGTGATGCAAGAAATTATAAATGCACTTTGATACACTCACATAACATCATTAACAACAACAACAACAATAGTTGTAACGAAACTTCTAAATACAATTAAGTTTTCTGATTGATAAAACCCTTCAGGGCAACAGGCCTGTCTACCTGACGGATGGTCTTTCTTAGTCAGCTCATCTGATAAGATCTGACAACATACCCATGTCCAATAAGTAAAATAGGGTCTTTTGACAGAACCTAGGAACCATGCCTTCTCTCAGTGCCTGCCCTCTGGAATAGTATCCCTCTAGAGCAGAGGTGTCAAACTCATGTCATCATGGTGGTGTCACGTGACGTATCATGACTTTTTCCCCCTTCACTAAACTGGGCATGGGTATGGCCAGTGCATCTGCCCAAGGGCCACAAGTATGACCTGCTCTTGAGATTCTAGTGGCTTTGACCTTGCCACCCTTTAAATATTTATTTATTTTATTTATTTATTTTATTAGTTTTCTATACCGCCCCTCTCCCTGCCGGGACTTGGAGTGGTATACAGCCAAAGTTAAAAAAATAATACAAATACAATATTTAAAAAACAATTAAAAAGATTAAATATGGTGGCTCAAAAGTAAAACTCAGTCAAGAGTATAAAAGATTAAAACCCATTAAAACCAAATTAAATCCTATAAAAGCCTACGCCAACCGGCTTGATGAAATAAGTATGTTTTCAACACGCGCCGGAAGGCCAAAAGGTCAGGGATGATCTTCATCTTCAGGGGCAGTTTACTCCAGAGGGAGGGTGCCCCCAAGGAGAAGGCCAATACCCTCGGGTTGCCAGCTGTCCAGCCGGCGGCACCCCAAGGAGGCCCACCCTATGGGAAAGTACTGGGCGATGGGAGATCGATGATGGCAGTAGGCAGTCCCATAAGTACCCAGGTCCCAAGCCATGGAGCACTTTAAAGATAGTCACCAACACCTTGAATCGCACCCGAAGGCTACCGGGAACCAATGCAGCTCACGCAAAAGTGGCGTAACATGGGAGCTGCGAAAAGTCCCCAAGACCACCCGCGCGGCTGCATTTTGCACCAACTGGAGCCTCCGGGTGCTCTTCAAGGGGAGCCCCATGTAGAGAGCATTGGCATTGTCTAGGTGGGAGATGACGAGGGCAGATGTGACCGTGCGAAGGGCATCCCAATCCAGAAAGTGCCGCAACTGGTAGATTCTGTGGACCTGACAAAAAGCCCCCCTGGTGACGGCCGCTATATGATCTTCTAATGACCATGTCCAGGAGGACACCCAGATTGCGCGCCCTCTCTGTGGGGGCAAGAATTTCCCCCCCTCCCCCACAGCCAGCGATGGAACTAACTGGCTGTATCAGGGTGCCGGAAAGTACAGCCACTCGGTTTTGGCTGGGTTGAGCTGAAGCCTATTTCACCCCATCCAACCCCGCACAGCCTCCAGGCACCAGGTCATCACTTCCACGGCTTCATTGGGGTGGCCTGGGGTGGAAATGTACACCTGAGTATCATCAGCATACTGATGAAACTCCACCCCAAAGCCACGGATAAGCTCACCCAGCAACTTCATGTAAATGTTGAACAGAAAGGGCGAGAGCACCGACCCCTGAGGAACCCCACAAATCAGGGGCCTCGGGGTTGATCTCTCCCCCCCTGTCAAATTGCAAGCGGCCGGAGAGGAAGGAGGAGAACCACCGCAAAACAGTGCCTCCTACCCCCAACTCCCCCAACCGCTGCAATAGGATACTGTGGTCAACAGTATCAAAAGCTGCCAAGAGATCTAATAGGACCAGGACAGAGGAATAACCTCTGTCACGGGCCCTCCAGAGATCATCCACCAATGTGACCAAAGCCAGCTCCGTGCTGTACCCAGGCCTGAAGCCTGATTGGCGTGCATCTAAATAGACAGCTTCATCCAGGTACCAGGGAAGCTGTTGTGCCACCACACTCTCAACAGCCTTCGCCACAAAGCGAAGGTTGGAGACCGGACGATAGTTAGATAACAGAGTTGGGTCAAGGGATGGTTTCTTGAGGAGGGGTATCACTACCGCCTCTTTCAAGGTGGCAGGTAGAAACCCCTCACTCAAGGAAGCATTAATAATACCCTGGAACCAACCTCGCGTCACCTCCCGAGCGGCCAATACTAGCCAGGAGGGGCACGGATCTAGTAAATATGTGGTAACATTAAGCCCCCCCAGCATCCTGTCCACGTCCTTGGGGGAACCAGGATCAAACTCCCCCCAGATGACCTCCTCGAATTCCGCCCCCAATCCCCCATCCAGAGTCGCCCAGTCAGAGTCCAACCCATCCTGGATCTGAGTGATTTTGTCCATCAGAAAATTTGAAAAGTCCTCAACCCGCCTCTGTAGAGGATCCTCCCGCACTCCCACTTCTAAGAGGGAGCGGGTCACCCTAAAAAGGGTGGCTGGGTGATTTTCTGCAGATGCGATAAGGGTGGAAAAGTGAGAATGCTTTGCCGTCTTTATCGCCACTAAATAGGTCCTAATATAGGACTGCAATAGTGTTCGGTCAGATCCGGAGCGGGTGGACCTCCAATCACTCTCTAGGCATCTTTTCCGATGCTTCATCTCCCTCAGCTCCTCAGAGAACCATGGAGCCGAGTGAGATCGGCATTGGATCAGAGGCCACAAGGGTATGATCCGGTCAAGGGCCCCAGTCACCACCCTATCCCAGGAGGCCACCAGGTCCTCATGTGCTCGAACCCCAGGAGCTGGCCCAAGCTCCATCAGGAACCTATCCTGGTCCATCAGGTGCCTGGGGCAGAATCATCATGTCGGCTCCACCTCCCTGCGATGACGGGGTGTGGCTTGGAAGTCCAGCCTAAGGAGCGAATGATCAGACCATGACAGGGGTTCAATAACTATGTCCCCTATACCTAGATCATCCTGCCACTGTCCAGAGCCAAAACCAGATCCAAGATGTGACCTCCAGTATGAGTGGGGTCCCTAATTAGTTGGGTCAGGCCCAAGGCTGTCATGGAAGCCAAGAACTCCTGGGCAATCCCCGGGGTCCTGCCAGCCGAAGACAGGTTGAAATCCCCCATGACCATCAGCCTGGGGTCTCAACCGTCAAGCTGGCTATGACCTCGAGGAGCTCAGGCAGGGCCGATATCACATAGCAGGGAGCCAGGTATGTGATCAATAGGCCCATCTGAACCCCGGAACCACACTTTACAAAGAGGGATTCACATCCGGTCGTCTGAGGGACAGTGGATTCCCTAGGAGCTAGATCCTCCCGAATAACCACTGCAACCCCCCACACCTCTCCCG
The DNA here is from genome assembly GCA_023653725.1 of Bungarus multicinctus. Classification (NCBI taxonomy): domain Eukaryota; kingdom Metazoa; phylum Chordata; class Lepidosauria; order Squamata; family Elapidae; genus Bungarus; species Bungarus multicinctus. The sequence continues at coordinate 37,892,483 of CM042844.1, forward strand.
GACCCTCGGTCGATGAAAAACCTGAAACCTGGCTGGGTACATCCCCAAATGTCCTGGGCAGCAGATCGTAACCTCCGTCCTCATCCTCGTCATCGCTGGCATCGATGGGTATGGGATCGAGTGGGCAATAGGTTCTTGCTGGATGTTACAGCCAACACCGAGGTTCAGGCCCTTGTCGCCAGGGCTGGCACCATCCTCAAGTCAGGTGTCCCCACCGTATCAGGCCAGGTCGCCACCACTGACGTCGTCGCCATCGACGAAGTCTCTGGGCCACTGTCACCATCTCCGCCCCCAGTAAGGCCACATCAGTCAAGGCCACCACCACCGCTGGCGTCCGAGGACCCACTGCTGGAGCTGTCGCCACCGCCAGGCCAGGACCCTCCAGGTGACACCGAGGCCACAGGATATCATCCTTGGCCCCCTCCACATTGCAGGGGCCCTTGGCGGGCCATCCAGGCCAGGGTGACATCCCCGAAACCAGCAGCCCCAGCGGGCCGGGTGGAACCATTGGCGTCAGCCTCGACCATCCATACTGTCACCACCACGGCCCCAATTGATAAGGCCTGGGCCGCGGAGCCGGTTGAGGTCGGGCCCAGGCCTCCAAGTCACCCCCAAATTGCTGCCAGCCCAAAAGACAGCGACAATCACGGACATCAACGCCGGAGAGGCCAACCCTGCCCAGCCAGGTGGCAGCCTTGTCAGCACTGCCGGCCATGCCGAAACATCGACCTGAGCCATCACCCTCAAAATAGCCGAGGCGATGCAAGGGAGAGTAGAATAGAGCATTAGGATCAGTCCAGGGCTGAGCCAGACCCAACACTTAGAAAACAGCGGTAAGAGCAAAATGTCAGTGGAGCGAAGCGTGATGGGGTGCGGCAAGATGTTAAACACCGTCAGCCCCGACCACCTCCCGGACCGCCCACACGGCCGCCCGGGCAACCCCGCCGACCACTCTCACACCTCTACAGCTGTGCCAACCCCCCCCGGGCCCCCGATACCTACACCAAAAGAGCCCGGGGGGAGGAGCAGGCCCGGCCTGGAGTGCGGAGCAGCCGGCGGAGCTCGCAACTAGCATCCAACTGCCATCTTGGCACATTAAATAGGTTTGAAGATCTGGATTTTTTTTCTCAATGCTTGGTTAGAAAGTATATCCACTGTGGGAATTTATTGATGTTGGTATCTTAATTTCCAGGTTATCACCTTTTCTTGATTGTGTTGCATTGAGTATTTTATCTGGTATTCCACCAACTCCCATGTATGAGTTGGGTGGCTTATGCATTTATAAATAAATAAACAATATCTATCTCACAATATTATTAAGAAATTAAAGTGGAGAAAGGGAAAAAAAGCATAGTGGAGAAAAGGTCTTTAAATGTAATAAAGCATGTTCTTGAGGGGAAGATGAGTATAAAATACTTATGCAATCTGTATAAAAGAAAGATTGAAGGTAGTTCTCATTTTCTTCCATGCCATATTCTCAGCTTCCCATTTGAAAATAAATTGGATGAAAAAACAGGCTTCCTTTAAGGTAAATACTATATGCATACCTATTTGCTATATATTATTTATTCTATCACATGTACAGTAACAACTAAAGTATGCATTTCTGAACAGATTTCCAGAAATTTCAACTATTTGTCATTTTTATAGAATGCTTGTGATGAAGGAGTCCCAAGAGATACTTGACTAATCAATGTACCTATAATATTATTTCTTCCTCTGGAATTCTAATTTAATCAAACTTGGGACTTTGCATATTTTAATAGCATTTATGTTCACTTTATAGGTAATATTTAGTATCCTACTCTAGCAGATATTTCTATTTCATTCTTGTTAGGAATGTAACTCACCTAGCAGTTGGATTGGAAATATATAAACCAGGATAGACATTTTAATACTGTATCTTTAAGGGAATGCTAAAATTGCAATTGGGTGTGTTATCCCAAATGGCCATAAGATGGAGCCAGAAACCTGGTTTCAAAAAACTGAACTGAGAGCCTGAGAGAGAGTTTTTGCTAGATGGTCGATATTCGTGTTCCTGCATTTCCCTATTGACTGTTACTGATCGTTATTATTCTTGGATTTATGTGAGTCTATTCCTGAACTGTATTTGATACTGGACTTTGTTATTGGATTATCCCTGGACTGAAAACCGTGTATGACTTGCACTGTTTTTTGGACTTTGCTTAACCGTTTACTGGAAGTAAAACCTACATTTTACTATACAATGTAGCAGTCTGCTGTGTGTGTTATTCAACATTACTTTCACTACGTCTCCCTGTGTGCACTCATTCTCCTAACGGGAATTACCTCAACACTAGTTATGGGCCCAGGAGTCCATACTAGGCTCAGATAACTGAGTTAGTGTAAATACACAGTACTGTATACAGACAGTAGTTTACTGTTTAATTGTGGTTTACTGTCCCGGTAAAGATGGCACAAGTCCTGTCAACAAGTCTATCACTGATAACCTGGTTGGATGGAACAAACTATGTTTCCTGGTCTATGAAGTGCAGTCTACTTCTGCATAGAGAAGGGTTATGGACTGTAGTTCAAGATCTACCGGATGTAAATCCTTAGGATCCAGATAATGAGGACGATGCCAAGAAGTTAGCTGACTTTAAACGGAACAACGAATGAGCTCTTTGTATAATTGGACTAACACTGAGTGATCAGCAGCTAGTCCATGTTCGTGGAGAAGAATCTGCTGCTAAGTGTTGGGAGAATTTGAAGAGGGTTTATGTTCGTGACAGTGTAAGTGCGCACATACATCTTAACGTAAACTGTTTAGAGCACATCTTCTGAAAGGTGGAGATATGTTAGCTCATTTGAAAAGAACTTTTCAAGAACTACATGAAAAGGAACTGATATTTTCAGAGCTGCATCAAGTTTATATCATTCTTTCCTCATTGGATGAAAGTTATGATGTTTACGTATCTTTACTGGAAGTCCTGACCAGAGATGAACCAACATTGACTGACATAACTGGAAGGTTGTTAGAAGAGGCAAGGAGACGGCTGGATAGGGACCAACTGAGAAAGGAACAACCACAAGGAGAGAATTTGTCTTCAACTACCTATACTATTAGGAAATGTTTTTCTTGTGGGGCTAGGGGACATATAGCTAGATTCTGTAAGAAGGGAAAACGACAGAATACTGGTAATCACCAGAAGGCTAAGAAGAATATTAGTTTAGCTATGTCTAACAATTCAATTGTAAACCATGATTTGTGGGCAGTTGATAGTGGAGCATCGCAGTGCATTAGTAGAAATAGAGAGAAGTTAATAAAGATGTCCAAAAGTAAGCAACATGTATCATTGGCAAATGGATGGGAGATGAAAGCGTCTGGTGAAGGTACTGCATATTGTTCATGTATAAATGAGCATTTATCCATATTATATGTACCTAAACTGAAATTTAATTTGTTATCAGTAAGGACTTTAATTAATATTGGTTATGTAGTAACTTTTAGGGGAGATAATTGTATAATAGAGAAAGAAGGTAAAAGTGTTACTGCTAATTTAGAGAATGATTTGTATGTGATACATGATGACCAGGTGAAGATGGCTAATTCAGTTTATAACAATGTTAAGCCACATGACGAATGTATACATTTACTGTACATTAATTTCAAAATGCTGAGACAAACTATCGAATTGTCAGAGAGAGTAAAATTAAAACCCTGTAGCAAGTATTTAAACTGTAATGTATATAACCAGAAGAAAAGCAAGGTTATTCCTACAAACAGACTTAATGGGTTTAAGACCAAAGAACCTTTAGAGTTGTTTTTGCTGACATAATTGGTCCTAAGAAACCTAGTTTGGGAGGTGCCTGCTATGTTTTGAGTATAATGGACCATTACTCACGGTACGGTTTCTGCTATCTCATGAAAAACAAAACAGAAACATTCCAACATTTCTTTAATTAGCTAAGGTTTGCAGAAAGAAAAATGAAATGTAGAGTAATTACTTTGGTTACTGATAATGGGACTGTGTTTGTTAACAATAGATTCCAAACTTTGCTAAAATTGGCTGGTGTTGAGCATAAATGTTCTGCACCTTACAGACCACAACACAACTCGTTTGTAGAACAAAGAGGGCAAACATTACAAGCCATGGCTCGCACTATGTTATCTGATTCAGGTTTACCTGAAACACTGTGAGGTGAAGCCATAATGTGTAGCAATCATGTGTTAAACAATGTAGTTAACACAACAACTGGTGAATTGCCATTCACTCATTGGCATGGCAGAAAACCAAATTTAAGTTATCTACACACATTTGGAGCTCCACCATGGGTGCATATTCCCTCACAAGTAAGACTGAAAAGGCAACATAGAGCTAGGAAATTATTTTTTGTAGGTTACAAGGCCAACCATAGATCATTTAGATTCTGGGATCAAGGCACAACTCATGTTTATTATAGCGCTAGTGCAAAATTTCTTGAACATGTTGGGTGGAATAAACTTGAACAGGAATCCAGCAATGATGTTATTATTGACACCCAATAGTCCCTAAAGACGAAATAAGTAAACCACGAATAGCCATTAAAGAGGAAGAACAGGAGGAAGTAGGAGAACAGGCACAGGAGGAGGTAGAAGAACAGGAACAGGTGGAACAGGTGAGTTTACCAGTAAGCCCTGTATTACCAAGACGTTCAACCCAAGTAACACGACCACCTGATAGGTATCAGGCTAGTGTTGTATGCCAAGTGAATCAGTTCCTGGTAACTACAGTGAACTAAAACTGTATCCTGCTAAGGATCAGGCTGCTTGGCAGAAAGCAATGGATAAGGAGCTGAAATCCTTAAAAAAGTTGGAGGTATACGAGAATGTTAAGTTACCAGTTGGTAAACATGCCATAGGATGTAAATGGATTTATAAACTAAAAACAGGTGTAGATGGGACTGTTACCTATAAAGCCAGGTTAGCAGCACAAGGGTTCAATCAGACAGCAAACAACTATGATAAGGTGTTTGCACCTAGTCTGAAAGCTACTATATTATGAGCAGCATTAGTGTGGGCAGCTAAAGAGAAATAGATTATTAATCATTGAGATGTAGAGGCGGCATATCTGCATGCACCGTTGCAATACACTATATATTTAGGTATAAAAGATGATAATACAACTGATTGCTGGAGATTGAAAAAGAGTCTTTATGGCTTAAAGCAATCAGGATATGAGTGGAACCAATGTATAGTTAAGGAATTAACTACGATAGGTTTTGTAGCTGGCATGGCTGATCCACGTTTGTTTAAAAAGGAAAGTGATGGTGTAGTGTCATTGTTGCTACTGTTTACTGATGACATAGCATTAATCACCAAAACTGAACAAGAAGCTAAACTAATTTCACAGTTAGAGAAGAAATTTAAGATAAAACAGTTAGGTGAAATTAAACAATATCTTGGATTAAAGATAGATAGAACAAGGGGAGGATACAAGATCTCACAGGCAGATAAAATCAACCAGTTACTTAAAAAGTTTAATATGGAACTTTGTAAACCGGATAAAACACCGATGAGCTAGGAGTTTAGCCATAGTGATGTTCAGAGTCCTATTTTTGATAAGAACATTTATGAGTCCTTGATTGATAGTTTATCTTATCTCAGTAATTGGTCAAGGCAAGATATAGCATACAGTGTTAACCAATTAACTAGGTTTAATGCTGAGCCAATGAAAGGCACTGGCAAGCTGCTAAGCTTGTGTTAAGATATCTGAAACAAACAATGCATTATGCATTGTATTTGGAGCCTAATACTTGCCGATTCAAGTTTATTTAACTATATTTAACTATATTATTTAACTATATTTAATTGTAAGTGGTAAGCCTATATTAAATGCTATGACACATTTTTTTTGTATGTATGTATGTATGTATGTATGTATGTATGTATGTATGTATGGTATTCAGCTTTGTTCGGGTATTTTCCCATGTCATTATAGTTGTGCTTTTAAAGTTGTAGTGACATTTTGAATTCTTGAGTGAATAGTGAAACAGTCTAACACAGCAGTAGGCTAGCACCAAATTTAAAACAGAAATGGCTGTGAAAGCCTGACTCACAGACGAACACAATATACAAGCCTGATGATGGCAGATGAGATTTTGCCGAAAAGTCACTACAACTTTAAAAGCACAACTATAATGATGTGGGAAAATACCGGAACAAAGCTGAATATCATACATATAAATACCTGTGAAAACTTAAGAAAACAAATATCAGACTTCTACAGGGAGGAAATAAACAGCCAGACCAAAACCTACAAGAAGCTGGAAGTTAAAAGAGCAGGAATACTATGTGACCTCAAATTCCTACCCAGCTACAGAGACAACAATGCAACACCAACCTGCTTCAAATTAACATTTCATCACAGCACAGCAGCTACCAAACGTATCCTGAAAAGAACTGAAATCTACTGAGGAATGAGGTCCACAGAAAGAGATTCCAACTCGACCAGTTAAACAAAGACCTCCTAATCCTATACCTGGAATTGAGCAACAAAATCCATCCTCTACTTTGGTACAGGATAAAACAACTTACAATTGGAGAGCTGAAACTGTAACCACTTACAAAAATGACAAACTCCTGAAGAAACTAAAGAAATTAGAACATGATAAGAAAGACCCCTACAACTCACAACAACAACTGAAACAATTAGTATACAATGTTTCCAATAGAGAACTCACCAAAACAAAACAGATGTTCTAACCAAAGGGTTCAATTATGCTATAGCACCCAAAAAAATCCCCACAGAATCCATCATATGCAGAGTGGAATCCAGCCTAACTAAATTAAATACAGATAAAGCTGATAGAATAAGACACCAAGTCACTAACATCCTATGGACAAGCAAACCACCCAAAAGCAACTTACACAAAGATGAACTAAAAGCCCTGCAAGCCCTAAGGAATGACAACAGCATAATCATACTTCCAGCAGATAAAGGTAATGCCACAGTAGTAATGGATAGAAAAGACTATGAAACAAAATTGACAGACCTACTCCAAGACTCCACATACAAACCCATAAACACGGACCCAACCGCATATCTGGAAAAAATAACCAATAAGAAAATCATAACCAGCAACATGAGCAAAGAGATCCAACAGACGATCATCCCAAGAGAAAAATCTTCCAGATGCCCCAAACTACACAAAATACACAAAGAAGACATACCTCTCAGACCCATAGTCAGCTGCAGAGGAGAACCACTACAAAATCTAGCCAAATACCGAGCAAAGCAGCTACAGCCCCATGATGAAGCAGCAGTTTCACATGTACAAAACTCATACCACCTCTTGGAAATGATCAAAGATCTACACATGGAACAAAAAGATCTGGTTGTAAGTTTTGACATGGTTTCACTATTCACTCAAGTCCCGATAAAAGAAACCCTAGAAGTCATCAAAAATAAATACCAAACACCCAAACACCTCATGGAACTAGCAGAACACTGCTTAACCAACACATATTTCATATACAAAGGACAAAGATACCAGTGGTGGTATTCAAATTTTTTTACTACCACTTCTGTGGGCATGGCTTAATTTGTGGGTGTGGCTTGGTGGTCATGTGACTGTGCCAGTGTGGCTTGGTCACATGACCAGATGGGCATGGCTTTATGGTCACATGACTATATGGGCATCGGTTTGTGGCCATGTGACTGAGTAGGCATGTCTTTGTGGCCATGTGGATGGGCATGGCCAGGCGACCATGTGACCAGCAAACCAAATACAAGTGGTCCTCGCTTAATGGCCGGTTGCTTAGCAAGTGTTCTACTTTATGACTGATCTCCCCAGAGCTACTTCACCTGTTTTGGGATTTTGACAGCCGTACACATACACACACCTCTAAACCTGCTATTCTATTGTTAGGTAATAAATAAAGAAATAAAATATATTATAGCATTAAATAGGGTTACTCTATAGGCATATCTTACCTTGATGTTAGGCAGTTGTGTTTCTATGTATGTAGAAGGATTTATTATTCTATAGGCATTTCTTATCTTTCTGTTGTGGAAAATATTTCCCTAACCTTTTGTAAAACTAGCCTGCAATTAGTTACATCTCTCTCATCTGAAGACACATGATTATCCCATCTAAATCAATCTGAATCCATCTGGTTTATGTTCCACCCCCTTGAGAATGGAACGTACTCCCTGGGAAAGTAACTCCCTACATCTGGAGCAATATACACCTTTTGAAGTATGCTCTTAACAGCCCTCTTAAATGGTCAATTATGATTGATTAACAAAACAATAGGAGAAAGAATAATGAAAGATAAACAAGAGCCAGAAGGACATTTGTTTTTTGCAGGAGAGATGTCAATCAAAGTTAGAGTGTTTTACAATGCAGTTACTCTACTTCTAAAAGAATCTTAAGGTATAAGAAGAGTTACTTTTGCCTATATGCTTTGTAACTTTCCTCATATATCTGTGTGTATGAGAGGAGAGGTCTTACCCTTTTATTGAGCAATAAAAGTTAGATTTTGACTTCAAAGCCTATGCTTATGTTCATTTTTGGCACATCATGATCTTAAGTTATAGCTGAATCTTACACTATGATTCTTTAAGGATCTCCTGCTGGAGGATGGGGTTGGACTAGATAACCTCTGAGATCCCTTGCAGGCCAGCACTAGATTGCTGTGTGCTTCAAAGAGTCTTCTGAAGCCAGGGTTTGTGCCCTTCCTTCCTCTCCTTTTTTTCTCTCCCTCCCTCCCTCCCTCCTATCTACACATTCATATATCTCATTCATGGTTTCCTCCCTCCTCCCTCCTTCCCTCCCTCCCTCCCTCTCTTTCTTTCTTTTTCTTTGTCCCTTCCTTCCTTCCATCTCTCTCTTTCTTTCTTTGTCTATCCCTTTTCTTCCTTTCACTTCCTTTCTTTTTTTTCTTCCTTTCTCTTTTTTCTTTCTTTTCTTTCTTGTCTCTCTCCCTTCCTCTCTCATTCCCTCTTTTTCTCTTTCCCTCTCTTTTTCTCTCTTTCTCTCTCTCTCTCCTCCCCCCTCTCTGTTGTCTCTCTCTATGGGTCTCTTCCCCCCTATGTATCTCTGTCTCTCTCTCTCTCTCTGCCCCTGTCCTTATCTTCCCCTCTCTGTCTCTCTCTCTGTCAGTTTCTGTGTGTCCCTCTCTCTCTCTCTCTCAAAGCCGCGGCTGGGCCAAGCACTCTTCGCTACTTGCAAGGGACAGCAGTGAACAGAGGAGCTTCCACAGGGCACGAACCACCCGAGTGGAAGGTTCCCCCCCCCCAACCTGAAGAAGGAGAAAAGCTGCATTGACTTGCTTTCTGCTGGTTGTTGTGCGGAGTATGGCGAGTGATGGTGTTCAGGGTGGCAGGGGGAGGGGGAAGGAGAGAGAGAGAATGAGCTTTGCAATATGCTGCGGGGTGGAGCTCTGCAGCATTTGGGGGGCTGTCAAGCTTTGCAGCATGGAGTGGAAGGTGGGAGGGATTTTCAGACTACACTGGCAGGGCTGGGGGAAGGAGAAGAGATGAGGGGGGATTTGCGGGTGGTAGGGCTCAGAAGAGAGCACACGCAAAAGCTCTTTCCATTCTTCCCAGGCCTTATTCTGCCTTCGCGAGTGGCATCTTCCTCAGCATGAGTCCCACCCCCTTTTCCTTCACTCATCTCTTTCATGACCTGAGGTGTGGGGGGGATTGAGCAGGTGTATGTGTGGGGTTGGAGAGCTGAAAGGGGGTGAACGCTGAACAGAATCGCTTAGGGGAAGGCAGCATAGGAAAGAGGCAGCTGGCCAGACTCACGCACAGAGCAAGCAGAGTGGTGGGTGGGAAGCCCCTGAAAGAGGATGGGGGAAAGGAGGAAGGAGAACAGCAGACAGTCCGAAGCACCTTGTTTTGCATGCTTCAGCTGGTCGACTCCCCCGATGCAGCCAGCTTCTTTAGCTTTGGGAGGCTGATGGCTGGGGGTGGGCTGCTGCTGCTACCAGTACTACTACTGAGACTGCTGCTGGTTTGGCTCTGTGTGTGTGTGTTTTTCCTCCACTTTCAGTGAGTAAAACTGAGGCTGGCACTTGAGAAGATAGATTGACTGCTGTCAAGGAAGCAGTGGCGGCGAAATTCAGCAACGGATGTGGGCTGAAGCAAAAATGCAGTGGGTAGGTGGGAATGGCAAGTACACACGCACATCTGCCTCTGCACGGCTGGAGCTAGAGGCACTGTTACCCTCCAGGTCAAATACACCTCCAACCAGACACCCAGATGAAACCTAGCTTCCTAATAAATGATAGCCATCTGTTTACCCAAAGCCAAGCCACACTAAAAGCCTCCAATACAGGAAACACAATGTTGCCAGCTAATCAAGACAAAAAAAACGCTACAAAACAGACAAAATATTAGAAACACCAATCAAGCAGAACACAGTAAAGTCCAAGATCAATAAACACAGACCAAGACTCCCAACCAATCAGGAAGAAGAAAAAAACATTATAACACAGCAGTAGGCTAGCACCAAATTTAAAACAGAAAAGGCTGTGAAAGCCTGGCTCACAGATGAACATAATACACAAGACTGATGATGGCAGATGAGATTCTGCCAAAATGTCGCTATAATAAAAGCACAAATATTACGTGGGAAAATACCCAAAGAAACCTAAATACCATACATATAAATACCTGTGAAAACATAAGAAAACATATGTGTGTGTGTGTTTTCGTAGATTTTCACGGGTACAGGTATGCAGGTCTTGCCATGTTCAGGTCTTTTCCCGTGTAAGATTGAGAGTATCTTGGCAATGTTTCGATGAGGTCCCACCTGCCATCTTCAGGTTGGTGCTTTCGGGTTCATGCTTGTGCGAGCAAAGCATGATTGGAGCTGCCGTCTCTCTATAAATATTGGTGGGGAAGTTGGCTGTGTTGTCATTTCTTGATTGGTTGATGGAGTTGATGTTTTCAGATTGGCTTTTTCGTAAGAACATATGTGGCTGAGGTATTGGCTATGTGTCTATCAGCCTCCTGTGTTGTAACAACCTGGTAATGGGCTGTGTGATGACCTTCTGAGTTCTATTGTTTTGACATCCTGGGTCTTGTGCTGCAATCTCCTGGGTTGTAATGTCCTGGGTCATGGGCTGTGTGATGACCTTCTGAGTTCTATTGTTGTGACATCCTGGGTCTTGTACTGTAATCTCCTGGGTCGTTGGCTATGTTATAACATCCTGAGGTTTTGTGGTATAGCCTCCTGAGTTCTGTGATGTGATATCATGAGCAGGTGGCTGTGATGTGGCTGGGCTTTGGTTTTGTGTGTGTGTGTGTGTGTGTGTGTGTGTGCACGTGTGTGGTATTCAGCTTTGTTCATGTATTTTCCCACGTCACTATAGTTGTTCTTTTAAAGTTGTAGCGACATTTCGGCAGAATCTCATCTAACATCATCAAGCTTGTGTATTGGGTTCATCTGTGTGTCAAACCCAATACACAAGCCTGATGATAGCAAATGAGATTCTGTCAAAACATCAATACAACTTTAAAAGCACAACTATAATGATGTGGGAAAATACCTGAACAAAGCTGAATACCATACATATAAATACCCATGAAAACTTAAGAAAACATATGTATGTATGTATGTATGTATGTATGTATACATATACACATACATATACACATATACATATGCAGGTCTTGCCATGTTCAGGTCTTTTCCCATGTAAGATTGAGAGTCCCACTTGCCATCTTCAGGCTGGTGCTTTCGGCTTTGTGCTTGTGCGAGCAAAGAGTGATCGGATCTGCGGTCTCTCTATAAATACTGGTGGAGGAGTGTGGTGTGCTGGCTCTGTTGTAAGCAGGCTGGTTGGCTGTGTTGTTATTTCTTGATTGGTTGATGGAGTTGATGTTTGCTTAGATTGGTTGGCTTTTTCATAAGAACATGTGTGGCTAAGGTATTGGCTGTGTGTCTATCAGCCTCCTGTGTTGTAACAACCTGGGTAATGGGCTGTGTGATGACCTTCTGAGTTCTATTGTTGTGACATCCTGGGTCTTGTGCTGTAATATCCTGGGTCGTTGGCTGTGTTGTAATATCCTGAGGTTTTGTAGTGTAACCTCCTGAGTTCCATGATGTGATATCCTGAGCGGGTGACTGTGATGCAATGTTCCGGGCTTTGGTTTAGCTCTGAGTTTGAGGTCTGGCTATGTGTTCATGGCATGTGTCAGTTTGCTTGGTTTGGAGTTCGGGGATGTGGCAGTTGGTGATGCAGCTGTGGTCTGGTTTCTGAATAGTGGTTGCCTTTCATCTATGGGGTGGGTTTGGGTTTGAATCTGGTGAAGAAGATTGGTGGTGTCGTCATGTGTTGTTTTGAGTCCAGTGTTGGTTTTCGTGGCTGGGACTTGTTTGTTGATAAGGGCTAGTTTCCAGATATCTGGTCAACCAATCAAGAAATAACAACACAGCCAACCAGCCCACTTACAACAGAGCCAGCACACCACACCTCCTCACCAGTATTTATAGAGATACGGCAGTTCCGATCACACTTTGCTCACACAAGCATGAAGTCGAAAGCACCAGCCTGAAGATGGCGAGTGGGACCCTATCAAAACATTGCCAAGATACTCTCAATCTTACATGGGAAAAGACCCGAACACACCAAGATCTGCATACCTGTACCCAGGAAAATCTATGAAAACAAATACATACACACACACATACAATATACATATAATATACATATGCATACCCACACACATGCACACACATACACACACACGTATACATACATACTAGTCTTGGTTCAGTCATGACATAGTCAATATAAATATCATTTCTGAAAAGTCCAAAATAAAGAACTTCAGTGCAATAATTCATGTATTTCCTTCACATCATAAACTTGAATATTTTACTGTGAGAATTATTCTTTGACTGTTTGACTTTTATACAGGGAAATAAGTAAAACAAATAAACTTTTTCATACTTCCAGCTTCTCTTGCAAATCTTACTGTCAATAATTATGCTAATGTCATTGTCCAGAGATTTTACAGAAAAAATAAAGATATTGTTGATTCTTATTTATTCATGTTATATATCTTGCTCTCTAATCAATCTAAATAGAAAATAACTTAGCAATAGAGAAAAGTTACACAAATATATATATATACAAGCTCCTTTTACTCTGGTAAAATTTAACATATAGTTTGTTAAATTTGATTCATTGCATTACATTAAAGCTAAAGCTGGACAGAAATATTCTGGTTTTAGAGAAGCCAAAGATTTTATCTTTAATGCAGAATTTCACCACGATCAACTGATTGTACAATGGGAACATCAAACCCTTATTTGAAAATCAATAATACTGCAAGTCCAAATTTTCCCTTGCAGGGTGAACTTTTCAAGTATTCAGCTTGTAAAAGGACCTGCTATACATATCTTCAATCTCCAGTTTTGGAATTGGAACTTGAAGGATCTTATAATAAGCATCCAATCATAGAACAAAACTTGATGTTAAAATATAACTGAACAGGAACTGAGATTTTTTTTGTCTCAGTTGTATGAGGTAGCTACTGGTCTTCCCCATAGATGAATCATAGTGCAATATGTCATCCTCCCTTAATCCATGGCCAGTGTTCACACCAAATATTAAACCATAATGTGTCTTTTTTATTTAATTATTGTTTGAGGACTTAACCCAATTTCTGAACTGTACTATAAAAGCTTGGCTTATGTCTTAGTTTGCTACTGTAATCCAGTGTTTTTTTTTCAATTAATGTTGATTAAACCAAGGCTGATTATGATATGGAACTATGCCTCTATGTTCTCCCCTTAACTATAGCTATGGTTTGAAGTTTGACTTGTTTTCATTGATTACAATTAAAATTAATTATAATTTGTTTGTATGAATTTTAGTGGCACAACAAGTTATAACTAATTAGAAATACAAGCAAAATCATTGGAGCCATACCAGATGTGGAGATTACCAGATTCTTAACCTAGCTACCTTGGAGATACCAGACTCTTAAAAACCAACATTCTTATAAATTCTATTTTAATATGTGTAAATTAAGACATAGAAAATAAATGAAGGGAACTGCTACAACAGAAATCGTTTTCCCATTTTGGAAAATATGGAGGGGGGGGAGAGAAATAGCTTAGAATATATTTACTAATGAATATTCAAGAATGACTTCACCCTGTGCTGAAACGCAGCTGCTCTAGTGGCAAAATGCTATAGATGCTTAAAACAGCAAGCAATTTAGTCAAAAGAAGTCACAACACATCACATCCTGTTCAATATGATTCTGTAAAAACAAATTAAAATATGCAAGAGCCAAATAGGTTTTGGAAAGTTACAAAGGCCATGCCTGAGATGCAAAATAAATGTGATATTTAAAGTTTAAAATGTAGCTGTCAGCTTATAGCAACTTTTTGAACAATTCAGTATGAACATATGGAATAATGCCTTAAAGAGGCAGTCTTTGTATAAGAAACTTTTTTTGCTATACAATATGAAGGACAATTGATTATTGAAGGACTGCAATAATCAGCAATTCAAGGAAATATTATTAGGGATCTAGCCATTTATACTATAATATTGCACTCTCTCTTCCATATGCTATTGATCTGATAGGATATAAGAAGTCCAGGAAATACCTTTGGCCTTGTATCTACTTGTACTTGACTCTTCCATCTTCTACACATTAGCATGTATGCCTCAGATAACTCTGTATGTCCTTTCCTTTACATATAAGTCTCGGGAAAATTTACTGGATAAAATACAAGTATACAAACAAACTACTTACCTTATCATGGAATAGAAAGACATTCTGTCACCCTTCAAGATTTTTTTCCTTTGCTTTGCATCTTTTGGCTGTCATAAGTAACAGGGAGAGGGGATTCATGGTTATGGGAAGTGAACTGGAGGTGTTACAAAACAGAACTGTATAAGTTGGGGGGGAAGGTTCTTGCTTAGGCTTCTATCCTATGCTATGCGCAACTGCAAATCTTTATCAAAATATGTCAAGGTCAACGGACAGAGGCCTCATCACCACCTGGAGATGCCCACATGATGCTATACACAACTTTTAATTGGATGAGCCAATTGAACCGCTGGGGGTGGGAATGTTGCCATCACTTTACGTGCTCATTTTCTCAGATTCAGAATTATTTTGTTGCTACCACTTGACTTCCAGTAAAAGATATTTTTTCTCTAATTAATGGAGTCTAAGTATTTCTGTTTTTGATTTTGAATGGATCATCATCTGACATGTTCAAATTTTGACAGGTAAAGCTAACATAGACTTCTCTAATTATTAATATCTATCTAGGGTAGTACATTAAAGAACAATATGATAAAATATGCTTAGACTGAGAGGACTGTGTGCATGTATGGGTTGGTTTAGTTTTTGCTTTTTGTTTTGGTTGAACTGAAATTTCAATCTGACATTTCAATACTCCATCTTATTGCAATAAAAACCTATGCAATTAAATTACCCTTTCACAGTTTCTTAAGGTCCTATAAAATACATACCTTTGGAATAATTAAATCTCTAAATATTCAAAGTCCAAAACAAACCATATAAATATAATTGAATTTCAAGCAAAAGAGAAAGACGTAACAACAGAAAACAGATAAAGAAATTTAGTGAATCATTTCTATATTGATAGGTATATATTACAAGACCAGAAATTTCTACAGCCACAAAAAATAATAATTAATCTTAATTAACCTGGAAAGACCCAGTTAATCCTTTTCTGCATGTAATAGTAGCAGTAGTGGAACAAGCATGAAATGTAGGGTGCTCTCTTTTTTGCATAACTAAGGAAACAGTTTGGTGGATTAAGATTATACATCCAATATTTATTAAGCAGGAAGCAGCAGGTTATGTTTAAGAACCAGTTATGTTTAAGAAGCGACTGTGTGGACCCAGTTATAATTCTGGCATTTCAAATGGTGTTAAGAAGCAAGTCGTATGTTAGCTTTATTTTTGCTTTATTATAAATTAGCTGTTTTAAAATATTATTTCATTTGGGAAAAAACATGTATATCAAGAAAAGGCTGAATATGAAGCTGGATATTAAATCAGATAATTAGAACTGAACTCTTTTTTCCTTCTTCTTTTGGAAGATGAACTTCTTGCTATAAATGAATTGTGGGCTGTATTTAGGGAGTTTAAATGAAGTTGATATATCTACAAAATATAAGCTCAGCTTCCTTTGAAGACAAAGATAGATGACAGTGTGAAGGACTGAACATCTTACTAAAACAGCCAAGAAAGTAGAAAACCCATATCAACATATGAAGATACTTCATAATAAGACTTAAATGAATAACTGTACCATACTTTTCACAAATAATCATAAAATATCATAGAGCTTCCTGCATGTGAGAATGCTTGTACATTCTTCCTATGAACAGAAAAACATAGTCAACTTTTTTAAAAAAATATGAAAACTAGTGGATAGTTCAAATTCATATTATAGGTATTGTCAATGCATTTTTTTCATGCAAATATGTAAAATAACAAATGCGGTTTAGGACATGCTTTAAGTGTAACGTTATGCTTATTTAAATATTTTGTTTGATAGTTAATACTTAAGTACAGATTAGAATTTTTTTGTAATTATTGATGTCAAAAATGGATTGCAAATAGGAAATTGCTTTGCCATATTTAATGGTTTCATTGCGAGTCCCATCCATCCCCTTTTTCAAGCTGCATCTCTCATTTTTCCCCATCTCAGGTTGCTGTATTTTCTGCAGGTGCAGCTATTGCTTTTATTGGTGTTATTGTTTCTTGTGGTATGGCTGAAACTATTCCTACTTCACAAATCTATATTGTAATTCCTAATATTTCAGGAGAGGATTCAGGTGATCTTGGAGTTGAGGAACCATGTCTCCAACACAGTCTTTATAAAAGAATATGCTTTCAGCAAGCTGTGTTATGAAGGAGTGTTACCTTCTTTTTAATTCTACATCTGAGATTTGAATAAAGCCATCTTTGGCAGTAAACAAAACATACAATGCTTCAAATTTAAATGCTCTGGTATGTGCAAAGCATAGAGAGTGTTCGAGAACCAAAGGACAAATTCTATAATCTGAATTACTAAGGAATGTTCAAAATCACTACATTACCATTGCTGTGGAGAACAGTCTGAAGCTGCCAATTCTTTAGCAGAGCATGTATCACTGGTTAATTCTTAGTAACTGGCTCTTCCAGTTCTTTTATAGAACATAAACATTGTTCATGCAAAACTCCATTTCATACATAGGAGACTAGGATAAAGAAAAACAGATCCTGTAGAGAAACAGATCTGGTACTTCTTTTGTTCCTTTCTTTTTCAAGCAAAAGATAGTCTGTAATTATGAGAAATAAATATATTTTCAATTCTGAACTTTATGATATATATATATGGGACTACTGCAAGAACAACAACCATAGACAAGACAAAAGTATACTGTGTTTGAAAATTGTACCATTATGGCCTGCTGTTATAATATGAACCAATATTGTGGGGATTCCTAAAGTGAATGTTTGCACATTACAAAAAACATTTATCCAGACTCAAATATTACTTGACAATGATTAACAGATCAAAGGAGATCCATTACCAGAAATAAAATATTCAGGAATCCAGAATTGGAAGAGATTCAGAAAAATTGTGCAAACATAATAGTAGTAGAAACTCTGATAAAACCAATTGCAAATAAAAAGTAAAAGGCTGATATGAACTATAGAAATGATAATTTAGAATAAGTAATAACAACAGAACCAGTACAGGAAAGCAGTGAAACTATGTATGAATTGATCCACTGAAGAAGTATTAAAAGAGAAAATTATGGCATGTACAGAATTAACAGCAGAAAAGCAAAGAATGGCAAAAATGAGAGTAATGCCCCCAAAAGATCTGGCACCTATAACGAAAGAAGATGCTTGCAGGAATTAAAATAGCACCAAATATTGAAAAGACTTATCAGCTTGCCTACAGTAAATCAGTGGCAGTTACAGAAGAATTGGCATTAAAATTAGGAAACCAAAAACAAAATTATATTCATCCCAAAATGGAAGATCAGACTAAAGGCCAAGATAAAGAAAGAAAGATCAGATGTGAGTAATTTAAAGATCATGAAAGACCAGAAATTGAAGAATGTAAGGATCAAGACAAGGCAAATTTGAAAAAAAAAATATTGGCTTAGCATCACAAAAATTGAGAAAGCTTTGTAAACCATAAAGCAACAAATAACAGCAATAGCAGGGAAAATCGAATGTTATGATGCATAGATTATCAAATTTAAGTATAAAATCAGATATTTCAATCAGATCAAAGGCAATTCTAGTAAACTATAAATAGCAATAGAAATTCTAAAAATGGAATACAGAACAAAAAGGAAAGAACTATGAGAAATTCAAAAGACTATCATAAAAATGCTGGATGAATAAAAGAATTTGAAGATGTATTTAGAAAAAAAATCAATTGGAAGAACTAATAATAATAGCAGAAGTGGTTAAAATCAAATGAAAGATATTTAAAAATGGCTATTTCCTGGAAAGAACCAATTTCACAGCTCAAATATCTGACAACTAGTTATAGCCAAACAGCTTAATGAAATATTGTATAATGGAAACATCAATGACTGGTTTAATACTGGGAAAATTTTATCTGATTCAAAAAGAGCCAGTGAAAGAGACAACATCAAGAAACTATAGACCAATAACATGCTTGCCTACAATGTTCAAATTACTCAGAGGCATAATAACAGACAATATTCAAGATTATTTAGAAGAAAATAACATCCTTCCACTAGAACAAAAAAGAAATAAAAGAAAAAACAAATGTACAAAAGATCGACTTCTGATTGATGAAATGGAAACTGCAAAAGGTGAAAAACATTTTATAAAATAGTTTAGATCCATTACCACATAGTTAGATTATCAAATGTTTGGGAACAATTGGTGATAGTAAAACATTAGAATGTTTATAAAAAAAACAATAAAATGGTGGAAGACAGTATTTGTGGTTGGGAATGAAAAATATGGGCTTTTGAACATTTCCTTTGAATGAATAATCAGAAACTGAAATCCAGTCATTTGGAAATACCTATTCTATTCTTTTTATCCAGGGGTGGGATTCTACCAGTTCGAACCTATTCGCTAGAACCTGTTGTTAACATTCTAAGCAGTTCGGAGAACTGGTTGTTAGAAGAAATTACTGGTCTAATCCTGTAAGGAAGGCAGAAAGGAAACATTCTGGTATTGCTTACAGAAATTGCCTCTCTGTTAATCCTTATTACATTCTTGGAAGGACTAGACTTCCTGTCTCTGGAACTTCTCTGGAGTTTTTTTCCCCTCCTTTGCTGGTACTTTGCTTGTGTGACCATTCAAAGTTACAATGGCACTGAAAAAAGTGACTTATGGCCGTTTTTCACACTTACAACTGTTGCAGCATCCCCACAGGCTTGAGAGGCCAGGCAAGGAGATGTGTGCCTCGATGTGAGTGATATTGAGTTGGCCACGCCCAGCCAATAACATGACCACCAAGCCATGCCCAGCTCACCCACAGAATCGGTTGTTAAAAAATTTGAATCCCACCCCTGTTTTTATCCTTATTCTAACATATAGCCACCTGTGAAAAAGTAATAATAGTGATCACCATATTTTTCATAAATTTTAAAAACAACCAGCTACCTAGCGTATAGATAAAAATATATTTCCTAAATTTAAGCAACTGCCATTTGAAACAGTCTTCCATTTAATATTTTAATACAGTCTTGCACAACTAAGCTCTTGTGGATAATTCTGAAGCTGAAAATCTTTCTACTCACTTTTCTTTCCATGAAAAATTGAGAGAATAGCTCTAAATGTTGTATTATTCTCTAGCAGGGGAATTACTCCAGTTTCTTCATCATTTTGAAAGGGAAAATATGTTACAAACTAGACTGAAATGGGAACAAGGAGAGATCAGTCATATAGAAAGGAAGAAATATTGTATCTTCCTTTTTATGAAACTATGCTAGAATATATTTGCTGCCAAATTTTTATCAACAGTTCTGATAGACATAATGTGTTGTTATATCATTGCTACACAATAGACCTAAACTCTAATCTATTCCTTGGAGCCTTCTTGCATTTGCTTGTCTGATTTCAATAACTCTGAAAGGCTTTAATTGAAAATTATCAATTTCCCAAATTTTTCTACAACAGTCTTCTGTTTCCAATTCAGGTTTTGATAATTTGCAGATGTATATACAATAGACTTCTAGTCAATGGTGATGTCCTAACGACCCACTTTATAAAGATGAATTAAAATCACACTGTATGATTAAATCTTTAAGTTGCTTACAGAATCACAAATTGTTCCTGGGACATGTTCCAATCTTCTGATATATTTCTGGTATTTATAAAAAGTGCACTTTAATTTCATAATTTAAACACAAAACACAAACTATCAGTTATATTCAAAGAAAGCAGTAATCCATAGAATCATTGCGGGTGGGATTCAATGAACATTCACTAACATTTCAGTCAATTTCTAATCTTCTAGTTTAATTTTTTCTGCAGTCACACCTTGAATAGCCATGGAAATATAATAATGCATTTTACTTTTAAATGTAAGAACTTGTCTTACTAAGTTTTCCAACATGTTTAAATGAATAATGATATGGTACACATTTTACACAATCTCCTACCATATAAAAATGCATTTGTAAGTTTAATCAATATTTTGTGTGTGCATATGTGCCTTTGAATTAGTATTGATTCCTGACAACTGCCTGGACAAGCTCCTGTAGCTTTCTGGACAAGATTTAGAAATGATTTGGAGTGGTACAATGGCCTAGAGGTGGAGTTTCCACCTCACCATCAGGAGGCTGTGAGTTTGATCTTAGGGAGAGACAGATATTTCTCTCTCTGGGCACACTGAAAATATATCTGCTGAACAAAACTCTCCATTGGTATCAGGAAGGGCATCCGGCCATTAAGATATTCTGCTAGCTCCAGTCAGTTGCCCAGACTCCACCCTGCAAGGGATTATGGGTTGTTAAAAGAAGATGATTATTTAGAAATGATTTGGTATTTCCTTCCTACAAAGGCTGAGAGAGAGTGGCTGGTCAAAGGTCACCCTGATGGCTTTTTGCGAATTCAGGGTTTCCTGTTTTCTAGCCTGGTACTTACACCAACCTGGTTCTTGAAACAATGTTATATTTATTTCACTCTTTGTCGCCAATAGTTGTAATTTATACTAAGTCTTATGTACAGTTTTCAGTTTCTGGTTGCTTTTTCCCCCCTTCCTATCATTACAGACTTCATTGTCTTTGCTTTGCAAGTCCTGTCTATCCATTCAAAGAAGCCCCATAGCCTGTTGCTATTGATCTATTTGCTGCTTTTAGGATATTATTATAACTAATAAATGTCTGTTTCTGCCTGCACTGTGACTTTCATTTTATAAGTTGTTCTGAAATAGGTATAGGAAACTGCATTGTATCACACCTCAGTGTAGTCTATATTGATTGGCAACTGCTTTCAAGACTTTCAGATAGGATTCACACAGAAATCTTTAACAGCTGCCAGAAATATAAAGTATGTGCTTTTCACAGAGTTATTCCTTCAGGTTAGTTTCTGAACTTATTGTATAACATTTATTTTTGTCCACACTATCCTACATTAAGCTGTTTTTCTTTTACAATGAAGTTTCAAAATTGACAGCTATTTTTTAAAAAATATTGTTTTTTTAAGGTATGAATATTTTTGACTTTCTATTGTGTTACTGTCATTCCAAATTCAGTGGAAAAGAAATATATCTTTATTATGCTATCTCCTTCTACCAGAATATCTAGATTAGAGGATATACTATAAGGACAAGTAGAAATAGCAATAGCACTTAAACTGATATACTTATATGCTTCACAGTCTTCCCAAGGTGGCTAAGTGTTAGCATAATGACACCCCAACAATCTGGATCCTCATTTTACTAACCTCAGAAGGATGGAAGGATGGGTCAACCTTGACCCAATGACACTCGAACTTCCCAACTGCTGGCAGTCAGCAGTCAGCAAAATTAGCTGGCAATTCTGCATTTTAACCACTGTGCCACCATAGCAATATTTGGGTTATAATAAAAATGGATATTATGGTGAAAAATTGGTTCCTTGTACTAATTCAAACAGTTTTAGTGATTATGGCACCAGCATACAAAGTGGGAGACCATGAGTTCAAGTCTTGATTCAGCCAGTTAGCTGACTTTGGCCCAGTCAATCTCTCTTAGGCCACATGGTTGTTGTTGTAGAGAAATTAAAGGAGGAAGGTATGTTAAATGTGCTTGCCACCTTGTTATTTGTAAAAATAATATAAAGATGTGATAAAAATAAATAATAATTTAACAATAAGAGTTGAATTTGTTCTCTGTAATAATTAGACTTACATTAAATGTTGGCATGCATATAATTATAATTCTAGCCTCTGAAATTTTTCATATTAAAAAAACTAATGATTATCCAAGGAATTAGTTGTTTCACTTCATAGTCTTAAATTGAATTTACAGGGTACTTCTAAATTTGGAATAGAATTAAAAGGCCTAATACTTGCTTTCTTATCAATTCTGAATCCATTCTGTCCCATGAAACCAAATCATAGATTGCGCAATTGTCAATGCTTTTTTAGGATGAACAGAAAATTCTGAAACTGACCTACAATTTCCAAATAATCTTTGGATATATTCAGAATATTTTTGGGAACAATTGCACTGAATTGATGCTCTTATACCATCCATAGACATTCCAGCTAAGTGAGGACAATTGGATGATACTTGCTCAGAGGGCTGAACCCACAGAGACCTGATGGCTATATCCCACTGCAACAGAATATGGCGGGAACTTTGCCTGATTTGTACTTTGTTGACTTTTAAAATAACTCTCTTAAATGCTTTGTATTGGATGAATTACGGACAGCTCTTGGAATAGTGATTTGGAAACAAGAAAACAACATCCACAGGCCAATCAAGCCCTATGCAAAAACATTTTTAATTAACTCTTAATCAGCAACTTCTGGATGTCATATTAGTCACCTGTGGTATGTAAAGACAAGCTACTATATTTATAAAATCATTACACTTGCATAAAGCTCTTAGTTGGTATGACATATTTTGTTAGTTATCTGCTAGAAGAAAAACTTCCTAGAATCTACAGCAAAAGTTTGGTTTGGATAACAGTTTGGCTATTGCAATACTCCATATTAAGGGAAGAAAAATGTTTTTTATTTACCGGTACAATTTTAAATACTGAAAGATGTCAACCAGCAGATGTTTATTTACTAATATAAATGTTCACCTACACAGAAATTTATGCAGTGTTACTCCTTTTATTATTACAGTTCTATAAAACCAAGCAAAGCAGCAGTCTTTGTCAAGTTTGATAACAGAAGAACTGGGGAAAGAGCTATATGAAGGAAACAAAGAGTTAAATGTTACTGAAGGGTAATAAAGAAGCTGGCCCACAGCTCAGGAGAGTTGTCTTCTGTATAGAGCTACCCTAATGCTGAAACTGAACTTTAATGCATCCCTGCAGAGGTGAAAGAATATAGTAGAACAGGCATTGTTTAGGGTTTTATGATGAGAAGTAAGCCTGTTGGGTAAAGAGCAGATGGTTTATACGTTCAGTGGGACTTGTTCACATTTATTCACACCTCTGGCAGACAGACAGTTTGCAAAGTCTCCAATATATGGTGAGTGTAAATGATAGAGTCTTCATAAGATTTTTTTTTTTGTTATCACTAACAAAACAGAAACAACATGGTGGTACTTAAAGAAAAAGCTCTATTTATATGTATTTAAAAAAAGATCCTCCCTGCTTTATAAAAAGGTTCAAGAGCCATCATAAAATAAAGTGTACATGCTCTACAGTAGGGTGTGTATAAAATAAAGTCATGGGTCTGTGTAACTTTCCTTACAGAACAAACAGTAAGGTATGCTTTATGACTAGACAATATTGTGGAATATTCTGAATACCAGTGGGAAAGTCCTCTTCTGTGTGTCTGTTCCTCTTTATTTTTAGCAGAATATATTTAAACCCTTTTAATTTTCTTTAAAGAGTAGATAATTATAAAAGTAAATTATTGTTTCATGGCTAAGAATTTTGAAATTTTTAGTTCCAACTTATTTGCAAAATGCCCCATTAGGTTACCATTGATATAGACCTACTTCAATCCTTTGAGTGACCAGAGAGAATGTATTCTTGGCAGGTTAAAATGATTCAGTAATACTTGTGGAGGTCCAAAATAGACCTCTTTTGGGAAGAGTCATCCAATTTATTACTGATATAATTGATCTTTTTCCCAGAGATCAACAGAAATTAATGTGATACCCATTTCCTACTTTTAATCACAGAAGGACAAGTGTGTTCACAATCATCTAAAATACATTCTAAAATTTATTCCCCACACAACAAACTTCCTTAGCAACCAATACAAAAATTGCTGCATTAAGCAACACACACATTTGTCTCCTCAATCATACAGAAAAATCCACAGCCACTCAGTATGAAATACTTATTTTTTCCAGCTAAATCTGCCTATCCTTCCACATTGTCTTTCTTGTGGTTGCACTAAGTTCTCAAAGAATATTTCATGTTGGCTTTCCCATTTTACAAATTAACCCCTGATTTTTTTTTTATTTCTACCAATTTCTATAATCTAGTCCTGTCACATGTCTAATAACCATCAACTTCTCAGGTGTCCCACGTGCTGCAATGCAGATTATGATGATGTGCATATATAGATTCTAACATTATACACTAAGGATATCTATGAATTTTGATGGGTTCAAAAATATTGGGAGAAAAAGAAGATTATGTCAGAAGGTAAGAGATTCATTCCAATGCTCTACTGCTATTGAGAAAAGTTTTAAAAGCATTAACAATAAAAAAAGTATCTTCAATGAATGATAAAAATGATTATACAGTGCAGAATAAAACAGAAGAAATGTGAAAGAGAAGGATAAAGTTTAAATGCTCAACACTGTTAAGATTTTTTTTAATTGAAAGAATGTTGAGGAATATATTTTAGGAGGCAATGATTACAATCGTAATTTAACATGAGCTCATGTTGTGTGTATTTATGTAATTTAAAGCATCTGCAGTCTTTGAACTCCTGATTCCCATGTGCCCTTTGGAATTACCTAGAATATGGATTGTATGCAAAGACATCATCCACAAATATAATGAAAACAACTCTTCAAATGGGATTATTTTATTCTTGTTTAAATGTCGGACAATTTTTTCTAATTTACAACAAAATTAGAATAATTTTAAAATGTACAATATTAAAATATATGTTAAAATACACTATAAATTTTAATTATAAGATTGCATAAAAGCATCCTAAAACATTAAGATAAAAATAAGAAAGAATATATGAAATCATATAAGTAAAAAGTGCACTCATTAAAAATTAAAATTGGTAGTCTACATTATGTCTTTTCCATAGGGCACCTGAATATAAATCACTGAATGTAGAGATGACTTTTTCCTCAATAGACAAACATAGAACTCTGATGTTAATAATATAGGGTCACTATATTTAATTAATAATATTTTTACAGGTAGTCTTCAACTTACACTGAAATAAGTAATTTATGGCCATTTTTCACATTTATGACCACTGCAGCATCCCCATGGTCACATGATTTACATTTGGATGACAATTGGTTCATATTGACAATGTTTGCAGTATCCTGGGGTCATATTACCACCGTTTGCAGCCTTCTGACAAAGAAAGTCAAGGGGATTCACTTATCATCTTTGTTCCTAACTTAACAACTGTGATTTAACAAGGTTAATAACTTAACAACTGTGATTTAACAAGGGTACCAAGAAAAGTCATAAAATGAGACAAAATCAGTGGTGGGTTTCAATTTTTTTACTACCGGTTCTGTGGGCGTGGCTTGGTGGGTGGCAGAAGAAAAGATACCGCAAAATCTCCAGTCAGCAGTGGTATTTGCCAGATGTCTGAACTACTCAAAATTTCCACTACCGGTTCTGCAGAACAGGTCAGAACTCTGGGCAAAACTTGAGAGAGTGTATACATGTGAGAAAATGCAAATCAAGGGGTACAATGTCATTGTCAACACTTAAATTTGCCAATTTTACCCCAAAGTATGCAAAAACTATTTGTTAATTATATTTAGCATGTTGAATTTACTCATTATATTCCATTGCCATAGGAAATGCAAATCCATAATTTTCTATTAATAACAATATATAGGAGAAGCGATGACTGTAAAGTCATGACTTATTCTGTCTTTTTAGATGGTGTTTCTATGTATTGAATATTATGTTAATAGGTAAAACATTCCTAAGAGAGCAATTTGACAGAAACACCAAATACAGAGAGAAGTCATAGGTTTTCCTTCATTGGATTTCTTCAAGTGACGCTGAATAACTATTCAACTGGGATGCTTGGATTCCTGTACTGAGTAAAGAACTGGAGTCAATAATCTAAATACGTAATCCTACTCTGGTTCTATGATTAATCAAATGTAAATTCCCCTCCACTCTAGTGGTTACGGCTCAAGGCTAGAAACCAGGAAAATGAGTTTCAGTCCTGCCTTAGGCATGAAAACCAGCTTGGTGACTTTGAGCCAGTCACTACAGAGCACTGCACACAGAACAACTAAACACAAGAACAGTTTTTTTCCTGAAAACACTGTTCAACTATTTACAAAATCTGCATTACTTTTACTATTAATCTTCTCATCACTCCTTATCACCCATCTCCTCCCACTTGTGACTGCATGACTATAACTTTATTGCTTGTATCCTTACAATTTATATTGACTGTTTCCTAGTAAGATTTGATTGCTTATTGTACCCTATGACTATCACTAAGTGTTGTGCCTTATGATCCTTGACAAATGTATCTTTTCTTTTATGTATACTGAGAGTATTTGCACAAAGACAAATTCCTTGTATGTCACATTCCTTGGCCAATAAAGAATTCTATTCTATTCTATTTACTTTCTCTCATGATTTTATGCTTGAGTGACAGGTTGGTTGGTCAATTCCTGTCACAACCAATAAATCAATACTAACAAAGATAACACAAGGATTGGGGGTTTCCTCTATAGGATAGGTTGAACTTAGAACTAGTCTAGGGAAAAGAAAACCAAGAGGAAATATCACTTCAGGGTTGAAGTATGTAAACGATTAGGATAGAAAAGATGGTCCAGAACTATTTTGCATTCCCATAGTCACTAAAACCAAAAATAATAGATTTGAATTCCAGCTACCTTGATTACATTTAAATGTAAAGAAACATTGCTTAATCTGAGTGACAATGAAAGAGTCTGCTGTAAAAGTTATATGTTCTCCATTCCTAGAGGATTTATAAAGACTGTCAGTAGTCTGTGCAAGTCCAGTAGTTTAAATTTATAATCTAAAGTAAGTATTATATGTAGAATTATTATAATGTCCTTGTAAGATAATTTGTAAAAATGTATGTATCTTATATTTTAAACTTTCCATCAATCCATATGAGGAGCCTTGCGGTTCTAACACTATCATATAGAAACATTGCCAATTTCTTATATAATTCATATAGTATCACATTTACAGTATGTCTAATTAGATATTAGTTTAGATCAGAGGTGTCAAACTCAAGGCCTGTGGGACGGATTCGTCCAATTGGGTGGTTAAATCTGGCCTCTGGGACCATCCTGGAAACAATAAGGGATCGGCCCAGAGTACCTCTGCCAGTGACCCTCCAGATCTCCATTTTCACTGGTATAGTGTTGCAGGAGGCCATTGCAGTTGGAAACAGAGCTCAAGAACCCATTTTCATTGGCAGAGTGCTTGGGCCATCTAAGGTGCCCCTGACACAAGTGATGTCATGTCCACATGGCCACACCTACCCCAGATCCCTGAGGTCAAACACAACCCTGATGCAACCCTCAATGAAATAGAGGTTGACACCCCTGGTTTAGATATTCAAAAGTAATTAATTCTAACCCAACTAACAAAGATATTCTGATTCCTATATCACATTTGTCCTTTTCTAGACTTCTTACAACTTTACAACATGTTTGTAAATAGAACACTTAACCAAAAATGTGTATCTTTCTCTTCCTATTAAAGTCCTATGAGTTTGTATACAATTTTAATAAACAATCTCACATTTTTTCTTCAGAAGTTATAACATATCAGTTAAGTATTGTTAATTCAGATACGGTAGTATACATTTTTATCAGAAAGCAGGCTGTATGTTATCATCCTATTCAAATGAATTGCTCTGAAAGAGAAGGGAGGTTTAGAGAAATGCAGATATAAGAGGAAAAAGGGCAAAGAGTGACCTCTTCTGGCCAACCTGAATATATCCTTATCTCTCTTGTTCCAGAAATGTATCTTGTGTAAATTTTGTATTCTAGATTGTTGAGAGTTTAAATACGTATTTTCTTGGCTTCAGAGTTCAAAATAATTGTCATGCCAATTGAAATATTTTTCCTAATATAGAGTGACAATAATGGATGAACATATTTTTCAATATTAAGATAAGAGTGTATAATGTTCACAGACTGCTTTCTGTCAGCTGGCTGCAAAGATCCATAGATTCAAATAATCAATGTGGGGTTAGAACAGTGTCTGAGAAACTTTAATAAATCAAGATTCATAGTGAACTCTGGAAGCAGTTTGTAATTTCATTGCTGCAATTCATAATTTACAAGCACATTGTCTTTTTCTTCTCATCCCATCAGTGTCAATCAAATCCAGACTATAAATTCAAAGGTCACTAGTACAAGACTTAAATGTTCCAAGATCTCATTGGTTATCTCTGCCTGGGAATTCCTTTATAAATGGCTAGATTAACACCTCATGCAGGTTTAAGTAGAAATTACAGTACTACAGAATATGCTGAAACAATGGCATGTCTCCTATTTTTTAGCAGACAATAAAAGTTCTAATGTTTTCAAATTCTGCTTAGCTGCTTCACAATCTTGCATTTCTTTGATACTTTTAAAACTCTTTCCCTTCCCCTTTCTGTCTTCCTATTCTAGGTTAAATGTTTAACTTAATTTTTATATTTAAATTCCATATTTAATTTGCATATTTAATGTAGAGTTTATGCACATGTATGTATTTGTACACGTTGGTCAAAAGTTTACCTTACTTTACCAGAATTTCTGCTAAATTTTCTTTAAAGTTTCTGAAATAAGGTGTCAAATATTGTGGAAACCAAAAACAAGTATTAAATGACAAAAATATATTGTCTTTTTAATACAGGGATTTTGTTCAATATTTAGGTATATATTTAGAAATATCTCTAATACAAATCATTTAGATGTGCTTGTTATGACTATTGCTGAAATTCAGGATGGCCTCTTTTTAAAATCATAAAGCTCTCTGAAGTGCTTACTGAAATAGTATACTTCGCTGAAGAATTGCCTTTTTTGAACTGCACCTAATAAACTGTGTATATTCCAAGGCCAAATAGGAAATCTGTGTTCGTTGCACAGAGTTGTCTCACTCTGTTAATTTAAACATAAGCCTATGTGATTTTCAAAAAATAATAGATGTTATTTGACTGCAACAAATTCTGTATTTTTAAAATTCTGGTTCTCCACTTATATCAAAGTCATTAATATGTCTGGATTCAATTTAAACATTATTTATAATGGATTCAATTTAAACATTATTTATAATGACCTTATATTTTAAAATATTCACTGGGGAGGAACAAAACAGAATCAGATGTATAACTTAGTACATCACTTTACCCTGTGAACATTTTATGAACTTTAATTGCAGTAATCAGCATATATCTTACCATATAAACACATAAATCATATTATGATAGCAAAGTACATTATAGGAATATATAAACTATAGGTACAACAAGAGAGATAAGGATATATAAGTATATAAACTTACAATGAAATATTTAGTAAGAATTAAAACAGATTTTTTCCAAGTGAAAAAATTACGGCTACAAAGATGTAACTTCGTAGTGGTAAGAATCAATATCATCCAATTACTGTAAGTGTAGAATAATTTACTAAGCTGGATTTTTAGAACTACATGTTGTGAAACTTGCTGAATTGAACAATGTTGGGGTAGAGGGTGCAAGAAATTATTAAAATTCTTTGCTTAAAGTGGATTTGTGTTGTATCCTTTTACAGATGTGATTCAAGAGTTATTCAGCTGAACTCTATATTGAATTTATTGAACTGAATCAAAAAGTCAAATCAAAATTATCAAATCCAGTGTTCAAATATTTTCAGCCAGTTTGAAAATCAATATAAATTCATCCATTGTAGTCCAGTTCTATTCATTTAATCATAACACATCAATGTTATTTTGTTTGAACTGGACTAAAACCAAACCATGTTTTCCTATTCCAAAGTCAGAAGAAATTGAATGAGAGCCAAATTAAGTGAGAGATAACATTAAATCTTATCCTTTATTTTAAAAAAAGACCCAAACAATAAAACTGAATATCTGATACCCTGACCACCAAAGTTCAAGCTTTAACCGTAGTGTTAGGGAAATTTTGTATATTGTCCAAGCAACATTTCTCAGTAGGAGAGCTTCAAGTTATCACTCCTTATTAACCTTACTCAGGCAACACATGCAATTTATATTTTAAATAATATGATGAGAGATTTAACTAGATGCATTAGTGTCTTCCTATATCTCTGCTATCATCAGTTTAGAAGAGTAATAACAAGACTATGATAAAGGAATAACAAGACTGTGACAAAAGGAAAGGAAATTTGACCATCTAAATCCTACTTAAGATAGATGAAACCAAAATATATCTATGAGTATTTCATATGATTTGTTTATTTTATTTATAAATTATTATCATTTTATAGAACTGCACCTCTATTTTATGCATTGCATAATTGCCTAACAAATTTCCAAAAACAGTTTTCTTTAATCTAAAACAAATCCCATAGAGGCTCAAAGGTCATCATTTAAGAGGTCTTCTTGACCTAGTCTTTGTATAAAGCAGATGGCTCTGCTTTATGGCAATTAGTAAGTAGGAACTGTGGTGTCTGGTTATATCTTCTGATTTTCTGTTTATATGAAGTTATGTGAAATTGGAACCTCTTTGAAAGTCAGGCTGTACTGAAACCATTTAGTTATTTCATCTCTAATTATAGGATATTGATAAAGCCATTTTAATGTAAAAGCAGGATCATTGCTAGAGCTGTCAGATATATAAATGGCTGATAGAGGTCAAGCTTCAAAGCTATCCCTTCTCATGATAACCTTTACATATACGATAAAGATTGAAAAATTCAATTTCACTTGGTGAAGTATGAGAAATCTGAACTTTTACTTTTATTATTTGAAATGCTGTTCTATAGTATATAAGATTAGAGGACTCCTGTTACTCCTTTGACAAGATCTATCCAGATATTAAAAAGCTACTATCATCCAAGATAGAAGTTTTAACGATTTCCTGAATTCAGGAAGAAGTAATTTATTAAAGTTACTTTGATTTTGTGCATATATCATACATTTCACAACTTAACCAGATAGGCAGTTTAGCTACTCAGTATTGTGATTTTTAGTCACCCTAATCTTATTACTAATGACCTAAGTTCATTCAACTTTATCTTCTACTAGAAATCCTGAAATTTATTTTCTTTCCATGGGTAAAGTCATAATTTTATTTTTTGGCAATTTTTCTGCCCACAAATTAAGTAGTAACTATAAAAATCTGTTTTCCCAATTATTTTTGCATTGCTTGATTTTCAATATTTTAGGTGTAACTTTGTAGAATAAAAACAGTATATATTTTATTGGAGCATACCATCTAGTTGTAATCTAGGAAAATTTATGGAGGTCCACAGTGCTTGAAACATTAAATCTGTCCACTTAAAGAAATGGCCAGATGATCATATGTTATAATTATTTATTATATAAGAGAGAGTTTTCTTTTTATTCTGGGTTCCACAAATATAAATCTGTAATAATGGTAGTCCATGTCTCATTATTAGTACTTTGAAATAGATATCTATATATCATAAAATACTAACCAATTTTTTACTTTATTTTTAAGTAAATACTTTGTTAAGAACACACAAACATCATTACTCTTCATTTTAATGTCTGCTTCTCAGCAGATTGCTTACTAATTGAAATTCAATCTGTGAATTTTCATCACTGTGAAAATTATAAAATATTTTGAAAAAGATTTTTATTATGATAGTTTTCATATCTATTAAAGTAAGATGTGCTTTCTTAAAACAAAGATATGCACATGCATCTGCTTAATTAACATGTATTCAGTAAATGCTCTGATCCAGTGGTCCCCAACCTTTCTATAGATGGCGTGGCAGGAGGGGGAATGATTCTGCATAAAAAACAGGTTCGTGAAACTTGCACACATTCCCACCACTTGTGCAGATGAAGCTTCGTGCACGCAACCACTGCTTACCTGGCTTGATTTCCAATGGCCATGGCCCAGGGATTGGGGACCCTTACTCTAATCCCTTGAAGTTTCATTTTAGACATATTTTCTTGATTATCACTAAACAACTTACAAATAAGGAATTATTCTTAGAT
Source organism: Bungarus multicinctus (assembly GCA_023653725.1). Taxonomy (NCBI): domain Eukaryota; kingdom Metazoa; phylum Chordata; class Lepidosauria; order Squamata; family Elapidae; genus Bungarus; species Bungarus multicinctus. The sequence continues at coordinate 37,924,965 of CM042844.1, forward strand.
ATAAAGACAGAAGTCTATCAGTCCCAGCCTTCATCTCATTGACCCACATGTCCAGAAACAAAATATCATAAATTTCCTGTTTGGTGTGGTTTGAATTCTTGTATCTTAAAAGAAGAATAGTCATATAAATGAGCCATTAGACCCAACTTTTGGATCAGCATATCCTAGTAGTGCTTTTCACTTGTGAAATTATAGAAAAGCATAGCAATAATTTTCTCGCTTGAGCCTTCTATGTCACTTGTCTCTTTCCCTCTGCAGCCACCCATCACTTGTTCATCTAGTGACTATTCCAGTTTACTCAAAGAACAAATCACTTACAATTCTGTTTTTACCATTCTGAATGTCCTCTAGGTAATGCCATACAGTACATGTTTGGTCTCTCTTTTTTAAAGGATGATTCTTTAAGGCAACCAAGAAATTAACATATGTCTTTCAAAGCAGTACACACACTGTGACGATAGATACAAATCAACAGATATTTTTACTGAGTTTTTTTAATTGATAACTATATTAGGGCATGAAAAAAAATGAAGGAAATCAAAATGTTGTTTAAAACCCCATGTAGCTCACTATGTTATGCTCAGGGATAATATCTAGCATGAGTTCTTTCACAGAGAAAACAAAATAAAAATAATTTCATTGATCTTACAAAAATGTAGTTATCCTTGAAGTCTAAAGTTCCACCCATATTCATCATGATCATCTTAACCAGTTCTTAATTCCTAGCACTCAGTTCTTAGTGCTGAATGATATGCTGTTTGTTTATTTGCCTTCCAGGAGTTATTTTCTTGGTCATTTGTAACACATAGCCATGCAGAATTTTTAATTATAATAAGGAAAGTATATATTCTAAAGGAGTGGCATTTATATGGCAACTTCCCAAATTATATTTATTATTTTATATAGGACAGTAAACCTATCTTTAATGAAAAAACAAAATATACAGGACAGCCTTTTCAAAATTTTAGAAAAATATACATATTAAATCACATTTTGGCCCAGCTAAAAGTTCTTCAACAACATCTTTGTCATCCTTTGCTTATCTGCAGAATATTTTTTTAAATTCTAAACTACAAAAAAATCCTATATGAGTCCTATAATCCAATGTTATTTAATTTATAGAACTTCATTTTTAATCAGATCAAAAAACTAAATTTTCAAATAAGGTTGTTGAACCAATTTGATGCATTACATGTATTTATTTATTTATTTATTACATTTACAACGAACTCAGTTGTAACCAAATCAAAAATATCGTTTTGTAGAAGTAAAGAATAAAGTAAAATCAATATCAGTTTAGTCCAATCCACCCTTGCACTTTTAAAGTAGTATGCCACTCCACTAGTAAAAAACCTGTGGACAGCTCACAAATGCTGATTGATGAGGCACTTTCTAAATAACTAGAAAATAGTAATAAAGACAAGCTTAGCACACAATTTATGTGCTACTAGCAATTCACTCACATATTACATAGCAGTAGAAGAAAAGAAGTGATGATGATCTTCTGTAAGGAATAAAAACATTGTGAACATGGACTAAGCATGATGTTTCTTAATTCATTCTGTCAAGAACCTGATGGGATGAAATGCTATACACCTCTACCACCTTCCCAGCTGTACACCTCTAAAACCTTCCTAGCAGCGTTAAGTCAGGTATGTTGTTTTCCACCTACTTGACTATGTGGAGTCCTTGGTGCTCTCTGACCTTGATTGTTTCCTTGCAGACATTTCATAGCAAACTAGGTAACACAGTCAGTGTTCAATATTCACACATATAGAATCTTTAAGAATCTTTAAGAAAAACGGCTTTATTTGTTGTTGGCCTTACCTGGTTAGACTGAAATTGAGAAAGAGGTCTAAAGCTTAAGAGATTCACTAAATAAATTGTTTGCTCCCACTCATTCAGCATAATTTAAAAGCAGATTCTTCCAATTTATATTCTAAATGTACCCTAAAGTACAACATAATACTTCCATGTAGCAATGTCTCCATACCTTTGACAATCATAATTAGCCTCTAATCACTATGGAAGGGCATTTTCTTTCTGGAAAAAAAATAAATTTAGAGGAGAATCATAGCTTGATAAATTGTGCTAGTCAGCTTTCTACAAAAAAGCACTATTTATGTTTTAGGTTTTATTACCTGTTTGCCTATGTAGATAATATGTTTTATACAAAGTTTCATAAGTATTATCCAAATTTTACTCTTTTTCCCTCCTCTTTTTTTACTTTTGAGGTGAGAGCGAGGGGGGATCATTGCATTTTAGCATTAATGAGGTTTGGCTCATCGGAGAACAAAGACTAATCTAATTTTCTGTAGTGACCTGGATATTAAATAAAAAAGTCATAAAGGAAACAATCATGTTGGTAATAAAAACAATCTGGAATGTTTTGTCCTTCCATGCCCTCAGTATTGTGTTGTATTTCATGTCTGTAACCTTTGGCATTCTGCATGACTGAAAGCATTAATATACCTTTTTTATGGTTTAAACAAGGGGAAATGATATAAAAACAAGGTAATGTTCATTTTAAAGAAAACAAGGTAGAGCATGAGTGTGAAACTCGATCGCATCACATGATATATCATGAGATGCACGTTCACTGAACCGGTTGTTACACTGGTTGAATTGCACCACTGCATAACCATGTAGTTTCAAAGGCCAGATTGCAATATTTTGTAATTTTTTTTCTAGTTCTTTTTCTTTGACTCTGGCATCTCCTAATACAGCAATATCAATAAATTGTATGTTTTGGTCCTTGACAATAGTAATATCTGGTGTGTTGTGTTCTAAATGGCAATTAGTCTGTATTCGAAAGTCCCACTAGATATTATTATTGTTGTTATTGATATTCCAGTTGATTTCTAGTGATTATGGATGATTTACACATTATTAAAAATATAAAATACTGGTATATGATTGAAATACTGCTATTTATATTTCTATTTTACTGTATGTATAAGGTATTTTATATTTGTAACTGTATATTATACACATAAAAATGTCAAATTGCAACTGTCAGTTCTTTATCTGTTGTTTGAATTCATATGCATCAAGTTCTTCTCAATAATTCAGGATGTTGTAATCAATCCAAACATTATACGTTCAGATCCAAGCAGTGTGGTCTTTTCTAATGGACAGATGGAAAAGTTGTCAATTCACACATTTTCTAGGTACAATCCAAGATTTTTTGGTAAACCACCTAGAGTGCCAATAATCACTGGGAGCAGCACAGCCAGTTTATGCGATAATCTTTAAACCATAATCTTTCAGTTCCAATATCTGTGGGGATTCTCAATCATCCAGCTCATAGTTGTTTCAAATATGTTTTTTCAAAAGGAAAATGGCCTCTTTTTTCTTGAGGAAGAAGAAGAAGACATCTCACTACTCACCCAAGAAGCTTCATCAGTTGTGATTGGATGGTGGGGGGATGAAAAGAAACAGGATAGAAATGAAGGAAGATAATGGCTGCTGTAGCTTTTAGGCATGTTTATTATAGTGGTACTTTGACATATGGCTATACACAGACTAGTTAAACTGAATAAAGTGTTCAGTGGTACTTTGTGTGATACTTATAATATAAGAATAGGTTGAAATTATTCTACATTCTGAACTTTAAGTGCAAATAGGTCTTTTCATAGCAAGAAATCCTCATCGCAGCAATAAAGTTTTTATTTATTCCATAAATAAAATGGAACCTATGTGAATAATTGCTATAAGATTGTGAATCCTTTCTAAGCTATAATCCACTGAACATAAAATGCTAGAATCAAATTGTTCAGCAGACTACATTTGATTTACTCTTGGTTATTTTCAACAGTATAGCATAATAATGATAGTATTCCCAACTACCACTATAGCTAAGAGGCCAACTGTATAAAGAAGAGACAGATGATTCAATTTTTCAGATCTTGCTTTTGCCATGAACATAATAAACACTTTAGGCAAGCCATTATAGCCTCCCACATACCATATTTGGATAATTCATAACAAATATTGAGATTTGTAAACAAATAATCCGTACAGATTATGGCAGCTTCTTTTTCTCTCTTAGTAACAAAGCCTATGTTTGTTTTATTCACTGTATTGTGAAAAGAAGAAGAAAGGAATTGATACACCATTACACTTTTATACTGCATAAATCAGGTTAACAGTCACCTTGGCATTTGTATGTATTTGACAGCACTTACAGGCACCTCACTTTTGTTTAGACATAGTTAATGTGGTATCTACTACTTAATGCTATACAGAAGGTTAAATGTTTCATGCTATAATGCTATAAGAATAACTCAGCTGTGAGATTGCTCAGAATTTGTGCCATCATACAGAACTTGGCACCAAAGGTTTAAAAATACAGTCATCTTCCTTTCAGAAAGACTCTGCCTTACAACATTTTAAGCTGACAAATAAGCAAATCCAATACAAAGGTAATTTCACTTTTTTCTCTCATCAGTCTTTATAACAATTTCAAATAATCTTATTTTCACGAAATGTTCAGTCTGCAACTGATCTGATTTGATTACAATCCAATTACTTCAGTAAAAACATACAGTTTTGACTTCTTTGATTAAAAAAATGACAATATCTACATTTATTGGAGCCTGGAAACCACTTACAAACTTTTTGCTGAAAAACAATTAAAAACTGACTTTTAATTTATGGGATTAATGATTAGAAAAGGTAGACTATGAAAAGAAAGAAAACACACACACACATATATATATGTAACTACTTTTTAAAAGATTGGATTGCTGCTTTTTCACAACCTTTCCTTTTTTGTTTCTTGCACTTTTTTCACTTACTCATTACAGTTTTTTCTTACTTTAAAAAAATTATAATTTTGAAAATGATGTCAACACAAAATTTCTTTCACTCTATTTTCCTTTTATTCTCTTTTAATACACTCTTTTGCTTAACAAATCTCAAAATACTTACAGAATATATTTTTACAAAACGTTAAACATATCTGTTCAAATGAGAGAAGTTTCTACATAATACAAACTAAACATAAAATATTTCTTCCATATTTCCTGTTTCCTTATTGTAAAACATTAAATAAATACACATAAATAATAGATATACATTCTATTTTCAGGAAGATACCATGTTTAATTTTGTATTGTTTGCCATGTTTAGTTTAGGTCATTTCATGATTTATTGAAATATGCTACATATTTTAACAAGGATCTGAAATTTCTATTCTTTTTTCCTAACAATTTCATTTTTTGTTAATCATTTTGTTTTTAAGCTTTTTTCTTTACTTATTTTTTATAAAACAATAAGAGAGGGGAGGTGGAAAGGAAGCAAAGAGAATTTCCCTCTAAACAGTTCATATTTAATAGGGTTCTGAAAAGCTATATTCACAAATATGCAATTGAAATTAATACTATCTAACATGCAATAACACACTTTTCAGTGTGAGATATTCCTACTTGATATCTAATGGTTAATATTTTTGTAGTACTCATGTATGTTTTTAGTAGTATGTCTACCTTGTTTAACATTAGGGGGATCTGTCTTTTTTCAGATATGCACAATTATGTCAAGGTCACATTATAGGTTTGAGTAATATTTCTCAAAACTGAGTAAGATCATTACTAGGTAACAATGTAGGAGGGAGGGCAAGTCTTTAATATAAAATAGATCTTAATTTTTCATAGAATCTGACTGCTTCTGACAAAATTGCCAAAATACACTTAAAGGCTCTGAATTATATAGAAAATTGAATGAATTCTGACTTATTTTTGTTTAATAGGCAAAATCAGCTTTCTTTTACAATTTAAATTCCAGAACCACTAGATTACCCCATAGTAAAACTAGTATAGCTCCATTAAAAAGATACCAAATATGCATTTTACATGAAGTTTTTATTTTCGGTTGATAAAGTTACAGAAAAAAATGCCAACTTGTAAATCTGCAAATATGCACTGTATTTTTAAAAAGGAATGTTCTTTTAGATTGGTCTTTTGAAAAGATGGTTTCATGCTAAATGCATTAACAGATGCCTTAAACACATTTAGAAGTCAAGACTCCTTCAAATAAGGGTGCATATGATTTCCATGTAAGAGGACTACTTTGCAATCTTCACACCACAGCTTGTGCTGATAGGAAAACTATTCAGACTTTGAGAATACCCTGGAGGAATTTAGCTAAACTGAGTGCATCTTCTTGCCTTACAGATGAAAGCCACTTTCCATTTCGCATGATCTCTCTATGGCTTTCTTGAACAGCTGTCAGCCATTTCAGCATCTCTGTCAAAAAGGCAGTCACATTGGTGTTGTAGGCAAGAGGAAGTGTCAAACTTTTCAAAATGACTAAAAAGAATGCACAAGGTATATGGTAGACAATAAATACATTTCAACCCGCAAGCTATGCAAAAGTCAGTGGCTGTTCATTCCTTAAGCACTCATAAGATGTCATAATTTTGTATGAATGCAGTTCAGCAGGATGAGCAGCATCATTACAGTTTTTGAAGTTTCATGATTGGGAGAAATCTGTATTTAAAGAAAACTAGGCTTTTAGTAGGAAGACAGATCAGCTCCAGGACAGCCTAAGGGCACAATCCACTTTCCACTGAAATCTTCTTTTTTGCAAAGGAAAGACTTGCACATTCACTCACATTAACCTATTTCTTGCAGGCCTCTTTCTGTGGAATATATATTGTAATATTTTTGTTTATTATTTTATTGCACTTAATGAGTTGTCCAATAACAATAGTTGTCTGCAGAATATACAAAATATAACAGACTGAAATTTCCAATATACTAAGAAAAAATAAGGCAGCATATTAAAACTTTGTAAAAACAAACACCCATTATAAAGCAGATATTTAAAGAATAAACATTCCAGTAGTTATCAGTTATATGGAAAGCCAAATGGAAAAATTCCATAGGATAAAACATTCACGCTAAAATCATAGCATAATGAAGAATCTGGTTCCAAAATATTTTTTAAAGGCTTGAGAAAATAAAGAGATATTTGCCTACTGTCAAATATATATTAATTTAGGACCAGGCATGATATATTAAGCATCCCTGTTGAAAATGCTATTTTTATTAAGAACAGATTGGAGAGTTTCTGCTGAAGAACTCTGGTTCAACAGATCCAAACAGTCAAGGCTATTAATTGTTCATACACAGCAGAACCAGTTTGAAAAGTTTTCAATGGTACCATACAGCAACTTTTTTTAAAAAAAGTCATTTCACAATCTGTCTCCTCCCTCCCAATCTCCCATTCCTTTTTTTACCAAAGGTATCCAGGACAGCATATATAAACCTCTTACACCAGAGATAGGCAATTATTTTGGTTACCTAGTCAGTCATAAAATTTGATGACAAGCCTAGAACTATAGAAAGAATGCCATTATTAAATATTTGGGTAGAATTAGGATTTTCTTGGTTTCCTAGCCCCACTCCATTCCCAGGGACTGGGAATTTTCTTTCTTTCTTTGTTAAGCTAAGTATTTAGGCTAAGGCTTTATTTTCTGCATTTCTTGCTTCAAGGAATCAGGAAATAGTAGCACAGGTTTTCAGCAATTATGTGTGATGGAGAACTTAAGAAGGAACCGTTAAAAGCAGAGGACTGAGGGTCATGGTCGTGTCTAAGGCTTCAGGGGATGTATCCCTGCCACATCTCAAAAACAACAGGTAGATTTAGCTAAGGAATAATGATTGCCCCATAGCATTCTGGCTGAGAAGAAATATACATCCAGTTCTCATCATTATTTTATGCAAATAATTTCTCTTTTTCCTTTTCTATCTTTTTTTCATTGTCTTTTATTCAATTTGTAATTTTGTTATACTTATCTGAATCTTATGTTATGTTGTAATAAGAAGCAATGGGTAATTTTCTACTTTAGATTCCAAATGAATAAATTTCATAAATGATACCGGCTATACCGGCTTTGTTTCAGATTTGACAAAGGAACTTCCTTTAGATAATTAGATTAGGGGTATGTGTATATTTGTGAGTGTGCATGTGAGAGAGGGAGGGAGGGAAGGAGGGAGGGAGGGAGAGAGAGAGAAAGAGAGAGAGAGAGAGAATAGTCTTTGGTCATAGATACATACAGTGTCATACAAATCCCTCCTGTTAATATGGGATAATATATTTTATTTTTATTCTTTTTATTCTTCAAATTCATCAGCATTATTGATGAACAGAAAATACTAATTAAATATGCAGTGTTTGCTACTCATCGACCATCTCTGGGATTTTGACATTAGGAAGGGATGAATGACTTATAATTAATTGGAAATAGATATTATTCAGACTAAGAAAATGGCAGACATTTTTCAAAAGTCCCATAAGAATTTTGATTATCTACTCTTCTTTAGACTTTCAGTCCCAAAAAGCTTACATAGCTCATAAATTCTGCCCTATTTTTTATTGTCACATACTACTTATCTAAAACTTCTCCTCTGTTAGCATCTGTACCATTACTCTTAGCAGTAACCAATGAGTTTGACCATTAATTGCAGGTTACTTCTGTTTTCCATGAGGTCAGAAGTCATTTTTTTTCCTTTCAGAAATGCACTCTGTGATTATCCTAAAAACTTGGGCAAATCAATTCCAATTTGTCTTAATTTAAAAAAGAAGAATCTGAAAATAACATTATGCACAGTGTGCAATAGTGGCATTGTCAATTGGGAACAGTCTGAATAGATAGCCCATAGTCAGCCACCATCATCACTAGAAAAATATATTTCTCTATATTCTACTGAATTTGATTTTCAGTTCCCTTGCCATTTATTCTTAATGATTCCTTATTGTATTTCTGCAATGTTCTATTTTTGTAAATTGTTAATGAAGATTCTTTATATTCTAAATAATTTGGAGTGTTATATAGTTGGGTTTTCAAAGTCATGAGTAGAAAGGATATTATAAAAAACTGAGATTGTAGCCAGTAGGAATGTATCCTCTGTGAATTGTTCATCTTTCTCCTGTATCTTGCTTTTCCTTTTTGTGTCCAATCTACACAACCAAGAAGGAAAAGGGGGAAAATCAGATTGTTCTTTTATTTACTTCTGTTTACTAACTTATTAATGAACTCCCAATAAGAAAAGTTTTGAGTCTGCTGTTGCTTTATTTGCTAAATTCTCTAAAGAAAGTATCACAATTTCCTTAACTATCCAGTCGGTTAAGATGCTCACTTAGAATCCAGGAGACTGTGAGTTCTACAGTAGTCCTGCCTTAAGCATTAAACCCAACTGAGTGACTTAGGGGTACCCACTCTTTTTTTTGGCCCAACTCATATCGAAGGATTGCTGTTGTTAGGAAAATAGGAGGAGGAAAGAATATTAGATATGTCTGCCACCTTGAATTATGTATAAAAGTAATAATAAAGATATGATTTAAAAAGTAGCTATCAAGGCTGATACCAGAAGGTCTAACATTTATATGGCAGGAACAAAGACACAGAATTGATTCAATTAAGAAAGCAGAATTATTTTACACAGAATACTTTGGAGGGAAAGAAGAGGAGACAGAAAGAGAAGTGTCACTAATTGAATTTCAAAAGGACTGTCAAGCAGCGATTGAAAAAGAAGAAGGCACAGTAGGCGGAAAGGTGGAAGTTAGAGAACAATAAGAACCAAGATCTACTAGGGCCATAAAACCTACTTATAAAGTATAACCATGGAAAAGAAAAAATTGAAAATACAATTATTATAAATGGACTTAATTCAGCTGCTAAAAGAAGGAAAACTTTTCATAAATTAGAGAAATTAAAATTTGATATAATCTGTCTACAAGAAGTACATATTAAAAAACAACATGAACAAATACTGACACAACCAAAGTTAGGGGAAATATTTACCACATTGACACGATGTAAGAAAAGAGGAGTGGTTTTATATATTAAAGATACTATCCCAATGGAATTGGTTTATACAGATGATGATGGAAGAATCTTAATGGTTGAAATAATGGACAATAATATGAAAACACTCTTGATAGCAATTTATGCTCCAAATGATAATCAAGAAAAATTCTTCAGAAAATTGCATATGAAAATAGTTGAATTGGACTATGTTAATATTTGCTTGATGGGAGATTTCAATGAAATAGTAAATAATAAACTGGACTATACAATACAAAAAACAACAAAGCAAAATAGAAAGACTCTCCCAAAATCCTTGTTTAAAATGGCAGATGAAATAAACTTAAAAGATGCATGGAGCGAAAGAAATCCTAAAATTAAACAATATACTTTTTATTCAAATAGACACTCATCATGGTCCAGAATAGATCTGATATGGATGTCAATGAATTGATTTCTAATTTACAAGAAATTGACATAGAAACAAGCATCCGGGCAGATCATAATCCAATGACAATTAAATGGAAATCCAGATGGACTTTAAACAATACTATATTAAAAGAAAAAAGACTTTGTACAGAAAATGGAGCAAGAATTGGTCTTTTTCTTCAAAAAAATAAAAATAAAACAGAGGATACATCATTGCAGAATCTTTGGGACACAGTGAAGGCCTATGCTAGAGGCTTAATAATAGACTATACAAGGAAAAGAAATATTATGAAAAGATAAGCCTCTAAAGTACTAGAGGAGGATTATAAAAGACTTGAAAAAGAGCTACAGAAATTGTCACAGAAAAAGGACATTAAATTAAAAATGGACACAATTAAACACAAAATGGGACTAATGGAAAAAAGAACTACCACAAAAATTAGGGGTGCAAAGCAGAATTATTTTGAAGACGCAAATAAACCAGGTAGATGGCTAACATATAAATTGAGAAAAGAGAGAATCAAGAAAAATAATGCAACTAATAGAAGATCAAGGTCAAATTTGCTATGGAAATAAAGAGAAGAAAAAAATTATACGAGACTATTATGGAAAATTTTATGAACAAGAGAATATAGATGATGAAAGAATCAAACAATATCTGCAAAATGCTAATTACTCCAAATACCTAAAGAGACTGAAATGATGTTAGAAAGCAATATAACGATGATGGAGTTAACTGAGGCACTTAAAAAACAAAACAATGGAAAGGCAGGTCCGGATGGACTTCCAGAGGAATTTTATAAGATACTACAGGAATCTTTGAACCTTCCATTGGTAGAAGTTATGAATGAAGCCATGTCAAAAAAGAGGATACCCAAATCATGGTCAGAAGCATACATCACACTTGTTCCAAAGGAGGATGCCGACCCACAGCAAATTAAGAATTATAGACCTAGTTCCCTGCTCAGATTATAAAACCTTTGCTTCAATATTGATAGAAAAACTTAAAATATATTTGAATAATTTATTCATCCTGATCAAAATGGGTTTCTGCCAAAAAGACAAATTAAAGATAATATGAGAATAATTATGGATACTTTGGAATACTATGAGGCACATCTTAAAAAACAAATGGCTTTGATATTCTTACATACACAGAAAGCCTTCGATGATGTGAACTGGCGATTTATGTTATTACAGCTGGAGCAGATGGGTTTTGGTAAGAAATTTATCCAAGCCATAGAAACAATATATTATCAACAAACAGCAAAGGTAATGATAGAGGGAGAATTGACAGATTCTATTGATATAAGGAAAGGGACAAGACAAGGTTGCCCACTGTTACATTATATTTTCTTAACCTTATCTGAGGCTTTTCAAGAGAAGTATGTATCTGAGATCTAAGATACAATCTGTCTTCTAGTTATCCAAGTGTTTATTCGCTAACAACTGATATCAAATAGAAAAGAACAAGAAGTTATGATGCAACAATGCTCAATGCCTTCACCCACCAAACAAGAAGGCAATACCCAACAAGATGTTAATTGTAACATTGGGAAAGGCAATACAGCTCCTGATACAGAGATTTAGCCTCTTCCTTTCCTATCCTTTTTATAATTGGCTTGAAAACAGACACAACTGACAGAGAACAGATTCTTCAGCATTTATTCTAAGGAATCAAGTGCTCCTAAGTTTTGCAAAACGTTAAAGTTCCCAACTGGAAAAAAACAACAAGAAGTGTGCTATTTAAGAAGTAAATTGGAATTTTTCACCAATCATTAGTAACAGCATTAAATTATTTTCAGAAGAAAATTATGGCATGTTAAAAGACAAAAGTTCCTGACAAAAGAACTAGAATATTTCACATTTCACAGTTGGATTATGATTGATCTGAGAAAGATTTGTTATACTAAACTTTTGTCCAATTTTGAATCAATTTCTGCCCATAATAATTAGGGATACCTTGTGTTTCATTTAATAGATGTCAGTATTTTATTACTTTTACTCTCACAAGTCAGAACTCTGTTTAAAGGAACCTTTGCTTTTAATGCTTAATCTACTTGATTAAAATTAAAAGCCTTGGAAAGAGACCATGAGCCTTGAAATCATCTTTCAGCAAAAGAACTTGGGACAGCAGATTACTGTAAGCAGGCATAAACATTGCCTGGCCAGACTCCAAAATGCCATTTCAGACTATTGGGAGTTGTAAATTAATGTACATATGGACAGACTGGATGGAAGAAGATGCTCTAAGATCTGAAATAGACTTATGTATGCAATGCAGACTTTATGCATGCAACATATACGTGTATGTGTGTGTGTATCTGTGCATGTGTGTGTATGTGTGTGTGTGTTTGTGTATGTTTGTGTGTATTTTATATTTATTTATGAATCAAATTTATATGGCTGTCCATCTCACAAAAAGTCTGACAAGACTGACAATATTGTTTTTTTTCTTAAGTGGCTTCACTTATGGTGAACTAAACTGTTCAATTTCATAAGTGCATTTTCAACCAAGTCACAATGATCATATTAAAATTTTTAAATGTATTTAAATTTATTAAAATATATGTATTAATATTATTCTATATTTATGTCTGATTGCGTATGTGCGTTAGCTGGTTTCACAAAAGTAGCTCCAAATTTAATCCACTTTAAAACCCATCATGTATTTATTTTTCATCACTAAATCACCAAGCATTTATAAAATAGACATATTTCTATTTATTATTGCTCAGTACAGCATGAGTTTTAATAAATGATAAAAGTCTTCAAAGTTTTATGGTATTCAAATGGCTCTGTTACTTTAGAAGAAATGAACTAATTTAGCATTATGTTTTTATCAACTATTCATCAGATAGAATCATATTAAATGGGAAAGATGCTTATATATTTTCAAAAACATGAATATTTGGCCTGAAATTAACTTGGTAAAGTTGCCAAGTGGCCTTCTCAGGGACCTTCCTTGTTTCTCTTGCCTATGGATAGTTGAAATGTTTTGTGGTATTTAGTTATCACCTTGTGGTTTGTTCAAAAGAGGTATTAATTAAGCTAAGATTCTTATTTTCTGAATAAAGAGATCTCCCCCTAAAGAGAAAACTCTAAACATGAGGCAGTTATTTTGATATTGTCTGATTTCATTGAGAGTTTATTGGATTCTGTGTCCTATTTTTGTATTCCTGGAATAAAAGATACCATCTTCTAGCTACTTTTTAGATTTAGCAAAAGTTAAAAACCCTTTTTATCTTTTAAAAAGTGTCTCAATTAATTATAAAAATTCCAATGTAACTGGTTTATTATTTGATAAAAGAATTGTATTTGTAAACTCAACAGTTACTTTTCAGATAGCTCACATGCCCCAGAATAAATGCGAAAGGGAGGAGGTTGTTGTCACTGCGTTGTTTTGGGTTTGTTTGTTGAGCTTCCAGAATATACCGGACTGGTTATCACGTTACCTTAGTAACAAGATATGAGTATTGTGATGTTTGGTTTACTGCGCATGTGTGCAGGGGAGGAGTTTTATTTTACTTTACTTTTACTTCCCTTCATCCTTTTTACTTTTGCTTGCTTCTTAGAAGATACTGCTTTTTCTTTTGCTCCTAATTATGTGTAAATAAAGTATGCTGGCAACAGAAAAACACGATTCATTTCCTCTAATTTATAAAGCTGAATTTTTTCACTTTGACATGTGGTAGCAGAGGATGGTTAAGATGTTTTTTCTTTGCCAGTTGTTTTGATTGTTAGTTCACAAATTCTGAGGAATTTGTGATTAACTTTAATTATATCTACAATGCCACAAAAGAAAGGTAAAACAAAGCGGAGAACTTGGACAGTGGAAGGTTTATCCTTTGAAGTGCCTAAGGAGGAGATAAGATGCTGGCAGACACCGCTGGCTACTGCTATTCATCTGGAGGAAGCTGCCGTGGGAGGACAAGAAAGCAGGTCTGTACCAAGTTTTATTTATAATGCATGCTTCCAATCTCAGCCTGAGAAACCAGAGGCCCAAGAATATGCGAAACTTGGTGCTAAGCCTAAAGTTATACAGACAGCTGAGCATTTTTCACCCAAAGAGAAATTCATTATTCTCCATTAAGTCCTGAGCCAACGATGAGTCAGAGAGCAGTGCAGGATTATATGCAACAGATTGCAGTTTTTGAACACAGCCTACAGCAAGCTAAGGCATTTGCACTGTCCCTTCAGCCAGATAAGGGTGTGGTTGGAGTTCCTGAGTCCTCCATCTTGTCTTCTTCATTGAAGTCAAGGGACCACCCACAAATTGGTCACAAGGCAGTGGTGTCAGACCAATCAGAGCAGAGAGCTTTGCCTACATCACAGCTACTTCGTGATATGTCTCAGGATGCTGACCTAGCTGAAATAGCAAGAGCTTCTGCCATTTCTAATATTGTAGCACCATCTGCTGGTGATTTGCGTACAATACATGAACATTTACAAAATTTACAAAGAGCTTTTACAATAATGTCACGTAGTCAGTCTGCTGTTACACCACCTCCAGCTGTACAGATGCCTGCAGCAAGCCAGCCAGTGCAGGCACCTGTGCCAGCTCCAGCACCTCCTAGTGTCCAAGCAGGCATTGCTCAACCAGTGCAAGTGATTATTAACTCATTGTATCATGAATGGAAAGATGCCATTTCAAAGATTAATCAAGTGCCTATTGCTCAGTGCACAGTTGATCATGTATGCAGAATTTTAACTGAAAAAGAAGCATTTATGCATGCCACGCCATATTTGACAGGACCACCTGCATGAAAAGATCCAGTAAGGTGCAACTTCCAAGGAAGGGCTTTCGATCCAAGGATGCCAAGATGCTACATCTGCGGTCGTCTAGGACATATCATCCGTGATTGTCCCCAACGATCTCCAGCACCTGTCACATACCAGCCCAGAGGAACAGATTCCATAAGCAAGGGTAGAGGCGAAATACAAGGTCAGGGTGATCTACAAGCTCCACACATCACATTGGTGTTAACCAATGATCCACAATCCCATCCGGATTATGACAGAAGATATCTCTGGACTTTGGACAGTGGAGCAGCAGTGCATGTTACCTACAGAAGAGATCTTTTCACAGAGATGCACAAGCATGAACCTGATATGTGTGAACTGTACACTTTTTCCAATAATACTGTTCAGGTCATGGGAAAAGGAACTGTTTATATTGAAGAGCTAGATGCATTCCTGATGTTTATTACATACCAACAGCAATCAGCAGTTTGTTTAGTCAGAGTCATTTGTCGAGAGTATCCAAGTACCAGGTTCACCATTTTGAAAAAGCAAATTTTGTGGTAAAAGAAGGTAATATTGTTGCTGAAACCATATTAATTGGTGATGTTTATTACCTAAAGCCAAAGCCTACTTCGCAAGCGCAGGCAAGTATACATTGTCCAACAAGAGGGAGCACAGGCCCAGAGAGAGATGTTCCAGAGAGAGATCCTGTTGCTATCCCAAAGGTTCTAGAACCAACAAAAGTAAGAAACAAGTTGTTCAAAACAAGCCTAAGGTTTCTAATAGGAATGTTGAAATTCACTAACAGGTAAACTTTTGCATTCCAGGTGTATCCATAAGTGGCATAGAAGATTGGGGCATGCCAGTTTTCCTATTCTTAGCAAGATGCCAGAATTCGTAAAAGGTTTGGATCTGAAGGGGTGTAAGGTGTTCTTGGATTGTGCATTCTGCAAGAAAGCTAAATCCAAGGCAGCAGCCTTTCCAAAACACACTACACGCCTGTCAACACGCATTTTTGATTTGGTACATACTGACATAGTAAGTCCATTTGCACCAACACTTGGTGGTAGAAAATATTTCTTAACAATTGTTGATATGGATTTGTATTTCCAATGAAGGAAAAATCAGAAACCTTTCAGATCTTTAAAGACTTTGCAACCTATGTCAACATTCAACATGGTGTTAGCATCACTAGAATTCAAAATAATTGTGGTGCTGAATTCTTGTTCCAACGTTTACAGGACTGGATGTGTAAGAATGGAATTCTGCACCAGACCTCAGCTCCTTACGTTCCTGCGGAAAATGGAGTGGCAGAACGCAGAAATGGGGTCCTGCAAACAATGATGCGTTGTCTCCTAAAAGACGCTAATCTTAGTTTCCCATACTGGGGTGAAGCAGTTAAATATGCAAACTACATCGTTAATCATATCTGAAGCAGTGTAATAAATCAGACACCTTTCTTCATGTTATATGGATATAAACCCAATCTGAGAAATATCCATATTTTTGGTTCATACGCTATGGTGAATATTCTCTTAGCTCAAAGAAAGGAAGGAGGTCCAGCAGTGAAGAGACTGAGTTTCATGGGTATTGATGACAATTCCAGATGCAGCAAGTTCATTGATTCCAGACATATAATAGTGGTTTCTCAATCATTTAATTTTGAGGAAGATACTGACTGATCCAGGATTCACTCCAATGATCCCGGAGTTTATTTTCCTAGAGATGATGTAATACAGTCTGATGATCAAGATTATCAGGTAGATGTTCCATCAACTAGTTCTTCTCAAACAGAGATTCCATCTTCGCAAGCCGTTGATGCTGAGGCTAGCAACGAGGAAGAAGATTAGGACAACACGGAAGAAGAATGGACTGTTGTTCCGAGACATTCCG
Source organism: Bungarus multicinctus (assembly GCA_023653725.1). Lineage (NCBI taxonomy): Eukaryota > Metazoa > Chordata > Lepidosauria > Squamata > Elapidae > Bungarus > Bungarus multicinctus. Next base: position 37,941,844 of record CM042844.1, read on the forward strand.
GTAGGGTCAATAAGGGATCCCTCCGAAAAGATATTCGTGGCAATTGACAAAAGCACTCTTATCTTTGATTTGTGCTGTTACACTGCCTGACAACTTCATGCAAATTAAACATCTTCCTGACTCAGAGCAAGAAAAATGATATGAAGCAATGCAGGCTGAAATGGACAATCTAAAGCAACTCAAAGTGTTTACGCCTGCAAGTCCTCCAGCAAATTAGAAAGTTATTGGCACCAGATGGGTCTACAGAATCAAAAAGAAGCCAAATGGTGAGTCATTATACAAGGCCAGACTGTAGCTCAGGGTTTTGCTCAACGTTATCCTGAGGACTACACAAATACTTACTCACTGACAGTTCGGATTGAGAGTGTTAAAATTGCTTTAACTACTGCAACTATTCTTGGTTTAGAAGTGTTCCAGTTCAACGTTGAAACAGCTTATTTACATGCTGACCTGGATGAAGAAATTTACATCAAAGGGTTCCGGAAGCAAGAAGGGGATACCTGGTTCTTAAACAAAAGTCTTTATGGTCTGAAACAGTCTGGTTTAATGTGGTATTTATGTCTTACTGTCAAACTAAATTTAATGGGTTTTATTAAATCCAAAACTGATGAATGCGTGTTCACAAAAAGATCTGGGAATGCATATGAGATAATTCTTGTTTATGTTGATGATATTGTTTATATTGATCCAAATAAGCAAATGAGTGAGTTTTGCTAAAGCTTTGCAGAAATATTTCACATTGAAATCTTTAGGTCACATTAACACTTATTTGGGTGATCAGATTACTAAAACTCAGAAGGGGTTTAGTATTGCACAAAAGGACCAGATTGAACAACTGTTGCATCATTGCAATATGAAGGATGCTAATCCAGTTCGTATACCTATGCAAACAGATTTCCATAATCTGGCACATGAACCAAGTCCTGATTTTGAAGATCAAACATTTTATTGTTCAGTAATTGGGTCCTTGTTATACATTAGTAGTTGGACCAGACCAGATATTGCACTTAGTATTAATCTTTTGTCACGACACGTAGGTAAAGCAAAACAGTTTCATTGGTTATGCATTAAAAAGTTGTTGAGATATCTGAAGCACACTAAAAGTATGATGTTGTTGTTAGAACAGACACACACTAACTATGCAGAACTATGTTGTTATGCAGATTCTGATTGGGCAAGTGATAAAAAGTCACGTAAAAGTACTTCAGGTTATATGGTATTCCTAAATGGATGTCCTGTTTACTGGCACGTGCGTAAACAAAATTTCATTTCGTGTTCATCTACTGAAGCCGAAAATGCTTGTGTTTCAGATGCATGTAATTATTTAACGTGGTTTGATACTTTAGTTACAAATATCTGGACTCACCCGATACAGCCAATCACTGTGATGGAAGACAATGAATCTGTGGTTCATATTTCCAAAACTCGTTTCACAGGTTCTAGATCCAGACATATTGACATTCGTTATAAGAACATAAAGCAACTAGTCAAACAAGGCTTTATTAAATTACAGTATGTGTCCACACATGATCAGATTGCTTATATGCTCAACAAACCGCTTGCAGCTGCTCAGCATGAATATCTGCATAAGAAGATGTGCCTTACCTGATGTCTGCTCATCAGACAAAAAAAGGGGTGTCACTGCATTGTTTTGGGTTTGTTTGTTGAGCTTCCAGAATATACCGGACTGGTTATCACTTTACCTTAGTAACAAGATATGAGTATCTTGTGTTGTTTGGTTTACTGCGCATGTGTGCAGGGGAGGAGTTTTATTTTACTTTACTTTTACTTCCTTTCATCCTTTTTACTTTTGCTTGTTTCGTAGAAGGTACTGCTTTTTCTTTTGTTCCTAATTATGTGTAAATAAAGTATGCTGGCAACAGAAAAACACAATTCATTTCTTCTAATTTATAAAGCTGAATTTTTTTCTCTTTGACAGTCATAAATGCCATCATCCACTCCTTTGTGAGGATTGCCAAACTCATGATGGACCTCCTAAAGACAGGGAGTACAGGAACAAAACCCCACCCAAGACAACCCCTACAATGGGACCTAACCCGCAAAAAAGCATTTGAAACACTGAAAGAACTATTTGCAAAAAAAAACAGTGCTGAACATCCTGACCCTGAACAACCCTTCATCATTCAAGCTGATGCCAGCGCGTGGCAGTGAGAGCAGCGTTACTCCAAAGAGACAATCATCATTCATTAACTGGCTTTAACTGAACTTCAAATAGATTATTAACTATCTAGCACTAGTTTTATTATATGTTTCTTAGTAATATAATGAAAGATATCTATCTTTTTATTTCTCTATTTCTAATGTATCTGATGGTCAAATGATAAACCTGCATTCAGTAGCATAACCCTCACCCTAAAATGGGTTTTATTATAAATGCCACATCTCAGAAATGACTTTGAAGACATTATCAAACTGTAAAAATTGCCTTTTCTTTAGACTAGCCTTTCTCTTTAAAAAAAAATATGCCCATAATGTGTGTGTGGAGAGAGAGAGAGACACAGAGAAAGAGAGGAGGGAGGGGAAGGGAGAGGGAGGGAGAGAGAGAGAGAGAGAAAGAGAGAGAAAGAGATGTAGATATAGAAAAGATATAGATATGCCCAATCATGTGTATTCATATCAAGTATGAAGAATGTAAATTAAGTGTATGTTTCTTGAAAAATGATTCTAGCTACAGCCTTATTATTCATTCATGATTCATCTCAGCATATATTTATTTAGGTAGTTATTTGTTTTTGTTTTTTTTAATCCTCTGAAGATAAGAATGTAAATGAAACTAAAACAAGCAATGGATTCTAAGAAGGCCCTTTGAGGTTTTGGAATCCAAACTATTTATTGATTGTGGAAAATGACCAAGAAGACACTGTGTCTTATATTTTCTTTCGATTGCTTTTTTAAGTATCTTAACATTTGATTTTAGAGTTGGCTGCCTCACAAAATCCTGAGCATATCTCAAGAGGAAAGAATTATGCTAAACATATGCACAGTCAGAAAGATTTTAGTTAATGCAAGTTGTGAAAGAAAATACATTTTCAAAAGGGTTAGAAAAGATTCTAAAGGGTCAGATTTCCAAAAATAATAAAAGGACAAAAACCCAAATATCTTGAGCTTACTTCTCATGAGTATTATATATGACAATAAGATTCTGAGACAAATCTGAGACAAATTCAGCATTACCTCTTCCCGGTTATCTACCATGCCATAATCATAGGACCCATTCTTATATTCCTCTAACTGTTGTAACTGTTATTAAAGGACATGTCCTCATGACAGTGTTATTATCTCCAGTCACTTGTAGAAATCCCTTAGATTTCTCTATAACTGTTCAAAAGTGGTTCATTTCCTTTTATGCCAGTATGATTGTGATTTATATAAATGATTCCAATTATAAATGCTGATCTATGAAGATCCTATTGGTTACTTAATACTGGTCTTGACATTAACTTTTTCTCTGGTTCTTAAGCATTGTTCTTCATAATCATTTTGGTTTTTGCTGTAGGACAGATCAGATACCTCACTTCCTTTACAGAAAAACAAGCAATACTAGAAAATTCAACTTTAATTCTGAAGAAATATTAACAATGTGGCATGTAAGAGATGATGAAACCAACTGATAAATACAATAGAAAACTTAGTAATGGATAACTACTTTGATTTCTCATTGATTAAAATCATTACTCGTGTCCCTTCCAGCTTTACCTTTCATCTTCTTGCAACCCATCAATATAACCCATGAGAATTCATATCTGATGCAGCTTTATTTTCATAGGCTTCAGTTGTACTTTTTAAAATTAGAATTTGACTTTGTTAAGCTATCATGTAATAAGGATCACATGATGATGCTTTTCAAATAGAAAACAGCAGCATTTACATTTTGAAGTTTTAATCTGCCTGGTTACCCTTTACCCCAATGAACTTTCTTTCTTTTTCCAATGAATTAAAAGCAATAAAGTGAAACTAATCAATCAGACCATAAAGAAAAGTGGTATAGCAATACTGGACGGTAAGTTTATACATTAGGAATCTACAAATTAGTCCTGCAAATAAAAATGTTTCAAAATAGATCACAAAAAGATAAGAATGTCAGCAGCATATTGTTAGATTTCTACATCATAGAATAATCCATACTTGAAAGTGAATAAAAATCTCAAAAGCAGCTTTCATTAGCTTCCTAAAATGCTTTTAATTTTTTTACATTTTAGAAAAATCTGGTGAATTCTAGTATTATTCAACAAATAATTATTTAGAATTGTAAGTTGTGTCACCAACTGGCAAACATGTCTTGGATTTTTTTTATTACCAAGTAATTTATAGGACTATTTTTGATTCATGGCTATGTCAGGTTAAATAGAATTAGTATCTGAGCTGAATCTTGTCCAAACCAAAGGATTGAAGAACTTGACCCACTCACTTTCATGGCTAAGAATAATCAGTATGTAAATATGTTCCTGTATGATTGTAAATTTGGAAGAATAACAAGCATTATTTCTTTGGAAGGTGTTCTGTGGCCACCTGTTTCTCTTATTGAGAATATTATTCAGATCAAGTTTTCATCCCAAAACCTGATCTGAAGAAATGGATTTATGCTGTAAAAAACATGTTCTAATAATGTAATTGAATTAGTCTAAAGAACACAGGTGAAAAGTATATTAATTTGTTGGTTATTTTGCTGCTAAGCTGTTTGTCTCATAAGTAATGTGAACCTCTTTATCAGCATGGTGCTGCGATTTTTGAGAAAAGGAAAAATACATTCACATCAAAATAAATTATTGGCCAACTCAGGATTGATGCATAATATAAAGTTATTCTGGTGTTGCTTTAATGAAATTGGCATCATACATGTTTTAAAAGTAAATAATGTTAGATTACATCCTCTGCAAAGGAAAATTAAACTAATGAAATACCAGAAATTATATTTTACCAAAACAGACAATTAAACTGTAGTTTATTTGATAAGTGGGTTGTATTTAAGCTAATTTAAGTATAATCAAATTTGGTAGACTTGGATGTAAAACAAGGAGTGAAATATTCATTATCAAGATTAATGTCCTGCTTAATTGGATCTTTTAATGGCAATATCTACATAGCACTTATACATTAGAAGACATAAAAATATACTTGATATGAAACAGAAGCTTTTATCAAAGGGGACACATTCTTTAGAACAAAGCATATGATTGAGACACCAATGATAATTTATCTTTTTCTAATCTAATCTTAGAATATATTTAATTGTGTCTAGAATATAGTCTGTTGGAAAGCATCTGACAAATTTCTCGGGTTTCTAGAGCATTGCAACATCAGACTGGCTGTTCAACTTCACCATTGACAAACCACACTTCCTTTTCTCTTGCTTATTTTGACTGACAGCATATTTTATCCCTCAGTTCAGAATAGCTTTTATTCTTATCTTACTCATACTTGCAAGAATCCTCTCAAGAAGCTCAAAATCCAATTCATCAGCTTTTAATTTAATGGATTTTCTTTTTAATATTATAATAAGTTCTCATACTGATTTTATAAGGCAAATTCATTGTAAAATATTGTTAAAATTGGCATTCAAACCAAAACTTCCCCAAATGTGAATATCTCTACACCTGAAACAGCATTAAAACAGAGGTTTCTTGAAGCAGATATTATTCAGTTCTGTTTAATTCAGACTTAAATAAAAAGACGTTGAAAAACAAGTGACAAAATACAATTAGACTGTAATAGAAATCAGACTCTAGAATGTTTCGCCCTTTCATCTTTGCTGCATTAATCCAATTTCTTCTATATGTTTATATGTGTGTGTTTTCAAAATATTACAAAGATACAGCTAAAAGACAACAGCCACAGGATAGATAGGTTCAACAACCAATTGAATTTTACATCCGCCACACATGAGAAATGCTGAAAGTGATTCATCAACAGGAGTGCACCTCTAATTGTAATACTTGCTAGGCTCTCCATTTTCATCCTGGCATGATTGCATTAGTATCATATAAATGATTCTCAAGGTGCTAGAATTCAGTAAATTCATTGCTAACATTAAAGGCTACAGAATAAAAAGATGATATGCAGTGGAGGTAAGTATGTCCTGAACTGAGGTTATTTATTCATGGAGCAAAATGAAAATGAAGTATTGGATGAAAAAGAAAGAAGAAAAGTCACCTGATGCTGACTCCCAGAATAAATGTAAGTTTGTATATCCTTTTCTTTCATGTAGGTGCCAGTTGGAATCTGATTCTGAGGGGGAGGTCGAGCAGCTGACAGGGAGTGGGAATGTGGCTCCACTGGCCATGGAAGAAACTGGGGAAGGGCACGGTCCAGCTGGGCATTCAGAGGAAGGCCCAGGGCCACCCCCTCTTCATCCTAGGTTATGCAGGGAGGAAAAGAGAAGGGAACAATGTGAATTACATGGTTTAGGGGGGAGGAAAGGGCCCTGATCCTCTTCATTAGCTGCAGCTGGGAAAACTGTTTAAAAAGGCAAACGACGCACAACAAAGTTGCTCGAAGCAAAGTGTGCATTATCTTTTTCTGTTTAGGCTTATCTGGGTTCTGGCATCTTCCCAACTGTGTATGTTTTGCTATCTTTTGGAAGCCTGCAATTCCTTATCCTGCCCTGTCTTGTTAATTGCTGCAGTGTGGTTTGTGTTGGTTTTTATTTATAATTTATATGTACTTTGAATTTAGACTGAATTTCTTCCCTTTAAAGACTGTTCTTGGGAGAGTTTTTTTTCCAGCCAAAGATAATTAACATTGGAGGCCAAGTTGAACGTATTAAAGGGACTTTATCTACTTTTGTGACTTTGTTGTTTTAGTGCCATGTTCCGGGTCATCACATTAGGTGCCTCATCCTGAAGATACTGATTTTACTTAGTTATCTTTCTGAGAACACCCCCATCACTTGGTGAGAATTTTCTAATCTCACTAGTATTTCAATCCTATAGATTCAACTATCCATATGAGGGTTGGTAAGTATTTTCAGTTCGTTTTAGTAGGGTTTTTTTCCCCCTGAATTCTCAGAAGTACTTTCTGTTTTTACTGGCAAATCCACTTACACTTTCTTTTCTGTGTTACCAGCAAGGAAAATATTGACTGCAGGTATTCAATAGGGTTTAATTTCATTTGTTTTATTTTTTAAAAAAACAGAATGAATTGGTTTGCTGGTCACTTTCATCTTGCATTCAATGATTGCTTTGGACAATATACAATACTGAACACGTAATGTATGAGCTAAATGAAAATGCTCCCTTAGAAAATTAAAAAGCACACTATGTAAGTACATATGTCCAAAACTAACTTCTTTCATTAATGTAGTTGAATAATAGCAGTGACACCTAGAAAAAGGAAATTAAAGTATATTTATTTTGTCAGTTAATTGAACAGCTCCATAATCAATTTCATTCAGGCTTAACTGGAAAAGCTGCCCGTGTTTTTTTTAATTGTATAATGGTGTTTTCTGGTACAGACATTGTTTCTTTATAAAATGCAATTATGTCATAAAAATATTAGCACTGATTTTTAAAATATTAGACTAAAAGACACCACACTAAAAGTCACTGCTTTAACACTTACTTGTCCAACCATTTGTCATTAATCATTCACCATAAAAATAAATGTAATATTTAAAATATAAAAATATTTGAAAATTCTGCTTACAATCCTTAATGAAATAGTGATTTGTGAGTGTTACATGTCCCTTAGGGTTAGTTTGTTAGTGCATTATAGATAATAAAGGAAGTAATCATCCCATATATCTTTATTCATGCATTGGATATCGCATAAATATTATATGAAGTCATTGTTGAGAGAAAAAAGAAAAGAAAAAGAAAAAAGATTATTGACACTGAAATTTCATATAATTTCTTCTTTGTGTTTGCTTCAAGTTGTGAAGGGGGGAAGTGATAATTTAAATGCAGATGTTTTAGCCATTCTAGGATTATCCTTTATATTAACAAGAGCTATCGATACTGATAAGTACTAACATGGATCAAGATAAATACCTGCAGTATGTAGATGCATGTTTTTAACTTAAATAGCACAAAGAATTGAGAACAAAATACACATATAATAAATGTGTAAATTATTATTCGATCTTCATCAGCCTTCCATTCTTCTGAGGTTGGCAAAATGAAGACCCAGATTGTTGGAGACAATATACTTATTCTGTAAAACTGCTTAGAGAGGACTGTGAGGTGGTATATGAGTCTAAGTGCTATTGCTATATCAAGTAAAATTTATATATGTATAGTATATTGCTGTGAAGCACAGGATGACATATGCATAGTTTTTCTATTTATTAATCTTTGGCCATCATTCTATCTAAACAGCTACATAAACTAGTGTCTAAATAGACTAAGTGAAAACATTTTTAATGTGTTGACAAGCAATGATATGTAAAAAGGAACTCAGATTGTAACCCTATGCATATCTCTCTGGGACTCAGATCAGGTGAAATGAATGCACCTACATGTGTAGATAGATAGGGATTTACACATTTGAAATAATGATGGATTAGATTCACAGAAACTATGAAATGACTCAAGAATGTATGAACATTATGTGCAGGGAGAGGGGGAGACACAGAGGGAGAGCATTTTATTCCTTAACTCTTAAAGTTCTACAGTTTTATATTTTGAATCCAATTCCTACATATGTTAATTCAAAGCTAGTTGTGGTTAATATTTTTTAATAATTTATGCAAGTCTTTCCTGCCCAGGAAACAGCCTGTCAGAGATACAGTAGAGATATCAGTCTACTGTGTATTGCTTCTTTTTCTTTTAAAGGACTGAAAAACTGAAATATCTTTTATACCACACTTCACACAATTTGACTGACCTCTGGTTCAAGTACATGGAAAGGACTAATCTTACATGGCATATAAATGAAGAGGCAACCCACTTTGATTCTTTTGTCGATGTATGCCATATTATTTCTTCATTTATGTTTAGCATTAACTTTATATAAATGAAAAAATGTAATCCTATCACATTTTGGATTCTATGTGTAAGATCTGTATTTTGATATTTGCATTTCAATCATTATTTTACATGTCTAATTATTTAAATCTTTCTTTTAAAAAATAATTTAACACTAAATTAAAAAGCAGTTCTTTTTTAACAATGTGTAAATAAGGTATAGCCAATGTTTTCACTGATTTACATGATAATTAAGCAAATGGAAACAGTTGAAAGAATATTTTTCTACAAGATTTGTGTATTTGAAAATTTATAAGTTTTGAATATTTATTAATATCCATAAACAAATTAGTAAAACTTCTAAAAACATTTCATGTTCTTAACATTCTTCTTATGTTAAGAGATAATCAAAAACTTTAAATTTTGGAGGAACATCTAATCCTGTCAGAATAATAATTTATATGATTAATGTACTTCAAACATCAAAACTAATATTTATTTCAAGGTTAAAATGGTCTCAAACTAACTAGTTATATCAATTGAATCAAGATTCAGTCATTGAAGCACAACAAAGCAGAGACTGGTATAAATATAATATTTATGATTTAGACTTCTTGCTAACCTGAAAACCCTTCTTAATTAAGTTATTACATTTATTTCAGGTTCTTCATCACAACTGAAAGACCACAAAAAAATGGGATTGGGGATTGCAAAGCAAATTGTTGGTTTATATGTTGATAGCTGTAAGAATGGGGAAAGCTATCCAAAACAAGAATGGAAGCAGATTTTATAGTTGTATGATTAACATAATCAGATTAAGCACCTACACTTTTCATACAAAGTGTGCATGTATGCTTTCAAATCAGCATTGAATATGGTTGAATACTTAGATATGTCTCTTGACAAAATTTCAGAAGATTTATCCATTAGAAACAGCACTTAAATTGATAGAAAAGATAGAGGAATATGTAAAAGTAGCTGGTTGAAAATAAATAAAGATATAATGAAGATTTTGACCAAGAATATGCTAGTAAGACAAAAGGAAGAATTGGTGGATGTTTTGAAGATCCAGGTCACAAATAAGGTTAAGTATCTGGGGATATACTTGACAGCAAGATGTAGTACGCTTAAAGAGAATAACTATCTTAAACTCAAACAACAGATTGCAACATATCTGGCAAAATGGCAAAATTTACAATTATCATTGATAGGGAGAATATCAACAATTAAAATGAATATACTACCTAGAATTTTATATTAGTTCCAGACAATTCCAATTAGATTAGGGAAAGATTATTTTGAAGATTTAAATAAAATAGTAGTGAAGTATATTTGGCAGGGAAAGAAAGTGAGAATAAAATTAAAACTGCTACAAGTTGCTAAAATAAGGAGGATTTGTCCTGCCTAATTGGGAATTATATTATCAGGCAACAAATTTGATGTGGGTTAAGGAACGGATAACATTAAGAAATACTAGATTATTGATGCTGGAAGGACATGATTTGTTGTTGGGATGGCACGCCTTCTTATGGTACAAGGTAACTAAAGCACAAGGGTATTTCAGAAGATATTATATATAAGAGGCTTGGTTATTAAATTGGGAGAAGACTAAAAATCAATATTATTTAAAATTCCAGTCTGGTTACTGACTATTGAAGCATTTTCATACCCAATAACATATAAAAAGGAACAAACAGTTAGATATGGTGAAATATTGAATATTGAAGGGTGAACTTAAATCTATGCAAGAACTAGAAGAACAAGGTATAAGGATGAATTGGTTTTCATATGTGCAAATACATTCTAGATATGGGGATGAGATCTTGACCCCCACAGAAGGGGCCCGCAATCTTGGTGTCCTCCTGGATGTACGGCTGTCTTTGGAAGATCATATTACGGCCGTCTCCAGGGGGGCTTTTTATCAGGTTCGCCTGATATGCCAGATGCGGCCCTTTCTTGATCGGGACGCCTTACGCACAGTCACTCATGCCCTGGTCACTTCCCGTCTGGACTACTGTAATGCCCTCTACATGGGGCTCCCTGCGGGGAGCACCCGGAGGCTTCAACTGGTACAAAATGCAGCCGCGCGGGTGGTTACGGGGGCGTCGAGATACTCCCACGTGACGCCCCTCCTGCGCGAGCTGCATTGGTTGCCAGTGGCCTTCCGGGTTCGCTTTAAAGTACTGGTTTTGGTCTTTAAAGCGCTCCATGGCATCGGACCAGGATACTTACAAGACCGCATTCTGCCAGTAGTTTCCCACCGACCGGTGCGCTCCCACAGAGAGGGTCTCCTCCGGGTCCTGACGCCTTTTATGTGTCGTCTGGTGACCCCGAGGAATAGGGCCTTCTCTGTGGGGGCACCCGCCCTTTGGAATGGGATGCCCCCTAGATTACGAACGACCAGTGACCTGAGGGCCTTCAGACGTGACCTGAAGACCTGGCTCTTCGAGCAGGCCGGCCTGAGCTGACTAATGGGATTTTAAATGGGGTTTTTAGATTACTTGGGACGGGGTATGAAGTTTTATTGATTTTAATTGGGGTTTTTAGATTTGGGACAGTCTAGTGTTTAATTCTCTTTTAAATAATTTATACTTTGTCTACTTGTATTTTAGTTGGCTGTTCACCGCCCTGAGTCCTTCGGGAGAAGGGCGGTATATAAAACTCAGAAATAAATAAATAAAATAATAAATATGACAAATATCTTAAAATAGACGGTTTTTATGATAAATTGACTGATTTAGATAAAATTTTGACAGGTATCGATGAAAAGGTGTTCAAAAAACTATATGGACATTTACTAGAGGTTAAGCTAGAAGAAGAACAAGTTAAAGAAACAATGATTGCTTGAGGAAAACTTTTGGGCATGGGATTGATTTACAGAAATGGAAAAAATTGTGGTCTCAAAATTATAAAATGACAATGTCAACAGCATATAAAGAAAATTTGTATAAGATGTTTTACAGGTGGCACTTACCCCCGACAAGAATAGCAAGAATGTTTAAGAATAAATCCGAAAAATGTTGCAAATGTCATCAGATACATCGGTTCATATTACAATGTGTGGTGGACATGTGCAGAAGCTAAAAGATATTGGACTAAAATCCACACATGGTAGGAAAAAATGACAAAGAAACATATAGAGTTTAAACCAGAGATATTTTTATTGGGGATCTTACTGGAAATATATATAGTAGGTAATTGAAATATTTTATTATAAATGTATTAACAGCGGCTAGGATTGTATTTGCTAAAAATTGGAAAAATGAGAAAATACCAATGTAAGAGGAAGTCATTAAGAAGATAATGGAATCTGCTGAAATGAGTAAATTGACATTTGAAATTAAAGAACAAGAAGATAAACTATTTTATAAGATATGGGATTTATTTTATAATTGGTTAGAAAATAAAATATGGTAATGAAATATGTAGAATTTTACAATATAAGGAGAATAGAATTATACAGAATATAATATAAAGATGTATTATTATTGGATGGATTTAGGATGATAATATGAATTGTTATGAATTGTTATATTGAAAATTCATTTTCAATTTAAAACCTTGAATATCTTGCATAACATGAAGGAATAATAGTTTAGTCTAATAAATGAGTAATCATGATATTAATGTGTATACATATATATATCTGATGGATAATATGAGAATCTATACAAACAATTGTAAGCAAGACTATGGAGAAGATGCACAAAAATTTGAAACCAACTGACACACTCTATGTACATAATTGGTTTTATGTTTTGTTTGTGTATGTTTGTCCAAAAATTTAAAAAAAATTAAAGATAAAAAAAAATTCAGAAGATTTCTTGCCATTGCTTCCTTTCTAAGACTGACGCAGTTAGTTTTGTCCCTCCAATGAAACTAGAAGTCCTCATCTTCTAGTTTCTAGCTTGGCACCTTAACTATTGCCCCTCAACTGTATATGTACCATTTTAAAATTTGGCCAGTAATAACTGATGTCAAATCCCTGTACTTTTGCATGCAACTTTATATTCAGTTGTTTCAGTATAAGACAAAAAGACACCTTACAATCAATTGACAGATGAGATGGCTAGAATCAGATAATATTACTATTGGCCATAGGCCATCCATTCTAGACTATTGATGGATCATAAGTGTCAGAGAATTTAAATAATAGACTAATCAAAAATCAGAAGAAGAGAATAAATAAAGTTCTCAGACTTGAAATGAGCTGTTCAAAGCACTGAACAAGTTCACTATTTCTGCTATACAGTCATTCCAATACAATCACTATAGAGTTAAGCCACCTGTATGTTGAATTTCCTGTGCAATGTAGTCAAGAATTATTGATTTCAGGCCAAGGATTTTAGATAGGAAACAAGTGAGAATCTTATCTATTATGAATACCAGATTAGTACTATTGTAATGAGGTTTCTAAATCTCTAAAAATTACATTAGAATTTATTCCAAAAATAAACAGGCCCACTGTGAAAAGTACTGTGAATACTTAGCCATACATAAAAAGAGTTCAAGAATCAGTTTTTGCCCGAAAGGGCCTAACAATAAAACAGCAACTTTGATCATTCCAGTATAACTATTTCAGAGTGTATTCCTTGCATCAGAATTTTTCAACAAAAAGTATAATCTAATTGAAGTCAAATAAAAATTCTGTGAATTGATCCTGAAAAAAATCTTTCATCCGGATTAAGACAATGGTTTTAAAAAATAAAAGAAGCTATCTACATAAAAATACCTACATAAAATCATTGTTGAATAGCACAATCAATCTCTCATCTCAGCTTTATTTGCTTTTCATTTTGAATGGCCTCATCAGTTTTCAAGACCAAATCTATAATTTGTTGAAGTGTGAGGTTTGGGCATCATATGGAATATAGATAAACAATAGAAGAAGTCTTATTTTCTTACAGTTAAAAACATCAGCTGACAATCATAAAGCACTTTTAGTTCCTCTGGCCTAAATAAATTCTGTGTCCACCAGGAAAATGCATTTTCCCTGAAAAGATATGCATGTACCCTTCCTTAATCATGTATCTATGATTTTATTTAAGTAATAAAGTTATGCATTATTTTATAAAGAGTGTGAATTTTTGCAGTTCATCTACTGTGCTGTCTACAAGTAATGTACCACTAATCATTTAGTTTTGAGCTTGATCACTTAGTGTTCAGACTCTAGGCTCCAGCAGAAAAATCTATCTTGCCTGGTATTTACTCAGTGTCAATGCAATTTGCTAACTTCAAGTGCCAATTTGAATACAAATTGGGCTTGTAATGGGGTTTGTATTGAATCTGAATTACTTTGTAATGCTGCAAAAAATAGGACTTATGAAACCTGGTTTGAAACTATATTGTTTTGGTTGTTTGAAAAGTGAGAAATTTCTCACTGAAGTTGATTAATAAATTATAATTAAATTCATACTAACCAAGTAAAATAAAATATTCTTTATGCTTTTGTGTATGATACAATTCATCATGCAATGTTATGGAAACCGCTGATGAAAAAGGAGAATACGCAGAAATTATCGCTCATCTACAAAAATTTTATATATGGAAAAATACCAGCAAGCAAGGTTTATTTGGTTTACAAAAAAAAAAGGTAGGTAAGAAAACAAAATAAAGATATTTATATAATAAAGGTATTTTCAGCAAGATATGCTTTGGAAAAAGAAGGTAAATCCAAAGATAAAGGCCAAGACAATTATAAATTATAATCAATCATGAAATGTGTGTTTCAGTGAGTTATATGAATTGTTGTCCTATTTAGCATATCTTCTCTTTGGATGTTATTCTGACTTTCAGATTATCTAAGTAATTGCTACGCTATTATGTTGTACAATAATCAAATTCCACAGTGAAACTAGAAGGAAGGTAAAACTGAAGAGTTTGCTAATTGGGACAGAAGGAAACACTCAACCCACCATTCTTTTTTCTTATTTTTATTTTATTTTATAATTATGGATTTTTCTAGGTAAAAGCAGCTAAGCTCCAAGAAGAAAAGAGAACAATCTAACTGCTTCTAGTTACTGGGTAAAATCTTCCAGAATAAGGAAGGAAAAGAACTCACACAAACTTCTTAGATTTATGGAGTAGTTAGATAAAAAATGGAATTAGAATTTGATTGTATGTGCTATAACTAAATTAACTGATTTTCTTCAAAGCTTATTTTTCTAATTGCCATTCCAAATTATCTTTTTATTCACCTTGATTCTTGTTTTACTTTAAAATATAAATCCTTTTTTCTAATTCTAACAAGCACCCATGTCTCCTCTTTACTGTTATGTGTTGTTGCAAGCTTTAAATACTAGTTTAAAAATTTTTTTTAACCAAATTTGTATTTTAAATATTGCAATGTAGTAATATCTATCTGAAGGCTAAAGCCCCTTTGATCCTAGGCTTAAGATATTTTTCAACCATCAGAAAAGGACAATGTGTTTTCCTTCTTTATAATTTACTGTTATAATCCTGGTTGGGATAAAAAAATTGTAGCAGCAAATATCATTTGGTAGCAATAACTGCTGCATATAGTTAAGCTAGTTGGTTAGAGTTGCTCTGATGATATTCAGACTCTTACAGTGATGGATTTCTTAAAATATTACCTGTGCAATGAATCTCTTTCCATGATAGTTACTTCCAGGTACATTGAAATTACAATCTGACATATATGAATAACTTTGGATTTTAAGATAACCTTAAATCAAATCCAAGAAAATCAGTTAAGACCACTTAGAAATCTTCAATAACTTATTTCAAACTATTTGTAAATTAGGCTACACCTACATTGTTTGCTAAATGTATCCTTTTAGTTAGTTAATATGTATGATTCCATTTTATGATAGTTCTTTACATGAATTAATTTTTCCCTTAGGCATCTAAAAAGTCACCTTGATAATGCTATTCATTATGATGATATTACCTTTCCTAAGGTGATTAAAATATTTCACAAAGGCAAACTAAACTTCATTTGTATACAGTCATTATAATTTATAACTGCAAATAATTTAATTAAATAATTCTGAATTTCAAATTCTGACCATAAGTCCTGCAAGACACAACAGAGATAATTCTAGAGTCAGAGACAGTCAGTATATATATTCAAGCTAAGTCACCTAAAATACTGGGCCATCTTTTTGTTTGTATTTATTTATTTATTTATTTATTTAGTCAAGTGATTATAAGATAACAGGTATAAGTATAAACATGGTTATGAATACATGAAATGGGATACATATAAGAAAAAAAAACAATAAGACAGGGATAGTATGCACTTTGGTGCACTTATGCATGCCCCGGGATAAGGTCAATAGTAGACAGTCTAAGGTTAAAGTTTTGGGGAAGAAACCACAGAGTCAGGTAGAGTATTCCAGACATTGACCCGTCTGTTGCTGAAATTGTATTTCCTGCAATCAGGTTTGGTGCAGTTTACCTTGAGTTTGTATCTATTGTTTTTGCAAATGTTGGTTCAATATAAGCAGAATTCAGAATTTCATTTCTATTGAAATCAAATTTCTGTCATGAGGTTTTTTAGTATATCATGCTAGATAAAAGATTTAAACATTTTAACAAGTACCAAAATTTTTCAGGGCAACCAACTATATATAAACAGAGAGGAAATCCCACATTCACTAACTGTGATTGTGTTACCTACTCAGGTAATGAAATGTCTTCAAGCAAACAGCCAAGCTCACAAAGCACTGATGTCTCCATAGTAAATATCTTATCTGGTCTAAATGTACTTATTAAAAAGTGTCACAGAAATTAATGTAATACTTTGTAAAATTTAGGCATGTTAGAGATCTCCTTTCATTCGATAAACTATTAAGTCACGGTCCAAATGTTGAAGCGTAAATCTTTAATAAAATAATACTATCCTAAAAAGTGAAAGCCATTCTGTTTGGAAGATTATTCATTCACTCAAATCCAAGAGCAAAGCATATTGTATCCCATTGGATCTGTCAGATTGATTCAAGAGCTGTGTTTGTATTGTCTGTGCTGCATTAGCAGAAAGTAATATGACAAGTTCCTTTTTCCTCCAGGGCTATGATAATAAAAATCTATCTATAAATTAACCAAACAAGTTTTCAGAGACTTAAAGGACAGAAAATAATGCATAATGCCAGCAAAGAACTTGTCTATAGGTAATACATATTTCCCAGTGTCTTTCCACTTTTTGTTATGAGACAAAAATACTGAACTAGGTGCACTTGCTATTCAATGCATGTAATGGCTGACAGTGCATGACAGTAAACTGCCACGTTGACCTTTCCAGTATTTTTCTGACAAGCTAGCTATTTCCACATGGGTTTATCATTTCATCCAGGGAATAAAGCAAAGATTGAAAAACAAGTTCATCAGAAACACTGAACAAGACAATGCTATTTGAATTTTAGGATTGTCCATAGGGTGATTCAAGTATACATATTTGTTGCTCTACAAATAACAAATTACCTTTGTTGTTTTTTTTTCTGTTAAAACTTTCTATTTGCCTTTACAAATATGTTGTAGCTCAAGAAAGCTATTTGGTATCAGCTATTGGTCAAAAGAAATACTAAGAAGATGCTGAATGATAAGGAAAATGAACACTCCATTTTTTTCCTAATCAATCACACATATACTAGACAGTCTCCAATTTATGAAATTTTCACTGTGGATATTATGGGTTATTGATCCTTTCAGAATTGAGGGAACCAGACTAATCTCCAATATTGAACACTTCAACAAGAGAATAATCAGGGAAGCCATTGAAATAGAGAAACACCCCCATAACATGAATAAACGAGACAATGCCTCCTGCCTACCAGATATTTGGAAACTAGCATTTATCAACAAATGAGTCCCAGCCACGAAAACCAACACTGGACCCAAAACAACACATGATGCCACCACCATTTTCCCTCACCAGACTCAAACCCTAACCCACCCCATAGACGAAAGGCAACCATTGTCCAGAAATCAGACCATGGTTGCATCACCAGCTGCCACACACCCCAACCCAAACCAAGCAAACTGACGCATGCCATGAACACATAGCCAGGCCTCAAAGTCGGAGCCAAATCAAAACCGGGAACATCACATGACAGCCACCCGCTCAGGATATCACATCATGGAACTCAGGAGGTTACACCACAAAACCTTAGGATGTTGCAACACAGCCAACGACCCAGGAGATTACAACACAAGATCCAGGATGTCACAACAGTAGAACTCAGAAGGTCATCACACAGCCCATTACCCAAGTCACTATGACTGAGGAGATTATAGTACAAGACCCAGTATATCAAAACAATAGAACTCAGAAGGTCATCACGCAGCACATTACCCATGTTGTTACAACACAGGAGGCTGATAGACACACAGCCAATACCTCAGCCACATATGTTCTTAAGAAAAAGCCAGCCAATCTGTAAACATCAACTCCATCAACCATTCAAGTAATGACAACACAGCCAACCTCCCCACCAGTATATATAGGGAGACAGCAGCTCAGATCATGCTTTGCTCACACAAGCAAGAAGCTGAAAGAACCAGCCTGAAGATGGCGAGTGGGATCTCATCGAAACGTTGCCAAGATACTCTCAATCTTACATGGGAAAAGACCCAAACACGCCAAGACAATATTAATCAAAACATATATATTTCTGATATATTTACACAACAAACTTTTTTAACCTACTGCATTTTGTATAAATCCTTCCCATATTTTATTATACAAAATTCTTTCAAGGAAGTACACAGAACATTAGGAGATTGTAGTATAACACTATACAGTAGATGAATTTCTTTGTTCTCATTTTGTTCCAATGAAGGGGTAATAGTATTCTTTCATTATTGCTATTGCAATAATTGTAAGCTTCTGTGAAGTTTAAATCTCATTCAAGCAGCAACTATTAAGAACTATTGTTTTGTATCTCTAATAGCTTGATCTCATATGCCAAGTTTATTTTTTCTTCCAAAGAAGTGATCTTTGGTAATGGCCATTTTTTAAAAAAATATTTAGGGATAGTACACATTCTTCTGTTGCGTTTGGCCTTAGCAGCAGCTTAAATCAATTATGTAGTACACAATCTATTTCCCATTTTCATTACATTTTCTACTTCCTTGAAGGATACTGCATGTAAATGGCTACTGCTTTTCTCTCTGACCTAGAAATTCACAGACATCTCTGTAATTGAAACATAGAGTTGTACAAGCAGCTTGATGATTTACAACTTTAACCTCCTAGTGAAGAAGAATTAACTCATCAACACACCAGTATATTAAACTAACTCAACTGTCTTCAGCAATTACAAACTGCATTACTTTTTGCCTCAATTCTGGAATGATGGAAATGGCTCATTTAATCATTTTATTCAAAAAGGCTCTTTCCCATTTGTTCCATTTTGAATTTTGGGAATCTAACTTTATAAGCTGTTCTAAGTTTTGGCAGAAGTCTAGTGGCCAGTATAACTCAAATATTCCTTGCTCGTGCCATTTCTGCATTAAATATAGCCAACCTGTAGCAAATCAGATTTTGCTGAAATTAATAGCTCACACTTTATCAGAGACCACCAAGAAAAAGGCAGAAGAGTGGTATTTTGCTAGATCTTCTGGACATTTCTATCATCTTCTCCTGTAGTATTTTATGGATTCAAATCACACTTCAATTTTCTTTAAATAAATATCTGTATTAAGCATGACATCATTGGGTATCTTGTTCTCAGAATGAATGGTTCTGAACTAAAAACACATAACTTATTATACCTTTCTTGTATTCTCCAGATGCCTTGGAATTTCAACTCTTTCAGTCATGTTGTCTGACAGTTTGAGGTTTTGGTTCCAGCACATCTGTATAATATCAGATGGAGAAAGTTAGTAGCATTAATGATATCTTTCAGGACAGACTACTGAGCCTGTAAAAGGATTTTAATTATACTGTTTGATGATTTAGGACTGCTACTCAGACTTCTGTTTTAGGATCCAAAGTTTGTCTTCCATTCTGGAAGAATCAATGTGAATGATTAAAGCTCGCATTGTGCCCAACACTGGAATATATATCACCCAACTTAATTGAAAATTCTCAGAATTACAGTTGTGACATATTTTCAGATTGCTATTAGAGACAGCTGACTTAGATGATACTAGTGGGTGAGTTTAAATGCAGTACTACAGTTTTGTAACTTAAATTAACAACAATCAATATGCATAATCCACTCAATCTTCTCAAGAACTAATTTTTACATTATATTTAGCAGAAATCAATAACTGCAGTCAATAATAATGTTTATTATTGTCTAAAATATGCAATATTTGGAATATGAAATATGCAATATGCAATTATACTGTATATACAGGGGTGGGATTCTACTGGTGATGGCCGGTTCTATAGAACCCCTTGTTAACTTTCTAAGCAGTTCGGAAAACCGGTAGTTAGAAGAAATCACCTTTTGTTTTTTTCCAACCTTATTACATTCTTGGCAGTATGACTAGACTTAATGTCCCCAAAGGATGTTTTCTTTTACTTTCTTAAAGGGGAAGGGTTATTTTAAGCTTTTTACACTGCTGTTGGGAAGAGATACTTCCCTGGATATACTTCCAGCCACATGCAACAATCAGCATTTTGAAGAAATAATTGAAGGAGCTTTTAATGACAAGATGAGTGACATTCAGCAAGGCTTCTTGGCTAGCTAGAAAGATTGACATTCAAACATGAATTTACAAACCCTTTCCGAGTTTTGGTTTAAAACTGGTTTTTTGTGAAGTTTAATTCTGTCCTTGGTGATGTTTAATCCTGTATTTATTTATGGGATAATTTTCCTTATTCAGCTTTGTTTGGAAGGAAAAAGGTTAATCTTTGTTCCTGAAAATAAATTGGGTTGAGAAATCTGGCTAGTTCTTATGTCTATTTATTCTGGTAATTGGTTTAACAAGCAACAGCTACTATTGTGAATTAATTATTTTGTATTGTGTTTGAATTTTTTCTTGCCTCGTGATTTCTTTTTCTATCTAGGGAGGGGGGGTCTTCCTTCACTGCTTTAGTGGTATCTGGCACTGTCCTTTTGGGGTATACTTCCAAGAGGCAGGATGCAAGCTTGGCACTGATTTGGGGGCATGTGACCTTTCCTTAAAACTGGATGGTTTCCATAGGATATCTTGTGACATGAGTGAGACCAGCTGATATCTTTAGTGGTGCAAATGGTTCTAATGATTGCTTTTCCTGGGTGTGCTCTTTCTGGAAAGCTTAAATGACCTCTCTGCTAAAGGATTTCACTTTATGAGCAAGAGTTGGCTGCTGATAGTTATCATTGCATTTTAACTATTTTAATTCCTCAAGGTGCTCTGGCACCCTGCTGATTTGTAACTCTGGCTTGCAGGTTTTTTTAATCTAATGATTGGTATTTAGCTTTTTGCAAACGAAGAAGTTTTTTGTATTTTTGTACAGGTAATCCTTGACTTACAACAGTTCATTTAGTAACCATTCAAAGTTACATCGAAAAAAGTGACTTATGATAGTTTTTCACACTTACGACTATTGCAGCATCCCCACAGTCATGAGAAACCAGCTGAGGAGAAGCACCCCTCAACGTAAGTGACATCGAGTTGGCCATGCCCATCCAATCACATAACCACCAAGCCACACCCACCAACTAAGCCATGCCCACAGAACCAGTTGTTAAAAAATTTGAATTCCACCCCGTGTATTTATAAGGAATATGGATTGAAATATTTAGAAAATAATATAGCTATAAATTATATAATTACATTCCAGTGATATCATTTAGAAATAGCATGCTTTTAAGGAAAGATTTAAAAGTTAAAGAAAAAACAAAACAAGAGTATAATATTTTTATTTTAATTATTTACTTATATAATTTATATAACTATCCATTTTAAACCAAGTGTCAGCTGGTGCTCCATTCAATATCCAAGAAAGAAACACTTAAACTCCATTTTGTTAGAGTAAAGATATCTTTTACTGGAAATCAAAGTGGTAGCAACAAAAGAATTCTGAATCTGAAGAGATGAGCGCGAAAAACACATATACAAAGTGATGGCAACGTTCCCACCCCCAACAGTCCATATTGCTCCTCCAATGAGGAAGTATGCATAGCATCATGTGGGCATCTTCAGGTGGTGATGAGGCCTCTGTCCGTTGACCTTGGCATAGTTTGATAAGGAGTCGCAGTTGCGCATAGCAAGGAATAGAAAAGCAAGGAATAGAAACTTAAGTAAAACTCCCCCTCCCCTAGAATACAGTTTCGTTTCTTACACACTCCAGCACGCTTCCCAAATATATCATAGCCCATTTCCCTCCTCCCGTTACTTATGGCAGCCGAAAGATGCAAAGCAGAGAAAAAGAAATAAAGGAAGAAATCTTGAAGGCTGACATTCGGCCCTCCTGAAAAAAGACGTTAGTCCTAGAAAATATAAGAATAAAAGACAAGATATTACAAACAAATAACAACAGCACATTTGTTCAGGGTTTATCAGGATACATGGTGCGGAACGCCTGCACCAATCGGGGGGCTCTAACATCTCTCTCATCTACCCATTCAGACTGGGAAGAAGGAAAATGCTTCCACGCAACCAAATATTGGAGTCGACCCCGCTTCTTCCTAGAATCCAAAATTTCTTTAACTTCAAAATGTTGTTCACCTTCAATGAGCAATGGCACAGGGGGGGCTACCTGAGTAGGCCTCAGATCAGATGTACGTTCAGGTTTTAACAAACTAACATGGAAAACAGGATGGATCCGACGGAGAGTTTTTGGCAATGTCAATTGGACCGCCACAGGATTCACAACTCGTTCAACCGGAAAAGGTCCCACATACTTAGGTCCAAGCTTTTTCGATTTCTGTGTGGTCTGCAAAAATTTGGTAGATAAAAACACTTTATCACCAACTTGGTATAGTTCCTGTGGACGTCTCTTTTTATCTGCAAACTTTTTGTGAGCTTGATGAGCATCATCCAATGCCTTGCGGGCAACTGGCCAAGTCATCTGGAGATGCCTTATCCACTCATCCAACGAGGGAATATTAGTTGCCTCTTGCGGAAGCTCGGGTATGGGTACAAAGTCTTGACCCGAGGCCACTTTAAACGGAGTGAATCCGGTGCTGCTATGTACCGAATTATTGTATGCCACCTCAGCAAAAGGCAGTAAATCAGTCCAATCATCCTGTTGATAATTAATGTAACACCGCAGATACTGTTCCAGTACCGAGTTAGTTCTCTCGCAGGCCCCATTGGTTTGTGGATGATGGGCGGAGCTTAACCCCTGGGCGGAGCCTAGTAACTTCAGGAACTCTTTCCAGAAATTTGAGGTAAATTGGACACCCCTATCAGAGATTATGCGTTCAGGGACTCCATGTAGCCTGTAGATATGCAGAATAAACAACTTAGCTAACGTCTTCGCTGACGGGATCTTCGCGCAGGGTATAAAGTGTACCTGTTTGGAAAACAGATCTGTCACTACCCAAATGACTGTATTTCCTCCACTGTCAGGTAATTCTACAATAAAATCCATGGAGATTTCCTTCCATGGGGCCGTTGGTCTAGCCACGTTCTGCAATAAGCCTGCTGGTTTACCAGGCGGCCTCTTAGCCGAAGCACAAATAGGGCAACTAGCGACATAGGTTTCAATGTCCTTTTTCAACGTGGGCCACCAAAATTGCCTTTTGACCAAGTGTAGGGTTTTCACGAACCCAAAATGTCCAGCAGGTTTAGAATCATGAGCTTGATGTAAAATTTCGTGCCTTAGCTTTCCCGGTACATATAATTTGGCCCCCACCCAGGCCAACCCATCTCTGATAGTACAGTCATTCGAGTGGGTCAGGAACCAATCATCCAGTTTTAGAGCTTCTTTCAATTTTGCCGATAAATCGTTTGACACATCAACCTCTTTTTTCTTCTGAGCTCTGGTAACCATTGGAGCTGCCAACTGTTCGGTTGGGATGATAGGTCTTATCACTTCCTGGCGGGCACTATTATACTGAGGTAATCTGGACAAAGCATCTGCCATGAAGTTCCTCCCCCCGGGAATGTACCGCAAAGAAAAATTGAACCGCTTAAAATGTTGCGCCCAGCGAACTTGCTTGGGAGACAGTTTCCGAGGTGTTTTCAGAGCTTCCAGATTTTTGTGATCTGTCCAAACCTCAAAAGGGTGTTTGGCTCCTTCTAGGAAATGCCTCCACGTTAACAAAGCCCATCGAACTGCAAAAGCTTCTTTTTCCCAGATGGCCCATCTTCTCTCGGTTTCAGTTAGTTTACGGGAGGTATAGGCGCATGGTTGCAGGTATCCCTTTTCATTTACCTGAAGTAGCACCGCTTCAACGGCTACGTCACTTGCATCAGCTTGGATTACAAACGGAACGTCCATGTCTGGGTGCTTAAGTACGGGTTCAGCAGCAAACAGATGTTTCAGTTTCTCAAACGCAGCTTGACATTCCATGGACCACTTCAATGGCGTACTGGGCTTTGGTTTCACCTCCCCCTTGGTTTTAAGGAGATTCGTGATAGGCATCGCGATCTTCGCAAACGCAGGAATAAATTGACGGTAAAAATTTGCAAATCCCAAGAAGCTTTGCAGTTGTTTCCTGGTACGGGGAGGGGCCCATTCCAAAACCGCCTGCACCTTCCCCGGGTCCATCTCTATGCCGTCGTGCGATATGCGATAGCCCAAATAGTCAATTTTCTCCTGGTGAAATTCACACTTTGACAGTTTGGCATACAACTGGGCCGCTCGAAGTTTCTCCAGGACTGACCGCACTAGTTTCACATGCTCATCACGAGTCTCTGTGTAGATAAGAATGTCATCAAGATAAACTAACACTCCTTTGTACAAATGCTCTTGCAACACTTGGTTTATCATTTGCATGAATACCGCAGGCGCCCCCTGTAGGCCAAACGGCAGGACGTTGAATTGAAAACACCCCATCGGACAGTTGAAAGCAGTCTTCCATTCATCCCCTTCCTTGATTCGGATTCGGTAGTATGCCTCTCTCAGGTCGAGTTTTGAAAAAATCTTTCCTTTAGCGAGGTGGGCCAGCATGTCCTTCATCAGGGGAAGGGGGTACACGTTCTCCACCGAGATGGCGTTCAGATTCCTATAGTCCACCACCAAGCGTAAGGAACCATCTTTCTTTTCCCGAAACAACACTGGAGCCGCCACCCGGGGCCTAGCAGGTTGGATGAAACCACGTTCTAAATTTTTTTCAATGAACAACCGCAATTCCCCTAATTCCCGTGGGGTCATTGAATACAGTTTGGGTTTTGGGAGTTTCACTCCTGGCAAAAATTCGATACTGCAATCCGTTGAGCGGTGAGGGGGGAGCTCATCCGAGGCCTTCTCACTGAACACCTCCTTTAAGTCCCAGTATTCCTCTGGAATTTTCTCCTCCCCTTTCAGAATCTCGGTGCCAGTAGAAGCCAATTCTATGGGAGCTTTGGGTCTCAGCTTGGATTTCCCTTCCTTTTCCGGGGGTTGGTCTGTGCGTATGCGTAGTAATCCCCTCCTCCAATTAACATGGGGGTTCCATTTCCGGAGCCAAGGCAAACCCAGTATTAAGGGGCGCTCCATCCCAGGGGCCACAATAAAACACAGAGTCTCTTTATGGTTCCCCATTGTCATCTCCACTGGCTCCGTTATAAAATGAGCAGGTCCACCCCCGGCTACCGATCCATCCAATTGGCAAAAAGCTATGGGCGTTTTCAGAGTCTTTAGCCTTAATCCCAGCTTCTCTACCATCTTTGCACTGATTACGCACCTTGTGCATCCAGAGTCTAACAAAGCCAACATGTCCCCTTCAGCCCCCGACGTGGATACCCTTAATCTCACTGGAATGGTCATAGGGCCCTGGTTCGGACTTACCAGTGCGTCGTCTTCCAGTTCGGATTCACTCCCTTCAGAAGAGGTTGGAGTTCCCAACCCCCCTCTTTTTAGAGGGGTGACCTCTACAACCTCCTCCGCTTTTAGCGCCGATCCACGAGGCGTGGCTGGAGGCCTCTCAGACCTTCTCCCTCCTCCTGGCGCCCCTTTCGGTTCCAGCTTGGCATGGCAGTCTGCAGCCCAGTGGCCCTCCTTCCCACATCGGAAACACGCTCTGGTTCTGGGTTTTGCCGCTGGTCTTCCCTTCAGGGGTTTTAAGGTTTCTTGAGGCCTGGTAGGGGGGGGATTCCTCAAGACAAAGCCCCCCCGGCGTCTGTTTCGGGTTAGGTCAATCTCCACCTCTGCTGCCAGCACGTACCACTGCTGCAGCTCCCCAGGGTCTCTTCTGGCCACGCAGCATTGATAAACATCTTCATTTAGCCCATCCTTAAAAACCTCTATCAGGGCTCCCTGGGACCAGCCGCGGATATGGCACGCCAGTTCTCTAAACTCCTGGGTGTAATCAGCTACTGACCTTCGCCCCTGATTTATGGTTTTCATCCTTATTCTAGCCTTGCGTTCAGCTAGGGGATCTTCAAATCTGGTGCGCAATGCTGTCATGAACTGGTTATAATTCAGCAGTTGAGGGGCATTATCATTATGCAAAGTCACCATCCACTTTGCAGCCGTTCCCTCCAAAGCCCTGGTCACACACCTGACTTTGGCCGCTTCTGAGGAAAAATCCTGCCCATACTCCTCCATGTGGCTCCAAACTTGTGCTAGGAAAAACCCCAATTCCTGGGGGTCCCCTCCATATTTTACTTCCAACGGAGGCACTCTTGCAGCTCTACGCCTTCTGGCAATTATCCCCCCAGCCGGGGGGCCCTGTGCTGCTGCTGCTGCCTGTTGCGCTGGCCCAGGTTGATTTATGGGGGTGGCTGCCCTGATTCTTCTGCCTGGGGTTACCTCCCCCTCTTCCCCCTCGTACCTTTGATCAGCTGGAACCTCTCCGGCAGCTTCATGTGAAAATTGCTCGGCTTGCATTAGTGAGAAACCTCTCCGTTCCTTCTCCTGCCATGGTTCATCTTTCCCTCGGCGACGGGTCGTGGTCACTCCTGGAGGGGGCCTTTCCTCAGGATCTTTCCAACCGACTCCCAGGGACCATTTAGGCTTCACAGCTGGGGTTTCCTCAAGACTTAGCTCAGCTAAGAAGTCAGTCTCTTCTGCTCCCTCCATCAGCAGGGATCCAGGTCCTCCAGTCGCTCCCTGGCCTTCTCGGTCACTGGCTGGGCTAGACATCGTTTGTTAGCAAACCCCCACGGAAGAAAATTTGGGTTTTCTCCGGGTGGGCTGGTAAAAGTGAGATTCAGAATAATGTCAGCTGGTGCTCCATTCAATATCCAAGAAAGAAACACTTAAACTCCATTTTGTTAGAGTAAAGATATCTTTTACTGGAAATCAAAGTGGTAGCAACAAAAGAATTCTGAATCTGAAGAGATGAGCGCGAAAAACACATATACAAAGTGATGGCAACGTTCCCACCCCCAACAGTCCATATTGCTCCTCCAATGAGGAAGTATGCATAGCATCATGTGGGCATCTTCAGGTGGTGATGAGGCCTCTGTCCGTTGACCTTGGCATAGTTTGATAAGGAGTCGCAGTTGCGCATAGCAAGGAATAGAAAAGCAAGGAATAGAAACTTAAGTAAAACTCCCCCTCCCCTAGAATACAGTTTCGTTTCTTACACACTCCAGCACGCTTCCCAAATATATCATAGCCCATTTCCCTCCTCCCGTTACTTATGGCAGCCGAAAGATGCAAAGCAGAGAAAAAGAAATAAAGGAAGAAATCTTGAAGGCTGACACCAAGTATCAAAATAAGATATTAGCAATAGGTTCATTTCTCTATCCCTTTGGCTGAAAATACTTACACACTATAATACAGATTTGATAGCACTCTTTCTTTTTCTTTTAGATAATTTCCATAAAATCTTGAATACTATATTTTTCAGTTAATTCCATTTCCATAAAAAACTAGAATTGTGTACAAAAATGCTTTTGAAAGAAAAGAAATAGAAAAGTATTATTTGATTGTATCATACTAGTTTAAGCATAGATACTCATCGGCGGACTTGCGGGCCTTGGGAAATGTCCCCCTTTCCTTGAAGTGGCCCTCCGGACTGCCAATGGTCTACCTTAAGGATGGATCCTGGGATCCCGAGAGGTGGCATAAGAAACCATAAGAGAGGTGGCCATAAGAAACGCTCTCGGGGTGGTACCCGATTGTATCTGTTCTTATTTAAATTTTTATTGGGGTTAGGGAGGGTAACCAGGTGGGGTTTGGGGGACAACCCGTCTGAGACAGGGGCCAGACAGGGGTCAAGCACAGCTGGGAGATTCTGGGGTCGGGGGGGTCGGATCAAGGATGGGGGGTTATTTCCAGGAGGGAGAGATACAGTCCATCTGCACGGTAAGCGGGAGAGGCAGATTTGGCAGTTATAGGGGGCCATATCATGTATTGGGAGCACGCCCCCACTGCTTGCGTGAGGTGGTGTGCTCTGATCCCCTAGTTATTTCCCGTTCCCCGGGCGGTCCAAGTCATCAGGCCCTGGGCCTTCGGCTGATGTTGTGTAATGCCAGGTCCATAGTTAATAAGGCCCCCCTCATCTATGATTTGATTTGGGAGGGGGGAGCGGACCTGGCGGGTATCACCAAAACCTGGTTGGGCCAAGAGGGGGGTGTTCCCCTCTTGGAGATGTGCCCACCCAGGTTTCGGGTTTTTCATTGGCCGAGGGTTCAGGGGATGGGGGGGGTTGCGGTGGTTATTAAGGAAGGTCTGTGTCCTAGGGAATCCACTGTTCCTCAGACAATTGGATGTGAATCCCTTTTTGTGAAGTGTGGTTCCGGGGTTCAGATGGGCCTATTGATCACATATCTGGCTCCCTGCTATGTGACATCGGCCCTGCCTGAGCTTCTTGAGGTTGTAGCCGGCTTGGTGGTTGAGACCCCCAGGCTTATGGTCATGGGGGATTTCAACCTACCCTCTGCCGGTGGGACCTCGGGGATTGCTCAGGAGTTCTTGGCTTCCATGACAGCCTTGAGCCCAATTAATTTGGGAACATACTGGGGTTCACATTTTGGATCTGGTTTTTGTCTCTGGTCAGTGGTAGGGTGATCTAGGCATAGGAGATGTTTCTATAGAGCCCCTGTCATGGTCAGATCATTCGCTCCTTAGGCTGGACTTCCATTCCACATCCCCTCGGCGTGGGGAGTCGGGACCGACAAAATGGTTCCACCCCAGGAGCCTGATGGACCAGAAAGGTTCCTGATGGAGCTTGGGCCATTTCCCAAGACTCGCACATGTGACTCGGTTGGGGACTTGGTGGCCACCTGGGATAGGGTGGCTGCCAAGGCCCTTGATCGAATCATGCCCTTGTGGCCTCTGACCCGGTGCCGATCCCAATTGGAGGGATCTGAGGGAGATGAAGCACCAGAAAAGACACCTAGAGAGTGATTGGAGGACCAGCCGCTCCGGATCTGACCGAACACTATTGCAGTTCCATATTAGGACATATTTAGTGGTGATAAGGGTGGCAAAGCGATCTTACTTTTCCACCCTTATTGCGTCCGCAGAAAATTGTCTGGCCATCCTTTTTAGGGTGACCCTCTCCCTTCTGGATATAGGAGCATGGGAGGATCCCTTGCAAGGACGGGCCGAAGAATTTTCTAGATATCTGCAGGACAAAGTCGCTCAGATCTGGGATGGGCTGGACTCTGACTTGGCATCTCTGAGCCAGAGGGCAGGGGTGGATTTCGGTAAAGTCATTTGGAGAGAGTTCGATCCTGTGACCCTGGAAGACGTGGACAGGATACTGGGTGGGCTTAATGCCACCACAGGTTTACTGGATCCATGTCCCTCCTGGCTGGTTTTGGCCACTCTGGAGGTGACATGAGGTTGGCTCCAGGGGATTATTAATGCTTCCTTGAGAGAGGGGCTTTTACCCACCGCCTTGAAAGAGGCGGTGGTGAGGCCCCTCCTCAAGAAACTGTCCCTGGATCCAACAGTATTGTCGAATTGTCGTCCGGTCTCCAACCTTCACTTTGTGGTGAAGGTTGTTGAGAGTGTGGTGGCACGACAGCTCCCTCAGCACCTGGATGAAGTGGTATATCTAGATCCCCTCCAATCGGGTTTCAGGCCCAGGCACAGCACAGAGACGACATTAGTTGCATTGGTGGATGATCTCTGGAAGGCCCGGGACAGGGGTTGTTCCTCTGTCCTGGTCATGTTAGATCTCCAAGCAGCTTTTGATACTGTCGACCACACTATCTTATTGCGGCAGTTGGGGGGGCTGGGAGTGAGAGGCACTGTGTTACAATGGTTCTCCTCCTTCCTCTCCGACCGCTTGCAATTTGTGTTGGCAGGGGGGCAGAGGTCGACCCCGAGGCCCTTGTTTTGTGGGGTACCTCAGGGGTCTGTGCTCTTGCTCCTACTGTTCAACATTTATGTGAAGCTGCTGGGCGAAATTATCCGTGGTTTTGGGGCAGAGTTCCATCAGTATGCTGATGACACTCAGCTATACATTTCTACCCCAGGCCACCTCAACGAAGCCATTGAAGTGATGACCCAGTGCCTGGAAGCTGTGCAGAATTGGATGGGTCTTAACAGGCTTCGTCTCAACCCGACCAAAACCGAGTGGCTGTGGTTTCCTGTGCCCAGATACAGCCAGCTCACTCCATCGCTGGCCGTGGGAGGAGAAATTTTGACCCACACGGAGAGGGTGCGCAATCTGTGTGTCCTCCTGGATGTACGGCTGTTGTTAGAAGATCATATAGCGGCCATCGCCAGGGGGGCTTTTTGTCAGGTCCGTCGGATCTACCAATTGCGGCCCTTTCTGGATCGAGGCGTGCTTCGCACGGTTACTTCCGCCCTCTTCATCTCCCGCCTAGACTATTGCAATGCTCTCTACATGGGGCTCCCCTTGAAGAGCATCTGGAGGCTTCAACTGGTCCAGAATGCGGCCGCGCAAGTTATTCTGGGGGCTTCTCAGAGCTCCCGTGTTACACCGCTCCTGCGCGAGCTGCATTGGCTTCCGATGGCCTTGCGGGTGTGATTCAAGGTGTTGGTGGTTACCTTTAAAGTGCTCCATGGCTTGGGACCCGGGTATTTACGGGACCGCCTGCTGCCACCATCGGCTTCCCGCCGGCCAGTACACTCCCACAGGGTGGGCCTCCTTGGAGTGCCCTCAGCTGGACAATGCCAGCTGGCAGCCCCGAGGATGGGGGCCTTCTCTGCGGGAGCACCCTCCCTCTGGAATGAATTACCCTCGGAGATGCAGGCCATTACTGACCTGAGAGCCTTCCAGCGCACATTAAAGATCTACCTTTTCCAACAGGCCAGTCTTGCCTAGTATTAATTAGTAGGGTTTTAAATTTTTGGTAATTTTTAACTTTTTTACCTTGCTTTTATTGCGTTACTGTAATTTTATATTTCCAGCCACTAGTTTAATTCTTTTTAAATCTGTTTTAAATTTTCTACTAATTGTGTTGTTTTATCTGGGCTGTATACCACCCCGAGTCCCTTTTTGGGAGAGGGGGTAGTTTAAAAATTTAATAAATAATAATAATAAAATAATATAGGTGGAGTCTTGGACCAATTGCAAATAAGTATAAAGGGAAAAATATTAATGAAAGTGTAGCATTTTAATTAATAGTCAAAAATAAAGACAAGCTAAAATCCATTGCCATAAAACTATATTCAAAAGAGTCAAGAAAGTTTATGAGAAAAAATGTCTTAGAAAGCAGTGTAGAAAGCAATGTCTTAGTTGAAAATATTAAAAGTGAATATTGCAATCCAGCGGTTAGTTCAAAATTTAACACTGCTATTGGAACCTTATACAGTAATACAAAATGATAGTACAAACTGTAGTACAGCAAGTCAAATAACATTTTTATTAAAAATAAATCCTTTTCTTGCAACAGAAATTACAGGTGTATGACTAATCCACAGTACATGGCATTTCCATTTGTAGAGAATAAAAAAATTAAGTACATGCTAGCTTGATACCAGGACCATTTATTAAGGGGAAAGTGTGGAAACAACTCTTATAGTAACAATGTGGAAGTTACTGCAGTAAATGAATAGAATTTTAATAAAACTGATCCAAATCTGATAAATGTTTTGATCTCTAGTCAGAAATAGAAGGACCATTCTTGACCCTGCACCCATTACATTATATTCTGAACTGAAGTGCAGTGCCTTGAAGTGTTTAGAAACCCTTCATAGCCGAAGTCCTGTGAAGATCGTTGGTGGAACTTCAGCGTCATCAATATTTCTGCATTAATGGATTTGTTATGGAATAAGTAACACTTTATCTCAGTAATACTCTTCCAGCAGGACAACATTAGAACTGGATGTATTTTAAATAGAGACAGGGGATTTGAGTGAAGCACAGCGTTGGATGGTCAATTAACCAATGCATATTAAAACATCCTCAATACATGGTTATAAAAACTTCCACTTCAACATATCCAGTGAAATAAAATCCACTATCTCTCTGGATAATTTTACTTGAACTATATAAATAATAAAGGGTTTGGAAACATATCTTCTCCTACAAATATATCAGACTGTGTTGCAAAAAAATGAAGGATTGTTTTGGATTTGCTTTTCTGTGCCACCCATCCAAATAATTGAATACTCCCATATCCCAACCTCCCCCAGATTTGTCAAGGCTAAATATTTTCAAATCCTTCAATCACTCTTCATAAAATTTAGTTTCTAGTTTCTTAATTTCTGACCATTATTGTTGAAAATTTGTATTATATGTAAATCTGATTAAAAAAATTTCCATTTCCTCATTCAAATTTACTTTCAGCTTTACATTATTCCTTTTCTTTAATGTTCCTATTTCCCTTTTTTCAGTTAAGTGTTTCCTGTTGATTAATATCAAGCCAGGGGTAGTTAATCATGTTCTGCTTTCCTCTACCTTTGAAGGAGAAAATTTCAACAAAACTGATTAGTATGTAGCTTTCTGGAAAAAAATATGCTTGACAAAGTTAGCCTTCTAACCAACATCAGGATAAATAAATTCCCTTTTCACTATTATTTCATCCCACTTTCAAATATAATTTCTATGTTTTAAATACAGTCTATATTTATTTTTTAGTTGGGAGAAAACTGATGGTAACAATAATATGTTTTTTATTATTACACTTATTCTAACTCAGATGCTCTTTATAATATGGCTGGCCATTTATCTGATTGTCTAAACAGCTTTTTTTCTTTCAATTGCTTATATCACAAACTGAAACTTTCATTTGCTACTTTCTGATAAAGAAAATAATAATAATAATAAGGAAATAAAGTTCCTGCTGTATCTATTGCTATTCCTATTTGAGAAAGTCAGAGGAGGCAATTATACCACAGCTATTTATATGCATGTAGGAGATTTAAAGCAAATTTTTAAAGGAATTCTTTTCTACATGCCAGAGAAGGCAAATGAAACATCCAACATAAAATGAGTGGTTCTGAATGATCAAGATAGGCACCTGTTTGCTATTGTGACTCATTTTGACTGCAAATACAATAAATTGTAATTTTATATATAAGACAATCAATTGATTAGATGATAAGATTTAGAAGGGCACTGAAATATGACGTATCATTTTACAAAGAACAAAAGCAGTCACATCTTTTTTTGTAGGCTCATGCCGTTGCTTTAAAAATTGCTCCTAGCTTTCTCTGCATTTCTGAACATATTGGTTTCCTTGTTCTGATAAAACAAAGTGGCAATTATTTCAAAGAATTTGTACAATTGTGTAACACAATTTAATGCAAAATATATAACAGGGAGAGGGAGAGAGGAAAAGAGGAAGGGAGAGAGAATAGTAATGTTCCAATCATCAATAGAAATGCAACCAATCTTTGTAACTGATTAACATAAAAACAATGTTTAATGTAACATTTGATACTGATGGATTATTATAAATGGAAAAAATGCCTGCCATTATTCTTTCTAATATTCTCTGTTAAATTTTTCATGAAAAGTGCTGGGCATAAAAGTGTCACAAGCTACCATGTTATATAGTCTTCAAAATATTAGAAATATGTGTTCAATGTCACAGACAATTGTCCAACTTATAAATCATACGTATGTTTATGGGAGTATACTTCCCTTTATATACCCAGAGGCATTATTTCACCAATGTCAATGTGACAATTCATGTGACAGTAATTGTTAAACATCTCTATCGTTCAATATAAATCATGTTTCATCTAATGTTTGCAGACATCTGCTCAAAGCTGGAAACTATGACCTTTAACAATGAATGGTAAGAACTATTAATGTTGTGAAAGATGATCATGAGTTTGTTTTAAAGAAGTCAATTACCTTTATAAATGATTTATAATTTTTCACACCTGTATTAGCGTTGTGTAGCAAAAACACACACACCAAATTTTGCATAAAACAGGTAGAACTGACCCATTGGATTCCTTTAAATCTTAAATCTGACCTGTAGGACAAAGAGATACTGCCTAGGCAACAATCAGAAAAATGATTTAATGAACAGAAAAAGAAATACTAATTAATCAAGCAGTTGAAAGTACTGGCAGGCAGCTTGTATCTTCCAACTTAAAAGATTAACTGAGAAGTAAAATTATCTCATTTACTCATATTTCCTGTCTGCTTGACATCGAGGTATAACACAATGAGTTTATTTTTGTGACCAGATAATGCTAATTTTGCTAGGAAAACAACTGCAGCTTTCCTGGACCAGATGGCTATGTCTGTGGTCTCCCAGGATGAATTACTGTAACATGTTTTATATGGGGCACCCCATGAAAAGCATCTATTTAAGAAATAAATGGTAGAGAATGCAATGGTATGGAAAGAATATGGGTATTCTTCTTTTCAACATAGTGTATCTTTGTTACCAGGTACACTGGATTCCAATAGGCTTCCAAATGGAATTCAAGGAGCTTATTGTTACTTACAAATTGTTCTAGCACTGGGTCAGGATTCTTGAAAAATTATAGCTGCTGGGAGATTATTGCTTTGAGGCCCATTAATTAAGGAATATATCTTCAGGATCCAGAAGACATGTCTTTTCTACCCATTTCTACCTGAAATTAGAGTAGTCTCTCACCTGCATGGCTGTCAAACTTATGGCCATGCACTGGCCACATCCACCCCTTAGCAAAGTGGGGGGAGTTGTGATACATCATGTGATGATACTGTGATGACACGAGTTTCACATCCCTGATATATAGTATTCTGGAAAGCATTTAAGACCTGGCTATTTTGCCAGGTATATGAGTTGAATACTTAGTGAGGCTTGGTTGGTTATTTTTATTTTGAGGTTTTTATTCTTAGCTTCTTTTCATTCTATTTTTGTTTGTTTGCTTGCTTGTTTAGAACATTATTAAATTTTATAATTTGTTTAACTGCAAGAGTAAGGAGGCAAATAAGAATAAGAGGGATTGTTATGTATAAGTACATAAATAATAAAAAATATAAACTGGTCATATTCTAAGTCTGTACATGCAATGAACATTATTTAATGCTTAGGACATGGCATTTTATTATCGTATTTGGAAAGATGAACAATCTTATAGCCAGGAACTTTTTTTAAAAACCCTTACAGATGTTCACATATTCCTTAGAAACAGTATAGTAACTACTGAAGTTTTATGAAGTATGTCATTCCATTCCACCACAGACAAGAGTTTTTATTTAATAAAAAATAGTGGCAGCCAGGATAAAGAAGAGAGAAGATGTCTCCCGAGTTTCTTGGCTCTATTGAAGAATGTAGAAATGATATGCTTTCTTTGAACAAAATATCCCAGGAAGGAAATTCATCATGTCATTTATGTGCTGTAATACAGTGTTCAAAGGGAAATGCCACCTGTTTGAAGCAGATGGCAAATTATCACTGAGAGAACAATCGCCTGCACTGAAGAGACCATTTGCTAATTCCAACATCAGAAGGTAATTCAGGTGCTGCAAGTCAAAGCAAACTACTTTATGATTTAGGGTTTCCCCCACTGTTTTGCTAACACCAATGCTGAATGTTATTTAGTGTCTTTTCTTTATGTTCCTCATCATTATGGCATGCATCTAGTCTGAGCCATGCAGCTTAAACATAGAGAAATCCAAAACCCTAACATTTCTTCTTCAATATGATGAAACATTTAACTTTCAATTAGGCACAGTTTGGAATTTATTGACCATTAATTAATTTATTAAATTTATATGCTGCTTCAACCATAGTTAGTTGACCATACTAGAGCATCAATGCTATCAGTTTTACATGTATTTTTGCCTTCTAAAATTCTAGAGGGAGTGATTGATTACAATCTTAAATTTTAAAAAAGAAAGAAAAAAAAATCCACAGACAAATAAGTTATCACTGGGATAATGCCTTTATACTATAAATATAGATAACTATGGTTAAAATTAAAGCTTTGCAAGTCTTCCACATACAGATGAATTTGAAAATCTTTGAATGAATCATCCATTGAAGAAAATTCCAATCCAATTCAATGTACAAAGTGAAATTGAATGCTTCCCAAGTGATTTTTAGTTATTGTCTGTAACAGTTTCAAACAATACGTTTTATGGCCTAAATCAGGAGGATTGGCTGATTTTTTAGATGGGCTCCTGGAATTAAAAGAAAGAGCTGGCCAATGAATTTTATCATAATCATAGTGCTGTTGGGACACTTAAAGGAGGCATATCCTCTCCCACTCTCTCTTTCAAACTGCCAGCATTTCTCCAGCAACTGAGAATGTGGTTCTACTAGAGCATTTCATTCCAAAACCTATATATTAGATTTTGGCCAATCAGGGGGTTACCTTGATTTGCCACACAACAGTCTTGACTAGCAACTGCATTCCAAGGCCATACCTAAGCTTCTTCTCCCTGGTTTTGATTGTTTGTTTGTATTTGGACCAAATACATTGGTACCACCCAGGCGCCTGATGGATCCAGATAGGTTCCTGATGGAGCTTGGACCATGTCCTGACGTTCGAATACACAACTCGGTTGAGGACTTGGTCGCCACCTGGGATAGGGTGATGGCTGGGGCCCTGGATCGGGTCGTGCCCTTGCGGCCTCTGACCTGGTGCCGCTCTCACTCGGCCCCTTGGCTCTCCGAGGAGCTGAGGGAGATGAAGCGCCAGAAAAGATGCCTGGAAAGTATTTGAGGACTACTCGCTCCGGATCCGAACGAACACTATTATGGTCTTATATTAAAACCTATTTAGTGGCGATAAGGGTGGCAAAGCGTTCTTACTTTTCCACCCTTATTGCGTCTGCAGGAAAACGCCCGGCCACTCTGTTTAGCGCGGGAGGACCCCTTGCAGGGACGGGCTGAGGACTTTTCGAATTTCCTGGTGGATAAAATCACTCGAATCCGGGATGGGTTGGACTCTGAATGGGCAACTCTGGGTGAGGGGTCATGGGCAAAATTTGAGGCAGTCATTTGTGAGGAGTTTGATCCTGTGACCCCCGAAGACATGGACAGGTTGCTGCGGGGGCTGAATGCTGCCACATGTTTATTGGACCCGTGTCCCTCCTGGCTGGTGTTGGCCATTCAGGAGGTGAGACGAGGTTGGTTTCAGGGTATTATTAACACTTCCTTGAGTGAGGGATATCTGCCCGCTGCCTTGAAAGAGGCAGTGGTGAGACCACTCGTCAAGAAACCATCCCTGGACCCAACTTTGTTACCTAATTATCGTCTCGTCTCCAACCTTCGTTTTGTGGTGAAGGTTGTTGAGTGTGTGGTGGCACGATAGCTTCCCCAGCATCTGGATGAAGCTGTCTATTTGGATCATGCCAATCGGGCTTCAGGCCCGGGCACAGCATGGAGACGGCATTGGTCGCATTGGTGGATCATCTCTGGAGAGCCCGTGACAGAGGTTATTCCTCTGTCCTGGTCCTATTAGATCTCTCGGCGGCTTTTGATACTGTCGACCACAGTATCTTATTGTGGCGGCTGGGGGGGTTAGGAGTGGGAGGCACTGTTATGCGGTGGTTCTCCTTCTTCCTCTCTGACCGTTCGCAATTCGTGTTGGCAGGGGGGCAGAGGTCGAGGCCCCTGGTTTGCGGGGTGCCTCAGGGGTTGGTGCTCTCACCCCTTCTGTTCAACATTTATATGAAGCTGCTGGGTGAGATTATCCGTGCCTTTGGGGTAGAGTTCCATCAGTACGCTGATGATACTCAGCTGTACATCTCTACCCCGGGCCACCCCAATGAAGCCGTCGAAGTGATGACCCGGTGCCTGGAGGCCGTGCGGTGTTGGATGGGAGCGTAACAGGCTTCAGCTCAACCCATCTAAGCTTGAGTGGCTGTGCTTCCCAGCACCCCAGTACAGCCAGCTGGTTTCATTGCTGGCTGTGGGAGGGGGAAATTCTTGCCCCCACAGAGAGGGCCCGCAATCTGGGTGTCCTCCTGGATGTGCGGCTGTCATTGGAAGATCATGTGGCGGCCGTCGCCAGGGGGGCTTTTGGCCAGGTCCGTAGGATCTACCAGTTGCGGCCCTTTCTGGATCGGGATGTGCTTTGCACGGTCATTTCCACCCTTGTAACCTCCCGCCTAGACTATGCCAATGTTCTCTACATGGGGCTGCCTTTGAAGAGCATCCGGAGGCTCCAGCTGGTGCAGAATGCGGCCGCGCAGGTGGTGTTGGGGGCTCTTCGGGGCTCCCATGTTACGTCACTTCTGCGCGAGCTGCATTGGCTCCCAGTGGCCCTCCGGGTGCACTTCAAGGTCTTAGTTATCATCTTTAAAGCGCTCCATGGCTTGGGACCAGGATATTTGCGAGACCGCCTCCTGCCATTATCGGCCTCCCGCCGACCGATACGCTCCCATAGAGTCGGCCTTTTCGGGGTGCCGCCGGCTGGATGGCTGGTGACCCCAAGGATGCGGGCCTTCTCATTAGGGGCACCCTCTCTCTGGAACAAATTACCCCTGGAGATGAGGACCATCCCTGATCTCCTGACCTTCGTTGAAAACTCATTTATTTCAGCAAGCCGGTCTGGCCTAGGGGTTTTTAAATCTTTTAATCTGGTTTTAACTTTCTTAATTCCCTTATTTTTAATCTTTTGAAAGGGCCAATGTATTTAATTCTTTTAATTTTTAAATATTGTATACGTGTTTTATATGTGTATTTTATCTTGGCTGTTCACCGCCCCGAGTCCCTTTGGGAGAGGGAGGCAGTATATAAATTTAAATAAATAAATAAATAAATTTTGTCATGCCAGCTTAAGAACAGCCAACTTGGCCACAAAAGATATGCCACATGCTGTAATAATCCCTTCTGGTCCATCAGAATACATGTATTCTTAAAACAAGTCTTGTGCTAAATTTACAGTTGTTTAGCTACAATGGTCAACATAACAAGCATTCTCATTTATATGTCTTAAGTCAAGCAGCATAAACTCTCGGGTCAATTTTTTTTTCTTTTTGCTTAGGACAAGTTTAAATCTTAACACTAAATTAATGGCCATTAGCATAACAATAGGTTCTTGGTACAAACGTTTAACATTCATTACAACAAGAAAAGCTGTGAACGCCAATTTCTCTGTACCGGATTATTTGTCTTTGGCCTGCTTCTCCCTGTCAGCTTCACTGCTAGAGGTTGCCTAACCAGTCGGCCTTTCTTTCTCTATATGCCTGCTGTGCCACAATGATCCAGCTGGGCTGCTGACTGCAATGATTAGCTGTTTATATCAGCCTGTTATAATCTTCCAGTTTATTACAATCTGTCTCTGCCTATCTGAGACGCCAAGGAGGAAGGAGGGAGGGAGGGAGGGAGAGAGAGAGAGAGAGTTTTAGCTTTTTCTATGATTCCCAATTAGCCTATATCTATGTTTGTTTATTCCAGATTACTTTTGACAATCTCTGACTCTTATTCTGCCTCTCGACTCCTTACATTTGCTTCTGATAGCATAGTATCTCTGTGCTAACACTTTTGCAGTAGCATAAACGTGCCAGCCAGCCACAGTCTGTCAAAAGCCCTGGCACCAATCTATAACGATGTTCAAGATGGGAGGAAGTGGTCCTTTCAGAAGAGCAGATCTTATAATTGCTAAGAAATAGCATTGGCAGCAAACTGTAACTCATAATATCTGCATCGTGTTAAACAGCAGCCAGCAGACCGTAATCATGTGGTCTTTCACAGAAAAGTTTCAGCTTGCCAACTATGCCAGCTTACCTGGCAAACCACAAAAGCCAGTAGCAGAAGGTGTAAAATTACACTTACACAAGGACAAATTAATTGGCATCCTTTAGGGCTCCCTCAAAAAGAAGCCAATTTTTTCTTATTTTTACTTTATTCAAAGTTGTACTAATGTGAAAAATGTTTGCAAAGTCATTTTTTGTGGAAGCTGAATCCTGTTATTTTCACCACTCAAGGTGCAAAATGAGATTATAGTAAGAGTTCAAGTGGTAGACTTAAATCAATTACAAAGCTTCTGAGTCTCTGTTAATATAATATTATGGGATTTAGAGGTAAAAGACTCAATAGCTAAACATAGTATTCTCCTTCTCCTCAAACATCTGGGTCATTGGCAATGTCACTGGTGCTTTTATTCTAACTAAATCAATACATGATTCAGAAATCTAACCCCCAATCAAAGTTACTTAACTACAATGTATTCAAAAATGCAATTCTTTTCAATGAACTTATCTCACAATAAAATGTATTGAAGCACCAATAAACAGTAATCCTTAAACAATTGTATTAGTGAAATGAATACTTGTCATTTTAAGACTACACAACATTTACAAAGTTACATGTGAATTATATTTACTTAACTGACGTTCTAAATAGCTTTGATTACTAATTTTCTATCACAATTGAAGCGGTTAGGGTAACAAAGAGATCTCCTAACAGAACTGTACTAGAGTTAAAGTTAAATTTAGAGCTACAATTAAGTTTATTTGTTTATTTAGAATATTGAGGTCCCATATTTTCTTTTTTTTTTAAGCAGTGCTATTTTATTTAAATTTGACACTAGACATTGTATTGATTTCTAAAGCAACTTTTGTTCTCTTTATAACATCTCATAATTCATTAAATATTATAACCAAAGTAATGTAGGGCCAGTCACACCTTGTAAATGATGTTAATAATTTTAAAAAGTAGTATGAACTCATTTTTTAAAAACGCATTATTATAAATCACTAAACATACTGTATTAAGTGAAACTATAGCTTGAATAAAAACAGGGGGTCAAACACAGACAGAATACTTCCAACAATGTTTCTCCATTACTTTTGGCCACCATATCCTTCCTGAAGGCCATGTTTTTCAAAATCTTTTTCACAACATCTATTTATTTTAGAGTTGTTGCAATATTTTATATGCCATAATTTACAACATTAAAAGAAATGCAAGAATTATGTTAAGTTAGAAACCCTATGCTTTGAATATTTTTATGTCTGTAATGTAAGTTGAAGGAAGCTTGGGTTGTTTTAAGGGACATATAAAGTAACTACACTTCACCTCATTCAGGACAGCTTGTCTTCCTGTCCTGCTTTCTTTTGTTCCAAAGTTTTGACCCGGGTGTATCTATCAATATCTAAATAAAGACTTCTGGTGTGCAATCATAGAAGTTTCTTCATTTGTTGGAATTGCTGGATAAACACTCAGAAGGATGAAAAATGATGCAACTGCTTGATTTTCCATTTAGAAGTGGCAACTGTATTGCTGTGCAAAGAAAATTCTACTGGATGGTAGGATAAACTTATGTCAAAGCAAAGCACTCCTTTAAATTTTTTACCAGAATCCAATATTTTTACGCAATCATTTACTCTTTGGAACATATTTTGCACATAATTTTACATTCATATTAGCCTTAATAGTCCAAATGCACCAGAAATATTATATGTGGAAGGACAAAAAAAATTACCTAGCATTATTATGGAAATTGCAGGTATTATAAAAGTATTTTGTTATTTTTTAAACTTCAGATGAGAAGTTCTATCTGAGAAGGAGAAAACAAGAAACTGGATATTGCAACAAGAAAAAAAAGACAAATTAAATCAATTTCTAAACCTCTTATTAAAGATTTGAATATTCAGAATTTCTTGAGAAGCAAGCACAAGTCTTTTGCTTCAGGATCCTATTTGTTTCTAACAAATAGACGTACAAATCTAGGAAGAAGACATTAGAGTCTTTACTTCTTTTGCTGTGTTTGTGTACTTGGAAATTCATCTCTGAAACATTTTCTATGTATTTATTTTCTCAGGAATATTGTATTTTTATGTCCTTTTTAATTGCTCAGCACAAAGTAGCATCTGACCATCACCATCTTATAATATGCCCAAGCTTTATATTTTCCTTTATATTTCTTCTCCATAAGAGATTGTTTTAGGTTTTTATAACTTAAACAACTCTGTATTTATATTTCATGCACCACTTTGTCTTTGTAAAATAATAATACTTAGAATTTAAATAAATTTTAACACTTTGTCTCCTATTTAAAAAGGAAAATAAATATGAAATGTAATTATATTTATTTCTTGTAAGATTGAGATGCCTGCCCACAAAGAAAAACATAAGGAAGACACTGTAGAATGTCTTTATTTTCCTTTCTCCCTTCCCCTTTTAAATTGCTGGATGGTAATTTCTCTCTCTCTCTCTCTCTCTCTTCCCCCCTCCCTCCCTCCCTCTCCCGTTCCCTCTCTCTCCCTCTCTCTTAGGTTGTAGGGAGGTAATCTTTAAAATATGAATGCAGTGAGAACAACCAAGCTGCACACCAAGACAGTATAGATACATGCAAATGATTTCTGAAGATATTTAAAAAGCTCAAACATTTTTGCAAAGTCTGGATAGTCAGGTCTATCAAGTTCGAAATTTCCAATGTATCTAGGCAACCCTTTGGATATTTCTCCAAGGCCTCCTATTTCTATTGTACAACCATTGCTTTCTCTCTCCATAATTGCTCAACTTCAATTCGCAAATCACTTATTTTGTTATATTTTTTTAGCTGTTTCTCCTCAATTTGTCCATCACCTGGTATTGCAATATCAATGAACCAGACTTTTTTTCTTTCCCACAATAGTGATGTCAGGTCAGATATCTATATATGGATCCAAAAGTCTTGACTTGCTCATTTTCGTGTTCTCGGTGATTTTTGCTCCATTCAAACCCAAACTTCTGGCTATGCTTCCAATGTATGATTTTGGCAACTTGATTATGAGATTATAGATAATCAGTCTGTTAGATTTTGCTGCAGCCACTAATAAGTTTACTCACTGTTTCATTTTTCTCATATAAGCAATATTTGCTGTTGTTAAATGTTGAACTTTTGCTTTCATGGAATTTATCTGCAAGGTTTGTTGTTGGGAAGCCAAAATGAAGTCTTCAGTTTCTTTCTTCAGCACCCCTGATCCAGCTCCATGTTAGCTGTCAACTTGTTTCCAAGTTGCCATAAGCAATCCTGACAGTAGCTTTGTATCTACCTTTCCTTCAATGTCCTTCAGTTATTGACTGAATTTGTTTCCTTTTTATATTCTGCTTTCCATCTTGTTGTTTTCAAGAGGCTTGCCTTGTTCACCTTCTTTAGCAGTGGCTCTTTGGTTTTTTTGTGTGGGTCATTTAAGCCATGTTTTTCCTCTTCAAGTTTTCTTCATCTATAAGAGTTCTCTGCCACCCTGAGATCGAGGCAAGTACAATTGATCAATATCACTTTTTGGGTACAGAACCTAGTGTATTGTCATTAATTTTCTTTTCTTTTGATCCACATTATCAACTTCTAGGTATGTCCAATAAATTATTCCAGCTGAGTATTATTATTACTATTACTATTGTTGTTATTATTATTATTACTATTATTATCTGTTTCATTCATTAAACATGAAACTCAGTCAACTGAACATTTAAAAATGTATTACAAATACCAGTGACTGGTGCTAATGGTTGATATGGGTTGCTGCCAGCATCCCACGTATCAACCAAGTATCTTGGTTATATGATCCAAGTAGTGCAGGGTTTTTGGTTTTTTTTGCAGTTCTACTGGTATAATTGCAGGAAGCTGCAATTTCTTGATGTGTTTTGTAAAATTCTTGGACATGGTACCAAGTGCCTGAATGACAATGGGTATCACTGTTACCATGTTTCATCCATAACCATGTAGTTTTGATGGCCAGGTCATGATATTATGTGATTTTTTCCAGCTCTTTTTTTTTGACTCTGGCATCTCCTGGTACAACAGTATCAATAAATTGTATGCTTTGGCCCTTGACAACCATAATATCTGTCTTGTTGTGTTCCAAATGGTGATCTGTCTGTATTTGAAAGTCCCATAAGATCTTCACCATCACATTTTTGACAACTTTTTCCACTTTATGATCCCATGATTTTTTGGATACAGGTAGAGCGTATTTTTTTACATAATGACCAGTGGACTAATTTAGCAACTTATTGCTAAAGTCTAAAGTCTAGCAAATTATTATTATTATTATTATTATTATTATTATTATTATTATTATTATTATCATCATCATCATCATCATCATCATCATCATCCTACAACCTACATGCTCAGTCCCGTTGTATATTAGTGCAGTTATGAAAAACTTTGAAGTCATGTTTCAATTTGAGAAAACTTCAATCATATTTTTCCATTGAAACAGATTTATAATTTGGCATGGAAATGAAAACTCTTTTCAACTGAATAGTGACTATTAGTAAAAAAAAGGCAAGGTTGACCGCTAGCTATGTCAAACATTCTGAATGACAAAAAAGTGATCAGAAACAACAAACGCTATCCCCACAAGGGTGAAATAATGGACATTATTCATTGTCATATCGAAACATGCCTTAAAAGAGTCTTAGGAAACATTTCAAAACATTTTGATGAAACCTTTGAAGATAATCTAGCTGAAACTGCTACATTCATTCATGCTATTTTCATCTTATTCTGCCATAAAATGAAGCAGCTGTAGGTGTTTTGATTCTTCCCCTTTATGGCTTATGGGTATTTCTTTTTTCTTTTAAACTGAAGGCTGAATCTCAAAGCACAACTTTGAATCATGCTTTAAATATTGAATCCCCATTCAAATTGAATTATGGCTTATTTCCACAGATCTACTAACTATTCATCAATTTCATTTTGCATAAAATCCAT
Organism: Bungarus multicinctus; assembly: GCA_023653725.1. Lineage (NCBI taxonomy): Eukaryota > Metazoa > Chordata > Lepidosauria > Squamata > Elapidae > Bungarus > Bungarus multicinctus. Next base: position 37,986,736 of record CM042844.1, read on the forward strand.
TGACTGATGAAAGATACTGCTCCAGGTTGGGAAATCTTAAGATTTCTATAGGAGAAAAGTTCAGAGAATACATCAAAGCATTGTTTGTGAAATTAAAGAACTTGAGCATTTTCAATTCCATATGGGCACCAGATGTTTGCCTATACAGAGAGGACAAAACATTAAAAATATCCTAATTTGGTTTTTTAAAATATTGACTCCCTTGAGATTATTCTAAAGGTCTTAATAGCACTCACTGGCCCTGTTTTATTTAAAGATACTGAATTTACTATGAAATAAAGAGAACCACACACATGCTATAGTATGGGTAACTATTTTTATATTGTTTGGCCACAACTTGAATATTCCCCAGCCTTATTCATAAAGTCATTAAAATCATAAGTGCTTTGCTGAAATGATGCAATTATCTAAAAAGCATTTTGAAAACAGGTGCAGAGGAAGGAAAGCAAATACTTCCAAAATCAGGTATTGATAACAAGACAAGAGCAGATATGTATATTTTAGTGTGGCCTGTATTATGGAAACTCACGTTACCTTGTGGAAATTTTTCTTGAATTTTGTCTTTTTTATGCTTTTCCTTCCTTTTTTATCTGCTAGAAAATTACTATGGAAAGGAGTAATGAGCATTATGGAATGCTGGAGTAGCATATATCCATCACTGTACTGAAATAGATATAATACTGGATTTCTTTTTTTTAAAAGCCAAGATTGTTAGAATTCAATCTGAACATGAAGGTAAGTGCACACAAATAAATCATTTTAGTTCTTGGATTTCATATATAGTGAAACAAACATGCTGAAGTTTTGTCAAGTCCGTATTAAGTACTATAAATCCTAAACCTGTATGTACAGTTACACAATTCAAAAATTATATTAGAAACATGCTGTTATTATTATACATATGGTTAATATTCAACTTACAATTGGAGCTGGAATTTATGTCATAGCTAGTTGTGGTTATATATTGAGTTGGATCCAATTTTACAACAATTTTAAACAAATTATGCAATTATTAATTATTATTAATTGCATAATTATGCAATTATTAAGTCCAAGTTCACCGATAGGAATGTTTTGCTGGAAATTAGCAAAAAGAAAAAAAAATCACAGATTATGTTCATGTGAATCTCAGAATGCTGCTTATGCAACCCAGTTGCCAAGCACTTGAATTGTGTGACCTCAGGTTGGTTTAATGGTCATCAGTCTGAGTACAGGTCATAAGTAACTTTTTCCAAGCTGTCACAACTTTGAACTAACGTTATACAAATAGTTGTCAGTTGGCAACTACCTGTATAGCATCATATTACATACTTCAAATCATGTGTGTGTGCTTTAATGGAAGTTGTTCCCTATTATAAATAGAAAGGAAGGAAGAAAAATTAGTTGGGTATACCCCTCAATGCCATCCCCACCAACTGTCTCTGTTATACTGCTTACTTTGGAGGGTAATATATTATTCCGTCAATTTATTAGTAGAATATTTTTTTAACATTAAAAAATCATTATATGAGTCAAGAAAGTACCATACCTATTTCTTCCTTTAACATTTTGATTAAATATCTCACAGCTAAGCTGTTCCTTTTTACCCAAAATTCCATCCAGATTTCTTCTAGAATGAATATCCAGAATCTGTTCTCAAAATTTTATTTGTTCCATTCACCAGTTGAATTTTCTGGAAAGCTAATTCCTTTATTACAGTAAAACAGTTTCTTGTCTCTACTGTGCTATCCATTAAAACATCTAGTTAATACTGTATAATATTCACTCCAACTTTATTACTCTATTAGGTTTAAGAAGTCCTTAATTCTTTGAAAAAAATACATTTATTATTTTCTCCAAAGAATTTGAAAAGGGAGCATATATAAAATTAGATCAAAAGCTATATCTCAAGAGCAATATAATTCTTGACATTCATTTCTTCCTGAAAACCAACTTACAAAAGCAAACTAAAATAACTTTTAAAATGTTGTCAATGTAAAAAACAATCAGGCAGTAGGGTTTCAATTTGAAAGCATCAGAATGCACTTTTTTCCCATCAAACCATGATGTTATTTCAAGTTTCATGAAAGGATTTTGAAAAATTGTTTTAGAAACACGTGATCTGAAACAGCTTCTCGTTTAAAAATGTTTTTTCTGCCCTTATATTCTAAAAAGAGAAAACCACTTTGGAAGGAAACTTGACACATATAGATTAAATATTTTAGGTACATTATACAGTACTCTATATGATGAAGAGTATAATATACAGAGAATGCATGAGACCCCTTCAGCCTAAGAACATAACACTTTGGCTAGAATCTTATACACTTTTAACATTGGTTTCAAGCAAGCAGAGCTAACTAGAGCATTGTAGACAACAACTTCATTCTTCAGGTGTCTATGGAGATTCTCAGTCATTCAGGTCATGGTTGTCCCAAAGGTGCTTTTTAAGGGAATTTGACTTCCTTTAGTTTTTTTTATTGAAGATGTTTTACTTCTCATCCAAGAAGCTTCTTCACTTCACTTCAGAACTGAAGAAGCTTCTTGGATAAGAATCAAAATGTCTTCAGGGAACAACAAAGAAAGTCCAATATTATGATGAATTAACTTAAAGTAAATTAATGTCAAGAAATTTGATAAATGTTATGTAATTTCATTTGAAAAGAAATAATTATTATGAAATTATATTTTAAAAAATTATAGAAAATATGAAGGTAATTAAAAATACAGACAGGAGTTGCCATTTGTTTGACTATTCTGATACATGGTCGAGGCTTTTTTGAACGGTAGCAGTATATATATGTATGTATGTATGCACACACACACACACACACACACATATATCGCAAAAAAATCAGAAAATAAAATACAGACTGAATAGTCAATCTTGTTGATGATCAAGTCAATAGTTGAATCTTGTTGATGATCCAAACTCTATCAAGGATCTTGGAATACTCATCTCTAATGATCTAAGTGCTAGAGCCCACTGTAACTATATAACCTTTCTGGATCTGGGCGCACTTCGCACAGTCACTTCCGCCCTCGTTATCTCCCGCCTGGATTATTGCAATGCTCTCTACATGGGGCTCCCCTTGAAGAGTCTCCGGAGGTTGCAGTTGGTCCAGAATGCAGCCGCGTGGGTGATCGTGGGTGCCCCTCGGAGCTCCCACGTTACACCGCTTCTCCGCAGGCTGCACTAGCTTCCTGTGGCCTTCCGGATTCGATTCAAGGTGGTACTGATGGTATTTAAAGTGCTCCATGGCTCGGGACCTGGGTACTTACGGGACCGCCTGCTGCCATCATCAACCTCCCGCCGCCCAGTACGCTCCCACAGGGTTGCCCTCCTTGGGGTACCGCTGCCCGGCCGTTGTCGGCTGACGGCCCCGAGAGTTTGGGCTTTCTCTGTGGGAGCTCCCTCCCTATGGAATGATCTCCCCCCGGAGATACGAGCTATGACAGATATCCTGACCTTCCAGCGCGCAGTTAAAACCCTACTTTTTAGACAGGCTGGCCTGGCCGAATAAATGGGTTCTGGTTTTAAATTAGTTGGGTTTTAGAAATTAATTTTTAATTTTTATTTAAGATCCCTGATTTTATATTGTTGTATGTGGTTTTGATGGGACACAGCCGGAACAATCGCGTTTAATATATTTTTAACTGTATTTATAATGTATTTATGTGTTTTTAGTAGGCTGTACACTGCCCCGAGTCCCTTTTTTTGGGAGAGGGAGCGGTATAAAAATATGATAAAATAAATAAATAAATAAATAACCAAAAAGGCATTAAGAGTTGTTAACCTAATCTTATGTAGCCTTTTCTCTGGTAATATCACACTACTAACTAGAGAATACAAAACACTTGCTAAACCTATACTCGAATACAGCTCATCAGTCTGGAACCCACATTACGTATCTGATATTAACACAGTTGATAAAGTCCAGAAATATTTCACAAGAGTTCTCCACTCCTCTACTTGTTGCAGAATACCTTATGCCACCAGACCTGAAATTGTAGACCTAGAAAAGTTCTAGAATTACGCCGCCTTCAGTCCGATCTAAGTATAGTATATAAAATCATACATTGCAATGTCCTACCTGTCAATGAATACTTCAGCTTCAACCATAACAATTCAAGAGCAAACAATAGATATAAATTCATGGTTAATCACACCAAACTTGATTGCAGGAAATACAACTTTAGCAACAGAGTGGTCAATGTCTGGAATGATCTGCCTGACTCTGTGGCTTCTTCCCCAAATCCCAAAAACTTTAACCTTAGACTAATATTGACCTCACCCCTTTCCTAAGAGGTCTGTAGGGATTGTGCATAAGCGCACCAACATGCCTACCATCCCTGTCCTATTGTTTCTTTTATTTTTCTTATATGTATCCATGTATTCATAACTATGTTTTACTTATACCTATTATCTTGTAAGCAATTGACAAACCACATAAAATAAAAATAAAATAAAATTATGGAAATTGGGGTCAGGCTGCTTTTGCTCTCATTCTGAACTCATTCTGAAATATAAAAATTATTATACTTGTTCAACATATTTTTAGTGTGTAAGCAACAGCTTTCCAATTCTTCATTTCCTATTTTTCTTGGGTCAGAAAGTTGAGAGGAAAATAATTAGCTAAAATTTGTATACTATTCATCTCCAAAGACTCAGTGGCAGCAGCTATCAGCCAGGGACATAGATTATTTATCTGCCACAAGAAGGGGGGAATTTGGCCTGCTTTCTGTTAAGTTCCCCAATAGAATGTTCTGCCTTTATATGAACAATATATGAACCTTTAGGCCAAAAGGTTTTTTTAATCCAGAAGTTCTGCCACCATAGGAGGCTTCTAAATTTAATTGTGTCTTAGAATGTAGAATCTTTAGGGCTAAAACATGAAATAATAGAAAAGAATTTTGTAGGATGTAAGTTAGAATCCTTTTCATAAAAGGAGAAAAATGTAAATCCTAAGAGAAAAGAAAAGATTGATTCTGAACTAGGTGAGCCATCATTAACTTATCAAATAAAGCCAAAGACATAAATCAATTCCACTACTTAGACAATGATAAATCAAATAAAGCTCAGAAAAGAGTTATTGATTTGATGCCCAAAGGCTCTTCATTTGATTCCTTGGCCATCTGCCTAATTGAAATGAAAATTCTGATAACTTTTTTGTAAGCCCTGTATCTGTTGACTTTCATAAAACATTATTCAATCAGATACAGATGGTATATGACCCATGCTTGGCTAAGAGTGTTATCCACATAGATTAAGTTTTAGAGTGATACATTCTACAATGTATACAAGATGCTTCTGTTAAAATGTCTTCTTACTTGACCTTTTGTGGGTAAGGCTTTTGCACAAATGCTCTCGAGTTTCAGGTAATGGTTTAGTTCAGTGTCTATCACCCATTAAACACAGAAAAAGAAAACCCAAACAGTTAAATGATTTTTGACATCTACCTTTCAAACATATTTGTGCCTTAATTTCTGCATGTGGCCTTAATCATTCTCTTTCACTCTGTCTTCAGGATGTAATTGTAGCTGTCCATAATGATTTAGGGTGTGCTAGAGATACTATGGAGCATATCATATTTCAATCTAACCACATTATATGGCCTGTAATTTGATAATTCATGATGTAAGCAATATGAAAATCATTGCTGACATATTCAACATAGGGTATGATGGACATTGGCCAGGTATATGTGCTTTCTGTATATTTTAGTAAGTTACTGGCAATGAAAGGAACTGTTAAAGATAGTAGCATGATACCTCAGAATACTTGAAATTTATTAAGTTGTGTTATTAAGAATGTGTCTCTCTGCTAAACACCTATTTTTCTCCATAAGAGTAACTTTGTGAGGAAGGTTGGGTTAGGAAAGAATGATTGTCCAAAGTTAAGCAATGATTTTGATACAAAATAATAAAGCATGGATCCCATAGTAGGTGCACTTACACTCTCATTCATCTTATTTGAGCTGCCTGTATCTGCTTCTTCTCTACATTGGCATCTCTGCTGGAACCCACCTCACTCTTCTTCCACATCCATCATCTCTGAATCCCATCTCACCATTTTTCTATGAAAATTAAGGAGTGGTACATTTTCCTTCTTCCAGACTTCCAGATTTATGTCAACAAAAGGAGAGAGAAAATTCCCCTTAATAACTACGGAGATTCAAAATCATCCAGGTCATAATTGTCCCAAAGAGGCAATTGGTTTTCTTATTTTTTTCCATGAAAATATTTTACTTCTCATCCAAGAAGCTTCTTCTTCAGACTGAAGAAGAAACTTCTTAGATGAGAAGTGAAATATTTTCAAGGATGTTCAGTGATAAAAAAGCAGATTGTGTTATAAATTGGATTAATAAATAGAGTAAGAGCACTGGACCAAAAGTGCACTAACAGAAGTCAGTCACCTCCTTGAAGATTTCCACCTTCACTCCTAAAAATCAAATAAAATTTGTGATAAAATAAACAGTTGATACGTAGCTACTAAAACAAGCATTAATCTTTAGTTTATTTTATAATATTATGAAAATATCATCTCTTACTATTTTTGTGAAGCAGTTGAAGTGCTTTAAAACATAGCTTCTTCTCACCACTATCCCATCTACTATAAGTAAAAGGGAATGGAGAAAAATCAGATATTGACATATGGATTTAATGAAATTTAAAAACAAGAAAAAGTTTTTTTAATTCACTCTTTTCTTTGCAGAGAAGATGGACATTTTATTATAGCCTTAAACTAAGAATCAAAATAAAGCATTATTTGTTTCTTTGGAAGAAGCTGGAAGTCATTTTTTTGTATATGTGTTTGCCTTTCCTTTCCTTTATACTTTTTCACATTTTACCCTTTTCTCTTTTTACTTTTCATTGTTTATTTGTATGTTTTTTAAAATTAATAATAAAATTAGTTGAAATACAATATGTGTAGACCTAACCCAAATATTTTAATGTGTAAAAATATGTAAATACTGTAAAATTGTTGTTTTATTTCATCAGAAGAAATCTGGTAGCACCTGTTTTGAATAACAAATTTTACTAAGGAATAACTTTTTATGGGTTATAATTTTACTTTATCAGATGCAAAGAGACCTAAATTCAAAAACAATGTGATTGTACCTGATTAATCTTTACGATTTTGAATTGTAATAGTTTTTATGGAATTATGTTTTATTCATTAGAAATTGTTAATTTTTATTCAACACCAGTAGAATTATTAAGGTTTTTATAACTGCTAAAATCAAAGAAAAGATCATAAAGATGATGGTGTGCTTGAATATTAAAGTATGGTAATCTTAGCTCAAATCAAAATCTTTTGCCATGCTTTGTAGGAATATTTTGATTTCCATGTATAAGACAAACACACTAATTCCCAACCATGTGGCAGGAAAGTTTTGCTATCAATCATTAACTATATAAATTAGACATAATTTTTAAAAATGAAATAAAAAAGGACATAACTTTTTGGTATAGTTACATAGTTCAAGTTAATTGCATCCAGTTTAATAGGAATATTAAAAATGATATCATAAAAAAGATTTCCATCATGGCTAGAATAGAACAAAATCTGGTTGCATCCACTATTTTACTGCTTGAATACAGTTAAAATCATATACACAGGTGATATATATATTTAAATGATGGACAATACTTGTATTTCAAATAGTACCCATTTTAAAACTTTGTGGAAAAAATAGACATTAGAGATTAGTTACGATTGCTCAAGAGATTGATCATATAGATTCTTTATTTTAAATGCAATATAATGAATAGAATTAATTAATATATAAAATGTGTGATGCAGGAATACTTGAATATGGCATGGACCTGATCTAGAGAAATCTACAAACCCTTAGATGTTTGCTTATTGTTATAGATTGTATATTACAAACATAAATAAAACGTTTTGTTTTATTTGTATTGCCAAAAATTCCTCTAAAACAATTGCCTAACTAAATGCGTAAAGCATCTCTAACAATAAGACCTATTCCCTTCTCTCTCTCTGAATATAAAGTAATGTGTATGTGCCTCCAAAACAAAGAGCTCTGATGCCAAATTCCAACTGGAGTTTTCCTGAATCAATTTTTCAATCTACATTTTAAATTACAGAAAGTTTTAAAAGTGGTTTGTAAAATAAACAAGGGAGGAATTTACAGAAACTCTTTACCTGACAAATCAGTGTTGGATAGGTACGTTCTCTAGTACTACTTTAAAGCAATAGTACATTATATTAATTTCTTTTGGCCAAAGTTTTTGATTTTACAAATGAATTTTTCTTCTGTTTGTATGTTTTATTTTGTACTATTTATAAATTTGTAGCTTTATATGTAGAGAATATTTTCTGTACCAGAGGCAAATTAAAACAAATTAAAACAACTATTTACCATTTAGGTCTTCATATTCCAAGTTTATAATACTAGCAATATAGCATAAGATGGCCCAATATACTTATAAATTGTAAAAATGGAGAGTAAAAATAAATTTAATACTATCATGTGGGCTATTTGTAATATGGTGTGTTTCCATTAGCATCAATTAGTATGCTATTTACAGCAAGTAATGCATTTTATTAATAGTGTTAAAGTAACTAAATCAAGACATGTAAGGAGATTTAGGGAGCTACAAACCTAAGGTTCATTCCCTTTCATATTAATTTTTACATAACAATAATGATACAGCAACTAAAAGAGACTATTTTTTCACTAAATGATCCCTGTAACATGCCTTTTAGTGATATGTGTTACTATATTGCTAATATTACAGTCTGTAAGGGAATTAAATGTTCTGAAATGCAAGAAAATCCATGCATAATCAGCTTTCCACATGCATATCTATAACCCAATCCTTCTTGACTTTCTTTCATACTAAAAAAAATCAATTTGAAAAGCAAATACTACATGAGATAGAATATTCAGGGACAGTTCTGCATAGAATGCAGGGTATTTCCCTCTAATTAAAGCTGATACATATAATTAAAAGTTGCAAGGCCAACGAAGTATCTTCTATAGAAATACTTTATAAATATGTTGCTATGTAAATTAAAATTACTGTCCTTTCCCTTCATTGAACTATTGATTATCATTGCAGAACAGCAAATATTGGGGCTATGCACAAAGCTGGACAAGTTGAAACCAACTTTCAAACTGAGTGTTTCTCTCTATATATTTGAAATTATAAGGAAATTGCTGAGCTTCTGAAATAGATTTTTCTGGCCAGCTCTACCACAGACCTGTCAAGGTTGGCTAATCAACCACAACATCATTCCCCTGTAATCTCACCCAGAAGCTGTGGCAGTGCAAATACTGCAATTCTTAAAGAAGGATTTACCTCCCAGCTTGTTCCAGCTGACTCAACACCCGCCCTGTGCTGCTTCTTATTTCACATACAGTGAAACAAAACAAAACTGAGAATTTAATCATCCTGTCTAGTTGGCAAAGCAGTGAAAAGTACATTAGAACCTTTGTTTAGAAAATGACTTTTGGGGAGTGAGTGGTTGAGGGAAGAAATAGAGAAGATTGCCCCAATTCAACAGATAACACAATAGCTAACAGTCAGTTTCAAGGCAGCTAGGAGTTGCAGATGAATTCAGACAAAAGCAATTATTGTTTCTTTTTCTATTTTTTTAGTTCAAATGGAGTAAATTGAATACATGTTATCTATCAGAACAGGAACAGTAGCAAACAGAAATCCAGTGGTGGTCCTTATCCTATTTGACCTAGTAGTGGGTATTAACTATTAATAACACATTAGCACAAACATGATAAAAAAGACACTGATGTGATGCCATGTAATATGTTGCCTATCTATGTATCCAGCTTCTTTACAGGAAAGGATATTTTGCTTACAAAATATCCTTTCTATTCTATTCTAAATCTAATGATAGAATCACCTACTCAAAATAATTATTGCATGGGGCAACTAGATTATAATTAAAATTTTAAAGCAAGTGTTAATGTTTTATAGCTGTATATCTCATTAAATATTTCAGGAAAAGAGGGGCCTGTGAAATAAACTAAGTGAGCATAACTACTGTACCAACTTTAGCAATTAAACTTTTAGCAATTAAAAATTGAAAAAGTGGTTTTTGAAGAGACAAAAAAGAACTTTGGTGTCCACATAGAATCCTGGGAAAATAAAGCAGGGCAATTTACTTAAATTTCTATATCCGCATACTGCAATAAAGGGCAAAAAATAAAATTCAAGATATCAGGGGCTTATACTTAAAACACATATTGTTTTATTAAAAATGGATGCTACAGGTGATTTTTGTTTAAATGGCATAAATACAAAATCTGAATACCAAATTTATAAATATTGTTCTAAAAAGTTCAGAAGAAACCTATGCACATTAAAATGACTTGGACACACACACACATAATTTTTATTAGGAAATTTGATTATAGTACTAAGCTCTAATACAAACTAAATTTAAAGAAAGAGGGGGGGAAGTGCAATAAAGAGGAAAGCAAGAAACAGAAGAAAGATTAAAAGTAAGAGTGTAATAAAGAAAGAAAAAAATAATAAGTGACTTCCAACTGTTATTACAAGATTGAATAAATAAGTATAATGACAATCCACTGCTCTAAGATTGCAAAAAAAAAATCTCTTCATCCAAACATTTATTTTATTTTATTTTATTTTAAAAATTTGGAATTTGTTTATCTTTGAGGAACTTTGGTTATCTTGTGTATAGATCACTGCAAAAAAGGAATTACATACCCTTGAAAGAATTATGCATGAACAAAACTGAGTCTTTGAAATGAACCTTTATTTCCTTAAAAAAATAATTTCATCATTTACACATACAAACATTATTGTATTATTTTTAGTACTGAAGAAAATTAGAGAAAATTCTAACAGTATAATTTGATTGTGTTCCATTTCTTTTTCTTTTTGTTTTTTTCTATTTGGATATTCTCCATCTACTTTCATTGTTTATAAATTATTCTTATATTGTAGAATATAGATATTTACTGTTATAAGAGTTCACATGTCCAGTTAAACTATAATCATGGAAAAACTATTTGCAATTAATCCTTAATCAAGTGTACTAGACATTTTTAATTTTAAAGTATGTTTCCAGAAGTAAATGTCTATATATTTTATTTAGTAATGGATCACTGAAAAACTTTTGATATATTTATGTAATATTTTTAAATATCTATAGTTTCTTTAATAAGAAAAACACATAGATATTTCATAAATTATAGTCCAGCAAGTACTTTTTTTTACATTTTGTGAGATAAATGCATATATAAGAGAAAAGGAATATATAAAAGTTCTATTATTTTTGAAAACTATTTTCAGATTTATTATTTAACCAAAGCTTATTCATTCTGTATGTCTTGATGAAATAAAAAGATAATATTATCTTAAACGATTTAATGATCCAGTAATACTGCCAAACAAGCCTGAAGGAATAGTTTTACAGTTTTAAAGGATCTCTCTCTCTCTCCCCCACCCTACCTCCCATCTCTCCCTCTGTCCCTACCCTAGGACATAACAAAAAGAAAGAAATTATTTCCATTAGCAAGATTAATCTTGTTGCTGAGAGATTATTCTATACAGATATCGATCAAGCAAACTATGCAATGTTTTCTTTATCACTTTAATGTAAGATATATATTTAAAATAAGAACTCACTAATTCTGGTCATAACATTCCTTCTAATGCTAATGTTTGACTGAAGATCAAAATCTTCATGAGCACAGCAGCTAAGTAAAGTCATTATAATGTACCATGCTAAACTGTACATTGCTTTTCCACTTTGATTCATATTGTAGTGTATTATAGAGTAGAGCAACTAGATCTTAGAAATCATAAGGTTAATCTCCTCCTTTTATTTGATATGTGTGACGTGACAAGCAGGAATTTTATCATAGTTTAAAGACAACAAGGATTAGGTGAATGACAGTTGTTTGAAGAGCCTTGGGGAACTTCTTTATCCTACAAAGAAAAGATCATGTTCTTAAAAGCTGTTGCAACTATCTATCTCTTGGGAAGAATAGTTAAATATGCTATTAAACTCTTAGGAAAGAGTTATAGATGAAACAAGCAAGTCGGAACATCTAATACATTAACTCAGACTAGTTTTTTCAAGGAAATTTTACATGTCATTTCTGTCAGCTTAGCCAGCTGTTGGGCAAAATTAAATGTAAAATGTTTAATCAAATTGGTATCTTAAATTAGTGAATATAGCTAGGAAGGGAAACCTGGATGAAGCTGTCTATTTAGATCCACGCCAATCGGGCTTCAGCACAGCATAGAGACAGTTTTGGTCACATTGGTGGATGATCTCTGGAGGGCCTGTGACAGAGGTCATTCCTCTGTCCCAGTCCTATTAGATCTCTCGGTGGCTTTTGATACTGTAGACCACAGTATCCTATTGTGACGGCTGGAGGGGTTGGGGGTGGAGGGCACTGTTTTGCAGTGGTTCTCCTCCTTCCTCTCCGGCCGTTCACAATTTGTGTTGGCAGGGGGGCAGAAATCAGCCCTGAGGCTCCTGGTTTGTGGGGTTCCTCAGGGGTCAGTGCTCTCGCCCCTTCTGTTCAACATTTATATGAAGCCGCTGGGTGAGATCATCCGTGGCTTCTGGGTAGAATTCCATCAGTATGCTGATGATACTCAGCTGTACAGCTGAGTATCATCAGCATACTGATGGAATTCTACCACAGGCCACCCCGATGAAGCCGTCGAGGTGATGGCCTGGTGCCTGGAGGCCGTGCGATGTTGGATGGAACGGAACAGGCTTCAGCTCAATCCATCTAAGAGTGAGTGGCTGTGCTTCTCAGCACCCCAATACAGCCAGCTAGTTCCATCGCTGGCTGTGGGGGGGGGGGGAAATTCTTGCCCCCACAGAGAGGGCTCACAATCTGGGTGTCCTCCTGGACATACGGCTGTCATTGGAGGACCATGCGGCGGCCGTTGCCAGGGGGGCTCCTGGTCAGGTCCGTAGGATCTACCAGTTGCGACCCTTTCTGGATGCACTTCGCACGGTCACCTCCACCCTCGTAATCTTCCGCCTAGACTATGCCAATGCTCTCTACATGGGGCTTCCCTTGAAGAGCACCCAGAGGTTCCAGCTGGTGCAGAATGCGGCTGCACGAGTGGTGTTGGGAGCTCCAAGGGGCTCCCATGTTACGCCACTCCTGCATGAGCTGCATTGGCTCCCGGTGGCCCTCCGGGTGCGCTTCAAGGTTTTAGTTACCATCTTTAAAGCGCTCCATGGCTTGGGACCAGGATATTTGTGGGACCGCCTCCTGCCATTATCGGCCTCCTGTCGACCAATACGCTCCCATAGAATCGGCCTCCTCGGGGTGCCGCCGGCTGGACGGCTGGTGACCCCGAGGGTGCGGGCCTTCTTGTTGGGGGCACTCTCCCTCTGGAACGAATTACCCCTGGAGATGAGGACCATCCCTGATCTCTTGACCTTCTGGCGCGCATTGAAAACTTATTTATTTCACCAAGCCGGTCTGGCCTAGGGTTTTTAGGAGATTTTAATTGGGTTTATCTGGTTTTTAGTTTTTTAGCCCTCTTTTTTAGTTCTCAGCCTTTTATATTTTGTCTTTTAGTAGCTTTTAATTTTGTACTGTTTTTCGTATTTTAATGTGGCTGTACACGCCCCTGAGTCCTGTTAGGGAAATAGGGCGGTATATAAGTTAAATAAATAAATAAATGTTATATTTATGACATAATAGACATTCATTTGTGTTTACAGGTCAAGGTAGGTAAATAATACAAAACCTCTGACCTTTTACCTAATAGTTAAGTTTAACTACAACCATACTCACAGTAGTTTATGCCAAAAATAATCAATCAATCAGAATTGAACTGGAAGGGTTCTTTAGGTCTTCTAATCCAACTCCCAGCACAACAAGGAGACCCTATACCATTTCAGACAAGTGACTGTCTAATTTCTTCTTTTTCTTGATATTATTTCTTCTTTCCGTGTTAAGATTCAAAAGATATAATGTGATTTAATGGTTTGTTACTTGTCTAATATAACCTTTTCTCAATTTAATCTAAGATTAATCTAAGAATCTCTGACTCTAGTAAAAGCTGAAGTTAATTACCTTTATCTTACCATTAAAGCAATTATTACTAAATATCATTGCTTTGTACTCCAATTAAGAAACCAATGCTTAATTACTCCCTTAAGAAATTAAAACTGGCCTTTTCTATTTATGAGCTAGTTATTTCATGTTACTGCTTAAGTAGTTCATGTAGGTCAAGCCATATTGGTAGGCTAAAAGGCAGTTTTTTTCATCAGGTGAAATTTTATAAGTCAACCCTGAGAAGGTAAGAGAGATATGATGAGCTGCATGCTACATGGTTTGCTTTTTCATTTTGATGGATAGTCAGTTTCAGGGGTTCTGAAAATATTGTCATAATATCATTGTTAGAGGAAGGAGTGGTGCAGTGGTCTAGAGGTGAGCTTTCGCCCCACTAACAGGAGACTATAGTTCGATCCTATGTAGAGGCACATATTTCTCTACCTGGGCACACTGAGACTATATCTGCTGAACAAAACTCCGCATGGTGACAGAAATGGCATCCAGCCATTAAAACACTCTGCTAGCTCCATTCAGTTTATTTATTTGTTTGTTTGTTTTATCAAGCATGCATTTAAATATATATATAAGTATAAACATTGTTATTGATACATAAAAATAGATAAAAATAAAAGGGAACATTAAAACAGGGATGGTAAGCACGTTGGTGCGCTTATGCATGCCCCTTACAGACCTCTTAGGAATGGAGTGAAGTCAGTCTGAGGTTAAAGTGTTTGGGGTTAGTGGAAAAAATCATAGAGCCAGGTAAAGTATTCCAGGCATTGACCACTTGTTTGCTGAAGTCATATTTCCTGCAATCGAGTTTTGTGCAGTTTATCCTGAGTTTGTATCTATTGTGTGCTTGTGTATTGTTGAGTTTGAAGCTGAAGTAATCATTGATAGGTAGGACATTGTAATGGATAATTTTATGTACTACGCTTAGGTCAGACCAAAGGCGGCATAGTTCTAAATTATCTAAACCTAAAATTTCATGTCTGGAGGCATAGGGTTTTCTGTTGTGAGCAGAGGAGTGGAAGACTCTTCTTGTGAAATATTTCTGGACTCTCTTGATTGTATTAATGTCCGATATGCAGTGCAGATTCCAGACAGATGAGCTGTATTCAAGAATTGGTCTAGCAAATGTTTTGTATTCTAGTTAGTAGTACAATATTATCAGATAAAAAGCTTTGCAGTATTATGTTAACAACTATTAATGCCTTTTTGGCAATGTTAATGTCATTAAAATATCATTGTAAAAATATGAGAATGATTCATATTATTCTTTTCTCCTTTAGAGAGAAAAGAAGGCATAATTGAATACAGAAAAATGTTTCATGTTTAAAGATCTTTGAAACAATAGTTTTGATAAGTAGATTTTCAGCTCATATTTCTTGTGGATTCTTAAATTTTTCTAATAAGAGCTGAAATAAATAATTAATGGTTAAAAAAACAATTAGGTACATTGTATCATTCATGTTTATTGAAGAGACTAATTTTAATTATAGAAGTAATATAGAAAGGAAAAATTCATTGACTTTTTCTTTTATTATCCTTGTAATATGTAAACATTTATGTGTTTACATACATAACTTCCTTAAGAAACTTGCATGTAATACAGATGTATAAAATGCAACATATTTTTCGGAATGAATCCTTTAGTAGATTAGATTAAATCCTTTAACTCTTTGATGAATGAATGAAAGACAAAGACAATGTGTGCTACAATAAGGATAGCAAAAAACAAATTCACATCAAGGAAATATAAAACAAAATTTATTTTTAGTACCTTAAAAATATAATAGCAGGGATTGTCCAGAATTAGAATCTATTAAAATATGCATAGTGTTAAACAATGAAGTTTATTATAAAGAAAACACTGAATTTTCTATTCTAGGATATAAAATTTGAATTTGAATTCTTTATTGTTGTTGTACTTATATACACAGTATACATACGAAATTCACATAACACCCAGACACCAGACCCAACACACACACACATACATGGCAATCCCCAAACACCTCTGCACCACCAAAATTCCCTACCCCCTAAAAACACACAAGCATCCACATAACAGACCAGGTAATACTGTCCAAAAGGTCACTGATGGTGGTCCTTAAGTTCATTGTTAAGTGCAGTTATAGTTCTGGGATTAAAAACTGTTCAGAAAACATGTGGTCTGAGTTTTGATTGTTCTGTATCTTCTGCCAAAAGCCAACAGTTCGCAAAGATTGTAAGCAGGATGGGAAAGTCCCTGAGAATGTTGTGCAACTTCCTCAAACAGCAAGATTCGAAGATGTCATCCAGGGCTGGTAGCTGGCGCTCAATGATATTCTGGACAGTTTTAATGATTCTCTGTAAAGCTCTTTTGTCTGCTACAGAGCTGCTCCCATACCATGCAAGAATGTTATATTCCAGGACACTCACAATGGTGCTGCGGGAGTAGGACAGAAGTAGATGTAGAGATAGATTTATCTTCCTGAGCATTCTCAGAAAGTACAGCCTCTTCTTCACAAGCATGTTAGCATTCATAGTCCATGAGAGTTCCTCCAAAATATAGTGCCCAGAAATTTAAAACTACCAACCCTCTCCACATCCTCACCATTTATGTACAATAGTAAACGTATATCTCTCTTCCTCCAGAAGTCAATTATAAGTTCTTTAGTTTTTTTTGATGTTAATAAGATTATTTTCTTTACACCACTGTGTTAGCCCTTGTAGTTCCTTTCTATAAGCACACTCATTATTCTTATTAATGAACCCCACCACTGTCATATCATCTGCAAATTTAATAATTACATTGGTGTTATACAATGGGGTGCAGTCATGTGTGTACAAAGAATAAAGGAAGGGGCTTAGCACACAACCCTGGAGGACTCCTGTGCTTAGGAGCATATTAACATATTGTGTGTGTTGTATATGAAATACAGCAATGGGATTCAGAAAACCAGGACCAACGATTATAGTCCAGTTTCATATATCATTGCAGAGTATAATCTAGATGATCTAACTGGAAAGTTCATAAAATGAAACCTCCAAATGATTGGAAAATCTAAACTAAATAGAAACTTATAATTCAGTTAGGCAGAGTTTCACTTTTGAAACTTTTGGTCATTCTGTTGTTCCACATTAATGTGTATTATTTTTATATGTAGAAAAACTGCATAAAACATATGCAACTCAGAGATAGTTATTTATTCCAATACTATTTCTCCATCTATACATTTTTTTTCATGCATGTTGTATTCATTGCTTACTAGCTAAACATTTACTAGCTTTTATTTTTATTTTGATAAGCTTTTCTTTTAATACATACATACATACACACACATGCACACATACCCACACACACACACACATTTTTGAAGCATTAACCTTCTGTATATCTTTCTCTTAATGCATACTTTATGTGTACAAGTCTTCAGTTGATTTTAGTTATGTACACCTTTGGGCATTAATTTTCCTAATAATGAGCATGTTATATTCATTATTTGATGAGAGAAATGCAAAAGAGAATGATGTGTTTTGATTTGCCAGAAGTTTATACTGATCTGGTTTTTATTAAAATGAAAACCAAGTAAATCTTTTCATCCACCTTAAATATAATTTACTATGAAACTGCATATATATGTATCTGACATATACATGTACTGAGAATGAAGATTATGAGCCAAAAAACTGTTTATAGAGAAGGACCAGTAGGTTCAAATTGTCTTGGACAGCATCTGGGTTCCAGCTGTGAGCTTCATCAGACATATCAGCTGACCTTCTACAATAATGTTAGCTCCATTTCCAATCTGTTGTTATGCAAACTAAATTCATTATTAAATTGGCAAAAACAGATTTTATCAATTTTTTATTTATTCATCCTTAGATATGAATTAATAAATAGTGAACAGATAAGATATACAAAGCAAAAAGGAAATTTCTTAGTTAATTAAAATCCATTTTTAAGCATTAACATCCTTTTGGTTTATGGAGGCAGAATATTGTCTCATGTTGTCTTTATATCTATGCACTCATCATAGGTACCTACATGTGAGCACAACATGACTAATAAGATATAAATATAAAGGTGATTTATTATGTACGTCTTTTAATATTGATTTATTTTGCAAGCTAGACACATAGCAACCAAATACATTGTTCATTTAAAAGGAACAGAAACAATAGAAATGGAGTCCTTTTAATATAAAGTATCCAGGCAGAAATTCAAGGAAATGGACTTGGTTATAATTCAGCTGAACACAAACTGGTTTTATTTACAAGACAAGTCTTTTGTTAATTTCTAAATCTCATATCATTATTCTATTGGTGTAAAATATAGGTGCCTTTTGCAAAATAGCAGAACACCTAACAGCAATATGTTGTTGGTTTCAACTATTATCTGTCCAATCAAGGAGAATATGTAAATGATTATTTCCAGAACTAAACTGTAGACTTCATGTCTTAGAAAGGCATGAAATAGTAGTGATAGGGGACTTTTATTATCTTGACATCTGTTGGCAGACAAAGTCCAGGAAATTCCTGACTTGTAGAAACTTTATCCTTTAGAGAGAAAAGAAGGCACAAAAGAATCAGTTATCTATGAGTTAATACTAACCAATAGGGAAAGTTTAATCAATGATGGATTGGTAGGAACAATGGGAAATTGCTTTATGATTTTTTAGAATAACTATAAGCAAGCACAGTCCATTGTGAGTCTTACACTCTATTACAATAAATTTTAATAACTACAGAGCAGTAAGAGTGTTGGATTTGATAGCAGAACAACCAAATGATAAAAGAGATAAAATAAATGTTTCTAAACAAATTATTTATTTATTTATTTATTTATTTATTTATTCGTACTTCTATACCGCTCCCTCTCCCAAAAAGGGACTCGAGGCGGTGTACATCTAACAAACAAGATAATACAGATAACAGAAGTGAAAATCAAATAAATAATCTAAGATGGCTAAGAATCACCCTTATTAAAAATTTTAAAATATAAACCCCAATGATTTTATTTGGCTAGACCGGCTTGTTTGAACAGCAAGGTCTTAACTGCGCGCCGGAAGGTTAGGATGTCTGACATGGCTCGTATCTCCGGGGGGAGACAATTCCAGAGGGATGGGGCTCCCACAGAGAAAGCACGTAGTCTCGGGGCTGCTAGTCAACAGCGATCCAGTGGTGGTACCCCGAGCATGGCGACTCTGTGGGAGCGTACTGGGTGGCGGGAGGTTGTTGGTGGCAGCAGGCGATCCCGTAAGTATCCAGGTCCCAAGCCATGGAGCACTTTGAAAACTGTTAGTACCACCTTGAAACGAATCCGGAAGGCCACAGGAAGCCAGTGCAGCCAGCGGAGAAGAGGTGTTATGTGGGCGTCCCGTGGGGCGCCCATGATCATCCGCGCGGCTGCATTCTGAACTAACTGTAACCTTCAGAGAGTTTTTAAGGGGAGCCCCATGTATAGAGCATTACAGTAGTCCAAGCGGGAGATGACGAGGGCAGAGGTGACTGTGCGAAGTGCGTCCAGATCCAGAAAGGGTCGCAATTGGTAGATAAGACGAATCTGATAAAAAGCACTCCTGGTGGCGGCCGCAATATGATCTTCCAAAGACAGCCGCACGTCCAGGAGGACATCCACGTTGCGTGCCCTTTCCACAGGGGATAATGTCTCTCCTCCCACGGTCAGTGATGGAATAAGCTGACTGAATCTGGGAGCAGGAAACCACAGCCACTCGGTTTTGGTCAGGTTGAGACGAAGTCTGTTATGACCCATCCAACTCCGCACGGCCTCCAGGCACCGGGTCATCACTACGACGGCTTCGTTGGGGTGGTCAGGGGTGGAGATGTACAGCTGAGTATCATCAGCGTACTGGTGGAATTCCACCCCAAAGCCACAGATGATCTCACCTAGCGGCTTCATATAAATGTTAAACAGCAGGGGAGAGAGCACCGACCCCTGAGGTACCCCACAAAGTAGGGGCCTTGTGGTCGATCTCTGTCCCCCCATCAACACAAATTGCGAACGGTCGGAGAGGAAGGAGGAGAACCATCGAAGCACGGTGCCTCCAATCCCCAGCCCCTCCAACCGATGCAATAGGATACTGTGGTCGACAGTATCAAAAGCCGCTGATAGATCCAGTAGGACCAGAACAGAGGAATAGCCTCTGTCCCGTGCCCTCCAGAGATCATCCATCAACGCGACCAACGCCGTCTCAGTGCTGTGCCCGGGCCTGAAGCCCGATTGGAGGGGGTCGAGATAATCCGTTTCATCCAGGTACTGCGGGAGCTGACGTGCCACCACAGTCTCTACGACCTTCACTACAAAGCGAAGGTTGGAGACAGGACGATAATTTGATAGTAATGTTGGGTCCAAGGACGGTTTCTTGAGGAGAGGTCGAACCACCGCTTCTTTCAAAGCGGCGGGTAGAAACCCCTCTCTCAAGGAAGCGTTAATAATGCCTTGGAACCAGCCTCGTGTTACCTCCCGAGTGGCTAAGACCAGCCAGGAGGGACACGGGTCTAATAAACAAGTGGTAGCGTTCAGTCCCCCCAGTATTCTGTCAACGTGTTCTTTTGTAACAGAGTCGAACTCAGCCCAGATGACCTCACCGATATCTGACCTCGCCCTCTCGCCCGGAGATGACCAGTCGGAGTCCAGTTCGTTCCGAATCTGAGCTATTTTGTCCTGGAGAAATATAGAAAATTCCTCAGCTCGACCCTGCAAAGGGTCTTCCCACGACTCCACATTCAAGAGGGAGCGGGTCACCTTAAACAGGGCGGCTGGGCGGTTTTCTGCGGACGCAATAAGGGTGGAGAGGTAAGTTCTCTTTGCCATCCTTATCGCCACTAAATACGTCTTAATATAAGAACGTAGTAGTGTTCGGTCAGATTCAGAGTGTCTGGCTCTCCAACTACTCTCTAGGCGTCTTTTCCGGCGTTTCATCTCCCTTAGCTCCTCGGAGAACCAAGGAGCTACTTGGGAGCGGCGCCGGGTCAGAGGCCGCAAGGGCACAACCCGGTCAAGTGCTCCAGCAGCCACCATATTCCAGGCGGCAACCAAGTTTTCAACCGAGTTGTGTGTGTGAGTTTCGGGAAATGGCCCAAGCTCCATCAGGAACCTTTCTGGGTCCATCAGGCGCCTGGGGCGGTACCATTTTAATGGCCCCGCCTCCCTGCGGTCAAGAGGTGTGGAACGGAAGTCAAGCTTTAGGAGTGAGTGATCTGACCATGACAGGGGTTCTATAACTATATTCCCTACACCCAGATCACTCTGCCACTGATCAGAGACAAAAACTAAATCCAGGGTATGACCTCCAATGTGAGTAGGGTCCCGGATTAACTGGGTCAGGCCCATGGCTGTCATGGAAGCCATGAACTCCTGAGCAACTCCTGAGGTACCGCTGGCGGAGGGAAGGTTGAAATCTCCCATGACCATAAGCCTAGGGGTCTCAACCGTCATGCCGGCAATAACCTCAAGAAGCTCAAGCAGGGCAGATGATGCATAGCAGGGAGCCAGGTAAGCGATCAATAAGCCCATCTGAACATTGGGACCAAACTTCACGAAAAGAGATTCACATCCGGATGTCTGAGAAACAGTGGACTCCCTCGGACATAGATCTTCCTTGATAACTAACGCAACACCTCCACCCCTTCCCTGGGTCCTCGGCTGATGAAAAACCCGAAACCCGACCGGGCACATATCAACCAGAGGGACACCCCCCTCTGGGCCCAGCCAAGTTTTGGTAACACCCACCAGGTCCGCCCCCCCACAAGGATCAAATCATGAATGAGAGGGGCCTTGTTCATGATGGACCTGGCGTTACATAACATCAGCCGAAGGCCCAGGGCCCGATCACTCAGACCACCTGGAGAACGGGAAGTGATAATGGGGTCGGAGCGCGCCACAGTAGATAGGTAGCGGAGGCGCGCTCCCGAAACAGAATGTGGCCCCTTATAAACGCCAAATCTGCCTCTCCTGCTCACCGTTTTAATAGATTTAATGACACCTTCTTCTGGACAACCCCCCATCTTCAATCGAGCCATGTCAGAGTCCCAACCACTCCGGCTGTGCTCTAACTGTGACCAGGTCGGAGCCCCAGGTGGGTTGTCCCCTAGTTCCCACATGGTTAACCCTAATTTGTGTAAAGATTTGATTAAAAAATTTAAGTAACCCTCCCTCCCACGCTTCCGACGACCCCACCATCTCTTCGGATCCCAAGATCCGTCCTTGAGATGGGATTTGGAAAGATAAGGGGGCCAATTTTGAGATAGGGGGACATATCTCAGGGCCCATAGTTCTGTTGAGGAATATGTTAGTATTTTAGGTTGTGGTCTCCCAAGTTGCCAATAGTCAGGTATAGAATGGACTGGGCGAGAGAAAGCAAGTTGTGATGGTGGTAGTGGCAGTGGTAATTGAGGTGGGGAGTCCGGTGATGATGTTGGGCTGTATGGTAATGGACTTAGAGTCAGAGATAGTGGGTCTATATAGTCCAAATAATATCGTCCGGGAACCATTTGTGTTGGTGTAGGTGGATCCAATGCTGGTCCTAGGACCCTACAAGGGGCTGGAGGAGGACCGGATGATGGCCACATTCTAGGACTCGGCTTCCAGGCAGGTTGTAAGCAAGGTGGCGATATAGCCCCAGACCTCGAGTCCCGCCACCACTCGATAAACATCTGTTGCGGTTGTGATGACGGCGGATGTGAGGGCAGACCCAGGCATGGCCTCGGCAGTGGTTTTCCAGAAATTTGGATAGTTAAATCCGATTTAATTCCGAGGTTTACAGGAGGGTTTGGAGGATGTTCAGACAATAGCCAAAGTTCATGGTCAGGCCTCTAGATAGTTGACAAGAAGGGCGGTGATCTCGGCCCCGCCTCTGGGATTGGCCTCCAGAAAGTAGTTGAGGAAGGGGATAATCTCGGCCCCGCCCCCGGGCTCCTTAGCCATCCCAAAGACATCCGCTGCGGTAGGGGAGATGGTCGATGGTTGGTCGGTGGAGTCGGCTCTGTCTCCGGGCCTCGTCACCATCCGAAGGGCATCCGATGTGATGACGGTGGCGGCGGCGGCCAAGAGGACAGGATATGGTCGTACATAAATTAAAGCCATAATTGCAAACAATTCCAATAAGGATAAAAATGTACAGGAAGAAAATGAATTAGGCTACAGAAAGGGTTTAGGGAAGGTCAAAAATAAAACTATATAGGAAGTCAAATATACATGTCACAGGACCGTGATGGCGACTTATGGCATGCGTTCCACAAGTGGCACACAGAGCCATTTGTGCTGGCACGTGAGGCACAGGCAAACTTACATCACTGCGCATGCCTGCGCCTCACAGCTTATTTTTTTTTGTTGGTTTGAAATCTTTTTTGGCTTCCCAGAGGCTTGGAAAAAGCCTCTGCAAGGCTTCTCAGACCGAATTATAGCCCTGTTTCATCACCTCCTATAATACCGGAAGTGATGAAACTATAATTCATCCTGAAAAACCTTGCAGAGGCTTTTTCCAAGGCTGAAAAAGGCCTCAAACCAGCCAAAAAATCAGCTGTGGGGCACAGTGCAGGTAATGGGGTGGCTGGGGAGGATTGCGCATGCATGCACAGAGGGTGTGGGGAGGGGGTGAGCATTGATTCTGGGTGCTGGCACATGAGTACGGGCATGCTGGTGCACTTGCAATTTTTGGCACAGGAGCCCAAAAGGTTTAACCACCACTGTCATAGGATAATGTTGCAGGATCCATTCTGAGTTGGTCACTGGGGTCAGAGGTTGTCTTTCAAGCTTTCAGACTTGTGCTAGAGCCTATCCTCAGGGAACTTCTTTCTCACCAATGTGATGTGAATGTGAAACAATTTGTACTATTTAGGTGAACCTGGGGGCACAGATCAACTTCCAAATGGCCTCAAAGACTCTCCAAAAGAGTGCTAATGAGCAGGTGACTGCAAGGAATATAAATTATTTCATCCTCTGCCATTGAGACAGAACAGAAGAAGCTTCTTGGACAAGAAACAAAATGTTCTTCAAGGGAAAAAAAAGTCCAGTTATCTTTTGAAAAAGCACCTTTGGGACAACTGTGACCTGGATGACTGAGAATCTCCATAGATATGAGGCATCATAAAAATTATGCTCTGATTTCCCAGATCAAAATCCATCAGAAAAGGTTTAATAATCAAGAATCTTGGGGTTTCTTTAAAATAGGGGTGTCAAACTGACAGCCCGCAGGCCGGATGCATTATGCACAGGCCACACCCACCCCAGCTCTGTGAAGGGGGAAAATGTCACAATACATGATGACAATGTGACACCACACGTTTGACACCCATACTCTAAAATAATGATTTTTATTTGGATGCCAGACAATTAAACATTTTTTTCAACTAATAATACATGGCATGCAAGACAAAAAACAATCACAGACATGCATATCCATAAAAAAATAAAAACCCAAAGATCCACCATTTCCAAGAATTGCTAGACTTCTTTTATTATTATTTTTAATCTATTAAAACTTTTGTTAAAAAAGAAAAGAAAGAACGAAAGTGAATTGCATAGAGTTATGTAGTGTCTATCATTAAAAACCAAAACAAAACTAGAAATCTTTATAAAACTCTGCACAATATATTAATATCACCACTATTTACCATTATTCCAGGGATAACTCTAGACTTTTATTATTATATAGCATGCAAGTTCCTGAATGCTGTCTGTTTTTCAGGATTTGAGTATATATCCTTGCAAACAACAACATATCTTCACAATAACCAATGTTGAACTTAAAATTCATATTTTTCACTGTTAAGCCTGATATTTTCCATAAGTATTGCAGACACTCTAATACTTTTTATGGCATAATAAAGTGTGCTACTCTAATTATTGTCCTATTATAAATATCCACATGACCAAGAATTATGTTAAGTTCTTCAGAATAGACTCCTCATTCTTTTCTATGTGTGTTCAATGGCCTTGCAAACCAGTGTCCACTTGAAGCAATGTTGCTCAAAGAATAAAATTTCACAGACCTTTTAGCCAATGGGATCTATCAAAACCCTCTGTTTTCAGATTTGAAAATAAGGTTTAATTATTTGGCTCAGTATGTCCCAAAACTGGAACTGATTTTAATCCACATATTCATCTGAGGCAGAGCCACACAAATATATACATTCAGGGGTGGGATTCAATTTTTTTAACAACCAGTTCTGTGGGCATGGCTTAATATGTGGGTGTTGCTTGGTGGTCATGTGACTGAGTGGGCATGGCTTGCTGGCTGACCGTGGCTTGGTGGTCATGTGACTGGCTGGCTGTGGTTTGGTGGTCACATGACCGGCTGGCATGGCTTGGTGGTAATGTGATTGGGTGGGCATGGCCAGGTGGCCAGGTGACTGGCAAACCAAATACAAGTGGTCTTTGCTTAATGGCCGGTTGCTTAGCAAGTGTTCTAATTTACGATTGACCTCCCCAGAGCTATTTGACCTGTTTGGGGAGTTTTGACAGCCATGCAAACACACACACACACACACACATTTCTAACTCTGCTATTCTATGATTCTGTAAGAATTTCCTGCTGGAGCAGGTAGTTGGACTAGAAATAACCTCCGAGATTCCTTCCAGGTCAGCCCTAGATTGCTGTGCTGTTTCAAACAGTCTTCTAAAGCCAGGGTTTGTGTCCTTCCTTCCTCTCCTTTTTTTTCTCTCTCTCCCTCCCTCTCTCTCTCCCTCCCTCCATGTATCTATCCATCCATCCATCTTATATCTCATTCACTTGCTTTTCCCTCTCTCTCTCTCTCTTTCTCTTTCTTTCTGTCCCTTCCTTCCATCCCCCCTCTTTCTTTGTCTATCCCTTTTCTTCCTTTCTCTTTCTTTCTCTCTCCCTTTTTCTTTCTTTCCCTTGTCCCTTTTTCTTTCTTGTCTCTTCCTTCTCTCTCTCCCCCTCTCTCTCTTTTTCCCTGTTTCTCTCTCTTTCTCTCTTTCTTTCTCTCTCTTTCTCTCTCTTTCTCTCTCTTTCTTTCTCTTTTGCTCTCTCTTTCTATCCCTTCCCTTCCTCCTTCCCTCTCTCCTTTTAAAGCTAGGAGATCCACCTGAAACAAACAAAGACATACACACACACACACACACACACACACATACCGAAGTAAGTGCCCGGCAGCATTGCTCGCCTCCCAAGAAACTCCGCAGCAGATAGAAAAGTGACAAGGGTTCTTCCCAGCCAGTCTCCCAGGGATTGGGTATAACGGAAAAGTGTGGCCAGTGTCATTCACGCCCGGTCCTGTGTTGCTTGGAAAGGCTGGCAGGCAAGGCTTTCAGGTCCAACAAAGGGGCCATGGGTGGCCACTTCCTTCCCTCCCTTTTTTGAGAGATTTTTAAACAAAGGGCTGGGAAGGCGTGCACTGCAGCTTTGCCCACTCTGCCAGCAGCTCTGGGCTAGGCAGCAATTTAATTTTCCCAATTACCTGAAACCTTACCTTCCTCTGGCAGCTGATGGCAGAGGGAAAAGCAAGCCAGCCATCACCTCTCAGCTCCCCACCAGCACACATCTCATCCCCTGCCTGGATTCTCCAGCAGATGCTGGGCCTCGCCTGCTGGGAGGCATGTGGGGGGCAACCAGGAAACACATAGCCTATTCGACTCAAACTTTGTTCCAAGGAAACAAACTCAAAACAGAGGTAACAGCAAAACCTTCTAATAATTCTTTACTAATTCTGTTCCTTCATGGTTAAAAGGCTGTCTCAAACTAATTGTCTCTGATAAGAACAAGCCTTGCCAAGATTGTGCAGGGCTGCCAAGAATACTAGATAAAATTACTAAGAAATATTTCAAACACAAAGAGTCTCCAAACAACCAACAAGATATTCCGAATGTCCATAAGGCTTGAGTTGTCCTGCAAAGAACAACAGTTTCTCAGGTGGCTTTTATCTCTTAAAGGAGGGGCCATTAGCTTGCAGCCTTACTCCCAAGTCGTCCATGCTGCTACAGCTGCTCTTTCCTTCAAGCAGCTCTGTGTGCATGCGCAGTGGACATAGGTTCTTTAGGGACCTCTTCATCACTGATGCCAGCCTCCACAATCTCTGAAGGCAGCATTTCACTCCCTGATGGTCCTGGCCCCATCCCTGCAACACATACAGGCCCCTCATCTAAGTCCTTGTTCTGCGAGCCATCCACACTTGCTGCTGGTGAACCATAGCACAGCCCTCCCACATTGCCAGTCTGCCAGCCACCTCTCCTTCACCAAGCCGAACATTTTGGCAAAGTGTGGGCCACCACTGTGAAACCAGTGCAAGTTCCATGATCTGGAAAGTATGACTGACAGCAGGAAGGAAGATCCGTTCTGGTGAGGCATGTCTTGTTTTTGAGACCTCCACAACAAGGAGACATGTCACTTCCAGGCCAGCCCAGCCAGAAGATGGGCGAGCAGACAAGCCTCAAGGGAGGCATTTTCTCTCAGATCTCCCATAGACCTCCCCGCGGAAGAAGAAGCTGGGCCCGAAAGGCAGCTGACTCTTGCCATGCCCCCCCACCCCAAACAGCCCTTTGTCTAAGCGCAGAAAACCCAATGTGGATCTTCCTTTTCCAGCACCAATATTAGGCACCATTCTCACCATCTGCTTGCACTATTTTTGCCATCTGCACTCACCCAAAGCACACAGGTCAGAAGTTAGGAGAGAGAAAAGGTGGCAGGCAAAGGGCAAAATGGGCAGCATAGCATCTTGCTCCCTGGTCACCCCCCTCTTGCCCCCATCAGGTAAGGTCCAGCTGCTGTGGAGAATGCAGGCAGGGGGGCAAGATGCAAGTTTGTGGGGACCCGAGTGATGATGGGTCAGCCCTGGCTCTCTTTTGCTCTGCCACCAGAAATCCAGGCAAGCTGGAGACCAGGGACGGTGAGGGAGGGCAGCTAGCTAGGACACGAGCTCTGAGGATGGCACTGGTGGCCTAGGCCAGCTCAGAGTTGGGACTCAACCAGGGCTTGTGGCAGCAATGGTGGCAATGGCAGCATGGGTGAGGGCAGCAGTGGTGGCACAGTGGTGGTGGCCTAGCCAGCCCGGGACTGGAATCAGGAGTTGACTGGAGACTGGTAGTGGTGAGGGCAATGGCAGAGGCATGGCAGTGGCAGCCTAGAGTAGCCCAGGGCTTGTAGCACCAGCGGCAAGTAGGTGACCGGGCTTCCAGCGTCTCACTCATCCAGGGAAATCAGATCAGGCAGTGCCATGGTAGAAGGCAGACAGCAATGGCTGGCAGGCAGGTGAAGGCAGACTGCAGGCAGCGATGGTGCATGGGTGAGGTAAGGAGGGACAGGGCAGGCAGGAAAGGGTGGGACCAGTCAGTGGCAAGGTTTGCTGGTTTTCCAAACTGTGCAGAGTCATAACAATCAGTTCTATAGAACTGGTCTGAACCGAAAGAATCCCACCCCTGTATACATTTCTGTGTGGTTTTTCAACAACTACCAATAGAATAAACCCTTCAATTTTCAACCATTATCCAACCTCTAGTGATCTAAGCCATTTTTTAAACTTGTTCAAAAGTGATAAGTATTCTTGAAAAATTCAGAAAAAAATGTTTAGGATCTTTTTTTTGTTTTAATCTTATGACAGGCCAAATATTTGGGAAAATATGAAGAATTCCATATGTGAATTGCCTATTGCTCTAGATCCTACAAGTATTTTACAAATATTGTTGGAATATCATCCTGATCTTTTCAAAACATAATTACTTCCATTCTATGTTTTCATATTGCAATATACCTTGAAGCATCCTCACAATTGCTAAAGGTGTCAGCCCCAGATCCATCTTGATTCAGATTTAGGGCTGCCACAGTGGGTGATGGGCATGCTGTGTGAATGGGAGAGTAATGAAATGGGAGGATAGGCATAACAACATTCTTTTACTAGAGTTCAAGGCCGAGTTGCTAGAGTTTAGAGGGGAGTGATTGGACTTGACAGGAGTTCAGAACTGACATGGATTGTAGAGTGTGACTTCAGGGTCATCAATAGGGGCAGGGTGTGAGTTTTAGTGTAGCCGGGGAAAATGCAGGAATTCACATTCAGATTTTCCCCAGCTATGCCAACATGACTTCTTTAATAAATTCTTACTTGGATGGACTTTAACTCTGAGTGCTGAATTCAGGATGGAGAATTTGGTTGGAATGCTGACAAAAGGATTATCAAATGGCTTCATATTTTGACAAATTCCTCTTCTTTTAGTCTAGTTCAAAATTAAAGGATACCTATTGAGCATGGTATCCATAGCAATAGCAGTAGCACTTACACTTTTATACCGCTTCACAGTGTTTTACAGCTCTTTCTAAGCAGTTTACAGAGTCAACATATTGCCCCCAACTATCTGGATCCTCATGTTACTGACCTTGGAAGGATGAATGGCTAAGTCAACCTTGAAGCAGTCAGGATCAAACTCCTAGCAGTGAGCAAAGTCAGTCTGCAATACTGCATTCTAATCACTGCACCACCATGGTGTCCATATTGTTTTTTGGCTTTTTCATGTATCAAAAATAGCATTGTCAATTATTTCCCCTATGTCAGGGGTAGGGAAACTTGTCTCTTTTATCACTTATGGACTTCAATTCCCAGAATTCCTGAGTGAGCCATAAAAGGTTCCCCATCTCTGGTCTACTGGTTTTTCAGTTGTGGGGGGAAATCAATTTTTGACTTGAATGGGACTGTTTCATATACAAATGTAGGATGTCCTACATCTATGAAAGGATGTCCTACATTTGTACAGTATATTAAACAATCCCATTCAAGTCAAAAATTGATTTCTCCCACAACTGAAAAACCAGTAGGCCAGAGATGGGAGCCTTTTATGGCTCACTCAGGAATTCTGGGAGTTGAAGTCCATAAGTGGTAAAAGAGCCAAGTTTCTCTACCCCTGCCATATGGTTAAACCAGCAAAACATCCTTGAATTGCACTTGTAGCACACAATCTTTCCCAGGCAGGCTTCTTTCCTATTTGTCTCTTCTTCTTGGATGACTGACATTCCGTCTTTGTGTTGAGACTGCTATTGCTATATTTGTGTTGGAAGCACTTACCAAGGCACTTTGGGATTGAAAAATTAGCCAGTGACATCACCGTTGCCCAGATTATACCCATGAGGGCTCCTTTCATGTCCCTGTTATTTGTGGTAGTCATTTAGCTACTTGCATTTGCATGCTTTCAAACTGCTAGGTTGTCAGGAGCTCATGAACAGGAATTAATTCCAACATGCAACTTGCACTCTCAGGTTTTGAACTGCCAAGCTGTCAGCTTCTCAATGATCTTCTGTCTTTAAAGTTATACCTTTAGATTCTGTTAATCTTTTCTTCAGAGCCCAGGACACTGTCAACTTAATCAATAATGTTATTATGATGAATAGGGTCTTCTAAGGTTCATATGTTTCACCTTTTCACAATTTGTAATTATTTTAAATTTCCTATAGGTGACCTATGTTGATTTTGTCATAAAAAAAGCAATAAATTCTCTAAATTATCATTTTTGATAATGTATAAAGAACTAAAACCATTAATGTTGCAATTCCTATGCTGAAACTATCTGTTCTACCACATTTCTCAAGCTTTATAATTAGATATCTCAGCAGGGAATGTCACATAAAGAACTTTAATCTGCAACAAAAGAATTTTCATTCATTTTCATACAAATTTTAAAGGAGAGAAGGAAACTATGCCCTTGAGAAATTTTGATTTACACATCTTCCTTTTTCCTATCTCAGGAAGGAAATGTTTACTAAAATCTATTCATGTCATGAACTTATTTAAAAAATGCTATTTTTTAAAATGTTTATAGGTTGTTAAAAGTAATTTGGTGATAATCAGCCTCAAATTATTCAGGATGGATAATCAAATTGAGTAAATGGGCTTTAAGTGGGAAATGCAGCTCAATACAAGAATATACAAAGTAGCACACAATGTCACTTTTAAAAAATCCAAAATTTATATAAAAACTCTAATAAGTAAGTTCTTAACTGTCAGTGGCTGTGAAAAGGACCTTGAACTATTGGTGGAAAACACAATAAAAAAAACTTCAACAAAAAATGCAACTTCTATATATCAGTTCTGTGCTAGAAAAGGGTTGAAAATAAACCTGCCAGTCAGCAAAGACTTGGGCATTTGGGCCTTTTCACTTGCTGCAAAAACAGAAAAAGATAAGATGATACAAAGGAATACAGTCATTGGTGCCATGGGAAAAATATAGGCAGATAAAAACTTATCCCTCTCTCACATTGTTAAAAATAGAGGTCATCCACTGAAACTAAAAACGGAAAGATAAAAGCATACTAATTTTTAACAAAAAATGGAATGTACTACTATTGATGTTATAAATAACATCATTGTTACTATTGATGTTATAAATAATGGCTATTAGCTGACATGTTTTCCTTTGTGGAAAAAACAGTTCATAAATGGGATAATTTCCTTTGGCGGGAAATAAATACAGTTTATAACTTATTGCATACCACAGTATGATAAAGTTAGAATTCTTATACAGATATCTTCTCTCTTTCCATCTTTCTTCCTGGTAGCACCATTTCTTAGCCATGAGAGGTGGATACTAATTCTGTTTGTT
Source organism: Bungarus multicinctus (assembly GCA_023653725.1). Taxonomy (NCBI): domain Eukaryota; kingdom Metazoa; phylum Chordata; class Lepidosauria; order Squamata; family Elapidae; genus Bungarus; species Bungarus multicinctus. The sequence continues at coordinate 38,018,320 of CM042844.1, forward strand.
TATTTATTTATTTATTTATTATATTTATATACCGCCCTTCTCCCGAAGGACTCAGGGCGGTGTACAGCCAACCATAAAACTTTATTACAATTATAAAAGTTAAAAAGAATTAAATATCTTAGGCTGTCTAAAATTATACCCTCCCCCAATAAATTATTAAAACCCAAATTTTAAAATCCCAATTTAAAACACAAATACTAAATTACAGTAAAAATCCCAGGGCCGGCCTGCTCAAAGAGCCAGATTTTTAATGCATGTCTGAAAGCTCTCAGGTCCATCTTATTGTATAATTCCGGAGACAGACCATTCCAGAGGGCGGGGGCCCCCACAGAGAAGGCCTAATTCTAGGAGTCGCCAGGTGGCACATAGAAGCCGTCGGCACCTGAAGAAGGCCCTCTCTGTGGGAACGCACAAGTCAGTGGGAGACTACCGGCAGAATGCGGTCCTGTAGATAACGTGGTCCAATGCCATGGATCACTTTAAAGGTCAGAACCAGAACCTTAAAGCGAACCCTGAAAACCACCGGCAACCAATGCAGCTCGCGCAGGAGAGGCGTCACATGGGAGCTTCGTGACGCCTCCATAACCACTGCGCGGCCACATTTTGTACCAATTCGAGTCTCCGGGTGCTCCCCGCAGGGAGCCCCATGTAGAGAGCGTTACAGTAGTCCAGGCAAGAGGTGACAAGGGCATGAGTGTATGTAAGGCGTCCCGATCCAGAAAGGGCCGCAACTGGTGAATCAGGAGAACCTGATAAAAAGCCCCCCTGGAGACGGCCGTAATATGTTCTTCTAAAGACAGCCATGCATCCAGGAGGATGCCCAAATTGCGAGCCCTCTCTTTGGGGGGTAAGATCTCTCCCCCAATAGCCAGCGACGGAGTCATCTGACTATATCGGGGCACCGGAAACCACAGCCACTCAGTCTTGGAAGGGTTGAGCCGGAGCCTGTTCCCACCCATCCAAATCCGCACAGCCTCCAGGTACTGGGACATAGCCTCCACAGCATCGTTGGGGTGGCTTAAGGTGGAGATGTAAAGCTGAGTATCATCCGCATACAGATGACACTGCACCCCAAAACCACAGATGATCTCCCCAGTGGCTTCACATAAATGTTGAACAAAAGAGGGGAGAGGACCAACCCCTGAGGCACCCCACAAATGAGTGGCCTAGAGGTGGACCTCTCCCCCCCATCAACACAAATTGCGAGCGGTTGGAGAGGAAGGAGGAGAACCATCGCAGGTCAGTTCCTCCAACCCCCAACTCCTCCAACCGCCGCAATAAGATACTATGGTCGATAGTATCAAAAGCCGCCGAGAGATCTAACAGGACCAGGACAGAGGAATACCCCCTGTCACGGGCCCTCCAGAGATCATCAACCAACGCGACCAATGCTGTTTTGGTACTATGCTCGGGCCTGAAGCCCGACTGGAAAGGATCGAGATAAATTGCTTCCTCCAGGTACTGAGTAAATGTTTCTCATTTACTGATAGGAACAACTGCTTATAAACTATTAACATCTTATTTATACTGCTTAATACTTATAGCCTAGGCCAGAGGTGACAAACTTGATTTCATTAAGGGCCTTATCAGGTGGGCGTGGCCATGGTGGGAATAGCCAGTTCAACATCATTCGTGTCAAAAGTGCCTATGGTGGCCCAAGTGCTCTGCATTGAAAATGGGCTCCTCAGTTCCATTTTTGCTGTGACAGCCTCCTGCAACCATCTGCCTGCAAAAAGGGACGGGGGGCACATATGGCCTCCTAAACTCCATTTTTGTTGGTAGAAGCACCCTGGGCCGGTCCTTCTCTGCTTCCAGGGCAGCCCTGCAGGTCAGATCTAAGCACCTGTGGTCTGCATCTGACCCCCAGGCGTTGAGTCTGACACCCCTGGCCTAGGCTGATTCAATTACCCATGCATAATATTTCTATATATGGAATTGTCTTTTATCTGGGGAAGCAAGAAAGTGAATGAACACATTGTAAAGGTTTGTGCTTCAGATCACTTAGCAGGTCTGCAAAGTCTGAAAGTAAAATTTCAACTAAGGTGAACAAGGTAGGGTTAGGGTAAGGTATAACGAACTCATCTTGGATGCTCGCCATGAAAGAACACTAACAGCAGCAGTAGGGTTGACTCATTCATTTACAGGAAAGATAAATCTTGACAGCATTTCTAATATGAACCTGAACAAAATATTAAACTTCTAATATAATTTCTGGAAACAGGGCTCTTGGAAATCAATAGTGCTGTTTCCTAACATCTAAAATTCTTAATGATATACTGTAATTCCGATAACCGCAACCCCCAAAATGGTGATGTCTTATCTACTACACACAAGAGATGTCATTTTTATTTAAATACTAATAAACTGAAATTCAGAAGAGAAAATAATGCTGGAGGCAGACACATCTGAGGCGCTGTACGACAGAATGAATATAACACCTAAGTCATGCATTTAAATAAAATAGAAAAATAAATTCCCATATGCTCTTTACCAGTAAAAATATAACAGATAGATTATATCTATATTGTAATACAATATTAATTATATATAGATTATATAGAATAAGAGAATTATATAGGAAAATGACTCAGGAATAATTATTAAGTCACATCAAATTAAAAAATTTATGTTGTGTTTTCCCAGCACAAATAATTCTTTTGTATACATACTTTACATAAAACTGATTTTCTTTGGTAGCTTTAGATAGTGTTGTGAAGTTATTGTTTTTTCTAATAAAAATGAAGTCTTCAGACTGAATTGTACTTATGTAAAGTGGGTCATTCAATACTTAACATACCAAATCAATCTATTTCAGAGTAGTGAATTTCTTATCATGCTTTTACACTCTTCAGTACGAAAATTATCTGCATTTTTATTGATTCTTTAGGGAGCCATCAAGAGTTTGCTGGTAATCCTAGATAAACATTCATCAATCTGTCACCCTAATAATATATATAATTCTATGTAAACTACAACACTTCAGAAGGGGTTGGTAATCAATAAATCTTGCTGATATAACTTATGGCTTTTTTAATTTTGAAATTTAGACATTGATGATGCTATCCAATATGCACTTATGTATCTCATTGGAAAGAAAGTTAACAAGAAATAGATGCAGAGAGTAATTACCTATATCGTGTACAGTTACATTTTCAAAATCTAATTGTCTCTTGAATTTTTACATATCTTACTTAGAGTCAATTATTCATGCTTCTGCTCCACATGCTTCATAGTGTTTCACATTTGCTTTGATCTTCAACTCACAGTGGCTAAGATTGGGAATCTTGAAATCAAAAGATATACATCTTTGATCAGCAGAGGACAGGAAATATATGTTACCACTACTAAATGAAATATTTGCCCTAATTTTGACCTAGAATTTCATTTAAGAGGCAGCTAGACTTCAACAAATAATAATACTAAGTTATAATAAGGCTTTACAGATTTAGCAAGCTAAGTACTCAGTCTAATTCCTATTCACCATTCTTGCTATTAAAGCCGATCAGGTTCCAATATAAGAGAATGGGAAACTCTTACTTGGATGCACTTACACAAATATTTCTAAATTCTCTTTTTGGACCCTTTACAGTTTCTGCTGCTGGACAAAATTGCACTGTACACAATTAATTGATCAGCTGCTACTCATTTACATATCTCTTTCATCTACTTTCCCATACCTCAGGCACTTAGGTTTTTTTCACTGTTCTTCTGGGAAGGGATACATGATGCACTTGCTTCCAGGTGATAATTATTATCTTAGACATCTCTTTACAAGATAGGCGACAAATAAATTCAATCAATCAATTAATCAATAAATAAATGTTTGCATTGGCAATTTTCACTTGTTTTAGACAGTAGCTCTTTTTACTGACAGGTGAGGACTTCAGGAAATATGCTGTGACACAAGGATATCAGTGAAGAATGGAGCCAGAATTCAGAATAGCTTTTTACTTTTTAATTTTTTTTTAATCTAACATAAAAACATCACATTCTATTTATGAAATTATTAAAACAAATGTTTTTCTCTATTTAAATAATCTTCTTTACTCAAAATACATTTCTAACCCACAGTAAACTTAATTTAAACTTGCTGACTTACACATTTATATCAAATGCTATAATCTTCATCCTTTCCTAAAACTAATTAAAATATCATAAATTATTTAAATAGGCCCTGAATTTTCTACCAATTAAATGCAGAAAGAGGACCTAGAGGCCATTAGGATTCCCTCACCTAAACTTGCCAAAACAATTTGGCATTAAATTTCTCCCTTCCTTTTCTTTCTTCTATCATCAGAATTTAAAGCTAAACTTGTATTTAATCACAACATTTGTTTCATCTGTATAGGCATACAGAATAATCACTACATCTGCTTCTGTTTTGTAAAAGCACCCTAAAACATTGCTTTTCAAACATAACATTATTGGCAGCCAAGTAAACTAATTAGAGCTTCTAAATATTTATAGCAATTATAGCTTTATTGGTCCATGAGGATAAAAAACTCTTAAAAATCCAAGATCCATAAAATCCATAAAATCATAAGGTTGAAATGAGCTATTGATCCTAACTCTGCCTTTAGTATACAAATTCACTTATAATATTCCTAGCCAATGATTGTCTATCCTGACTAATGTTGATGCCATCAATGTTTTTCTTCCTATTAAAATTGTTTCTTACAAAATTAGTTTTTAATCTATCTCTTGGTATTGGAACCACATATAAGTCTTGGCCAGATAGAAAGTAAAAGAATTGATGAAGAAATGTAATTCTGCAGCTAAATATAGCAATAGCAATAGATCTTAGACTTATATACTGCTTTATAGTGCTTTATAACCCTTTCTAAGCGGTTTACAGAATCAGCATATTGCCCCCAACAATTTGGGTCTTCATTTTACCCACCTCAGGAGGATGGAAAGCTGAGTTAACCTTGAGCCTGGCGAGATTCGATCTGCCAAATTGTAGGCAGCTGGCTACAGCAGAAGTATCCTGCAGTACTGCACTCTAACCACTGCGCCACTGAGACTCTAAACCACTGCACCACCGAGGCTCTAAATATAGTATATTTATAAGAGGTGTGTGTTTATTTATTAAATGTATATGAACTGCATCTCACCTCTTTGTCAAGTGACTCTGGGTAGCTTATAATATAATAAAACAGCAATAAAACAATTACATATTGTTCCCACAGGGTTGCCCTGCTTGGGGTACCGCCGTCTGGCCGTTGTCGGCTGACGGCCCCGAGAGTTCGGGCTTTCTCTGTGGGGGCTCCCTCCCTATGGAATGATCTTCCCCCGGAGATACGGTCTATGACGGATATCCTGACCTTCCGGCGCGCGGTGAAAACTTTATTTTTTAATCAGGCCGGCCTGGCCCAGTAACTGTGTTTCAGGTTTTTAATTAAATTTTAATTGGGGTTTTTAGTTTTTAACTTTTAAATTGAATCTGAATTAGACAGCCGGATTAAATTATTTAATTTATTTTTAATTGTATTTATTGTATATCTTGTATGTTTTAGTAGGCTGTACACTGCCCCGAGTCCCTTTTTTGGGAGAGGGGGCGGTATAGAAGTTTAAACAAATAAATAAATAAATAAATAGAATGTTAAAATATTAAACATATTATTTATTTATTTATTTTTAGGTTTTATATACCGCCCTTCTCCCGAAGGACTCAGGGCGGTGAACAGCCAACTAAAATACATATAGACAAATATAAATTATTAAAAAAGAATTAAATCCTAGGCTGTCCCTATAAAAATCTAAAAAACCCCAATTAAAATAAATTAAAACTTTGTACCCCATCCCAACTAATCTAAAAACCCCATTTAAAAATCCCATTTGAGTCAGCTCAGGCCGGCCTGCTCGAAGAGCCAGGTCTTCAGGTCACGTCTGAAGGCCCTCAGGTCACTGGTCGTTCGTAGTCCAGGGGGCATCCCGTTCCAAAGGGTGGGTGCCCCCACAGAGAAGGCCCTGTTCCTCGGGGTCACCAGGCGGCACATAGAAGGCATCGGGACCCGGAGGAGACCCTCTCTGTGGGAGCGCACTGGTCGGTGGGAGACTACTGGCAGAATGCGGTCTTGTAAGTATCCTGGTCCGATGCCATGGAGCGCTTTAAAGACCAAAACTAGTACTTTAAAGCGAAACTGGAAGGCCACCGGCAACCAATGCAGCTCGCGCAGGAGGGGCGTCACGTGGGAGTATCTCGACGCCCCCATAACCACCTGCGCGGCTGCATTTTGTACCAGTTGAAGCCTCCGGGTGCTCCCCGCAGGGAGCCCCATGTAGAGGGCATTACAGTAGTCCAGACGGGAGGTGACCAGGGCATGAGTGACTGTGCGTAAGGCGTCCCGATCAAGAAAGGGCTGCATCTGGCGTATCAGGCGAATCTGATAAAAAGCCCCCCTGGAGACGGCCGTAATATGATCTTCCAAAGACAGCCGTACATCCAGGAGGACACCAAGATTGCGGGCCCCTTCTGTGGGGGTCAAGATCTCATCCCCAATAGCCAGCGACAGAGTCAGCTGACTATATCGGGCCGCCGGAAACCACAGCCACTCGGTCTTGGAAGGGTTGAGTCGAAGCCTGTTCTCGCCCATCCAGTTCCGCACAGCCTCCAGGCAACAGGCCATAACCTCCACAGCATCGTTGGGGTGGCTTGGGGTGGAGATGTAAAGCTGAGTATCATCAGCATAAAGATGGCATTTCACCCCAAAACACGGATGATCTCTCCCAGCGGCTTCACATAGATGTTGAACAGAAGAGGGGAGAGGACCGACCCCTGAAGCACCCCACACATGAGGGGCCTAGGGGTGGACCTCTCCCCCCCCGTCAACACAAATTGCGAGCGGTCCGAGAACCACTGCAAAACGGTGCCCCCAATTCCCAACCCCTCCAACCGCCGCAATAGGATACTATGGTCGATAGTATCAAAAGCCGCTGACAGATCTAAGAGGACCAGGACAGAGGAATAACCTCTGTCACGGGCCCTCCAGAGATCATCTACCAACGCAACCAATGCTGTTTCGGTACTGTGCCCGGGCCTGAAGCCCGATTGGAACAGATCTAAATAGAATGCTTCCTCCAGATACTGAGGGAGCTGACGCGCCACCACACTCTCAACAATCTTCGCCACAAAGGGAAGGTTGGAGACAGGATGATAGTTATTCAAAAGAGCCGGGTCCAGGGAAGGCTTCTTGAGGAGGGGCCGCACCACCGCCGTTTTCAGGGCGGTCAGAAGCGCCCCCTCCCTCAACGAAGCGTTGACAATCCCCTGGAGCCAGCCTCGTGTCACCTCTCTGGAGGTAGAAACCAACCAGGAAGGGCACGGGTCCAATAAACATGTGGTGGCATTCAGCCTCCCCAGTAATCTGTCCACACCCTCGGCGGTCACAGGATCGAACTCCTCCCAGATAACCGTCTCAAGACCTGCTCCGGACACCTCCCCCGGGACCACCCAACTGGAGTCCAGCCCATCCCGAATCTGAGCGATTTTATCATGCAGAAATCGGGAAAACTCTTCTGCCCTACCCTGCAAGAGGTCCTCCCGCGCTCTCGGCTCAAGCAGGGAGCGGGTCACTCTAAACAGGGCAGCAGGCCGATTTTCTGCCGATGCAATATTAAAAGTTAAAACACTATAAATTAACAAAAATAAATTAGCTAAGAAAGAAACAAATACATAAATATATTAGAAAAAGAAAGCAAGCTGTGAAACTGTTTCCAAGAACATGGATACATATAAACCACTATTTGCCACACTAGATGTCCCACATTGATATCCTCCATATATACCCTTGTGTGAGGCTAATAAAATGTTATGTGATTTCCATTTCCATAAGGATCGGAGGTGAGATTCTACCAGTTTGCACCTATTCGCTAGAACCGGTTGTTAACATTCTAAGCAGTTTGGAGAACCGGTTGTTAGAAGAAATTACTGGCGTAATCTTGTAAGGAAGACAGGAAGGAAACATTCTGGTGTTGCTTACAGAAACTGCTCTCCGTTAACCTTTATTACATTCTTGGCAGGACTAGACTTCCTGTCTCAGGAACTTCTTTGGAGTTTTTTTTCTCTCCTTTGTTGGTACTTTGCTTGTGTGGAGTGACCATTCAAAGATACAATGGCACTGAAAAATGTGACTTATGACCATTTTTCACACTTACGACTGTTGCAGCCACAGTCATGAGAGGCCAGGCAAGGAGATGCGTGCCTCAATGTGAGTGATATTGAGTTGGCCATGCCCAGCCAATAACATGACCACCAAGCCACGTCCACCCAGTCACATGATCACCAAGCCATGCCCACCACCTAAGCCACGCTCACAGAACCGGCTGTTAAAAAATTTGAATAATAAGGATGTTCCATAGATAGACAATTGGTTGATCATCAGTAATAACAGTGATACAATAGGAGACTTTTCTATAATTAATGAAAAATATATTGACTACTTTTTGATAATCTTTAGCTTTTTCTATCTTTCCACATGTATCACCAATAATGTATCTTGTTCTGCCTTTTCTAAAGCCAGTTGCTACATATAATATTTGTTCTTCCAAATAAGGGTCTAATTTTTGTTGGCTGACACTAAAATATTACATTGCTAGCAAGAGAAATTAACATTCTATCTGTTCTTTAATTATTATGTATTACTCTGATATTTTTAGGAGAAAGAAAATTAGTGTAAATGCAGGGTCCCCAAACTTTTTAAACAAGGGGCCAATTCATAGTGCCTCAGACTGTTGGGGGCCGGACTGGTTGGATGGGCATGGCTATGTGGTCATGTGGTTGGGTGGTTGTGGCCAATTTAGCAATTCATTTTGCCAAGTTAGCAATCCATTAACAATATACACAAATTAAATTTTCATTTGTTTTGCTTCTGGGGGTGTTTTATTTGCTTTTGTTTGCATGTTACTCTTCTGCTTGACTTTTTTTTTACTAAATTGTTTTTTAAGTTGTTTAATGGTCCACTTCAGGATACTTAGTTTTGTTGAAATTCTTCTCAACCCCAAGCAGCTCACAATCAACTAGTCTCCCTCCCTCCCTCTCCCTCTCTCTCTCTGTACGTGTGTCTGTGTTTGTCTCTCTCTCTCTTTCCACATCTCTCTTTTTCCATATCTCTTTCCACATCTTTCTCTCTCTCCTGGGGCATCTTCTGCACTCCCCTTCAATCCTGGTAGTCCCCTGGTATACCTCACTGAATTCCATTGAATTCCATTGAATTCCCATTCCATTCCATCCTATTCCCATTCCCACTCCCACTTCCACTCCATCCTATTGTTATTGTTATTGCTATTGCTATTTCATCCCATCCCATTCCATTCTATTCCTATTCCCATTCCATTCTCTCCTATTTTGGTTCCATTCTATTCACATCGCAGCGGTCTCAATCCACTTTTGGAATATCTCTGGCTGTCCCAGAGCTTCCTCCCCACATGCCGACTGCACACAACAGGCTCAAGCAAGGGCTCCACACATTTGGCATGCAGGATTGGACTAGGCAGGCATAGCTCAGAGCAGATTTGGCAAGGAAGTCCCAAGATGGGGGTTCAGCAGTGCTGATCTGCCAGCCAGCCAGCCCTTCCTACCTCCCTCTCTAGGGCAGAGACAGAGACTTCCTTCAGGGGCAATCAGCCTCATCAGGTGCCATCCTGGAACTACCAATCACTGATTGGGAGGAGAACAGGCAGCCAAGCAGCAGCAGCAAGGGGAAGAAGGTGGCAGGGTGCCTGTTGCAGTGCACATTCCCTAGCTCGCTCGCGTCTCACCAGTCCCGCTTCTCCAACAGGGCCTGCTGGCTTGCAGAAACCTCTTTCAGGCTGGGCCAGGAGCTCCAGGGCTGCCACGGCTGCTTGCTCACTTGTAGCATGCTGGTTGTTCCTCACCCCAAATCCAGGGAGAGATGGATGGAGGAAGCCTGAGCTAAGAAGCAGAGATGAAAAAACACCACATCTGCCCAACACACAAGTCCCACATGGAAAGGAAAGGAAGGAAGGAAGGAAGGAAGGAAGGAAAGAAAGAAAGAAAGAAAGAAAGAAAGAAAGAAAGAAAGAAAGAAAGAAAGAAAGAAAGAAAGAAAGAAAGAAAGAAAGAAAGAAAGAAAGAAAGAAAGAAAGAAAGAAAGAAAGAAAGAGGCTCATTCAGAGCGGCTGATGCCATTGTGCTCTGGAGCGAAAGGAGAAGCAATTGCAGACTTGAAAGCCCAGCAAAACACACACAGTTGGGAAGATGCCAGGAACCCAGATAAGCCTCGATGATACCAGATAATTCACGATTTTGCTCCCAACAACTTTGCTGTGCACAGCCTCCCTTTTTAAATATTGTATTCCCAGTTGCAGCTAATGAATGGAATAGGGCCCTTTCCATCCCCGTAAGCCACACAATTCAGGTTGCTCACTTCTCCATTCCTCCTTGCGTGCCCTAGGATGAAGAGAAGGTGGGCCTGGGTCTTCCTCTGAATTCTCTCTCCCTTGCTCTACCTCTCCACTGTTCTGCCCAGCTGGTCTTTGCCCTTCCTCAGTTTCTTCCTCAGCCACCGGAGCCACGTTCCCACTCCCTGTAAACTGCTCAGCCTTTCCCTCTGAATCAGAGGTGCAGCATGCTCTTGGGCCTCTTGCACCTCTCTAATTCTGCTCTGTTTTGCCCAGCCAGGATGAATGGAAAGCAGACTGGTACCTGGCACTAAGTGCGACTCTTGGAAGCAATGTGTAATTATGCATTAGGTGCAGCCTCTCCTTTGGGTCCCTTTAGTTCCCCCAGCAGAGACAGTGGACTGAAATCCTTGGGAAATCTTCAAGCTCTTTCCTTGGCTGGCAAAAGGCACAGCCCATTTTTGGTCTCCCCTATCCCCAGAAGCATTCTGCTGGCCAAAAACAGGGCACAGTGATGGCCCTGCCTGCCCCGTTTTTGGCCTCCCCCACTCCCAGTAGCACTTTGCCGGCCAAAAATGTTGGCCTTATCTTCCAGTTCCAGCCCATGGGGTTCATAAAGATAAGTCCTGCACTGAACAGAAGGGTGGGAGTAGGGCAATGTAGGTGAGACAGCCTCGTGGTCCCCCATGGGCTGGATTAATGGCTTCGGCGGGCCGTATCCAACCCGCAGGCTGTAGTTTGAGGAAGCTTGGTTTAATATAATAAAATAAAATGCCTACAACTTACAAGCAGCTTAGAAAATGTTATTTACAGTTATCCAAAGAAAAAATCACAATATTAATTTTAGTTTATCTGGATACATGTCAATAGGAAGATGAATAGATTTTTCAGTTCTAATCATGACAAGAGCAGAATATTATGTATTCATTAATTTATTAAGGACACGAACCTAGGTATTTCCAGCAATCAGTTATAATTTTCCAGGAATTATTAGATAATGCTGGAAGTTAATGGTGATATGTCTGAGGCTTAAACAACATGTTAAATATTTTTATCTTTGGAAAATAAGAAATTTAAAACTTCTCATGACTCACATTTTCATATTCTTAACCATAGCTTGTGAAAGAGCTTGGAAAAATTACAGCACAGAAATGTGAGAGGATAGCTTTACAGCAAGGCTCATTGATTGAGTAATCAATTGACGGTATTTTAACACTTCCATGCACCAAATGACTCCTGGTAGCAAGCCTCTATAAGCATTTCAGTGTCCCCACAGAACAAGAAAGAAAGGGAATGTTGTTTGATAAACCACTGTTTTTATTTGCCCACAATAGTAGATTGGATATTAGAACAAAAATTTCACGGCTCATTTTCCCTATTACTCATATATTTTATATAATTTTGTCAACAAGAATAGAAAAGTGACATTTTAGATTCAATTTATTATTACAAACTTTCCTGAAATATATACATATTTCTTCAACAAAAACAGTGACTATCTGAATCAAATTTCACAATATTCACATGTTGGACTTGAATCAGATTCAGAATAGAGCTGGAAAGGACCTTGGAGGTGTTCTAGTCCAGCCTTCTGCTGAAGCAGGAGATCCAATACCAGGGGTGCCAAACTGACAGCAGCAGTCCGAATGCATCATGTGCAGGCCACATCCCCACCCTGGGTCCACAAACGCAAAAAAAACCACCACAAAACATCATGTGACATCACATGACACGACAAAGTTTGACACCCATGTCCTATACCATTTCAGACAAGTGACTGTCCAGTCTTCTTAAAAACTTCCAGTGACGAAGCATCCACAATGTCTGGGGGCAAACTGTTCCATTGGTTGATTGTCCTCACTGTTAGGAAGTTTCTCCTCAATTCCAGATTGCTTCTCTCCTTGGTTAGTTTCCACTCAGTGTTTCTTGCCTGCCTCTGGAACTTTGGAAAATAATTTGATCCCCTCTTCTTTGTGGTAGCTTCTCAAATACCAGAATATTGCTATCACGCTATCACGTCTGTTTGGATAAATGCTTGTTATTTATTATATTTAAATAAATTTATATTTATAGTTATTGATTTATTGATAAATACATACTTGTTTGGATTCTCATATCTTAACAGCATAAACACAAAGTTTTTTTATCTTTAGTACATAAATAACAATATAAAAATTGATAGAAATCTCTATGTGTTAACCTTTTGCCATGTTAAATAGGTAACAAATGTTACTTAGCAAAACCAGAAGAGTAAATGGTGAAGAAGAAAAAAGGGAAATTGAGCCCATTACTTATTTTTTTGCTACCATTTCATTATTTTGGGCACTCATGTAATCTGATACTTTTCTTCCCAAATTGAAATGTGACTTGTATTATGTCAATGAATAACTAATTTAAGTAATGAATTAACTGCCTACAAATCAAGCTATGATACGTATTTATTTATTATTAGTTTATTTATACATTTTATTTGCTGCCCATCTTATATCCAATAAATATACATATAGATTTAAAACAGGGGCATCAAACTCACATCCTGACAGTGGCATCACATAGCGTATCGAACTTTTCTCCCCTTTGCTAAACTGTGCATAGGCATGGCCAGTGTATGACGCATCTTTGACAGCCCTGATTTAGAGGGACAATGGAAACATGTACTTTTATCTTAGAATTAAAGGACTGAAAGGAAGAATATCTTGTAAATGTTACTTGTCTTCTGTAAATCCACACATTTCATTCCCACTTGAATATTTATGAAAGGTTAAATTTAAATTATAGTATATTTATATTTAAATTATAGCCTTAAATATGGGTTGGAGAGAGAGAGGGAGGGAGGGAAGGAGACATGATTGGATTTGATTGGGACTGGGAAATCCCAAAAATCTGACATAAAATAGGGAACTTTATAAATGTTTATATGTTTAAAATTTAATAAATAAATGATGAATAATTGCCAATCCTTTTCACAATCAAATGAAATATGTGTGGCTAAATAATTCAGAAAATTATAGAAGTCATAAAAGTTGAGATATACAGTATTCAGTCTCTGGGATTAATATGCTTAATATTAAAGAACTCTGTATGGCTCAACAAATACTCTGAGACTACTTCCCAAAACATTTTTGTGCCAGTTTACAGCTATTCAATGCATTGATCAGATGAAGTGTTGGCACCATTTAAATAATTTTAATTAAAAATAATTTAATTTAATTACGTTAATGTTAATTAAAACTTATAACTAGTAAGAGAGACATCATCATATAAAATGTTCAGTAACCTTGTCTCCCTAAGCACCATAACACAAACTCAAACAGTGGCCTGGGTATATATGGTCATTAAAGCTTATGACAGTTCAGCTACCTTGCTCTGAGATCTCATATAAAAAAGCTGAGTTATTATTAAATATTATGTTAGGTCTTAAAATATTTTGTTTTCGTGTACAAGAGTTCATAACTTAACTTTATTCACCCTGATCAGAATGAGTTTCTGCCAAAGAGACAAATTAAAGATAACATGAGAATAATTCTGGACACTTTGGAATACTATGAGGCACACCCTGAAAAACAAATGGCTTTGATATTTTTAGATGCACAGAAAGCCTTTGACAATGTGAATTGGCAATTTATGTTATTACAACTGGAGCAGATGGGCTTTGGTAAGAAATTCATTCAAGCCATAGAAGCTATGTAACAGAAATAACAGATAATCAGAGTTGGAAGGGACCTTGTAGGTCATCTACCCCAACCCCCCACCCAAGCAGGAGACCCTACACTATTTCTGACAAATGGCAGTCCAATCTCTTCTTGAAAGTCTCAAGTGATGGCGCTCCCACAACTTCCGAAGGCAAGCTGTTCAAATGAGAATCTTGCAAGTTCTGGAAGGCTACTAAGGTTTCTACATTTTTTAAAAACAAAAGTAATTTGGAAATGACATACTTTGAAGCCTCTGTGCACCATTACATTATGCATCCCAAAAATTGTTGAGTTTATATTTAATTGTCCTATAAAATGATAGGATCTTTCATAAAAGAGTTAAATATGGCCTCAACAAGTTTTTTAAGAGCAAGGAAACTCAGTTTAGAAGAAAATGTTGACTGCTGTGTTCATTTATATTTGTATCCTATATTTATTTATTTATTTATTTTATTTTATTTTATTTGTCAAGCAAGTATTAGATAACAGGTATAAGTATAAGCATAGCTATGAACACATGAAATGGATATGAATAAAAAAGAAACAATAGGACAGGGATGGTAGACACATTGGTGCACTTATGCACGCCCCCTACAGACCTCTTAGGAAAGGGCTGAGGTCAATAGTAGACAGTCTAAGGTTAAAGTTTTTGGGGTTTCGGAAAGAAACCCCAGAGTCAGGTAGAGTATTCCAGACTCCAAGAAACCCAAGAGAGTGTTCGGGAGCACTCTTTTCACTTCTTTATCAGAAGTGTATGTGGGAAATTAAGCTGAAACTTTCAATTATTCAACAAGTTTTATGCATTTGCAAAGATTTGAAACTGTGTGTAGCCCTGGTCCCTCATCACTACCCCATCAAAATTCCTAACATGCTTCAATGAATTCTGCCGTGCTATCATACATTTGACTTGAAAATTATATTCAAGGCATTGAACTATAAAGGCAATGCATATTTGTATCACATTGTCCTAACTTTCACATAGATTTGATGTGCTGAGATCACCAAACTCAAGAATAGGTGGGATTACCTTTGGGGGTTATTTTCAGGAAGTAGGATGATGGCATGGCTGGCTTATTTCTTCTCAGTGAGAAGAACTCAAGCTGGGAAGAGACAGGCATAACTGGAAAACACATGCAGTTTTTCTCTAAGTATAAGCACTTTTCACAATTCCCTTAATCAAAAACACTAAGTACTTGAGATTTAATTATATCCATTCCTTATGAGGAGTAATTTAGCATTATGCAATACTCTTGTTAGACTGACCTCCAGAAGAAGGCAATCAAAATTACATTAAAATGTTATCAATTTTCAAAAACTAATTCAAACAGCAGTAAGTAGATAGAACATCAACCAGCAGCTAAATCACTGATTTATATTTAGCCAATATATTACTGAGGTTTTATCTACCTTATTTATGATTATCTTTTTAGCAGATGTGATTTTTCTTTCTGATGCTTTCAATTATTTCTTTTTAATGATTTCTGCTAGATATTGATGTAAGTGTAGTTTTACTGGAGTTCTGCTGCACAACACCAGAAAAACTATGATTAAGTAAACAAGTCATGCCAGTAATATAAGGGTATGACTAACATGCATAAAGAATGTGAAAAAAATTATTTTCAACCACTCTTCCATAATTTACTATCCTATTTCCCAATGGTTTGTCTTTTTATTCATTTTTTTTCCTTTAAAGGCAGCCTTATTGGTGTTATGAAAAAGCAGGATTGTGAAATGATTTTAAAATATTTTCACGGGAATCTTTAAATATCAGCAGCTAAGAAATACTTTACCATAAACTACAGTGATTTTCAAGAGGCCTATGGACTGAATTTTTTGCAAATTCTGACTAATGTGTTTTCCTCTGGGATTATGTTTTCTATAGCACCTAGGGTTTTGGTGCCATTGATGTTGATGCTGTGACCTGTGGCCTTCATATGTTGGACTAGTGAGGAAGTGTGTTCCAGCTTTTTTATTGTATTCTTGTGTTCTTCAAGGCGGGTACTTATCCTTCTGAAGACTGCCTTCAGAACGAACAAAAAAATAGCAGCCATCCTACGAAACCCCAAAGATAAAATTGACCTAGAAAACCAAGGCATATATGAAGTACCCTGTGCATCATGTCCTGCCATATACATAGGACAAATCAACAGAAGGATAAGTACCCGCCTTTTGGCACCAAAACCCTAGCTGCTATAGAAAACCCCGACTACAGAATCATCAGAGAGCCATAGAAATTGATAAAAGACCTAATAGTATGAATAAAAGAGATGACTCCACCAGACTATCAATCATCTGGAATCCTGCACTCACCACCACCCACAAAAAAAGTCTCTATACCACAATCCAGGCAAAGACCTGGACACAAACAGACCCCCCCCCCAATACCTCCAGCCCAAACATGCCCCAGCCATCTACCCAAATAAAATCTAGCTTCCTAATAAATAATTATCGGCTATTTATAAGAAACCAAGCTGCACTAAGAAACCCCAATGCACAAAACACAATGTTGCCAACCAATCAAAAACACAGCACTTTGAAGACCAATAAAAATAGACCTAGACTCCCAGCCAATCAAGATGAGGAAAAAACCATTCAAATATAACAGAAAGCCAGCACCAAATTCAAACAAAAAACAACTGCCAAGCCTGGCACACAAAATTATAAAGAACTTAGTACACAAGCCTGAGGATGGCAGATGAGATTCTGCCAAAACATCGCTATAATAAAAGTACAAATATTACGTGGGAAAATACCCGAAGAAACCTAAATACCATATATATATATATATATATATATATATATATATATATATATATATATATATATATATATATATATATTTGATATATTTATCAGCTAAAAAAAAAACCTAACATACATATATATATATATCTAGATACTTCCAATTCTACGTGGGAGAAAACCCGAAGAACCAAAGATCCATAGATAGATATACACATATACACACACACACACATACATACATGATACACCTTCCAAAGAGACAGAAGAGCGGGCGGTGTGTGTGTGTGTGTGAGAGAGAGAGAGAGAGAGAGCTGAGGGGCCTTGGGGCAACTGCCACTGGGAGAAGCAGAGGCAGAAAGGGGGCTTTGCTCTCCTTGGGAGGCAGCGCCCCTTGGCTACCACTCCAGGAGCAGAAGGACTGCTGCTCTTGGTGATTAATTGGGGGAGAGGAGGGGGAGAAAGTGGGAGCTCCTTTCAGATCCCAAGTGGAGGATTGAGAGGCTCAGATCTGCAGCCGAGGAAAAGCTGGGGGGGCTCTTCCAGTCTCACCTGGAGACAGGCAAGTAAAGGTTTCCCTGGGGGCACTTCGCTCACTTTAGCACTTCGCTGCCAAACTCAGCCATAGCCAGTGATTATTTGGGGGTTGGGGGAGAGAGAAAGCATCTTTCACATTACCAGTGGAGAAAAGAAGATGAAACAAAGCTCACTTTTTCACTGAGACCTACAAAATGCCAATCTACTGTGTTCCAGGAGTTATTTGAAATCATCACACACTCCCACTTGCAGTTCCCATGTCTCCCGGCTCAGGTCCCTGAGATGCACACTCCCACACATGGCGGCGGCAGCAATAACAGTCCCCTCCCCCAGCGCCTGCTGTCAGCTCTCCCCATTAGTTTTCTAGCTTTGAATTGCTCCCGGCTCTCTTTCGTTCCTCCCACCCACCCACGTGCAGACAGGAAAGGAAAGGGAAATGGAGTCGTGCACAGTTCTCCCCTTTTTCAGCCCTTGCTGCCTTTCCCAACATCGAAGCCTCGGAAATGCAGGCAAAGCCACCACAGTGATAGTGCCCTGAGTTGCTTGCTTCTCCACTACTGCCTTCTCCTCCTCCAGCATCATTTCCTTCTCTGGGTAGGGCGATTCTTAACTAACCGAGCATGCTAAGGCAACTCAGGATGCTACTGCTGTGGCGGCTTTGTCTGCATCTCCGAGGCTTCAATGTTGGGAGAGGCAGCAAGGGCTGGAAAAGGGAGAGTTGTGCACGGCTCTGGCTCCCTTTCCTATCCTGCCTGCACATGGGCGGAGGCGAGAAAAGAGAGGGAGCTGGGAGCAATTCAAAACTAGAAAACTAATGGGGAAGACCTGACAGTGGGCGCTGGCGGAGGGGACTGCTGTTGCTGCCACCACCGGGTGTAGCAGCTGGTTGGCGCATGCATCTCAGGGGCTTGACTCCAGGATCCCTTGGAGAGCTGGGAGGTGCAAGAACTGTGTGGCCAGATTAATTGCTTTTGGAGGCCATTTCTTCTGCAGCCCACCAACATTTTTCCACGGCTCACCGATTGGCAACCGCTGGACTAGAGCACAGCATAAAAGGCACTGAGAGGCAGACGCTGTCAGTGCTGATATTAATCGGGAAATATCATTTTTGCTTATCAGGACTGGAACTGCTGTAATAAACTTCACCATACCAATTGTGAGTAGAGTGATTTATTAGTGAGATACTCCAAGACCCAGTTGGAGTTGAAAGAAGCCTCCTGCACAATAATTGGTTGGTCTGCTGTTTAATTCCTACAGTAATACATTTAAACTCCATAATCAGACATTCCTTCACATACTCCTTTCAAATTTGGAAATTTGAATATGTCTTCCCCAACAGAAAATATGAAACATTATGATTGGTAGAGAAAATCTTTTGGGGATAGAAAAAGGAGAGAATGTGGCAAAGGGCAAGAAAAATTAGAATAATTTTCTCATAAATTATAACCCTTGGGTATGTAAGTTTTGAACTATCTTTTTCAGTTTCTAGTACAGCACTGATTTCTGCTGTACCTAGTACCTACCAACCTACCAATAACCATACTAACTGTTAGATGAGATATTAAGAAATAAAAGTGTGATCATGCCCTCAAGAGATGCACCTTCTGAAGCAAACTCAAGCTTGGCAATACTAGATGCTGTCCATTATTATTTGGATCATTTGCTCCAAGGAGCCGGCTCAGTACTATAAAAACAGATGGACAAGAGGAAGCAGAGATAGACAAGAATCTATATACAGTATACACATTAACTATGTTTGCTTAGAATTTCATTCCTGGCTCTAAACAGAACATTAACTAGCTAGTTTTCTCTCAAAATCCAATATAATATTCTAAATGAGATTTATTCAGAATTTGAGGAAAGGGATTGGTCAGTTAACTACAGGAAGCAAATTATAGCATCTCAGGGGAGATATTCAAGTTTATTTGTTTTATTTATGTATTTATTTAAGTCAAAGAGTATGTACTGTATCAGCTACTGTTACATAATAAACAACTAAATGAAATATAAAGACTTCTGAAATTTCAGTGAATAATGAATGACATTTGCACAGAAAAGTGGAGGAGCAAGAAATTTCAGTGTTCTCAAATGAATCGCACAGTTTTCTGAAAACTTTTCTAGCTTCTAAAATGAACATCTACTGTAAATGCTCTTAAAATTATGAACTATATCTAGGATTTATTTTCCGTAATCAGTAATAGTATCATAAACAGAAGTCATTTCTTATATGTTAATAGTAACTATGCTATTTTTTTAATCTTCATGTAAATATATTATTGTATCAAATCTCTGGATTCGAGAGAAAGGGACTTAATAATTAAGTTACAAGTCACACACAGCAGCAGATGGAGGATATGTAAAAATGGTGTCAGAATGCACTTCTTTCTCAGACAGAACAGAAGGCATTATTCCCTCACCAACCTGTGGGCAGTGAAAGTGATGACACAATGCAAGATAAAAGAGAGAGGCAGAATGTGTTAAAATATAGACAGATTGTGTACAGTCCTGTGTGGACAGTATCATAATAGTTTAATCACTAGAGCCAACCAGACTTAAATAACTGGATGGTATCAGGAGTTGTTCTTGCATTACTTATTAATAGATACAGTAACAATCTGCTAAATTCTTGGATGATTTGTCCCTCAGACTTTTTATTGCAAATTGTGTCAGATGATGTACTAAAACAGCCCTGCAATTTTTCAAAGCTTTTCTTCAAGGAAAGAATAGTTCTTTTTTCTATATTTTTAGATAGTAATTGTGGATTTCTTCAAATTTCTCTTTGCTGCCTTTGTTGATTTATTTTTTAACTATGCTACTTTTATTATATAAATAAAACAGGCACTATATTGAAAAGAATTAACTTTACAAGAAATAAAATATTGCATAACCATCAGTGCAGAAATTATGGGAGGATCTGGAAAAAAATTACATAGAAGTTTGGCAGAGCCAAAATCAGACATATAAATGTGCCTATGAACTGAAATATTCATGGATATCTAACATTCAGATTGTTATTTCCATGGGTTGTTATTTATCATTCATGACTGACATTATCAAATATCAAAATCTATTTGCATTGCAAAGAAAAAACAACAACCTGTCATCGGGTTGTGTGTTGATGGTACATTATCTTCCTAATTAATGAAGACCCAACATGTGAGTTGTTGGGTCTTCATTAATTAGGAAGATAATGTCCCATCAAGTCAGTGAGCACAGAGAAAGATTTCCTCCAAGAAGGCTCTGTCTTCTACCAGGTCCTTCATGTTTTCCGATTGTGCACCCATCACCACTATAATTGAGTCCTCTTTTTTCCTTCAATCTTTCTCAGAATAATAGATTTCTCAAAAAAACTAATTCTGCATAATATGCCCAAAGTATGATACTTTTGATTCTGGTCATTTGTGCCTTGAATGACTTTGGATTAATTTCTTCAATGATCACTTCATTTTCTTGGCTCTTTGTAATATATTCAAGAGTCCTTCCCTGAAGATTAAGAGCATTTTATTTTCTTTCTCTGTTTCCTCTTTAAAATTCAGTTTTCACTTCTTTAGAACGTCTCAGGGAAAACCATTGCTTGCACATTCTGATCTTTATAGAGACAGGCACATTCCAACATATGAATATCTTTCCCAAGGCTTTAATAGCTTCTCTACTTTTGTGCTGGTCTGAGATGCATTGCCTGATTCCTTTTTCCTTTGATATCAACACTTAATCCTGAAAGGCAGAAGCTATCCTTCACTTCAATATCTTCATTGTCAATTTTGAGGCTGTTTCCTATCAATGTCATGAGTATGGTCTTCTTAATAATTGATCTTAGTCCAGTGATGGGATTCAAAAAATTTTACTACCAGTTTGTGGGTGTGGCTTTCAGGGAAAGTTTACTGCAAAATCCCCATTCCCTCCCCACTCCTGGGGGAATGTTACTGCAAAATCCCATTCCCTCCCCACCCCACTAACCTGATTTCCAGCTCTGTTTTCCTGTTCAGGGCAACAAAAGAAGATCCAGCCAATCAGCCAGGACTTAGGAGGCAGAGAATAGATGGGGGTGAGGCCAGTCAGAGGTGATATTTGCCGGTTCTCTGAACTACTCAAGATTTCCACTACCTGTTCTCCAGAACTGGTCAGAACCTGCTGAATACCACCTTTGTCTGAGTCCCACTTTTTTTACTGTGCCCCTTGGTTCTTATTATTAAATCTTGCTGAATATTTGCATTTTCAGTTATTAGAATACTATCACCAGCATTGTTATTGATGGTTCCGCCTCCAGTTTTAAACCATGATCATCTTTTTCCAAGGTTGAATAAATAAGGGAAGAGAATATAACTTTGTCCCATTGTTTTACCATCTTAAACTTGTCTGTTTTGTTTGTACTTAATTTTTTTAATCATTAAGTATGTGTGTGTATGTTTTGATGTTTTGCTTATAATGTTACTTAATCAATAAAAATTAGTCTAAAAAAACCCCAAGAATTTCAATAGATTTCTAGATTATATGCCTTTCAAAAAGAAGCAATATTTTAGAGATAACATTGCATTATGTTGTTGATAATTCAGTGGAATTAATACTTTATGCAAACATATTGCTCAATTTTAAGCTATTACATTTATTAACTTTGAAATACAGTATTTTCAAATATTTCTATTTTGTACATGTGGACAATAAAAAAAATTACAATGTAAAAAACCCTTAATGTTCTACATTGGAGAACAAAGATGGCTATGAATGTTCAGTGTCTTGCAGAACATTAATACAGTTCTATGATGGATAACTGTAAAGAGTCAAATTTTTCATTTATTCATATTTGTATACTTACAAATATATGTGAATATATATTGTGTGTATTTTTTCTTTTTTCAGCTTTTCCCACTTTTCTAATTGCATGATTCTTTGTCTTGTTTTTTGTATGTGGTTTGTGGGATTAATGGCTCTGATTAACGATGCTCAATGTGTTTATGACATATTCAACTCATACTTAATTGGTGAAAGTTAAGATCAGTACGTGCACGATCTGACCTAGGCTGCTGAAACAGGGGAGTTGCTTCACGGTCACTTGTCCTTGTATGAGGTTTTATCTGGAACAAGAAAGTAACGGAATGTACTGACTTTGCGTTATTATGCTTGGCTGATATTGTGTAACCTTGCTTTTGCTAAATAAAAGAGTGCTTTGAATTTCGGTTCGGGGCATTCATCCCGAGGAAAAACCCTGTTTCCATGTCTCATGATTGCCGGGTTAACCATTAATTGCCTCAAGTGGTGACCCCGACGTGATTTCTAAGGGAGACGTCCGCTTTGTCCCCATCCTTCGCCAGGCATTGGCTTAAGCGCTTTCATCAGGTACACGGCTGGACCGCGTCTGATTCATCGTAAGTATGGGGAATGATCTATCTCAGGCTCAAGAAGAGCACGTCAGGGAATTGAAAGAGATAGTTAAGCGAAATGACTTTCAGTTTAACTCAGCTGGGAAAGCCCGGCAAGTTAAGGGAAAAGAGATTAAGGAACTTTTGAAATATGTATGGGAACATATGTCCTATTACCCTTTGTCAGGAAGCACGAAGGTGTCTACATGGAGAAAGATAGGCAAGGATTTACACAATGTGCCTCGCGCCCCTGCACCCATACTTTGTACATGGCGTTCCTTAATTGAGGCATTGCAAATTCAAAATAATCCCTTATTGCAGCCCCCTCCTGACCCTGTTATTCACCCGCCTCCTTATCAGCCAGTCCTTGTGCAACCGGCTGACACCACGGTGGTCCGTAATCATGGCTTGTTGCTTCCCCCTTCTGCCCCTGCTCTCAGCGAGCCTTCGCTAGCCCCTTGTGGCGTAAAAAATGCAGTGGATGCTGGGTTTGAAAAGGCGATGGAGAACGGGGAGCTGTCCCCAGAGGAATTGATCAATCTTCCGGTTTCAGCTTTCCCTGTTAATGTAGAGATGGATGGCGTTGGGAATCAGCAGCGGGTATGGCGTCCTTTAGAATTAAGAACCCTCAGGGAAATTACCACAGCAGTTAAGGATTATGGGTTAAAAAGCAAATATACAACTGCCTTGCTGGAAGCTTTGGCGTTTGGTCGAAAGATGATACCGGAGGATTGGAAAGCTTTGGCCAGAATGATTTTGTCCTCCGGCCAATATATTGTTTGGGATTTTCAATATCGGCAGCAGGCATTAGCCAGAGGGACAGGACAAATAACACCTGATCAGTTATACGGTGCAGGTCAATTCAACACGGTTGAGTCACAACGAGATGATCTGGCAGATCAAGTCTTCCCTATGATTAACCTTTGTGTGTTGGCTGCTTTCAATAGAGTAGATGAGGCTGGAGGTAGCTCCATTCGCAGTTTTGTTACCATCAAGCAGGGAAATGCCGAGCCATATCAGGATTTTATTACTAAATTGAAAACTGCAATTGAAAGATCGGTAGATAATGATATGGCGGCTGCAGAATTACTCCAAAAATTAGCCGTAGAAAATGCTAATGCAGACTGTAAGGCTATTCTAAAGCCTTTAATAGCTACAGGACAGAAGGAAATTGTGCAAATGATTGAAGCTTGTGCTGCTGTAGGAAGCCAGCTCCATCAAATGGATGCCCTGGCGGCAGCAATGACCCGAGGAACCTTGCAAGGGAAGGGCAATTGTTTTAATTGTGGGAAGCCCAGTCACTTCAAAGCTCAGTGCCGGGCCCCTGGTGGCGGTCAGCATCGAGGTCGTCAGGGACAATTAAATAAGCCAAAAACAGTCTGTCCCAAATGCAAGAAAGGATATCATTGGGCGAATCAATGTCGCTCGATATCACAACAAAAAAACTAACTCAGGGGGAGATGGCAGAGCCCCCGGAAACAAATCCAGGAGTAAATAAGGAACTCTGCCAAAATAAGTCTAATAGTGGTTGCTTAAGCCATAGACCTGCGACTGCTCATTCTGCGGGCATAGATTTGCCGCTTGCCACCCCATGTTCATTGACTTTTCCAGGTTTAATTGAAGTAGTTAGCACAGAAATGAAAGGGCCTTTGCCAGAGGGTACGGTTGGTTTAGTCTTACCACGATCATCAGCAGGGAAGAAAGGAGTTTTTGTAGTGCCAGGAGTGATAGATGCAGACTATGAGGGAATTATCAAGGTGCAGCTTCATGCAAATACTCCCGTTTCTTTACCAAAAGGGATGGCGGTGGCTCAGTTAATTTTGCTGCCTTGTGCAACTCCCCCTGGAGACTCGGATAAGATAAGGGGGGAAGGAGGTTTTGGATCCACTGATGAGAACAGTTTTGAGAGCTCTGTTTTAACAGTAACTAAACAGATAGCAGCCTATAAACCGATCATGACGATTTTACTTAATGGCAAACCTTTTTCTGGTTTGTTGGATACAGGAGCTGATGTTTCAGTCGTTCGGTCGGTTGAGTGGCCAAAGTTTTGGCCGTTAGCGGCTACTCCTGCTGTACGGGGTGTTGGTGGTCTCCAAGAGGCTCAGGTTAGCGAGAAATGGCTCACGGCTACGCTGAAGCAGGGGGGTGCAACAGCGAAAATTTTGTTATGCAATTGCATGTGAATTTGTGGGGGAGAGATTTGATGAGTCAGTTAAAGGCTGTCATTACAGTAGAGGATTGATAGTGGTGGAATTATGGAGACTCTTTTGAAATTGCGCTTGTTATCCTCTGTTCCGGTGTAGACGGAGCAGTGGCCCTTATCGAGTGAAAAATTATCTCACCTTCATCAATTAGTACAGGAACAGTTAGAAGTTGGCCATATTGAACCCTCCACTAGTCCGTATAATAGCCCTGTGTTTGTTATTAAAAAGAAAAGTGGTAAATGGAGATTTTTGCATGATCTGCGAAATATTAATAAAATAATATTGCCAATGGGCCCCCTTCAATGTGGTTTGCCTAATCCTAATCTGATTCCTAAGGATTGGGACTTAGTTGTTATAGATTTAAAAGATGCTTTTTTCACAATCCCTTTACATTATGATGATCGGAAGCTCTTTGCATTTACTGTCCCCGCTTTAAATAATGAAGAACCAAATAAGCGATATCAATGGAAGGTCCTTCCTCAGGGAATGTTGAATAGCCCTACTATGTGTCAAATGTATGTGTCTTTGGCATTGTCACCTTTTCGTAAGGCACGGCCAGGGTGGAAAATTATTCATTACATGGATGATATCTTGGTGGCCGCTCCTGGCCCGGAAGGGACTGTAGCACAGTCAATGGCTCTTTTAATAAAACACTTATCTAGGTATGGACTTTGTGTAAGCTCAGAAAAAATTCAAACTCATAGTCCTTTTAAATATTTAGGCCACAAGTTGACAGCAGCTCACTCCACACCTATGATGGCAAAATTCGATTTACCACCTGTGTTTACGTTAGTAGAACTACAAAGGTGGTTAGGAAATATTAATTGGGTAAGGCCTTTTTGTAATCTTTCCACCCAGGAATTAAGCCCTTTGTTTGATGCCCTGCGTCAAGGAAAAAATCCTGCTGATCCAATATCCCTTTGTCAGAAACAGTTGGAAGTCGTTCAGTTGGTTGAGTGTCGGCTGACTGAGCAATGGACAGATAGATGTCAGGAAAATGCCCCTCCTCATTTAGCGTTATTGCCTGGTCGATTGCCTACTGGCGTGATTTTGCAGATAACGTCAGAAAAAACCTTGCTTCTTGAGTGGCTTCACTTAGGCCATGTTGGGAAAAAATCTGTCTCCACAGGTGAAGATACCTTATCCACTTTGATTTTAAGGGGTCGATTCCGATGCCTTAAATTAATGGGCATTGAACCTATTATTATTTATGTTCCTTTTCGGCTTCACTTATGGGAACAACTCTTGGCTACCTCTGAGCTACTTCAATTGTCTTTAGCAAATTGGCAGGGCACTTTTGCTTATCATTTACCATCAGATCATAGATTGTCCATTGTTACCAATACACATATAATTTTGGCAGAAGTTCGCTGCTCTTTTCCTCTCCCAGATGCTTTGACCTTATTTGTGGATGGAGGAAAAACTTATGGTGCGTGCGTATGGAAACTAAACGAGAAGTGGCATACGAAAATTACCCCCCCTCAAAAATCAGCTCAACGAGCAGAATTGGCCACTGCTATGTTGGCTTTTCAAACTTTTCCTGACACGCCACTTAATCTAATTGTGGATAGTCAATATGTTTACAACTTAACTATATGCCTCAAAGGGGCATATATATCCCCAGGAACGGAGGAAGGGCTACTTGCTCTTTTCTTATCTTACCAACAAATCTTAGAGCAGCGTAAATGTCCTTATTTTGTTGGGCATATGCGTAGTCATTCCCATCTTCCTGGAATCCTTGCTGAAGGAAACCAGCGAGATGATGCCTCCACACGCGTGGAGCACTTACATTTTTCTAAAACAACTCCGTGGGACAGCCATTCTTACTTCCATCAAGGGGCAAAAGCCCTTATCAAACAATTTGGCTTCTCAGCTACAGAAGCTGCTGCAATTGTCCAGCAATGTCCTACCTGTAGTAAAATTGCTACAGCTATACCAATGGGAGTAAACCCTAGGGGTTTGCACCGTAATGCCCTTTGGCAAATGGATGTCACTCAGTATCCCTCCTTTGCTCCGTGGAAATATCTACATGTTAGTATTGACACATTTTCTGGGTTTATTATGGCTACCCCACAAAGAGGGGAGACTGTTAAGCATGTCATTAATCATTGTCTCCGGACTTTTGCCTCTTCAGGGCCACCAAAGGAGCTAAAAACAGATAATGGCCCTGCCTATACTAGCTCCAACTTTGCTCAATTCTGTGATCGTTGGTCGATTTGCCATAAATTCGGAATTCCCTATAACTCGCAAGGACAAGCTATTTGCGAGCGGGCAAACGGCACTTTAAAACGCATGCTCGAAAAATTTAAACAACAGCAAAGGGGGAATTCCCCGGGACTTCCGGGTATACAAGACACTCTCAATATTGCTTTATATTCTTTAAATTTTCTAACTCCCACCGGCTCGCCTCCAGCTACAGCGGCAGACCGGTTTTTCCCTTCTTCTGTTTCTTCTACAGAAAATCGCCCTCTGGTCTGGGCTCGGTTTCTCCCAGATCCTACGTGGTGTGGCCTATTTAAACTTATTACGTGGGGCCGCGGATATGCTGCGGTGGAAAATGAAAATGGTATTCGCTGGGTGCCTGGTCGCTGCGTTCGTCCATATATGTGTGTCCAGCAACCCCGGAAGCCCGAAGGAGAGAGTGGATCTGGGAGTATGGGAGCAGAACACTCTGATAACTGATGCAGCACAGATGGCTTCGGTGCTTCACAAAACGAATTGCTGGATTTGCTTGCATTTACCAACGGGAGGTCATGGCGGACTAATCCTGGAAGGTGTCCCTTTAAATATCACCTCGATAGCCTCCCATGCAGGAACCTTTAAGGGAACTTTTTCAGACTTGCTGTCAGATGCTTTTTTCAACAAATCGGTGATTGCTCTTAGTCACCGTCTCCAGGCAAAGGCAGATGTTTGTTTTAGAATTCTTAACCAAACAAATGGGACCTTTTTATTTATTTATTATTTATTTATTAATTCCATTTATATACCGCCCTTCTCCCAAGGGACTCAGGGCGGTGAACAGCTCATCTAAAAACCCCACAGAAAATACAAAAGTTAAAAAATATTAAATTTAAATCGGCTGCGTAATAAGACTAAGAAACCCCCCCCCACCCTTAAAACCCAATTTAGAATTAAAAATGGAGACCAAATTTAAAATCATTATCTCAGCCCAGGCCGGCCTGCTCAAAGAGCCAGGTCTTCAACGCGCGCCTGAAGGCCCTCAGGTCCGTGCCGGTACGAAGTTCCGGTGGCAGAATGTTCCAGAGGGCGGGGGCACCCACAGAGAAGGCCCTACTCCTTGGCGCCGCCAGACGACACATAGCGGCCGACGGCACCCGGAGCAGACCCTCCCCGTGGGAACGCACCGGCCTGTTGGAGAACGTTGGCAGAATGCGGTCCTGAAGGTAAGTTTTTAGGGGACTATCCTCGATGTAAAAGAACAATAGTGGTTGATGCAAAAAATCTTACCTGGCCAGGGAAGAACGATCAAGGGTCTGACGCTAATTTTGGATGGACTAGCATGAACTCAGACTTTCAATGCCGAAGGACAGTGTTTAATTGCACCCGGGACAGAAATTGTGTTCAACACAATTTAACTTGTGCGAAAGGGGACAGAATTGATGGAGACAATGCGGCCAATGCTAATGTTACTTCCTGTACAAAGATTACTGGAAAATTCATGCCTGCTTATATGTGTCAAGTAATAGGAATGATCATTCAGCAAGCAAATGCAACTTGGGCGGGGAATCGGAGTCTTCCTTTGTTCGCAGGGGAGGTTTGGTGGTTATGTGGCCATAATGCATATGCTGTTATTCCCAGTGGGTGATATGGGATTTGTGCACTTGGATGGCTTGCACCAGCTGTGTGGATTAAAGATACGCTTCCACACGGTTTACGTATACGGAATAAGCGGGGCACCGACGACTTGGATTCAGGATTAACAATGGGGGGTAGTTGGTCAACTCAACTAGCCAGAAGTTTGTTTCCTAGTTTGGGGGTGGCTATGAATTATCGAGATTTACACCTGTTAAATAATTGGACTACACAAATGTTTAATCTGACTATCAGAGCTTTAAAAGATATCAATGAAGAACTTCAGCAGATCAGATTGGTCTCTCTACAGAACCGTTATGCTCTGGATTACATTCTAGCATCTAAAGGAGGAGTCTGTGCTTTGGTAGGTACTGTCTGTTGTACTTATGTGACTGATCACGGCCCTAATCTAACCCTTACTATTGACGCCATGGAAAAATTTGATTGCTCAGAATCCTTTGGTAGGGACTGGTTCTGGTACCGTAGACATATGGGGAGCTGTGTGGTCCTGGCTGCCGGATGGGTCCTGGATCCGAAGGACTACTATGTCGATCATTTTGATACTGGTTGCTCTAGTAAGTGTATGTTGCTGTATTCAGTGCTTGCCTTCTTTGATAGCCGTGGCAAGAGGTTTATTTCAACAAAAGCAAGAAATACATGTTACCACCTATTATGCTCGTGATGGTCATGAAATAGAAAAGGGGGAGATGTGGGATTAATGGCTCTGATTAACGATGCTCAATGTGTTTATGACATATTCAACTCATACTTAATTGGTGAAAGTTAAGATCAGTACGTGCACGATCTGACCTAGGCTGCTGAAACAGGGGAGTTGCTTCACGGTCGCTTGTCCTTGTATGAGGTTTTATCTGGAACAAGAAAGTAACGGAATGTACTGACTTTGCGTTATTATGCTTGGCTGATATTGTGTAACCTTGCTTTTGCTAAATAAAAGAGTGCTTTGAATTTCGGTTCGGGGCATTCATCCCGAGGAAAAACCCTGTTTCCATGTCTCATGATTGCCGGGTTAACCATTAATTGCCTCAGTGGTTAATTTAAAAATATTAATACTTTCTGTATATCATCTAATGAAGGCACATAATCAAATAATTTACTATTGGATACAATAATATACTCAATATTGCACAGACAATTACAAGAAAGGTTTAAGAAATATTTTTACTTATTTAATTTGATTAAATAAGATGATCATCAGATTTGTTAGCTCAATACCAATATCTTAGAGGACATAGCAGGCATCTTATAATAAGTTCAGCATGGCCAAAATTTGTATTTGGACTTTCCAATGTGCTAAGTCAAAATACTAGCTGACTGATGAGATGTTGGTATGAACTTCTCATATGAAAAGTACCGTGTTCTACATATTACCCTATGGATATTTTGAATAACCTCATGTATTCAATTCTTATATTTAAATTTTAATTTTCAGACTTCATGATACATGATTAATTAGCATTCTCAACTGATTTAAAGTACCTATGTGATAGAAGCATGATATTTATAGATTTTTATACGTAAAAGAATGGTAACCAACATACATACTGTATTAGCAGAATGTGCTACGAAATAGAAGTGGGTTTTATAGCTTTAATTCATACTGCTCCTTAAAAAATGGGAAAATTATATGATATAAACAAATGACTAAGTCCAGACAGCTAACATATACAATTGCCATATTTGCATTTTAAAATTATGGTGATATAATGTAACTAATCAATCTAAAATAATATTTCATGACACGGTCTTACCCATGTGTAATAAAGAGAATGGGCTATATTCTACTCAATTCATTTAATTATATTTTTGGCACAAAGTCATAAGCAATAAAATGTAATGGTGCTAAGGATGTAGATATGTCATGTTCCTTCTTTTCAGTAATTTGCTGCTACTGAAGAAAAGTGGTAATTTTGCTATTACTAAAATGCTATCGAACCAAGCAGGTGAAGATGTAAAACAAACAAAACCTTTTGAGTTTTTGTTTTTTTTTAAATCATCCACTGAACACATACAGTATAGAACAGTGGTGGTATTCAAAAATTTTTACTACTGGTTCAATGGGCGTGACTTGGTGGGCATGGGAGGGGAAGGATATTGTAAAATCTCCAGTCAGAGGTGGTATTTGCTAGTTCTCCAAACTACTCAAAATTTCTGCTACCGGTTCTCCAGAACTGGTCAGAACCTCCTGAATACCACCTCTTGTATAGAGCATTTCGTTTTTTAAAAAAGTAAACAAAAGTTTTCTTTACAGCCTGTATCAGATTCACCCAGATGCAAGATCTCAAAGCAAAGTTGTTTGATTTAAGATGCATTTCCATTTACTCTGAAGGAGCAAATGACTCTGATTCCATTTCATTCCACATCTGAATCTTGCCAGATCTTTATCCTAGATTTTTTTCTTGGAAGATTTTTAAAAAATTAAAGTAATAATAATGAATCAAGTTGATGGAAGTGACTTAACAGGCAGATGACTCTTAAATCTGGATTATTGTTACGATCAAGCTACCATCAGTCATCCAATCATATTCTTTGGTGGTGGGATAATGTTCATTCATTTTAATTGCTTGCCTCGTGCCATGCATCCATCCCATGATTGCCAGTCTCTTATCCTGACTGATTGTGTGAGTGTTTCACAAACTGCATTGTTGAATTATTGTGACATGCTGCCATTTAAAATCAATTTTAAAATCAAATAGAAGACTATTTTTGGGGGAATGATCGGGACGCCTTGCGCACG
Organism: Bungarus multicinctus; assembly: GCA_023653725.1. Taxonomy (NCBI): domain Eukaryota; kingdom Metazoa; phylum Chordata; class Lepidosauria; order Squamata; family Elapidae; genus Bungarus; species Bungarus multicinctus. Next base: position 38,049,782 of record CM042844.1, read on the forward strand.
GTCACTCAGGCCCTTGTCACCTCTCGCCTGGATTATTGTAATGCTCTCTACATGGGGCTCCCCGCGGGGAGCATCCGGAGACTCCAGCTGGTGCAAAATGCAGCCGCGCGGGTGATCATGGGGGCGTCACGTAGCGCCCATGTGACACCTCTCCTGCGCGAGCTGCATTGGTTGCCGGTGGCTCTCCGGGTTCGCTTTAAGGTTTTAGTTTTGACCTTTAGGGCGACCCATGGCATGGGACCAGGTTACCTCCAGGACCGCATTCTGCCAGTGATCTCCAACAGGCCGGTGCGTTCCCATAGAGAGGGTCTGCTCTGGGTGCCGTCGGCCGCTATGTGTCGTCCGGCGGCGCCGAGGAGTAGGGCCTTCTCTGTGGGTGCCCCCGCCCTCTGGAATACTCTGCCACCGGAGCTCTGTACCGGCACGGACCTGAGGGCCTTCAGGCGCGTGTTGAAGACCTGGCTCTTTGAGCAGGCCGGCCTGGGCTGAGATGGTTTTAATTCGGTCTCCATCTCATTTAATTTTAAATTGGGGTTTTAAGGGTGGGGGTGGGGTCTTTAGTTTATTAACCAGCCGATATTAATTTAATACTTTTTTAACTTTTGTATTTTCTGTGGGGTTTTAGATGGGCTGTACACCGCCCTGAGTCCCTCGGGAGAAGGGCGGTATATAAATTGAATAAATAAATAAATAAATAAATAAATAAATAAATAAATAAATAAATAAATAAATAAAAATGAAATAAACATGTTAAATGTCCATCTTTGTTTACATATTGTGCAACTTCTATCTTGTAATAACTTTGTGTATGCAATGGTTTGTGTTGTTGGTTCTTACTTTTGATAGGTGGCATTTAGATCTATTTCTAGATTGTAATTGTTTGTTATAGCTACCGAGTCTGAGTTCAGTATTATTCAATTATCATGCCACTAAAATAAAATGATCCCAGAGTTCCCTTTCACTCTGTAATTGTATGATTCTTCCTTGCCAAAGATGAAGATAACAAGTGCATAAGGAAGGCTTACCAAATGCTGACCATTAAAGTCTGAACTGCAGCTCTGTGGAGACTTAATTTTCTCACTCCCAATTGTGCATTCACAAATGCTTGGAAAATACTTTTCTTCAGTAATATCTATTTTCTGCCAAAATTAACATTTTAGTTTCAAAAGAAGGTCAAAAATATTTAAAAATAAGGTTTATTTATGCAAATACAGTCATCTGCCAATAATAGTAAGAATACCCTTAGAGTATTCACATCAGGGTCTTTGCAAAATATTCCCTTTAGAATTTACCTCCTTCTGGAGCAACATCCTATACTTCAGACTGATAAGGTCAATTGCAAAGGGTGATTCTGTTGGGAATAAAGATGGAATTCAGGCCACATTGTACAAAGTAAAAAGTTCACGTAGTGATATAGTACTGGAGCCATTAAGCCAACTAATTCTCAGACAGGAGGAAAAATACTGCATAAATGTTTATTTTATCTATTTAAAAAGGGGAAGCACCTAACATTATGTATTATGGAAGGGGATTGTGGTGATATGCCTCTACTCTTTTTGAAGCCTCCGCAGGAAAAAGGGGAATAGCTCCATTGTCTCTCAACAGCTGTTAATAGTAGAATAATCATATTAAGAATACTTAATGGATAGGAAAAAAGAGTTTTGGATCCACGTTTAACAGATCTCTGGAGCTGGGATAGTTAAATACACCACTTGCCTTCTGTGGAAATTAATGCATTTGATTTATTTTTTCTTTTACTGTCCTTTTACTCCTTTTATTGTCAAGGAGACTACAACATAGAAAACTGCTGGTCTAAAACTGCCTTTCATGTTTCCTATCAGGTGCAAGATTGGCCTGAGATTGAGGTGATAGATCTTCTCAATTCCTCCCCTAGCTTGGTAAAAATAATTATCTGTATAAAATCTTCAAAACAACTGGGAAAGGTGGGGGGCATATACACACATGACTAAGTTGCCCAGTCAGCCCTCATTCAGGCAAACATCTACTCTGGTGGATGGAAACCAGGCAATTACATTAACCCACTCATTTTTCCAGCCTGACAAAGATTCTTCTTCAGTCCAGATATAATAGTTGATCTTCAATGCTTTTATATGGCAGATTTTTTAAAAAAATCCCATAATAAATCAAAGCTATCCTTGCAGTGATAGTTCAATTGAATCTATTCTATGCTGTTCATTTTATAATGATATTCAAGGAAGATTCATCTTCCTTCTGTTGTTCCATGAGCCAAGTTATTCTAAGGGAGTTCATGCTAATTCCCTCTTAGCAGATAAGGAAAGCTTTATGACCCATATGGTAGCAAGTTCTGTATAGCTGCTGTGAATGTCTGTAAACAGCTGTTGCTTCACATGATTGACATCCTTATACCTGATCTATTCACCTCCCACTATGTATGAATGAAATGTCAACCATCATTCTTCTAATGTTATTTCAGTAACTATTTCAACATTTTGGATTATTAGAATCCATTCAAACTCACATCGCTAATTCATTGCATTTTTGTTCCTTTGTTGTTTTGCTATTAACATTAACCATTAAACCCATAAGGCTTTAGTTTTTCCACTATTGTATTATTTCTTTTCTTATGTCCAGAAATGTAGGGTTTATGTGTTCTGCCTGTGTTTTATTTTATTATTAGTTTGTTTGTTTGTTTGTCTGTTTATTAAGTTTATATCTATCAGAAGGAACTCTGAGAAGTGAACAAGAATAAAAACACAAAATAATTAGAGTAAAAATCCAAATAAATATTATCTATCTTACCTGATGAGCCACTGAAACAGCCTTAAGGATTCCCTGTTCAAATCAGGAGAAACTATCTCAGATGAATTTCCACTTGTTACAAAAATGGCTGAAAGGCAGTTATATTCTATTTTATTTTCCTTTTTTTAAAAAAAAAATATTGGCCTTGAGCAGGAAAAAGGAATTGATCCCTTTCAACTTCAGATTTTTTTTAAAAAAAAGGAAATTAAAAATAGTCCAAGAAAGCAAATAGTGGATTTAATTTCAGGCATTAGATCACTCTAGGACCTGGTGTTTAGTTTAGCAAAAAAATAGACATAAGCTTTACTTTTATTTTAATTGAGTGTATGCTTAAGTCTATTCTGTTTTCTATAGTATTTATTATTTTTTTCTTTATAAGCTATGTGTGTGAGGGATATAAAAATAGATATAGAGCATATAGATATATGATATGTGCCTTGGAAGAACTATATTTCTATTTCCATTACCAGTTAATGTTTTACATAGTGATATGTAAAGTTAAGAAATATATGTTCTTTCTTTCAGAAGGGAAGGGGAAGGGGGAAGGGAACAGAAAATTTCCAGTCACAAACTTCAATTCTACTGGTGGCATTTCATTTGCCAGAATTTCACAGAATTTGGAAACCTCTCTCTCACACATCAGGGGAACATGCCAGGTGTGATGCTTCCAGAAAGGGGGGAGGCAGTGAAAACTAATCAGCTGAATAACAAGCCAAAAGATAGAACAGGCATTTTTACCCAGAAACTTTCCAGGAGAGAAGTTTTTATATTGCAACCTTATCCAGTCAGCTGAGTTACTACAAGCAACAATACAATCTTCTAAATGCATCTTCTCTCTTATTCAGGATCAATTCCCTTCTAATTCTTTTCTATTGATTTTAGTTTACTTTTCATTCATTGTGATTATGTGGAATTTATGAGAATTTCTTACAACTTATTGAAATATATAATAATATATATATGTGTAAGGTTTATATAACAAGTATATAATATAACAAGTATATTATATAACAAAGTGTGTGTGTGTGTGTGTGTGTGTGTATATGTTTATAATAAATATATAATTGGTTGATTATGCACCACCAAATCATTTTCAACTCCTAACAGCCAGATAGATAGATAGATAGATAGATAGATAGATAGATAGATAGATAGATAGATAGACAGACAGACAGACAGACAGACAGACAGACATTAAGTAACCAAATTACCCTACCAGATCCCAAAATCACTCCTACTTTTTCTGATCTTCACCCAATCCTTCTTCTATGTTTCATGCTTAACTTTAGCCATGAAAGTGAACTAAACTGCAAAACAAAGCTTCTCCCAGAGACTTCTTTAACCAGTTTTATTGAAAAGGAAAAGAGATTATGTTACAGAAATTTTGACCATTGGATACTTTCATTTTAGTAGTGATTTGAGTTCAGCGGGTGGACATTTCTTTATTCTGGTGTTGATAACACTTCATTTGACAGGGGAACAGATTGTCAGTTTTCACAGTAATAAAAATGGGCAAGTGTTCTAACCTTGTAATATTTTCTCAATAGCATTCCCTTTTCCACATATTTTATAGTGCACATATTCACATGTCATTACTAAAATTTATTTTCTCACACTGTTCTCTAGCAATTCATCCTGTTCATTTCTGCAATCCTATCCATAGTTGGTCATTAATGAGAAGGAAAATATGGAGACAGTGAATGACCAAGACTGCTTTCAACTGAAGTTCTGGTTTCCACCATCTTTCCTTCTAAAAATTATTTCCTGGCTTGCATCAGTTTAAAATATATTTTGAGAAATAAAATAGCAGGTGGCCTGCACCAGCATTTCATTCAAGTATAAGAATAAAACAAATGTTATTTCATTAGTACAGGCGGAGGTTCAGTCAATGATCCAGAAAACATAATTTCTCATTTCCACTTTCCATCTCTATTTTGAGAGATTATTCTAGTAGCACTATTTTAAATGTATTAACTAAACTATTTATTTGTGCTAAGGAAACAACCACAAGGTAGTCAATATTGTGAATGTTACCATATAGCAACAAGTTCAAGAGTAGGGAAGTTGGCAACTCATTAAACTGAAATATTGCATTTTCTATTATATTACAACTTAAGGATTGGTGTAAAATAATCCAAAATCCTTATGGAAATAACTTTGCTTAAAATTCAAGCACCAGGCTGGTTATTTTTAAGGTTTGGAATGTTCTACTTGAAAATCTTTGATTACTATTATTCTGTAACCTGCAAGAGGAGAACAAAGAGGTAGTAGTTTCATCATTTTCATGCATAATGTCCACATACCCTGCAAGAGTATTAGTCTTGTAGCTGGATGAAAGAAAACTACATTTTTCTCTATAAATACATTTTTTAAAAAAAGTTTCTGGAACAAAATTTATAATGTGGTTTGATGCTCTTCCAAATATAAAAGATTAAGTTAGCCGGAAGGGTAAGTCTTCCATTTTTAATGATGGCTTTTTGCAGTACTATTTTTGTGGTGCCATTAGATATTAGTACTGGGGCTTGGCAACAGTAGATACATCTGTTTAATTGCCTTAAAACTATTTCCCTAGCAATATCATTAATAACACTAAGCCAAAATTGGATTAAGCATTACGTTGCTATAAAGTTAATTCACTGTGATACTAATGAAATGTCATGTGCAGCTTCCGGTAAATCCAAGTGAATACGCATTGCTAAGGTTTAAATAAATGGGCTGCTCAGCTTCCAGTCTAAAAGGTATCATTCTAATTGCTACCAAGTGACTTTCACTGATATAGACCACATCATTTTTCCCTACTATCTAATAAGACCTAGCACTCCCAAGCAGCAGCAGATGAATCTGTTTTGGTTAATCTTGTATTGACTGCAGATTTAAGCTTTCATGAGTATGGTTCTCATTAAAAATTTAGTCAGGTAGAAGACTAGTATGAAAAAAGGAAAGTCTTGGCTACATAAGGATCCCCAGGATATGTAGCTCTATCAGATCTTTACACAATTTTTTGGAAGATGGGTTGCAGGGGGTTCATATAGAGAAATACGCAAACATATTTGTATAGTGAATACTAAGTTTATTTATTTAGCACGTTTGCTGTTAGCTGAGCTTCACTCTTGGAAATTTGTGCAGATCTTTCCATTAATACCACCCTCTTCTGAAAGTTTGGGTAAAATGCTGTATCAGTCAACCACATTTTAGAGTCATTAGGCTTTTCATGGCATCTTGGATTTGGTGATACTTTTGGCTTTCTGCCTGTTGCATAAGCTCATTTGATGTAACTGCCATCACATGAGGGTTAAGGTTTTCATATTGTATTGTTACTGTGGGCTACAATAACAGCGACAAAATATGTGGTTGCAAAATATATTAATGCTTAAGAAGAAGACATTCACATTTTTTTCATGCAGTACTAAAAGGTCCACTGATTGTCCAAATAAAATGTCACATGCTGACAAAAGAATACTTACCTAGTAAGGCTAGATTAAGTCATTAAACAGAGTATGACTCTATTTAGGGTAACAATTTTAATATTAGCTCAGAAATACTGCACAGCTATGGATAACAAGGCAATTCATTAAAAAGAGTCCTGAGTAAGTTTGGGCATTAAAGCATTGTGAAGGCAACTGGGAAAACGCATAGTTCAAGAAACAATATCCACAGCAGATAACTAAGATTCAGAGCATGTATTGTTTCAACAGCTACTTGGGTTAATTTAAGGATTTTTAAAATATGGGCTTTACCTTTTTCTAAAAGCAGCTGCAAACATTTCTACTCACTATTGTTTGGATTTCTTGTAAAACTCTTAAGAATCCCTTTACTTTCTTTAGTCTTTATTTTTTACTTACTTTTGGTTCTTTAAGGAGGATAGTTTGACTTCCTTTTGATAAAAAAGATGTATGCCCTAAAGTCTAAAAGATTACACAGTATAGAAGACATTGGTGAACGTTACCAGAGATAAGGGAAAAAGCTGTAAACTTATATGCTACTCCATAGTGCTTTATAGAACTCACTGAGCAGTTTACAATGTCAGCATATTGCCTCAACAACCTAGGTCAGGGCTGTGAAACTCGCGGCCCGTAGGCCAGATGCGTCATATGCTGGCCATGCCCACACTTGGTTTAGCGAAGGGGGGGAAGTCATGATAGGTCCCAGACGTTGCCATGACACTGCGTGTTTTACACACCTGAACTTGGTCTACATTTTACAAACTTGGAAGGGTGGAAAGATGAGTCAACCTGTATCCCAAATTCCCATTGCTTAAGAAACAAAATCATCACAATCTTCAAGAGGCTGTCCTTGTAATTACGAAATGACATTCTAAGCAACTTACAAGAAAATGAGTGAATTATTCAGAATGCATTTAAAATATATGTATAACAAGAAAGAACAGCAATAAAGCTAAAAAGCACCAATTATAAAAGCAATAATTGTATATAAAATTAATGATGAATAAAATTATTTAAAAACAGCAAGATTGAGTCTGTTGAAACCAGCCCAAGTAGCTGAGATTGCAACAGAAGAATTGGAAAAATAAAAGCACTTTCAATGAAAAATAAATAACCCTACATATTGAAACATGAGCTGAGAATTTGAATCCTAGAAGTAGCCAATTTTATAAAGTTACAAAGAAAAAGTATCAGGGCTCCCACTGTCTATGTGTCTGGCTAAGGACTATATTCTTGTCTGCAAAGTTTACCTTGATATTCAAATTTCCCAGATCTGATGCTTAATTTGAAGACAGACAGCCCCATTATATTTCAAGGTTTCTCTCTTTTCTGCTTTTACATGGCTATACAAGAAGTCTGCTATGGCTATCAATAGAAGGATTTGCTTCTGGGGGAAGATGAATAGGCTTTGCATTTTCTAAAAGACACAAAAACAAACAAAAACAAAAATACAATAATCCTCCTTCTATAATTTTCCTATTTCTATCCAGACAATGTTTACATTAGCACTTGACCATCATTTTCATTGTTCATCTCATTTCAAGTAAGATAGCTAGCTTGAACACTGATGTTCCTTTTAAAGCATAAAAAGACAATGGTCTCCAAGACTATGGTTTGCTCCTTATGTGCCTTGAATGAGATGCAAAACTAGTTTCTAGAATTATCATAGTAACATTAGATATTTCACACAATTAATTTTATAAAATAATTCAATAACTATATGGCAGACATTTGGCTGCTGCTTCATGGCATTTGATAATTGGGCACAGGAGATTTCAAAATCAACTCGTTTGGAAGTCATTACTTTTCTGGATGCATAACAGAGAACTTTGATCTATTTTTCCTGCTCTGATGGGCCTGCCAAGTGGAATAACTGGGACCTTACCAGGGAACAATTCAGCAGGTTCACAAAACGCTTTTGCTCCGTAATGAATCTATTTTTTTTTCTGAGATGAAGACATCTCTGTTATAGAGAGCTGCCTAGGAAGAATTATTTGATGCAGTCTGTTCATTCTGGGGATATAAACTATTCTGGGGGTATAAAGAGATAAACTATGTGTATTCGTTTTTAATTCCCATGCTTTTTTATTTGTTAACCTTTTTATTGATGCTTCATTTGTGTTTTTATTTTAGGTTTTTCCAGTAGTATATTGTATGATTCTTTGGAATTATTGTGGATCTCTGAAGGGTACATTTGCAGATTACAATAATAAATCAATAAGAATTGCTTTAATAGGCTAATATTCATAATGTTGTTAGAAAGGACATCTTGACATCCAAACTTGTGGGAACTTGAAGGAGCTATTAAGAACATTGTCCCAGAGTTATTTTGAAAAGAATACAGGTAAGCAAATGCTTAGAAAAGTGAATGTTAGTTTTACATATGTTTCTAGAATTTTGTGAGTTAGAATATACATATATAAGTGTTTGTGTGTGCGTGCACACATATGCGTGCATGTGCGTGTGCGTATATATCTATATCTATATCTATATCATCTATCTATATACATATACATATACATATATGTATTCTGCAGTGTTTAATATGACAGTAGGCTTAAAGAACAATGGTTCAATTTAATTACATAACATATTCAGAATAAAAATAATAAGAATAATAATCTATATGTGTGTCTATATATCTAAATATATTTGATTTATATGGCCTTCATAGTGACTCTGGGTAGCGAACACCAAATAAAAAATCTAATTACAAAATAAAAACAATATGCTAATAAAATTATAATTGCAGCCCAGGACGGAACCAATCAACAACTTAACAACATAATATGGGCTCCAATTAACCTCTCTATGTCCATGTCCAAGGAAACAATCAGATCTTTAATGTTTCTGAAAAGCCAGCAAGGTCAAGGCCAATCTAATCTTATAAAGTATTTTGTTCCAAAGAACTGGACCTGCAATAGAAAAGGCTTACATTTTAGAAAATAATTCAATATGAAATTCTTTAATAAAAAATACCTGAAGCATGCTCCTATTCTTCTACCTAGTTGAATCAGTAGAAACAATTGGAGAGAAATAGCCTAACACATAAGCTGGCCCCATGCTATGAAACTTATCTAAGAGTGGCTTGCAACCATGGGGATGGTTGGTGGCCTTTTAATATTTTTAATATCTTGTTCTTTCTATTTTTAACTCTGTTTCTTTTTCATATACTATATGGTTTTTATTTGTAAACCATTTGTGTAAGTAAATGAGAGGTATAGAAATTTAACAAATAAATGAAATAACACCAGAGCAGATCCTGCTTGCAGAACAAAAGTGTAACATACTAAGGTGTGCCCCTAATTGACAGTGCCACTGTATTCTGGATCAATTGATGTTCTCTAAGACCAGCCTCATGTACAACACATTTCAGAAATCACTCAAATGACCAAATCATGAATAATATGTGCAGTGGTTCCCTATCCGGAAAAGGGCACAACTGGTGCACAAATTATACAAAAAGCTCCCCTTTCATAGCTGCCACTTGTTCGTCAGGCAAGGGATAGGATGGCTCAACCCCATTCTGAACCAAGGATAAAATATCCACAGATTCAAAAGTTTCCCAAACCCATTCCGACCTGCTTGATAACTTTAGCATTGTTATTAGGCTTTTTTTTTTTTGTACCTTCCCCTTGGATTTAGAAATGTAATTGTGGATGGTTCCAAACAGGAGGCAGTGGAGAACAGGAGGCAGTGGTGGGCTGCAACCGGTTTAACAATTGGCCCAGTGAGTGCGTGCTTTGTGTACACATGAACCCAAGGCATTTATCATTTAGAAGCTCAGCTGCTTACCTTCAAAGTCAGCAATGGTAAGTAGAACAGCGAGGGAGGGAATCAGCTGTGCCACTCAATTGAGATGAGCCAGAAAGCAAGAAATAAAGGACAGGATAGGGCAGGGATGGATTGGTCGGGACAGCTGATTGTCAGAATTACTGGTTCTCCCAAATCAGTCCAAACTGGCAACAGCCCACCACTGACAGGACAGGATGCTTGCAAATATTGGGATTATTTAGCAATGAGCTGGAATTGTAGCATGTCTGCTTCTTCACTGTCATTGTTCCATGTCAAATAATTTTTATAATGAATGATTTATCAAATGCTAATGTTATTTTCCTCCTGAAGAGCTAAGGTTATATAACAAGCTACATCTCTGCCACTAGGAACTATAAAATTGCAAAGACAATTTTTGACTGCATGCAAGAGTCAAATATGACATTTGACTTAGTAAGTGATGGAAGATATCGCACAGCATTTTTAACAATAAGTAAATAAGCTTGCTTCATTGGAATTCCAGCTACTATATTTAACTTAAGTCTAAAATGTCAGGATTAGTGAAACCTTTTAGAGACTAGATAATAAAATCTCATGTTTTACCCTAGGACACAAGTCTAATTAAGGTTCTTCACAGAGGTCTTGATAAAAACAGTATTTCTTAACTTAGGAAGACAATGCAGGATGTTTCAGCTTAAGATACTTACTACTTAATTAGGGGGCCTAATTTAGAAAATGATACTGTAGTGTCTGGAAATTAGGGTGAGTGTTTTTTTTAAACCTAGTGATTATTTCTAATGTTTTCTTCCATCTAAATATAAATTACATTGTCCTTTCTGTAGCAGATGCTTCTAACTGCAACAGTCTTTGAGCATTAGTTTAAATATTATCCTTCCTTATAGGTATTTGGATTTATTTATGATATAGGGAGAAGATAAGGAACTGCCATAATGAAGCTATTAAAATTAACACTGAGGGTATATAGCATATTATGTTTAATGAAAAATTGTTAAAGAAGCATTGTTATGTATTATTAATAAAAATAGCACCAGGATTCCTGAAATTGTCTGCATGATCATTATAAAAGACTGTGCAATATATCTGAAAAGTGTGCTTTGAAAACCTTAAATGAATTGACTCTCTTCAACATATTGAGCAGACCTTGTGTGGTAATTGAAAGTTATCCTGGTTTGTTTGCACATCTGTGTGCATGCATACATAACACCTGTGCTACAACTAGAAGTGAAATTAAATGCATGCATATGGAAACAGCTGGAGGCAGCTTTCAAGCAAGGATAATAGCAAAGGACACATGTACTTTCAAGTTGCTGTATGTAGTGTTGCAGTTATGCTACTCTATTTGCTAAGCATGCCATTCAATTGCTTTATGCAGCCATAATAATTAGGAAAACACAAAGAATTTAGTTTATTTTGAGTTGAGCAATAAAAACAAAAAAACCTGAATCTGTACATCAGTGTCTTCATATAACATTTCTATCCCAGCCTAAAAATCTGCATAAAAACACTAAATGTAATGGCAATTGTCATTAAATGGTGTGGCTTCTACTTTAAGACTTCAGGAGTAACTATTATTACTCATCCATTCCTAACTAAGTTCACACTAATTATGATATTTGGAAATGATATGCTATGTTTCTGGACAAGTAGGTAAACAGTATTTAACTTTTAGTGACATATCATGAATTCTTATGAGAAAATGATAATGTAGAAGAGGCTTCCCTGTTAGCAAACTGGCTGCTGTGGTGAATGTCTCAGTCACAACTCCCAGAGGGAAAGAGGTAAGATTTTTCTCTTCTAATCCATCAGGATTAGATTCATTTCTAAATAAAACACTTGGCTGTGATGTTTAATTTTCCAAGAATACCTATGTGGCTATTTTTCTTCTCTACCTTACATCAGACTAAGGAATAGAAGAAATTACATCAAGTAAAAGTGGCATGTGTTTCCGTATTTAGCACATCATAAGGCAAGTGTGGGGCCTTTTTACTCCTCCCCCACTTTTTTTTTTAAAAAAAGCTTGCCAACTATGTTGTACAATCCTATTTACAAATAAGACTTAGTGTGTACTCTTAAAAACAATATAGTATATAGGTCTTGCAGCTAAAAAGAAGATACATGAAGCTCCCAGTTCAATCCATAACCTATCTAATGAACTACTAGTATGTCAAGAAAATAAAAGCATGAGCACAGTTTTTGACTTAACCACCTTTTGGTTGTAAATCCAAATAACTAATTAAGGTAAAATGATTCAGTAGAGTGGTGCAGGTATAACTTCGCCAGTTGCCTTTGAAACCAATCTTCAAAGAAAGAAACTTCCGAATACTCGTGGCAATTTCTGAGCTGCCTGTATTTCATGGAAATGTAGAAGAAAAGATTGTGATATTGATTGAAGAAAAAAATACTGGGTTGTAGGGTGATAATTATTACTTGTCCTTCAAGTTAAAATAAAAATAAAAATCCACTGAATCCTGAAACTCCTATCATGTTTTTCATTCAGTTAGAAAGAAATTCATCACTTTTTAAACTCACACTGCTGTTAAAATCAACTTGCTGGCCTAACCCCCAACTCAAATTAGTTTTATCTATTTCAAACTTTTTTAGCTCTAATGCCAATAGTAACTCTGACTTCATTCAAAGTTTAAAACAGTATATTGTGATGAATAAATGGGATTTTTAATCTACTAGTGATAATTCTATATGATAACATTTTTTGCTTTTAAAAGTTTCAAAATAAATTATATGCAAAGCAGCATAAATGTTATTTATTTATTCAATGTATATGTCACCCATCTCATTATCAAATCTGGACTAATACATACAATATTAATTAAAAATGTAAAAAGGCAGATACAAGCTTGCTTCTTGAATCATAATTTATAGACATTGGGCTCATATCTGTATATTTTTTTCAAGAGCTGAGTTGGCTTTGAAGAAGAATAAAGTGGGGAGAGAAATGCTGGAAATTGTATGAGTAGATTACAGCCAACTGGCCAGGAAATCTGTGATCTGATTCATGCCACTTCTCCATTCCAGCTTCTATACTATGTGTGATATCAAGTGTTTTCATGCAAGTCTTTAGGATATAGAATTCAAGGCTGAAATTTGTTAAGTCTTTGAAAAGTACCTTTGTTTACTTCTCAATTAAATATATCCCTCTTAGTTTTCAGATGCCTAAGTGTGACAGCTAAGGCAATTTATACTGGGTTTTCTAAAAAAGAAAGAAAGAAAGAAAGAAAAGAAAAAACCTTCCTGAACAATTACCATCAAGGAAACAATCAGCTAGTAGCCTATATAGAAACAGAAAAAGACAACTTTTACTTGATTTAGCAGAATATCATGGCTCATAAAAATCATATATATTTTGCTTTTAGTGGACCAAAAAAAAGGATTGTTTTTTCTGACTCCAGTCAGTCAATTGTTTTAAATTTAATTTGATATGCTATTTAAAAAGAGAAGAAAGAAAAGTCTAAACTAAAAGTTTAACACTATCAACCACCTATGGCAATATTTTCACAAGTAATATGTTAGGACAATCAGAGCAAATTGCTTCAAATAATATCAATGGTTAATGAAATGAAATGAAATGTTGAGTTAGCTAAACTGAATAAAGAACAGAAACTGACCATTTAGATAATTTTCAAAGCATTTTCTTTTGTATTCATGCTCTTTTATTACAATGTTTCTTGTATTTAATTGGTCATGGACCAGCAAAATATATATTGCAGTTTTCTTTTTTTACTTTGGCATCTCTGTACTATTATCATAGATTCATTGTGCTTTATTGACCTTGGCATGAAGGAAGTTACATGAAAGCGAAGGAAGCCTTTATATTTTACTGCTTCCAACCATGTACATTATTCTAAATTATAGCAAGAAAGCCTCAGTAAAAGCTCAAAGAGAGAAGCTAAAAATATCAGATGACACTTTAGTCTATGTAATGCACCTCTTCCCCCAAATTAAATTATTTTCACTGAGAGTGTTATTAGGTTATTTCAAGAGGCTTTAATGTCTAGCCTAGACATGAGATTAAGCAAAGCATTTTGTTAAGTCACTATTCATCTTCAGTAATAGCCTTAGCCTATGATTCTTTTTCAGGTGGATGCACTATTCATATTGTGATAAGTGGACCTGCTGGGACAAGCAAAACCACCAGATTTAAAATATGGGTAAAAAGAAATAATAAAAATAAAGTTGAGATGGAAAGATATTGATTAAAATCTACCAGAACTACCTTTCAAGAAGATAGGCTATAAACATTTTAGGTAAATAAACACTTTTTGCATTTCTATGACAAAGTTTTTAATAACAGTATAACCGTGGCAGCACAGTGGTTAGAATGCAGTATTGCAGGCTAATTTTGCCAACTGCCAGCAGTTGATCCTGACTGGCTCAAGTTTGACTCAGCCTTTTATCCTTTCAAGATCAGTAAAATGAGGACCATATTGTTGGGACAATATACTGAGGCTGTAAACTGCTTATAGAGGACCGTAAAGCATTATGAAGTGGTGTTTAAGTCTGTGTGCTATTTCTATTCATCTTTATATAATCTTTATATTAATATTCATGCAAGCCTAGTGTCATTAGTGTTCAGGTATTGCTTTGTCATCTCTTCAACTTTGCTGCTTCTATCTTCTGTCTGATCTGATTTTGGGTTGGTTTTGATGAGAAATGCTTATAGATAAAATATGGGATCCTTTCTACCGTTTCTCTGCACATGATAAATGTCTATTCAAGATTAAAAATGAAGAGGAAGGTGAAGATACGAATTGGGATCTCCTGCTGAAATGACCAAGTCGAACATCATGGTGAAAAAAAACATACCAAAGAATTTGATCTTAGAATCACAGTAATTTTAGTATTAGTGACAGAGTTGCAAACTGTCCCATTTCAAGTTTATTTTTTAGCAGCTGTATTGCACAAATTTGTCAAACGACTCTTTCTGGTCACAAGAAAGCAGACAATGAGATCCTGTAATAGACAGCTCCTTGGTGAAAGGTTAGTAACACAGAGTCTTAAAAGGTTATTCCCTGTCATCCTGCTGATTTATATCTGGCCTCATCAATGGTATGTATACTACGTGTATGTGTGTGTGTGTGTTTTTATTCAGGATTTGATTCATTTCAAGTTCACAATCTGACATCTAACCACAAATCAATTTACTCTGCTTGAAATTCAATTTGGGGGGGAACAGATTCGGCCATTGACTACAAGGGAAAATGCCTCTGGCTGCTTCAGTTTGGAGTAAAATGGGTCAAAACAATAGGGATGGTAGCCCCTTTAGAGAACATTAACCCTGCCAAAGTTTTAATCAGACACTTTCAAGAGTTTTGCCACAATAGATTTCCCCCTGCACCTCATTTAAGGTAAAGATAGCAGCAGGAATGAAGAAAGGACAGCACAGCAGCTTTCAAATTGTCTGGCAAAAAAAATCTAAGTTGCAGCAATGACCTACTTCAACATAAAAAGAAAAACTTTCAAAAGCTATGTTAAAAATGTCTTACTTTTCCTCCTACTTTTCTGCAGTACCAGGCTTTGGCCAGCACTGAAGAAAATTCATTGTGAGATGATCACTGATTATGGGATTTCATGGGGTTCCAGGAAAGATGGCATGATTATGTGCTCCTTCCTGGGAAAGAAGACTGGGCGTTGAAGGGATATCCAAGTGTGCAAGACATATTAGCAAAGGTTAATTTTTTCCTGGACATGACTTAGTCGTGGATTAGTCAGAATTGCAGTTTACTTGCAATGCTCTCATCTTAGATGCAATATAGCAGAGGTAGCAGAGCAGACAGAAACTGGCATAGGAAGGTTCAATGCCATAGAGATAGACTGGCTACCAGTCTATCAATGCCATAGAGATAGACTGGCTATGGCTAATGCTGAGAAAGTGGCATTTGTGGATTGATTTCTACCCTGTTGTCAACCAGGACATTGACTGCTGCATAATGCCTCATCAGCTTGTATTAAAACTGCCCTAATCCAATGGATTAACGGATACAAAAGCTGACCTGGAATACACATCTAAAACCTGAGTGGGTATTAAGGGTAGCATGCTTCTCTCAAAGATATATTGAAAATAAAATAGACCTATTTGCAGACTTGGGACAAGGACCAGGCAAAAATGCTGTTATACCAGCCCTCCTGTTTTATAATGGCCTTTTGCCCAGTCCACTCAATACTGTAATTGGGTTGGCAATGGAATTTTCCACATATATAATATTGGAAGACTTCAACCTGCCTTCCCTAGTCATGGATTGTAAACTGGCTTGGGAATTCATGTTTATCATGGTTACCATAGAATTATCTTAGAGCATCGAGGAATGACATCTCTGAGAGATTACACATTAGATCTGGCTTTTGTTTCACAGCAGTGGTAGCATAAACTGCTTTTGGAAAATACTGACACCACACCTGTCCTTTGTCACATCTGTCTGGTAGGTGTGGAATTTTTTCATGCTACTTACCATTGCAGGAAGGTTGTATCTATTAAGATATTTCATGGATGAAATTGGCTCTCAGAGGAAGTTTGGGGAAATACCTAAGGATTTGTATGGTGGTCTGGTCTAGTCAGGTTTCAAGCTAGTAATGAGAGGCATTGGACACACTTGTGGAAAACCTATGATGAACCAGAATGCAGGAAGTAAATCTGTCCTAGCCTTTCTTGACTTCTCAGTTTCTTTCAATACTGTTGATCATCATATTATTCTGGATACTTCAGAATATTTCAGGGGTAGAAGTGAAAAGCACAATGAAGTTGTTGTCTTTCTTTCTATACTGCTGGTTCAGATTGGAGGGAGAAGCTTTTGCTTCCTGGATTGCCACAAGATGCAAGAGATAATAAACATCTATATGAAAACTTTGGGAAGTCTGATAGCATGGGGTTAGTTATTATTATTATGCTAGTGATACTTAGCTTATCATATGGCCATCTTTCTAGTGGTATGATGGGTAGGTCCATGTTCAACCACAGCAAAACTGAAGTCAGTTTGGGGGCATATAGATAATAAAGATTTTCCATTCTTAGTTGGAAGAGGCTTCAAAAAAATACACAATCAGGCACAAGTGTACAAAGGTATGGGCATTACTTACAAGGCCTAGATGGTTCTGACTTTTCTGGCCTTTAGAAAATCCCTCTTCCTTTGGACATTGAACCAGGATAATACTCAAGAACAGTATGTGTGCAGTGAATTTTGACCCTGATGTTACAAGCTTTTGTATGTTCTTTTATGTCATATTTCTTTACTTTTTGAAATTATTATTATTTGTAGGTTAATGTTTTAACTATGCAGAGTTTCTTGCAAGTAGGCAGCAACATGTATTACTAGTAAATAAATAAAATTAATTTCCTGCTCATTCATATTAATGAGGGAGAGAGGAAAAAAGGGGGACTTTGCTGGCACTTTTAGAGGAAAAACAACTGTATTCTAATAGTAAAAGCTTTTGCTGCCCATTCTCACAATAATTTTCTACAGTCAAGATCCTTCAGGGACATGCATTGAAATAATTTCCTTCTACGTATCCTATGTTATGATCCTGATCAGATAAATATATTTCCATTGAATTATAATTCAATTTGGGATGCCAACTAGTTCTCACTGATAAGAAACCTGACTAACAGTAGCAGTATAACAGAGTTGGAAGGAACCTTGGAGATCTTCTAATCCAACACCCTATTCCAGCAGGAGACTCTTGTTGGAAGAAATATCCTTCTAGGTTCAGTTCCAAGTGGGGAAAAAGACTCTGGAAACATGAGGCTGTTTAGAAAGATGGTTTAATGGTGGACAGGACCACATGGCTTGGAGCTCCAAAGTGAAAAGGACAATCACATGCTTCAAGATGTTGGGTGAAGGAAAAGAAGGGCCAAGATGCTGAGAGACCCTTAATTATATATCCTCTATTGGGTCCCACCTTAGTGTTTCCTGTTCCTGTGTAAGAAATGTATCCCATTGGCTGTCAGACTCCCAGGGGCAGGCATCTTAGCTAACTTTGTAGGTTTTGTCTGGACCATATGGCTTCACCTGAGTGCTGGCTGATGCAACCGTCTCAGGCCAGATTGTGAAATGGATAGAAGCCTTTGTTGTGTAGACTACTCTGGTCCATTAACAAAAGTGTGAGGGGGTGAGCTTCTGCTTCTCTGAGTTTCTAATTCCCTTTTAGGGAAAATATTCTGCCTTTTTAATATTTTCCTAGAATAATTCATTTTTCTAGGAAAGGGGTGGATGCTAACTTCCTACATCCTATACCATTCCAGACAAATCTCTTCTTAAAAACCTCCAATGATACACCCACAACTTCCAGAGGCAAGCCATTCCACTTATTAATTGTCTTCAATGTCAGGAAATTTTTCCTTAATTCTAAATTGGATCTCTCTTTGATAAATTTCCAACCGTTACTTCTTGTTCTGCTCTCCAAAGGTGTTTTGGAGAATAGGTTGAATCCCTTCTCTCTTTGGAATCCCATCAGACACACTTTAACTCAACCAAGAGTGGCTCAGATAACACATTTTGTAGCTAACAATGGTCTTTGCTACTCAGACAGCAGATTTAAATTTGCTTGGCTGATAAAGGATTGACTCAGCAGATATCTAAATACAGAGCTAAAATCTAAAAACAACTGATTCAGAGAAACAATGGCCAGAAGAAGTTACAACTCAGAAAAGCAACGCTAAACAGTACACATTATCAGTTACAAAACTTGCAAATGCTGATCTCAGAAGATGACCTATAGGAAATAATTATCTGAAATAAAATTCCTGAATTTGGGACAAGATAGCTAATTGAGCTGCAGCATCTGTAGAGTGTAACCAGCTGATAAGAAGGGAAAATACAGCTGGAGGAAGGATGAGATATTTACAGAGAGTGCATGAGTAAACTAATTTTAATAGTAAGCTGAATCAACTCCAGAAATACAAGAATACTTGAATTTGGTAATACCCACTGTATGATAAGCACGAGAAAGGAAATGAAAGGTAGTAATGTAGTTACTTTATTGTAATGTTCCATGCCAGAAGTGTATACATCTCCTGCAGACAAGTTTTGAATGAGCTCATGCTAGACTGTGGGCTTATCTGCACTGCCTGGTTGCCCCTTCACCAACACAAGCAAGCAATAGTTTCCGGAAGACAGAAAGAGATAATTTTGTCCTGTGTTAATCTCCACTCATTTCAAGTAACCTCAGGGCACACTTCTTATCCCTGCTTCTAAAAATCTAAAGTGTTAGATTGCCTTGAGCACTTCTGACCATTTGGGCTACAGTATTCCAGTTTGTTGCTTAACAATATATTTGTTACTTTCCAAGGAAAAATCCCCCCTTTGAATAAGTCACTGCTTGCCTATCATTAGTTATAGCTTTTACTATATCTTTGCTTTACTTGGACTATTGCATTAGCACTGTCAGTACATTGTCTTTAAGTCTATTGTTACTGGTTCAAAATCTAGAAAAAACTTTTTAAAAATTATTACTATTCCTTCCACATTTTATTCTCTTCCTCTGTGTGTTTTGTTGTTATTTTTAATAACTGCTGTTATTAAAGGCACTTAATCAATTGCAGTCCAGGTATCAATGTGGGCAGAAAAAAATTAAGTGGTTTCTTTGTATCTTTATTTTGAGTTTGCCAATGGATCAGAGGTGGTTTGGATTAATGGTGGAGGTGTGTGTCATAGATGTTTTTACCTTCCAACAGTGGCATTTCACTAAGTTAGAAAATATCTTACTCAGAGCCAAAATATCCAACCACCAACTGTAATTCACAGAATGCTGTATTTTAAAGCACAGAACAAGTCAATGGAAAGCTAGAATAGAATAGAATAGAATAGAATAGAATAGAATAGAATAGAATAGAATAGAATAGAATAGAATAGAATAACTTTATTGTCATTTTATAAGTACAACGAAACTGTGGATGCACACCAGCAACTGTTTGCAATACAATAAAACCAAAGCACTTAAAGATAAAAATAAGAAAAATAGAGTTGTTCTGGGTCATAAATTTTATTTATGACCCAGTTGACCAAGACTGTTCATCTAGTATGTGATTAATTCAGAACCAGTATATGTTACTTACAAGGAGTCCAGCACTGTTTAGCTCACTGGACCAGAATAGCACCATTGCTCCACTGGCGTTAAATCACCCAGTTTAGCTCAGATTCACTAAATAGGATAGAAGAAGCTGTGTTTTATGTAGTGAACAGAACTTCTAAGTTCTATTCATTCCTCTGATTCTGAATTAGATATCATCCTGGCTGGATTGACACAACATACTTAGCCAAGTCAGTTAAAATTCTAGTGGTTACCTACACATAATACACCTACCTAACCCTACCAGAGCTCACTGTAACAGCATTGCCAAAAAGGCATTAAGAGTTATAAATCTAATCTTACAAAGCTTCTCCTCTGGTAATATTGTATTGCTAACTAGGGCTTTGCTAGATCAATACTCAAATACAGCCCATCTGTCTAGAATCCACACTGTATATCAGACATTAATACAATTGAGCGAGTCCAGAAGTATTTCACGAGAAAAGTACTACACAACAGAATACCCTACACCACCCAGGCTTGAAATTTTGGGCTTGTAGAGCCTAGAACTATGCCAGCTATAGTTGGACAAAATTATCTGCTACAATGTCCTATCAGCCAGTGATTACTTCAACCGCAACAATACAAGAGCACACAACAGATACAAACTCAATGTAAACTGCTCCAAACTTGATTGCAGAAACTACGACTTCAGCAACAGAGTGGTCAATGCCTTGAATGCACTACCTGACTCTGTTGTTATATCCTTAAAACCCCCCACTCCTTTAACCTTAAACTATCTACTATTGACCTCACCCCATTCCTAAAAGGTGTGTAAGGGGTGTTCATAAGTGCACAATCACACCTACCTGTCTTATTGTCCCTATTTATTCATATCTATTTCCTGTATTTATACTCATGTTTATTCTTATACCTATTATGTTGTAAGTAATTGACAAATAAAATAAATAAATAAAATAAATATTAAACTTGGTTAGTTTTAACTTTGACATGCTTTGATTTTTGGTTGCCTTTCATATTTCAGCATACTTTGCAAATGTATAGGAATGGATTAATCCAGTAACTAGGCAGTTGTTTTACCAAGTGTCAGGGCAGTGATCAAGTACCCAGGCAATTGGTCCTTTTGAATCCAGAGACAATGAATACACCAATAAATAGAGTTTAAGTACAACAGTAATTTTGTATTGAATTGGCTAATGTGTAATCATATTTTTTACCACTTCCTAAACTGAGTCATAGAGTTCTGTAATCTATTCTCTATGCTTAGGTTATATCACCTTGCTATTATTAGATAAATGGACTAGGCGTTGGCCATGGGCTCAGGAAATTTAGCACTTTTATAATGCCTAGATATCCTAAGTCTGAAGAAGTAACTTTTATTTTTCACAATTCTTTTAGCCAGTAGCACAGCACTGTAAATTAATACAGATCCTCAGAGAGGTGCAGAGGAGATATCAACCATCTTGAGACTCTGACTTTATCTCTATTTCTTTGCCACAACTCTGTTTGTTTCTTTTTTAATTTGGCAGCATTGAGACTGAATGCTACTGAGATAAGAGGTGAGCCATCCACATCACACCTTTTTTCCTGGTAATTAGCTGCAGCATCAAAGATTGACTCTGCAGGGATCTTCAGGTAACCATGCAGATTGGGATACCTGCAGGTATTTCCTCCCCATGTCCTGATATGAAATTTCTGCTCTCACCTAGCTGTAATTATTTTCTCAAGTTTTCAAAAGCTATTCTGAAGAATCACAATTCTTTGATAGATAGATAGATAGATAGATAGATAGATAGATAGATAGATAGATAGATAGATAGATAGATAGATAATACAGTATCTCAGATATATATCAATACCAAGAGAAATTGAGTTGTTATTTTTCCAGGTAATTATTTTGCCATATTTATTACTTAAACTGCTTCAAAAACACATGCTCTAAAATGCTGTGTTTCAACAGTTACTTACTTGACAGCTTTTGTGGCGGAAGCGGGGGATATTCTGAAGGATTTTTTTTCTTCTTTCCTTTAACATCACTGCTTTGACAGCCACAGAAGCTGCTTGACAAGTTTGATAGCTCTATTTATGATGCTGTGTTATCCTGTAACAGTCAGAATAGAATTTTTGCTAGACTGACTAGATAGCAATGAGAAAGACAGAAAGAGCTCTTGACATCTTTCTTGTTTCTTTCAGACCAAAGACAACAAATAGGATAATTCTTATAGTATCTCAGATTTCCACTTACAAATATAAACTCTTAATCATTTTCTTGATTATGTACATACCTCAGTGGTTATTCTTTCACTGAGGTATCATTGACCACCATGATATTCATATGGCAAACATACAAGAGGGAAAAACCAAGTAGAAACTGTGGCGGCTCAATGATTATGAGCTGTGGTGGTGCAGTGGTTAGAATACAGTACTGCAAGAAGCTGACTTCTGCTGACTTCTGGCTGCATTTCAGCATTTCAAATTTCATTAGGCTCAAGGTTGACTCAGCCTTCCATCCTTCTGAGGTCAGTAAAATGAGGACCCAGATTGTTGGGGGCAATATGCTGACTCTGTAAACTGATTAGAAAGGACTGTAAAGCACAGTAAAGTGGTATATAAGTCTAAGTGCTATTGCTATTAGCAATATTGTAGGCTAACTCTGCCTACTGCCAGGAGTTTGATTCTTTTTTTTTTCTTCATTTGAATATTTTATTAGTTTATCAAAATAAAAATACAAAGAAAAAAAATAATGGGAAACAGGAAGGAAAAGGAAGAAGGAAAGAGTATAATGTTGAATAAGGAAATGAAAGTTCCTTCCGTTAATACACTGAAAAAAAAGGCAATCTATAGAGAAAAATGTATCTGGGTGTGTCAGTCATCAGCCATGTTCACAAGAAGTCAGCCAGCACTTTGATCCTGACTAGTTCAAGGTTAGCCTTCCATCCTAAGGTCGATAAACTAAAAATCCAGATTGTTGGGGACAATATGCTAACATTTGTGAACTGCTCAGAGACTGTTATAAAGCATTATGGAGCAGTATATAAGTCTAAGTGCCATTGCTATTGAAGTGCAATAACCAGAGGTTTAATTATGAAGAGGACCAGGGGTAGGATTCTACTGGTTCTCACATATTCACTAGAACCTGTTGTTAACTTTCTAAAGCAATTTGGAGAACCAATTGTTGGAAGAAATTTCCTTTTGTTTTTTTCCACTTTAACCGGCTAATCCTGTAAGGAAGGCAGGAAGGAAGCATTCTGGTGTTTTTTCTAGTCTAGTCTTTATTTCTCTGCTTACAGAAACTGCCTTTCCATTAACCCTTATTACATTCTTGGCCTAGACTTCCTGTCTCCAGAGCTTCTGGGACTTGACTTTCTTAGAGGGGAAGGGTTGTTTTAAGCTTTTTACACTGCTATTGGAAGAAAATACCTGGAAATACTTTCAGCCAGGATGCAATGATCAGCACTTTGAGAAATAATTGAATAATGAAGCAGAGCTGCCAGAAAGAAGCTTTTAATGACAAGAAACCAAAATAAGTGACATTCAGCAAGGCTTCTTGGCTAGCTAGAAAGATTGACATTCAAACGTGAGTTTATATATCCTTTGGTCTAAAACTAGTTTTTGGTGAAGTTTAATCCTGTGCTTGGTGTTTATTGATGGGATAATTTTCCCTATTCAGCTTTGTTTAGAAAGAAAAAGGTTAATCTCTGTTCCTGAAAAGAAAATGGGTTGAGAAATCTGGCTAGTTCCTGTGTCTATTTGTACTGGTAATTGGTTTAACAAGCAATAGCTACTGTTGTGATTTAATTATTTATATTGTGTTTGAATTTTTTCCTGCCTCATGGTTTCTTTTTCTATCAGGGGAGGGGGTCTTCCTTCACTGCTTTAGTGATTCATGGCACTGTCCTTTTGGGGTGTACTTCCAAGAGGCAGGATACAAGCTTGGCACTGTTTTTTTTACTGCCTTTCTGGGGGACATGTGATCTTTCCTTAAATCTGGATGATTTCCTTAGGATAACTTGTGAGGTGAGTGAGACCAGCTGGTGTCTTTAAGTGGTGCAAATGGATCTAAGCATTCCTTCTCCTGGGTGTGCTCTTTTTTGGAGATCTTAAATGACCTCTCTGTTAAAGGATTTCACTTTATGACCAAGAGTTAGCTGCTGATAGTTATCATTGCATTTTAACTATTTTAATTCCTCAAGGTGCTCTGATACCCTGCCGGACTTTTTAATGTAATGATTGGTATTTAGGGCAGCTTTTTGCAATCTAAGAAACTTTTTATATTTTTATACAGGTAATCCATGACGTACAACAGTTCATTTAGTGACCATTCAAAGTTATAATGGCACTGAAAAAAGTGACTTATGACTGTTTTTCACACTTACGACTATTGCAGTATCCCCACGGTCATGAGAGGCCAGGTGAGGAGAAGCATCCCTCAACATGAGTAATGTCGAGTTGACCATGACCACCCAGTCACATGACCACCCAGCTGTGCCTACCAAGCTGGTCATTAGGGCAGAGAACCAGTTCTTAAATTATTTGAATCCCACCACTGAAGGGGACATTAAATAGATCATATAGCATCAATATGGGGAGAATATCAAAGAGATATAATGGTCAAACAAAAATTAATGTTAATATGCCCTGCTTTGAAAATTAAAGTCACTATGGACACAGTTATCCACAGGAACTAACAATTTCATCAGAATGAAATCACAAGGTTGGGGCCTCATTTATTTTTTAAATTATAATAAATCTGTTTTAGGGCTCATTGTGTTATTGTCATCTTTCCATCTCAAGACAACAGGAAGCTATTCCGTTACTTTCATTGAAAGAAATCACTTCAGAGGCCACAGAAAGGATTTGGGGCCACTTGCAGTGTTACAAATCTGAATTAACCAACCCTATTTATACTGTAGCTGCTTTGACTTGTTCAGAAAGAAGTAAGATGCTGATTAGTCCTATGAGAGAGAGAAAAGGGCAGAAATCCAAATGTGACCATAATCCTATGAGAAAATAGCTAAGCAAGCCATCACTTGTCATGTGCTATTCCACATTATAAACTACTGCAGCAGCTGGAATACTCATTTAACTTAAAAGAATAAACAGAGAAAGAATGATGGTAAAGCACTGATATCATGATATATTATATGGCTGCAAAAGTCACATGTAGAAAAAGAATGAAAACTTGCTTCATAATTGTTGTAGGTATTATATCAATTTGGCTAATCTTAAAATGGCTCAACCAAAATTAGCAGTAATGATTTACTGTATTCTCAGCATATTAGCATTCTTTGCATATGGAATAACTTTAGCGCCAGACATAAATATCTGACATAAACTACAATGGAATAGTTTATGACACTGTGAGATATTGTTATTTGTGTGATTATGTCATTTTCTTTCCCTTGCCCACTCTTGCAGATGCTCATATTTTAGAAAAGTGTTACACCAGAAATTTAGCCCATACAGGTGAAACTCGAAAAATTTGAATATCGTGCAAAAGTTCATTTATTTCAGTAATGCAACTTAAAAGGTGAAACTAATATACAAAATAGACTCATTACATGCAAAGGAAGATAGTTCAAGCCATGATTTGTCATAATTGTGATGATTTGTGGCTTATAGCTCATGAAAACCCCAAATCCACAATCTCAGAAAATTAGAATATTACATGCAATCAATAAAACAAGGATTGTACATAGAACAATATCGGACCTCTGAAAAGTATAAGCATGCATATGTACTCAGTACTTGGTTTGGGCCCCTTTTGCAGCAATTACTGCCTCAATGCAGCATTGCATGGAAGCAATCAGCCTGTGGCACTGCTGAGATGTTATGGAAGACCAGGATTCTTCAATAGCGGCCTTCAGCTCTTTTGCATTGTTCGGTCTTATGTCTTTCATCTTTCTCTTGGTAATGTCCCATAGATTCTCTATAGGATTCAGGTCAGGTAAGTATGCTGGCCAATCAAGCACTGTAATCCCATGGTCATTGAACCCAGGTTTTGGTGCTTTTGGAAGTGTGGGCAGGTGCCAAGTCCTGCTGGAAAATGAAGTCAGCATCCCCATAAAGCTCGTCTGTGGAAGGAAGCATGAAGTGCTCCAAAATCTCCTGGTGGACGGCTGTGTTGACCCTGGACTTAATGAAGCACAGTGGACCAACACCAGCAGATGACCTGGCTCCCCAAATCAACACAGACTGGAAACTTCACACTGGATTTCAAGCATCTTGCAGTGTGTTCCTCTCCATTCTTCCTCCAGACTCTGGGTCCTTGGTTTCCAAATGAGATGCAAAAATTGCTCTCATCAGAAAAGAGGACTTTGGACCACTGAGCAACAAACCAGTTCTGTTTTTCTTTAGCCCAGGTAAGATGCTTCTGAAGTTGTTGGTTGTTCAGGAGTGGCTTGACAAGAGGAATACAACATTTGAAGTCCATGTCCAGGATCCATCTGTGTGTGGTGGCTCTTGATGCACTGACTCCAGCCTCAGTCCACTCCTTGTGAAAGTCCCCAACACTTTTGAATGGCCTTTTGTTGGGGTGTTTTGTTTTTATTAAATTTTAGGGTTTTAGAGTATGGTTTTAAATTTGTTTACAGACAGGGTTGGGTTTAATTTAGTTTTATTGTTTCACATATTTATTGTTTTAATCTGTACGGCTGTGCAGGTCCTTCGGGAGAGGAACGGTATATAAATAAATATTTATTATTATTATTATTATTATTTTCCTGACAATCCTGTCCAGGCTGTGGTCATCCCTGCTGCTTGAGCACATTTTTCTTCCATACTTTTCCCTTCCACATAACTTTCTATTAATGTGCTTTGATACAGCACTTTGGGAACATCCAACTTCTTTTGCAATTACCTTTTGAGGCTTTCCTCCTTATGGAGGGTGTCAATTATGGTTTTCTGCACAACTGTCAGGTCAGCAGTCTTTCCCATGATTGTGAATCCTACTGAACCTGACTGAGAGACCATTTAAAGGCTCAGGAATCCTTTGCAGGTGTTATGGCTTAATTAGCTGATTAGAGTGGGACACTTTGAGCCTAGAATATTGAAACCTTTTCACAATATTCTAATTTTCTGAGATTGTGGATTTGGGGTTTTCATGAGCTGTAAGCCATAATAATCACAATTATGACAAATCATGGCTTGAACTATCTTGCTTTGCATGTAATGAGTCTATCTCATATATTAGTTTCACCTGTATAGTTACAAGAAGTAATGGCCTTGAACAAAGAACAAAGCAGTATTTTATGTAGTTATAAACTGAAAAGGTTTTCAAATGTTTGCTTTGAAATGGTAGAGAACAACTCATTGTAAGACATATACACCCCAAAAGAAGGGGGAGCATCACACGATAATTAAAATAATTTGACACACATAAAATTCATCATGTTCTATTATTAGGTCTTCTTTCCATGAGAAGGAAATGCATAATTTAATGCAAATCTGATAGTTCAATAGAACCTTAAATACCCCTCCATAAATTCCATCTAGTGATGACATAGAAACTCACATTCTCAATAAATGGCTTCCACTTCACCACAGTAGCAGATGTTTTGATAAAAGTATGATGAGTGGCAAGCTGCATTGCTTCTGTTCAGCTCAGCCACAGTGCTGAATCTGCTCTTATCACTGTATACAGAAATGCTTGTAAGTTCAATTGGATCGACTTATTTGAACATTGAATAGATTTACGCAGATATTTGCAACTAAAGTAGGAAGGAATAATTTCCCCAATATTTCTGTTTTCTATTGCTAAGTATATATTGAGATAGAGATAGATAGACAGATAGACAGACAGACAGATAGGTAGATAGATCTGGTTTTGCTGATATAAAGACTTCTCCAAATTGAGCGCCCTCTGAATGTATTTCATTTTTCCAAATTTCCTCTCTGCATGATTTTTGTGAGAAACTTTGGAGGTTAAAATATATATGCTTTCATAAATTAGGGGAATAAATTTTGAGAGAACAAACAACATAATTCATTTGATCATGATCAATATGAATTTTGTTCACAAAATAATTATTTTACAAAAAACAGAGTATATGTTCACCTGCAACCTGAATACCCGCATAGACTGTTTTTTATGCTAAATTCATATTGATCACAATCAAACCACTATGTTTTTTGTTATCTCAAATTTATTTCCTGATTTATGAAAGCTTGCTTTTGAGTATGGACTCACTCAAATTATAAATCATCATATCTGCAATAAGCTATATCTCTGGAAAGAACTCATAGGCATTGCTTAAAGAACATCAACGTATTCCACCAATTTCCAAACCCAAAATATTTATAAAGCATTGATTTTATTACTGCTACTATGATAATTATTAGAATAATGATAATGTGATAATTTTATAATATTACAATAACATTTGAAGTATAGAAAATGGGAAGTCTTTTTAACAGCTGCCAAAGAATAATTAAATTTCAATATTGTTTTTTTAAAGAAAATTACAATGGACATTGTAGTGTGTCCATAACAAGAAGTAACAAGAAGATATATGTTGAAGAGTTACAATTCCACACTCTGATTTTGCTGGTTGTGTGTGAAAATTATTGTTGTAAATATTGACCTTTGGGAATAGATACTTTTCTGAAAATGAAATCATTCAACTCAATGGTACTGTTCTGACCTAGACTTTCCCAAAAAGCACTAAGCAGACTCTTTGTCCCAGCAAAACCCCTTTTATTAAACGAAGGTGAATTTCTTGTATTCACATTCAGCCAAAGGCCTGGCAAACAGTCTTCAAGGGTGTAATTAGGCACACAGACCTTATCTAGCTTGGAGAGCTGCCAAGTAAATATTTTCAAACACAGTGCTGACAAGGAAGGACTCGGCACAGAGTCTCTGAGATGCACAGACAGATCTTCATACTGCTGCAACAAATGAATTGTTTCCTGCAAAAGCCACCTCCCCTTGTGCTCCTCTTTTAATCCCTATGGGAGAGGCCTATGGCTTTACTCCCACATCTACCCTTAGTTCGTAATTGTTCTTTTCTTTTGACAGCTCTGCACATGCACAGGCTGGGAACCGGCTCCAGCTGCTCCCTCGCCTCACTGCTGTCTGACTCCGAAGACAGCTGATAACTGCCAGACTATCCTGGCCCATCTCTGTCTGACACAGAGCCATCATCCGAGACTTCCTCAGCCTCCAGGACTGGCCCATGTTCCTCCCCAACCTCCTCACTGTCTGCTGCCAGCTCCACTAGCTGTTGGCGGGCCATAACAGGTACATTCTTTTGAGTGCAATTTCATAGTTCACATAGACTACTGATTTAAAATCTGATTTATATCTTGCACTATGAATTAAATATAAATATATTCAGTTATAACTATTTATTTTAATCACATTTGCCTAATTTTCTCTATATACTTTTGTACTGAAATATTTTCAGATTTTCAGTGTCTAACACGTTGCCTAAATAAACCTAGATAAATTATCCATAATTTGAGAAAAAAATGCTTTTCTTTGGGTAATGATACAATCACAACAGGGAAATTTAAATAAGGACTTATTTACATTCAAATGTATTATTTCTGTAGTGTTCATCTTCAGACTAATCAATGAGAAGTTGCCCCACTTAAATATTTTGGAAGTTTTACTCTTAGCAATTGAACAGAGAGCACTATGATGAAAAGGCTGAGCTACAAGATAATATAAATATTCAGAGAAGATTGCTGTGGCTTGTGCCAAACCAACATTGTAAGCCTATGTCAAAAGAGTCAAATACTAAGCCACAGAGTTTATTCAAATGACCATAATTCATACTATAACAGAGACAATTATGTTTCATATAGTCATCAGTTTCACCACACACCTAGATCACTAGTAGCTTGCTCTTGTTTTAAAAAAAATCTACTTATAAAATGAGATGAAGACATACATTCCTTCCTGTTGACAGCAAAAGTCTAATGAACAGTAATAATGTTTGGCAAGACACAGTCTCAGAGTTTTACCATCTTTCCTCTGGAATAGAATTTTAGATGCCTGAAGAAAGCTGATCTGTCTAGGAAATTAGTGTCTCTTTTAACTTAGCATTTCAACATATTTTCACTTACCTTTGGATTCTGTGATGCTGCTACCAGTTTGGTACCAAGTTCAGACTAAGACAATTTATTACCTATGATGAAAAACAAGTGGCAATTCTCTCTTTAAATGCATTGAAGTTAACCACATTATTTATTTGTTTATTTTTCTTTATTTTTTGTGCCGCTCGACTCCCAGTAACGTTAGTAAAACCCTTTTTAAAAAATAAAAAGTAAATAAGAAACAGCTATGAAGAATAAAAGGTAGCAAAAATAATGGAACCTGGACAGGAATGATAAAAAGAAACCTACACAATCCAAAGAAGCTCAACTCAATGTTGTTAAAGTCCTGGGAGAAGAACCAGCTATTGGAACACCAGTGGAGTGCAAGAGTGTCTCTGAATCTCAGAGAGAAACTTCCTTCCAGTAAACAGCTGGTGATACAGAGGAGCCCTGTTTGCAGGGTCTTGATAGATGTTCCTTTATTTAAGGAACACAGAGTACACTAACCCTACCAGATTAAATTAGCGAGGCAGATATTATAGGAGATAGATAGAATGAATTTTAATCAAGCTCTTCATTGGACATTGATTTAGGGCAGGAGTCGCCAACCTTTTGGATCTCAGGGCCCACCAAACTCATAATTTTATAAATGTCGGGGTCCACTAATATAATTTTGACTGACGGTGTTTTGCCAACATTGGTGGGAGAGAGAGAGAGAGATCTGATCTAACCTCTCTCTCTCTCCCTCTCTCCCTCTCCCTCTCCCTTTCTCTCTCTCTCTCTCTCACACACACACACACACAGAGGCAGAGGTGGGATTCAAATTTCTTAACAACTGGTTCTTGGATGTGGCCTAATTTGTGGGTGTGGCTTGGTGGTCATGTGACTGGCTGGGCATAGCTTGTATGTAAATATTATAAATATTTATATAAATATTGATTTTTTTATAAAAAAGAGAAACTTTTACCCAAAATCAGGCAAAGCAGGTAGGCAAATTGAGTTGCTCACAGAATCACAGATTTCTGCTATCAGCTACCTGAGTCTGTCACATAAAATTTGTTTGCAAGCAAACTCATAAAATTTGCTAGCAAGCAAATTCACAAAATTAACTCACAACACACCATGTATATAAATATTGAATTTTTATTTTAAAAAAATAGCAACTTTACCCAAAATTAGGCAAAGCAGGCAGGCAGATTGAGTTGCTCACAGAATCACAGATTCATTCAGAGATCTATCTTTCTGCCATCGGCTACCAGAGTCTGCACTGAATAATAGACGTTTCAGTCCTAAGGAAGGATCAGCTCTGCTTAAAAGCAGAGCCTAAAATTTAAAAAATTAGCTAGAAAGCAAGAAACCCAATGGTTTCCTGTTTTCTAGCTAATCTAAATCTCCCAGCATAGCAGAACAGCTGAAGGTCGGGGGGGAGGAAAAATAGCAACTTAGCAGGCAAGCTTGCCAGGTAAGGAGTGAGTGGGTGGGGAGGGTTCCCGCGGGCCATATGCGTGGCACAGCCTTGTGATCCTGCGCAGCCTGGATTAATTGTTTTGGGGGGGTGCTCTGGGGGTAACATTTCTCTGCGGACCACCAATATTTTCTTGCAGACAACCGGTAGACCGTAGACCACCGGTTGGCGATCACTGATTTAAGGTATTGTTGTGGCTTTTCAACATCTTAAAATCATTCAGCCAAAATTCAACTGCAAAATTGCCAAATTTTTAATGACATGATTTCTTAGGGTTTTATAATAGTTTTAAACTTTGGAGTTAGAGTTGCTTATCTCTAGGAGGACTTGTCCCATTCCCAACCCTAACTTTTGCAATGCAGAATGACATGCAGTAGATCACCCAAAATGTCCCAGTCATGCTCTTCTGATGTCATTACAATGTCCCTGAAGTGCTTCCCTGCAGCTCTTCATAAGATTGGCAATATGAATTTCAGCATCTGTTCCCCTGTAATATTAGTTTAGAAGACTTAGTAGCATGTAATCCATATGGTTCATACAATAGCTTTATTTTCCAGATATCATCCCTACTCCTGTGTGAAAAAAAATTCAACCCCCTTGTAGAAGGGCTAATTCTGTCTAATCCTCCCTGACCACATGCCAAGCCTTTGGTCTCTAAGGGATTGCAGGATTGCTGGTAAGTAAATGCAAGTATTAAACGCCTATTCCTGTTATAAAAGAGATGATAGAGATTGGTTTCATTGAATCGGAACGCTGAAGTCAGATCCAAAGAAGTAGTTCTATGCCAGAATAAAGATGCATGTATCTGAGCAGAGTTAACTGCTACTGAGAGAATTATAAAAATGTGCCAGGTTTTTTTTTGCCTAAAAATAAAAAAATAAAAATACTAGTGTACCCAAAACCATACCCTGCATAATACAGCTTTTTCTTCCAGAAGTCAGTTATATGTAATCTATGCAAGTCTAACAAAGTGGAAACAGTTCATCTTCAGTGAAAAATTGTTTAATTCATTTCCCTTTGTGACAGTGGGAAGCTCTTTGAAAAGAAGAAGCTACATCCAGAACAGACCAGGAGTCCAACTTAGTTCAGCACTGGGAATCAAATTAAACTCTTGTAGTTATTGTCTTTCCCAGTCTTATCTAACATTGGGTTAAGTTGAACATAGGATCTTCTCTATGAAGCAAGGTAGAATATTATTGAATTATGTTTCTCAGTCCCCCCAAAAATTCAGAAAGATTAAGGTAACATCTCTAATAAATTGTACTCTGGACGCTTTGTGAAAAGACTCAGTAGGAGTGTGATAAACTCATTGCTTTTTTTTTTAGCTGATGCTTCTATCCTACATTTAAAAATGCAACTTAAAGAAAGAATTATTTGATTTTGTAGGTCAAGGAACTACAACAAAATAATTCCTACCTAAGAAATAGATTAAAATGTGAAAGTTGAACCATGTCTTTCCTCTTCTGAATTTTTTGTCCTGGCTTTTCATTGGCTATACATAATAAGAGAAATGGAAAGTCCCTTCTCGGCAAAGCTATCTTCCCTCAAATTCTTCCATTGATCTATGAATTCTGTGGCATATTTTTATTGGTTCAGTAAGCTGATTTCCAATCCTAACCAGCTGGATTCAGATTAGCAGTACAGTACAGTACAACTTGTGCATGGGGGAAAGTGTCATGCCCCTGTCTGAGTCTGAATCCGAGGAGGAAGATGAACAGCTGACAGGGAGTGGAAGTGTGGCTCCGTTGGCTGTGGAGGAAGTTGGGGAAGTTCAAAGTCCACCTGGGCAGAGCAGGGAAGAGTAAGGAAAAGGGAGTTCAGAGGAAGTTCCTGGCCCACCCCCTCTTCATCCTAGGGCACGTAGGGAAGAATAGAGAAGAGACCAATGTGGGTTGTGTGGCTTATGGGGGAGGAAAGCGCCCTGATTTCTTCATTAGCCACACCTGGGAATGAGAGTTTAAAAGAGATGAAGCTGAGTGCAATGTCTGCTGGGAACAAACGTGAGTTTATCTTGTGATGCTTTTGGTTATCTGCGTTCCTGGCATCTTCTCAACCATGTTGAATTACTGCCATTCGATCACATCTGTAATTCCTTCTCTTGCCGTGCCAGACTAATTACCACATCTTGCCTTGATTGGACTTATAGTTACAGTTTTTGTTGACCACGTTTTGACCTTGATTCTCTGCAGCCAAAGGCTGTTCCTGGGAGAGTTTTTTTCCAGCCCAGAGGGTAACCAGGATATTGGAGGCAAAGATGGAGCTAATAAGGCTCCTACTGATTATCTGACTGTGTTGTCTTTGTGCCATGACCCAAGTCATCACAGAAGGAAGTTGGTGTGGGATCATATCTTCAGTTTTGAAATTCTATCATAGTGACTATATTTTGTTTGCTTTCCCTCCCCTTCACTCCCCCCCACAAAAAAATTATCCCTGACCCTTCTTCCTCTTAAGTGAACCTGAAGTTAATTTTATAGTGAGAATTATTTGGTGTTTTCCTTTGGGAAAAACTGAAAAAAAAACTTTGCTAAGAATACTGAAAAATCATCTTAGACTGTACTAAAA
Source organism: Bungarus multicinctus (assembly GCA_023653725.1). Classification (NCBI taxonomy): domain Eukaryota; kingdom Metazoa; phylum Chordata; class Lepidosauria; order Squamata; family Elapidae; genus Bungarus; species Bungarus multicinctus. The sequence continues at coordinate 38,083,904 of CM042844.1, forward strand.
TAAAGCTGTACTATAGAAACCAGTGTGTAGAAATAAAGCTCAATGACACACTGCAGAATAAATTCAACAATCTTTAGCTTCCATTAGCTGAGATAAGAGAAAAATGCCAGGATTCTGGCAGCTGCTTTTCTGCCTCCCTGCCTTCACCTATATTTCCTGTAATCTGTTTTACCCATATGAATTAAATACACTAAATGATTAAAATTTAAGAAACAACATTTCTTAAGAGATATTGGTGACAATTAAGAAGCTATGTCTTTTCTATACTGATGGATAAAATGAGTTTTTGGAGTTGCAGTCTAAGAAATACTTGTATCTTTTATAAATTTGTGTTACCTTATATTCCTTTTCTAAATTCCATGAAATTTCCAGATTTCAAATTTGTTAATGCCTCTAAAGATTTTGAAAAGGGAGTTAATGTTACTTATGATTACGATGTTACTTTTCCATTCTATTTTTTAAACCCACCTAATAAAGTTAATTTTAATGAAGAATGCTATTTATTTCATTTTAAAGATTTGTAGGAATGTTCATTTCTGGGTTGACTCCTTTTCTCAGATGATGATCTCATTCTGCCATCTACTGTTGTTCAAAAAAATAACAAGATGCTTAAATGAATGTCCCTTTTTTAATTAGAAAGTGTCCAATGTAAAAAAACAAACAAAACCTTTTCTTTGCTGGACTTTGAGCAAGTATGAATCAATCATGCAGCATTTCAATCCTTGTTTTTTTTTAAAAAAAATTTCATCTTTAAATCTACAAAAAGAACGCCGTTTCTTATTTATGGTAACCTGTTTTGGAGCATGCCCATTCATATAAAATCATGTAGCTGTTAATGTTTTCATTTTTGCAATATTATGTGCAAAACAAAACAAAACGAAAAAACAAAAAATTATGTTTCTGGCAAATTTGGGAAGAATTAGATCTGACCACTAGTAATGATGTTTTGAAACTGATTCTGTTGGGTAACTATGGCTACATCACTACTTTTCATATAGAAACTACATTAAATAATTTCTTGTTCTTAAGACAAGACTTAAGACTTATTACCTGCTGATAATAAAACATCTCCATGTTGTCTTCTAAGTTCTTTAGCTCTTCTGACTATAGCTATTTTCTAAGTAGGTCTTCTTGTCATACTTTTAATTGCTACCATAATTAGAATTTTGCTAACAATTGCCATGTTTTGTTCCAATTCAGAAGAATAGCTGGAACAATCATACTATAAACATGTGAAAAGTTCAAATGCAGTAAAAGCATGGAAGTACAAGAAGCAAGGATTCGTTTCATTTGTCTCATCAGGCTGAACTGAAAATAAGGGCAGCCTAGGACACAGCATTCTTTCTCCTCCTGCTGTTTTTTTTTAAAGATTTGTATCAGATGAACAAAAGGTATTGAAAAATATAATCCATGCACTGCCTATTTTAAAGTCTGAGAGCATGTATGATGTGTCAACACTGAACATCTGCTCCAACTCCTTCACTCTTATGTAGGCAAGCATGACTACTCTCTAAATTCAAAATGACTCATCATGTGTTTACCCAGTGCTTTAAAAATGGATCCATGTAAACTATCGAGGCATCTGCACATTATGTGCAGCCAAAATCTAGCAAACAGCTTACTGGATCAGTATATAATAAAATTACAAAAAAAAAAAAAGAAGAAGATAAAATTGACCCCCAAATAATTCTGTGTATATGACATTTTGAATCACTTTAAGATTGAACTATCAACAAGCCATTGTTGATTAAACTCACATGAAGATGGTTGTACATACACTTGATTACTATTGATATCTTGAAACTGAAAGATAGCTAAGAAATGAAGAACCTCCCCTTAAAATGCTTGCCCGGTCATTTTGTATGGGGTGAAAACTTATAAGCTAACTATGTCCCAACTTTATTTATTTAGACATGCACTATGTGCTGATGAACATTTTCTCAACTTTTCTTACTATAATCCTAAAACTCTATCTTGGATGCTATCATTATGCTTTAAAAGGCTAACCATATATTAGTAACAGTTTGGTCCTGGCATGATATTCAACCACCTTGGTCCACCTCAGGAGAGGTGGTAGGGACAATTTGAATCGGTAAAAAATTGCCCCAATTGCCCCTGGTTGCTATTACTATTATATCAAGCCACATCCACAGAGTTGGTAGGGAAAATTTTTGAATTTCACCCCTGGTTTGATTTAGTGCAGGGGTCTACAACTTTACATATATATTTCTTCCTCTCTCTCATCACTCTCTCTCTCTTTCTCTCATCTCTCTCGTTTTCTCCTCTTTCTCTTTTTTTCTCCTCTTTCCCCCTCCCTCTTTCTCTCTCGTGTGTGTGTGTGTGTGTGTGTGTGTGTCTATGTGTGTATTCCCTCTCGAACTATTTCCAAAAACAGGTGAGGGTTGGGAGGTGGTTTGTTTTTTGTTTTTGTTTTGGCTGATGTTCTTTTTTCTCCTTTGGGTGCTTTTTACCATGTAATTTAAATCAAGAGACATCGCTGAGGCTGCTGCTCTCGCCACATCCATGGCCTGCTCGCTGCTCTTACAGAGAGGGCCTTGTGCAGCACACTTAAATTTAACATGCTTCACAATGGGAGACAGTGTCCCCTCTTCCTCCAAAATGTGTGATAAAAATTAACACATAATGATAAGTAACATGGAATTTTTTCAATACATTAAATAAGTCAATTTTTTCAATACATTAAATAATTTCAATTTCCAGAAATGGCAGGATTTTGCCAGTTTGTGGAAAACCTGAGAGTCAGGGCCATTCTTGTAATTGGAGACAGGCTGTTCCATAGGAAAAGCTCTTCCATAGAAAATGCCTATTATCAGCCCTCCCCCAATGGACACCATTAGTCTGTGCATCCTGGCTGCCTGGCAGACAAAAAATATCAGAAAATGGTCCCCTAGATATCCAGGCTTCTAAGAAATAGAACATGATATGCTCAGAAATATTCTTTAAGAAGTCTTTCCTAAACCAATGATGTAATTTATCAGTACTAACCTGTGACTATACAAAACACTGTTCTTCCATACCAGCTGAAGTTTCTGAATGATTTTCACTGGCAGCCCCATGGAAGAAATTGTTCAAAATCCAGTCACAAATGAATGTTTTTATATTTATTTATTTACTCATCAAATATATACAGAATAATTTAAATAAATCAATTTATATCCTTCTTCCCCAAACTAATCCCTAATTCGGACCAATTTGAAATGTTAGCTTCTGGGATTGGATAGGAAGAACTGACTATAGAAATCAAAGATATCTTCCAGTACATTCCAGATTTAGCCCAGAATTTCAAGAAAATTTATCCAATATTTTTATTCAATGAAATAAGGGACATTATGAAACCAACTATACCATAGTTCTAGAATTAATTCTCAAGAAAGATTTTAAACAGTGTCCTACAGCAGTTCCCAGTGGACAATAAATTTTTTATCAAATTTAATTCTATCAGTGAAATGTTCAGAAGGCACTTGTTTTGTATTTACCTCTTGATAAAATAATATATTCTTCCTGCCTTCCAAATTGCCATGACACAATATATTCCAATTTCAGAACAAGGCCATCAACTAATCTAAAATGAATCCAAATATTCTATTCAGTTGAGATAGACACAAAGCTCATATGTCTCCAGACTCTAAATCAGCTTGTTCAAATATGGAAGATTAGGTACACAGCGGTAGCTAATAACTTTTCATCACTGTCTCCTTTAGAATTCATGAGAGTTATTTCTAGTAATCTGGACTGCAGTGTCACTGAAATTCAAGGAAACTAAGAAAGTAAATATAATTGAATAATGGAATTATTGTTGTGAATTATACTAGGAATTAATATAGTGACAGCTATTGACTTTAAAGAATATTGATAAAAGTATATTTTTCACCATGTCAGAAAGAATCATAATTGAATGTTTTTGCTGTTTCTTGATACCTTTTTATTGTTTTAACATCACATCACTTCTTATAATGCAGAATATGACTGTTCAAATAAAATTATAGATTTAAACTGTGACTTTCAGTTCTTTCAGATAAGAACCTGTGACTTCATCATTATTTGTTTTTGTTTTAGTAGAAATATGGGCTATATGTCTACAAATGGAAGATCTACTTTTAAGCAGTGACTGACAAGCTTTAGTCAACATCCTGTGGTTGTCCATTTAATTCAAGATCCTGATGTAGAGATGGCTTAATCTACTCAAGATCGTTAGAAGTAATCCAAGTACTTGATATCTGGTTCCAAACTATTGATAGACATATGAACATATTCTATCAATGAGTAGAATAGAGCTCTGTAGCCCTATAGATTGACTACAGTTAGCAATTTATTTATCCTTTGACTAGTGCAAAAAGGAGAATCTTTATAAGAAATTATGTTTCTTATTTGTGAATCTATAGGAAATGATTATTGTGCATTGAGACAGAACTAATATCATTAAATAATAAGCTAGATCAATTATCTAACAATATTTTTGTAGCATACCAGATCTAGTTAAACAGTGGTTAGTGGATACTCAGAACTGGAGATAGATAGATCGATTTGAGATTCAGATCTATTTAATATATCCTAAAATGAAAATCTCTGCTCCACTTTGATATATTTAATTATGCAATTGCTGAATCACTCATGCCTAAATAAAGCAGTACTGAATGTTTTGCATATATTTTACCAAAGATTATGTATTTCTCCAACCAAATGATTTTGATCTGTTTCTTTGGCTTAAGACTGAGGCAGAAATCTGAATTAAATTACCATTTTCACATACAGTAGAACAAGACAACAGAAAGAAGGCAACTCCCGCTCCAATTAAAACAATAAAGTTGTTTTCTTTTGTCAACAATAGCAACATGTTATCCCATTATGATATTCCTTCTCTTTAGGAAGTCATGTCAGAATAGCTATGAAATAAAATTAAAAATTGTATTTTTGTTTCCTAAGTACATACTCATGAAATGAATTTGAGTCTTTTTCTCCTACCAATTTCCCTCTTAATGGCTTAATGGCAAGGGGGAAAACTTGTCAAAATATTAATGACATAGAAATTAATTTGATAAAATGCCAGTATTCACATGCTCATACTTTTTCTTCCCATTCAGCATTCCCAAATTATATAAAATTCATTATACAGATTTATTAATTTTATTAATTTGGCAGCCACTCAGCTCCTGCAGTTTCTTCATTTTAAGCATATACTCCCTTCCTCCTTTTTGTATACAGGACTACCAGGTCTGGCCTATTAAATTTCTTTATATTTGAAAGGTTGGAGTTTTTGTTTTGTCTTTTACTTAAAGTATTTATGCATGAACTCAGATTATTTTTAAATGTATATTAGTTCAGCAATAGATAAAAAATGCCATCCTAGGAGTGCTGCCTAGGTGCAGATATATTTTATATGCATACTGTCAAACACAAAACCATATTCATATAGACATAATGGATATTAAAAAATGTAAAACAGTTATAAGTAATGAGAACATACAGAAATGAAAAATAAAATTTTGAGACTGTTAGTTACATTAAAGTTTATATGTATCTAAAATCAATTTAAAAACTATTTATGAAGTGTTAGCATTAACCCCATTGAGGGAAAAATACCTCTATTTTTGTTAAGCTACTTCTTGCATGTACATAATTAAAACCCATTATTTGATTGAGGCCAAGTACCTTTTCTTTTAGAATTATGGGACATTTCCACATATTCTTTTCAGATATAAAATCCACTGGTTCATTTAGATTCTTTTCCCAGTGAAAATAGTGTTAGAGACTGAAATAGTCAGCCTATCCTCTAAATGATTTTTCTTTCCAGTTTTCATTTGAAATATCTGATTTCTTTCTATTTTTCAGGTTATTTTTCAACTGAGATGCCCTTGATTACATACAATCAGCCCACGTAAGTTCAGTACTGTTACACATCTTCAAACCTAGAAAACTCTTGGGAGGTGTCAGTTCTTTGTAAAATCATTGTTGCTTTAGATCAACTTCCTTATATTTCTGTTCTGTAACAAATCCTTGGTGTCCTAGTACTTCTTTGCCATCTCTTGAGACAGAAGAGGTTAATAGTACAGCCAAGAATATATTGATAAAACTGAATTTTGCAAAGACTGGAATTGAAAGAAAAGCTGGCATTAAAATAGTATGGTGAAAGTAAGACATTTTTGTAGGAAAACTATGTTTTGAAGATATTTAGCACTGGATAAAGGTTCAATTTAGACATATTCTAATGTTTCATATATCTCTAATAAAGCACTTGATGACCAAATGTTTTCTAGCCAAACACTTAAGTTACTTTTTATAGTACCTAATCATTAAAGATAACCAATATTGTATAGGCAGAAGAAGCTTTCATCTTTCAGGATATGAAATCAGCTAATGCTTCATTAAAAAAATCTGGAAACTATTTAGTCACAACACAGTGCTGTGTATTTAGACAATGTACATCATGACAATATATTATAAATATGTCTTGTGACCAGGCAACATATTGCTGAAAAATTTTAAGGCTAGTGTCATGACAGAGAACACACGATTCTGCTGGACAAATCTTATGTTTAATTTAGATTGGCAGAATAATAGAATGCTATGGAAGTACTATAGACTTTAATGAGGCATTTGATAAATATAGCCATAGCTGCCTTCTTGAAAAATGGAACAGTATGGCATTGATGATGTAATTACCAGATGGATTTATCATTGACTGAAAACCGCCCCCACCTATCATCTTTAATGGATCTATGTTTACAGAGCAGGAGGGATGTAAGTTCTGTCCTAAGCTCAGTGCTTTTCACATTTCATAAATGACTTAGATAAGAGAAGAGAAGTGATCCTTTGTAGGTGACTTTGTAGATGCAGATGGTAACATCTCAGAATATAGGTCCAATATTCAAAAGGATAAACCTTGGAATCACGTTCCATCCAGCAATATGAGGTTCAATTGTGAAAAATCGAAGTTCTATCCTTTGAACTTTGAACCAAAAACCAGATGCACCAGCATAAGATACAGTATATGGCACCTGGATTGGCAGCAATGCTTTTGGGGAATGATCGGCCTGCTGCCCTGTTTAGAGTGACCCGCTCCCTGCTTGAGCCGAGAGCGCGGGAGGACCTCTTGCAGGGTAAGGCAGAAGAGTTTTCCCGATTTCTGCATGATAAAATCGCCCAGATTCGGGATGGGCTGGACTCCAGTTGGGTGGTCCCGGGGGAGGTGTCCGGGGCAGGTCTTGAGACGGTTATCTGGGAAGAGTTCGATCCTGTGACCGCCGAGGGTGTGGACAGACTACTGGGGAGGCTGAATGCCACCACATGTTTATTGGACCCGTGCCCTTCCTGGTTGGTTTCTACCTCCAGAGAGGTGACACGAGGCTGGCTCCAGGGGATTGTCAACGCTTCGTTGAGGGAGGGGGTGCTTCCGACCGCCCTGAAAATGGCGGTGGTGCGGCCCCTCCTCAAGAAGCCTTCCCTGGACCCGGCTCTTTTTGAATAACTATCGTCCTGTCTCCAACCTTCCCTTTGTGGCGAAGGTTGTTGAGAGTGTGGTGGTGCGTCAGCTCCCTCAGTATCTGGAGGAAGCATCCTATTTAGATCCGTTCCAATCGGGCTTCAGGCCTGGGCACAGTACCGAAACAGCATTGGTCGCGTTGGTAGATGATCTCTGGAGGGCCCGTGACAGAGGTTGTTCCTCTGTCCTGGTCCTGTTAGATCTGTCAGCGGCTTTTGATACTATCGACCATAGTATCCTATTGCGGCGGTTGGAGGGGTTGGGAATTGGGGGCACCGTCTTGCGGTGGTTCTCGTCCTTCCTCTCAGACCGCTCGCAATTGGTGTTGACGGGGGGGAGAGGTCCACCCCTAGGCCCCTCATGTGTGGGGTGCCTCAGGGGTCGGTCCTCTCCCCTCTTCTATTCAACATTTATGTGAAGCCGCTGGGAGAGATCATCCGTGGTTTTGGGGTGAAATGCCATCTTTATGCTGATGACACTCAGCTTTACATCTCCACCCCAAGCCACCCCAACGATGCTGTGGAGGTTATGGCCCGTTGCCTGGAGGCTGTGCGGAACTGGATGGGCGAGAACAGGCTTCGACTCAACCCTTCCAAGACCGAGTGGCTGTGGTTTCCGGCGGCCCGATATAGTCAGCTGACTCCGTCACTGGCTATTGGGGATGAGATCTTGACCCCCACAGAAGGGGCCCGCAATCTTGGTGTCCTCCTGGATGTACGGCTGTCTTTGGAAGATCATATTACAGCCGTCTCCAGGGGGGCTTTTTATCAGGTTCGCCTGATACGCCAGATGCGGCCCTTTCTTGATCGGGACGCCTTACGCACAGTCACTCATGCCCTGGTCACCTCCCGTCTGGACTACTGTAATGCCCTTTACATGGGGCTCCCTGCGGGGAGCACCCGGAGGCTTCAACTGTACAAAATGCAGCCGCGCGGGTGGTTACGGGGGCATCGAGATACTCCCATGTGATACCCCTCCTGCGCGAGCTGCATTGGTTGCCGGTGGCCTTCCGGGTTCGCTTTAAAGTACTGGTTTTAGTCTTTAAAGCGCTCCATGGCATTGGACCAGGATACTTACAAGACCGCATTCTGCCAGTAGTCTCCCACCGACCGGTGCGCTCCCACAGAGAGGGTCTCCTCCGGGTCCCGACGCCTTCTATGTGTCGTCTGGTGACCCCGAGGAATAGGGCCTTCTCTGTGAGGGCACCCACCCTTTGGAATGGGATGCCCCCTGGATTACGAACGACCAGTGACCTGAGGGCCTTCAGACGTGACCTGAAGACCTGGCTCTTCGAGCAGGCCGGCCTGAGCTGACTAATGGGATTTTAAATGGGGTTTTTAGATTACTTGGGACGGGGTATGAAGTTTTATTGATTTTAATTGGGGTTTTTAGATTTGGGACAATCTAGTATTTAATTCTCTTTTAAATAATTTATACTTTGTCTACTTGTATTTTAGTTGGCTGTTCACCGCCCTGAGTTCACCGCCCTGAGGGAGAAGGGCGGTATATAAAACTCAGAAATAAATAAATAAAAATAAATCTGCGTGTCCTGGTAGACTACAAATTATGTGTGAGTGCTGCAGCTGTCAAAAAAGCTAATGAAATATGGAACTGCATCAACAGATGTAGAGTGTCAAGATTATAAGAAATAATAATTCTAATCTGTCTTGCACTGGTTAGACAATATCTGGAATATGATGTACATTTCTTTCTTTTTAATAAATGTTATTAATTTTCTATTAATTATATTTCTTAGTGTTTAAAGACATTGTGTTATCTGGATATTTAATTTGCTTAATAATATGCCATTCTTACTCTCCACCCCTTTTTTCCAACCACTGACAAAATAAGTTCCAAGTTTGATAATATTCTGTGTCTTCTTTCTGTTTGATGTTCAATGTAAGTCTATCAATTTCTGCACAGTCTAGTATCTTCTTAATTATTTCTTCATTTTGCGGTATTTCTTCACCTTTCCAGTATTGTGCTAAAATAATCCTCGCTGCTGTTAAAACATGCTAAATATATACTTTTCTTATTAAATTTTTCTGATATCATCCCCAATAAAAACAATTCAGGTTTAAAATCTACATGTTTTCCTATGATCTTTTTTAGTCATCTGTGTATTTTTGTCCCCAATTTTTTGTTTGTTTTAGCACAAGTCCACCACATATGATAAAATGTGCTTGTCTTTTTATTACATTTTCAACATTTGCTAAACATTTTTTAACATTTTAGCTAACCTAGAAGGTGGTAAATATGCAAAACATTTTATATAAATTTTCTTTATAAGAAGTTGCCATTGTTAATCTACAGTTTCTTTCCCATAAATTTTGCCATTTCTCTAATTCTATGTTATAGTCAGTTTTTCCCTATTGTACCATTGTCTTTTATTTGTTCATCCTCCATTTTTAAATTTAGCAAAAGGTTTTATACCTTCTTAATTAATTTTTCATCAGAGTTCAACAGTGTCTTGTTAAATGGTGTTTGTCTTTTGTATACATTTTCATATCTATATCATATCTAGATTGTATTTGAAATTGAGGCCATCATGATAGTATAATATACTGTTCTTCAAGCTCTTGCTTCAATTTTAATTTTCCTTCATGCAGGTATCTTTTTTAAAAAATGGTAGGGCTTTAAGACTGAGCAACAAAGAGGTTAAGGTGCTTGGTAACTGAAGCCTACCAAGAGCAGTAAAAGGAACTGGATATCTAAGACTAAAGAAACAAATGCTAAGGGGAGGCATTATACACTTTTCTGATACTTAAAGGCTTGTCACAGGATATGGATTTGCTCTCCACAGCTTAAGGATAAACAAGAACCAATAGATGGAAATTTACAGATGAAAATCAAAAGTTAAAAGAAAGAGGAATTTCTTAATTATAAGTGCTATTAAATAATGGATCAGCCTGCTCCTTGGAGTCATGAGTCACTAGATGATAAATTATCACTAGATATTTTTAGACAGGATAGCCATTTGTCTGAAATAATCTGAGCATTTGTGTCTTAGGAAAAGGGATAGACTATAAGACCTCCACAGTTCTTTCCAATAATGTGATTTGATGACTATATCAACAAAGTTGTCTTGCTTAGTTTAGTTTAGTTTATTTAGTTTACTTTATTGTTATTGCACCTCGTACAATGAAATCAAACCATCTTCAGTGCATATCATGACCATGAAAATGAAAATAAAAACAAACACACATCCTTCACCGTCCACACATTGAACTGAAACCCCCCGACACTGCACCAATACTGCACTATTCAAAAGACAATACAGAATTCAAAAGAGCTACTGCCCTGGGATAGAAGCTGTTTTTCAGCCTATTTGTCCTTGTTTTTATTATTCTGTACTATCTGACAGATGATAATAGTTCAAAAAAGGGGTTCCCATGATGAGGTGGATCTTTGAGAATGTTTTGAAGTTTCTTAAGGCAGCAGGAGCTATAAAGTCCTTCCAAAGAGGGAGAGGGCAACCAATGATCTTCTGGGCAATGACATTAAACCTCTGGAGTCCTTTCCTATCTCCCTTTGTGCAATTGGCAAACCTTATAGAGGTGCAGTAAGTTAAAATACTCTATGGTGCAGCGGTAGAAGGTCACCAGCAGTTTTTCATTCAGTTGTTTTCTGAGAAGTCTCAGGTAGTATAATCTCTGCTGGGCCCTTTTGACCAGTGCTGCAATGTGAGCACCCCAGGTCAGTTATTGGAAAGATAGGTAACATATACATTAAAAAAACAAACAAACATTCTGATATATTATACTATTTTGCCCGTGTGAATTTAGATTTAGTTTTGGTTTTGACTGCTATTATCCATTTCATTTCATTTTTTAAAAAAAGTTCTGAACATTTAAAATGACTTGAAATAATTAAGTTCAATTAATGGCTACCTATTGCTATAAGTTATTTAGTTTTTATTAATATTTTTGTAGATATCAGGCATGCTAAATAAGAATAAAACCCAAAATATAAAGTAGATTTTTCTACTTAGTTTGCCAATTTCTTCTTAATCATTTACTCAGTAAAAATCTGAGTTCCGTTTACAATTTAATCTAATTTTCTAATCCAAAATGAAAACCCACTTCTCGTGATAATGTTAAAATTAATGGTCTTTTCCATTCTTTCAGAGATTTATCATTTGTTTTAAATCATTTAGCCTGAGTTCTATACAGAACGCTTCTGTCAGTTAATTCACTTAATCCTGGTTACACAAAAACTAATACAGGAATGTTTTTTGTCCTTCTACATCTTTATCCTTGGTCAAATTATAGTTTTATATCATTGCATTTGATAGCCCAATAATGTTTTTGAATGTGTGTAGTCCTTAAGTGTAATTAACCAGATGTAATCCAGATGCCTACTAAATGTACATGGCAGGAAATTCTTTGCAGTCCTGTTTCCCATGCATTATTAGTTTATAATTACTCCTATTTGTCATGTTTTTACTACCAAGGTTGCCCTTTTTTTTCTCTGTATTTTGAAGGTGTGTAGATTAAGCTAAAGTCAGGTAGTTGTACAGTCCTCTGATCATCATGAACACTATCTTGCATTATATATAACTATAGTAGGTACAAGAGAGAACTACTTCTCAAAACAACTACCAGAACAAGCAAGTAGTGGACATTTTTATTAATCTATATATTTTAATAATGTGTTTGCTTCTGGGACATTCAGAAAATATACTATATGTTAGGTTGTGAGGCACAAATAACTAGACTCGAATTTACTGTCAAGCTTAGGACTTATTTTGCAAAAATCTAGCTCTTTGAAGAAGAGTGCAATTCTGGGAAAGTAAAAGAAACATAAGAGAAAGAGCAACAGCAGGGTAAATTATAATTTATATATTTATTTATAATTTATATTAATTTATATATTGAAATTATAATTTCAATAGGCATACCATTGGAAGACCCGAAGGATCAGGTTAGGGTCAGATTATCATAGAGAAAATCTATGTAGTGACTAGGAGTCAACAGAGACCTGATGACATATGATCAATCAATTCTCATCAGATCTAATTGGATCCATGATCAGGGAAAATGAATTATAGTTCAACAAATAGTGTTGTCTTCTTGGAAGGCACCCAAATAGACAAGAGTGTGAAAGGCTACATAAAAGCCAAAGATTATACAAAAAATATGCCATGACAATATGTCATCACAAGTTCTGTATATGTAGCTACAGTGAGATGGATTCTATTATGCTTTGAATATATTAAGAATGTATATGAATAATATAACATGATAAAATGTATTTTTCTTCTGATTGATTTCTATATTCTATGTTCTAAGTGTCTGGGAGACCAAAGGACTGGCTTGTGTAATTGTATCATTACTCAATTATATAATGAAGGCTGACCTAGAAATATTTTTAACCTATTGCAGGTGTATACATAACTCAAACTCAGGCTATACACATATTACCTTTAATGACAGCTAGTTCTATTATTGCATGTTAAAAGAAAATGTGTCATAGCTTAGGCTCTTTTGCACATGTATTGATGAATTAAAATACAAATAGTCTTCCATTCAATATTTTTAATTACATTTTAATCAAGTGGCTGTAAATGAGTATTAACAACTATTCAACTATTAGTCCCAGAAAAAGTTTTCCTGAGAAGCATATGTTTACCTAATTCATTCCACTCACAATTTTGCAATCATTTCATTGTAACTTGATTAATCAAGAAATATTATTGTCTTGGTGTCAATTATTTTTAAACCTAATACAATATTTTGATAAGAAAATTCATCTTACTTGCAAATCAAAATAGGCAGCAGAACATAAAGAGAGGGCCAGTGCAACATACCAGTGCAAAGTCAATATATAAAGTGCACAAAAGTAATTTGAATCCGATTGCTTTAGGCTTGACTGAGAACTCTGAATTGATTGCAGGACTATGAAAATCCTTAAAAATATGATTTGCAATATGTGAAAGTATGCATGAAGTGCCTAGGTCCAAATCAACAAATCAAACACTTTTTCCTAGGATTTCATAATTTGCTTAATCTTTATAAGTTCTTCACCAATAAACATACATGCTGAGCCACTTTGCTTTCCATCAAGCAAGACAACTTGGAATTATGGCTTCAGTTACCATATTTTTCAGAGTATAAGACACTCTGAAGTATAAGACACACCTAGCTTTTGGGGAGGAAAACAAGAAAAAAAATGTGCCTCCGTCTCTCAGCAATTGGTCTCCTTGCAGCAAAAAGTTTGGTCAGTGTCAGTAGGATTGGTCTCCTGACAATCAGCTGTTTCAGGCTGCAGGGATGCCATCACCTATTGCCACCTCCATTCCAATACCCAGAATGGGGCAAAAATGGGGCACATGGACATGGCAATAAGTGATGACGATCCCTGCAGCCTGAAACAGCTGATCGTTAGGAGGCCGATCCAACTGACAATCAGCTAAATCAGGCTGACCAGGTTGTTTGCTGCAAGAAGTCAAATTACTGGGAGGCAGAGGCCGAAGGGTGGGGGCTGATAGGAGGGGCGGGGCTTTGGCAATATTCGCTGTATAAAACACCCAGACATTTCCATCCACTTTGGGGGGGGGGGGGGTAAATGCATCTCATACACCAAAAATACAGTATATATAAGAAGCAGCCATAAGCACCATATAAAGAAGCTGTAAAAGAATATAAAAGGGCATGGCTGCTTCAATGATTCAAGGAGAAATGTTATGAGTATATTCCTACCATTGTGAAATGTTTTTGAATACTTTGCTAGTTTTGCATTTTGCTCATCATTTCTCATTCTACTCTTCTATTAATCACACATTTCTATTTAGTATCTAGGAACGCTGCAAGATTTTATCTATTTTTTATTTTTAAACACGCAGAACTGATTCAATCTTCTGAAGCTAATATATTCCTTAGAATGTAATTGTTACGTATTGAATATATACAGTTGTGTTAAGCCCTGCTAAAATGAAACTAACCTTTAGATGACCCTAACTGTTAAATCCAACTTTTTTGGGAGGGAAACTTAGAATATTCATATTTGGATGGGCTTTTTCAAGTATGATTTGTTAAGGCCCTGTGGGCCCAGAGTATAAATTACAGGCAATTACCTGCTGTTCTCAGTTCCAGTTTTTGAGTCAATAAATGCTGTTGCAGCTATGCTGGTCTGCTTCTTGCCTACCGAAGCCCACTACACAATAGCAATAATCCTTGTCTTTCACATTGCTTCAAATGTGTAGTTCTCAGTTCAATAAATGATATATACAAAATTATGCTTTCTTGCACTGTTCTGGCTGCTGATCTGTCAAACATACAGATTTCTAAAAAGTTCTGTCATTGTTATGTCAGGCTTTTTTTAAAAATAAAAATACAATGTTAAAATTTGATTGGTTTGATTTGTTTATTGTTTGGTTGGAGAGGAGAGGAGAATGTTTGGAATAAGCTGACAGCAGTTGTCAATATGATGATCAAAAGATTGCCTATCAGTAAGGAAAAAGTAGAAAAAAGGAAACATGAGATGGTCCTGAAGCACTCTGGCCAGCTGGGATTCCATTCTTTACAGCTCACAAGGAGGGAAAAACTATTGGAAGGATGAGGGATGGAAAAGAGTTCTAGATATTAATGAATAAATTCAAACAACATGAAGAAAGAAGGGAGGAAAGCTTCATCAACTTGGAAGTTGCCCAGTAAATTATCCGGAGGGACATTAAGGGTTAAAAAGCTTGAAAGAAGAGAGAAAATTGGAAACACAATCCAGAAGAGGAATCGGACAGTCAGAAAAAGCTCCGTGAAAATTTGCAAAGACAGTTAGAATTTTCAGAGACCACTTTGCCAAAGAGGAGAGAGTTGGTTTAACTATCTGCTTAAAGGTGCATTGTACCTTTAAGGAGATTGCTCTATTGTGTTAGGGATAGAAAAGGCCATAGTTCTCAGCAGGCTTCTCTGCAGGATACAGAGAGATTCATGTCATTGAGTTTAATAGCTTACATTAAAGTTACCCCTTTTCCAGTCTGCTACTGTCTATATATCTGAATGGTTATTTTTCTCTAATGCCAGTAGTGAAGTCCTAGGGTTTTTCATACCAGACGTTTAGTGCTGAGTTTCCCAGAATGGACACAGCCCTGCTCCCAGAAGATTTGGTATGTGGCTTTTTGAAATAAATTACACAGGAGCTGAATGAGGTCCTGCTTAAGAGAACTTTGGGAAAATAGATCTTTGCTTATTAAAATCAGTTTCTGTGATATGTTGACAGAACATTAACAAAAATTATCCTGACCCTATCCATGTCTAAAAACTTTGAGCTGGCACAAAGAAAAGTTGATTACAACTTACATCTTTTAGAAAAAGCAAGCATGTTTTTAAAAAAGGATATTGGCATAGAAGGGGGGGAAGCTTACAGTGGCCCTCTTCTATGTCAAATTTCTCTTATTAGATACTATATCAGGGGTGTCAAACTCGATTTCATTGAGACCCACATCAGAATTGTGTTTGAGCTCCGGGGACCAGGGTGGGCATGGCCAGGTGGGGATGGCCAACTCAACGTCACTCATGTCAGGACTGCCTATGGTGGTCTGAGAGCTCTGCCCATGAAAATGGACTCATAGGTTCTGTTTTCAGCTGTGACAGCCTCCTGCAACCCTCTGCCATCGAAAATGGAGCTAAGGTGGGTTGTACACAGCCCTCCCAAGCTCTGTTTTCACTATCAGAGGCACCTCAGGCTAGTCCTTCGCTGTTTCCAGGGCAGCCCCATGGGCCAAATCTAAGCATCTTGCTGACCGGATCTAGCCACAGGTTTTGAGTTTGACACCCCTGCTATATAGAAATTTCCACATTCAGCTTCCTCCTCCAATGTTCTATATAATGAGGTTCTTTTTTGATATGGAAAAAAACTATATATTTTTTGTTATTTATGGTTCATATAATGCAGTTATCATTGAAATAGGTAGTTTCTATTAAAACAATACCAGGCTTTTCCCATAATAACTGTGAGAAAATTTAGTGGCACTTTTACTACTACCATTGAAGAGTTATTACTCCAATCAGTAGAAACTATTCTTTGGTGAAAGTCAGTCACTTGAAACATAATGAGTGATCATTTATGGGATTCTGGATCCTTATTTTTTATATTATTGATTAGTGAGAGGATTCCAGCAAGAAAACACGGTGGCTTTGAAATTAGAAGAAAAAATGCCTAACAAAATCCATTGCATATAAATGATAGAATGAAATCAATGTACGCTTATCATTCATCCTATTTTTCCTATAGAATTATGATGTTGCTCATACTGAGTTCACTTCATGCCAAGTTATCATGGGTCCTTTTGACAAAAATAATAAAATGCATAGTAAATAATATGTGTTTATCATTTAGTAAATGGCCTCAATGCTGAGAAAGTAGTCAATCAGCAGCAGCCATCACCCTATCTTTCAATTATTCTTTTTTTTTAGTTGAAGCTCTGAATCTAGAAGAAAGTGGGTTATTTTGAATAATGAAATATAATATAGTTTTCTGTTCCTTTGACTGCTGTGCCAAATGAAACATGAAGAATAATCTGTGAGAAGGTTTTTCCTCTGTCCATCCTGTGATGGAGACTGTAGTGGATTCTTTTAGTTATATGCTACAGCACTACATTAGAAAAAAGGGGGAATGGAGGATGTAACCTAGCTACATTATAGGAATCATAGGAAGCATTACAAAGGGGAAGGTACCCTGTGTAAGGGACAGAGTGTTGTAAGAAATGTAATGAAGCATAAAGTGGAGGGGGGTCTACATTGCCATTTGGACACTCTTCATCAAGAAATATATCACAAAAACAACCTGTATACATACTGGCTCATAAAAAATAAGCTACATTTAATAATGTACCTCTTTTTTTGTTTTTCTAGGAATCATATGCTATCAATTCATTGTTTCATTTTCGCTTTGTATGGTTGCAATGAATTATTACAAAGAAAGGGGGAGTTTTTGCAATTAAACTGCATGACCTTATCATTTAGTGTGAAGTAAGTATATATATAGAGAGAGAGCTATTTTATGTGTTGACACTGTAATATTTTTGTTTAACTCTATCTCTTGGGAATCTCAGATTGAGTATTCCATACTTTGATTTCAAAATCACCTTTTTTCTGTAGTGTGTGTGTGTCTGCATGTGGGGAAAGAGAGAGAGAGAGAGAGAAATACAAGATGCAAAGTATAAAATAAAATAAACTCTACTGTCATTATATCTTGATACACCATAAAACAATAAAGATACGTCTAGTTTTATTATGTGAAAGAACAACAATATTTTGGCACACAATTGAGGAAGTAGAACAAAATCACCATACTTTTCCCTATCAACTGTTAATAGATTGGCAATTCTCAGCGCTAAGCTATTGATTTTTTAAAAAAAAGTATTGACTTGCAATTTTTTGAATAAAGACAAATAAGCTTGTTTTAAAAATGAAAAAAAAAAAAACTCAACAGCAACTTTTCAAAGTAACTTTACCCTTTAGGAAAAGATGGATAGAACAATGCATCTGTAGGCAGACAAGATTAACATGTGGGTAATATAACTCTTATCTGTTCTAGTTAGGCAGATTTTATAGTAATGAGCAAGGAAATATTATGTATCATAATATGGAATACTGTTTAAATTTACCTACCCTCAAGAAATAGATACAGTTCATTGGGTGATGGTAAGGTAGTTGCTCTCTCTCAACTCAGTCTTTCTCACATAGTTGCAAGAGAAAATATGTAGAAGATTTAAAAACTACCAAATGAAGTCCCTGGAGAAAAGAAATAATAAAGGAGGCATGGGAAGACAAGGTATTACATTAATTAAAATAATAGAAGAAGATAAAGCAGATAACAAGATCTGGCAATGGCTAAAAAGCTGAAGAAACAGTGGAGCATCTGGTTAGCTGATGCAGAAAGATTGCATGGATTGACTACAAACAATGGTATGAGAAAGTAGCAGCCAACATTAACTCTTTCTTGCATTGAATGATCTGCAAGAAATATCATTTGCCTGCAAGCAAGAACTGCTTGCAGGACCATAAAATAGAGAAAGTCATAGAAAATGAAGAAGCTAAAGTGCTCTGAGATTTTAGCTTTTCAAATGGAGAGGATCTGCCACATAATATCTGGAAGGTAGACATCTCAGATTTAATAATTATCAATAACAAAGATAAAGTTATGAATAGTGGACATGGCAGTACCTGGAAATAGCAGACCAGAAGAAAAACAAATGGAGACGAAAACAAAATACAAAGACCTGCAAATAGAAATAGAATGATTGTAGCAAAAGAAAGCAAAGATAGCATCAATAGTCATAGGCAGATTGGATGCAATCCTAAAACAACCGGAGCACCATTTGAACACCATCAATATTGATAAATTCACCAACAGTCAATTGCAAAAAACAGTTTTACTCAGAACAGTTTGCATCCTGGGATGTTATCTGTATGACCATCAAACATCTACATCTGCCTATCTCAGGTCCTTGGGAAGAAAGATTTGATAGGTGGACAAAAATATTAAAACCAGTCTGAACATCTGGCTGACTATGAGACGAATCACAATAATATAGCCACAATACTGTAATTAATAGATAAAAATTCTAACTAAAAAATAAAAAAAAATTACTTAAAATGCCAAAGTGATTAAAAATATTTTAGCTCAATGGTACGCAAGCTCCCCTGGAGTAGAATGCCAGAATTAGGAGATTAAAACTAAAACAAGTCCTCTTTGGTCCATCTAAATCATAAAAATGTTTAAATGACATTATACTACAGTGAAAATGACTTTCTCCAACTGAATGATTTCCATAGGTCAGATTGAGCATCCTTCCCCATATATAGATTTATTTTGCCTACAATCATCTCCTTTGGTAGCTTCCAGGCTTCCTATCCCTCCCTAGCAGCCATTTTGTGAAAGGTGAATTTCTTTCCTAGTGGCAGGCCAAAAAGACATGGCATACTTTCAAATTCCAAATATATTTACCAATCAAAAGGATTGGGTTACTTTAATAAATAGAAAATCTTGGTGTATGGTAATCTAAAATTCTCTTTAGTTATCAAATAGGTAAAAAGAAGAAACCATTTGCTTCAGAGTTCATACATGACAGAGTATTATTGGCCTATAATATGCCAACAACTACACCTATCATGGTAGTTTTCCCCTTTGTTTAATACCTAGTGTCTGATACTTTGATATACGTTGGGCTAGAAAAATTACAAAACAAAAACAGATTGGAGTGTCTGAATAATAAAGTAAATAGTAAAGTAATATAGTAATAGTAAATAGTAATAGTAAATAGTAAATAATAAATAGTAATAGTAAAGTAATAACTAGCAGTCAGCATGGGTTTGTTAAGAACAGATCATGCCAAACCAATCTTATTTTATTCTTCAACACAGTGACTAAATTAGTAGACTAGCAAATTACTGTGGACATAATATATTTAGATTTCAGCAAGGCATTTGACAAAGTAGACCACAACCTACTTCTTAGTAAGCTAGAAAAAAGTGGAATAGATAGCACCACCACTAGATGGACTTGCAACTGGCTGGCAAACCGTACTCAATGAATAGTCCTTAATGGGTCTAAGTCTACATGGAGGGAAGTAAGCAGTGGGGTGCCACAAGTTCCGTCTTAGGCCCAGTACTCTTCAATATCTTCATTAACGACTTAGATGAGGGAATAGAAGGAGAACTTACCAAATTTGCAGATGATACTAATTTGGCAGGAATAGTGTTACCCAAGAAGATAGGCTGAAGATCCAGGTGGATCTTGACAGACTAGAACACTGGGCCATATCTAACAAAATGAAATTCAATATAGAGAAAAGTAAAGTCCTACACTTAAGCAAGAAAAAAGTACACATATAGCCTGGGTGAAACCAGGCTCAATAGCAGTAACTGTAAGGGGGATCTTGGAGTCTTAGTGGACAACCTGCTAAATATGAGTTAGCAGTGTGCAGCAAGCTGCCAAAAAAGCTAATGCAATCCTAAGTTGTATTAACAGAGGGATACAATCGAGATCAAGGGAAGTACTAATACCACTCTATAAAGCCTTAGTAAGACCACACCTAGAGTACTGAATCCAGTTTTGTTCACCACATTATAAAAAAGATGTTGAGACTCTAGAAAAAGTACAGAGAAGAGCAACCAGGATGATTAGGGGACTGGAAGCTAAAACATACAACGGTTACAGGAACTGGGCTTGGCTAGTCTAGGGGGAGACCAGGGGAGACATGATAGCAGTCTTCCAATACTTGAGGAGCTGCCACAGGAAGGAAGGGGTCAAGCTATTTTCTAAAGCGCCTGTAGGCCAGACAAGGAATAATGGATGGAAACTGAACAAGGACAGATTTAACCAAGAAATAAGAAGAAACTTTCTGACAGTGAGAACAATCAACCAATGGAACAGCTTGCCCTTGGAAGTTGTGGGAGCGCCATCATTTGAGACTTTCAAGAAGAGATTGGACTGCCATTTGTCAGAAATGGTGTAGGGTCTCCCGCTTGGGCGGAGGGGTGGATTAGATGACCTACAAGGTCTCTTCCAATTCTGATTATCTGTTATCTGTTATAATGGACAATATAATTTAAACTATAGTCTAAAGGGAGAAAACAACTCTGCTAGGATCACTAGGGATTTTTTTTTTAGGGATTTTTGCACTTCTATATCTGTTTCAGAATTTATTAATCAGAGTTGTATGGTATTGATTCAATTTGAAAATACATACTGAGCAGGGAATTCGAATCTAATTTATGTTAGCCTTCTTCACCTAAAAGTTGTGCCTAGTAGGAGAATCTTGACTTTTTTATGTGCCCAAAGAAAGCATATTCAACAAAAGGACTATTTTGAGCTTCTGATTCCTCAGAAATGGGAGAGCAAAAGATGAGAGTGACAGAAATAATCTTATTTAACAAGCAGAGAGATAGCAATGGTGAAAAATCACCATTCTTCATAAGGTCCTTGGGAGTTATTTATTTTTTAAAGGATTCTTTTTTAACTTTTGAAATAATTACAATGCTATTCCATGAGATCAAGACATATTTTTGTATCTGAAATCCAGCATATTATTATATCATAATAGATAATTATATTAGAACAAATGCTTTATAAAGAATATATATACATAGACACCACCTTTAAAATGAAAGACTACATAATGGGGCAACTGATATAGGGAAAATTATATTTCAATTGTACTCTTGATTCTTTTACCAGTCAATATCTGGTAGAATCAATCCTGAACTTAATGGATGTAATCAAATTTGTTGAGGGGGGTTGTCAGTAGATGAGTTCAAATGCTTTAAATGCATGTTATTATAGCTTGATTGCTTAATTTTTCTTGTATATGATGTTTTGAGAACTTGTAATGAGGTAAACAACCTTATTTTATGTCAAATCCTGGGGGAGTGACTGGTGGGGACAGGAAGGTAATCAGGAAAGAAAAACATGCTATTTAAAATCACAAGTCTTCATAAATGCCTCTTTTTATTTATTTCAAGGTTGCTGGAACAGCTGGAAATTTGTGCCTCCGATTTGGCACCAGCAGCAGTATAATTTTGAAAATCAGCGAGCCTTCTAACATCATCTTTTTTCAGACTTTTTTTTACAGAGGGAGAAATCAAAAGTACACTTTCTCCTGTAGAGCAAGTGTTATTGGTGTCATAAAGTGTGTGTAAAATAAAACAGAAAAACAGTCACTGGGGTTTTTATATACAGATGAATCACTACTGTTGAAGGTCAATGGATGCCACTGAGAGAACATTACCATACACTCCACATAATACACCATTACATTCAGGGACAGGAGGTTGGGCTGAATGAGTGCAAACAGCTCTTCATAAAAGACAGCATTATCACTACAGTAATGAATTGACTGATGAACTTTCATCTGACCTGCCAACCACAGAAACAGAAATTATTCTATTCAACAGAGCTTATGATCCGTATACAATGATTATGCGAAGGCCAGTCAGATTGGAAAGGGTTTGTTTTTTGTTTTTTAAAGAGCTGACTTATAATTCATGGGTGTATTTTAAACATGAATGGAGTTTTGAATTACTGCAATAGACAAGATGTCAATAGCTATGCAGAGAGGGAAATGTTACCATCTCCCATTATTGCAGCCGTACTGATCAGAAGGTGGAGGTGGGTTTCTCTTTGATGTCAGGTCTAGTTGGATTAGAACTATTTGCTTTATGCCAAAACAAAATGAGGTTAGTCCTATACAGGGACTATACTCCGTTGCAAAAATGGGTACGTGACTTGGACACATACATCCAATGTTCTTTTTCACATTGTCCCCAACCTTATCAAACTGAATATTCTTAACTTCTTCCTAAACACATGCAGGTTTAACTGCAGAATTATATCAGTGCTATGAATAATATTTGTTCAATATACTTCTGTAGTTTGCTTCTCCATATGCTAAGAGGTGTATAAAAAATAAAAGTAGAGCTTAAAAGGCTTTTTCCCATTCATCAGGTGTGCTTTCAATGCACAGAGAGGAGCTCCTGGACAACTGTACTAATATTATAAGCTCCTATACAAATAAAGTAATAGGAATCAGTGAGACCAGAGAACAAGGTTCCTTTACCCAACAACAAAGGTTTGTTTTTGGCAATTACTATTCTTTTTCAGTTCAGAGTATCTTAGGCTGCTCACTGATGTCTATATTTATTTTAGAGGTGCTATTCAACTGGTTCACACCTATTCGGGAGAACCAGTAGCGGTTATTTGGCATGGGTCGCAGAACTGGTGGCGACCCCTGGCTGGCCATGCCTCTGAACCAGGTCGCTTGTCCCGGTTACTCTCCTAGCTTTCCATACCATGTGGTGGCCATGGGGAAGCTCAGGTGGATTGCGCATGTGCAGCAGCCCCAGGACATCCGCCTGCCTGCCCACCCTCTTGGAGCACCTCTTCCAACCCAGGCCAGCCCAGCCCAGCCAGTAAGCAGGTGGGTGGCGGATATCCTGGGGCTTCTTGCCCCCCTTGTCGCCAATGCCTGAAGCAGCAGCTCCTCGCCTGGCTTAGCTGGGAGCCACCATTCCCAGGTTTAGCGGCTGGTCCTGCCCCTCACCCTCCCCTCCCTTGCCTAGCCTGAGAAGGTAAGGGTGACAGCAGGAGATAGCGAAGCGGCCAGGTCCCTACCTTCCCCTTTCTCTCCCCCACTCTCTGTGTCTGTGTGTGTGTGTGCCAGTCATGAGTGGAGGAGGAGAAGGGTCGCCTGAAGGGACTGACTGAACAAGGATTGCCAGCTGCACTGGAAGCATCTCATCGATTTCCATTTAACAGTGCCTCCAGCTCCAACCACACAGAGGCAGACGCACGTGTGTGCTTGCCATTCCCACCTACCTACCCCCGTTTGCATGCAGCCACCCTACCCCCCCAATGAGGGAGAAGACTGCATTTTTGCTTCAGCCATTGCTGAATTTCAGCGCCTCTGCCTCCTTGGCAGCAGCTTATCATGGGACCTCTATTTCCTCAAGTGCCAGCCTTGGTGTTACTCATTGAAAGTGGGGGAAAAACACACAGAGAGAGCCGAACCAGCGGCAGCTCAGTAGTAGTCCCAGTAGCAGCAGTGGCGGTGGTTTCACCAGACCCCCAGCCATCAGCCACCCCGAGCTAAAGAAGCTGGCTGCATTGTGGAGTTGACCAGATGAAGCATGCAAAACAAGGTGCCTCAGACTGCCCGCAGTTCTCCTTCCTCCTCTCCCCCATTCTCTTTCAGGGGCTTCGCACCCACCAGTCTGCTTGCTCTCTGTGTGGGTCTGGCTGGCTGCCTCTTTCCTATGCTGCCTTCCCCTCAGAGATTCCATTCACCGCTTGCCCCCTCTCAGCCCTTCACACCCACACACACACCTGCTCAATCCCCCACCCCACCTCAGGTCATGAAAGAGATGAGTGAAAGACAAGGGGGTGAGACTGATGCTACGGAAGACGCCACCCATGAAGGCAGAAAAAGGCCTGGGAAGAATGGAAAGAGCCTTTGCATACACTCTCTTCTGAGCCCTACCGCCTGCAAATCCCCGCTTCTCACCTCTTCTCCTTCCCCCAGCCCTGCCAGTGTAGTCTGCAAATTCCCCCCACCTTCCACTCCGTGCTGCAAAGCTTGACAGCCCCCCCAAACTCTGCAGAGCTCCACCTGCAGCATATTGCAAAGCTCAGCCTCTCTCTCTCCCTCACCCCACCCTCCCAAACGCCATCGCTCGCCATGCTCCGTACAACAACCAGCAGAAAGCAAGTCAATTCAGTTTTC
The DNA here is from genome assembly GCA_023653725.1 of Bungarus multicinctus. Classification (NCBI taxonomy): domain Eukaryota; kingdom Metazoa; phylum Chordata; class Lepidosauria; order Squamata; family Elapidae; genus Bungarus; species Bungarus multicinctus. Next base: position 38,108,626 of record CM042844.1, read on the forward strand.
CTCCTTCTTCAGGTTAGGGGGGGAACTTTCCACTCAGTGGTTCGTGCCCTTTAGAAGGTCCTCTGTTCGCCGCCGTCCCTTGAAAGTAGCGAAGAGCACTTGGCTCAGCCATGGCTTTGAAAGAGAGACAGACAGACAGACAGACAGACAGACACTGACACACAGAGAGAGAGAGTAGGGAAGAGAGAGGGGAAGATAAGGAGAAGGGCAGAGAGAGAGACAGAGAGAGACAGAGATACATGGGGGGGGAGACCCATAGAGAGAGATACACAGGGAGATGGGGAGGAGAGAGAGAGAAAAAGAGAGGAAATGAGAAAAAGAGGGAATGAGAGAGGAAGGGAGAGAGACAAGAAAGAAAAAAGAGAAAGGAAGCAAAAGGAAGAAAAGGAATAGACAAAGAAAGGGAGAGATGGAAGAAAGGGACAAAGAAAGGAAAAGAAAGAAAGAGAGAGAAGGAGGAGACAATGAATGAGATATATGGATGGGTAGGTAAATACATGGAAAGAGGGGTGGTGGAGAGAGAAAAAAAGGAGAGGAAGGAAGGGCACAACTATATCAACTATAATGATTCCATGGAAACCTCAGGTAATTTGTCATTATATTTTGGATGAAGTTTACTTATTTGCGTATGGTGTTGTTATATTAGCTAGGAAACTACAATGCTAACACAGAATAGTAGTTTGGCTGCCTGTTTACCAGTTCTGCTAGGTACATGCTTGCATGCTTCTCAAGATGCACCACAGGAGGGCAAGCTAGCTTTGCACCAGAAAGATGAGCTATTTTTTTTTTCTTCTTCTTGCAACATCATCCAAGGCCCTCTTTCTCCACTGAAGCCACCTTGCAAAAAGGCATTGCAACCAGGAAGGTTCAGTGCCAACAAGATTCTGGCTGCCGTATGAAGTGCTGGTTCAGCTCCACCAAATCAGAATTCATTTATCTACTAGCATAGAGCATGTTTTCGAACTGCTAGGTGGGCAGAAGCTGAGGCATTTGATGGGAGCTCACACCTCCACACATTGCTAGGACTTGAACTGCTGGACTAGAGACCACTTCCAGCATCATTAAACATCTGAGTCATCACACCACATTTTGGATGATACATCTCATCCAGAATAAAGGGTGGGATGTTTAACTGAAATTAAAGATATTAATTGATAATGCATAGACTAGATAAATGCTAAACTTTAAGAATTTTTTAAGAAGTTAAGAATTTTTAGGAAAGATTTTTTTAGAAAATGTATATATTAATCTTTTTAGGCACTATTTTAGAAAAGACCATCCTTTTTCTACATAAGAGAAAAAAATGAATGTGAATTAATGTTTACTGTCCCATACACATTGTATGTAAGCTTTCTGTTTGATTCAGCACACATGTATGACTGCTTCAGTATAAGAACCATACAATTAAAAGGAAAAAGGGGAGAAAGACAATATCTATTTATTGCATAAATAACACAGAACATACAGAATTTAAAGGAAAATTATAACATTGAAAGGACTTTTCATTTGCTGCAAATAAAACAGCTTTGTTTGTAGTAGGCTGTTTACTGACCCTTTTGTCTAAGATCAGCATATAAGACTAATATTTATTTCTGCCCTGGATAATAATTTCCGATTATCTGATTCTTATACAATGGGGAAAAAAGATTCAGCTGAATCTCACATTAACATGCTCAGAGTTAGGGTTAAATTTCTTTTTAGCACAACTATATTTCCACCATTTTAGAATGCCCTTTTTAACCGGGATTTTAATTATTGATGTCAGGTTTCTGCTTCAAAATTAATGGTCAGCCTTGAGGGACTTCACTCAACATGCAGTTTAACTTACAATTATTCAGGCCAGGTAACTACTAAAAGGAGCAAAGCACAGACTCATGCTTCCTTCTGATCAAAAACATTAGATTCCTTAGAGGTTTAACTATTCTTTGCTTTCTGTGTACCTTTAGGCATAGATAGAAAAGAAAGGAAGGGATACAGAGCTGTCAGCTGCTGTAGGAAGTAGCTCTTTATCTGAACATTGTTAGCATTGCTAGAGGCAAATAAAAAAAAGTTATCATTTCCTTCTCCAGCATAGCCTAATTCATTGCCTAGGGATCAAATGTGTTCACAAACAAACGTTGCCATATGTTTTAGTCCTGCTGACAGAGCTTAATTATTTAAATATTGTTTAATCCATTTTTTTTTTGGCTGTTTGTTTCTACAATTATTAGAGGGTCTATTTCAGTACAAATACTTCTCAGATTATTACAGGAGACAATATTTTCAAATTATATATAAAAACATTATAAATAATATTAGATCCACAGTCACTAAACAGAAAGGATAATAATGACAATAGAACACATATTGAGACTAAAAGTTACAAGGCTTGGGGAATCCAGAAACAGTTTATCCAGTACTGGAAAACACTAGGTGATTAAGAACTGCAGTGCAGCCTTTGCCAATAATGGATCATAGGGCAAAACACTGTTTATATAATATTTTATTCCTTACTCAGAAACCGGGCATAGAGGAAAATGTAGAGCTGGTTTCTAAAAAGGATGACTTATATTATTAGTATGGCAATGTAGCCTCTTCTGTTCTGGTATATGTCATCCATGCCGTTAGTACTAGCCCTGTGAATCATATCCAAGGCCAGAGCAGGTGTTTATAGCAGGATTCCTTACCTTCAGGGCGTACAAGATGCTAACAACCTACATCTTTGTAATTAGACCATCAGCCAATCTTAACTGAGCCAAGGAATAACTTTATTAAGCCGAATGTGTTTCATTATTTAGCTATGGCACGCTAATTAAAACAAACTGCTATGGGAGATTCCTCCTGCAACTTTAAACTCATGGTACCACTTAGAGAAAAGTAATACAAAGAAGTAATACTTTCAAGCAAAATCTGAATACCTAGAAGAAAAATTAGAGTTGGGCTGATAATCAAGTTCTGAACATCAAATTGGAAATTATAGCATAAACCAGTGTTATCAGCACACTGGGTACCTTATCAAAAAAATTTGCATGGCAAAATATGCACATTGACAAAGTTTCTATCTGACATTTACAAAAGGCAAAAGAAAGCAAAAATAGACCCAATACTAATAGGTGCCTTGGGTGCAATTCCAAAACATCTGGAGTAACACTTGAATACTATCAGCAATGACAAATCCAGTCAAAGCATCTGGCTTACTGTGTGACCAAACATAATAATAAATGTAAATATCTAAGCAATGTGATCACTATATATGCTACTTACATGGCATTTGCCAAATGGTATATAGAGAAATACATGAAAAGGAGAATATCTCTATTTATTGTCTTATACATGGACAACATTACCATACGAAGGTAGATTCTCCACATGTAAATACTTGTGCTGAATAGCTGCTGCTGGGTACAATATTGTATTCTCTTTTAAATATTCAAACAGTCAACAAGTTTCCTACTCCTGTGTCAAACAGTAGCTGCATTTTAACAGATGAAGGGTTTTTTTAATCATTAAGAACAAATGGCAATATGCAAAATAATTTAGATGATTTCAGAACATTGCTTCAGGTTTGCAATTGATACTCTCATTTACTTAATCTGTATACACAGGTCTTTTAAAATCTTCAGGCCACAAATTTGTTACATCTTTGTTGATGTAGAGCTGCTCTTTTCCTGCAGTTTTAAACAGCTCAATGAATATTTTTAGCCTTGTGCAGTTCTCTGAATTCAAATGTAAAAGTTACTTCAGAGCTTTGTTGGGTATTAATGTACTATCTTGTTGGCAAAACATTCCTTAAAGCTACAGTGTCTTTAAGGTGATGTCTTTTTCTATTTTCATATAGTTGCTTTCCACAGCAGGAATGCAATGCTGTGAAAAGAAATGTTTGGTTTAAAAGACATACTTGTTGACAGGTGCTAGGTGTACTTATGTTTGCTCCAGCACACCTTTTCCCTTGGCATCTGAATTGCTATACAGTTCCAGTATTTCATCAGTGTTTAGTACTTTCCTGCTTGACAGATGGTCTATTGCTTGTTGTATCTTACTTTATAGCAGTGTCGATTTATAAACATATTTTCTTTGTGAAAATCTGTCTGTCATTCTATAATTCTAGGAAACAGTTTCGCTATGGTCTTTCCAATTTTTTAAAACTTCGTGTACTTTTGAAAGATCTTTTCTCTGAAGTATTACTACAGGAATACAGGTATATGTTTGTCAATGATTTATCTGATCTTCTTAAAACAATCCTTATTTTCCTTTTATTCTTATTTTGCTCTGTTTTTTGATATTCTTGATTATAATATCCTTCTTTATTTTCTCTTAATTGACATTGAAATTTTGAATTCAGTTACCAATGTCATCATTACATAAGTCTTTCATCTTCATCTAGCTTTGACTATTGTAATAACTTGCTCTGAAAGCTTAAATCTTTTTTCTGAAATAGTTGAAAGTTTTTTTCTCCTCTGGTTATAGCAATATCTCTTACTTTTTTTCTGTATTTCCATATGTTCACTTTGTCTTTCACATAAGTTTAGTATACCAAATTTGTTACTTCCATTGGCAAATTAAAATGATAACAAATTGTTATCAATTCAATTTTTCTGACACACCTGCTTAGTTTGACTTCCCAAATTTAACTTGTATATTTGATTGCATTGTTGTCTATACCCAGGTTTTTTGTCTGTTTTTCCTGTTGAAACAGTTATGCACTGAATCATTTGCTTCTCAAAACTCTTATGTCCCAATTTATGTCATCCTGTAATTCCAATTTCTCAAATTTTTACATACCCATAATTACAAACTTGTATAACATATAGTTTGGCATTGAAACTGTTTGACTAAAATATTTTGTTCTTTATATGAACTAGATATCAACATCTGTATAGGCTATCTGTAAATACTGCGTTTTTTTTCATAAGCTATAGTTCTAAAGAGTGGTCTGGTATCTTATTTTAATGTGTCAATTGTTTGAATGTATGTGTAACCTCAGATAGACAAAATGGCCATAGGATGTTCATAACTTTTACATAACCTTAAAACATTGCTGAAATAGACAGTGTTCAGGATAATTCGATAGAGATTTCAATTAAGATTGTTTTGGAATGTGCATTCATTGTGACAATCACCATTTAATGGTGCTTTTATTATGGTTATCACAATACAAATCTCCCCTCTCCTTTTTTTTAACAATCATAAATATTTTCAATAGATGTAATTGACTTTGATCACTTGTGAATGCAATAAATGCAACTCAAATTTATATCCAAACATCCCTTTTAATATGACTTTTACTAACTTACCCCAGTTACCAGTGTACAGGAAATCTATCTCAAACTTTTTGGGAAACAGGAGAAGAAAGAATGAAAAATAACAAATACAGATTCTCTTGATTTCTCCCAAAAGAGATTTATAGCAGGAAACTGTGAAGAAAAATGCAGACCTAAACCCCTTTGAGGACAGTTAGACTGGAAAGAAATGTGAAGATTGCTTAATTCTGCGTTTTGATTTTGACAGATGAACAGTTTGAATACAGCAGTCTGTGTCTTGCTTTTCATTTGTTTTGGAAACTTTGAAGAAAATGAATATATGTCTTGGCAAAAGGCTGTCACAAAGGAATCTTAGCTAAACTATGGTAAGGAAGAAAGTTATTGCAAAAAAAAATATCATTACCTTACCAAAAATCTAACAGCATATTACTGGAGAATATACTGCTATTTTATGCTACTTTTTTTAAAAAAAATAAGATTTAACCTTATAAAATAAAACTATACCATAACATATCCACTGACAAAAGATTGCTATTAAAGCATTCTTTGATTAAATATCAAGATGAAAAAATACATAAAAAATACAAGTAAGGAAAATACTCTAAAACAGCAGACTGCCAATCAAAAGTAACTTACACTTATTATCTAATTGTACCTTTGTGGCTTTTTCATTATGGCCGTTATCTAGAAAGACTATTGTGAAAAAGATGGCAAAGTGAGAGAATGGTGAATATTCATAGGAAAAAAATTCTGTAGTTAAGGTTAGATGTAAACAGGCAGTTAGTCTGCAGAGATTCTCAGTCATCCAGGTCATGGTTGTCCCAAAGGTGCTTTTTCAGGAGGTAACTGGACTTTCTAATTTTTTATTTTGAAGAGATTTCACTTATCATCCAAGAAGCTTCTTCAATTTTGACAGGATAGTGGGGAATGGAAGGATTTATATTCCTTGCAGACAATCAACAACCCTCTAAAAGAATGCAGATTACCAACTGTCTGCAAGACATATAAATCCTTCCATTCCCCACTATCCTGTCAGAGCTGAAGAAACTTCTTGGATGAGAAGCGAAATCTTTTCAAAAGAAAAAAACAAGAAAGTCCAATGTCAGCATTCCAACCAAACTGTCCATCTCAATTCAGCACTCAGAGACAAAGTCCATTCAAGTAAGAATTTATTAGAAAAGTCATATTGGTACAGCTGGGAAAACCCGAATCTGAATTCCCGCATTTTCCCCTGCTATATTAAACTCACACCAGCCCCTTTTCTGATGACTCTCAAGTCACATTCTCCAATCCACATCCATTATGAACTCCCGCCCAGTCCAGTCACCCCCTTCCATACTCCAGTGACTTGGCCTTAAGCTCTGGCAAAAGAGTGTTGCTGTGGCAATCCTCCCTTCTCACTTTACTTTCATTTCCACAGTTACACATCCTCCCTTGTAGCAGCCCCCATCTAATTCAAGATGGATGGGGGATGACATCCAGTTGCCTCCTGAAAAAGCACCTTTGGGTTAAAGAGGCAATTAATAGAGACAATAGAACTAAACCAATTACAAATTCTAGGTTTATTCATGAAGAATCAGTTTCACTGAGAGCAACATTGAGTATACAGTATTTGCATTATATTTCATACTATTTTTGAGTTCCCAAGAGCATACTTTCACTGAAAGGAATGTTATCTTTTTCTATCTTAGTCTGAAAAAAATAAAGAAACAGGCGGTATGCGATGGAAATAAGGATGGCTTCCAAGACTAGAAATATAACAAGAAGCACAGTGAATGGTACTGGTGCAAATTAAACCTAATTATTTTTCTTTTCTTTTCTCATGTCTTTAATTTTTTTTTTGGCTTACTATTTAACTCTTTTCTAGCTTAATGTTGCCTACTCTGAAATGTGTATGGGTTCTTTTTTCTTACACCCTGCCTTTAATTTATTTCCTATTTCCTATTTTTGCTTTTTTGGATTTTCCATAACAATTGCATAATATTTTCTAAAAGAAACATGTGTACATATTGTTATTATCACCAACATCTGGAATGCTAAAGGTTGCTATTGGGATAGACTTCATCTTTTTGAATATTTAACTTCTTGTTCTTAAAGGATTTGACAATGAAGAAACACATCTTTTTAAGTTAATTGAAAGGAAATGATGTACTTTAGATTCTAAGTAGAAAAAGTTATGTATATGCAACATGCCTATAGCAGAATACAAAATTTATACACATGTTTGTTATCCATACTGAAAGCTTGGAGTACATCTGTTATTTTTTTTTGGTTCACTTTTATCCAAGAAAGATTTCTGTCTCCATTAGTGTTTCTGTTTCTCAATTAATCTTCATATAAAGCTATGAGAATAATTCAAGTTTGACTTGTTTTATGGTAAAATTTATTTCTTCAGTAATGCTCTATAGAAAAGAAAGAAAGAAAACAATTAACATATTTTGCTTCAAGGACAACTATTTTAAGCAGAACATTTTTCAAATGAGTTAATCCATGTTTGACATTTGCAAATTATCCACAAGGAGATTTTGACTTAATAGGTTTGTTTATTTGCAAATATTCACTGTGACAGATGTTTGCTCTAGGCATCTCTGCATACAGCTCATTGTTCTCTTGCTATGGATGGATACTGTTTCTAATTGGTGCTTTTTGTGAACTAAATCTTAAGGAAGAACCACTTTTGCGTGTGCTGTAATTCTGTGCCCAAGGGACACTAGATTTCTTTAAAATCTTCATGAGAAATAAATATAGGGCTGCATAATTACTAGTTGCCATTTTATATGCATCGGAGTCTAGTCAATACACTTTTGAAGCAATATCTTCACAATATCTGACCAGAAGATATCCTTTACTAATCTTAGTTCACATTGATCCAAGATCATTTGAAGCAACAGACTTATCAGTCTGTTTCTACTTTGTAGCTTGGTAGGAGATGGCAAGTAACTCTGGGCCAAGCTTAATCTAGTCTGAACAGACATTGCTTGGATAAACTGTATCTCTATAAACTTCAGTTAAAAGCTGTGCCTTAATTTTCAAAATGTCTTGCGTATAATCCTTTCTAGTTATAAACCGTGTTACTATAAAAATACGTTTTCATTGCAAACAAAAAAAAGGACCATCTACTATTATTTAATTTACAGTCAGTGGATCTGCTTATGTCTACTATTTTCGGACTAAGATACTGGAAATGGAATGGAAGTGTCTTGAGAGAGGGCCAACCTTGTGTCTGTGGCTGCTATTGGATTAAAGACACCTTTTCAATTTACTCTACTGTATTGGGCCATGTTGTTGAGCTTTTAAATAGACGATGGATAGATGTGAAGTGCAGTGGTGGAATTCAAACTATTTTACTACTGGTTCTGTTGGCATGGCTTGGTTGGCATGGCAGGGGAAGAATACTGTAAAATCTCCAGTCAGAGGTGGTATTTGCCGGTTCTCCGAACTACTCAAAATTTCCACCATCGGTTCTCCAGAACTGGTCAGAACCTGCTGAATACCACCTCTGGTGAAGTGGGGTTATTTGTTATTTATTTTCCCCTGGGTAAGACACAGGATGTAAGGATAAGAGACAGAATTGTAAGGATGCTCGTTGGCCACCTTACTATATAAAAGTTCTCATAAACCCCCTTTCTCCCCTGCTTTCTGAGTGAAAGCAGGATAGTTAAGGAATGAGGTGATGTAGGCTGGATGTGTTCAGGGGATTGGAGAAGCTGCTTAGTTAATGTTGCTGATTAAGAGGATGCTGGCAGCAAGTCAGAAGTTGGTACCAGCTGCTAAGTATAGTTAGAGATTTGGTCTATCAGATGGTGCCTTTAATATAGAAGGATAAATATGTAGTCAAGGAAGTTTGGGGCTGAAAATTCAGCAGATAAGCTTACTTATGGTCATTTTACATTTCTTCTTTTCTCATGTTGTATATTTGTGAAATTAAGAGAAATGAAATAAAAAGTACAGGTCTAACTGAAAGTCAGCTGAACTTGAGGGAGGGAGGGAGGGAGGGATACATTCAGGAAAATGAAAATATAGATTGAATGAAAAAGGTAAAATACAATGTATTTTCATCTAGATTGATGCATTACCACATATTCAATAGAATTAAAATTTAAAAAAAAATTTTTAAAGTTGTGGTGTCAGCTTTGGAAGCCATATTAGCACCAGAAGCTTCCATACTGCCACATTCTTGAGCTTGGGAAAATGGGAGGGGGAAATTTCTTGGAGCATATGTGATTAGACATAATAGCATTCTTCTTTTAAGTCAAGGTCATGTTATTTCTGCACCTAGTTGAGGAGTGGTTGAGGGAACATCTCAAGTTGGGACGGATGATGATTGGGGCATGTGATGCAATGAGGGGTGCAGGAGGTGGATTTGTAATTTTTTTACTTATTGGAGGGAAACCCGGAACTTTCAGATTTGGGATTTCCAGATGTGTCAGTTTACTACTCTAATAAAAGGAATCTTTGGGAAGATGTCTGATTCAGAGTTATTGATTGGAGTTGAGGTTTTCTGGAACATGATATGTGGTTTTAAACTAGCTTTCATTTGTATAATTTATCTAATCTAATGAATATTGATTGGATGAGTTGAAAGAGATAAGGGAAGCTCAAGACATGCATAGCATAGGATGAGATCCTGAAAGATTGAGGGAGGTGAAAATTTTAAATAACAAAAGGTAATAAATAAATATAAGTGGGATGAAAGTAAGGGTCATTTAAAGCAACAGAAAGGCATAGTAAAGAGTAGGGTTGGTGTTCTTGTTTTTGTAAACTAGACTTATATTTTGTTTTAATTATCTATTTTTAATTTGTTTCTTCTCTGCTTTCTTCCAAAAGGAAATAGTAGAATTTGTTTAAAAAGCAACAATTTTAACTAGAACTATTTGATAATTGTAAATATTGTGCTTGTTAGTCTTTTCAGATAAGACATTAAAAAGCAAAAAGTAAGGTATTAAAAAGTAGAAAAGAAAGAGTCTCATGGCGTTGTCAAGCCCGAAATTGACATCTATATAGCCATTTTAGTTGGGGGAAGGGTTTTGGGCTCGCCACATTCCTAAGGGGGGAGGCTTTCCAATTTCACAAGCAACTTGGGTTAACAGCTGGAAAGAAAGCTGATAGATTGATGGAGAAATTCCATGAAAAATATCCCTACAAGCTAAAACCAAATTCTGTGGGTGGCAGAGGAGGTTAAAATGTGCATTTTATGATTGTGTCTAATTTAAATCTTTGTGTATTTTATGTCATTGCAGGGGTTTCTTTTCAAATGAGGGAGGGCAGCCTGTCAAGCCCAAAATTGACATATGTGGAGTCATTTTAATTAGGCTTAGTATATATTATTTTTCTTACTTTCTCTGTGGCAGTCATGCAGGAAGGGTTTCGGGCTCACCACATGCTTAAGGGGGGAGGAATGGAGATAAAGAGAGTGTTTTGGCTAGGTGATCTTTCTTTCCGTGGGAAATGAGCTGTCCGTGCTTGGGCCCCTTGAGGTGGAGATTTATGACATCAAGCAACGTTAAATTTCTTGTATTGGAGAATGTGACTTTGGGGGGGCTGTTTCTAACTTGTAATATTGTAGGATAATTCCGGGTTGTGTTAGATTCGGAATTACCATGGACTTTGTCAATTTGATGCTTTCTAAATAAAAGAATTTGTTTTGGAAGATGGACTTTGTTCTTTTCGATTTCATCACTTGGAAACCTGATAGACATCTTAAGATTTAACCTGTCCTTTGCCATATAAAAGCTAGCCTTTAAAGTAAGGAGATGTTCTTTATAATAAATAATTTATAATGCTTGACCACTAGAGGGGAATCTTAGTCTTTGCAGTTTCAGAATGAATATTCAGTATATTTCAGCAAAAACGTTATCTTTACCTTTTTTCAAAAAAAAAGTCTTCCTTTTTTGAAGATTAGAAATACTTTTTTAAGCATTGCATTTGAGCCAGGAAGTGATATTTGAAATTGAAATATGCTTACCACAAAACAGTCAAAATAGTCGTGACTTTCCTTGGTTTGTAATTTTTGTATTGTTAACTTTATCTCTTCTGTAATTTGCATATTTTTAAAGTCTACATAAAAACTCCTGTATACATCTAGCACCAACATTCATAAATACACTGCTATGGTTTTATATGCATTTCTCCTAAAGCATACATTTTGGGAATACACCATTATAAATATTGTACTGAATTTGAAATTATTTTCACCAATATAAAGTTCACTCTCGGAACTGTGAATATTAAAAGCAAAATGCCTTTTATATCATAAAGCAATAGCATTTACTTATACACTGCTTCACAGTGCTTTTACAGCCCTTTCTCAGTGGTTTACAGAGTCAGCATATTGCCTCCAACAATCTGGTCCTCATTTTACCCACCTTGGAAGGATGGAAGGCTTTTACCCACCTCGAAAGGATGGAAGGCCTGGTGAGATTTGATTTGCCAAATTGCAGGCAGCCAGCACCCAGCAGAAATAGCCAAAGTACTACATTCTAACCACTGCACCTCCATGGCTCTTAGAAGTGCAAATTAAAATTTAGGGCAGGTTGATATTCAATCTTCTAAGTAGAAAAGAACTTTCTCTGTTTAGGTCAGTATGGAAATTGCTAACTCCATCTCATTTTCTCCCCTATAGCTTGATAGGCTTTAAGATATATGGAAAGGACAAATTACTATATTACTCTCAATCTTTCAAAATTCCCAAATATATGAAAACATTTGCATTTTTTGTTTGAAAATGGTATATTTTGATTCAATAGAATCTCTCCAAAAGTCAATATAATCATCATATACATTAGGGCCTATATCATATAGGCCCTAATTTCATAGCCCTTGTAGTATTGTGAAATTCTACCCATTTAGAAATACACATTTTTACTACCCATTTCAATAATTTTAAGTTGTGGCTACTTGCAGCTTTCATATTGGTTAATGTTAAGACAAGTAAGTATATTTTTCAAAATCTCATTGTTGATATGAAAAATATAGTCATCAAATTGAGTTCAAATTCTGATGACTGTAAGGACACATACGTGTTGGGATTTTTTACAACAATCTGAAAGTAGTTTGGCACTGTTGTCCTATACATTGGTGAATGACTTTGCAGTGACATCATAGCACAACCTCTGGTGTAAAGGGACTCTTCTTGTTACTATGTGCTGAGTTCTGCTGTTTTCATGTACCTAATTAAGGATAGAGTAACCTAATCCTCCTTTCCTGATGTTATGAAGTTTTGTTAGATGATAAAGTTTTTCCTTTAGGATCCCCTCCTAATTCAATCAGAAATAGGCTTGTCAATGAGGCTTTTGTGGTGGAATATTGGCTTGGTTGTTTTGTGATATCGCAGTTTATCATAATGTGGATATAGAGTAAATGTCATTTGAACTAAGGGATCTTGTTGCACTAGTCATGAGTGGCATGTCTAGTGCAACAAGAGTTAAGATAAGGTAAAAGTTAGGGTGAGATAACAAGGTAAGTTATGAGTCTCCAATTTATATATCATTCTGAATTGAAACCAGAAAGTATATAATTTACTGTAATTCAGGCTTTTATATCTTTGACAGATTGACTATACCATAACCAATCGTGGCAATGCTTTATTCTCCAGAAGTTTTTAGTGCATTAGAGGGTCACATAGAATTATTCACAATCTTTGAATTGCTTCAGTAGCTGATATTTTGTCTCTAATGGTACCCCCCCCCAGTCAATATTTGCATTAATTCCAATCCTATGTGTGAATAATTCTGTACTGCATGTAGCCTATCTATATGCAACATTTGATTTGACTTATATCTTGAAAGTTATTTTAATTCAATTCATCCGTTTCATGATACCTGACTGTATTTGAATCAATGTACTTACTTCCAAATATTTTCCCAAGAATCTTAAGTGCACTGAAAGAGTTAGAAATTCATAAAGGAAATACAAATCTGCCCTCTGGACATCTCAATTCAAGGAATATTTTTGACGGAGTTGCAAAGAATAATTTCTAAATGATATGTACATTCTTTACTTCTACCTTTGAAAAAGCCAAGTTAAATTTCTGTATGTTACTCTTTTAGATAAGTTATAAATAACTTCAACTTTCTAACTGTCAGAACTGCTTAATTTGTAGGATTTTATGCATTATGAAAATTTAAAGCAGGAAATATGCAGGTATGTTTGCCACTAGTGAGTAGGGCTTGGAGAGGAGGAATTTTCAATTTTATGTAATTTGCTTGAAAACCTTTATATGACATTTATTTATTTATTTATTATTTAAATTTATATACCGCCCTTCTCCCAGGGGACTCAGGGCGGTGTACAGCCCATCTAAAACCCACAAATATACAAAAATTAAAAAAGTATTAATCGGCTGATAAATGAGACTAAAAAGACCCCCCCCCCTTAAAACCCCAATTTAAAATTAAATGCTATGGAGACCAAATTAAAACCATTATCTCAGCCCAGGCCGGCCTGCTCAAAGAGCCAGGTCTTCAACGCGCGCCTGAAGGCCCTCAGGTCCGTGACGGTACGGAGCTCCGGTGCCAGAGTATTCCAGAGGGCAGGGGCACCCAAAGAGAAGGCCCTACCCCTCGGCGCCGCCAGACGACACATAGCGGCCAACGGCACCCGGAGCAGACCCTCTCTGTGGGAACGCACCGGCCTGTTGGAGATCACTGGCAGAATGCGGTCCTGGAGGTAACCTGGTCCCATGCCATGGGTCGCCCTAAAGGTCAAAACTAGAACCTTAAAGAGAACCCGGAGAGCCACCGGCAACCAATGCAGCTCGCGCAGGAGAGGCGTCACATGGGCGCTACGCGATGCCCCCATAATCACCCGCGCGGCTGCATTTTGCACCAGCTGGAGTCTCCGGATGCTCCCCGCAGGGAGCCCCATGTAGAGGGCATTACAATAGTCCAGGCGAGACGTGACAAGGGCCTGAGTGACCGTGCGCAAGGCGTCCCGATCCAGGAAGGGCCGCAACCGGTAGATCCGACGGATCTGATGAAACGCCCCCCCTGGAGACGGCCGCGATGTGATGTTCAAGCGACAGCCGTACATCCAGGAGGACACCCAGGTTGCGAGCCCTCTCTGCGGGGGGCAGAACTTCCCCCCCGATAGCCAGCGAAGGTGTCAGCTGGCTATATCGGGGCGCCGGAAACCACAGCCACTCGGTCTTGGATGGGTTGAGCCGAAGCCTGTTCCCGCCCATCCAATCCCGCACGGCCTCCAAGCACCTGGACATAGCCCCCACAGCATCGTTGGGGTGGTCTGGAGTAGAGATGTACAACTGGGTGTCATCTGCATATAGATGACATGAATGATACACATTTTATGAAATGTCAAATAATTTTTATTTCTTTTATTTTTCTAACTTTGAGTCATCTTGATTCCTGGCAACTGCCTAAACAAGTCTTTGCAGTTTTCACGGCAACACTTTGAGAAGTAGTTTGACACTTCTTCCCAGGACTAGGTAGACTTCTTCCCAGGGCTGAGAGAACATAACTAGTCCAGTCACACAGATGGCTTCATGCCTAAGGTGAGGATTACAAATCAGTCTTCCTGCTTTTAATCCAAAACCTTTAACCATTAGATCTAGCTTTCTAGGTATGTTTAGTGTTGTAATAAATGAAGTATAGTTTAATGCAGTGGTTTCCAAAGTGGGTGATACCTCCTCCTGGGGGCGATGGGATGCCTTAGAGTAGAGTAGAGTAGAATAGAATAGAATAGAATAGAATAGAATAGAATAGGAATAGAATAGAATAGAATATTTTATTGGCCAGGTGTGATTGGACACACAAGGAATTTGTCTTGGTGTAAATACTCTTAGTATACATAAAGATACATTCGTTAAGAATCAAGAATCATAACATACAACACTTAATGATAGTCATAGGGTACAATCAACAATCAAATCATACTAGGAAACAGTCAATTTAAATCGTAAGAATATAAGGGACAAAGTTACAGTCCTACAATCACAAGTGGGAGGGGATGGGTGATAAGGACTGATGAGAAGATTAGCAGTAATAGTAGTGCAGACTTTGTAATAGTTGAACAGTTGTTGAGGGAATTGTTTAGCAGAGTGATGGCTTTTGGGAAAAAACTGTTCTTGTGTCTAGTTGTTCTGGTGTGCAGTGCTCTATAATGTTGTTTTGAGGGTAGGAGTTGAAACAGTTTATGTCCGGGGTATGAGGGTCTATAAATATTTTCACAACCCTCTTTGAATTGTGCAGTATAAAGGTCCTCAACTGAATTCAGGTGGGTAGTAATTGTTTTTCTGCAGTCCTAATTATCCTCTGAAGTCTGTCTGTCCTGTTGGGTTGCAGAACCAAACCAGAGAGTTATACAGGTGCAGATGATAAGACTCAATAATTCCTCTGTAGAACTGTATCAGCAGCTCCTTGGGCAGTTTGAGCTTTCTGAGTTGGCACAGAAAGAATATTCTTTGTTGTGCTTTTTTGATGATGTTTTTTATGTTAGGTGTCCATTTTAAGTCCTGTGATATAGTAGAACCTAGAAATTTGAAGGTCTCTACTGTTGATACTGTGTTGTCTAGTATTGTAAGAGGTGGAAGTATGGGAGGGTTTCTTCTAAAGTCTACCACCATTTCTAGAGTTTTGAGTGGGTTCAGTTCCAGACTGTTCCGGTTACACCACGAGGCAAGTCGTATAACCTCCTGTCTGTATGCAGATTCATCGTTGTTTCGAATGAGACCAATCACTGTTGTGTCATCAGCAAACTTCAGTGTTTTAACAGATGGATCGTTTGAGATACAGTCATAGGTATAGGGAGAAGTGGAGATAGCACACAGCCTTGGCGGGGCCCTGTGCTGATTGTACAGGTATCGGATGTGATTCTGCCTAGCCTCACCTGCTGCTTCCTGTCTGTTAGAGCTTATGATCCACTTACAAGTGTGTTCAGGTACCGCTAGTTGGTTTAATTTATTTAGAAGAGTGTCTGGAATGATGGTATTGAATGCTGAACTGAAGTCTATAAAAAGGACCCTTGCGTAGGTATTTGGAGATTCAAGGTGTTGTAGGATGTAATGCAGAGCCATGTTAACAGCATCATCTGTTGATCTATTTGCTCGGTATGCAAACTGCATGGGATCTAACAGCGGATCCATGATGGTTTTCAGGTGGGACAGCACAAGCCTTTCAAAGATTTTCATTAACTACAGATGTTAGAGCAACTGGTCTGTAGTCATTCAGTTCCTTTATGGAGGGCTTCTTTGGCACTGGGATGATGGTAAAACGTTTGAAGCAAGAAGGAACATAGCACATATCTAGTGATCTATTGAAGATTTGGGTAAATATGGGGCCAATTGCTCAGCACAGACTTTTAAGCAAGAAGGAGTTATCTTGTCTGGCCCTGGTGCTTTTCCTGGCTTTTGTCTGTGTAGACAAAAAAAGAGGGGGGTGCTAAGAGATAAGGTGGCCGGCAGGGGGGCACTAAGAAGCAGCAAGGAAGCGCTGAAGGTAGGCCCCTCACAGGGTGCAATTCAGGGATGGGATTCTACCAGTTTTCTCTCTCTTGTTCCCTCTCTCAGGCTCACCCTTGGTGCACCGTTCCACTCAGACTTGCTTGGGCAGGTCCCTCCGGTGAAGCGGGCTCAATGGGATGGACCTGCAGGAACGGCGCCTTGAAAGCGGCAGTGGTAGCACGTTTAAAAAATAGAGCAAAGCCAGAGGTCGGTAATTTTTGCTGCAAAGAATCACAAAAGCTTCTGGGTTGTGCACAAGAAAGGACACACGTGTCAATGCAATTCAGCAACATAAAAAAAGAAATACAAATAAAACAAATCAACAAGAATTGGCAAAGCCTCTCTGATTAGATTCTATTCTCTACTAATGACCTGCTCCAGCAGGGTAAAAAGGGAGTGTGTGTGTGTGTGTGCATGGCTGTCAAAACTCCAAAAACAGGTCAAGTACCTTTGGGGAGGCCACTTATAAATTAGAATACTTGCTAATCAACTGGCCATTAAATGAGGATCATTTGTATTTGGTTTGCCAGTCTCCTGGCCATGCCTACCCAATCACATGATTACCAAACCACACCTATCTGGTCATGTGACCATCAAGCCACGCCCAACCATCAAGCCACATGCAGCCAGTCACATGACCAGGAAGCCACATCCACCCAGTCACATGACCAGCAAGACATGCCCAGTCAGTCATGTGACCAGCAAGCCACACACTACCAGTCACGTGACTAGGAAGCCACGCTCTCAAATTAGGCCACACCCACAAAAATTTGAATCCCACCCCTGGGTGGGTGGCACCGATGATGAGTTTGTAGCACCAAGGGGGCGGTGGACTGAAAAAGTTTGGAAACTACTGGTTTAATGGTTGTTTTCTGCAGGCTGTCAGTTACCTAACTGCCACAAATCTGGTAATAATCACATTTGGAACTTTTTATGCAGTTACATTTTTTAAAAATGCATATAAAGGTAAGTACAAATAGAATATGTTGCACACCTACAGGGACAGAATGTACATATAATATTTGTGCAAAAGAATCAATATTTTTACTTAAAAAAAACAAGCAAACCCAGCACTACTACATAAAAAAAGATTAGTATTAAAGAATGACTACCACTGAAAATTCTTCAAAATTTTATTTATAAAAACATCTAAACATATTGTCAAAATGATGCCGAAAAACCAGTAAAGCTTGAATAGAAATCACAGCTAGTTTTAACTGCTAGCATAATTTTATCTTAAAACATACACTAAATTATGGTTCTGGGTATATACAAGCTACTTAAAATACAAAATGTAGCATTACCAGAATTTTAAAAAATATTGTACTGTATGATGAAAACATTTTGAAATGGAGCTGTTCATTTTTGCAATTATGAATTTATCAAGTTAGATTATTCATAAGATTTTTCTGCATGAATCTAAGTACCAAGATTAAAAGATTGTTTGAAACACTAGTTTTGTCATTTCTTTTACAAAGAAAGTAGAAAACAGTTATGTCACTATAATGTAAAAAAGATGTTTCACTTTATAAAATGTATTCCCTAGTCTATAAAAGTACTAACGGAACTACAAAATTAAGCATTATGTTAAGTTGTCTTTTGGTCATATGCAGCCAAATGGTAAACACATTGTTGTTCTTTTTTACAGCACAAACTATTTCAACAGATAGATTCTAAAGAAGTGGAATAAAGATGTAAAAACTTTTTTCTTTATGTCTATCTCCTCTATAGTTTCTTTTGAATCCTTTTCTAGCATCTGGCACAACTTGTAATTAATGTTCAAAGTACATATAAAGTGCTAAAAGTGCAAAAACAGAATTTTTCTTTCAAAAACGGGTTGTTTTGTATATGGCATGATGATGTCTAATAAAAATTGCTTCCATACGCTTGGGATTCTAGAAGGTGGTTGCAATATTGTAATTGGAGTCTTATGTAGCTTCTGTATAGATTGATTCACACTGGTCATGTACAAGATACTTTTTAAAATGCTGGTGTTCCTCAATAAGTCACTGATTACAGGCATTGAGATTCTCCACATGTTCAAAGAGTAGCTTTGAAATAATGCTGCCCCATCTTGAACAATCTTTACTCAATCTATAGTGTAAGTGAAACACATAGCTTAAGATCAAGTATATCCAGAACCTGATGTGCAAAAACATTTGAATCAAACACCTTTTTCTTTTTTCTAATGGCTGCTTTTTTAAAAAAAACCCTTTAAAAATAACTGATTGTAAGAATGGATTTGTGAAATGAAGAAATTCTTTCTGCTATGACATCGATTGGGGTTGTTAATATTTGCTTTCATGTTTAAATCTTTGTAGTAAAATGCTAAGTAATCAGAACATATGCATTCAGTTACTCAAGAAATATATGTTCTACATCAATTATGCAACAAATCATGTTGACCATAAAGAAAATAGCTTTCATACTGCTGGGCTAATAGTGGGATATGGCAGTTTAAATTAACCTAGAATGAATTTTGGCAAAAGTGAAATAATTTCAAGCTATATGCATTTGCACTTAGGCACACAAGACTTTGACAATATCAAATTTCCTCAAAGACAAACTTTAACAATGCAAAATGAAATACTTTATTCCTCTTCCATTTAGAATGGTCTTCTGCGACATGCATCATAGTAACTAGTGGTATTAAAAGGTGAAAACATATCCTGCTTAACAAAATGGACAAATTTCTCTAAAGGACACATCATCTTGCCAAAATGCTTGTTAAAATCCCGGCAGAAAGAAGTTTGGAATGTAACATCAACTCCATTGTAAAGGATACGAATAAAGTTTTCGTTATATTTCTTTTCATCTTTCCATAACTCAAAGACTAGTCTGGCAGCAAACCTTGGAAACTTGGCCCCAGTGATGCCTAAGGCACTAAGAACAGGTGACAATGTAACATCATGAGCAGAGTAAAGAACAAATAATTCTTCTTTCTTGCCTTCTGCAATCCTTAGCATACGATTGACTGTTTGGTTCAGGATTGGATGAGTGGCTAGTAGTGCATACAAATAATAATATTTCTTTCTTTGCCTCTCCTTTTCATCTTCAAGTTGATGTTTCTTGATAACTTTAAAGTGCTCAATGTCTATGCAACCATTCTTAGTACAGGGAAAGCTGGCATTATGGCAGAAGTGGCACAACATAGAATCAATGGGGTTAGAAGCTCTTAACTGCCGGGTGGGAATGCCAACTATTCTGGCCATATCTGCATATGTCTTTTCCAAATCTATTTTTTTCACTCGGAGGCTATACTGGCGACGTTGCTCTTCCTCCAAGTAATGGTTTCTTCTATGGCATTCACAGTGTCCAGAACAAAAAATTGTGCTCCATTGGTTCCTAAAATTAATTTTCTTCCAATCAAAATCTGGTAGAAAAGAATAGAGCAATGCTAGCCCACTTTGTAGAGTTCGACTCTTTCCAGTGGTCTCCAAATACAGGTGTTTACTTGTCCAATCAATTGGTAGCAAGTTATGCTTCTTTATATATATGTTACGTAACAATTGCCCGTTTTGTAGGTGTTGTACAATTCCTTTAAAAAGAAAGAAACAAGGTGAGCCTTCTTCCAAGTAAAATCTAAGAAATCTTAGCCCTGTGCTCATTTATTTACATTTGTTTACTGTTATGTAAATCAGCATAAAATAAGTTAATAATTTATATAACAATAAATCCTAAAGAGATATCAGCTAAACATCAGAAGCCTCTTCTGCTGCTGTTGCTAGCTCACTGAAAAAGGGGAAGCTTTTGCACATATTAGAATCCTTCTTAAATTAGCAGACGTGCTAAATGAGGCTTCAGATAAAGTGAAGCAAAGCAATGCAAATGCTTCTTTTTAAAAAAAGTGGTATGCAACACTAATTTATGAGGAGATTTTAAACTCACATAGTATTTAAAGCATAGTATTTAAGGTGCTAGAAACCAGGAAACTATTCCAGCCCCACCTTAGACATAAAATCCAGCTGAGGGACTTTGGGACAGTCACTCTTTCTCAGCCCCACTTAGCTCATGGGGCTAACTGTTGTAGAGAAAATAGGAGGAGGAAGGAGTATTAGGTTTGCCATGTTTGATTACTTAAAAATTAGATAAAAATCAAATAAATAAATAGGCTGTGTGGAAAAATAAGATGTACTTAATCAGCAAAAGTATAGTATTTGCCTGTCACTATCCCTCCCCCAAAAGACCCCATGAAAATTATTACACATAAGTTATTTCCCATCAAATGAGCATGACCTATCACAACTTCTAAATAATGTATAAAAACATAATGTAGACTATGTTTTTTGAGAATTTTCACAAAAAACTGAGAAATTCCCAGAACCCCCGATCAAGTAGAAAATTGATAATATAACAATGGTAAATGAAGCCTTTTCATAATAAAAAGA
The DNA here is from genome assembly GCA_023653725.1 of Bungarus multicinctus. Taxonomy (NCBI): domain Eukaryota; kingdom Metazoa; phylum Chordata; class Lepidosauria; order Squamata; family Elapidae; genus Bungarus; species Bungarus multicinctus. The sequence continues at coordinate 38,129,709 of CM042844.1, forward strand.
CTGACTAGACATTGTTGCTCAAAGGAAAGTCACTCTCTGAAACTAACTGACTTTATTTAGCAGAATGACAGGCATGCACCAAATGGTCATGGTGGCATTTTGTTGTTGTTGTTGTTGTTGTTGTAGAATGCCACATTTGCCAGAAAACGCCTTCATGGTTGTGATCATAATTTTTGCCTTTTCCATTTACAGTAAATTGCTATGCATTTGAATGAACCACTCATCCCTTAAGCCCATCTAGTACTTGCAGAACCTTAGGGCATAGCTTACCCTGGTATGTTCCTGTTTGCAGACTTATCAACAAAACTCCTACATAGTTCATTATAAAATGATTATCAAATGATTATCACAACGGTTTCTTTTTTCTTGTTTTATATAGCAACAATTATTTTCTTTTCCTTTCCCTCTTTTTAATTTGTTCTATTCTCCGTTCTGACTCTTCTGTTAATCTTCCTTTAAATTTTCTACATTTATTTCTGCCCCGCTTATAACAAAGGATGCAATTAACATTTATGTAGATTTTAGCAGAATGCAATATAGCATTGCAACACAGGATGCATTGCATTAGCCATCACCAGAGGTAAAAACTCTTTTGAAATTTATGTACCACTAATTAATAAGCACCAAACCCATAATTTATTATTCTGAAGAAGAATAAAATGGGCCTGCTGGTTACATAACCATATAATCAGCACTTAGACATAAATAATATTTTAGGAACTATTGAAAGACTAATTTAATTTGACAAACTATGAAGAAAATTTTTTTAATTATCTCATTTATTCACAAATAATTACTACAGCAGTTTAGTTCTAAGGGCAATTCTGTTTAAAAAATACAGTTCAGAAAAACACGAAGACTCACCAAAATAAAAATATATTAATCAATGAAATAATTAAAAATACATTTTAAAAATGTGTCATAAATTACTGATAGAAATCCAATGTCAACCCTGAAGATGACATATGTGTAGCCATATTTTATTGTAGCCTTTGTCTATTCTTTTTTTAGCTTTCTTTAGGTTTCTGTAAAAGGATTTAACAGTACTTCAGGCTTGCCACATTCTAGCTGTTGAAAGGGGGGCTATAGAAATAAGGGGAAAATGTTATGTCTGATTGGCATTCCTTTTCTGTGGGAACACAGAATATGTATGCAGCTGGGGGAGGTGGAGTTTGGAGTCATCGGACTGATGGACTGAGAAATGATTGGAGATTGTGATTTGGAGGAGGGATCTCAAACTTTTGCTATTTACTTGGTGTAATTCCAGAGTCTGGTCAGAATTATACCAAGACCTTGCCAATTTGATATGTTCCTAATAAATAGACTTTAAAGAAAAATAGATTTGAATTTTTATTCTGGGGACATATTACTTGGAACCTTGACACTCAAGTTCTAAGATCAATCCAAAATTTTCTGATAATAAGTCAGGCTCAAACAGCATAGTACAAAGGTAGGCACACTAGTGCTTCCTGTTTATTATTTATTTATATTTATAACAAGTTCAGCTAGGGCTAAGGAGAGAAGTAATACTATTTGTAAACTGTAGTGCAGTGGACATGGCAGGGGAAGGATACTTTAAATTTTCCAGTCAGAGGTGGTTATTTGCCAGTTCTCCAAACTACACAAAATTTTCACTACTGGTTCTCCAGAACTGATCAGAACCTGCTGAATACCATCTCCATTGTAGTGCAATAAAAACAGCTCATTGTTTTAAAGAACTTTTCTAAGACTATAATTGCCTTCAAAATTAAGGGAACCTCACCAAAGTCTTTAAAGCATGAACATTTGTTTACTTTTCTTAAGTCCATTTTTCCTTTAGCATTGTATTTTTATATGACAAACCAAATGGTAGGTTTGTCTTTTTATATATAACTATACCAGAAGATTTTTCAACTGACCAGCCAAATACAAAATGGCTTAAAACAGGAACCATGCTGGTTTTAAAGAGTTATTCAGACAAGGGAGGAAAAATAAGAATCTCTTATAAAAACTATATTATGCTGTGGAAAGGATCAATATGCTCCCTGAAAAAGCATTTAAAATATTTGCAAAGTCTTCTGAAAAATTCTAATTAAGAAAAAAATAAAAGCATCACCAGCATATCGATTTTTAATTAGAAATGAATATAAACCAGTTGTACATAGTTACCTGTCTGTGTAAGCTCTCCCATTTCACAAAGTGAATGGCTTGGGTAACGAGGCAAGCTGCTCAAAGATCCATCCATTTGGGCTTCTGATCCTTTAGACATATGGCTAATAAAATCTTCAAGCAATGGATGGGAAGGCTTTCTAAAAGAGATTAACCAAAACAGCTATTTAAGGGTATGAAAGAAGCTGTAAAGATTAATGGGTTTTAATTAAGAGTCTTCACAGAATTTCATGACACAAGCATACTTCCCACTCAGAAAAAAAATACTCTTTATGAAAATGAAATACAGAGCCATGTAGATGAACACCTGTGCCTGAAAAACGTGTTTTTCTGAGACAGCAAAAGAGACATGATAGTAAAAGTCAACAGGTTAACCCTATGAATGTAATTAATACATATGGATTAGTACACTTTCATTATGCCCATTAATCCAATATAGACATACCGTATTTATTCGAGTATAACGCGCAAAATTTTCTAACAAAAAAAGAAATCAAAGTTTGGGTGCGCGTTATAAACGAGGGCTGGGGTGGGGTGGCAGTGGCGGCCGGTCCAATGAGGGCGCAGGCGAATTGTGAGTTTAATTGTGAATTACAATGCTTGGTGTGAAACAAAATTTTATACCGATTTTTAATCGAAAATTAGGGGTGCGCGTTATACACGTGTGCACGTTATACTCGAATAAATACGGTAACTCTATTAATACTATAAATAACTTTTTACTAACATTTTTCAAGTTTGGAACATTTTATTGTAATGAAATATGATCTATTTCAGGGTGCTCACTTTAAAGACTTTGATGTTCTTATTTTATTTACTATGCTTTTTTAAAAAAAAAAACTTTATGTTTTAAAGTAAAATAAGAAAAGTTATACAGTTCTCGTATTACACATTCCAAAAGTCAATCTGATTATTTTTAAGTGAATTTAATTTCCATGTGATATTATTTTAATTTTTTGAAATTATAAGCACTTAAAATAAATCAATCTGGTGTTTTCTATCTTATCTGAATTTTTTAAAATTCTTATTGTACACCACAAGGTGGTGCCAAACTGCTTTCATTTCACTTCACATACTATTACACATAATTACAATTTAAAACAAATTATTTACTTAATTGAAAAGTGGTTTCAGTTTTGCTTTATTTCCAATTTAGCCAAGAACTCATGCATAATGAACATCCATAAAATATAACCATACAAAATATTGTTAATAATACTCAAAAAAACATATATGTTAGCCTTACTACAATGGATTCTAGATGTTTAAAGAGAAGTATTTTGCAATTATATATGTCACCCTGGGCTCCTGGCAGCTAAAAATTAATACTTATAAAATGTGTCAGAGTTGCCAGGGATTTTCATTATTGCAGGAGGCAGTAACCTTATTTAACATATTGTTTATTCATTTTGTTTATAGGTCACCCAGCTTTTAAATGTCTCTTTAGTTTTACAACTAAAAAACAAACCCAACCTAGAAAAATATAAAATAATATTATGGTACATGCATTGAAGAATATATGCCCTAATGATTCATCCTCCCCTGATTGATATACACAAAGCTTCTCTATAGTTGAACAATTTCTTAATATGTCTTCTAAGATAGCTGATAAAAGAGCATTCAAGGGGGCAAAAGAAAGCCCAATGACACAGGCATTCCTCAGTTTGCAACCATTCATTTAGTAATCATCAAACAGCAATGAAAAAATGACTTATGACCAGGGGTGTCAAACTCACAGTGTCACATTTTTGTCAAGTGACCTATCGTGACTTTTTTCCCCTTTGCTAAAACAGGCGTGGACGTGGCTAGCACATGATGCATCTAGTCCATAGTCTGGGAGTTTGACACTCCTGCTTATGATTCTCCCCATGGTCATATGATCACAATTCAGGTGCTTGGCAATGTATTTACAACAATTGCAGTATCATGACATCACATAATCACGATTTAAGACCTTCCCAGCTTCTGACAAGCAAAGTCACTGGGTAAAGCTGGATTCAATTAATGATTTCATGATTCACTTAACAACCTCAGTGATTCATGTAAATGACCATGACAAAAAGATCATAAAATCAGGTGTGACTCATTTAACAACTGCCTCCCATAGAACAGAAAAGTTCAGACCCATTTGTGATTGTAAGTCAAAGACTACCTGTCTTTAGAATATCACGCAGCTTTACATAATTTGCAGGGTAGTATCTTGAATGTTTGCTAACAGACCGATAAAATCTGATAGTTTGACCGGGTTCCTTTGTAATTCTATATCCCCAATCTACTACTTAGTCACCACTTTGACTATATTGTTGAAGCAAGGATCTTGGAAACTATTCACAGGAAAGGCCACAGGTGTGCAATTTGTTTATAACATTTCTCCACTATTTGAATCTATGGTATACCTGTCTGAAACAATTACTAAGAAAAGCCTTACAGTGTATAGCTGAGCCTTAGCCAGTGAAAAATATTATTTGCCAGACTTCAGCTTCTGTCCTAAGGAGAATAGCTTCTAACCTCATGAATCGAGTGGAGCACACATTTGCATATCTAGGAAAAAGTTTTTGTTAGGCTGTTGGAAAAGGGCCCTAATTCTACCCCATAAAAAGTTGAGGAAATTTGAAGCAAAAAGCTTAATTGCAGTAGGAATATAGTTCCTTTTATCCAGTGGAATTTTTTAAAAAATCTGTCACAATTTTTGCAGAAACATAGTTTAATTGTCCCATGTCATGTGATCACCGTCTGACAAGCAGAGTCAATGAGGAAACCAGAGTCACTTAACCACCACGTGACTAACTTATCAACTGCAGTGATTCACTTAACAACTGTGACAAGAAAGTTTGTAAAACAAATGTCTCACTTCAAAACAGAAATTTGGCGCTCAATTGTGGTCGTAAGTCGAGGACTACCTATATTTGAAATAAATGACTTATCTGCTTTGTTGACTATATACTATTCCACAAAATTAGGAATGCAACCAATGTAATATAGTAGTCCAAATGTATAAACGAGGTCCTTAGTGCATCAGTAATATCAAAAGCTGCCAACAGATCCAGATTAACAGTCACATTATCTCCTATCTCTTAACATAGTGATCCATACATGCAATCAAATTTAGCTTTGTCTCCAAACCAAGTCTAAGATTCAAGAAATATTCTGCACTTCATATCAAGCTCCATACACACAAGTAAAGTTGTAACTGCATTCTTACCTAGAAAATGGCAGAGAGATCATTTGGAACAAACAGGAATCTAACAAACTTTCTTTTTGTGTTATTGTTTATATACAACATTTTAGAATGTGTTATGCATTTGAGTATAATTCATCACTTCTTGTAAGAATATTCTTCAATGCTTTTTATGACATACCTATATGCTCACACGATCATATCCTGGTCAGCGCTTCTTCACTCTCCTATCATCGGGTAGGAGATATAAAAGCATAGCCAGCCGTACCAACAGGCTGATGAACAGTTTCTACCTATGGGCTGTCAGACTTCTGAACGGAAAATAATTTCATGTCAACATAGTATGACAAACTTGTGGGGCTGGTGCCTTGTGCAACAAGGTCACATAGTGCGATAAGATTGGGACTGGGTTAGGGACTTCTGTTCTCATAGTGAGTTATGTTGGGGGGGATGCACGAAGGGAAGCTCAGCCAATCTCATTGTACACATGTACAAAGGTAATAATAATGATCATACTGTGTAATCTGTATACTTTTGTATGAAGTACAATAAAATTTAAGAATTTACAACAAACTTTCTAAAAACTATTTAAAAACATGAAAAGGGTTTTCAATTTCCAATTAAATATTACATAAAAATGTATTGTTTAGAAACCTGAAGCTCTTTTAAGAATCGCTTCATTATTATATCCTAAACACTAGCATTTACAATTAACCACATGAAAAGCCAGTACTGTTTTTGTCAGAAAGCATCCTGATTATATCTCAGTAAATAGTATCTAAGCAATGCTAACATACATACAGCCATGAAAATCTACTCAATATGTGGAAGCATTTATTCTTCAAGAAAAAAAAAATTCTGCACTCCTACATTCTAGACATTTTCAAGGCAGGCTAGTATTCACAAAAAAAAATGGAGTTGGAGATTCATTGGTTAATTATTTTTCCATCTAAAAAAATATCATATTAAGAATCTTTTTTTTTTGAATGACCAATTAAGTATCCAGGCAACAGTGTGGAGATTGATGATGCTATCTATGCACAATGAAAAAAAATATTTTGTTAGTGTGCTTAGGCTCCAGAAAGACATTTCAATTTTAATATCCATAAAATAGAAAGATAAGGTGGAAGTTATTAAATATGCAATCTGACCCTTTATTTTATATATTTATTCTTGAGATATAATCAGGGTTTCCTATTTAAGTGCCCGTAAGTTGAATCTGACTCCTGACATCTATGTACTGTAGATAAATATATTCTGATATATCTCCAATCTGATATATCTCCAGCAGAAATCTACAGATGTTCTGAAGGCATTCCATTTATCACTTTTATCCTTGTATTCATTAGTTACCTTTTTTTCTATTTCTTATTACCGGTATTTTGCCAAATACAAAGCTTTGCTTTTTTGGTTCATAACTCTTTGCATTACATGCGTACAGTTTGTGAAGTCCTATTCTAGTCTTTATTTAAGCAAGGATGGATTTATTGGTGCCTCTTGAAGTCCACTATATTCTTAATTATTTTTTCCAAGGTCATAATCCAAAAGTATCTATCTTCTCTCTCTCTCTCTTTCTTATTCACTATTCAGTTCTTAAAGCCATTCATTACTGGCAAAAACAGTGTTTCAACTGTGTTGTCATAGAAATAAATAACATGAATGACTACAGACCAGTTGCTCTAACATCTGCAGTTATGAAAATCTTTGAAAGGCTTGTGCTGTCCCACCTGAAAACCATCACGGATCCGCTATTAGATCCCATGCAGTTTGCACACTAAGCAAATAAATCGACAGATGATACTGTTAATATGGTTCTGCACTATATTCTACAACACCTTGAATCTCCAAATAGCAAGGGTCCTATTTGTAGACTTCAGTTCAGCATTCAATACCATCATTCCAGACATTCTTCCAACTAAATTAAACCAGCTAGCGGTATCTGAACACACTTGTAAGTGGATAATAAGCTTCCTAACAGATAGTAAGCAGCAGGTGAAACTAGGCAGAATCCCATCTGATACCTGTACAATTAGCACAGGGCCCCCACAAGGGTGTGGGCTTTCTCCATTTCTCTTCTCCCTATATACTAATGACTGCATCTCAAACAATCCATCTGTTAAAATATTGAAGTATGCAGATGATACAACAGTGATTGGTCTCTTTTGATAGAAAGACAAATCCGCATAAAAACAGGAGGTTGTACAACTTGCCTCGGGTGTAATCGAAACAATCTGGAACTGAACACACTCAAAACCAAAGTGGTAGACTTTAGGAGAAACCATCCCATACTATCACCTTTTACAATACTAGACAACACAGTATAAACAATTGAGACCCTCAAATTTCTAGGTTCTATCATACCACAAGACCTAAAATGAACACCTAACAAAAATGTCATCAAAAAAAGCACATAAAAGAATGTTCTTTCTGCGCCAATTCAGAAAGCTCAAACTGCCCAAGGAGCTGCTGATACAGTTCTACAGAGGAATTATTGAGTCTGTCATCTATACTCTATAACTGTCTGGTTTTGTTCTGCAACCCAACAAGACAGACACAGACTTCAGAGAGTAATTAGGACTGTAGAAAAAACAATTACTACCAACCTGCCTTCAGTTGAGGACCTTTATACTGCACAATTCAAAGAGGGTTGTGAAAATATTTATAGACCCTCATACCCCGGACATAAACTGTTTCAACTCCTACCCTCAAAACAACATTATAGAGCACTGCACACCAGAACAACTAGACACAAGGACAGTTTTCCCCCGAACACCATCACTCTGCTAAATAATAATTCCCTCAATACTGTCCAACTATTTCCAAAGGCTGAATTACTATTACTATTACTATTAATCTTCTCATCACTCCTTATCATCCATCGCTCCCATTTGTGACTGTATGACTGTAACTTTGTCACTTATATCCTTACAATTTATATTGACTGTTTCCTAGTATGATTTGATTGCTTATTGTACCCTATGACTATTATTGTTGTACCTTATGATTCTTGATTCTTGACGAATGTATCTTTTCTTTTATGTACACTGAGGGCATTTTCACCAGGACAAATTCCTTGTGTGTCCAGTCACACTTGGCCAATAAAGAATTCTATTCTATTCTATTCTATTCTATTCTATTCTATTCTATGATCTTCTCTAAGTTCATTATTATTTTCATTCCTAAAATTAAACTCTTTTTTACTTCTCTAACACACTATGCATCTTCATTTATTTTTGAGGGCCAGAGAACAAAACTATATATTATTTCAGTTCACTTTATCACTTCCTCACTGACAATTGTTATCTGTGGTATTTATTATCCTTACCAATTGTGAAACTCTTTCTAATTTAGGAACTCCACAGATGTCTTCATGCTTGAAGTCTTTGATCTGTATGAGTTATATGTAACCTTGAAACTCCCAACAATTCTATGCAGCCCACAACAATCAAAACATGGTAATTACAATATAATTTTAAAAAGAAAAAAGAATAAAAGATGGCAAGAACAACAGACTGAATGAATTAAAATAAGGTATCTCTCTCCTCTCTTTCCCCGCCTCTCAATCCCCCTACCCACTCACCAAAGTCCTAGATGAATATAATAACCAACCCAAAACCTACTGTCAGACCTTTTTCCTCTATCAGGTACTCCCAAATTGCATATCCCTCCCCATGGCTTAAATAGTCTATCCACCCCCTTTACCAAACCTGGAGCTTTAATGCCTGCTGTCTACCCTGTCTTTTTTCTACAACATACATTAATTAAAAGTTGATATAGCCAATCCAACCAATGCTGCTCTGGCAACCAACTAGTCACTATCCACTAGGAGCGCATCCTCATATAACAGTTGCTGGAATTATATGTCTAGTTTGATGAAAAGAAGAACTAGGTGTGGCATGATAGCAGTATTCCAATATTTCAGGGCCTGCAACAAAGAAGAGGGAGTCGAGCTATTCTCCAAAGCACCTGAGGGCAGGACAAGAAGCAATGGGTGGAAACTAATCAAGGAGAAAAGCAACCTACAGCTAATGAGAAATTTCCTTACAGTTAGAATAATTCATCAGTGGAAAAACTTGCCTCCAGAAGTTATAAATACTCCAACAGTGGAAGTTTTTAAGATTAGATTGGATAACCATTTGTTTGAAATAGTATAGGGTTTCCTGCCTAAGCAGGGGGTTGGACTAGAAGACCTCCAAGATCCCTTCCAACTCTGTTATTCTATTCTATTCTACCATAAAATCAGAAAGTCTTTGCCCAGTAAACTTTCTCCCACAAAAGCTACTCTCATTCCAGGATGGAGTTAAGCTTTCTGCTTTCCTCTTTCTATGCCTCTAATCCACTTGTTAATCAAATCCTTGCTGAATGCATCCACAGGACTGCCAAGTGTTTATCATACAAGATTTTCTATCTTGAAAAAAATCTTCTCAGAATCTTGAAAATTACTAGTTACTGAATAACCAGTTATTGGTGATAGTGGTTGAATTAGAAAAAACAGACACAATTTCTAAATAATTAATAACCAGTGAATCCAATTCAAATCCTAGGAATTTTACTTTTGCCTTTTTTTTGTGCCACTCTGCCTCCCCCAACATTGGCAATGATAAAGGAAGTTGTTGTCTTGGTCTGGTTTCCTTATTTCTCAACTTATTCCATTCTCATCAACTCCAAAATCTTCTCTTCCATGTTTATTGAGAAAATAGAGTAAAAGAAGTCATCTACAATATATAAATGGCAAAAATAAGAGCAAGTACACTGTCTAAAGTTGGGAAAACTGGAAAGAAATTTTTAAAAAGTGAAAATGGCTGTTTCTACCTACTTTGTTGAAAGGAAATGACAACCTGTTATGTAAGGAGAAACTCTGTAAGGAGAATAATGTAATTAAGAAATGTATATGGTAAAACAAGAGATAAGGCCAAGAACAAATGGTGCTGAACTAATGTGGACTGACTGCAAATATGAACAATACAAAAAAAAACAAAAATGTAAGAGGTCAGTCACATACAAAGAATAAAGAAAGATCAAATTAAAAACAAATAAAAATGAGTAAATGGGTTAAAAGCAAGTGGAAAACCAAGAAGATTGTTGTTTGCTGTTGTATAGGATATCCTTAAAAAATGGGATGTAAATGAATACATGAAGAGCTTATAGATATAGTGGCTGAAAGGATATCATGCAAGGATCAAGGCAACAGTAAATGCTGCAGATTTGATTATATTTCTATCTTTTTTCTACTTTTTAACATAGCTGTATGATAGACATATAAGTATGTACTGGTATGAAAACAAGTTCATTAATGAACAAAGAAATCACTACCATTTATGAATATTCAAATTAATTTCACATACGACACTTTTAGAATGACTAAATGTTTCATGAACCATAAATTATATGGACAGCACTCATCTAATCTTACACAACTGCACTGTCAGAATAGCAACTACATGGGGATAACAGCTAAATTAGGAGACATAAACTCAATTTTGTTTCGTAATAAGAACAAAAGAACTTTGTATAAATAACAGTTACACTGTAAGTCTACAATGTGGTTTGCTGGCTTTGGCTTTGTTACTTTTCAACTTTATAGAAGAACTTAAATAGTGATTCAATTAATACTATCATAGAATGCCTGTGACAACTTTGGACTTTTTTCTAGTACTATTGTATTAGATATTTTTAGAACTGTGGTTGTCATGTCCTACAAAATGTCCAAATGGCTTTGAATTATCTCTCTTCAATTAATATTTCATTCCCTAGAGTAAGTTCATTAAAAATCCAATCAGTGCAATTAACAACTTATTCATCACTTATCTTATTACAAAATGTAATTGCTTACTAGAGCCAATTCAATTTATTTCTATTCACCAGAAAGGCTATTCTAGAAAAATTTATTATGCATGGCTCACTTCAGCATAGCAGCATTCTATTTGAGAAAATGTGTTTATCATAAAAGGTTAGTGAGTTCTGGTTCTCTCTTAAATGATTTTACTTTTCAAGTAAAAGTTGAGATACTTCTGAATATTGACTGATTGAGATAGAAGAGACAGAAACAGACACAATAGTTACATGTTACAATATTAAACATAATATTGTTCAAATGTTAATGCATTCTATTTATGAACAGTTATTTACAGATTCAAGGCAAGAAAACAGTATAAATATGCCAGGTGCAATGTTTGGCCTTTTTTCAATCAGTACTTGGTATCACCTCCTTTGACATAAATAATATCTTCTAAAGTTATTATATAATCAGATAAGACTATTTCTATTCTTATCTTTGGAATTATTTTTCTACTCTTCCTTGCAGAATCCTTCAAGTTTGAAAATAATCATAGTTTATTTCAATTGTTATTTTGGTTTTGGATCGTCATTCTGCTAAAATATCCAGCTACTTTATAACTTCAAATTAAAACATCCATTGAAATGAATATTTTCTACAGAATTGGCATAATATACTACCTTAAAAATGAAAAAGCCTAGTAGAATGAATGAATGAATAAACAAATAAGTAAATGATTGGCTTCTGTCATCTTAAAATAATCTTAAATAAATTTTTACTCTTTAATGTGTTATTATTCTGGCAACTATTCCTCCATCAAACTTCTCTTATATTAAATGTGATAACGCAATACCCTTTTCATCATTTATGAAAATCTAGGATGTTAGAATTGATACTATTAATACTATTTTCTTTTTGTCTTCAGCATTACATCTTTAAATTGTAAGCGTAATGGTAAGATCGTCTCTACTTATGAATAAAATAACGAGAATATAAAATCAGTATAATATGGTTAAGTACTAACAAATCCACCCACTCATCAACAAATGCTTTTAGCACTACTTGGAGGAAAACCAGAAAGGCAGCTTTATGCTTTCCAATCAGCTGAAATTCAAGTGCTTTCAGTCAAGGATTAAAATATTTTCTACAGCTATGAATCATCTTTGTGAAAATTCTACCAATTTTGGGGAAGTGGAAGAAATGATAGAATGACAGAGAGAGAAAGGAAGATAAGCTTATCAATATTGTGTGAATGAATATGCAGAGCACTATAGAAGTAAAGTGTGAAAGAATCCTTTTTTAAAAAGTTTGTACTTCTATGCTTAAACTGATGACAATCTATTCAAAAATGATTGTGAATTTTGATCAGGCACTAACATTATTTGTGCAGAAACAAAATATACAAAGCATTAGTATAATACAGAAATGTTACCTGTTAGGCATTAATGTACAGTCAATGTCTGGCCGTTTTGTTCTGGGAATGGCATACAGAGGATATCGGTCTCCATGGCGAATTAGTACATGAACAGATATCAGTTTAAAATAGTGAGGTCCATGACCTATTAGAAAAAGAGCAAGAATAGACTCATAATAGATTCCTTTTAGAATTCCAATTGAACTCCAAGAATTTATAATACATTTACACTTTTAAACATACAACATTGGCATTGAACAACTATAACAGTTGACAACGCTTTGTTTTAATTATGGGCAAAAATCAAGGAAAAACAATATTTGAAAATACCAGCCTGGCTCTCCATGATGGAGGCACTGACATATCCAAATGTAATGGATATGGGAAAAATCATAAAATATAAAGATATTTTGAATGAGAAGAGGGATTTGAAAAACAAGCAGGAATTGAATTAACAAAGGATAGACTTAATATGGTGGCCGTATGTACCAATACAATCTAGATATCAAAAAGATGCTAAAATATATGGTTTACATAAAGAACCAACAGAACTGGATTAAATTTTAACAGGACCAGAGGAGAAATTAATTTAAAAATTCTATAATTATTTATTGAGTATTAGAATGGAAGAAGAGCAAGTAAAGAAAACCATTATCACATGGGGCAAAATTTTTGGGCACTCTATAGAATCTGATAAATGGCAAAATTTGTGGGACATAAACTATAAACTAACAATGTCCACTGCATATAAAGAAAGTTTATACAAAATGTTTTATAGACGGCACTTCCTTCCAGCAAGATTAGCCAGGATATTTAAAGATATGCCTGCCAAGTGTTGGAAATGCAACCAGATCCCGGGTTTCACACATGTGGTGGATGTGTCCAAAAGTAAAAAAATATTGGACAAAAATAGACACCTGGATAGAAAAAATGATAAAGGAACATACAGATTTAAAACCAAAAATATTTTTTTTGGGCATTCCATACAGTAATGAAAAATACAGTAAAAGGAATGTGTATTTAATAGTACATGTGTTAACAGCGGCCAAAATAGTGTTTGCGCAACATTGAAAGTGCAAGGAGATCCCGACAGAAAAGATAATTTTAAAAAATCTTAGAATGTACAGAAATGAGTAGACTAACTCTTGAAATTAAAGAAAAGGAAGACACTGAATGTTTTGAAATATGGGATTTGTTCTATTGATGATTAAATAAGAGAAATAGAAGTTAGAACTTTAAAATTATAAGAGAAAAATTACTTTTATCATTATGTTTGATTACTGTAAGCTATTATTAATTCTAATTAATATTAATAATTAGTATGTATTTATATTATGAAGGGAAAGCACTGATCCTATAAGATTATAGCTACAGCATATCATAATATTATGATGCTGTATTGTTCAAAGGAATTGTAACCAGGCAACACACTGTCTATATGAATTTTGAATATATTGCTCTTTCTATTTATAATAAAATAATAATATTGCCTTCATCTTTTCCCAACCCATTCCTCAGTTTTAATAAGTATTTTTTCTCCTAAGGCAGCCAACAAGTTGTGACAAGGGCCATTCAGCCGAGTACACGAAAGTTATTTCAAACCAGGGTCTCTCCCTAAAATGGTGAGATCTCCAAGCTGATCCCAAATAGCAGCTGACAAGTATTTGTGGTGAGAAGACGTAAGAGTTTTATTTATGTATGAGTTATACTATAAATGAGAATAATTATCTATATTAGATGATTATATATAGAATTGGAACTGTTTGTTGTTCTAACAGTATATTTATACTTTTAATTGTTTCTGTTCCATTTATTTTCACTAATTTCTTTAAACATCTGTTATGATTGTTGGGTGTGTGGTTTCTTCTGGATTATGCCTGAATTCTTATTTCTTTTGCTTTTTTCTGTTATTATTTTAAATGGAACAAAAACTATTTTTAAGGAACTATTTGTGATGGTTCTGTGCATGAAGGAAGAAAGAGAGAACGTTTTCTCTATGGTTTCAAGCACAATGACTCTAGGATGCCAGTCTGCTTCATCTTGATTATCGTATAAAAAGCAGCTAATAAGGGTACTATTGAAATAGCATAAATTTCATGCAACTCCTACTTATATTCTCTGTCAGCTGTGCTTCAGGGTATCAATAATTTGGGCTGATGCAGGTCATTGCTCTAGATGAAAAGCTCCTGTCCCCTGCCATCTTCTTTCTTTTGCACAAGGCAGCTGGTGCCAGGAAAAAAGAGGGGGAAGGGTGAAAGGACCAGGGAGTGAATTTTGACAAGCCAATGGACAGAGCTATTGATTAGTTGACTGGTGATACTGAGAAAGTCCTCTGGCTATAAGCCAGCACAAAGGCAATTGGTAGTGATGATAAATGTACATCCATTTTATTTTTCAGCTAGACTAGACATTTTAACTGATTTAGGGGGAAGAACCCTGATTTGAACATAGGAAACCACAATGGAAAAGTTTGGATTACCAAATAGTGGTGGGATTCAAACATTTTTACTACCGGTTCTATGGGTGTGGCTTGGGGGCGTACTTGGCTTAGTGGCCATGGCTTGGTGAGCATGGCTTGGTGGGTTTGGCAGGGAAAATATACTGTAAAATCTCCACTCTCACCCCACTCCAGGAGAAGGATACTGTAAAATCTCCATTCCCTCCCCACCCCACTAACCTGCTTTCCAATTCCGTTCTCCTCTGCAGGGTAACAAAAGAAGACCCAGCTAATCAGCTGGGACTCAGGTGGCAGAGAATAGATGGGGGCGGGGCCAGTAAGAGGTAGTATTCCGAAGTACTCAAAATTTCCGCTACCGGTTCTGCAGAACTGGTCAGAACCTGCTGAATACCACTTCTGCCAAATAGGTAATCAAAAAACCTATTTACCAGCACTGCATAAAATTTCTGTATGAGGTACAGATCCAGTGGAGACTGTGTACTACATAAAAATAATAGTGCTAATTGGGCTAATTTTTTAAAAATTCATTTTCTGATTCTTGCAGATCAGATTCAGAAGCTTCATGCTTTTCTATAAAAACCATTCATTCTACTTACAGCTTCTAAGGATTTTAAATGCAAGGCATGACTAAATCAGTCCTGTGGGAGAGGGAGAAAATTATATTTGAGCAGCTGTTCCAGTTAAGCTTAAGCTAGTAGGTTGTCTTTACTTTTTTGTTAAATGCTGCTTTCTGTTTGGAATTTGAGAACATTCTATTAGCAATGTTTTAGAACTGCAATAGAATTAAGCAAATAAAAATAAAAGAGCAATCAACAACAAAATTGCATAGTTACCTTCCATACTGCGTTCAGAGATGCTGGGAACATTACAATAAAACTGGGCTTCATAAATAGGATCGATAGCAGGTGGCTCTGTTAGTGGATTAGGCATTATTCTCTTTCGATTCTTGGAATGCAAACCATTTTCTTTAATTGGCTTAACAGGAATCAAATGTACTAAAATATAAATACCCAACATCAGTTGATACTGATTAGTCTAATGCAAAATTAATTATTTGCATAATTCAAAATACATAAATAAATATGGAATACATAAATAAACAGGAAATAGATTTCTATACTTCTTATACTAGACTTCTAATATAAAATCTATTTCTACATCACATTAATTAGTGATTTCTTAGTAGATGATATGTAATGTAATGATATAATTTTGTTGATAGAGTGGTATTCATCAGCAAAACAATTTCTATCTTTTCATTATGCATTGCTTTTGATCTTTATAACAGATTTAGGTTAAATGCAGACAGTGTAAAAGAAATAGTACCTAAACAAAATTCTGTTGACAAAGGAATCAGTAAAATAAAATCGCAAGGTTTTAATTAAAAGCATAAGCAATAAATAAATTGTTTAAAGCTCTAACATTGCTATTTCGTGTACTGTATACTGAATTATGTTTTCTTAGAAAATATAGTTTTCAATGACAATCCATCTCAGCTTTCCTAAACATGTTTAAATTCTATTCTTCCTACAAAAGAAAATCCTTTGAAATAAATGATTTTTCCAGAATTATTTTTAATACATACAGCATATTCTATATATAATATAATATGAAGTAAGAGACAAGAAAAAAATAAACATACTCATCTGCTAGTTTAGCCTAATAAATATTCTTCTTTGAGTATTAAAACTATTACTACTGAAAACAGAATTTTGTTATATATTTTGTTTATCCTGCCCCACCTTATACTATGCATACAATATGTGCACTACTGCTTTCAGTATTAATCACTTCTGAAAAATAAAAGAAACAATATAAAATAAATATAGAATCTCTTGAGTTGTACATATGTTCATCCCTTTTTTTATCCATTCAAAAGACTCTAATTTTTGTTTTTGTTTTAATTAAGAACAGTTATTTGAATAGCAAATACAATTAATACTAAAATAACTAAAAGGTAGATACTGAAGAAAAATCTTTAATATTTACCAAAAAAAATCAGACATGGAAGCAACTTCATTCCCTTTTCTCTTTCGACTTTAAAACTTTGAAAATATTTTTTCATGAATATTAGCCTTAAACACAGTAAGTTCTTTCAGTTTTGCGCAACCAAACTATTTCAAAGCACTTTTACAAACTTGAGAAAGCACACAGCAGACTTTGTTTACAGGACACATGATAAATTGTCATTGGCTTTAAACATAAAATAGATACACTAGAAAAGTTCTGCAAGAATGGAAAAAGAAATTTTAACTTTTCCATCCATCAGCAGTTATTTAGAAAAAATGATGTTAAAATATTTTCCTATGAGACTATTTCTCTTATGTGTAAACATAAGAGAGGAAAAAAGTGTAATGTTTTGCTCAAATTCTGAACTACCTCTTTTGTTAACCTGTGCAATTGAGCAATGTAATAGAAAGACATGCTCAGACTATTATACTGAGCATGATAAAGAGTATAGGAAATTTTCTGGAGTGGGCTATGTGGAAATATATTCTGCTATTTCCCAATCTGGCACCATAAATTATATTTATTTGATTGGGATAAATCAAATTTTCCCCAAACTTTGGTACTTTTCATGTTTGGAAGGTGTAAAGTTGACAAATGGTGAGCTAAAAAAATAAGCTTCACTCCCTTTATTAACTACTCACCTGACTGAATCATAGCTCCTATTCTTTCCATAAAACTAATAGAACTGAAACATGGGATTAAGAAAAGTAGCATTGTTTCTAATAGGGGACAATATCTTAAGAATTACCTAAATTATTACTGAGTGGTTCTTTAAATACATGTAAAATTTCTGTTACTATCATTGTCCTATGAAGAAGAAAATATTCCACAGAAAGAATAGGCATAGAAAGAATACATACGGTAGATTTATGCATTCTAACATCTGCATTCAAATTTCAGAGATTTTTTTTACAGTAAAAATCCAGAAAATCTATTATTGCTTATTTGAAAATATCCTTCTTGAGGTGTTACTGGTCAAGAGTTCTTTCCCCTAAGCTTAAAATCAGGTATTGTTGTTATATTTCATATTAAATCTATTCATGAAAATATAACAATACAGAAGCAGGAATTTCAATCCTCAGCATGTAAGTAACAAGAAAACAAACTCCAAATCACATTCCAGTCATTCCTTTTAATTACCTCTATAACATTTGTTTAAGGGTTTATGTCGATTGTACATTGTACAATGATGCAAGTTAACAATAACAGGGTTTCCATATTTAAACTTCTCCTTTTCAATGATCTTATGTACGTACCAATGAAATTGACTAGTAAGAAGATGGAAAAATAATTATATAGTTCTCACTAAGTCTAAGACTCTCATTAAACATTTGAAAAGTTTAAGAATGATGAATCTACTAAACAATATTGGTAAATTTTAATATTTTGTATTTTGAGAACTAACATTTTCTTGCTTACCCTAGTGCAAGAAAAGAGTACTAGTTCTTGATTAAATTGGATTTAAAAACCCTCCAAACCAGTGGCTTTTAAGACTGAATTATTACCTATTGGACCACAGCTGTGTTTCATTTATGAGTACAACGGTAAGTCCATAATATTGATTTTTGTCTGAGAACAGAAGTGTCTGAAATGGCCTAAGGTAAACAGCGTTAAGGTTTGACTTTTAAAGACCTTCAACTATAACATATTACACAGTCTTTCCAAAGAAACAATGCCTATAACCTTGTCATCTGTTGCCTTAGGGTGATCTTTTTCCCAGGAGAAGTGCTCGTCACTGTGCACCCTCAAGAGAATATGCACACTGTATATATATATATACCCCACACTCCTTCCTGAATAAAAAAACGTTATGTAAAGCACAAAAGAAATAAGAAATAGTAAGCTAAAGAAAAGGAAACATAACTAAATCTAGCTTCAATAATATAACTTTCTAGGCTTGAAAATCTTTACTTCCTCTACATCCCATATATTTCAGAAACTGCTTTTGTGTCCTTTAAATTCTTACCTTTGTCTTTGAGGATTGAATCTCTATCAAATCACAATTTTCTAGGTTGATTCAGACTTATTCACTTTTCCTTCATGTATTTGAGATTTATCCTC
Organism: Bungarus multicinctus; assembly: GCA_023653725.1. NCBI lineage: Eukaryota > Metazoa > Chordata > Lepidosauria > Squamata > Elapidae > Bungarus > Bungarus multicinctus. The sequence goes on from CM042844.1 coordinate 38,148,754, forward strand.
CTTATTTTTCTCTATACCATCAAAGTACCTCAAAGCTATCAAAGATTTTAGAAAATCCAAACAAATAATTATAGTAACAAAGTGTTTGTTTCAGTAGCAATGATGTTTCTTCAGATTTATTTTTTCCTCTGTAAAGGTCATCATATAAAGCACCTAGGTTACTAAACCTAAAATAGTATATAATCTTTCATATATATACTGACAAAGATCTCCTTTCTTTATACAACATTTATAAATCGCCTTTTATCAAGAGCTTAATTTTGTCCTGAACAGATGCTTTATATTATGAGGAATGCATGATGGTATACATGAAGAAATCTAAATATTTATTCAAAAGTACACATTAAATAATTCCATTCTTTGTGGACAAAAAAAAATCAGCCCAGACATTAAAACAGTCCAAATGATTTATCAGTTTCAATCTTTCTCTCTCCATCTCCCTCTCCCTCTGTCTAACACACACACACACACACATAAGTCATAGGCAACGATACTTGAATGTATACTTATATTTGTGCACAACTCTTATGTTTGCAAGGATGGCATGTATTTTACAATAACTGCTGGCGACCTTCTTCCACTGTACCATAGAGAGCATTTTAACATACTGCACCTCTGTATGGTTTGCCAATTGCACAGTGGCAGATAGGAAAGGACTCCAGAGGTTTAATGTCATTGCCCAAAAGACCATTGGTTGCCCTCTCCCTATTTGGAAGAGCTTTATAGCCCCCGCTGCCTTAAGAAAGTTCAAAACATTCTCAAAGAACCATCTCATCCTGGGAACCCTTTTTTTTAACTATTACCATCTGGCAGACGGTACAGAATAATAAAAACAAGGACAAATAGACTGAAAAACAGCTTCTATCCCAGGGCAGTAACTCTTTTGAATTCTGCTATATAGTGCAGTGTTGGTGTGGTGTCGGGGGTTTCCAGTTCAATGTGTGAAGGGTGAAGGATGTGTGTTTGTGTTTATTTTCATGGTCATGGTCATGATGTGCACTGAAGATGGTGTTTGATTTCGTTGTATGAAGTGCAATGACAATAAAGTAAACTAAACTAAACTTAAAAACACATTTATACATTAGAACTCAATCACGGTATCTTACCGAATATGGGCTTCTTAACATTAATATGTAACAGACATTTAAACATAAGACTTTTAATTTTTTTAGTAGATAGTATCTGCAGAACTAATTCATAGATTTACATTCCCAAAAGAATAGCCCATGTTTTAAGAGTGTTTTGCTATAAGTAAAAGTTATTGCTAGTTATTCTGAAACATTACTTTTCTTTTGCCTTGAACAGAGTTCTGTAATATGCCACTTGACATTTTAATCCAGCTTAATACAAGTCACTGATGTATATTTGTTCGGTACAATGGTAAAATCAGGTGCATATCCATATAATAGTTGCATGTATACAACCCACATTTTACCATCTTCACTGTACACTTTTCTGTGGTTCTTTGAGCAGTACTTTATCAAAAAGAAAAGGAGACCTGATTCTTTTGTACAACTTTTTCTTGATAAATTCATGTTGGCTTCTGCCAAACAATGCATTCTTTTTTAAATTGTCACAAACCACCTGCTTAACAGACTGTACCAGAAGTTTGCAAAGGACTAATACTAAGTTGACATGTGTTTTTAGCAAGGTCCTTTTTTTAATTCCCTTTTTGAAGATAGGAATATGCACCCTACACAATCATTTGGCACTATATGGTTTCTCAAAGAACTCCACAATTGTATCTATTTATGTATTTATTTATTTATTTTTAACATTTATATACCGTCCTTCTCCCGAAGGACTCAGGGCGGTGCACAGCCAATTCTACCCCAACACATGAATATAAAAATTAAAATGAAATTAAATAATTTGGGCTGTTAAATTAAAAGTCAACCCTCCCCATTAGTATTTAAAAACCCCAATTTAAAATCCAAATTTAAACAGGAGACGGTTAAAATCTCATATCAGCCCAGGCCAGCCTGCTCGAAGAGCCAGGTTTTTAACACACGTCTGAAGGTTCTCAGCTCCGTGCTGGTACGTATCTCTGGTGGCAGACTATTCCAGAGGGCAGGGGCCCCCACAGAGAAGGCCCTATTCCTGGGGGCCACCAGACAACACATAGAGGCCGACGGCACTCGGAGAAGGCCCTCCCTGTGGGAACGCACAGATCTGTTGGAGATCACCGGCAGAACGCGGTCCTGCAGATAGCCTGGCTCAATGCCATGGATCGCTTTAAAGGTCAAAACTAGAACCTTAAAGCGAACCCAGAAAGCCACCGGCAACCAATGCAGCTCGCGCAGGAGAGGCGTCACATGGGAGCTACGCGACGCCCCCATAATCATCCGCGCGGCTGCATTTTGCACCAGTTGGAGTCTCCGGGTGCTCCTCGCAGGGAGCCCCATGTAGAGAGCATCTATTAAGTTATTTAAGGTCTTCAGACATAACTGATCTATTTCTGAATCCTTAAATTTATTCATGGTAGAAACACTTTTTTCACCATCTATTAACTATCTTACCATCTTCTCCAAGTAGCAAACCCATTCCTTCCATTCCCACCCACCCCTCATTATTAATGGCATAGCCAAAATAAGCTCTCTCTCTTTTTTTCCATTTACATTCTTTGGTAGCTTTCTACAGATATTAGCTATAGGTTTTTATATGTAGAATTCTGAATGTATTTTGAGCATTGAAATTAGGTCTCCATTTTAATTTATTCCAATTTTCCATTTTTATGTACTTTGAAGCACAATATGATGTCAGATTCTTTCAAAGTTTCCAACTGTTTTGCCTCTTCAATTTGATCCACCTGATTGATTAGGATTAAATCTAGAAAAGTTTTGTGTCTACTTCAAGCTTTTGGGAAATAAAACAATCTGAAAGAACACTTGAAAAATGTTTGGGACCATGTAGTGTGGGCCCACTACAGTTGGTTTTTCAACGGTTGTCTTTTGGTATTTAAGTTTTTGAATTTAACAACTAACTTAGGGCCTAAAAAGCACCACCATCACTACCATCCCCACCGCCATAAATGGTTGCAGATCCCTGTCATGTTGTCATGTTGGTAACTTTCAACTGGTCATCTTTATGGCTGGTTGCAGCATTTCTGAAGTCATTTGATCACAATTTGAGACTTTTGCTAGTTTCCAGCATTCAAATAAATGGATCACTTAATGATCATCACATTTGTTTTAATGACCACCATGTTTGTTTAACAAGCACAGCACTTCCAGTCATGTGTGTACCTCAACATATAACCATTAACATTATCATATTTCTAGTCCTAGTTGCAGTAGTAAATCAAGGGTTACCTGCATATACTAGTTAGCAAAATTCTAATAGACTTAGCATGTTCCACTGTTATTCCATAGATTAGAAAAATAGCAATAAAGGTTTGTGGTTTAAATTTCAATCTAGAACAGGCTTGTTAATGACAATGACTGATCAGTTGAAGTAGTATTTGATTAATATTTATCAAAATGCTATGATTTATTTACATTATAGAAATATAAACAAAAGTTTATTTCACCAATCATTTAGCATTAATATTTTTTAAACAACAGCATCCCTTATCTCACAAGTATTCCTCATTAGTTAACGTCAAAGTCAAAACTTATGAAAAAAAGACCACAACCTCAATACAAAAGGCAAGCTTTCCTGTACTACCTATTAATATGATGAACGGACTGAAGGAACTATAGCTACAAAATACTACAATCAGATTTGAAGTACATAACTTTCTACACCATCAATGTATTTTTCCCCAAACCTAGCATCAAGACCATATGTTTGTGTCAGAACACAAATAGTTTATAGATGTTATAAGACTGTTATGTTGGGGAAAGATTAAATAGTGTTATTATGTGAAAACGATGATTGATGGAAGTGTTAGTGCCGAGAGTTGTTCCCTGTGAAAGTATGGACAGTTTTCAAGACTTTTTGTCTTTGCACTTCTATTTAAGTGCTACATGAAAGCATTGGTGAGATCATCTATGAGAATGTGATCATGTATCATTAATATGCTGATGATAGATACATGTTTTTGCTTCAGACCATCCAAAAGTTGCCATCAAGATATTTTCCCAGTGCCTGGAGGTAGGTGGGGAAGAACAGGTTTTGGCTATAGGTTCTGACAAAATCGAGTGGCTGTGGTTTAGGGCTATTCATATGTAATGATCTTCTATCATATGATGTGGTGATAGTCTGTGGAATGTAAAGAGGATGGCACTGGGGTGCCTGTTACCAAATACTGAGGAGAAAAACACTGCTTCAGCTCAAACAATGAAAAAGGAATTAAATTATGTGTAAATATTGCAGATAGACACACCTATGCAAACCCATTCACATTAATAGGAGAAAAGGAGTAGGTAAAGCATAAAACAATCAGCCTCAAGAGGTAGATCAGATCAAGAAATCAACTCTACATCAAGATTAAAATATAACAATTGGATTTGGTAACAGAACCTTGCAAATATAATTATGCTTTATCTCTTTCCTTTTTTAAAATCATGCTCTTGTATTTGAAAATTAATCTGATGCTCATGTTTTAATTATATAATTATTAAAAAATTCTAATATGAGAAAAGTAACGGATAATTTGCATTTGTTTTTCAAATCTATACATATGAAATAAACTAAATATTTTGCAGACAGTGAGGGGGGAAAGAATTCTCTTTCCTTATTTATTACATATCAAACATATCAATCATTTTCAGCCCAACAGTCATAATTAATATCAGTTTGTTTAAAATATATTCAAAATTGTGTCATTTGTGTCATTTTATAAAACAGAAAATGAGTCCTCATGTTGCACACATAATCATTCTGACATTTTGATTTTACTTCCTACACATACATTAAAATGCAATAAAAAGAACATGGTATTTACAAATCTTAGCTGTGATATAAAATTATACTTACAGAATTGGAGGCTAAGGCTCAAAAAGGCTAATAAGGCAGCTAAAGCCAACAGAAACAGAAAACGATTTCGGAAAAACATTATTCTTCTTTCCACTACTTCTTCATGGTTTTACCTCCAGCATACTCTGAAAATATAAATATAAAATATTAATTCTAATATATTCATATTTATGAAATATATATATATATAAAACTTAAGAATTCTTCAGGTAACTCTTATTGTACATTATCACTCTCCATGTTGCTATATTTGATAATTTTCTTAAATCATGTTTACAAGGTATCATTGTTACCTGTAATGTTATGCTTCATTGTTAATAAATGCTTTATTAAAACATATAAAAACTTAAAGCATTATTAAAAATTAAAATTTAACAAAGGTGACATTATTTATTTATTTATTTATTAATCATACTTTTATACCGCTCCCTCTCCCAAAAAAAGGGACTCGGGGCGGTGAACAGCCCACTAAAACATACAATAAAAATGTAATAAATACTATTAAAAATAAATTAAATAACCAAATCGGCTGTCTATTAAAATTTAAGTTAAAAATTTAAAACTAATAAAACCCTAATTTAATTGATTAAAACCAAAAAACATAGTTACTGGGCCAGGCCGGCCTGTTCAAAAAGCAGGGTTTTTACTGCGCGCCGGAAGGTCAGAATGTCCGTCATAGCCCGTATCTCCGGGGGGAGATCATTCCATAGGGAGGGAGCTCCCACAGAGAAAGCCCGAACTCTCGGGGCCACCAGCCGACAACGTTCAGGCGGCGGCACCCCAAGTAGGGCCACCCTGTGGGAGCGTACTGGGCGGCGGGAGGTTGTTGATGGCAGCAGGCGGTCCCGTAAGTACCCAGGTCCCGAGCCATGGAGCACTTTAAATACCATCAGTACCACCTTGAATCGAATCCGGTAGGCCACAGGAAGCCAGTGCAGCCTGCGGAGAAGTGGTGTTACGTGTGCGCTTCGAGGGGCGCCCACAATCACCCGCGCGGCTGCATTCTGAACTAACTGCAACCTCCGGAGACTCTTCAAGGGGAGCCCCATGTAGAGAGCATTGCAATAATCCAAGCGGGAGATAATGAGGGCGGAGGTGACTGTGCGAAGTGCGCCCAGATCCAGAAAGGGCCGCAACTGGTAAATCAGACGAATCTGATAAAAAGCCCCCCTGGCGACGGCTGCAATATGTTCTTCCAAAGACAGCCGTACATCCAGGAGGACACCCAAGTTGCGTGCCCTTTCCACGGGGGTCAAAACCTCTCCCCCCACGGCCAGCGAAGGAGTAAGCTGGCTGTATCTGGGCGCAGGAAACCACAGCCACTCGGTTTTGGCCGGGTTGAGACGAAGCCTGTTACGACCCATCCAACCCTGCACGGCCTCCAGGCACCGGGTCATCACTTCGACGGCTTCGTTGGGGTGGCCCGGGGTGGAGATGTACAGCTGAGTATCATCAGCGTACTGATGGAACTCCACCCCAAAGCCACGGATGATCTCACCCAGCGGCTTTACATAAATGTTAAACAGCAGGGGCGAGAGCACCGACCCCTGAGGCACCCCACAAAGCAGGGGCCTTGGGGACGATCTCTGCCCCCCCGTTAACACAAATTGCGAACGGTCGGAGAGGAAGGAGGAGAACCACCGTAATACGGTGCCTCCAACCCCCAACCCCTCCAACCGCTGCAATAGGATACTGTGGTCGACAGTATCAAAAGCCGCCGAGAGATCTAACAGGACCAGGACAGAGGAACAACCTCTGTCCCGAGCCCTCCAGAGATCATCAACCAACGCGACCAACGCCGTCTCCGTGCTATGCCCGGGCCTGAAGCCCGATTGGAGGGGGTCAAGATAACTCGCTTCATCCAGGAATCGGGGAAACTGACGAGCCACCACACTCTCAACAACCTTCGCAACAAAGCGAAGGTTGGAGACGGGACGATAATTTAATAACAATGCTGGGTCCAGGGACGGTTTCTTGAGGAGGGGCCGCACCACCGCCTCCTTCAAGGTGGTAGGTAGAAGCCCCTCTCTCAAGGAAGCGTTTATAATACCCTGGAACCAGCCTCGTGTCACCTCCCGAGTGGCCAAAACCAGCCAGGAGGGGCACGGGTCCAACAAACAGGTGGTGGCATTCAGTCCCCCCAACACCCTGTCCACGTCTTCTATAGTAACAGGGTCGAACTCAACCCAACTGGCCTCCCCGATATCCACCCCCGCCCCCCCGCCCGGAAATGCCCAGTTGGAGTCCAGCTCGTCCTGAATCTGAGCGATTTTATCCTGCAGAAAACTAGAAAACTCCTCAGCCCGTCCCTGTAAGGGATCCTCCCGCGCTTCCCTCTCTAGAAGGGAGCGGGTCACCCTAAACAGGGCGGCTGGGCGGTTTTCCGCGGACGCAATGAGGGTGGAGAGGTAAGTCCTCCTCGCCATCCTCATCGCCACTAAATACGTCTTAAGATAAGATCGTAGAAGTGTTCGGTCAGACTCAGAACGGCTAGCCCTCCAACTGCTCTCTAGGCGTCTTTTCCGGCGCTTCATCTCCCTTAGCTCCTCAGAAAACCAAGGAGCCATTTGGGATCGGCACCGGGTCAGAGGCCGCAAGGGCACGACCCGGTCAAGGGCCCCAGCAGCCACCCTATCCCAGGCGGCAACCAAGCCCTCAACCGAGTCGTGTGTGAGAGCTTCGGGAAATGGCCCAAGCTCCATCAGGAACCTATCAGGGTCCATCAGGCGCCTGGGGCGGTACCATTTTAATGGCCCCGCCTCCCTGCGGTCAGGGGGTGCGGAACGGAAGTCGAGCTTCAGGAGCGAGTGATCTGACCATGACAGGGGTTCTACAACTATATCCCCTATACCCAGATCACTCTGCCACTGATCAGAGACAAAAACCAAATCCAAGGTGTGACCTCCCACGTGAGTAGGGTCCCGAATTAACTGGGTCAGGCCCATGGCCGTCATGGAAGCCATGAACTCTTGGGCAATCCCCGAGGTACCGCCAGCAGATGGCAGGTTGAAATCCCCCATGACCATAAGCCTGGGGGTCCCAACCGCCACGCCAGCTATAACCTCAAGGAGCTCAAGCAGGGCCGCTGCCGCATAGCAGGGAGCCAGGTATGCGACCAGCAAGCCCACCTGAACCTTGGAACCGAACTTCACAAAAAGGAGCTCACACCCGGATGTCTGAGACACAGTGGCTTCCCTCGGACACAGATCCTCCTTAATAACCACCGCAACCCCCCCTCCCCTCCCCTGGGCCCTCGGCCGATGAAAAACCCGAAACCCGGCTGGACACATCTCCACCAGGGGGACTCCCCCCTCCTGGCCCAGCCAGGTCTCGGTAACTCCCACCAGGTCCGCACCCCCCTCATAAAACATTAGCATTTTAGCATGGTATCCATACTTTCTTTTGAAGTTCAGAAAACTAAGTTTTCTTTTTATTCAAAGACATTTCTTTTTTACTTGCAAAAACTAGCTTAAACCACAAAATAAACAATAGGGGTTGTATTCCAAAAGAACTCGAAACACTTGCAAGTATAAAGATACAAATTCGATGGCAGTCAGGGAAGATCCAGCCGAAGACACAGACGTTAACATATTCTTCGGAAGACCTGTGGGCCCTGAGATATGTCCCCCTGTCTCAGAGTTGGCCCTCTTACCTCTCCAAGACTTATCTCAAGGACGGATCTTGGGATCCGGAGAGATGGTGGGGTCGCCGGAAGCGTGGGAGGGAGGGTTATTTAAAAAAAATTTTAATTAGATTTTTAAAGGGGTTAGGGTTGGCCGGGTGGGGGTTGGGGGACAACCCGCCTGGGGCTGGGACCGGGTCACGGGTTGAGCGTTGCCGGGAGGGTTTGGGGTCGGATGGGGCTCTATTGAGGATGGGGGGTTGTCCCAGGGAGGGTGATATTAAAGCTATTAGTACAGTGAGCGGGAGAGGCAGATTTGGCGATTATAGGGGGCCACACTCTGTTTCGGGAGCGCGTCCCCGCTATTTGTCTGCTGTGGTGCGCTCCGACCCCCTTGTCATCTCCCGTTCCCCAGGGGGTCTGAGCAATTGGGCCCTGGGCCTTCGGCTGATGTTATGCAACGCCAGGTCCGCTGTTAATAAAGCCCCTCTCATTTACGATTTGGTTTGTGAGGGGGGTGCGGACCTGGTGGGTGTCACCGAGACCTGGCTGGGCCAAGAGGGGGGAGTCCCTCTGGTGGAGATGTGCCCAGCCGGGTTTCGGGTTTTTCATCGGCCGAGGGCCCAGGGGAGGGGAGGGGGGGTTGCGGTGGTTATTAAGGAGGATCTGTGTCCGAGGGAAGCCACTGTGTCTCAGACGACCGGGTGTGAGCTCCTTTTCGTGAAGTTCGGTCCCAAGGTTCAGGTGGGCTTGCTGGTCGCATACCTGGCTCCCTGCTATGCGGCAGCGGCCCTGCTTGAGCTCCTTGAGGTCATAGCTGGCGTGGCAGTTGGGACCCCCAGGCTTATGGTCATGGGGGATTTCAACTTGCCTTCTGCCGGCGGTGCCTCGGGGTCTAATCAAGAGTTCATGGCTTCCATGACGGCCATGGGCCTGACCCAGTTAATTCGGGACCCTACTCACGTGGGGGGTCACACCTTGGATCTGGTTTTTGTCTCTGATCAGTGGCAGAGTGATCTGGGTATAGCGGATATAGTTGTGGAACCCCTGTCATGGACAGATCACTCGCTCCTGAAGCTCGACTTCCGTTCCGCACCCCCTGACCGCAGGGAGGCGGGGCCACTAAAATGGTACCGCCCCAGGCGCCTGATGGACCCTGATAGGTTCCTGACGGAGCTTGGGCCATTCCCCGAAGCTCACACACACGACTCGGTTGAGGGCTTGGTCGCCACCTGGGATAGGGTGGCTGCCGGGGCCCTTGACCGAGTTGTGCCCTTGCGGCCTCTGACCCGGTGCCGATCCCATGCGGCTCCCTGGTTTTCTGAGGAGCTGAGGGAGATGAAGCGCCGGAAAAGACGCCTAGAGAGCAGTTGGAGGGCTAGCCGCTCTGGGTCTGACCGAACACTATTACGATCTTATATCAAGACGTATTTAGTGGCGATAAGGATGGCGAGGAGGTCTTACCTCTCCACCCTTATTGCGTCTGTGGAAAACCGCCCAGCCGCCCTGTTTAGGGTGACCCGCTCCCTCCTGGAGGTGGGAGCGCAGGAGGACCCCTTGCAGGGACGGGCTGGGGAGTTTTCTAGGTTTCTGCAGGACAAAATCGCTCAGATCCGGGACGAACTGGACTCCGACTGGGCATCTCCGGGCGGGGGGGGCGGGGGTGGATATCGGTGAGGTCAATTGGGTTGAGTTCGATCCTGTTACTGTGGAGGACGTGGACAGGATACTGGGGGGACTGAATGCCACCACCTGTTTACTGGACCCGTGCCCCTCCTGGCTGGTCTTGGCCACTCGGGAGGGGACACGAGGCTGGTTCCAGGGTATTATAAATGCTTCCTTGAGAGAGGGGCTGTTACCCGCCGCCTTGAAAGAGGCGGTGGTGCGGCCCCTCCTCAAGAAACCGTCCCTGGACCCAGCATTGTTATCTAACTATCGTCCTGTCTCCAACCTTCGTTTCGTTGCGAAGGTTGTTGAGTGTGGTGGCACGTCAGCTCCCGCAGTACCTGGAGGAAACGAGTTATCTTGACCCCCTCCAATCGGGCTTCAGGCCCGGGCACAGCACGGAGACGGCGTTGGTCGCGTTGGTGGATGACCTCTGGAGGGCCCGGGACAGGGGTTGTTCCTCTGTCCTGGTCCTGTTAGATCTCTCAGCGGCTTTTGATACTGTCGACCACAGTATCCTATTGCGACGGTTGGAGGGGTTGGGGGTGGGAGGCACCGTGCCTCCTTCCTCTCCGACCGTTCGCAATTTGTGTTGACAGGGGGGCAGAGATCGGCCCCGAGGCCCCTACTATGTGGGGTCCCTCAGGGGTCGGTGCTCTCGCCCCTGCTGTTCAACATTTATGTAAAGCCGCTGGGCGAGGTCATCCGTGGGCTTCGGGGTGGAGTTCCATCAGTACGCTGATGATACTCAGCTGTACATCTCCACCCCGGGCCACCCCAGCGAAGCCGTCGAAGTGATGTCCCGGTGCCTGGAGGCCGTGCGGAATTGGATGGGCTATCTTTAGAAGAACACATTGCAGCCGTCGCCAGGGGGGCTTTTTATCAGATTCGTCTGATTCACCAGTTGCGGCCCTTTCTGGATCTGGGCGCACTTCGCACAGTCACTTCCGCCCTCGTTATCTCCTGCCTGGATTATTGCAATGCTCTCTACATGGGGCTCCCCTTGAAGAGTCTCCGGAGGCTACAGTTAGTCCAGAATGCAGCCGCGCGGGTGATCGTGGGTGCCCCTTCTACGCAGGCTGCACTGGCTTCCTGTGGCCTTCCGGATTCGATTCAAGGTGGTACTAATGGTATTTAAAGTGCTCCATGGCTCGGGACCTGGGTATCTACGGGACCGCCTACTGCCATCGTCTACCTCCCGCCGCCCAGTACGCTCCCACAGGGTTGCCCTACTTGGGATACCGCCGCCTGATCATTGTCGGCTGGCGGCCCCGAGGGTGCGGGCCTTCTCTGTGGGAGCCCCCTCCCTGTGGAATGATCTCCCCCCGGAGATACGAGCCATGACGGACATCCTGACCTTCCGGCGCGCGGTTAAGACCCTATTTTTTAAACAGGCTGGCCTGGCCCAGTAAGGGTTTTTGGGGGTTTTATACCTAATTTTGGGTTTTAGTTTTTAATCTTCCATTTTAAATTTTTATTAATCCCGGATTTTTAAATGTGTAATTGTAGTTAGACGGGATGCAGACGGTTTATCTATTTAATTCAGTTTTAAATTTATTTAAATTATATTTACTCTATGTACTTTTATTAGGCTGTACACCGCCCCGAGTCCCTTTTTTGGGAGAGGGAGCGGTATAGAAATATAAATATAAATAAATAAATAAATAAACTGGGAAAGGGGGTAGGTAATGTAACCCATACATTCACATGATATATACTGAATGTATGTATCATTTCCCTATACAAAGACTTATCCTTCATGAATAAATGCTTTTCACTTTGTCCGAAGTACTGGTACTGTTTTGTGTTGTGAGGCTGGGGGAAGGGGTGAAAAAGCCACTTTGCAAAAATAAACTCAAGAACTGATTCTTTTAATCAGTTCTACACTAAACTAGGCTACTAAATTATAAAGAAAACACAATGAGAACTACAGGTAGGAATTGAACAGTAAATGTTACAAATACATAATGGTTATCTTTTGAGAACTGAATGAAATGAATTTTTATTTTAATGTATGCTGATTAGTGTACATTTAAAGTTACAATAAAGTTTTTATTATATTCTATTTGCATAAATATTTACAAATATACATACTGACTATTAATGAGTTCATTCAACATTTTTCTAAACCATTCCAAAGCTACATGAACCTAAACATTAATAGCTATACAATGAGCACAAACTATACATATTTGTTAAATAATGTTAAAACACATAGGAGAAACTCTTATTTAAAAGTCTGTTATGATAAGGAAGTTTTCCAGAAAAGAAAAACATACAAAAAAAAGATTATCTAATTATTCAAATATATAAATTTAAAGTAGATACATAACACATTACTAGAGAAACTCAATTATGTGAGTTTACACAAATGATTTTCAACTTGGTTACCTTCTAATATATGTTAGTTGGGTATTACAGAATTTTAAATTCAATACCTACTGACAGAAACAATTGGGAAAACACTAAATTATACAAAGAAGAGTGCTTATATTTTTCAAGCATATTGTGGAAAAAATGAAGAAATATGAAAAATATTATGCATGCAGCTCTATGATCTTTAGAAAGATATGCCAAGACCAGAATGCTCATCATTCTTCATCACTTGTAATTAGAAGCTTCCTCTTTCCCAGCCTAGCAATTGTAAACTGAAGGTATAAAAAGAAACTCACAAGGGTGGGAGGCACTTCTTGAAGTGAATTGGTCTCATGAAGCTAAGTGGGTGGTCCTAACAAAGGTTGTCTTTTGCTGCTTACAAATGTATATGCACAAACTACTCTTCAGCTGATAAAGAAAACTGAACACACATGCAGAAACACTTCTTCTCTTACAATGCAGTCAGGAATGCCTTCTAGAGCACATGGCTGCTTTAATGAAGGAGACTTCATCCATTTTACAAAATCCCAATTTGCTACTTTTAATACTTCTTAATTGAAACAGCAGCATGAAACAGAAACATGTGAGCACTCTGTATTGAAGGAAAAATATTTTACTCACATAGCTTTGTATATTCAAATAGTTGCTAGATCTGTGGTTGATATAATCACATCAAAGATGTCATGACTATGTTCTCCTAGACTGAAGCACACAGGCATGAAAAATTACTATGCTACGAAAGTAGTTAACAACTCCAACTTTCAATCATGTAAAAACAGTACTTGACATTTCCAAAGAGCCCATTTCTTGTATAGCTACTTTATAATATCAACTGTTGGTCTCAAAACAGAAGTTAAACATATTATTACAGTGAATCATTGCAACAACTTTAACATATTGGCTTAGTTCCAAAGTAATCATTTTTTTTTCAGTCTACCTTCTGAAATAATTATACTTATCAGGGGTGAGAGCTCAAAATGTTTTCCAGAATTATTGGAGTGTAAAAAGAGGATGGTAGTCCACTAGGATATACTGAAATTCTTATTGGAAAGAACATACAGTTGCTTTATATGCAGAGCACCCAAAAAAATCTTTTAAAACTTTAGGAAGGATTCCTGAATTCTCCATCCTCAGGACAGCAAGTTATGATAAACAATGTGCAGTAATCTTTTGCTGACATAGTAGGGCTGTTTTATTTCATAAACGTATGTAGTGGGGGTAGGGAAGAAAAGTGAAAGATGACCAAAGAACATTTTTTTTCCAGAATTTTCTCAAATATACTAGTACTGATTACTAAAGAGGAAAATGTGGAAGAAATACAAAAAATTTATCGCAGTCCAAAAATTTATCACAGAGTTCCATGAATACGAAGACTAATTCAAATATTTGATTCACAAAATGTGCATTATCGCTAGTCTGAATTGATAGGATATGTAAAATTGTAGCCTCACTGCCAGTCTAGATGCCAGCAGAATCTGTATTCGAATAGACATCTTGTCTCAAGCATGGGCACATATCCTCTTCCTTCCCTTTTAAAGAGAGAAAAACAGATTTGTTTCTTTAAAGGGGCATAGCAAAATTCTGAAGAAAGGATGTGAGAGCCTTCTGGTACCTGACCTGGTAAAGCAAGTGGGAATAACTAAATAAATATAATTATTTCAAGAAACCAGGAGAGTCAAGGGACAAAGAAGCAGTGGATTATAATTTGGGATTTAGGCTATCTTTAAAATTCAGATGGCATAGTGGTTAGAAACAGTATTACAGGCTAACTCTGCCAGAGCCAATTCGATCCTGTTCAACTCATGGTTGACTTAAGCTTCCATTTTTTCATGAACCCAGATATGTTGACACTGTAAACTGTTCAGAGAGTGCTGTAAAGACCTATGAACAAGTATATAAGTCTAAGTGCTATTGCTACTGTTATCGCTATACGTTACATACATTTTTAATTTTTTTATCTCCTTGTGCAGCGTTATTCTTACTCTGATTTTTCTGCACGTGTACGACATTGTGTGATTTCAGGCTGAGTTCAAGATTTATTTTTCTCTTTTTGGGGAGCTGATATGTAAGTTCTCTCCTTCCCAAGTTGCTAATTATAACAAAGTATCATCATCTTGTGGTCCGTGCATATTTTAAAATTTAGGCTTCATATACATTTTGAATTTATTAAAATTATATTTTATGTCCACTGAAGTTCCCAGTCACATATATTTACGCTATAAGAACAGGAACTGCATTATAGATTTTTCCCATGCTTTATACTTGATTTTACAGAAAGGCAGTATATGATGTAGAATTCCTATCTTTCTCATAAACTAATATTAGGGCGAAATGCTAGACGAATTATTCATCAACATAGGTGGGTGCAGCAGTAGCTACATCACGCAGCAGGCAGGCTGAGTTTTTAGACCCAGTTTAGTTTCTGAAAAAGGATATCTGAAATAAATAGAATTAACCCTTAAATATTAATATCCAATAATGATTTGTCCTATATCAAGTCAATATACTAACTGTTATTGCTTTCAAAGGATATCTTTGTGGTTCAAATGCATTTATTAGAATTGTTCCCCAGAGTATCATTAACTAGAAATACAGTATATTCATTCCACTACCACCCATATTATTTTCTTTTAATGGTCCTATTTAGAGAGACAATCAATCTACTAAGGGCATCATATTTTCAATTGCTAACATAACTGTAATACACATAACTGTTGTACATAGGTGGCTGTAGACATATGCATCAAGCCAAAATAGGATCATTACAATTTCTATATTCATACAGAAGGCCAATTGATTGTGAAGAAAATATTAATGACTATAGATCAAGGAAATAAAATGAGAGTTTGGTCCAGTAAATAAGGTACTGAAATAGAATGGGAAAGTGGGAAAGCTCTAGTTCTAGTCCTATGAAAGACAACTGCAGGATTTTGGGTCTTTCTGTTAGAAAGAAAGCAATGGCATATTATTTCTGAAAACGTTATCTAGAAAACTGAATGATCCTTGTAGTTGCCAAAGCAAAAAACAAGCAAAAAAACAAAATTTAATAGTTTTTTCTAGTTAAATTAACAATTTAATTTTTTGTACTGCAACTGAACTTAGATTTTGTGCTCTGTGTCATTATTTTGTTTCTATGCCAATATTGCCTATTCATCTTAAAATAGAATTTAGTACACCTGTAGTCAAAAATGTACTTTATTCAAGTTGTTTCTCTCATTGAATTCTGTCACAGGAGGATCATTATAAATATCATTCTGTAATTCATGTTCCTAATGATGATTCATCAACATGATTAAGAAAAAAAAGCATATCTCTGGGAATAATATAGTTAAATCAAGTATATCAGACAATATATTTAAAAGCTATATCTCAGATGAATAAATTCAATTTAAAAAGAGTTATAAGCTTATTCTAAAAAGTGGACCTAATTCAAAAACAAGGTAATCACTATACTATATGAAATAATGTTTCTAATATGATTTGAGAAAACTAAACAAACACAACAAAAATGGAAAAATATGTTGCACTTTTTTAAGAAGTTGCTCCTTTCAAGTTAAATATCATTACTTTCAAATTTATTATCAATTTTCCACTTTCATAATAAAATAACTTTGGTAGCAATCTGAAGATTTTCCATTAGTCCTCTCATACTCATATCACACAATAAGTGAGATTGCCATTTAAGATTAAGTCTAGAATCACATTCCTTTTTTTCAATGTAATGGCTATATGCTTAGAGATGACATATAGAACTTCCTGGTCATATGCAGACTATGCATTCTATATTTCAGTTCTGAGCCACCTGAAGTGTCGGTACAATATGATGCATGTACAGATAGTTTTTGACTTAAGATCACAATTGAGCCTAAAATTTCTGTTGCTAAGCAAGTTAATTAATTCTGCCCATTTTACAGCCTTTCTGGGACACAATTGTTAAGTGAAGTCGGCATTGCCAACTTCAAAAGCCGATATAAAAATTTATGCCACCAGATAAAAACTGAATGCACCAATTATCACATTAAACAAGAAGAAAACCTTCTATGCACCAATTCCACCCGCGCTTTCTATAATTTTGTAAACAACAAACTAAAAAACTCAAGGTCTATCCCACCCCAGAAAGGACCTAATGGTAAAGACTGTAACGACGACACTATTAAAGCCAACCTCTTTAACACATTCTTTGACTCAGTATTTGTAAACAGCAATGGATCATGCCCAGTATTTCTAGTCGAACCACAGACAACTACAATGATCTAATACATATCGATTTTACAGAAGACAATGTTGAAAAAGCACTATGCAATCTAAATCATCTTTATCTATTGGACCAGACGGAATATGTGCCTACTTCTTTAAAAAGTTATCCACTGCCATAGCAGAACCTCTAAGCATAATCTTTGAAAAATCTTTCAAGACCAGCTCCTTGCCAAAACTATGGTCATCCCTATCTTCAAAAAGGGAGACACTAGTTGAAAATTACAGACCAATCTCTTTATGCTGCGTCACTGTAAAGTCATGGAATCAATTATTAACCAATCCACCATCCTCCACTTAGAAACAAACAACCTACTCTCTAATAAACAATTTGGTTTTAGGAAAAAACGATCATGTAATCTGCAACTCTTACATTGCAAAAACATATGGACTACACAACTCGATCAGGGCAAAACAAAAGACGCAATCTACATAGACTTCTGTAAAGCCTTTGATTCAGTGGTACATGACAAACTACTCCTAAAACTAAAATCTTACGGTATCTCTGGACACCTGCATAACTGGATAGAAGCATTCTTGTCAAACAGACAACAAATGGTCAAAATTGGGAGCGTCCTATCAAATTCTGTACCTGTCAACAGTGGTGTCCTCCAAGGCAGTATTCTAGGACCAACTCTTTTCATACTCTACATAAATGACCTCTGTGATCATATCAAGAGCAACTATGTTCTCTTTGCTGATGATGTAAAACTATTCAACATCACAGACAATACTGCTACCCTTCAAAAAGACCTTGACTATGTATCAGAATGGTCAAACAAATGGCAACTTCAAATCTCAACAATAAATGCTCTGTCTTACATATTGGCAAAAAAAAAATCAGAAAATAAAATACAGGCTGAATAGTCAAGACCTTGTTGATGATCCAAACTTTGTCAAGTATCTTGGAGTACTCATCTCAAATGACCTAAGTGCTAGAGCCCACTATAACTACATAGCCAAAAAGACATTATGAATTGCTAACTTAATCTTATATAGCTTTTTCTCTGATAATGTTACACTAACTAAAGCATACAAAACTTTTGCTAGACCAATGCTCGAATATAGCTCATCAGTCTGGAACCCACATTACGTATCTGATATTAACACAGTTGAGAAAGTCCAGAAATATTTTACAAGAAGAGTTCTTCACTCCTCTACTCATTGCAGAGTACCTTATGCCACCAGACTCGAAATTCTAGATCTAGAAAACCTAGAACTACGCTGCCTTCGGTCCGATCTAAGTATAGTGTATAAAATCATACATTGCAATGTCCCACCTGTCAATGAATACTTCAGCTTCAACCATAACAACACAAGAGCAAACAATAGATACAAACTCAAAGTTAATCACACCAAACTTGATTGCAGGAAATACGACTTCAGCAACAGAGTGGTCAATGTCTGAAATACTCTACCTGACTCTGTGGTTTCTTCCCCAAACTCCAAAAACTTTAACCTTAGACTGTCTACTATTGATCTCACCTCTTTCCTAAGAGGTCTGTAGGCGGCGTGCATAAGCGCACCAACGTGCCTACCATCCCTGTCCTATTGTTTCTTTTATATTTTATTTTTATTATGTGTATCCATAATGTATTCATAATGTTTTACTTATACCTATTATCTTATAAGCAATTGACAAATAAATAAATAAATAAATAAATAAATAAATAACTGCAGTGATTAAATTAGCAACATGGTTGTTAAGTGAATCTGGCTTTCACATTGACTTTGGTTGTCAGATGGTCACAAAAGATGATGACATGACTCTGGGATACTGATCACATTGGCCATGGGGATGCTCCAATAGTCATATGTGTAAAAAATTAAGTCTCTTTTATCAGTGTCCTTATAACTTCAAATGGGTACTAAATCAATGGTTGTAAATTGAAGACTACCTGTAATCTACTATAAGTTGTTTTGTATACTTAATGTCCTTAAATATCTCAGAGCACTTCTAGCACATCTTTGATAAACTCATATATTTAACATGTATTCTTCTTTTTTTTGATTCCATTTTCCTTTCTTATACTATTATTTGTATTTGCATTTCTCATCTTTAGCCATGATGTCCCAGGAATAATTCTGTAAATTCAAACCCTTATAAAATACCACCTTGCTACGCAACAGGCACCTTCAATTAAACAATCTCATCTCTCTGACCCCCAAAACACACCTTCTTTAGAATATAGCAATCCCGAACACCTTCTGGAATTAGGTTCACTCTGAGATCCAGATAGTGCCCACTCTGCTGTTGTTTATAACAGCAGTGGAAATCTTTTCATCCTTCAGTGAGATATGTCAGACCTCTCACTTCATTGTGCTTGCATTTTTTATTTTTTAAATATAATTTCTTCTTTGTTGAGAGCTACCTAGAGTCATTAAAATACCCCATTGCAAAAGGACAAAAAGTTTTTTTTTCTGCAGATAAAAATTCAAAAGTTATGGTACGAAGGATTAAAATAACAATAATGAAGCAACCTAGAGAATATTCTTTGGACTATGTTATACTTTTCCATAGTACATTCTCTACAGTTCTGGAATCAAACTTTCATGGGTCTTTAAAATTTAGTCTAATCCAAATTATATTTACAATTTGAGCAAAGATTCAATACACAACAAACAGAGGAAATTTTCTTATGGTAAAGACATGTAAAATGTGTGATGTTTTAATACAGCTGAAGAGTAGCCATATTTCTTACAATGGCAAAGCAACATAAGGATTCTGTAATAGCTGGAAAGTATTATTTAGGCTGGCTGGCATTACCGAGACCTGGCTGGGACAGGAGGGGGGTGTCCCTCTAGTAGAAATGTGCCCAGCCAGGTTTCGGGTTTTTCATCGGCCAAGGGCCCAGGGGAGGGTGGGGGGGTTGCAGTAATTATTCGGGAGGATCTGGATCCTAGGGAATCCACTGTTCCTCAGACGACCGGATGTGAGTCCCTTTTTGTTAAGTGTGATTCCGGGATTCAGATGGGCCTATTGATCACATACCTGGCTCCCTGCTATGTGACATCGGCCTGCCTGAGCTCCTCGAGGTCATAGCCGGTCTGGAGGTTAAGACTCCCAGGCTGATGGTCATGGGGGATCTCAACCTGCCTTCGGCCGGTGGGGCCTCGGGGATTGCTCAGGAGTTCTTGGCTTCCATGACAGCCTTGGGCCTGACCCAATTAATTAAGGAACCCACGCATACTGGAGGTCACATCCTGGATCTGGTTTTTGTCTCTGGACAGTGGCAGGATGATCTGGGTATTGGGGACGTTTTTATTGAACCCTTGTCATGGTCAGATCATTCGCTCCTTAGACTGGACTTCCAGGCCGCTCCTCCCCATCGCAGGGAGGCGGACCAAATACGTTGGTACCGCCCCAGGCGCCTGATGGATCCAGATAGGTTCCTGATGGAGCTTGGGCCATATCCCAACATTCGAACTCACGACTCGGTGGGGGACCTGGTCGCCACCTGGGAAAGGGTGGCGGCTGGGGCCCTGGACCAGGTCGTGTCCTTGCGGCCTCTGACCTGGCGCCGCTCTCACTCGGCCCCCTGGTTTTCCGAGGAGCTGAGGGAGATGAAGCGCCGGAAAAGACGCCTGGAGAGTATTTGGAGGACTACTCGCTCTGGACCCGACCGAACACTTTTACGGTCTTATATCAAGACTATTTAGTGGCGATAAGGGTGGCAAAGCGTTTTCACTTTTCCACCCTTATTGCATCTGCAGGAAACCACCCAGCCGCCCTGTTTAGAGTGACCCGCTCCCTCTTGGAAGGGGGAGTGCGGGAGGACCCCTTGCAGGGACAGGCTGAGGATTTTTCAAAGTTTCTGGTGGATAAAATCACTCGGATCCGGGATGGGTTGGACTCTGAATGGGCGGCTCTGGGTGGGGGATCGGGGGCGGAATTTGAAACAGTCATTTGGGAGGAGTTTAATCCTGTGACCCCCGAAGACGTGGACAGGTTGCTGCGGGGACTGAATGCAACCACATGTTTATTGGACCCGTGTCCCTCCTGGCTGGTGTTGGCCACCCGGGAGGTGACACGAGGTTGGTTTCAGGGTATTATTAACGCTTCCTTGAGTGAAGGATATCTACCTTCCGCCTTGAAAGAGGCGGTGGTGAGACTCCTCCTCAAGAAACCATCCCTGGACCCAACTCTGTTATCTAATTATCGTCCCCTCTCCAACCTTCGTTTTATGGCGAAGGTTGTTGAGAGTGTGGTGGCACAACAGTTTCCCCAGCACCTGGATGAAGCTGTCTATTTAGATCCACGCCAATCGAGCTTCAGGCCCGGGCACAGCACAGAGACGGCGTTGGTTACATTGGTGGATGATCTCTGGAGAGCCCGTGACAGAGGTTATTCCTCTGTCCTGGTCCTCTTAGATCTCTCGGCGGCTTTCGATACTGTCGACCACAGTATCTTATTGCAGCGGCTGGAGGGGTTGGGAGTGGGAGGCACCGTTATGCGGTGGTTCTCCTCCTTCCTCTCTGACCGCTCACAATTTGTGTTGGCAGGGGGGCAGAGGTCAGCCCTGAGGCCCCTGGTTTGCGGGGTGCCTCAGGGGTCGGTGCTCTCGCCCCTTCTGTTCAACATTTATATGAAGCCGCTAGGTGAGATCATCCGTGGCTTTGGGGTAGAGTTCCATCAGTACACTGATGATACTCAGCTGTACATTTCTACCCCGGGCCACCCCGATGAAACCGTCGAAGTGATGACCCGGTGCCTGGAGGCCGTGCGGTGTTGGATGGGACGAAACAGGCTTCAGCTCAACCCATCTAAGACTGAGTGGCTGTGCTTCCCGGCACCCCGGTACAGCCAGCTGGTTCCATCACTGGCTGTGGGGGGGGGGGAATTCTTGCCCCCACAGAGAGGGCCCATAATCTGGGTGTCCTCCTGGATGTGCGACTGTCACTGGAAGACCATGTGGCAGCCGTCGCCAGGGGGGCTTTTGGTCAGGTCCGTCAGATCTACCAGTTGCGGCCTTTTCTGGATCGGGATGCGCTTTGCACAGTCACCTCCGCCCTGGTGACCTCCCGCCTAGATTATGCCAATGCTCTCTACATGGGGCTGCCTTTGAAGAGCATCCGGAGGCTCCAGTTGGTGCAGAATGCGGCCGCAAGGGTGGTAATGGGAGCTCCTCGGGGCTCCCATGTTATGCCACTTCTGCGCGCGCTTCATTGGCTCCCGGTGGCCCTCCGGGTGTGCTTCAAAGTCTTGGTTACTATCTTTAAAGCGCTCCATGGCTCGGGACCAGGATACTTGCGAGACCGCCTCCTGCCATGATCGGCCTCCCACCGACCGGTACCCTCCCATAGAGTCGGTCTCCTCGGGGTGCTTCCGGCTGGACGGCTGGCGACCCCGAGGATGTGGGCCTTCTCATTGGGAGCACCCCCTCTCTGGACTGAATTACCCCCGGAGGTGAGAGCCGTCCCTGATCTCATGGCCTTCCGTCGGTTACTTAAAACTCACCTATTTCGGCAAGCCAGACTGGCCTAGGTGTTTTTAAATTTTAACCTGGTTTTAATTTCTTTTAACTTTTGTTTATATTTTTAATTAGAGCCATGCTATATTTAATTCTTTTAATTTTTAATATTGTCATGTTGTATATGTGTTCTGTACATGTATTTTTATCTTGGCTGCTCACCGCCCCGAGTCCCTTTTGGGAGAGGGGGCGGTATATAAGTCTAATAAATAAATAAATAAATAAATAATCAGATTCTCAAATACCTAGCTTTAAATCATTCTCTAATTATTTGTTGTTGTTGTTTTGTCAGCTGCCAGTACGGTCATGTCTATGATCAAGTAACTTGTTCAAGCTGGCCTTCTCATATTACAATTCTACATATGAAATTCAGAATCCTGAATTCCTCCTACATATGAAATATAAGTATGTCATAAATCTCCTAAAAAGCTGCTTTAAAATCTAGTGAAACAGATTTTCAATCTTCGTTTCCAAAGCCTCCTCTATAATTTCTTTTCATCTTCATTTTATAAGCTACTGAGTAAGATCCATTGTTTCATTTGCACTATAGGGAGCTGCTTTAGGGAAAAAGTTGGACGATTAAGGAGAAAAGTTTGGAGTTGGCCATTTTCCCTAATAAAATTAAAAAAATATTTGCAGTTTTTGCCTAGAAGAAATAATGTAGTTAATGTAATTCAGCTTTATTTTAAATCCTGAAAACATCATAGGTATAAAATTTAAGGAGTTTTGTTCTTGTATAAGTCACTAATAAAAGGACTTCAATAAAATTAAAAACGAGAACACATTATATGTTTTTTCTGCTACTTCTATAAAACATAATAAACATATTAGCGAGGAAATGAGACACAGAAAATTATGAGGTAGTTCCTTTTCCATGCTAGTTTGAAAAACTATTTTATCTTTTTATAATTAAAATGAGAAAACCAGTTATTCCACTGTAAGATATATCTCTAGGAAATTTTTCTCCCCAAATAGATTACTAATATAATCCACTATAAACACTGTTGAACAAAAATAATGTTTAGTAACGTAAATAATGTTATATAACACAACATAAATTTAAGGAGTTCTATCTGCATTACCTGACCCGCTTCAGGGTTGAAAAATTGCCCAAACTGGCGAAGAATGCCTGAACAAATTAATCTAAGAGGAAAAGAATAGAATGGAAAGTTTGATAGAGATCAAGCAAAAATTGATAAATAAGAATGGGAAAGAGAATTATGTCCATTATAATGGTAGTAAAAATATTTGTCAATCTATGTTTGATTTGGAACCTTATACTAATAAAATGTTCGTCAAAGCAGCAGTCTGTGATAAAAGAATGCACAATACAAGTTCAATTTACCATTTCAGCTGTTAACATCACTCAAAATATATCTGGGATGTAATGTTTCTTCCTTTTTTCTTTGTCTCGCTGCCAAGACAAACACAATCTTAGGAAACATCAGGTATTAATCAAGAGTCTAGTTTTTGCTCTTCAGGTGAAACTGGTAAGAGTTAAGCAAGTTGATCTCAGTTCCTGGTGAATTTATGGGCACATTCACGTAATTTGCCTGGCAACAATACAGAAAAGATTTACCATGGCTTTCTACCATTTTCTTTCCAATACATCCTGCTGATGCCTAGTGGTTTCCCATCTAAGAAACAACCAACTTCAACAAAGATTAGATTACAAGTTGTGATGGAACATATATCAGCAGAAAGACATTCTGGCAGGAGCACCAAATTAAGAAACTGAGCAGTCGGAGGCAGGAAGAGGTTCAGGAGCCATACCCTAAACATCTCCCAAGCTGTATCTATTAGGTTAGAAAATTATATCTTTACTGTGACAAGATTCTATCCATTAGGCATAAGCAAATAAAGAATCCAATCATTTGGATTGAACTATGCCATCTTTCAACCTAGTCATGACACAAGCCCAGACAAGACTGCCATAGAATTCTCCCTCCTGAGATAATAAATACAATTATATGGAAATTACTCAAGCAGCATTATGGGCTAATACGGAAATTAATCAAGCAGCAAAGATCAAACATTATTTTATTTACAAAGGGAAATACAAATCAAGAAATACAAATGTAAATCTGGTTCTTGGTTTACTATCCAATGCCTTTCAAGTTTCTTGAAGTTCATTTCCTATTAGCCCCAGCTATCATGATTGAATGGAAGGAATTATGTAAGTGGTAGTTAATATTTAGATGATACTGTATTTTTTCATATTAGACGCATCCTAAGATAGCAAATAACTTGATGCTGATTTTAAGAAATTCGACTTTAATAAAGGAGTATAATTTAAGTGTTATATGAAAATAGCAAAGACACACATTTTAAATTACTAAAATTTTAAGATTAGCTGAATAATAATCTCAAATAAATGAAACAACTATGTTTAGAGTTTGTAAAAGGAATTACCACAGATAAATTGCTATTGCAATGCATTTCTAAGATCTGCTTTGTAAATCATTTTAAGCATATATTCACAAGTACGCTCAACAACTTCAAAGGCATAATAACTATACATAGTACTATACATCTCCTTGAGAGCATTAGGATGCTTCCAGGAGATCCTTCTAGCATTAACTGTTCAAAAAGCATTGTGAAGAAATTCTGTGTTTTGCTTCATGAGGAAACATGAAAAGAGTATAAATGGAAAACATTGCCTGAAATTGATGCTGATATCTATGAATGAATAAATAAAAATGACTAAACAATAAAAGAAGTGTTTTAATCAGTTGTAATTAAGTAATTTCCTTGGGTAAATGTGATTTATTACAGAATTCACAATTTTAGTATCAGAATGAATAAATGTAACTAAATAGGAAAACACATTAGATTAGGGATGTCAAATTGGCCAGCCATGGCCTTGATGCATCACACACAGGCCACGCCCACCCGGTTCTTCAAAGGCAAAAAATGTTGTGATATGTAACATGATACAATCAAGTTTGACACCCGTGCATTAGACTATTTAAAAAGAGAATATGTGAAATATGTTCTCCAGTAGTGGCTTCCACCTGCTTTCCTGCTTTGGAAAATTATAATGATTAATACATGGCTTGCTGTCCAGTAAACCTAGTCACTTTTTACCCTTATTCTCCTTTCAAAATTATTGAATGAGACATTAAGAATAAAGACATTTATCAATTCTATTGTAGACATGAATTTGTAGACATGAAGCAGAAGAAAGAAAATTAGATGATAATATGGTCTGAATTACTTCAAATTACAGTACCACAATGATATGTTTTTAAAAATGTTTCCAGGTCTCATTAAAAAAGAAAAACAGCACATTCTGTTGGTCTTTTTCTGAGAAGGAAACTGTATTTTTGAATGCTATCCCTTACAACATATTTTATATAGAGCCCATATCATCAAGACAAATGTTAAATCATAACAGATATAGTCTAGACCACTCCCTGTAGTAGAAAACAACCAATCCATAATCCCATCATTCTTGTTCAGCATAACTATATATAATAGTTCTTAGAAGCACTGCCCGACAGAAAGTGTTACTCGTATGTTCAGCACAGTAATTTTTATCAATTGCAATGCTGTTTACTTTCATTACTACATCCACTTAGTTCATTGATTTCTTCTAAGACCAATAAAGGTTTTGAAACATGAAGCAAAGCTAAAAGCAGGAGCCATAAAGTCTCTTTTGTAAAGAGCAGCATAACCTGAACTATGTCACTCAACTTTTAAGTACTTCCAAAATGATTTTTGGACTTTTGACCAAATCCACAGATATATGAAAAGTGTAACAGGTAATGGATTGTAATTGTGAAGGCTGAAGCTTGGAAGCAAGGAAATTAGGAAGAGAATGCCATGATCAAAATACTGAACTTCAATGCACAAGGCCAAAAAACTTTAAATCTCTGGATCTGATAAAAATATAGTTTAATTCCTATTTCTTACAGTAAATGTTATTTCCTAATTTTAGATTCTTATCTAGCCTAGTTTTGTCCAAATCTTAACACAGCTGCTACCAACTACATGCTTGGGCTTCTGAAAAGTTTATACTTTGGACTTTAGTGAAACTCAGTCATCCTAATTAATGAGATTTTTGTATTATTCAAAATAACAATAGCTTTAAAATGTCTTGGAATAGCAGCTTCTAACAAATCCATCCATTCATTTCTTTGTTGATAAGGAAATAGAGGGGTGATTTATGTTCTCGTTCTATTTTTTTCTATTTTATCTATCAATCGATGTCTCAAGTATTAATGAAGGTTGTTTTGAATAATTTGATATTTTAAAAAACATAGTTTTCTCTATGGCAGTGATATATTATTAAATTGCCCCTTGGAATTAAAACAAGCCCTTTTCTTACTAAGTTTTAGGAAAAACCTAAGTTTGGGAGAAGCCTTAAAGAAGGCTCAAATTTTGTCATAACTTTTAATACCACTATTTCAGTTTTCTTGTTTTACATCTCTTATTTCATATGAGTGATGCTTTTACTATCCTTTATAAGCTGCCCAGAACCATTCAGAGTGGGTGACGTACATATTTTAATATATTCTCTATATATTTAAACAGACATAAATTTTATATAGAAACAATTTAAGTGTGAATAGATGGTAATAGAAATTATATTCTGAAACTTCAGAACGCAGAATATCAATCTCCTAGATGAATAAACTGAGGCAATGCAAACACAACTATGCTATGGAACAGAAGTCCTTATCATGAAAGTACTCATAACAGTTAAAACAAGAAACTTTCTGATACTATCAATAATGAAGTATTTATTAAAACATAAATATAAAAATAAACTATTATGCTATAGCTTATAGCTTAAATGGTTTTCCTGAAAGAGACAAAGTCTCCTGCAACTATGGCATTGATGGGACTCTGAATAAATATTTGCTCACTATCTGATTGCAAATCTCTGCAAATACCTCATATACTACTGTACATCAGGAAATGCACAATAACCTGGACATAATACAGCTGCCAGGCATGTCAATTAAATACTAATTTGATTATTTTATATTCAGTTGGGTTACCTATACCCTACTTGAATGTAGAGTTATATTTCTTCAGCCAATTGTAGTAAAACGTGAATATATTTCATGAATGCTTTTATAGCATGGCAAGGCAATTTGGGATATGTAGAGGATGGCAAACAAAGAAGGTTCAGTGTAGGCAACGGTAAAGTCCCGGATCACCTGCAGTGATCCGATAGTCTACGAAGTCTCATCAGAAGTGCAAGAAGGATGAGCTTTTCTTGGTGCTTTTTCTCCACCCAACCCTGGTACCTGTGGAAGCAGATCCTAACCGGCAAGAGATGAGGAAGACGGATCTGCAGAAAAGAAACTGAGGTGGTTTGGATTGTGCACAAAAGGGCATACCAGGGGCTCCTAGTCAGAAAACGACGAACCGGATCGGAAGCAAGGGAACGCTAGCCGCAGCTTGGCACAGCGGACAGAAAGCAGCTGTCTCCGGAGGCGTGGGAAAGAAGGACAGGACTGCCGCCACGCTGGAGCCCAAACACAGCGGCTGCCTTTGCGCTCAGCTGGAACGGAATTGGCCAGAGCTGTCCTGCTTCGTGGCTGCGGTGGGGATGGCGGGCACCCACTGTTCTCATTCCCCTGGTGTATCTGCACTTAAGCTTCGGCTCCTACCTACCTCTTATAGGTGTCTTCCACGTTCAAGGTAGGATCCCCCGCCGCTCACCCTACGCCGCCGTTTCCACCAAGCAGCTGCTCGTTCCCGCCCTTCCTTCCCAGCTCGTGGTTTTCGGCTTTCTGTTCCGCCGCCGCGGCGCAAGCATTAACTTGAGCCAGCCTCGTTGACTCGCACGCCGAGCTTCGACTCTTCCTCCCTTCCATTGGTCGTTTTCCAAAGTCCTCCACAGCGCCCCCTAGTCTTCATCCACGCCCGTGGCAAAGAATGACGTATGCCTTCGCGATTCCCTTTCGCTTGCTTTTGTCAGAAATTCCCCGCGCGGACGAAGGGGGTGGCGTGTTACGCCGAGATTGGTCCGCACAGGGCCTTGTCTGCTAAGGCTGAAGTTCCTGCCTTACGACGCGTCAATGCTGAAGGTGCTGGCGTTTTTTTTTAACGCAATATTTTTGCATACAGTACTTTAATCTTTGACTTAGGCCGCCCTGCGCTGAAGAAGTGGGCGGAGAAAAGAAAGATGAAAACGTGGACAAAATTGGATGACAGAAAAACCTGGCGCTGAACAGTCCCAAATTTTATTAGATTGTCAAAATACATAATACAGAAATACAAACAGAAATGAAAATAATGAAAAAATGGGGGAGGAAAAGGGGAAGAGGAAAAAGTGTAGGAGAAAGGGGAAAGGAAAAAGAAAAGCATTGCCTTATTACTCCTTTTGGTGCAATAAAATAATAACATACAATCTCAACTTTTTTACTTTTACATAATGATATATACAAGCCATTTCTGTAACAACATATCTATCCAATCATCAAAACTCAAAATCAAAGCTTCGTTTTTTCCATCTCAAGCAATCTTAGCGTTGCTAAGTAAAAACACAATTATTTTCTTTTCCGTAATCAAAACAATCAATTTCACCATCTCTGATAACTCCATCAACACTTGCAGCCATTGTGGGAATCAAGTATCCTTCCGTTTTTGTGCATGGAGTATTCTTGCTCAGCATATATAATATCAAAGTTCCTTTTCTTTTAACCCATTGAGCTCAAAAGGAAGGTCTTTGCTTTTATCTTTATATTCATTTTAAGAATCTTCAGTATTAAGAGTGAATTCTACTCCACTATTAGGTTGCTTTATTACATAAATGGTAAATAGTTCCTTCTTTACATTTACATTTCCAACATTTATTTGAAGTATCTATACATTCTTATCAATTTATCCAGTGTTAGATAGCAATGGTACATCATATAATTTTTTTTAAATTATAATTTAATGTAAATTTTAAATATTTCATCCACATGTTGTCCTATTGTTCAAGTATTACATCAAAAATTCTTTGCCCACTGAATTATATATTGCTTCAGATACTGATTTTCCAAGTTCAGTTTTAATAACAATTTATAATTATTTATTTATTTATTAATTAAACTTTTATACCGCTCCCTCTCCCAAAAAGAGACTCGGGGCGGTGTACAGCCTACTAAAAACACACAGTAAATATATATAAATACAATTAAAAATACATTAAACAATTTGGTCCGGCTGTGTCCCATCTAAGGGATTCAATTAAAAATTAAAAAACTCTAATAAAACCCCAATTAAAATTGAATTAAAACCAGAACACAGTTACTGGGCCAGGCCAGCCTGTCTAAAAAATAGGGCTTTCACTGCGCGCCGGAAGGTCAGGATATCCGTCATAGCCCGTATCTCCGGGGGGAGATCATTCCATAGGGAGGGAGCTCCCACAGAGAAAGCCCGAACTCTTGGGGCCGTCAGCCGGCAACGGCCAGGCAGCGGTACCCCAAGTAGGGCAACCCTGTGGGAGCGTACTGGGCGGCGGGAGGTTGACGATGGCAGTAGGCGGTCCCGTAAGTACCCAGGTCCCGAGCCATGGAGCACTTTAAATACCATCAGTACCACCTTGAATCGAATCTGGTAGGCCACAGGAAGCCAGTGCAGCCTGCGGAGAAGCGGTGTAACGTGGGAGCTCCGAGGGGCACCCACAATCACCCACGCGGCTGCATTCTGGACCAAATGCAACCTCCGGAGACTCTTCAAGGGGAGCCCCATGTAGAGAGCGTTGCAATAATCCAGGCGGGAGATAACGAGGGCGGAAGTGACTGTGCGAAGTGCGCCCAGATCCAGAAAGGGCCACAACTGGTGGATCAGACGAATCTGATAAAAAGCCCCCCTGGCGACGGCTGCAATGTGCTCTTCTAAGGACAGCCGTACATACAGGAGGACGCCCAGATTGCGCGCCCTTTCCACGGGGGTCAAAACCTCTCCCCCCACGGCCAGCAAAGGAACCAGCTTGCTGTATCTGGGCGCAGGAAACCACAGCCACTCGGTTTTGGTCGGGTTGAGACGAAGCCTGTTATGACCCATCCAACTCCGCACGGCCTCCAGGCACCGGGACATCACTTCGACGGCTTCGTTGGGGTGGCCCGGGGTGGAGATGTACAGCTGAGTATCATCAGCGTACTGATGGAACTCCACCCCGAAGCCACGGATGATCTCACCCAGCGGCTTCACATAAATGTTGAACAGCAGGGGCGAGAGCACCGACCCCTGAGGCACCCCACACAGTAGGGGCCTCGGGGCCAACCTCTGCCCCCCTGTCAACACGAATTGTGAACGGTCGGAGAGGAAGGAGGTGAACCACCGCAACACGGTGCCCCCCACTCCCAACCCCTCCAACCGCCGCAATAAGATACTGTGGTCGACAGTATCAAAAGCCGCTGAGAGATCTAATAGGACCAGGACAGAGGAACAACCCCTGTCCCGAGCCCTCCAGAGATCATCAACCAACGCGACCAACGCCGTCTCCGTGCTGTGCCCGGGCCTGAAACCTGATTGGAGGGGGTCAAGATAACTCGCTTCATCCAGGTACTGCGGGAGCTGACGTGCCACCACACTCTCAACAACCTTCGCAACAAAACGAAGGTTGGAGACAGGACGATAATTAGATAACAATGCTGGGTCCAGGGACGGTTTCTTGAGGAGGGGCCGCACCACCGCCTCTTTCAAGGCAGCAGGCAGCAGCCCCTCTCTCAAGGAAGCGTTTATAATGCCCTGGAACCAGCCTTGTGTCACCTCCTGAATGGCCAAAACCAGCGAGGAGGGACACGGGTCCAACAAACAGGTGGTGGCATTAAGCCCCCCCAGTATCCTGTCCACGTCCTCCAAAGTAACAGGGTCGAACTCAACCCAATTGACCTCACCGATATCCACCCCCACCCCCCCGCCCGGAGATGCCCAATCGGAGTCCAGCTCGTCCCGGATCTGAGCGATTTTATCCTGCAGAAACCTAGAAAACTCCTCAGCCCACCCCTGCAAGGGGTCCTCCCGCGCTCCCACCTCAAGGAGGGAGCGGGTCACCCTAAACAGGGCGGCTGGGCGGTTTTCTGCGGACGCAATAAGGGTGGAGAGGTAAGACCTCCTCGCCATCCTTATCGCCACTAAATACGTCTTAATATAAGATCGTAATAGTGTTCGGTCAGACCCGGAGCGGCTAGCCCTCCAATTACTCTCTAGGCATCTTTTCCGGCGCTTCATCTCCCTTAGCTCCTCAGAAAACCAAGGAGCCACATGGGATCGGCACCGGGTCAGAGGCCGCAAGGGTACGACTCGGTCGAGGGCCCCAGCAGCCACCCTATCCCAGGTGGCAACCAAGCCCCCAACCGAGTCGTGTGTACGAGCTTCGGGGAATGGCCCAACCTATCAGGGTCCATCAGGCGCCTGGGGCGGTACCATTTTACTGGTCCCGCCTCCCTGCGGTTGGAGGGTGCGGAACGGAAGTCGAGCTTCAGGAGCGAGTGATCCGTCCATGACAGGGGTTCTATGACTATATCCCCTATACCCAGATCACTCTGCCACTGATCAGAGACAAAAACCAGATCCAAGGTGTGACCTCCCACGTGAGTAGGGTCCCGAATTAACTGGGTCAGGCTCAAGGCCGTCATGGAAGCCACGAACTCTTGAGCAACCCCCGAGGCACCGCCGGCAGAAGGCAAGTTGAAATCCCCCATGACCATAAGCCTGGGGGTCTCAACTGCCACGCCAGCTATAACCTCAAGGAGCTCAAGCAGGGCCGCTGCCGCATAGCAGGGAGCCAGGTATGCGACCAGCAGGCCCACCTGAACCCTGGGACCAAACTTCACGAAAAGGAGTTCACACCCGGTCGTCTGAGACACAGTGGCTTCCCTCGGGCACAGATCTTCCTTAATAACCACCGCAACCCCCCCTCCCCTCCCCTGGGCCCTCGGCCGATAAAAAACCCGAAACCCAGCTGGGCACATCTCTACCAGAGGGACTCCCCCCTCCTGGCCCAGCCAGGTTTCGGTGACACCCAACAGGTCCGCGCCCCCCTTAAAAATAATAAGTTCATTTTTACCACACAAGTTTCCAATTCATTTTTCCCCAAAAACGAATCCATAGCTTTTTAAAAATCGATTTAAACCTTTCTTTCAATTGTAAATATGTAAATTAATGTCAAACACATCCTTCTAATTGCCTCTTTAGGATAGGCTCACCATAATTGAAAAAATATTTGACCACAAATCCACTAATCTAGCATTTTCCTTAAAAAAAAAGCTTCCTGGGGGTGACACCCAAAAAACATCTTTGCAGAGAAACTTACCTTATATTTATTCCGAACTCTTAGGATGGCATGTCTAACAAAGTGGTTTGTTGAAATCAACATTTATTTTAATCTTATGATATAATAAATAGGCATGCCATTCAAATGTGCTGAAAACAAAGCATGTTTTATGCTTTGAAGTTATTTTGTTATGCCATTCAAATGAAAGCATGTTTTATGCTACCGTGTTTCTCACAAAATAAGGCAGGGCCTTATTTTTTTTTGAGCCCCGAAAAAACGGCTAGGCCGTCTTTTCGAGGGTGAATTAATTTCTCTCCCCCCCGATCAGCAGGTGGGCGGCAGCGGTGTGGATGGCAGAGCATTTTAAATTGAAAGACCTTCGGCGCCTGCCACTGCTGCTTCCTCTGCCGCTCTTGCTTTTCCTTCGCTTACCTCCACAGTTCCCACTGGCGCTCGCGCGAGAACAGCAGCAGCGCCGGCAGAAACATGGAAGCATTTCTGCTGCTGCTCGGGTGTGTGCGGAAGCCTCCTGTGTGACACACTCTTTGCTTCAACAGGTATGGGCTTTGTTTAGGTGTATCCCCCCTGCACCCCCACCCCACCCCGCCGGCGTGTGTCCGTCCATCCGTCGTATGCACGCGCAAAAGCGGATGCCAAGCGAGTGCCTCACGCTTCGGAGAAATGTGCCGGGACGCACGCGTTCGCGTTCGCACTTGCACGCACACGCACTGTCAAGTCAAGCCATCCCACTGTACCTCCCTTGTGCCGGCATTCGGTGATGGGTTGGTGGCGCGCGTACGCACTCGTGGGCAGCTGCCGCCACCGCGTATGGCAGTCCCTCTCTTTCTGTCTTTCACTCGCCATGTTGTGAGCTTTCTTCCCATTGACAACGACGGTCGCGGCGGCAGAAGTGGAAGAGGTGGTGGTGGTGGTGGAGGAAGAGGAGGGAGGGAAGGGCGGTGGCAGGAAGGCAAGGATGGCAGGGAAGGGGCAATTGGATCATGATTGGCAAGAGTCTTCCGGAAAGAAGAGGGAGCCCTCTCCTTTCCGTGTCCGTTACAATGAACGGCGCTGCCCGTTCCCCCCAGCTCATGAGTATCCAGCCATAGGAGAGGAGGGGGGAGATGGAACGGAGGGGCAGCGTGCGAGAGAGGAGCAAAAGGGTAAACACCCACCCCCTGCACCACCCCCACCACCCGCGCACGCCTTTCCATTCCCCCCACATAGCGGTTCACCCACGTTCTTTTGTTTCGTTCTTGCCGGCGTTGCATGGAAGCGTTTCTGCTGCTGCTTGGTGTGTGCAGAAGAGGAAGGGAGGAAGGTTGGAGGTGAGGCTGTGACATGCGCGAAACCATCCGCCAAGGCCCCGGGCAGCTGCAGCCGCTCTTTCCCCGGGACCAAAACAAAAGAACGTGGGTGAACCGCTGTGTGGGGGGAATGGAAAGACGTGCGCGGGTGGTGGGGGTGTTGCGGGGGGTGGCTGTATACCCTTTTGCTCCTCCCTCGCACGCTGCCCCTCTGTTCCATTTCTCCCCCCTCCTCTCCCACGGCCGGATACTCACAAGCTGGGGGAAACGGGCAGTGCTGTTCGTTGTAACGGATACGGAAAAGAGAGGGCTCCCTCTTCTTCCCGGAAGACTCTTGCCAACCACAACCCATCACTGAACGCCGGCACAAGGGGGGTACAGTGGAATGGCTTGACTTGAAGTGCGCCCGCGCACATGGGCGCATGCATCCTGGCATATTTCTCCGAAGCATGAGGTGCTTGCTTGGCATCCGCTTTTGCACATGCATACGATGGATGGACGGATGCACGCCGGCGGGGCGGGAGGGGTGCAAGGGGGGGGATACACCTAAACAAATCCTATACCCGTTCAAGCAAAGAGTGTGTCACACAGGAGGCTTCCGCACACACCCGAGCAGCAGCAGAAATGCTTCCATGTTCCTGTCGGCGCTGCTGCTGTTCTCGTGCCGGTAGGAACTGTGGAAGCCATGGAGGCAGCTCCCCCACCCGAAAAGCAGCAGAAACGCTTCTACACTTCCTGCTGGCACGAGAACAGCGGCAGCGCCGTGCAGGGCACTGTTACAGGCAAGTTTCCCCCCCACCCTCCCCCTCAGCATGTTTTAACCCCCGACCTGCCCCCCAGCATGTTTTAAACTAGGCCTAAATTTGGGGGGAGGGGCTTAATTTCATTTCATGCCTAGAAAACATGCTGGGTCTTCCTATTGGTGGAGGTCGTATTGTTGGAGAAACACGGTATGAAGTTATTTTGTTGACATCCTTCCTGTTGTAGAGTGGCGGAATCACTGAGGCAGACAACCAAAGCAAACTTCAGCTTAACTTTATTTTAAAAGTGCTAACTCAGCAGCCAGCTGGAACGGCAACAGCTGATGCCGTTTGACATCTCCTTTTATACCCCGGCTGTCAAACGGTATCAACCAATAGGAGCAGTCCGTGTTTCCCACCTGAAACATGACCTGAGTGGGAACTGTAGTACAGTTCTCTACACAACACTCCTTCCCCCCAGAACAGAGCATGTGTAGTCTTTTAGGTAGGCAGGACACTTGCGCGGATGGCCGGATCTTCTCAGCTCCTGTGGAAATCTTCTGCCTATCATGTGGCTTCCAATGATGGAGGGACTGGAGTCTAGCCTGGAGTTGGTTTTGCTTGTTGGACTGCTACTTGCTCAGGTAGGCTTTCATTGTTAATGGGTTCAAGGCGGGATTCCTTGGGTAACGGTGGTCTTTTCGCGTTGGGAATGTCTAGATGACCTCTGGGTATAGTGCTCCAGCGCTCCCTTAGTGGGTCTATATGATGGCGCCAGATGCACCCATCTTGTAACTGGACTCTCTAAGACTTAGGACCAGTTACTGCCACCACATGCCCAGACATGCACAATGGTTGCCCAGCAAAGTTCCTGGCATACACTAGGTCACTCTCTACAAACTTCCTAGTCTGGCTGCTTGACCTAAGGGGAATCACTGGGGCGTAATTGGGGTGAAGTCTGTCTAAGGTGGTCCTTAAACGGCACCCCATTAGAAGTTCAGCCGATGACCTGTTTGTGGAAGTGCATGGGGTTGTGTGCTGGCTTAGGAGATACTTGGCAAGTCTAGAGTGCCAATCTAACCCAGTCTTTGCAAGACCTCCTTAGCTGATCTGACTGCTCGTTCAGCCAGACCATTACTAGCAGGATGAAAGGGAGCTATTAAAATGTGTCTGATTCCTTGGTGGGCTCAGAAAATTTCAAACTCACAAGATGTAAACTGGGGGCCGTTATCAGACACAATGGTGTCAGAGAGGCCATGGGTGGTGAACATTCTGCTTAGGGCCTTAGTGACTGCCTCTGTGGTCGCGCATTAAATTCATTTCCACCCATTTAGAGAAGGAATCAGCTACTACTAGGAATGTGCACCATGGAAAGGGCCAGCCAGATTGATATGTATCCTGGACCAGGGGCTCCCTGTATCCTCCCATGTTCCAGGTGTGGATGCTGGAGGAGAAGGCCTGGTGGCTTGGCATGGCTGACAAGCATTAACCCAGCTGGCAATCTGAGCGTCCATGCCTGGCCACCATACATAACTGCGAGCTAGGGCCTTCATCCTGACAATGCCAGGATGCCCCTCATGCAGGACCTCTAAAACTGAGGTCTGCAGTTGGGGGTGGGGGAATCACAACCCTGGTTCCCCAAAGCAAACAGCCTTGTAAGGAAGAAAGTTCTTGCTGGCGTAATTTGAAGGGTATGAATTCAGATGAATAAGGGGTTGTAGGCCATCCCCTTCCCACCCAGTCAAGGACTTGGGAAATTACCTTGTCCTTGGTGGAATGGGCAGCAATGTCAAAGGTGGTGATAGACGTTGATTTGCAATACAGCACAGGACGGAGCAGGATCCTCCACTGGAACTGGTAGGGGACAATGACTGAGAGCATCTGTGTGCCTGAGTGTTTTGCCAGAGCGATGAACCAGTGTATAGGAATATGCAGCCAGAAATAATGTCCACCTGGTCATCCTTGGAGACAAAATCTGAGGTGTTTGCTTGTTGCCTGACAAGAGTCCTAAAAGAGGTTTATGATCCGTAACCAGTTCAAAGTGATGTCTATAAAGAAACTCATGGAATTTCTTTACTGAAGCAACTGCAGCCAAAGCCTCTTTATCAATTTGGCTGTAGTTACGTTCAGT
Organism: Bungarus multicinctus; assembly: GCA_023653725.1. Lineage (NCBI taxonomy): Eukaryota > Metazoa > Chordata > Lepidosauria > Squamata > Elapidae > Bungarus > Bungarus multicinctus. Next base: position 38,185,465 of record CM042844.1, read on the forward strand.
GGAGTATAGCGTCCTAGACAAAAATACAATGGGTGCCTCTGATCCATTAGGCAGTCTGTGACTTAGAACAGCTCCTATACCGAAAGGTGAAGCTTCTGCAGCTAGTACTAATGGCAAATTTTTGTTAAATTGTATTAAAACAGCATCAGAAGTAAGTAGTGATTTGACAGCTTTGAAAGCAAAAGCTTCCTTAGGACCCCAATGCCTTGCTGCTTGTCTCTCTAGAAGTCTGTGTAAAGGCTCTGCAATGGAAGCCTTATGAGGCAAAAATGAAGCATAGAAATTTAGAAGTCCCAAAAAAGACTGAAGTTCAGTTTTATTAGTAGGCATGGGTGCCTCATGAATAGCCTTTACTTTGGATTCGGTTGGGTGGATGCCAGAGGTGTCAATTCTGTATCCTAAAAATTTGACTTGTGTAGTGGCAATGGTGCATTTTTCCTTTTTTAATTTGAGCCCTGATTTCCTGAAACATTCAAGGACATTTCTGAAGCAACTGAGGTTTGTCAGGGGCAGATATTAGAATGTCATAAAAATAGGGTACTATGCCAGGTAACTCTTCAAGTAGTCTTTCCATAATTGACTGGAAAATTCCAGGGGCATACTAACACCAAATTGGAGACGTGTACACTTAAAAACACCTCTGTGTGTCACAATGGTTTGAAGTTCTGCAGTTGCGTCATCAACAGGAAACTGTTGATAGGCCTGTGACATATCCCGTTCAGCAAAAATAGTACCAGGCTCCAAAGAATGCAAGAGGTGCTGGACAATGGGAATTGGATAAGCGCTGATTTGTAAATATTTGTTTAATGTGCACTTGTAGTCAGAACAAATTCTCAACCCGCCATCTTTCTGTAGGGGTCTCCCATTTAGCGTAGTCTGTAGGTTGTAGTATGCCTTGTTTAATCAATTTGTCTAGTTCCTTGTCAAGTTTGGGGCAGATTGCAAAGGGTACCCTTCGGGGCTTTAAACGAATTGGAACACTGAAAGATATTGGGGCTCCCATGTAGCAGCCTAGGCCCTTGCTGAATACATCAGCATATTCCCTGAACAGGGAGTCCACTTCTGAATTTGCAATAGAATGGATTCCACCTATATGGAAGCCTAGGGCAGGGAACCAGTCTAATCCCAACAGGCTTGGGAGGGCGCCATCCACTATCACAAAAGGCAAGTGACCCTTAAAACCCTGAAATTGAATTAAAAACTTGCCTTTTCCGATGACAGGAATGGTTCTGCCTTGATAGTCACGTAGACTCAAATTGCAGCCTGGAATCTTCTTTCTTGTCATTCTGGGAAGCAGTTGTTTCAAGGTGCCCCACGAAATGATGGACAGTGCAGAACCAGTGTTTACTTCCATCCTGCACAGTTTACCTTCTAGAGAAACAATGACACTAATTTTGTTAGAACTTCATTTTGTCATTTTGGATTGGTAGCATGTGAAACAGTATTCGATTTGTCTTTGGAAGTGCATGGTTGTCTGACGCTTTTATGGCTGGTTAAAAGTCTTTCCTGCTTGACATATTCTTGCTAAATGGCCCTTCTTTTGGCATTTTAAACAAATGGCGTTTCTGAATTTGCAGGATGCCCTGAAATGGTTTCTTCCACAGCTTAGGCAGGTAGGCTGAGGTTATGGAGGTTGATTGGAAACTGGCCTGTATTCCCTCTGATTGGTTTTGAGCTACCTGAGGTGGTTTACATCAGTAGCCTCTTCAGAGTCCTCCTCTGTGGAGGCTTCATCAAAATGAACAGCTGAGCTACTTTGACTAACTGGATTTCCCTGTATTTCAGCTACTGAGAGTGCTGACAGCTCAGCAGATTGAGATTCTTCTGTAGCTAGTTTTAGAGTCAAGTTTTCTTTGGCTAATAGATGTCTTTGTAGTCTTAAATCTCTGACTCCACAAATTAGCTGGTCTAAAAGTATGTCTTCTAAATAGTTTCTAAATCCACAATGTAAGGCAGCTGTTCGTAGTGCTGCCAATAATAGTCTCTCCCTCAAGCCTGGGTACATGTCCTAAAAGCATGGCACCTGACAATTCTAGATGGCTTAGGGGAGTAATGATTGGAAAGAATTTCCTACAATTCTTCCCACTGAGCAGTCTTAATTGAGCGTGCAGCCAATAATGCTGTAGCAATGTCAAATACTGTGGCTCCACAAAAGCTTAAAAAGTAAGACTTTTTCCTATGGTCTGAAATGTCAGCAAGGTCAATGGTATCTAAAAAGCAGTCAAACCGGTTTCTGTATGATTCCCATGTCACTGCCGATGGTCTGAAAGGCGGGAATGCAGGGTTCGAAGTCATCGTCTTCTCAGCTGTGCCACTTCTCCTGAGGTGATTTGAAAATCACGCTTCGTGAACAGTGACAGCAGCTCTTTAATGTCTTCAGCTCTTTTTGTAGTGACTTCGCTCTTATGTCTCTTTGCTCTGTTTGCCTCTTATATGTATCCCACCCCCATCGCCAGTGTTGTAGAGCAGCAGAATCACTGAGGCAGAAACCAAAGCAAACTTCAGCTTAACTTTATTTTAAAAACAAAGGGTTGCCGCGGCTGCCGCGCTAACTCGGCAGCCAGCTGGAATGGCAACAGCTGATGCCGTTTGACAGCTCCTTTTACAGCCAGCTGTCAAATGGCATCAACCAATAGAAGCGATCCGTGTTTCCCTCCTGAAACACGGACCTGAGTGGGAACTGTAGTCCAGTTACAACACTTTCAACAGACTGTGCCTTGTTATCTCCTTAAATTTGGTAAATACTTCTCCTGTTCCATTATAGAAATTTCATCATTGTAGTTTGTTTGTTTATTTCACCTCTATCTGCTTATTAAATTCAGACTGTATTGCTTTCTTTTGAAGACTATTTTTGAGTACATTTTATCTCCAACTAAGTATTATTGAACAGTGGGGCCAAGTTGGAGGCATTAAAGGACATTTATTTACATTTTGGATTTTGTTACGTTTGTGGTACACTCTGGGTCTTCACAATGGCCTTGGAGATAAAATTTATTCAAGGAGTCTACACATCACAAGCAAGCAAATATTAGTATTAATGGAGAATTAACTAAATCATGTGAAATCCTAAAATGCATGAGGCAAGGATGCCCCCCCCTGTTGTTTATATTGAAACTGGAAGTTTTAAATAGGGATATTAGGCAAGACGAAATAAATAACATGTATAAATATTAAAAATAACTTTATAAACTGAGAACATTTGCTGATGATTTTTAGTTATATATATATATATTTTTGCAAGACCCCAAATATTTGATGAAGAAAGAAAATGAGTGTGGAACTTTAGCAAGCTTTAAAATAAATAAATAAAAAACAAAACAACAATTTCTTGTTAGGAATATGATCTCTCAGGATCATGAAATATTGGCAAAATAATCAGGTTTTAAAAAGGAGGAAAGGGTGGAATATCTGGGGATTACATTGACAAATACGAATTCTAAACTGTTTCAAAATAACTTGGTGCCTTTTTGGAGTAATATTAACAAAGGTCTATTAAGCTCCGACTCCCACTATGGATGAATGGTTGCTGAAGCTGATGGAATTGGCAGAAATGGCTACTTTTGAACTTGAGACAGAAAAAAGGTGAAACTCTGATTTTGGGGTTTACTGATTAGACTGATGTATGCTTATAAAAATGGCTAATTTATATTATTATGAAAAAGCAAAAAGTTGTGGTTTGAACAACTTTTGTCTCTTAATTATCTTTTTGGCAAAAAACAAGATTGATCTTCATGGATATATGACTGTAAAACTTTCAATCTTTCTCCCAAAATTGCAGCATAAACTTTGTTGTCATTACTTAATAATGAGATTGGTCTATAGTTTTTTATCTTCAGGATATATTGATTCTCTTTTAATAATAACACAATATTGGCTTCTTTCCAAGTTTGAGGCATCTTTTGTTTCCTGTAATACCCCATCCATTATATCTTTTATTTACTGAAAGAATTGTTCCTCCAAACATTTATAATATTGACTTGTAAGACCCAGAGCATCTGGACCCAGAGCTTTTCCTTTTTTTAATTTTTAATAGTTTCTGATATTTCAACAGAAGTTACTAAATCATTTATTGAGCTTGTGAAAGTTTGAAAGTTTGACAAAATGTTATTTTTGCAGATAATTATCTATTTTATACATATTAAATTCCTGTTTCTTGTAAAGATTGCAGTAAAAAATTATGAAATGACTCTTTAATAAGATCATTAACTGTTATTACATTGTCATATCTTCACATTTTTTTCAGTTATTTTATTTTCTCTTTCCTTTAATTTATATTCCAGCCATCTTCCTTGTTTGCCAGCTCAAAATGTTTTTGTTTTACATAATTCAGTTTAATTTCAATTTCTTGAAGTGTTAACCTAGACAATTGTTGATGTAACAGTTTAATTTGATGTAAAAATTTAGAATCAATTGGTGTCTTTTGCAAGTCAGTTTCTTTCTTTCTAATCTATTCAATATCTTTTCCATCATTTCCTGGAATTTCTTCTTATATTGTACAAAATATCTCCTCATGACTACTTTACTAGCACCTTAAAGAGTCATTAAAATTGTCCTTTTGTCCATGTTATTATCAAAATATTTAATTTCTTTTTGCAGTCCTTTACAATAAACTCTTTTGTAAAATAGATTTCTTTAGTTTCCATCTGTAATTAAGAATCTTTTTTCTAACTATGAAAAGAACTGGATAAAGAGAAAGATTTAGGTAAGATATCAACTTTTAAATTTTTATTTGCAGAAGTTACTTAGAAATACTTACCATATCAATTCTTGAAAAAGATTTATGTCACTTCATAATACAAGTTTTTGTTCAATTACCTTTTTGTTCTAAAAGAGGCTCTTCTTGATGCAGCCTGCTTCCTCCCCCGCCCCCCCCCCTTTTTTAAAACAACATTATTTGTGAAGCTCTGTGACTGTAACATGGCAATGAGCAGGTGTAACTGGGCCAAAATTAGGAAGCTGGAACTACTATAGAAACTACTTCAAAAATTTAAGGACTTAAATGTCCTAGAGCAGGAGTCACCAAACTGGGCAACTTTAAGACTTATGGACTTCAACTCCCAGAATTCTCCATCCAGCTGGCTGGAGAATTCTGGGAGTTGAAGTTCACAAGTCTTAAAGTTGCCCAGTTTGGAGACCTCTGTCCTAGAGGTTTTATTTATTTTAAGCTCTCTTTGCTGAACCTCTTCCGTTTTAGAATAAAGAATAAAGAGTCATTAAATAGTGCTTTAAATGTGTTGTGAGAAGGGGAAAAAAGTTCCAAATTTATTGCTGCTGATTGGATAAGAATTAACATTAGGCTTAAAGTTATTTGACTTTAAAGGGACGTTTGACCACAAGATGAAACATAGAACCTGAGCTTTACTTGTAAATTATACAGCACCAAGAGAGCCAAAGACTGTAATATTATTAATATTACTAAATTAAATGGATTTTTTTAAAAATCTTAAACCCTAGTTATATCCTGGGAGATCTGACAATTACAACATGAAAAAGAGAGAAGAGGATCAGGGAATTGGAACCCCTAAGAGATATTTTGAAGAATATAAAAGTAAAACAAATGATGCAATCCAAGGAGCAAAGCTTGAATTAAAAATTTATGCACTCTTGAGGGAACTCAGTAAAGAAATATATCACTTAACTGGAGATGTTAAACAGATAAAGGATAGAGTAGACTTCCTGGAGCATAAATCGGAGAAGAAGGATGTCCAGTATGAAGCTGAATTGGATGAAACAACTCTTTTGGAATTACTTACCAGAGTTGTTGCTTAAGCAACTCCAGTTAAGATTTTTGAGTGGTTCATCTAGAGAAGATATTAGATCAAGAATGATTAAATATTTGGCTCATTTAATTAATTAAAAAGAAAATAAATTAGAATCTGAAATGGACAAAATATATGAACTCCAGATTTGTCACCACGAGAAAACCAGCAAGAGATGTTTTAGTAGTGACTTTGTAAGAATGAGATATTACATTTTGGATTGCCTCTCTAAATCTAAATTACAAATGGAAAATGTGGATATGATTATTTTAAAGAGAATTCCTGTCAGAATTTTGGGAAAGAGAAAAGATTAGTTTTTCCTATTGAATATCTTGAATAAGAAAAAAATTGCATTTTACTGAGACAAAGTTGAAATAATGATATTTAGCTACCAAGAAGAATCAGATTGAACTCTACAGAGAAAGCCAAGGAGTTCTTGTTTAAACATAAACTAATATTGGACAGCTGAAGAAATGGATGCAGACAAGCAATTGAAAGCAGATCAGTTTCAAAAATCTTAAAAGGAAAGGCTGTAGAGAAGACTGCACAGGAACTTGCTAAGTTCCAAAGAGGTAAACTAAGAATATAACTACTCTGCCTTAAAGTTGCATAATGGCTCAACAGTTAAGATACTGGATTTATCAGCTGAAAAGCTGGCAGCCCAGGTCCGAAATCTGAGTGCCACATGACGGGGCGAACTCCCTTCCCCTCGCCCTAGCTCCTGCCAGCCTAGCAGTTAGAAAACATGCAAATGAGAGTAGATAAATAGGTACCAGTTTGGTGGGAAGGTAATGGTGCTTTGGATGTCATGCTGGCCACATGACTGTGGAAATGTCTTTAGACAGCATTGGCTCAGTGGCCTTGAAGCAGATGAGGACCGCCTCTTGTAGCTGGCAACTACTAGCAGAGTAAAATCTGAATGGTTTTATTTTTTACTTTTACTCTGCCTTACCTCCATTTTGATTCAGGAGAAATTCACAAGCTGCACACCATATGCAGGCAGTTATGTCATCGTTATCTGCCATAGCAAATTTTATGATGCTTCTAGACCATTTGTTCTCTGATAAAACATGTTAGCCAATGAATAAACCTCTGCTGTGAGCAACATCAATAAAACTCATCATCTCTGTCACTGGCACTACAAAAGAAGCTCTGGAGAATAATGGAATGTTACATGATTGCAGAACCTGATTGAAAAGAACCAATAGCAATCTGAGAGCTGTTTGTGAGCAAACCATGCAGAAGTTAATGTTGAAAAAGACAGTTCCAAGACATTACTTGCTGGAGAATACTGCTGTTTGGTCTGTGTGTATATGTAGGCATAAATATATGCATTTTCTGGAATATAAGTGATTAACTGATTTTTATGCTTCAGACCAGAGTCTGCAGTGCCTGCCATGGCCCCTGTTAATGACTGGAAAATTCTAGCCTGACATGCTGACCTTATCTAATGGTATCACAGCAGGAAATCAGATAATAGAAGCAGGCTTCTGTCATCAACATAGGTAATGAGGGCTAAAGGAAATGCAAATCTCCTCTTGAAGGATCAAATTTTGAAATACATTTCCTTGCATTCAGTCAGCTGCTAAGGCTTGCTTTTTTGAAATAAAAGGTATAGTTTCTATCCATATTCCTTTTCTGTTTGGATGCTAAATAGACCCAAATGTTATTTATTAGAATTTGCTGCATATTAATGTCAACCTGATAACCTATGAAATTATTTGTCATGTCTATATGGATGAAATCATATATCAAAATGAGCAGCTTCTGCATGAAAAGAGCAGGTGCTTAATAGTCTGACTTGGGTTAAGAGAGCTGTAACAGTTGAATAGAAAATTTTTCAGATTTGCTCTTCTCAAACAACTACAAGAGGTCCATAGCTTTTGAGTGTTTTGGCTAAGATCAAGTGTAGTAAAAGTGATCAATATCTTATGGCAAGTTCTCTGTTAGAAAGCCAGAATCAGTTATTTATAGCAGAAGTCAGTTATTTCACAGCTAGTATTGACCAACATTATCATAAACGGCTCTATAATTCCTGTTTATGCAGATTGTACAAAAGGTCACATAATGAAAACTATTCTTTGAAGTGGCTTTATTTGTCGGTTAAAAATTCTACCTGCAAAACAAACTGTTTAGCAAAAACAAAAATTAAACTTCTATAGTTTATTCCCCAAAGTTTGGATAAAACAAAACTGTCAGGTAGAAAATAATGTGGAAAACCACAGCCTAGTTCAGAAACTAAGTGTATTTCTATACTTTATTATATACAGCAACTGCGTTACTGTGGAAAATACCAATCCAAATTGGTCCAAGAATCCTTTAGAGAAAGATTGATTATTCTGACATCCTAATAGATACAATGAGAGACTGTAACATATTTTTTCATTTCTCTTACATCAACATAAAAGGAGACACATTTTCCCATTCTGAACTTACTTTAAACTACCTGAATTTAAGATTATATTGTGCATTAGAATATATTTGAATCGGTTCTGGTATTTACAATAAATTTGGAAATAAAAATACCCTAAAATCTCATTGCTGTCACATTTATTCTGTACAGCATCAGCACACTCAAAGAAAACAGAGGAATAGGAGTCTGTGTTACAAAGAATTATTTGGTAGTTAATTGGTAGGTAAATCACAGTTAAGTAACCATTAGCCTTTGGGCCACATATTCAACCATATTCAGTTCAGCCCCTGAAGCATCACAAGATCATATTTCTAAATTTCAACATCAGTATTTGGTGCAGACTATTTTTAAGCTTTTTTCTTAGATAAGATAAAAATTGCTTGATAAAGGTTTTCTAGATTTATCACATATGTTTTCATTAAATTCCCTTTCCAGGACTCAAATCAGATTGATTTCAGCCTTGCAACCTCCATTGCCATTATTTGAAGAAATTACCCAAAATCTTGAAATAACAATTCAGCTTCTGATTATTCCTGAGACCAGCTAACAGTACAGTCTTATACGCCAGGAATATAGAGAAAACTTACCTTTTGTAAAGTCATATATTTATTCACTGGAGTTAATAGAAACTCCACTGAATTCATCTTGAAAAATATCAAAATGATAATGAAATGACAGACATGATTCTCCTGAAACAGCACTCAATTACTTCCTGACAAAAGGATATTCATATGGTACATTTTATACCAATTAAGCCAGTGTTATGTCTAAGAGAATTCTCACTTAGCAATCACAATTAGAACTAGCAGTTTCACTGCTAAGCACTCTGGTTGCTAAATGAAAAATTATGTAACTACAACAGGCATACAATATCACTTCCCATTGACTTTTAAACGAGTCACCATGGCAGTTAAGCAAAATGTTATGTGACTGCAACTTGCAATTTTACTTCTGTGTCCCACATTAATTCTACTCATTACAAGCTGGTTGGGAAGTTAATGCTGATCCCATGTCCATGGGACACTGATGGTCATAAATGTGCATCAGTTGCAAAGTGCCTGAATGCAGTCATGTGACTGCAGGACACTGCAAAGGTCATAAATACAAGGATAGAATCACAAAGTTGTTTTTTCTAACACTGGAATAACTACAGATGTTCGTGAAATGAGGCATTTGGTAAACCAGAACTATTCGTACCTTTTGACCATACCATACTGAGAATGGTATAGTGTTCTGATTGTTTCTTTTTGTGATGGACAAAAAGAAACAATCAGAACACTATTCCATTCTCAGTCCTCAGTTAAATTTCATTGGGGAAATGATATTTCCATCGCTCAGTCTTTCTTCAGATGAGTGACTGCTAATTTTGCAAGGTTCAAATAGCACAATAATCATTGGGACCAGAATTTATATTGCTAAGCAATGTGGTCATAAAGCACAACATGTAACTTGATTATGTAACAACAACCATTTGTAAAGCACTGCCAGTCTGGAAAGATTAAAGTGAAATAGTTATAGAACAATAATTTAGCTAGTTTGAACTCCACATGTGTTTTATAACTATTTTACTGGAATCTTCTGAGACTGGCAGTTTAGCTTGAGAAAACAAGATAAGGCTTAAAAGCAATCAAGGGGGAAGGAGTCAGACTTGCCCTCTTATGTTTATATAACAAGTCCATGCTAATTCTTCATTTGATCCCTCCACCCGACTAGCATGGTTGCGGTCCAGCATAAGCCCAGCAGTCCCAGTAGCCATTGTTAACTGAATTTCATTTGTCATTAGGCAAGCATCCATCACACCCTAAACCATTCCTGGTTTTTCCCAGTCTTGAGTCTTGGTAGGCTAAGAGACTGCCTCCTCTTGAATGATCGTCAGCCATCTATCATCTTTATCTCTCCGGTTTTGGTTGCCTGCCTACCAGTGGTGGGATTCAAATTTTTTTACTACTGGTTCTGTGGGCGTGGCTTGGTGGGCGTCACAGGGGAAGGATACTGTAAAATATCCATTCAGAAGTGGTATTTGCCAGTTTTCTGAACTACTAAAATTTCCACAACGGTTCTCCAGAAATGGTCAGAACCTGCTGAATACCACTCTGCTGCCGACCTGCTGCCACAAGTTAACCTTATCACTCAGACTTGTCCGCCACTGCAGTACCTGCTGCACTTGCTTCACTACTGCCCTGGCTAAGGTCTTCTTTTGTGCTACCTTCTTTTGGATGAATACTGTTGGCACTTCTTTAGTGCCCTACTCATGGCTTTCATTAGAAAGGTCCTTCCTTCATGCCAGCACTGTTGGGACTTTCTTCTATATGTTGGAATCTTCACTGGTACATGAATGTTGGCCATTGGCTATATTGGTACAAAAGACAGAGCTGGCTGGAAGGCCTTGGTAGGGCATGAATAGAGACTCTGGCTTGTGTGCCAGTGGAGGCCTTGCCTAGCATGTGAAAGTTGGCTTCAGCTGTGTGAAAAAAAGACCCAGCTAACCCTTTTGTTGTGCCGGTGCAGTTAGGACCTTCTTTTATGTGCCAAGCTTCTTTTGTGAAAGTATGCTTTAGCTGGTACACAAACAAACACCCTGGGAAGAATATGAGAAAAGCCCTGGTTGTACCAGCATGAAAGAAGGCCTAAATGAAAGCCCCGGTTGTTATAGAGTATGATGCAACAGGCATGGCAGGCCTAAGTGATAGTGTGATCTAGCCAAAAGATAGTCATAAATGGTGGTCCAAATGGGCCCCAAATTTGTTTATGTGACCATCAGGGCATTACAACAGCTGGAACTTCAAGGGCTGGTTATAAATCCCTTGGTTCAGCACCATAGTAACTCTGAACAGTTGCTAAATGAATAGACATTGAGAACTACCTATGCATGAGAGAAGGAGTGGCATAACCTGGGAACAGAATCAAAAAAGGAATCAGCCTAGAGTCTCTACTTTAAGTCCAACCCTTCTTGAATTCTGTTGACTCTTATTTAGTGCCAAAATAGTGCTATTAATTGAGATTTATGTGCCTAGGCATGAGTAGTAGTATATTTTGTACCTGACACTATATTACTATAATATTTATTTTTATTTAATTAAAAACAACTATATCTTAAAGTTACATTTTGTATCAAATTGAGTTTGACTCAGAGAAAATACAAATAGACAGGTCTCACAAGTATAACAAAAAAAAAAAATCCTGCAGTGTAAATAATAAAAAATATATACAAAAATCACAGAGATATAATAGTATATTTATACAAATAAACAGTCCAGCAGTCAAAGAGTTTTGTTCCCCCATCCTCTTTAGTTTTGTGCCTACTAATATAGTGCCTACTAATATACAGATAGTCCTTGACTTACAACAATTTATTTAGTGACCATTCATTTTTTCAGCACTGAAAAAAGTGATTTATGCCTGTTTTTCACATTTGTGACTGTTGCAACATCCTCATGATCACATAATCAAAATTCAGATGCTTGGCAACTGACTCATATTTATGAAAATTGCAGTGTTCTGGTTCATGTGATACCCTTTTGTGACCTTCTGACAAGCATAGTGAATGGGGAACGCAGATTAATTTAATAACCATATTATTAACTTAACAACTGCAGTGATTCCCTTAACAACTGTGGCAAGAAAGATTGTAAAATGGAAAAAAATTCCCTTAACAATTGTCTTGTTTAGCAACAGAAATTTTGGGCTCAATTGTGGTTGTAAGTTGAGGACTAACTGTACTATAGATGGTTGTTTGTTGCTAGTCTTTGTTGATAACTTATAATGGATGTTAGCCAGAATCAACTTCCAAACTATTTGCAGTCAGAATCATTCTTTTATTGTAGAAAAATCAAACCAATTCACGTCCATGCTCTCTCCCAGATACCACTCCTCCAGGAGGTAAAAAAGAGTCTGGGTAAAGCCAAAAGTGGACAAAACTGGTGGGAGGGGAATATGCAGTGGTGCATTATGGGACTTGTATGCTTAACCAGTTTGACATTTTATCTTAACAATTCCCCTTCTAAGGTCAAACTGATTAATCATTGAGGAAACATTAACATAGATATTACCATATAACATTTATATATTTATACACAGTTTCTTTGTCAGATATGAATGTTGTTTTGGGGGAAGAGGTTTGGTTAAAATATCTGCAGTTTGTTCCTTAGTCTCACAGTGTACAGCTTTTACGAATCCAATTTCTAACAACTGTCTCACATGCTTGTACTTTATGTCGATGTGCCTTGATCTCTGGCCTACAGCATTGGCCTTGGATATATCTATTGCTGCTTTATTATCCTCCTGAATGATTATTGGATATGAAGGTTCTTTCCAAATGTCCATTAGTAAATCATCGAACCAAATTAAGTTATTTGCGGCCTTTGATAAACAAACAAATTCAGCTTCTGCAGTTGAAGTTGATACAAGTTTTTGTTTTCCGGTATACCAGTGGATGGGACTATCATTCAGAAAAATAATATACCCTGAGGTACTTTTTCGTGTCTTGACATCTCCAGCCCAATCGGCATCTGCGTAACATGAAAGTCTAGAGGTGCTCGATGTGTTTGGATTAAGCGACAAAATAGCATCAGCTGTGTGTTTCAAATATCTCAATAATCTTTTGATCGCATTTCCAGTGGTACATTTTTGGGTTATTCACATGTCTTGAGAGTAAGTTGACTGATAGTGCTATGTCCGGTCTAGTCCAATTGGCTATATAAAGTAACGAACCAATTGTAGATCGATAGATTGTATTGTCTTTAAATACCTCATCATCATTAAAACATGTACTTTAGAAAGTCAGTTTGCATGGGGGTATATGATGGCTTTGCATCAGACATGTTGCATTTTCCAAGTAATTCTAATATCTTTTCCTTTTGTGGTAGTATAAAACCATTACTTGATTTGGTAATCTGAACTCCTAAATATTTATCAACTTTTCCCAAACATTTCAATGAAAAGTGTTTTTGAAGTTCCTTGGCGAATTGGTCACATTTAAATTTACTTTTACATATGTATAATATATCATCTACACAGACAAGTACTTTTTCACATATATCTTGTTCCCTTTTAATAAATACACATTTGTCAGCTGATGGGCAGTGAAACCTATTAGTCTTAAAGTTTTGGAAAAACAATCATACCATCTCTTGCCCAATTGTTGCAGACCATAGAGATTCTTATTGAGTAGCCAGGTTTGTCCTTCATTACAGTCAATTCCTGGTGGTGCTCTGACATATAATTCCTTATCTAATGGTGCATGTAGGTATGCTGTTTGTACATCGAATTGGTATAAGTGTTCATTTAGAATTGAGGCAATGACTAAGGCTTTCTTAACACTCTCTGCCCTCACTGTAGATGAATAAGTGTCTATGTAATCGTCTGGAAATTTTTCTGAGAAACCTTGTGCCACCAGTCTTGCTTTGTATAGATTTTTGTTATCCTCTAAGGGTTTTATTTTGTATACCCACTTGGTACCGATATTTTTTTTGTTCTCTGGGACCTTTGAGGGGGTATATACTTCTAGTTTTTTAATACTTTCTATCTCCCTCTGCATAGCCTCTTTCCATTTTAACTGTTCATTTGGTGGAAGTGCGTGTATGTCATTATAATTTTTGGGTATAGTTATGGTGATACTAATTGACATCACATAGTCCCTTAAGGTATTTGGGATTTTGCCCTTATTAGACCTTAGTGATTTCCTGGGTATGTTTTCAGTTGGGATATTGTTTTCCGATGAGTCATCAGAGCTGTACTCATCTATACCTTTGGTTTTGAGTATGTGATGACCTTCTTTCCATGCCCTAACCTTAATGCTATTTCTGTTGGATTTTGTTTTTGTAGTGTGTGTGTGAAGTTGTGTTTGTTTCTGATCAGTTTTGAATGTATCCTTGCCAATTATTATTTCATTTGAGTGTATCTTATTCCAGTTTGTGTTTTCATGGAAATTTGCTGATCTCGATATGATTACCTTGTGATTCTATCCATGAATCTGTAAGCTTTGGTTTTTGGTTCATAACCAACAAATTTGAGTTTTTTTAATACATTGTCTCCTTTTCGTCTGAGTTGCTTGGGTATGTATACATCGGCAGTTACCCCAAAAATCTGGAGATGTGTTAGTGTGGGCTTTTGATTGTACATTATTTCATATGGGGTTTTCTGTATCACATTTGACCATATTCTATTAAGGGTATAGTTTGAATATAAGACGGCCTCTCCCCAATATGAAAAGTTTAATCCGGCATCTTCTAATATGCATCTAACCATAGTCTGTAATATGCCATTCTGCGTTCAGCCACACCATTTTGAAAGGCAGAAAATGGCGAAGTTGTAAAGTGTATTAAACCATGTTTATTAATCCAGTCGCTGAATTCTTTGGAAAGAAATTCAGAACCGTGGTCTGTCATGATCTGTTTGATTTTAATGTTGTATTGGATTTCTACATTCTTATAGAATTCTTTAAACTTGGTGAATGTTTCCCCTTTGTGTTTGAGGGTGTATACGAAACCGTATCTACTATGGTCATCAACAATTGTGAGAAAATATTTTTTGTGGCCAATAGAGGGCTTCAAGGGGCCCACTAGATCCATGTGTACCAACTGAAAAATGTGGGTGGTGTTGCTTTCTGATTTTTTTGGTCGGGGTTTTTCTTCTGACTTTGAACTCTTACAAATGGAACTCTAAATAATTTTTACAATTGTTTATCTTGAGTCCTTCAGAACAATTCAACATCTTTTTAACAACAGGAAAACCAATATGCCCCAACTTTCTATGCAAAATATGTGCACAATTATTATGTAAAGGTTCACCAATTAAAACATGCTTTGAGTCATTAGTTTTGATTACAACATTTTCAACACTTACATCGTTAATATCATTATCACTTTCCCCTTCTATTTCCCCATCACTTGTGTCACTGTCGGCATTGTCATCCTTTTCCCTCTCTTTCTTCCCATTTTTAACACTATCATTTGATAAATTGGCTATGACTTGTGCTGTGGTATTTATCGTGGGTATAAAATAGGATAACCCATTGGCCACTATAACTTCCCCTACTTCCTTGCCATCATTGGTAAGTTGGACGGTGTCACTCTTAAATAACACCTTGATTTTGGTACCTTTGCTTAATTTAATTACAAATAGGACCTTATATGGTATTTCAGGTATGAACAGAACTTCCTTGATTCTCCCAAGTCCTGGGATGTGGACATCCCCTTTCCCAACTACCTGCACAAATTTTTGGTTGGCGAGTTTAATGTTAAACGACACCTCGTCTAAAAAGGTGAACAGTTCTCTATTACAAGATGTATGTGTTGTTGCCCCGGAGTCGATTAACCAACATTTTTCCCTTGTGTTTATGCCAAGATTCTGTTCTACATCTCCAATCCCATTCACGGAATCAGTGTCAGTCCTATTGTTCTCCCGACTGGATCCCCTGCTTCTTCTTGGGCTTGGTGATTTTTTACGTCTCATGTTTACATTGTGTCTTTGGCTACTGGGGTGTCTATCTTGATATCTTTGTTCAGAGTTAGACCTTTCCCTCTGATAACTTGTATAGTGGGGCTGGGGGTGCTTAATGGATTCTCTGCCTTTAAAGGCCTTAGGACAATTCTTAAAGTGGTCTCTCGAACCACATGTATAACATCCTGGTAATGCGTTTACCTGTTCCACAAAGTTAACTCTTTTTACAACTCTGTGTTCCTTATGAAGCAAAGCTCGATCCTTTCTGAGATTATCTTCAGCCACCAGCCTTTCTGATAATGTTTCGAGTGAAACGTTGTCATAATTTAGATTATCCAACTGATTAAGAAAATAGTCCCAGCTAGAGTCGAAATTAATTATAATATTAATAAAAATTCCCTCTGTGATTGTCTCACCCCTTCGTAACAGATCAGATATCATGGCGTTTAAGTTGAGCAGATGCTCTCTCATGCTTACTCCTGGTCTCAATCTAGCAGAATGAAACTCTCTAGATATTCTGCTAGTGGTACTTTTATTTTTGCTATAAAACAGGTTAAATATCTTCTCCCAAATTTCAGAGATGGTGGACCCATTGGGTATAATGTGGTATATGGCTGGTTTGAGGGAACTCAATATTAAGCAAAACGCCCGATGGTGAATACAATCCACCTCTATAGACCATGATTTTTTGGGTGGGTCCAGTATGAGAAAAAGGGCATTCTCCCTCATTAATGCAATCTGAAATTGCTGCACCCAGTCCATTAGATTATTACCTGTTGCGCATAGCTTGCGGAAACCATTGGGTAAGATGTTGTGTTGAACTGGGTTGGTGTTCAAAAATTGTTGATGTTGATGTTCTGGAATGTGTGTATATTGGCAGAAGGATATTGGTATGCAAGCTGTAAAGTTCGAAAAATTCACTGTCCCTTTTTTCTGTAAGATGACTGGAGCTGACTGTACATGCATAATATTCTGAATTTGTGCCATGTTCACTTTATGTTGGTTTCCTGTGGAGGATATCTCCTGAAGAGTTGTTGCAGAAAGTGAAGGGTTAAAAAATTGCATTGGAGCTGTGGTTTCATTCTTAATTCCTGACTGGGAAGATGTAGTATCCTGAAGCTGTGCTGGATTCAGGAGGTGGTTTCCTGGTGCTGGAAATTCCCCTTGGGAGGCTTGTGCTAATAAGTAACCTAGAGGCACTAGGACCGCTGCGGAAGCCAGTGAGGCCGTCGGCAGTGAGGAAGAAGCGGTGAAGCCTCTCTGGGTTGTTTGGAGATCAGAGATAACAGTTGAAGACATGCTGAGAGGGATCGTGACTTCTGTGTTCCTTTTAGTCATTTTGAATGCTACTTGAAGGTGCTGGGAGATTGCCTGTGGTTGCTGGGTTGCGTGGGGACAACGTGGCTGCCTGGAGTTTGGTGCTTGCTGTCTGTGACTGTCTTGGAGTGGGGGGGGGGGTGAATGCAGCTCCAAATGCTGCTATGAGCGTTTCAATCGCTCTTGATATTTCCTGCTCTGAGGGAAGTTCCTCTCAGGGCTACTTTTTCTTTTTGCCTCCCTCTTCAAAACTTCTGCAGTGATTGGTTGCTGGGCAGCCATTTTTACTGGTTGTGGCTTTGAGTTGTGTGGGTTTGAAAATGGCGCCTCTTCATATTTTCCCGCCTCCGGTAAGTTTTAAAAAGGTTGCAAAGGACTTACCGGTTTAGCACTTGCAATTTCATTTTCTTTCTCTGTTTGTCTTTCCTCAGTTTGAGGTTTGTCTGTATTTTGAAAAAGTCCTCTTAATTCTGCCATTGGGTCCTTGCTGTTTGTTGATATTTCAATGATTCTGAGCAGGGTTGATTTTAAATCTTTATTTTTGTCAGTTATTTTATCTTTCTCCTGGGTTTCATTTCTGGGTGGCGTGAATGGTGGATATGCATCTGGTTGTGGGTCTTCATTTCTATCAGTTGTAGGAGTTATATTTCTTTCGTCCAAAGGAGTTCCTATTATTGTCCCCATTGGAGTCAGTTGAGCTGCCATTTGTCTGGTGAAGGCTCTTGTATTAATTCTGGATTTTTCTGATCCTGACATATTTTGTTCCTGTTAATTTGGTAACCGACCTCTGCTACCATTTGTTGATAACTTATAATGGATCTTAGCCAGAATCAACTTTCAAACTATTTGCAGTCAGAATCATTCTTTTATTGTAGAAAAATCAAACCAATTCACTTCCATGCTCTCTCACAGATACCACTCCTCCAGGAGGTAAAAAAGAGTCTGGGTAAAGTCAAAAGTGGACATCCTTTAAAACTGGTAGGAGGGGAATATGCAGTGGTGCATTATGGGACTTGTATGCTTAACCAGTTCGACATTTTACCTTAACAGTCTTCAGTCCATGTTTTTCTTCTTTGCCTCATATTAGCATCTTTCTTTTCTTAATTCAAATTTTCAGATTTCTTCTCACCTTCATTTCTTGTTCACAAGTAGTTTTGGGGAATTGACTTTTCCTAATGCTCTTTTTTTCTCTCTCATGTCCTCTTCCTTTCCCCTTCTTTTACAACCAATGGTAGTATTAATTAGACAAACTGTGGCCCCACTGGGTCAATTTTTAAGAAACATTTCCTTACTTAAACAGAGAAACAGAATGACCATGGGTGGGCAAAAAAATTTCAGTAATTTTACAGAAATATCAAGTGTTTTTTTTTTCTTCCTTCCACTGGTAATGGGATACTGAATGGTGTTATGCTTATTCTTCCATTTCAATTTCTTCTTCAGCTAAAACTGATCAAATCCTCTACACCAGGGGTGTCTGCTATGTCTTCAGTTCTCCCTCTGGTCCGATCCATCAGGGGGAGCCCAGCCGCAACCTGTTTGGTCACCAGTTTGACAGCTCAATATAAAAGGAGTTGTCAAATGGGCCAACAGTGTTGCCTCACAGCTGAGTTGAACTTGCATTGTTAGTGCGTGAAGCTTAAATAAAGCCTGAGCAATCAAGCAAGATGCCTCACCTCAGTTTGTGGTGTGTCAAACTCAAACCTCAGGTTTGAGTGTCAAAGTCAAACCTCAGGGCTGGATCCGGCCTCAGGGGTGCTTAGATCTGGCCCATGGGGCTGCCCTGGAAACAGCGAAGGACTGGCCCACAGTGCCTCTGCCACCAAAAACGGAGCTTGGGAGGGTTGTGGGTGGCCCATTTTTGCTGGTAGAGGGTTGCAGGAAGCTGTTGCAGCCGAAAACAGAGCTCAGGAGCCTGGTTTTACTGGCAGAGCTCTCGGGCATCCCAACATGAGTGACGTCGAGCTGGCCATCCTGACCTCCAAGGTCAAACAGAATCCTGATGCAGTCCTCAATGAAATCTAGTTTTGACACCCCTGCCCTACACCATATCCTTCAGGGCCAATTCAGTCTATGATGATTAGTGAGATGATACCTTGTTCTTGGTCCCTATTATGTGGATGCCACAGAGTCCAATATTTTATGCACTTCTGTACATAAGGCTTCTGAGTTAGCTCATAAATATTATGAGGTGTTATTAGTACTCTGATGATACTCATTTATGTATTTTTGCCCTGGTAAATTAAGCAATGTCTTATTGTGGTGTCTGGAGGCTGGAAAAGTCTGAGTGATGAACCAGAGGTTTCAACTGAACCCTGACAAGACTGAGGACCCATGGTTCCAGGACTATGACACTTTTAGTGTTGGATGGGGTGGATAGCATTGTGATTAGAGCACCCACCATATCTGATTTGGGAGACCAGTGTTCTGGCTGATATCCACCTGGCAAGTAGATATCATAGGGAAACACTCCAAAATGTTTCAACTGCCTGCCTCAAAATTTGAGAGGGATATGAACAAGGGGAATCATGCCGGCTAAGTCATTGCCTAGGTTAGCAAGGTTCATGTTGGATGTTGAGGAATCAGGAAAATCTGATGATAATGGACTACTGGAACAAACCCACTTATCATCATGCATGATACAAGAGAAAATTGTGAATAAAGAACAGATAAATACTTCCAATTTCCCACTATCCTATCAGAGCTGAAGAAGCTTCTTGGATGAGACGCAAAGCACCTTTGGGATAATCATGACCTGGATAACTGAGAATCTATACAGACTTTTTACTTCAGTAATAATTTACACACAAACACATTTATGATATTTACAACACAAGAAGTTGTAAATGTGTTTGTATGCAATTGTGTGTTTTGCTTTCACTTCTCCTTTTGTTATTTTTTGTTCGTTTGTTTGTTCAGTTCAATACAGGCCAAATAAATAAATACCAGAAAGGATAAAGGTAGGAAGGCAAGCAGGTAGAGACAGGTGATGGAACAAGTGAGAACATAGACTGAGGAAACAAAAACAGGAAATTAGCCCCTGAGACAGAAAAATACTGTTTGCAGTAGAGTAGGGATAAATTGAGAGAGGAGAGAAACAAATGTTCAGGGAAATGAAGTGGATCACTGCACATTTCCCACACTTGTAGTTTACAAACTCAGCCAATTGTGAGGGGGGGGGGGGGTTGAGAAAAAAAAATCTATGACCTGAAACAGTGTTAAAAATCAGCATGTGTATTTACTGTAGTCCCCATGATCAAATGCATAGGAATGTACCCAAAGTGATTGCAGTCTTAAGATTTAAATAGGAAAGCTGCTAGCTTTGAATGCTTTTTGCAGATATAGAATATTTTGCTGCAAGGCTGGCCATTTATGTGTAGATAGTTAGATAATTTGGCTTGCTGTTGGCTGGTTAATGTAAGAAGATGCAGTTTCCAGGCTCCAGTTTTAAAAATTAACAAATAAATGTCTTTGGAATAGAAAGGAGATATTATTAAATGCATCTCCTTTTAAACAGAGCTCTTCCTTTTAGCTATTTGAAAGGAATCAAAATGAAGGCTGCATCATTTAATGCAGTGATTAAATGAGAAAATTATATCTATCTCAGTAGGTTAAATGGGAGGCTGCTGAATGCCATTTAATTGAAGTGGGATTTGGGCGCACATCAGTCTGAAAAAGAATGACCCTGAATATACAGCCTTGCAGAAGAGGTTTCTTTCTTTCTGCCCAGAAGGCCACATAGGAATATTCCAGAATATGCAAAGTCGGCAACCCGTAGCTTAATGAAACTGGGAGACAATCAAAAGATGTTTACCCACCATCTCTGTGTTATTCATGAATTTACAGGCCTGTCAAACACCTTCAAGTTAATTTGTAATCTCCCCCATGTACTTTTGTCCCAAGAAAGATTAAATTCAGATCTGTATCCTAGCACCAAGCATTAGTAGGGGTTGGGTGCAGTTGCCCCAAGGTGAAGAAAATGGAGCTCTTTGCTGGCACTTCATTGACATTCATTAAGATGAACAGAAACCATAGTAGGAATCCATCTCTTTTTGACATTTCAAACCTTTTACTCAGTCTTCTCTCTGTCATGGAATTCTTCTGAAGAAAGGAGCACAAATGGGAAGAAATTGCCAGCTCTTCGTTCAATAATCTTTGGATGTCTATTTTTCAAGAAAGAGGGACCTGAACAATAGAAAGGCAGAGATTCTTATACAGTACACTCAGAGGTTGAGAGACAGGAAAATGAAGACATCTGAAAAGTGAGCAAGATTTGGGTAAGTGAGATAGTAGAACAGAAGAAAATATTTGTAGCTCAGAGTTGAACTGTGGGGTCCTTTTGTGTTCTAGGAACTTAGTTATTTTCTTGCAGATGTTTCATTACCAAATTAGTAACATCATCAGTGCTAGTTTGGTGATGAAACATCTGTAAGAAAGTATTGAAATTCAGAGAGCCCCAAGATATATTAAACAAAAGGAAAAAGTAGTTTCTATTGTACAACAAAAGCCACACTTTCGTAACAAGGCAGGCAAGTTAAGGAGTCCAGGATTAAGTAGGATAGAATGGTAAGATAAGCAGGTACAACATTTGATTAGAGTAAAATGTCCATAATTTCTCATTAACAAGACTTCCCCATGGAGGCTGCCTCCTGGACAAATCTTTAGGCAGACAGATGAGGGCATTCAATCTGGGTTGGTCACTGGGGCCAAAGGTTTAGTCTTCCAAACTTTCAGATTTGGGCCATGCCCATCCTTAGGGAACTTCTCTCTCACCAGAGAGAGAGTGTGTGTTTTCTCTTGCAGCAGCAACAAGATTCTCCTTATCAAGATTTTCCCTTCTAGAACCTGCTTTGATAATTTCCCAGCACATTGAGGGCTTATAGCTATGTGAAGCAAACTAGCTGGTCTGTTTTAGAAGCAGTAGTGAGCAGTCCCTTGCATTGCACAGATCTAATTGAAAAAGTAGATCACCTACCTTTAAAAATAGCTGAGAAATTATTTTAGGTTTGTTTTCTGAGAAATAAGTTGTCCTACGTTAAATGAAATCAGTTACAGCCTCAATTTCTGAATAAACTGAGGCATTAAAAGAAAAAAGAAACTTAAGCCCCAATATTGATTTGTTTTTCTACAAATGTCATTCATTTCTACAACATGGTCCTTCAAGTGCTACAACAGCAAAGAAAAGCAGTGTAATTAAAAAAACTGCCTTAACATAAGAATATCAACTGGTATAAATTATCTTAGTAATTGAAACTATAGATTTTTTAAAAAATTGAAAGGAGAAAACATTTCCCATTAGGGGAAATGAATATAAGAATAAATTAATGAATGTTGCACAAACATGTATTTATTCTTGTCTATGTATCAAACAAGAAAATGTTTAAGAAATGTATGTTAAATTTAATTTTTACAGAAAATAAGCTACAAAATTTTTATTTAAAGTAAATAAAGCTCCATAAACTGTTTAATCTCTTTGTCCTGGGAAATATATTCACCTACAGATATAGCAGCAATAGCATCAGGTCTTTTAAAACTTTCAAACAAAATTATTGCAAAAACCTGAATTACTGAAACACAGTTCCTATTAAGTTAGCAGACCACAGGGTACATTAGTTACATGCTAATGTTCAGCCCACAGTCAACATTTTGCACAGACACAAAAAGAATTGATTACTTAACATTATAATAGAAGAAAAATGCTTCCATCTTGGGAACCAGAGAATAAGCTTTTATTTACATTAGTTTAAAACATTTTATTGATGAAGAAAATTTTTTGTTTGTTTAAAGAAACCACCCTACTTAAAGTTCTATTTCTGATGGAAATCAGCCACATATTAGTACATTTCCAAGTGGGATCTTTGAAAGAATTACACATTTGAAGTATAAAAACCACACAACAGAATCCTTAGTCAGGGTGTCTTATTTCATTTTCTTGTATTTAACACAGCTCTGAAAACAAAAACAAAACAAAAACAAACCAAACCAAAAAGTCTTGTTTTCTACAGTATTTTCATACTATTTTTTAATCCATTCCCATTTGTATCGATCAAAACTTACCAAAGAATAACAAGAATATAGTTTTAAAAATAATTCAATATAAGTATATTATTTAAGAACAAGTGAAAACAAAAAAATAAGGCAGCTCTTCTTTAAATTCATGTTTGCTTTGCTAAATAAAAAAGGGAAACATTAAATACAGAGAAGTTGCAAACAGTCACTGAATCTTAAAATCCCCTTTGTTCAATATATACTTTAATTGCTGCATGTGATTATTTCAAAGGGAAATTTTAAAAGACATATCAGAGATTTTTGTCTCCTTTTAACATAACAAGACATGTAATGACCCCATGTGGAATAATGATATTCTATAAGTATATCTTACACTACAGGTCTGCATTATTTTTCATATTACCTTTTTTGGCACTATAAAAACCTATATGAATTAAAACAATTGTATTCATGAAAGATTCATTGTGTTTCCCTCTTCCCAAAATGAAATCATTCCTTCTCAATACCTGATTTTGCTCCCAGATATAGACTCCTGGTTTTGAATAATTATTCTAGTATGAAATGGAAGCCCACTTGTATGTTTCTTAAATTTATTATACTAACAATGTGTAATTCTTGTCAGTGATACTTTGCTTTGCAGCATGCATACTGATAGTGGTAGGTCAGAAGCTAAGTGACAGAGAAAAGTTTTGTTACTCCCCTATATAATTTACTTTCCCATTTAACCTCCTGTTTAAAAGATTATCTTAGTAGAAATCTAAATCTAATGTTCAGCCCACAGTCAACATTTTGCACAGATACAAAAATAATTGATTACTTAACATTATAATAGAAGAAAAATGCTTCCATCTTGGGACCAGAGAATAAGCTTTTATTTACATTAGTAATAATCCCAATGAAAGGATAGATAATTGATAACACACACACATACATTCAGAGATAAGCCCATGAGAAGAGAGCAAAACACTTCAAATTAACTTGTTATAATTGGACCCTGAATTGGGCAGGCATATTGTTTACTATATTTATTTTTTTGTTTGTTTGTTTGTTTATTTATTTGATTATTTGTCAATCACTTACAAGATACAGTATAAGAATGAACATAGTTTTGAATACATAAGATAGATACTTATAAGAAAAATAAAAAGAAACAATAGGACAGGGATGGCAGGCACGATTGGTGAGCTTATGCATGCCCCCTATAGGCCTCTTAGGAAGGGGGTGAAGTCAATAGTAGATAGTCTAAGGTTAAAGTTTTTGGGGTTTGGGGAAGAAACCACAGAGTCAGGTAGAGTATTCCAAACATTGACCACTCTGTTGCTGAAGTCATATTTTCTGCAATCAAGTTTGGTGCGGTTAACCTTGAGTTTGTATCTATTGTGTGCTCTTGTGTTGTTATGACTGAAGCTGAAGTATTCATTTGCAGGTAGGACATTGTAATGTATGATTTTACATACTATATTTAGATCGGACCAAAGGCGGTGTAGTTCTAGGTTTTCTAAGTTTAGAGTTTCAAGTCTGGTGGCATAAGGTATTCTGCAATGAGTAGTGGAGCGGAGAACTCTTCTTGTGAAATATTTCTGGACTTTCTCAATTGTGTTAATATCAGATACATAATATGGGTTCCTGACTGATGAGCTGTATTCAAGTATAGGTCTAGCAAATGTTTTGTATGCTCTAGTTAGCAGTGTGATATTACCAGAGAATAAGCTACGTAAGATTAGATAACAACTCTTAATGCCTTTTTGGCTATGTAGTTACAGTGGGCTCTAGCACTTAGATCATTAGAGATGAGTACTCCAAGGTCCTTGACAGAGCTTGGATAATCAACAAGATCTTGACTATTCAGCCTGTATTTTATTTTCTGATTTTTTTTTGCCAATATGTAAGACAGAGCATTTGTTCGTTGAGATTTGAAATTGCCATTTGTTTGACCATTCTGATACATATTTGAGGTCTTTTTCAAGGGTAGCAGTATTGTCTGTGGTGTTGAATAGCTATGCATCATCAGCAAAGAGGACGCAGTTGCTCTTAATATGATCACAGAGATCATTTATGTAGAGTATGAAGAGAGTTGGTCCTAAAACACTGCCTTAGGGGACACCACTGTTGACAGGTACAGAATTTGATAGGATGCTCCCAATTTTGACCATTTGTTGTCTGTTTGACAGGAATGCTTCTATCCAGTTATGTGTGTATCCAGAGATACCATAAGATTTTAGTTTTAGTAGTAACTTGTTGTGTACCACTGAATCAAAGGCTTTACAGAAGTCTGTGTAGATTACATCTTTTGCTTTGCCCTGATGGAGTTGTGTAGTCCATATGTTTTTGCAGTGTAAGTGTTACAGATTACAGGATAATTTTTTTCTGAAACCAAATTGTTTATTAGAGAGTAGGTTGTTTATTAGAGAGTAGGTTGTATATAAACAGACATCCATTTTACCTTTTTCAGTCTTTACTCATTTTATTTTATTATAAAGTATTTCCAGTTATTCTTCAGCCTTATAAATACATACAAAGATTAGGTGCATTGCTATGATTGGAGTCATCATGAAATGTGAATTGAAAATCATAAAAAAAATCCTCCATCTAAGCTCTCCCCACTCCAAAAGTAGTAGCCAGTTGAAATGCCCTGACAATCAATAATAGTCTTATCCTATGGAATGATACTCTACAAGTAAGTATCATGAGATACACAAGCAGATGAAGAACAGTTTTTCCTCAAAGAATCAAAGACATCAGAAGACAGATATTCATTCAGATAGCCTTCACTAGCCGACTACCAGGAGTATATCTCTATTTAAAATATAGTAATTATTTGCAGTTGTATGTATCTAACATATCACTGACATTTGATAATATTGTGTAAATGTAGGTTTCCTTTTTCTTTTATAACAAACATTTCATTCTTTAGGTAATATAAAAGTAGCGACCTATGACAAGCTTTGTTTCTATAGGCAGGCAGTTTTATTGGAATGGAAGTATAACAGCTTGCACTATGCTAGAAAAATGGCTCTTGAACACATACAGTAGCATCAAGATAAACAGTTTTTCTTTTCAGGCTCATACTGAACACTGAAATCTCATGTTTTCCATTAATGTTTTAATGTTTTCATTACTTTTTATCGATCTGAATTATTTACATACAATGCATTCATTCTGAATTATAGAATTGACCATTTGAATTCAACAATGTTCATTATCTGTATTATTTATGCAGTTATAATTTCTATTTTATTACTATTATTACATGCATTATTAATTATGCCAGCAGCAGGACATCACAAAATGCAAAATATGTGTTAAGAACTACCACTGTTTTCAGCAGGGAATAATTAAACATATCTTTCAATAACATTTAGCATAATAAATAAAAGATCATTTAGCATAATAAATAGAAGATCACTCATGTTAGTAGTTCAGAAGTCTGCATAATGTTCTCTAAGGTGTTAAAAAAAAGCAGTAGTTCATAATTCAAATGGAACTGCTACTCTGTGCTATAGTTTGGTGTCAGCAGGCAAATAAAAATTGGGAAATATATAATTAAGAACCAGACCTAAAAGAAAGAAAAGTTTCTAAATATATAGGACAGGGTTATTTAAAGGACACTCCAACATAGAAAATCACCTGTTTGTTAAACTTTATAACAGCAAACTACAGAGAGAGCTCTCATGGAAACATGCTTTTTTTGTAAAAATGAACATTCTTGGAAGTGTATATTGTGTAAATTCGGTAGCTATTCCTCAAGAGAAGATCTAAATTATAACAGTTGACTCACAATTTGGTAACTATATGTTTCATAATCTCTCTAGAATTTCTATAAAACCCATATAACATCCAAAAAGCCACCTGGTAAGACAAGGAGGTATTCTCCTTTCAGTAAATTACATGCCTGGTGTTATATATACATTACTTTGGTAACGGGAGATCCCATGGTGCCTTCCCAAATCAGTTATTTGCAAATGACACCAACACAACCTAAGGTCAAGGTCTTCCTTACTTTAGAGCTTCTAGTTACAGTGTGTTAGTGATAATAGATGCAGACTTTTGGTAAATGGGCACTTATCCCCAGGTCAAGGAAATCGAGTTCTTATCGACTTATTGCATCAATGTTACCATGCAGTTATGGCTAACAACAAGTTTCTAACATGGCTAAAAAAAGAAATGAATGCAGCTTTGAGAAGGTCTGTAGGAGTTTACGGTGAGCATCAGAGAAAGTCAAGAAGAGAAAAGTTGAGTTTAGCTAAAGAAGGCCATTATCCTAGGAAATGAGCCATCAGTGGTTTTGGACATGTGAATGAAAGGGATGAGGAAAAGTAAAAAAAAAAAAATAGACTGACTATAAGTAAATTAAAGAATTCAACTGTCACTGGTACCCTCCAGATAGTTCCTGTAAAGTTACCTCTGCACAGCCAGAAATGCAAGTTGGGGGGGAGGGATCTTATTTTCTTTTATTGCATTGGAATCTAGACTGATCATATAGAAAGGCTACCAACTTCCACTATTATAAGAAACTTCTGCCAATATAATTTGTTCTTGTTGTTATTCTGAAAATCTGTGTTGCTCTTATTAACAGGATTTGCCTCATCCAATTCATTGCTGAACAATTTATTAAATACTCAACAATAGCTCTGCTTATTGGTTTACAGATATATGTTTATGGAGAATCTCAGTTATCCTGGTCATGGTTGTCTCAAAGGTGCTTTTTTCAGAAGGCAACTTGACTTTATTTTTCCTGGAAGAGGTTTTGCTTTTCATCTTTTCGGTCTGACTGAAAAAGCATCTTGGATCAGAAGTAAAACCTCTTCCAGGAAAAGCAAAATCTAGTTGCCTTTTGAAAAAGCATCTTTGAGATTTACAGATATAACTGGAGGTTTAGTCCAATATGACACATTGTATCTCCAAAAATTCCTAGTTAGAAAGGCATGCTGACCAGAAATTCTGAAAATTTTACTTCAGTATATATCGTTCTTTTATTTAAGATTTAAGGCAAGTATACTGACTATATTTAGATTCTCTACTCTGAGAGTGTAATTATAATGTGGGGGGGAAACCAATTTCAAGAAAACATTTTACATTTGATTTGAAATTTCTGTCCTTTTATACATTTCCTCCAATTTATCCTACTTTACTTTATTTCTCTTATTTAAAACAAACAAGCCAGGAATTGAAATAAATCACTTTTGTATTGCAACAACAGCTGTTTAGATTTAGTGAAATTCCAAAGTAGAAATATTAATAGGGTAGATAGCAACACTGTATCATGCATTTAGTAAAGGAACACAAGCTCCCTCTGGCAGCAATATGTAGTACTGATCGAGATTGTTCTCTCAAGAAGAAATTAATGATATAAGATCTAAAAAAGCAATGAAAGAAATACTGAAAATCCATTGATATACAGGAAAATATGAACTTTTCATTGAGAAAGAAAGCTCCCTTATTTCCAAACAAGAAACTCTCTTTCAAATTGCCACCTCGTTAAAAATATGTTATCTTTAGTGATTAACATAGTTTTCTATTCTCTGTACAGTTGAAAAATAAATCAGTAAAAAGTAGTGAACCATTGTTTTTTTTAAATTGCTATTACTGTTACTATTATTATTTCTTAGGCAAATGAGATTGTCATACTTCAATTCATCCCCAAAGAATCTACATTTACAAACCCCACACTACCTTTCCAATAATTATTATCATCCTTCTGTGGAGATCATAGCAATAGTGACTGCTTGGTTTCCAACAAAAGGTAAGTCATTTGGGAAAACTGTGTTATGATAACGAATTTCTAGATTGAAGTCTGTTTCAAGTATCAGTTATCTTCTATGGAGGAGTATCTTCTGTTTCAGTCTATTTCAGTATCTTCTATGGAGAAGGCAGAGTTTGCCAGCACAAATAGGTTCATGCTTATCCATTTGGTCTCTGAAAAGAACAAAGAAAAGAGATGTGGTAGACTAATGTTTGAAAATACATTCCATAACTAAAATGTAGATAATACAATTATTTTTGCCAATGTCTAAATGAATTACACTGAATTACTGGATGCAAATTAGATTACATGAATTTGACTAGAGAATACCCAAACGACAATGGGGAAAAAACTGATCCCAGATATCAGTTTCCTTAAACAGTTAGCTCAGGAAGAGCTAACATTTTTAAATGATGAAATCAAGTGCACAAGAATGAAAAAATAATTTTAAAACTATGCTAATTACTTAAATATATGGCAAATTTTAGTCCAAAATTGGACATATGTGAACAGAACATGGTAGCAATAGAGATTACAACAATCTACCAGCTAACAAAAATGTGAATTTTGCAGTACCTATTTTTTTTCTTCAATTACAAGGTATGTGTCCATCTTGTAAATACAGACAGTACAGAATTGCATTATGCTGTTTTCCCGGTACTTATTCAGCAGCAATTGTATTTTCCAAAATTACTGCCACTAATATCCTGTACTGTGCATACAAAGGAGGCTGCAGTAGAGATCTTTGCCATTCTTCCTTTCGTACTAGTAACATATACAAATTTCAGTCATGTAATTTGAACTAGTTTATGTTTACATTTTATGCTAGAAAGGAGTAGAGCAGATATAGCACTACTGAGGAAATAATTTCATTTTATTTTATTCATAAGTAGCAAGTTATTGAAGTGTGCATGTTAGCTTGTCAGGTCTCAACCAAATAAAGTGGTCTTAGTGACTAGTGCATTGCCAGGCAACAATGCATTGTTACATCTTGTATGTTGTGTATTGGGAAATGAGAATAACTTTGAGGGAGAACTGGAGGAGTTGTAACCAGGTGTGGGCTGCAAAAATTTTAGCAACCAATTCTCTGCCATGGGGGACATTTTCTCTCTCCCCAGGTTCAGGAGCCTTCCGTCGAGCCGCTGGGAGGGCAAAAACAGTCTCCCTTGGCTCTGGAGGCCCTCCAGAGGCTAGAAATGTTTCCAGCCTTCTGGAACTTCTGGAATGCCCATTTTTTGCCCTCCCTGAGCCTCCGTGTGGGCTCTGTACTTACCTGGCATCCAAAATGGGCTACATGTGTACTCCTGGGAGGGGCGGGGTGGGCTGGGCTGGGCCAGCCAGGAGTGGGATTTGGGGGTTCACCAAACTGCATAGAATCTTAGCTAGAGGATCGCCCGAAGCCATGCGAACCCGCAGCAGCCCACCCCTGGATGTAACGAAGGCAATGGTCAGATAAAAGAAATCTCATTTGAAAGCAGGAATGGAGTTTTATAAAATATTTCAGTCTTGATTCTATCTAGTTCTTCTTAGGAAAAAGGCAGGAAGGTCCATTCAAATTTACAAGGTTCTGTTATTGTAAGCCTATAATAAAGTAGTTTTAGTGGCCATGACCAGTCTAAAAATGTAGTATTCAAGTCTGAAATACATCTATATCAAAGATGAAAGTGTGTTGAAGATATCTGGGGAGGGGGGGGGGGCGGGCAGGTAAAGGATAAAAGAACAGCAGCAGCAGCAGCAACAAGCAACCAGGCAGAGATAGACTTATGTTGAACAAAGCATAACGAAACTATACTGGATGTTCACAGTTGCTTAAAAACTGAAAATGTATTATTTATGCCATTTCTATTCCTATCCCCGATTGTATTTGTAAGAGGTGTTCTTTTCTATCTTGTGGTAACTTAATTCCTTTTAGTTGGATTACAGGTTTTGTTCATAGTAAGTACACTGTTATTAATAACAACTTTGTTTTCCTGACCACAAAGATTTTCATTCACATCTCCTTTTCTTATTCCTTCTTGCTCACTTATGTCCGTTATTTGCTTTATTTTTATTGCTTTACAATATATCTCTTACACTTCTACCTTTACCACCTCTCCTCTCACTTTCTCTCTCCATCTTCTCCTCTTTCCAAAATCACTTACTCTGCTTTCAGCTTCTTCCTCTAACTACCTGACCCCATTAGTTTTCATAATAGAATAGCAATTATTCCTATCTCTCAGCCTTCATCTCTCTCAGCCTTAATCTTCCTCCCAATGGCTTCTCTAGAAATTCTTCTCTGAGTGAATGCAACATATCTCTGTTGTAAAACTACTACTTGTCTTGTCTCATCTATGAATTCCATGAAACTGATTTTTATTGCTTCATTCTCTTATACAGAAGCAGCCACAATAACTGTAGCTACATAAGAAAGGTTTGGGAGAATGATTAAACTGTCCTCAGGTCAGTTTTACCTGGAATCTCTGAAAAATTTGGTCTATCTGATTCTGAGAATAATTTATCTGTAATCTACCTTACCTACACATATCTATTTATTTATTTTATTAGTTTTCTATACCGCCCCTCTCCCTACAGGGACTCGGGGCGGTGTACAGCCAAAGTTAAAAATGATATAAATACAATATTTAAAAAACAATTAAAAAGATTAAATATAGTGGCTCCAAATAAAAATTTAATCAAGAATATAAAAGTTTAAAACCCATTAAAACAAAATTAACCCTATAAAACCCTAGGCCAGACTGGCTTGATGAAATAAGTATGTTTTCAACACGCACCAGAAGGCCAAAAGGTCAGGGGTGGTCCTCATCTCCAGGGGCAGCTCATTCCAGAGGGAGGGTGCCCCCAAGGAGAAGGCCTGTACCCTCGGGGTCACCAGCCATCCAGTCAGCAGCACCCCAAGGAGGCCCACCCTATGGGAGCATACTGGGCAACGGGAGATCGATGATGGCAGTAGGCAGTCCCGTAAGTACCCAGGTCCCATGGAGCGCTTTAAAGGTAGTCACCAATACCTTGAATCGCACCCAGAAGGCTACCGGGAGCCAATGCAGCTCACCCAAGAGTGGCGTAACATGGGAGCTCCGAGGAGCCCCCAAAACCACCCGCGCAATGCATTTTGCACCAACTGGAACCTCCAGGTGCTCTTCAAGGGGAGCCCCATGTAGAGAGCATTGGCATAATCCAGACAGGACATAATGAGGGCAGATGTGACCGTGTGAAGGGCATCCCGATCCAGAAAGGGCCGCAACTGGTAGATCCTGCGGACCTGACAAAAAGCCCCCCTGGCGACAGCCGCTATATGATCTTCTAATGACAGCTTCACATCCAGGAGGACACCCAGATTGCGCGCCCTCTCCATGGGGGCAAGAATTTCCTCCCCCCCCCCCACAACCAGCGATGGAACTAACTGGCTGTATCGGGGCGCCGAAAAGCACAGCCACTCGGTTTTGGCTGGGTTGAGCTGAAGCCTGTTTCACCCCATCCAACCCCACACAGCCTCTAGGCATCACTTCCACGGCTTCATTGGGGTGGCCTGGGGTGGAAATGTACAGCTGAGTATCATCAGCGTACTGATGAAACTCCATCCCAAAGCCACAGATGATCTCACCCAGCAGCTTCATATAACTGTTGAACAGAAGGGGCGAGAGCACTGACCCCTGAGGAACCCCACAAATCAGGGACCTCGAGGTCAATCTCTCCTCCCCTGCCAATACAAATTGCGAACGGTCAGAGAGGAAGGAGGAGAACCACCGCAAAATAGTGCCTCCCCCCCCAAACCCCCCCCCAACCGCCACAATAGGTTACTGTGGTCGACAGTATCGAAAGCCGCCGAGAGATCTAATAGGACCAGGACAGAGGAAAAACCTCCGTCACGGGCCCTCCAGAGATCATCCACCAATGCGACCAAAGGCGTCTCCGTGCTGTACCCGGGCCTGAAGCCTGATTGGTGTGGATCTAAATAGACAGCTTCATCCAGGTGCCGGGGAAGCTGTCATGCTACCACACTCTCAACAGCCTTCGCCATAAAGCGAAGGTTGGAGACCAGACGATAGTTAGATAACAGAGTTGGGTCCAGGGATGGTTTCTTGAGGAGGGATCTCACTACCGCCTCTTTCAAGGTGGCAGGTAGAAACCCCTCATTCAAGGAAGCATTAATAATACCCTGGAACCAACCTCGTGTTACCTCCCGAGTGGCCAATACTAGCCAGGAAGGGCATGGATCCAGTAAACATGCAGTAGCATTAAGCCCCCCCAGCATCCTGTCCACATCCTCGGGGGAAACAGGATCAAACTCCTCCCAGATGACCTCCCCGAATTCCACCCCTGATCCCCCATCCGGAGTCGCCCAGTCAGAATCCAACCCATCCCGGATCTGAGTGATTTTGTCCATCAGAAAATTCACCTCCAACAGCACTCTGCCTTTCCCAGATCAACACTTTCTCCTCTTTCTCCTAGGAATGTTTTCTGAGCCTTAATGTAATTTCTTTATATGAACTTTGTGACTCCTGATTTCCTGCTCTTCATTTTTTCTTTCCTTTACCTCACCAAGCATCGCCAGCTCACTATTTTAATGCCTTCACAACAAGGAGTCATTTTCTAACCAACATCTTTCCTCCATTGCTAACTCTAAACTCTCCCATTTTACTACTTCTCAATTCCATCTCCAGAAAATTATTTCTCTACGTTCCTCAGGACATGTACTACTGATGATTATGATGCTCAGAAGTGGCTAGTACGTTTGGTGAAAAGCAAGCAAAGTTGCCCTCTTACAAATGATTCATTTATTACAAATAAGATGAAACTGATTTCATCTTCAGTTGTGAATTTTGCTTCATGTCTTGCTAAGGATGGCCAAGCACATCATTTCTGTAGCTTAGTGAAAAAGCAGCTATAAATAATAAAACAATAAAAGATGAATGTCTTTCATGAAAGTATATATTATTTGAACACTGATCTATTTAAAATTAAAACATTTTGCCATGTGCCTGTGATATATTATGATTGAAATGGCTGTGTAAGAGAACAGCTGCAAATAGCTATGTGAGTACAATACAAAACAATAGTACTCCCATTTGTGTGGTTGAATCTAATTAAAATATAAGGCATGTATTGGAATATCTCTTCCAAAAATTATTTTACAGTACCTTTTTAAAAAAAAGTTATTAATGCATAACAAACACTATATAAAAGAAAGAAATATCTAGCTATAATAAACATGGAAAAGGTTTCTCCTCTTAACTGGGATTTCTACCATCTTTCATAAAGTCATACAGGTTAACCTGTCTAGAACTGAATGTTGGTTGGAGAACTTGTTCTGCAAGGTCAAAAGCAAACAGCCTGAAGCTATATGTCTCTAATCAATTTATTGAATAAACATTACATAACAATGGACTAGATACTATCCTTCCTCCCTGGCAAAAGCAAGAAGTTTTGATCTGCACAACACAAGTAGAAGATAAAGGTGCAAGAATTAAACCACGAATTCACTAAAAAGTCTGTTACTAGAATTTCTTCTTGAAGGCTATTATAATTATTGCAATAAACTTATTTCTCAAAAATGTGTATGACTTTCACTTTTAATATTAGCCAAGCAAATCCTGATAGTTGGGAAACTACATTTAATCAAAGGTAAAATTATGTTTAAACAGTTACTGAAAGGAAAGTCAATGTGGTTATTATTTGATATCCCAATATTTTATCCATAATTGTCAGTTAGCGATAGTCCTCATGTATGTTTCCCGAAGTACCAGAACATCAATTGAATAATTTGTAAGGAACTTAGCCAAGTATTAACTTTTGGCTCTGCTGATGCCTTCAATGTTAGTCCATTACAAGATTGAAATCCCATAAGCCAGAATGAAAAATAGCTGTTCACTTAACATCAGTTTAACCCCAATAATGTCTTGAAAGAGGAATGGTCCAAAGTATTTTCTTGTGACTTGACCATTAGTGATCCCTTTATCAAACTACCTGGTTTTAACCTGGCTCACTCCTTCTGGACAAAATTGAACAGAATTGAGTGTTACACTGGAAGAAATGCCTCTGCCCTGTATCAGTGGGAATAGAAAGATTCCCTTTATTGTGGCTGTGGTGCTGATATGCAGACTATTAAAAATATTGTGCAAGAGTGCCCACAATGTGAATCTTCTGGCTTTCTAGAATAGAATAGAATAGAATAGAATAGAATAGAATAGAATAGAATAGAATAGAATAGAATAGAATAGAATAGGAATACTTTATTGGCCAAGTGTGATTGGACACACAGGAATTTATCTTGGTGTAAATACTCTCAGTATACATAAAGAAAGGATACATTCATTAAGAATCAAGAATCATAACATACAACACTTAATGATAGTCATAGGGTACAATCAACAATCAAATCATACTAAGGAAACAGTCAATATAAATCGTAAGTATACAAGTGACAAAGTTACAGCCCTACAATCACAAGTGGGAGGGGATGGGTGATAAGGAGTGATGAGAAGATTAACAGTAATAGTAGTGCATACTTTGTAAATAGTCGTACAGTGTTGAGGGAATTATTTGTTTAGCAGAGTGATGGCTTTCGGGAAAAAACTGTTCTTGTGTCTAGTTGTTCTGGTGTGCAGTGCTCTATAGCGTCGTTTTGAGGGAAGGAGTTGAAACAGTTTATGTCCGGGATGTGAGGGGTCTGTAATCTGCATTAAGCAATGTCAGAGGTGATAATCTGGATAGCTGAATTGGACATCCAGTTATGAGGCCACTGCCACAGTCCATAGAAGTTTTGTATATAATTATGTGGTTTGTGTGTACACTAAATAAATAATAATGAAAAGTTTACCATTGTAGCTTTTACCATATCAGCTTCTCAGAAATTGATACACTTAAGATAAACAAGCAGGCAGGTTTTATTTTTAATTTGAAATATTAATGATGGACTTTTCCACACTGCAGCCTTAAACTCCTCAGTTCCCATGTGTAAACTGGTTAGAAATTAAAGGGATCATTTTCCAGATTTCATCCCTGTTCTCATCAATCCCTTTACTATATATTTATATGGATGCATGGATGGATGGATGGATGGATGGATGGATGGATGGATGGATGGATGGATGGATGGATGGAAAATAGAAAGTGATATTTTTACCATTTTCAAAACTACAAAAAGAAAAAGGAGGAGGAGGAGGAGAGTTGTACTATTTACAATCTATAAAACAAAAAAGTAATTATCATTGCCAGTGCCCATGATGCACGATGCACAGTAGACAATTGGAATGGACGTAATTGTCTGTCATGGCATTAAGAATAGTAGATGAAGTGGACAGTATCATTTGTGATGACAAAAAAAGAAAAAGAGCAGCAGAAACTGATTTCACAGAGATTTGAAAAGAGGTTGTTGTTGTGTGTTCCTGGGCTTACAAAATAGCAATCAGTGCATGCAAACAAATCCTAAGATTGAACAAATGTTAGTTACAGGTAGAAGCCTATAGAAGTTTGAAGGGAAAAAATAAGTTTCTTTTACAAGGGAAAGCAATTTATACATGAAACCCATTGCACTAAAACAATGTATCAAAAGGAGATACTCAGCATGCCAGTTCAAAGGAATACAGTATATAATTCTGTAATGTAAAGTGCTTTTGAGTCACCAGAGGGCAGACTTCAACTGCTTGATCAATTTAAAATATTTTAAACAAACAAAGTTATCCTTAAAGTTTAAGGACAAGTTTCTTCAGACACTCATGCTTTATTTTTTTTATTATGCTTAAATATCCATTAGAGTATATAATTTTTTAAAAAATAAAAGTGCAATGTTCAAAAGTGGGT
This sequence comes from Bungarus multicinctus, assembly GCA_023653725.1. Classification (NCBI taxonomy): domain Eukaryota; kingdom Metazoa; phylum Chordata; class Lepidosauria; order Squamata; family Elapidae; genus Bungarus; species Bungarus multicinctus. The sequence continues at coordinate 38,221,943 of CM042844.1, forward strand.
GCAGGGGTTCAGAGATTTTAGGTATTGAAATGGGCTTTAGGCTTGAACAGGTTAATAATCAGATGAAACCCTTTAAATTTGTGACATTCCAAAAACAAAAAAAGTAATGTAAAACAGGGAAGTTACAATGGATTGATTGATACAATTAGGTCACCTATTCCTCTTTGTGAATTTTAGGAGATCACAAAATAGATGCTGATAAAGCTATAAATGGTTCCCAAAGTACTTATTTAGCACCCTTGACTTAAGTGAGAATTGATACTATATAAGTGACTTCCATAAAGAAGTTTTGAATATCTATTTGGTTTTCACATGACCAAAAGCATATTTTAGTGCCTAGGACAACTAGTTAAGAACTAAATTGAATTAATATTTCAGCTTTTTTTTTTCAGTGCCATGCATACCCATGTAAATATAATCTATTGACATATTTAGGGATGGTGGGTTTTTTTTGACACATTAAAAATATGATGACACTGTTTAGTCAAGTGAGAATTAAACATTCTCTCCTAAACAGATAAATTTAAATGCACATGTTTAATGAAAATTGAACTCTAAATCTGTGTGTATGCTTTTATGTATTCAGGGTGAATAAACTATGGCTGTTAAGCCACACTTTTATGAGTTCTAAAGCTCTCCAAATTAATTCCAACAAGATCCAGTGGCAAATTACTGAATAATTGCTTATTTTAAAGCAAAACAAAATAAAACAAATTAAGAAAAAATTACAAAATTGCCAATTCCAACATTTCCTCCAATGGCACCATCATCTCTCTAATCCCACCATTTGCCTCTCAACCACTGGAAAACAAAATAAATTAAGTGTGCCATCAGCTTGTTTTTGTTTTAATGTCTATATAATATCCAAGGAAGGTGTATACTTGGGGTTATATTTAGTACTTAGAGAACTTAGCCTTGTATCGTATACTGGGGACAACATTCCAAGTAATAGGCAAAGCCAGAAAAATAAAAGGCTGAGGCCAGAACAAACTAATTTCTATTGTATTTAATAAAAATGTTAAAAAGGATAATTTTGTTTTTCTTCTTTGTTTAATCATTCCTCATTTTAATAGTTTCATTAGGCGGAACTGAAGTCATGTGCCTTCTCTATTGTGATATTTTTCCTATATAGCAGAATGCTCATCAAGATTAACTATAGGAGTAAATAAATAAAACTGGTAAGGGGAAAAAAAATAGTCTTTCTCAACTTGAGCTTCATCATTTCAGTTAGTTTCACAGTAATACATCATTGGCTTCACGTATGGAGGTTTTTTTTTTTGACAACGTAGTGTAGCATTCAGCTTTAGGAGGTTAAAATACTAACCAGGTCCAGTACTATTCAGCTTTTCAAGATCAGCCAAAATGAGGTAGATTCTGATATGTGTTGTTGTATAAAAGACTGTTTCCCCTAAATATTCCAGTTTTGGCAACACTGAGCTTTTCCAAAGAGATGCACAGATTAAGAGACTGGGCAGTCCCAAAGTGGATGGAGAAGGGAGGGGAATGTTCAGGATAGCCACACCATAGAACCCCTCAAGATATATCTAGTAGGTTAGAAGGTTATAGCTTAAGTTTGGCAAGAATCTGTACATTTAAGTGTAAACAAGTAAAAGAACTGAACTCAGTTGAAATTTACAATGTTATCTCTGGGTTTGGGCCTGGCGGCCATTTTAGATAGTGATTTACAAAGCTTATTATTTGTACAGTTCCATGAACAACTGTAACTTCTGTCAGAAAATTAATTTGGGGTTCCAACTTGAGCCACGGTTTTGCAAGAACAAATCAATATGAAGTTCAGACAGCTATGAGGAAAGGAGATGTATTTATTCCCAAAAGCAAAGAGGTTTTCCTATGGAGTAGCTACAGACAAAATGAAGTACCAAAAGGGCTGCTTTACAGTATAGGATACTTTTCCTTGCTGTGGATCTTGAGAGGTGTATATGTGTGTATGTGCTAGATCTAGGATGCCATTTGAGGGACGTGGGCATATGTAACTAAAAGTCATTTGTGAAGATTATTCTTGTAAACATGTAGCTCCACTAGGGATAGTTTTAACTAACTCTATTTTAACTAACTCTTCTTTGATGTGCGAGTTAAGTCTGGGTAACTTATTTTGAGGTTTAAAGAAGTTTCTAGTTAAGGGGGAAGATCCAACTGTCAATTGTGATGCTGATCTGGCTGAATCCATCTTTTCCCGCCTCATAGTTGCCATGAACTTTGAAAAGGGAAAGGGAGGGGGGGAAGCAGATAGACCGGCTACCAGTCAAAACAAATAAATTTCTTGTAGTAATCAAGGTCATCCCAACAGATGGTAAGTGAAGGAGAGGAGTGACCAAGTAGCCTCCCAGCTACCTTCATTGGATAATGTGATCGGTGATACTTGGGGAGGGAAATATTTGTTCCTTTGATTAGGGGAAAAACCATGGAAACCTTTAGAGTGGTTTTCTCTAGCCGTGCTGAAAAAATGTATCCAATAAACATGTTCAATGGATTATCTATCTGCCTCAGAGTTCTGCTTTTGGCGGATGCATTACTCGGAACCCTGACAGTTTGAGTAAAAGATTTTCCTCCATGTTCTATTTTTACTTGATCAACTTAGTTTTAGCTTGACTGTCAATTATCTAGCAGACAAACTGATTCTCAGTCCATTGTAGACTGAGAGAAGGTGGAGACAGTATAAGCAATAAAATACATTTTGTTATAAAATTTCCCACAATTCCCCCTTTATGTGAAACAAGAGCACTTAATTTGCATTTTGTTGTCACGGGAACCCTATTTTGATTTATTTGCATTCTTATGAAGGGGACCTATTTTGGGTTTGTAATGAACTGTCACCTAGATTTCCTTATGAAAGGTGCTTGCTTGGGAAAGTGGGAACTGATCTTTATATGGAAGCAAAGAGAATACAGAACATCTACACAATAGGTTTAGAAAATAATGATGTGATATTAGCTAGCATGCTTCAAGTGATGCAATCCTTTGTTCTATAGTGTGAGAAATTCTTTTGGGAGTAGAATAATTTGAAGAGTAAATACAATTATTCCAGCAAGTTACAACTCTCTCCATCTGCCACACCCAGTTTTTCATGTAGTTTCAGACATTCGCTTGAGGTCTTGTTTGCACATGGTACATCAATAATAAATGCACATATTAAAGCATATCAATAATTACAAACAAACAGATGAATATCCTTTTTTCCATCATCCCTCTGTTCTTTTAAGTTACTATAACAACAGTCCTAATATACATTCAATCAATTATATTACTGTTCAATGATGACAATCTGGTAACTGAAATGCAGGTTGGTCTTGTTAGCTTATAATGGTCAGTAAAAAGAGGTGCAGTTAAAAAGTCAGACAGGCAGTTTAATTGGTGAAGGCTAACAAAGTCCAATGCTATTTAGTTTTCATAGCTTGGAGACTCTTCCTGAAGTGACAGCAGTTTCTCCTGATAGGTTCCCATTGAAGTCCACTGAATCAAAAGACAAATGTTAGCCATTATTGTGGGGGAGCAAGGATTCTATTAACATTCACCATACATCTATGTTCAGTAGTCATTGGGCATTTTTCACGTTGGTTTCTATAGCTTTCCATTACCTCCACCAGCAGGTTCTTGTTTCAAAAATGGTGTATGCAAACCTCTTTTGGGGGGTAAGGTTCTCTTGCTAGGCATAGATTGGGTGAGGGTCAGCAAATCACTGATTGGAGTTCAGGAAGGCTTGATATCAGACTGGCTTTCACTCCTTTAATGTCTCCTGGCTATATTTTTAAAGGATGAATGCTAAAACTGATTTGGGCTGTTTGCAGCCTCATTATCTGGCAAGTTTCTTGATTTGGTCCTCAGTCCTGTTGCCATCCATATTGTGATATGAATATTTGCATTCACCTGTATCCTAAGGCAAGACTTGGACTGTTCATTACTTGAACTGCGAAGGTATTTAATATTTTCCCATTTCTTAATAATTACCCAGAATGAGATCTTTCCCATTTCTTAACAATTACTCCAAATTAGATCTTGCAAAGCTGAGAGGATATGAGAATGTATTTGTTTATGTCTTGTACAGGTTATCTTCGACTTACAACCACAATTGAGCCCAAAATTTCTGTTGTTAAGTAAGATTCTGCTCCGTTTTACAACCTTTCTTACTTCAATTGTTAAATGAATCATTGCAGTTGATAAGTTAGTAACCCGGCTGTTAAATGAATTTGGTTTCCCCATTGACTTTGCTTGTCAGAAGGTCGCAAAAGAAGATCACATAATCTTGGGATACAGCAATGGTCATAACTATGAGCCAGTTGCAAAGCATCTGAATTCTGATCAAATGATAGATAGGCATGCTAGAAAGAACGTAACTGTGAAAAACGGTCATAAGTCACGTTTTTCAGTGCCAGGTTAAAATTTGAGTGGTCACTTAATGAACTGTTGTAAGTCAAGGACTACCTGTATTATTTCCAGAGCCAAGAATTGGAAGCATTTTCGTTTCTGATTCAGATAGACAATTCCTGTCCATTGAAGTGCTATCAAATATTGTTTTTCCTCCACCTTTCACCCTTATCAGATGCAATGGTAAGGGCCAAGGATGAAACTCAGTAAATGTGCTCTCATGACCCATTTTAGAGTTTTTAAAAGGTAAACACACAGGTAAAAGGTAAAAAGTAACACGCCTTTAGGTGTTTTCTTCCACAGAGCCAACAATGCTGGAATGTTTCTATGCAAGGAAATGATGGGATTACTGATAGAGGCTGAAATGTAAATTTGTTTTGGAAGCAGCACAGCAGATAAGGGAAAACAAAAAGAATGCCCTTTTTCTAGGGCTGAGAATGACATGTCCAAAGTTATCCATATTTTGATATAAAACTTTCCATACTTTCCTTGTACCACTTTCCTATGTTCTCCCACACTCTTGCCAACAAAATCTGTATGTACACATTGACCCAGCACAAAATGAATTTACATTGCTTCAATAAGGAGCTCTGCATTGCAAAAATGATACAATTCCCCTCCACTTTGCATTGCAATTCTAGTAGTTGAAATGGCTTCTCAAAAGAGGCAGAAATCAGAAAGATTTTTGTACATGCACCTGTTGGAAAGTGTCAGAAGAAGAAGAAACTGGGCTTCTACTTGTCAGGAAATTTGACAGCTCTAATTGGAAATCACAGAATTTATGTTTGACAGTTTAGTATCTTCAAGGGAACTCTACAGAAATATGAAGTAGCATTTTTTTTTTTACTGAACAAAAAATGATACAGGTGAAGTTCTCCATTTTCTTTTCCTCGCTAAAGCTAGCCCTATCTCAGCCAGCATTAGCAGCATTAGCACCACCAATGCTGGCAGAGCTGTCAAACATTAGCAAGAAAAAGAAAACCAAGATGATTTATTTTTCTTGCTAAAGTTTTAGCTTTAGTTCTGCCAGCATTATTTTTTTTTTGTCAGAAAGTGATGGCTGCTTGTGGGATTGTGCCATGTGGTCTAGCAACTCCAACCTTCTGAGCTCTAGAGAACTTTCAACAGTAAGTAAATGTGTGATTAGTGATGGGGGGTGGGAGGAGTGTGTGGAATCTGGTATTCTGGCAAAGCAGGCCCAGTGTATGTAGGAACCTGATGGGGCAGGATGAGAGGAAAAATGGGGATGGACATCTCTAAGGTTGGCCATAAAGTAAATGACCAGAAGGGTGTTACAGCAAACATAACTTCAGGATGAATCCTAAATAGGCTGAAAAACAGCTTTTATCCCAGGCAGTAGCTCTTTTGAATTCTACTGTATAGTGCAGTGTTGGTGCGGTGTTGTGGGTTTTTGGTTTAATGTGTGAAGTGTGAAGGATGTGTGTGTTTGTGTTTATTTTCATGGTCATGATGTGCACTGAAGATGTTGATTTCATTGTGCGAAGTGCAATGACAATAAACTAAACTAAATACCTTTTGAAGAGGTCTGCCATAACATTAAAACACCACTAAGTGACTGCTGATAAGTCGATGACCATCTACATTTATACTTTGATCAGTTCATTATTTTCATTCATGTAGTAATGCTACTGTAACATCTCAGGAATATAGCAGTTCAAGGTTCTCTATTAGCACTTGAGCTTATATAAGAAAGGGATTCAAAGCAACCCTATCTTGATTCAGTTTAGTATAAAAGTGAGTGATGGAATCTGTACATTAAGGCTTTCAAGATTCTGCTATTATTCCTTGTAACAATAAATTTAAGTTGGCCAGATGAGGGAACAGACATTTCTAACGATCCAATAGTTCTAGCAGAATCTATTCCCTGATTTGGTCAACTTCAAAGAGTGGACAAGTACTTTCTAGCAGAAAAATCCTCACCTTGAATCCATTTATATGCATATTGAAAAATTACTTCAGAGTCCATTTAAATGCATATTGAAAAACTACTTCAGAGTGAAGGCCCATTGCACTTATGAAATCATTCAAACAATCAGTACAAGATGGAGCACTAGAGTTTTGCTAGTGGCTATTTTTTATTTTAATTAGTTCTAATCTTCTTTATACTTAACTGATTAATATTAGTATATTGTATAAAAATATTTGTATCCATAAGATCAGATAGCACTAATAAAAAAACAAGTTGAGTTCTACCAATCTTTTAAAATTTATCTATAAACTGATATATTCAAATAAAAAAAAATACTTTGCTTTCCCCATTTTCTTAGTTCTTTGTGGAAAGTGCAGAAATCCAATCCTTCTAGATTAGCAACATCAGCATATGTCATCATATGTTCAGAAACATATGATTGATTCTTCCAAAATGTAATCTATTCTCAAAAGCAAGATGAATATTGCGACACCAAAGAGATTTGAAGCTCTTAAACATCTTCTGATATATTCAGGGACTTGTATTTTTGTTATGAATGTTTATGTTGTTGTAGATCATGCTTTATAGAAATATTATAAAAGCTGAAGCTGTAAGAGCTGATGTTGGTAAATAAGATATCATTGTTTTATCTGATCTGGATAACTGACAGGTGGAGAAGCCCTACTGAGAAAATAACTTCAGGATTCAAGAAGCAATTATCCACCTTAGGAAATTCCACCAGCATTAATTTGCAACAGGTGAAGAATGAGTCAGCTGATAGAAGTCCTGATACCAAAAGGCCACCCGGCTCAAAAATATGCCAAGAACTTCAAATAGCTAATTAGAGATGGTCTGCTGAGCTCCTTCAGAAACAACACCATAATTCAAACACATCTATGGCAATCTAATATTAGACCAACCATTGGTGACCAATTTCTTCACTGTAAATAACTGGAGCACCTCAGCTCCACAGTTTCATATTCTTGAACCTTGTTGAACTTCAGCTCTTTGATAGTGGACCAGCTAGCAATCCATGCTGCCTGACTCCATGATTTACTCTGGATTTCTTTTCTTATGCTTTAACTCAACTCACTACCTAGAACCACTGACAAATAAGTTCCAACAAATCAATTCAGCATATATGCTTGGCAGAAAGCCAAGGTAAAAGGCTACTACGAAAACAGGTGGCATATACTTTCCAACAATCAAAACCAAAAGGAAAGTATCTAGTATTTTAGACACCTAAAATTTGTACCGTAGAGCATAAACAGATGATATCTCTGCCTTCATTGCACTTCAGTGGATTATGAGATATTCAGTTTAGGCTTCGATCTTGTCTGCAAGAAAGATTAGCCATACTTGAATTGAGAGTGCTTTGCCAAGTCTGAAACAAGAGTTAAATACCTTGGGACATTGTGATTTATAACCAAGCAGAATATGAAACATGACTGAGGAATTACTGTGAATGAAGTTGCTGTAAGACTGAAGAGTGCTATTCATAATTTCAAAAGTCTTGATATAGCCTTCTGGGTGCCAAGACATGCCATTTAATTTTAAAGCTTTATGTAAAAACATTATTAAATACATGGCTAATCTTTCATTAATTGATATTTAATTTAACATTAATTGAAGTTAAATAAAATTAAACCCAACATATTTATTTAATCAAATGTTGAAGCTGCCTAACTCTGGGTGACTTACAAATAGAAAAAAATTGTTTGTTTTGTTTGTTTCTCGTTTTGTATAAAAACAACACAAAAATACAGAAGAAAGAACAGAATTGACCAGAAGAACTATACACAAACCACAACATATCCCAGATGCACTCATTCCCAGATGCAGTCAAACAGCAAAAAAATACTGTGCACTTTACTGCTAAGTAAAGCCACGACTGATTCTTTTACCTGTCAGGCTTCCTGGTATGAAACCAGCCAATGTTTGCTAGAAATTTGACAAAACAAGATTAAATAAAACTCTTTACTGCATACTACTATTTTAAAAACCATTATAAACGATTGTTTGTCCTTTGTCAACACAAGTGTGAAGTCTCTGCTCTTATCCCTTGCTGGCATTTGTTTTTCCCATCTTTCCTACAGCTTAATATATTGTTTGACTTGTGTTTTGCAATCTTGGAGCTATTGACTATTGACTAACAAGCTAATAGATTGACTAGCATCTCTGACACTCTGGATTTCAATGTAGTTCTTACATAATCTTCTTCACCATAATAATAATATTCTCTGTTGCTACATGGCTCCTGATACCTACCTCATCATCTCCAGACCTATAACTTTTCTTCCCCCCATTTTCCTATAACAAGCCAATGAGAAGAGGAAAAAAGAAGCTATTAGGTTCTCCCCCTTTTAGATTTATCACAAAATGCTACTTTTAAGAGCAGCATCAGAATTTCATTTTTTAATATGTGCCAGTGTGTTCACAAAAAGTGACGATAAAGGTTATTTTATCTTATTTTCTACAAAGAATACCCATTGCCCCCAAGCTATCAACTTTTCTTTACTTTTGTGGGGAACTTATTCTCTTGATCTTCTTGCTACCTAGAGAGAACAATATTTATAGTCTGAACTATTTAAAAAGGATTTTCTGAAACATTCTAACTCCATTTTTTCTTCCTACAGAGTATTCTTGCCTGGCATTTTTGTGTGTGAAAAAAATGGATAGAGATTAGTTGCTATCCTGGTACTGTTCTGCTGACATAAGAATGAAAGAACAAGACATTAAAACAGCAAGTTGGAACGAGGTTTGCATTGGCTCAGTTGGCTCACTATTTGTGTCTCTTTAGAAATTTTTGGAAGGGCCAAGAAAGACACAGAAAAATGAAATAAAAAAGCTATGTACATGTTATAGTTGGATGATGGAGGTCCCTATTATATGAGATCTTGGCTCGAAGGATGTTCTTAAAATTGGAATAAGAACATTATGCACTGATCAGTGTGCTTCCTCTAATTTAAAAGAAATACTGTTCACGAGAAACAGAATATCACATGATACTTACATTTTATTGCACAAAGTTTTACTTTGTTCAACCTTTGAAGCATTCAAAACTCATTTATAGATACTTGAGGCACATCCAATTTATACAATTATATGTTTAAAATCCTGTAATTGGTTTTTGCCTATGCTCATAAGGCAAAACAAAATTAAGTATCTAAATCAGAACTGAATGTTCTATTTAGAGGGTATGAAGGGTAATTTTTATTTGAAATTGTTAAAAGGATTTTAAAAGGATTAAGACACTATATATTATATATTCCAAAACTTCAATTTAAAAAACCACAGAAAAATATGTCAGAGAGATTCAAACTGGATTAGAAGAAAAGGAGAGGGAATATCTTAATGTCATGTTTTGTAACATTTTCTCCCATTTTCAGTGATTATTTCCTATTGACTTTCACAAATGTAGCAATCACTTTCTTCTTCCATGCATTTGATCCCTCATGTTTCTTCCTCCTCATAATCATTCAGATATGTAGTTGAATTGGGGATTATAGAACATTTAATTCAGATTTGGCTATCCTGATGCTGAGCTACAAATATATTTCCTTTCTTTCCTGGAACCCTGTTTTCCCACTCTGACAACAGAAGAATTTTGTTTGAGTAAATGAAATAAGCAAACTCCTCTTCCCAAACTAAAAACTAAAAAGCTGGCCCTTAAACACTTTACATCTTTGCTACATCCATCCTGGTTCTTGTCTCACTCCCAAACATATAACCACCAAAAGTCTGCCTATTTCTTCTGTTATCCAAGAATTTCTAGTACATCTGGATGGCATCAGATTGGACAAAACTGTCAAAACCCAACAACGAATTTTATAATACTTGGATTTTTTTTTATTTGTGCCCATTTGGGTATGAAGCAACCATAGATATGTGAAAGGATGAACCATAGATATGTGAATGGATGGTTAAGGCACCAGGCTAAAAACCTAATAAACTTATTCTAGCCATGAAAGCTGGTTGGGTGACTTTGAGCCAGTCACTCTCTCTCTCTCTGCCTGCCCAACTCATTTTACAGGCTTATGGTTGTATGGAAAAGAGGAGAAGGAAGGAGTAGTAGATATGGTCACTGCCTTGAGTTATTTATAAAAAATAATAAAGGTGGGATAACAAATAAAGAAATGTAAGAAATCCCGTTGCTTCTTACATTTAAAGCAGACAGAGCTTCTTATTTTCACTGTGACATTCTTCCACCTTAAAATGTGGGAATATACTTGCTCTGGAAAACACACACACACTGTCTTGTGTCTGCATCTAGTAGTAGCAGCTGAGTGGATGCTGTGGGGAATAAAATAAGGAAGGAGACCATGGATGAAAAAAGGTTGAGAAACCTTGGTTTAGAAATGCAAGTGATCAGCAGGTTATGAGCAAGGGTGGGTTTCTAACGGTTCTGTCCACCTCTGTAGAACCGGTAGCTCCGAAGAGCAGCAGACATAGAACTGGTTCTATGTCTGCTGATGTTTTTGCCCACCCACCCACCTGGGCTTTTTACCTTATCTTTATTTCCTGATGTTTCAACTTCAGCTGCTGAATGAGGCACAGCTGTAGTTAAAAAAGCAGGAAAACAGGGCTGTTTCAAAGGCTGCGTCTCTGCATACAACATGCTGATGACGATTACAGGCTCATGGTTCACAGCGTGCAGGGAAGTTCGTAAATCCCGAAGTGGTAGTTAACCCTGTTGTATCCCATCCCTGGTTATGAGAGCAACTGAGACTGAAATTTCCATTGCTACATAATGTGATTGTAAAATAAGATGTCACATGATGCATCATTTAGTGATGGTAATACCAGCAATCCTGGTTGCCATCATAACTTCAATTAATGAAGTTTTAAATGAGCACATGGGAAGTGATCGGAGTCCCAGACAAGTAGGCTGCCAGGTGGGAGCATGGAGGACATCAGTGGGTACTAAAAAGCACATTAAGTGAGCTGATGTGCAGGCAGGAAGGTGTTGTAGGAGTGTCCTATAAAAAACAGGCATAAAAATTACTATAAGGATACTACAAAGTTTGGGTCAGCAAGTAGTAAGGAGAAGGAGCAGCTTGCAACCTACAGCCAGCTTCCCATTGATTTTGCTTGTGGGAAAGGGAAGGTTGCAAATGGATATTATGTAATACTACAATGGCTGCAACTTCGTGGAGTGGTCGTAAGTCCCTTTCTTTCAGTGCCATTGCAACTTTCAATGGTTGCTGAATGGATGATTATAACCTAAATTGTATCTGTAGTTTGTGCATTGCACAATGACTATATTTTTTGCAGATATTCAGCTGATGATTACATTGTTTTTGTTTAATCTCAAAATATTCATCTGCTGTTTTGCTTTTTGTTGTGAATGCCTTTCAGTGATAGGTATCCCTTGAATTATGATCATTTATTTAGCAATCATTCAAAGTTACAATAGCACTGAAAAAAGTGCCTTACAATCAGTCTTTGCACTTATGACCGTTGCAGCATCCGTGCAGGCAGATAATAAAAATTAAGGGACTTGGCAACTAGTATTTATGATGGTTTCAGTATGCCAGGATTATGTATGCAAGTTGTCATTTGTGACTTTCCCTGCTGGCTTTCCACCTATGAAGTCAATCCAGAAGCCAGATTCACTTAATGACCATGTGATTTATTTAATGACTGCAGGGATTCATCAAACAACTGTGGCAAGAACGTCATAAAATAGGGTATGATATCATATTAATGACCCTCTTGCTTAGCGATGGAAGTTCTGGTCACAACTGTGGCAATCAGTCAAGGACTACTTCTAGCAATGAACATGAATGCTACTGTGTTCTATGCATAAAATGTGGGATAGCGTATACTTGAATGATTTACCAAGTACTAAGGAACTGTTGTGTTTCATTTATTTGGTATTGAATCAAAGTTTGCTTTATTGTAACCACTAGCAAAATAAGAGGATTAGTTATTGGTGTGCTGTGTTACTTAATGTGACACAACCCTCCTAAAGGTCCCAGAAAGGATAACATCTCTCTGAAAGCTGTGCTAGTGTGAGGTATAGCCATCAACTATATTGTAGCTATATCTCCAGAAATCCCAAAAGATTATTATTGAGAAACAGAACAAATGAATAAAGATCAGGTGAAGAGTTAGTATTGCTTTATAATCCTTTTTAAGACCTCACTTGGAATACTGCATCCAGTTTTGGTCACCACAAAAATGTTAAGACTCTAGAAAGAGTACAGAGAAGAGCAACAAAAAAGACTTGAACACTATGAAGAATGCTTGTAGGAACTTTCTGGTGTCTAACAAAAACCAGGTGTGGGATTATAGCAATCTTCCGGTATCTAAGGGGCTATCACAAAGAAGAGGGGGTCATCCTACTCTTCAAAGCACTTGAGGACAGGAGAAGTAACAGCTGGAAACTTATAAAAGAAAGATCCAACTTAGAACTAAGGAGAAGTTTCCTGACAGTGTGAAGGCTTGCCTCCAGAAGTTGTGGTGCTCCATCACTAGAGGTTTTTAAGAAGAGATTGGAATGTACAAGGTCTCCTGCTTGGGCAGGGATTGGACTAAAAGACCTCCAAGATCCCTTCCAACTCTGTTGTTCCGTTAAATTGATCAGGAAAAGTGCACTTTTTCTACGACCGCCTGTGCTTTTATATCACATAGAGTTATAATTCTTAGCCCTAAATGTTAAAGTTGTCGCAATTTTCCAGCTTCCCCTTAGTGAAACGTACGTGTCAAGAGCCTGCGCTGCAAATCGGCTGGTTGCGTGCCTACTGCCAGAGCCGCCTTTGGTTTAAAGGAAGAGGCGGGACAAGCGAGGGGACTGTTTTACAGCATCCCTTTTCCAAGTAAGGTGGGTCGTATTGCCTCCCAGTCTTTGGAAGTTGTAGTTTCCACAGAAAACCGTCCTTAACTGCCAAGCCAGGGAGAAGTTACTGAACGAAGCAATATCTAAAATACATGTGTTTGTGGGAGAGTTACCGTGCTTGGACTTCAGTGCTGACGCTGGCAGATCATGTATTACTAAGTCTCCCATAACTGGTTTTTCACAATAATCCTCAAATCCAGGCACCTAGAAGCCACAAGTGGAAGAGAATTGCATTGCTATACCGTTGCTCAAGGTCGGAAACAGAAACGTTACCCTGCTAAAGTGAACTAATTGACCAGTGTTGCGTAGCAGCCCCTTCTTAAAGCATTCGAGAAATCAATTTCTACTTCTGGCGACTGCTTGGTCATATCTGTTTATGTTGGTTACAGAAGAGATGGCCTTTGCCACTGCCACTTTTCAGGATTTTCTTCATTAGTGGTATCGTAGTTGTAGATTTCCCCATACTCGCCCGTTCGAGTAATAACCAGGTTCGAAAGCATTTAGAAACCGAGGGCATTTGAGCAGTCAGTAAAATTAAAGAAATAAAACAAAATATTTAACCTTATACCGAAATCCTTTAAGTGCTCCCCCAGCTAAAGCAAACTCTTGGAAGTCTCTACCTCTTCGTGTAAAGCTCAATTCAACGTAAGGCAAATAGGGCTCTTCCTCCCTCACTCCCCACCACCCTCTCTGAATGGGCCTCTAGTCTAGAGCGATCATTTATCGCTTTCCTAAATAACAATTGCTCCCTTGCCCAGAAGATGGCGCTCACGGGGGTTAGCCAGGGGCTGCTGCACCTTTAAAGTAATCACAGAGGAAGGAAGTGTCCAACACTATCTCCTGCTCTTCCTCTCCCCCTTCCGACCGCCGGAGAAAAGAATGAGAGAGAATGAGCTGGAAAGATACCGCGATCCATTTATTTGCTGGAGGGTAGGTAGAATTGAGGCAGGTTTGGGCCCTGGCGTGGGACGTCAGGCGGGAAAACGTGCGGACACCTAAGCGTTCTGGCCGGCTGTGATGCTGGAGAGATAGGGGGAGGGTTTCCCTGGTTCGCCCAGACTATTCAGCGGCTAAAGGGGACGATAATATGAAAAACTTACAGCTGAAGCTAGTAAGGTCTGCGAAAAATCTCCGGCTTTTGCAGAAATTCCTTGGATGGAAGCAGGCGGCCTGTTTGCAGTTCCCGTAGAAATGGCTTCCCGAGAGTTAGAAGCATCTGCTGCTGGCCGGGGTGGTTAGTGTGGGGCCTGCCCGTGGAGGCAGCCAGATGAATTCAGGAGGCCTAAGCAAGTTGAGTCTGATGTAAATCTAGAATATGGGGAAAGGCGTTGTCTGCGAATTGGACGGTAGGATTTAAGGCCAGAAAAATAAGGGTATATAAGGAATTATTTTCTGGCTCTGACTAATGAAATTGGCCCTGTGCAAGATTTGGGTTTTTTGGGGAGGATGATTCCTTTCTTGGTTCCTTTTCTTCTTCTCTTTTAATTGGAAGACAGGAGTCATTCTTTGGAAGTTGCATATGATTCAGTATCAATTCTGTATCGTTTTTATTGCAACAATGTTCTTAAAACCATAAACAAAATAGGAATTCTTATATAATGGTATTCAGCTGAATAATTTTTCTGTTGAACTAAAGAAACTGATTTCAAACTAAAAATACAAGATACAAGTGTCATCAAGAGAAGACTTGATGCTATGTTCTGGACATTATAGTGAGATGCCATTTATGTCATATCACTGCTTATTCATAAACAAATTCAAACTGAATAATATATACATAGCATAGCACAACAAGTTTGGGTGGGGTTGACACATGCATTAAGCCATGAATTGTTGAATAAATCAGTATTTATGTTGCCTTGAGTTTCTGAATAAAAGGTAGGTTATAAATCAAACATAAATTGACTCAGAAAACAATATTGAATTAATCTGTTTTATAGTTAATCCATTTTTAGCAGGATACAGAAATGCTAAAACCACAGATTTAATAGATTTTTATGAAGTTTTATTCTTAATTGAAACAATAGATTTAGACAAACTTATCAAAACAGGATGTCACTTTTTATCAATTGAATACTTATATACATGTCCACATTTTTGTACTTGTATTAGGCATTGCATCTAAATATGTAACTGGCATATTTGGTTATATAGTGGTGTATTCATCTTGTTCACTTAATCCAGATGTGGCCAAAATATGGTTTACCAGTTATACTCTGCTGCTGAAAATAGCCTTTTGTTCATTCATGGAGGATTATGGGCTGCTAAGGCTTAAAGTAATAAACAGCCAACAGCTTAATATATTGTGAAAGGTTTGAAATCAACATAAATTAAACACTGAATTTTGCAACATTGTTTTCAAGCCTTTTTAAGATCAAATGATCTGATATGAGTTCAGGTGCTTCTGAATTCAGTATGTATTAATGTCCATTTAGTATGATCAGGGCTTGCAATATTTTCACTCTGTGGAAAATATTGACCCTGGCATTTTAGAAATAGCAGGTAAACAATCTGCATAAATTATTTAAAGGCATTGGATGATTATATATTTTTTACACATTTGTTGCTACAAATATAATACAAAAATGCCCCAGCATTAAATTTCCCATTTGGAGATGGGGAAATGTAATCTTGTTGCAGAATAACTGGACCTGTATTTGTTCCTTTTAAACCAAGTTGGGCTTTTTCCATATTTAGATAAATGCACTTCAAATAACCACAAAAAAGCGTAAAGTCACAAAAGTATGTTCAGGAGAAGTAGTTGTTGCTGCAATACAGGAAAGAGAAAGCTTTTCAGGTATTTTCAATTGCACCCTTATCTAGGTGTGCTAGGAATGCAAAGTTCTGTTGATTCATTGGAGACTTAGATAATGTTTTAACGCTATCTAATTTGTATCTTATACCAAAATAGTATTCAGAGTTTCTTTCTTTAACAAGTGAGATATTGTCCATTTAAATTCTCAAGGTAACATAAACTTAAAAAGGGAAGATATTAGTACTAATGCAGTTCAGTAAATTGTCAAGATATAATTGAAAAAAATGCAGAAAGTAGCAAACAGTATCATAAACTCAAGCTTTTTTAAATAAGGTAAAGTTTTAAAAAAACCCATAGAACTGTGTTGGATTTTAAGTTCCTTAACATCCAACAATATTATGTCATCCAACACATCTGAAAGTGCTGAGCTAGAGAAAGCTACTTACACAGAAGGAAGATCCCATTGGGTTTATTCTGCTCACTCCCAGCAGTTCACAAAAATTGGCTGTTAATGGATCTGACTTGAGGGTCTATTCTACTAAGTCCCTTAGTGCTTATGCAATCATTTCTAAAGAATGTCTAATCCTCTTGATCAGGGATGTCAAACTTGAGCATAGTGACTTTTTTCCCCTTTGCTAAAATGGGGGTGGGCGTGGCCAGCATACAATATATCTTGCTCACTGGCCATGAGTTTGACACCCCTGCTCTTGATAGTTGGGACTGGGGAATGATAGAATTTTTCCAAAGCTGATAGACATGCATTTTAAAAAAAAACTAATAACTAATATACTAATAACTAACTAAAACTAGTTGAAAAGATGGGGTAGAGGGAGATAATTTTGTAATAAACTAGAAATGTACAACTATTGTAAGGGAAATTTAGAAAGGTCCTGGATCTAAAATACATAAACAAGTTGATAAGGAGTAATTACAATCTGAGAGTTCCATAGGGATGAGGAAGGGTAAACAGTATGTAAAGGAGATATTTATAAAGCTGAGTATCATCTCTTATATTCTTTCAAAATTAGTAAAATTGATGGGAGTATAGCAGGAACTAGAATTGTGAACATACATGGGAGAGATATTATGTACTATTTAAAAATGTAAAAAATCCACCAAAACAATGGTGTAGCTGAAACCATTGGATATTGTTTGAGGCCATCACTATCTGTTTGAACAATCTATATATCCAACGATCTTTGCCTAATAGATTCAGAAAATTAGGTGAACTAAATGTCACGGTTCTGCTAGCTGTGGAAAGCAGGCTATGCAAAACTCAGCTTACTTACTTTTTAATACTATAACTTTTTTAAAAAATTGAGACGGATATGAATCTCACTCTCACGAGAGGAATGAATAGCTCCAATGTCCTTTTTTTCCTCCACCCGCGAGAAACAATGTGAAAAAGTCTCTAGACTCCTCTGCTGCTTGCAAACACATGCTTCTGTAAGCCATCCTAATGCATATTTACGCGGAAGTGAAAGCCAACGACATCAAGGGGCCTTGATCCCAAGAAAAGAAAAAGAAATGCGAAAGCATGCGCTTCCCAGGCAAACTAGAAGGTGCAGCGCCTTTTGCTCGCTATCCCGGCGTAATTGACTTAGGTTTTATTGTTTTGTTTTTTTGGGGATGCTCGTGCTTTGCGTCGATATACAGTTCAGTACGTAGTCACGTGCACAAAGCCAGCACAGCTTAAGCCGGTGATGTCACGGTCGCTCGTGAGCCAATGGCCGTGTCTGTTTATATTGGGCTTCGTTTCGCCTTGGAAGCGAGAGGGTAGGCGGCTGCGCTTTTGCCTGCTTGGCTGGTGCTGATCTTGCCTCTCCTGCTGGGACCGGAGTTTCTCTTAAGATTAAGGCGTCTCTGACTAGTTTGTGCTCATCGCAGTTCGGATTAACAAGAAAGCGGAGAGGGAAAAGCCTCTCCCGTTCGGTCTTTCTATCTTAAGCGGGATAAGAATGAGAATATGAGCCAGAGAGACATTTGCGTACATCTCTTTGCTGGAGGGTAGGTGAAATATTATGATAACCTCCCTTCCTTTCTGCCTTGAAATTTATTGATTGTCTGCTCCATAGACAAAACTTCTGTGTGTCGTACGACATTTAATTGCTGGAGCGTGTGGAAGGGTGTTACGCGTAGAATAGACAGGCATTTTTTCTCAAAATAGAATGGAAGTTTGTGGGAATGATTGGAATTAAGACCAAAAGTAATTTCAGACTGACTTTCAACCCTTTTTAAGTCTCCGTGCACATTAGGTAATACAGGTTTTTACTAGTATTTCACGGATATTTAAAATAAAATGGTGCGATACATCTGTAACATTCATGTTGTGTGCTGCAGGAAAGAAAGTTAAAACTTCAGTTTGTTTGTGCAGAGGTTATGATCTTTGAATTGACTAGTTTTCTCCCTATTGCATTCTTTATTTTTCTTCATCGATTGTTAGGGGCTGGAGTATGTTGTTCTAACTTGGAAACAGATATACACTAGGAAGTTATTTGAATGTATAAAAATTACTTCTTTTGGATAACATTGATTTCTTGAAATATACAATCTATCAGATAATCCACTGCAATGTAGTAGGTGCATTTTCTTTCTGTAGTATCTTCAAGCTGATTGGTGCTAACACTGATCTTGTTTATAGACCTTGTATAAATAAGAAATAGATAATATACTCCAACAATTTGGCTTGTAATCTTATATCATTTATCAGATATACATCCCATTTAGTCCAGCTGAAATACCAAATACTAGAGGGTAGTTTTATGTATGTATATGTAAAAATAAGACAATTGAATGAAAAATTATGACCATATACACTTGTTTTTATTTTTCAAAGAAGGGCTTTGCAGATTTGGTGCAGTCCTGCACATTTTCAAGTCCCATTGACCTCAGTGGGACTAAAGCTTCACAGATGATATTCCAGTAATGAAATTAAATTGCCCCATTCTTCTGCAACTTTCAGAATATTTCCAGGTCTGTTACATGACACACATATTCATGATTTACTTAAGCTGATTTTCTGAACCTTGGTTTATTTAACTAAATTTTCCAAGTTAAAAGAATGAACTGATGTATTAGCTCAGCAAATGCTTGGTGAGTTTATACACAACTGACAAAACTAATATATTGCTGGCTAGTTTACTGTTCATTGTGTTGCAAAAAACAGTCAAAATATGCCCTGAAATGTTGAGCTGCCTAGAATATATTTTTGTTGTTCATAAAAGAAGTGAATTAAATTCCATGTCAAATCCATAAATATAACTTTCCCTGAAATAATTTTGTGATGCCTCATGTTGTGATAAAATTTCTAGATTTATATAGGGCTTGCAGGCAAAATAGATAGATCCAGACAACTGAAAGAAAATTGGGAAGAGTTAGATTTCTGTGCTGCTATTTAATGATCAAATGGATTTTGATCCTGATTTTGTAGTATTACCAGAAAAGTCTTAGAGCATAAAAATATTCTTTGGTGCAATGTAGCTGTATGTTTTAAATTAAATCCTTATTTTTTGAGGTTAGGAACAGAGCATGGAACCAAATAGTGCAAAAGATAATGTATCTGAATCAGACAAGGGCTATAAATTGAACATAAATAATTGTTCTCTGCCATTGTTGTGGCTGGTATGGGAATCTTTCTAGATTACTTGGTTCAAAATATCTGCAGGATGTTTTTGTTTATTTAGAGGATGATATTGTGGCATTGTATATCAAAGCTATGATATTGTAGAATTAGTTTTCTTCAAAAATTTGAAATGTTCTGCTAGTTTCTAATTTATCAAAATCCACATGCTATTTAATTGAAGCCTCTGAATTTCATGCTTTTGTTTCAGATTACAAACCTACATGTTAAATTATTTTTCTTTTCACCCAGATTTACCAATTAGTTTTTCACTTCTGAATGATCTCTGTCCCAAAGGTGCTTTTCAGAAGGCAACTGGACTTTTTTGTTTTTTCTTTGAAGACGTTTCTCTTCTCATCTAAGAAGCTTCTTCAGCTCTGACAGGATAGTGGGGAATGGAAGGATTTATATTCCTTGCAGACAGCTGATCATTTGATGCTTGCAAGGAATATAAATCCTTCCATTCCCCACTATCCTATCAAAGCTGAAGAAGCTTCTAGGATGAGAAGCGAATCGTCTTCAAAGAAAAATAAAGGGGGGACGGGACAAGAAAATCTAGTTGCCTCCTGAAAAAACACTTTTGGGACAACCATGACTGGATGACTGAGAATCTCTACTGAATGCTTTCTGGTTTGCATTTGCATATTTGGAGATGATCTACATGGACAGTCAATAATTATTTTAGGAATTTGATTGTTTTATTCTGTCTGTCATGTCATCGGGGGCAAGGACAGGCAAGTGAGGAAGCATGTATTGCAACATGACAATGCAGATTTGTCCCTTACATATTTATGCATAATATCATTATGCAAGTATAAAACACAGCACTCTTAACACAACACTCTTTTTGACATCATATGGAGACCCCCAGTTACACTATTTTCCACAGGGTTCTTATACCTCTTAATTCAGTAGTATTTTTTTCTTGTGGACAAAGACCATAACCATATATCACAGAGGCATATGTTTTCTCAAAACTTATAATTTCCCTTTTTATTCTGGGTTGTTTCCTGTGGTAGGATTTTTTTCTGCTTCCAATTTTCAGAAAGTTGGTCAAAGTTCATACTGTACAGAAGGTATGTTACAGACCATGACTGCCTTGTTATTAGAGTAGTTGAAGGCTTCTGCCTAATCCCTCAGTCAGCAAAATACAAATATATGTGTGATCGTGTGCAGAGCAGGGTGAAAGTAGCTTAATCAGTCCCAAGTATTTTTATTACTAGCAGTCAGCAAAAGTTTTTTTGCTTTCCTCTAGTTTTTATTTTGCTGTAGCATAAAGTCAAAATATGCCATTCTTACTGCTTTACAAAACTATCTTAATGGTGAAAAAAGCATGTTCTAAAGAAAGAGTTACCAAAATAAAAACAATAGGATAGCAGAAATATATACTGAATAGATTAACAGTATATATATATATATATACAACAGAAGTTAATCAAATTTAAGCAAGAATGATTCTCATATGTGCAGTATTGCAAATGTATATATACATTTTCACTTTGACTTCTAAGAGGGCATAAATCTTTATAAATAAAGTAAGTTAGCAGAAGCTGAAAATGGGTAATTAGAAAACAAGTAGCCTCTCTCTTGTCTATTTTTTATTTTTAGTTAATGTCAAATTTGCTTTATTTTTTTCAATACGGACAAATAAGTAACATTACAGTGGAGACTTTAACGTAAGGCAGAAGTCCATTTGGTGCAACAAATAGTTGATTAAATTTGTAGCAGTTTTTAATGTTATATTTAGTTCCGGATAGGAAGCTAAATAATCTCATGTCTAAATAATCTCATAACTAACATGATAGTTAATATGACATAATACCTTCCTTTTGGTATCTTTAATGGTTTAAGTTATCTAACCTTAGAGTACTAAGATTATTTAGTTAATATGGTACAAATGCCATTATATCAAATAATGTAATGTATTTATGTAAGTTTTACAATAATATAATAGAAAAGCTTATTTAGAAATAAATAAAAGTGGTAAACTTCTTATAGGCAAGTTCTTCTGTAGTTCAACTTATCATGTAAAGTTAATGAACTCTGAAAACAAATCAGTTTGATTTCAAATTCATCCTACTATCAAATGTTAAAAAATAAATATGTGCATTGTATTAAAACATGTTTGTTTTGAAAGATTCCTCTATTAAACTTACTGAATGGGGATTTGAAATTGGATGTCCTCAGTCCTAATTGGAACTTTGGCCAGTTTACCAGCCTCTCTATGTCAAGACTCCAAGCTTGGGTTTGAAATACATCTTATTAAAAGTTACTTATTAAAATAAAAATAGTAATATTCAAATTTGTTTATTTGCAATTTATACTTTTTTCCTGCTTAAAAACTGCTCAGAGCGCTAAAAACAGTGATAAAAATTAGTAGTTAAATTATAAACTATAAATGCAGGTGCCCTCTACTTTGTTGTAATTGATACAGTAGTACGATGGTATAGTGCGATTGATTCAAATGCAAAGGTAAAAGTGATTCCTTTTAAGAAAAGGTATGTGTTCTTCAATGTTCTTGGAATCTTTATTTGCCACTTTTAGGAACCAAATGTGAAATTGGGCTTCTTTAAATTTATTGATAGTAATTCTTGCTACATATTTTCAAAGGTTCTGACAGAAAATCTGCATATTGTAGATATGCAATATTGAAAGAAGATAACTCATTGTATTTGCTTATTTAAAAGTGATATTTTGCTAGTGGAAATAATTGTTTGTAAATGCAGAAAAAGCATAAATCCTTTCTGTAATGAAATGTTATTATATGAATTTAATATATATGATCTTTGTTTAACAAGTCATATTTGTAAAAAAAAAGAACCCAGTCATGCAGTACTTGTGATAAACACATGACATTATTTATTGAAATCACCAGTTTCCATTCATGAGAAAATTAAGTTAAATATATTCCTGTTTCTTTTGCTGTGTTTCTAGAAATAGTTTAGTAAATAAACTAAGATTTTTTTTAAAAAAAGAAAGCATATTAAACATGAAGTCTCATATTTATAAACCTGCGTTTGTCATTTTTTGTACTTGGCAGCTTGACTAAAATAACATGTCTTTAAGAACTCTGTTGATATACTATTTAGTCACTTAGACTGAACTTTATTTAGAAGGAACACACAAATGGCTAATTTGGTTCTGGGCATTACAGTTTTAATATATAGTGGACATTTTATATGAATATGTACATACTCATAAAAAGAAAATAAATCTAATTCTTTATTCTGATACCAAATAAAAGAATATTAAGTTTTCCTGATGTATGTTCTCATAGATTTACTGCATATCATCATAGTATAGGAAACTATATTACCATAGGTCAGTCATTTTATCAATCTGGATGTGTATTGAGTTTTCTGAGAGTGCTCACAGAAATTGGAAATGTAGGACTATTTCACTAGACTAGAAGCCCAGAGATCCCCTTAAGTCTTCTTTAAGGGAAGAACAAAATGGAAATATTGTTTTGGCTAAAGTAAGCAAGGATTCGTGCAAAAAAATAAATAAATAGAGGGGTGAATGTTGGTTAGTGAAGCTAATTAAAATGCCCTATGTATCAATAGTAGAATTTTGCTGGTGGACAAATTCTGATTCAGAGAATTGATTATGTATTAATTATTTGGTTGCCAATTATTTCCATTTTTCTTTCCAGAGTTAAATCTGAGAAAATGGTGGGAATTGCTACTCAATAACTAAAACAATCTCTATTCGGTTTTAGACATTCAAAATAAAAATGTAGTAATGTGCAGGAAGTTTTGCAGGGCAGATTGAAATAGTTGATAGTAGATAGTATATCTATAATTGTTCTTTCAACAGGTTTCAATATAAGAGGTATGAATGACATTAAGCTTTTTGAAAAATTAAAAGCAATATGACATTCTAAGGTGCAGAGTTTAATGATTCTGTTCAACTCTAATGTTCTTTCCTATACTAGAAAGTACAAAAAAGTGAAAAGTAAATATATGCCAGTTTAAAAAAATATTGGATGATGTGTTCTATTTTTTATTTTAAATTGTAACTGGATAAAATAGGTTTAGGAGCATTTTTCCCCATCTCTAATATGCTGTTCCATGGAACAGCTTGTTTCCAGAAATCTGAATAGCATCCCCCCTGAAAACAAAACTCTTTCAGAGGTTTTGATGGATGAGAGGTTGGTGTGGACTACAAGTTTGCATGAAGTATAATAGAATTGATCATATGGTTTTATATAGTTCTATAATTTCTTTTGAGTTTTGAAGTTAGTAGAAATTATGTAAAACAAAGAAGTAACATTTTTATAACTATAGCATCTAAATTAATAGTCTTCTTTAGCTGAGGCTGAGAAAACATTGTACGTTTCAACTTGAGCTAGATTTCCTATTGAATATTACTAGTCTTTTTAATGAAAATTATAAGACTATTAAGAAGGAGAGATATAAAATTGAATTTTTATGAAAGGAATATATACACTGCTCCAAAAAATAAAGGGAACACAAAAAGAAGACATCCTAGATTTGAATGAATGAAATATTCTTATTAAATACTTTGTTCATTACATAGTTGAATGTGCTGACAACAAAATCACACAAAAATTATCAATGAAAAGTAAATTTAGCAACCCATGGAGGTCTGGGTTAAAATTAAGGTGGAAAAAAACACTACAGGCTGATCCAACTTTGATGTAATGTCCTTAAAACAAGTCAAAATGAGGCTCAATAGTGTGTGTGGCCTCCACGTGCCTGTATGACCTCCCTACAATGCCTGGGCATGCTCCTGATAAGGTGGCGGTTGATCTCCTGAGGGATCTCCTCCCACACCTGGACTAAAGCATCCCCCAACTCCTGGACAGTCTGTGGTGCAATGTGGCATTGGTGGATGGAATAAGACAAGATGTCCCAGATGTGCTCAGTTGGATTCAAGTCTGGGGAACGGACGGGCCAGTCCATAGCATCAATGCTTTCATCTTGCGGGAACTGCTGACACATTCCAGCCACATAAGTTCTAGCATTGTCTTGCATTAGGAGGAACCCAGGGCCAATTGCACCAGCATATGGTCTCACAAGGGGTTTGAGGATCTCATCTCGGTACCTAATGGCAGTCAGGCTACCTCCGGCAAGGATATGGAGTGCTGTGCGGCCCCCTAAAGAAATTATACCATTACTGACCCACTGCTAAATCAGTCATGCTGGAGGATGTTGCAGGCAGCAGAACGTTCTCCATGGCGCTTCCAGACCCTGTCAAGTCTATCACATGTGCTCAGTGTGAACCCGCTTTCATCTGTGAACAGCACAGGGCGCCAGTAGCTAATTTACCAATCTTGGTGTTCTCTGGCAAATGCCAAACGTCCTGCACAGTGTTGGGCTGTAAGCACAATCTCCACTTGTGGATGTTGGGCCCTCATACCACCTTCATGGAGTCTGTTTCTGACCGTTTGAGCAGCCACGTGCACATTTGTGGCCTGCTGGAGGTCATTTTGCAGGGCTCTGGCAATGCTCCTCCTGTCCCTCCTTGCACAAAGGCGGAGGTAGCGGTCCTGATGCTGGGTTGTTGCCTCCTACGGCTTCCTCCACGTCTCCTGATGTACTGGCCTGTCTCCTGGTAGCGCCTCCATGCTCTGGACACTAACTGACAGACACAGCAAACCTTCTTGCCACAGCTCGCATTGAGGTGCCATCCTGGATGATCTGCACTACTTGAGCCACTTGTGTGGGTTGTAGACTCCGTCTCATACTACCACTAGAGTGACAGCACCGCCAGCATTCAAAAGTGACCAAACCATCAGCCAGAAAGCATAGGAACTGAGAAGTGGTCTGTGATCACCCCCTGCAGAATCACTCCTTTATTGGAGATGTCTTGCTAACTGCCTATGCTTTCCACCTGTTGTCTATTCCATTTGCACAACAATATGTGCTATTGATTGTCAATCAGTGTTGCTACCTAAGTGGACAGTTTGATTTCACAGAAGTGTGATTGACTTGGAGTTACATTGTGTTGTTTAAGTGTTCCCTTTATTTTTTTGAACAGTGTATCTCAATGAGATAACCCCAATTTTTTTTCTTTGCAGATGTGGAGGCACAGTAGCTGCAATCCTGACGTGTCCACTAGAAGTTCTGAAAACACGATTGCAATCTTCATCTGTTACTCTCTACATTTCTGAAGTTCAGCTGAATACTGTGAATGGTGCAAGTGTTAATCGAGTTTCTCCACGGGCTTTCCATTGCTTTAAGTGAGCACCTATTTCTCCTATTTCTGTGTATAATAAGGATTTAAGTTAAATAAGGAATATTTGGTAGAGAACAAGTTTAGGTGATTTGCTTGATAGACTAGGGGTCGCCAACCTTTTGGACCTTAGGGACCATCAAGCTCATACTTTTAAATCCTGAGAACCACTAATACGAATTATTAAAAAAGATAATGTATTTAATATAAAAATTTTATTTTTATATTAAATATAAATTTAATATTAATAATTATATATAACTTCTCCCTCCTTTGCCAGATGTGGCTGCCTGGAGTTGGGGGAGGGAAGGAGGACCGGGCTGGAAGCTCTGACAAAGATGGGCTCCTAATAACCAGGCAACAACCCCCCTTCGGCTTCCACATAAGAAGAGATCTCCCCGAGGCTAAGCTCCAGGTTTCTCCTGCTGCTTCCAAGCAAAGAAGGGTCCCTTCCAGAGAAGCTGGGGGGGGGGAGTGTCGAGCCCAGAAAAGCTCGAGCTCTCGCCTGCACAAACAGGCTGGTTATTAGGAGCCTGTCTTCCTCAGCGCTCTTTTGGTCTGGGCATTTGGTCTCCCCCACATGCCAAAGAAAAGCCAGCTAGGCTTCTCCTTCCCTCCTACCCTTCCACCAGATAAACAGATAACAGATAATCAGAGTTGGAAGGGACCTTGTGGGTCATCTAGTCCAACCCCCCTGCCCAAGCGGGAGACCCTACACCGTTTCTGACAAATGGCAGTCCAATCTCTTCTTGAAGGTCTCAAGTGATGGTGCTCCCACAATTTCCGAGGACAAACTGTTCCATTGGTTGAATGTTCTCACTATCAGAAAGTTTCTTCTTATTTCTAGGTTAAATCTCTCCTTGTTCAGTTTCCATCCATTATTCCTTGTCTGGCCTTTGGGTACTTAAAAAATAGCTTGACCTCTTCCTCTCTGTGGCAGCCCCTCAAATATTGGAAGACTGCTTTCATGTCTTCCCTGGTCCTTCTCATCACTAGACTAGCCATGGCCAGTTCCTGTAACCATTCTTCATATGTTTTAGTCTCCAGTCCTTAATCATCCTGGTTTCTCTTCTCTGCACTTTTTCTAGAGTCTCAACATCTTTTTTATAATGTGGTGACCAAAACTGGATGCAGTACTCTAGGTGTGGTATTTCTAAGGCTTTATAAAGTGGTATTAGTGCCTCACTTGATCTGGATTGTATTCCTCTGTTTTAATGCACTCAATCCTCCTTTGGGACAGAGGAGATCATGCTGGAAACATGTGCTGGCATTTCCAACACACATTTCTCCGGCACTCGCCCACAATTCTTTGTGTTTCTCCAGGCCTGGTGTCTGAGGGGGGAGAGCAACTCTGATGTCTCTGCTGCCCCCTCCCCAGGAAAAACAAGCAAGCAGAAACAGCTCTTGCTGGGGGGAAAGAGTGGACATCAGAAGGCACAGACAACAGAAAGCGGCATTTTTCAAAGGCGGCATCTTCCGTCTTCTCTTGCCTGTGCTATCCTCGATCTCAGCTCTTTTTCCCCAGCAAGAGCTATGTTTCTGCTTGCTTTTCCTGTGCTTTCCCTGGACGGCGATGGCTGTGGCCATGGGGGGGGGGGGGGGGGGCAGCAAAGCAGATTGCCGAGAGGGATGAGGAAACTGACACTGATGCCCCTATCCGGACCTCTGAACTGAATGGTGAGCGCAGACTTGCCCACTCCGCCCACTCCCACCACCAACACCAACAACCGGTACTTTTCCTGCCCCGGGCCATCCCTACAACCCATGGCCATCCAGGAAGAACCCAGGTCAGGAGAGGCAAACTGGAAGGTGCGGGAGTGCTACACAAATGCAAGCTCCTGCACCTTCTGGCCATCTCCATTGCCACTTCAGCCCGCCTGTGCCGCCAGCCCCAGTGGCCGGCAAGGGCTGCGCTGCTTTTAGCAGGTTTGCGCTTGGCCAAAAGGTGGGGGCCAGTGGGTGGGCGGGCCATAATCCAGGGTGCAGCCTGGATTAATTGCTTTTGAGGGTGCTTTGGGGGGACATTTCTCTGCAGCCCACCAAAATTTTCTCACGGGCCACCAGTGGGCCGCGGCCCACCGGTTGGCGACCACTGTTATAGAGTATAGACATGGAATTTCACTTTGAATAGCATCAGATTACCTCTTACCATTACATAAATTCATTTTAAGTATCTTACAAGAATAAATTCTAAAGGGAAAATTAAAATAAAATGTATTCTCAAGTTAAGTTCAGCTGTCCATATTATCATCTTTAGCTTGGTACCTATTCCTTTAGTTTACAAAGTAGAATTTCACAAGTTTTGGATAATATGGTTAATATTCACTTGTTGAAATCTTGTGGAGAATGATTTCTTCAGTCATAAGAATTACTTCTGTTTTATTTATTTACATGGTATATGTCAAAGTCAGAAGCTAAAAACTTTGGAAAACTAGCTAGCACTATCCTTTGTTTAGGATAAGTGATCCAACTGAACCAGAATGTGTACTGCCAGCCAAAAACCATCTATCGTGCTCTTGCTGAATGAATACTAAAAGGAAAGCTCTTTGTTTACATATACACATATGTATATATGTCACCAAGATACTCGCAATCTTACACGGGAAAAAACCCGAACACTCCAAGACCTGCATACCTGTACCTGTGAAAATCTATGAAAACAAATGTGTGTGTGTGTGTGTATGTATGTATGTGTGTGTGTGTGTGTGTGTGTGTGTGTGTGTATATGTATATATACTTGTGTTATAATAGATCTATACTAGTCTCCCTTGTTTATCAGCTCAAAAACCTAGCACGTGTGTGTGTGTATATACGTGTGTGTGTGTGTGTGTGTGTGTGTGTGTGTGTGTGTAAGGTTTTTAAGCTGATAATTTTAAATAATAAATAAGGGAGACTTTAAAATAAGGGAGACTTTAAAATTATCAGCTTAAAAACCTTACACACATGTAAACAAAAGGCAACGAAACAAATAGCTTTCTGTCGGTATGGTCTCTGGTGATGAGCCGAAAGACAGAAAAGAAAGCAGTATGCTTTCTCCCTTAATTGGGGCTTAACAGGGTGTTGTAACACAAAGTATATATCTATATATATATATATATTTGTTTTCGGAGGTTTTCGCGGGTATTTGAATGTGGATCTTTGGTTCTTCGGGTTTTCTCCCATGTAGAATTGGAAGTATCTAGGCGACGTTTTGATGAAGTCTCATTCATCATCTTCAGGCTTGCGTCTTCAGCCTTGTGCTTCTCAGAGTAAACTGTGAGAAGATTCTGTGAGAAGTGTTACTCTGAGAAGCACAAGGCCGAAGACGCAAGCTTGAAGATGATGAATGAGACTTCATCGAAACGTCACCTAGATACTTCCAATTCTACGCAGGAGAAAACCCGAAGAACCAAAGATCCATATATATGGAAACAAATATATATATTTGTTTTCGGAGGTTTTCGCGGGTATTTGTATGTGGATCTTTGGTTCTTCGGGTTTTCTCCCGCGTAGAATTGGAAATATCTAGGCGACGTTTCGATGAAGTCTCATTCATCATCTTCAGGCTTGCGTCTTCAGCCTCTGAGAAGCACAAGGCTGAAGACGCAAGCCTGAAGATGATGAATGAGACTTCATCGAAATGTCACCTAGATATTTCCAATTCTACGCGGGAGAAAACCCGAAGAACCAAAGATCCACATATATATATATATATATATATATATATATGCATACATACATACATACATACATACATACATACCTATCTCAGATGTTTTGGATGTCAGCAATTAGTTTAATAACTAGAAACAATCTGATATTTCTAAAAATGTTCTCTTTCCTCAACTACAAGTTTTATTTCTGTTGTTAAAATGTGTAATTATTTTGGCTTGTTCCTAAACTCACTTGGTACACATTTTAGCTATAGCCAATATGTCTCAACCTGGAGATTGGAGATAGATTTGTTAAGGTTTTAAAAAAACAGTCATTGGCTTTTTAAATTCTTTGAATCCTGATTATCCACCATGAGTAGGGAGATTTAAAAGTATTTTGAAAGGATATTTCACATTGGCAGAATGTGAATAAAAATAGCTAAAGATTTCTTTCTGTCTGTATTCAAATGCACATAATACAAAGTCTCCTTCAAATATTTTCCCACAATTTTAAAAAGCCAATGACTTAATGAGTGGAAATTTTGGGAAGTAGGATTGGGTTTGTATGTATATCAATGTTCCTGTTCAGTCATTACTTCAGTAGACTGAGTCTACTAATAAAACCAATAATGATTTACCATTTGATGCAATGAAGTCCACAATCCATAAATGATTGCCAGCTTTCTGTAACTAACAAAGATAGTTCAGTTAAGCTAGGAATTAATTGTTATATTGGGCATTATTTTGAAGTTTCCCATAATTCCTCAAACTCTGCAGTTTGAAAAAACTTTCAGATTAAATTATGTTTAGTTTGAGAGAAATGCATGCGAAGCATCAACTATAGTTAAATTAACAGCAGATAATTTAAAGTCTTGCTGGTCTTGCTTGTCTTGTGTACTGATACACCTGATGGCTAAAATTGCAAAACCATACCTTAACTCTCTAAATAATTAAAGGTACATGATCTTTCAGGAATGCAGTTGCACAACATATTTCAGAGCTCTGAATTTTGTTCAGTGGGTTAAAAGCATTGTAGGAACCAAATTTGTTTATAAGCAATTCTTATAAGAGAAACTCTTCATATTTTGACTGTACAATTAGAGGAGAAATTGAGAGGATTGTTATTTTCAATATTGTTACCAAGAATAAATATTGACATTTGAAACTACTATAATTTATTTGCATAACGCTGTTGGGCTGTATGTTTAAACAGTTACAACTGAGGTTTTTTTTTTTTAAAAAATACTGTTTGCAGTTTGCTCAATCTTCATGTCATCAACCTGTATTTCTATTTGTACACGAAATACTTTAAAGGCATTCTGATAATACAGAACACTATTGATAAATATGCTGCAGTATATAGCATGTTGATATTAGATAATGTTAATTTTGAGAGGTTTATAAACTAGCTCTGAAAATATTCAGAAAACACAGTATTTTAGCAATTGAAAGTAACACTTCAGTGTTACTTGGCACTGTATGGGTCACCAATAATAATTGGAAAATATTAAAACATATTCTTTACAAAGACCACTGTTGCAAGCAAAGTGCCTATCCCTGAAGCATTTGGCCAATCGTCTCCTGCAAATCTAAGTGAAGCTGGTCCAGGAAATTTCCTAGCTTACAAGATAATTGGTAATAATTATCTATAGTAGAATATTTCTTCTGTGGCATTTTCTGAAAACTTGGACCACATTGTTTATATGTATGCTTGTCTGTGGTCAATGAGATTACAGAGACAAAATTAAAACTAGAGAATAAGTGTTTTAACTACTATAGCATATTTGATATTTCAGATTCAGACTTGCAGTTATTTTTTCATCTAACTGGATCTTGGACACACTTAGAACATGGAATCCTAGGTCTAAAGCTCAGCAGACTGATTTTAAAGGAAAATATATTAAAATAGTGATTCTCTTCAGTCATCCTAGCTGATATGATTTAACTAATATTCTCAGGCTTTTCATTACATTAGAAATGGCACATAACTATTAATTTGTTCTTAATTCCTGGCAGGTGCTTATTGCTTTGCTTGCTTTTAGGACCTGATAGTTTTTGTTGAGAAATGTTGTGTGCACTGCATTTCAATTAACTATAGTATCCTAAAATCTTTCCCTTAATTCTCTTTGGTAAATATTCTATTCTTGGGAGACAGATAGCCCCACACCATTTCTCTATATCATATAATTACAGAAAGTTGAGGTAAAAAATGTAGTTGCCAGAGACAAGCAATGCTAGTTTTGCAACAACACAGCTTCTGCTTGGATCACTGCCATTCTGCAGTGGCATATTCCATATAGGAACCAAAACATTTGTATAACAGATATTCTGTAGACTGAGTTAACTGGAATCTCTCCATCTGACCTTAAATCTACTTTATGGTATCATATGTGTACTTCTTTCACAGGATGATCTTACAAAATGAAGGTCCCCGGTCATTTTTCAGAGGACTAGGTCCTAACTTGGTAGGCGTGGCTCCATCCAGGTAAACTGAAAAAAAATGTTTATTTGGCTTATTTCATCTAATAATATAAATTTATAATACTTTTCATTATTTTGAAGTCACTGGGCATTATATTCCTTGTTGGGAAGCTATTTCTCTATTCTTATTATCACTATTCAGTGCTAATTATTGAACTTTCAATATAAGTATGATACAGACTCTCCTTTTAATATTTATAGTCTTCTTATGAATCCTGGCAAAAATGCTAACCATGCAAACTTGCATCATACTCTCAAGTTAAAATACACTGTAGTGGAAACCATATAAACAATAATATCTGCTATTGTATTTTTTTCTAATTACGGAATTGAAATTTTCTATAAACAAATGTCATTAAGTCTTGTAACTATATAACTGAGATATATACGTAAATATCTACCTGTACAGTTTATTTTAATTTTACACTGCTTTAGTAAAATAAGTACATGCCATTTTATTTAGGACAATTTTAGTAAACTTTTGTTTCATGAAATCAGAATACCAGTTCCCTGTAATTCACATTGTATAAAATGAGGTCAGATCTATAGAATGATAGTCAATATAGGATTTGCGTAGATATTAAGTTCGTTATGCCTCTGTAGCAGATGAATGAGTGGAATGAACTATGAACAACAAACAGTTTGTAATGGCAGAGAGGAAGCATGCCAAGAAACAATTCTTTGAATGAGTTATATGGCTGGCTGCCCAGTTTTGGATGCATAGTATAGCATCCTAAAATGGATTATCTTCTGAGTTAACTTCAGTCATTGTTTGCAGGAAATAAGAGACTTGAATTATCCAGGCTGGTCTAATTTGCAACTTATCCACTTGTCTAAAAGCTTTGAGACACCAAGAGTTGATTCAACATGATTCCTTTTAGATGCTTGCATTGGAGACAATATTATTTTAGTCTTGTTATGGATATGGTTGTACTTAAGGTTCTCATAATCATATGAAGGACTGCTTAGTTTTGTAGTATCATAAGCTGCCATCACATTAATAAAAATTATATACACTTGACAGATTTAAGTTCATCATGTCTTCTCACTGTATATACATGTTTAATAAAGATTTCACTAGAGGATTAAAGTTGCATTTGGCTATTACTATCTGTGAATGAATTTTAAAAAGAAATG
Organism: Bungarus multicinctus; assembly: GCA_023653725.1. NCBI lineage: Eukaryota > Metazoa > Chordata > Lepidosauria > Squamata > Elapidae > Bungarus > Bungarus multicinctus. Next base: position 38,254,919 of record CM042844.1, read on the forward strand.
TAAACCTAACACAGGAATAAGGCAGGACTTATTAATTAAATTTTCTAATAAGCAGTTAGTTTATATAATCCATTATTCACTGCATTGGAGAAAAAGTAGGCAAAAATAATCCTTTATATATTCTTTTATGCAAACATAAGGAACATACAACACTTGAATAGAATATCAAAAATAGGAATCAAAAGGTTGGAGAGAAATGGGAATTAGCCTGAAAAATATATCATCCAGTTTGCATGTTTCTCTCACCTTTGAATAAAAATATAATTTTGGACTTTTTTCAATTTTTGTATTATGCTTGTCCATTTGTTTATGTATTCTTGGGGTTATAAATAAATACTAATGCTTTTCTTTTCAAGTAATCAACTTTGGACAAATACATTTATGTTTTGTTTAAACATTGCTGAGTAGCTTTAACAGCACTTCTCTATTTAAATAAGACATAATGAGGCCTGTTTTATAACATATATCACATACACCACTGATTTCAAATTCTCCGTTGCTAACTACATCACGTAAAACAATCACTTTATCACATTTTGTGAAAGGCAACATGTTTGCAAAGTTAATGGCATTAACTAATGTTCTGACGTGTGAATTAATTTATTCAGATCATAACCCCATGGACAGCATTTTCCAAACCACCAGTACAATGATGTATGGCAAAATAATAATTTGGTTTATTGATTATTAAGTTCGTTTGAAAAGTCTGTATGTTAAAATAATATTAAATGTTCAATGTTGTTATAGTAATATACCTAACTATTGAACATAGTGGAATCATTAACATTCAAGTTTTAATACATCAGTAGTATAACTAAGTACTTCCTTTTATAAATATTGAAAGCTTAGAATTGAATTTCTCAAATTTAAATGAACATTCAAAAAATGTAAGGACCATCCAGTTACACATCCCTTATAGTTTGTCCTTATTGCAAATTCATATTATAAAATAATTATTATAACCCCACACATATGTGCTCTCCCATATCATTGATTTTAGAGGCCTTTTTAAATTAAGCATGTTATGTATCATGAATTATTTTATTATCATATGTCCTATAATATTAAATCTTAATACAATTTGCTAAAGAATACTATTCAACAGAAATCTTTGAGCATTAAGTCTAGGGAAACCTTGTCTATAAATTCCCATTTTTTGTTGCTTAAATCTCTTACTTTCTTTTCTCTTTGAATTGGTTTTATCAGACATAGTTCTACTGAGTTAAACATATGTAAACCTCCAGAATGTTAACTGCACTGGACATCTCTTAATTACTTGAATTTGAGTGTTTATGAGCATTTATATTATCACTTGCCTGCACTGATGAACCAGTTTTCTGCCACTAATCTATTCTCACAAACCAGCTGATGGGCAGAGACCACTTCGGGAGGCAGGTGTGGAAGTGGGAAGCATTTGACGTCTATATGAAGAGGTGAAACTGAGGTGGTGAGTCTTACCAGTTCACTCACACGAGTTTTAGATAGTGAACGGGAAACTGCACCTCCACACACTTCACCCAAGAAACACTACTGTGGAACATTGTTTATTACTGCAACATAACTATTAATACTGGTCTAAAGCATAGCTATGTTGTGATTAACTGTTTTTGTTCTACTTTTAGAGCTCTATATTTTGCAACTTACTCCAAGTCCAAAGAAATTATGAATAACATATTTGAGCCAGATTCTACTCAAGTACATATGACCTCAGCTGGAGTGGCAGGTAAGGATTTTTGAATTCCTGCTTTAATCTATTAATGGAATGGCTACAATAATAAATGAAGCCTAAAGAAGTAATGGAAATAGTTCAGAATATAATGAAGATACAATGACTAAAATACTGTATATGAAAATCTACTGATTCAGAATGCTTTCTACAAGCATTAATAGAAGATTGAGTTAGAAAGTATATTATTTTCTTCATAACTCCCAAGTTAGTGAATCATGTAGACACAGTTTGTAGGATGGTTGAGGGATTTGGAGTAAGGGAAAAGGTGATTTGTAGCATTGAGGAGCATTATATTTCCATTAACTCTTTAAAGAAGCTGTGTTATTTCATGGGCTTACAAAACAGTAGTCATATGATTGCAGGGAAATATACATATGCTTTTTAAGAGATGCCAACAAATACATGTGCTCACTTAAGTATGCTCCAGTGCACCATTTCCCTTTGAATCTTGATCAGTGCATAGTCCTGTCAAGCTAAGCCAATTTTATGTGGAATAAAGGAGCACCTCTTTTTTCCTCTTCATTGACAGACTTTATATTGCAAACTTTTTCCTCTGATAAGTCACCTGCAAAATCTTCTTTGTGCACCAGCTTGTATCAGATAAATCCTCAAAGTTCATTGCCTTCATAAGGGATAAGAAAACAAGCAAAAATTCTCCTTTTGTCATTGGGAGTGGGGCAGAGGATATGAGAATGAGTTTCTTAGGAAACAGAGGAGATAAAAAATGTACTCCAACATTATTTACATGTTTATTCAGAATTAATAATAGAATTCATGGAGTTGCAATTCTGTAATAGTTATCTGGTGGTAAGCCCCATATGATCTCTGAGGCATGTGATGAGAAAATGTAAGATTGTGCTATTTTAGAATAAATGTTTCAATTAGTGGCTTACATAATGTGTTCTATATCAGAATCCTGACATGTTTGGGAGACAAAAATGCCCATATAATTAATAAGCGTAGTTAATCTTCTGTCTTATTATTTTGGAGAATAGAAGTTTACATTTCTATACAGTCTTTTAAAGAAATCCATGGGCAATGGGAAGGAAGTGCAATTGAGGATTCCTTTAAAATTGTACATTGATTTAGAGACTGTTACCTGTCTTCTTTTTTCCTCAAAAGTTAAAAAGAAATTAAATTTCTCTTGACAAAGAACAGAGCAGCAGATGAAAATGGATTAGTAATTTTTTAACAGAAAATGACCTATGTATTACACATTAATAGTTTGTAATTAGCTTAAACATTAATTACCTAGTTGTCATAATTATTGTTATAAATATGCATATCTGCCCAGAATATGTAGAAAACTGATTTGTTGGCAAATTTCATATCTACATGCACGTCCAGTTTGCCTATCCAGCAGTATTTTTGATATTTATGATTTGAATTACGTATATGAAAATTCTGTTTAAATCTATTTCTTTAATTACATAGTTTTTCAAAGATATACTTTGTTCTACATTTAATATAAAAAGCTACCTCTTTTGAATTTCTGTGATTCTGTTTTTATTACATGAAATTATCTTGTTCGTATGCTTACAAAAAATTGACTGGCAATAACATTCAGCTTTGCAGTTATATAGCTTAAACTACATGGTTGGTGAAAAAGAATGTCCTGTGCATATTGGCTTTAAAGGTAGCTACTTTCCCTTTGAATTAGCATATTTTTAGGATGTTAGAAATCCCATAGATTGCATTTGAAATTTTTTTAGGTAAATATAAAACTACTGACATATAATTTTGGCTGATTGGCTCATAACTAATAACAAACAGCATATGAAAAAAATGCTAACCTTGTCATTTTTGCTTTTTAAAATGCTTACGTATTGTATTAAATTAAACTATTAACAATTTTGCCTGCAAGATACATTTTTTTTACTGCTACTAGTACAATTAAAAATATATGAAAGTCATAAGGAAGAAATACCATATTAGACTTTTTGCATACAAATATATTTTAAAATCTTTCAGAGTATGAATTCTTTCTTAACTTTCTCAGTCATTACTTTTTTGGTAATTTTTAATTATTTTTTAAAATACCGTTTAATGTATTAAATCATACAAGTAATAATTTTTACAAAAGCTAAATAAATTTATCAAAGCCTGAATATTACATGTTTAGTGGATAGTATGTGTTAATATTTTGTTATCCAGTAAGAAATACTTCGTTAGACATTTTGTTATGTCTATCATTTTGTTATGAACAAAATAGACTAATATAGATTGACTATTCAGACAAGTGAAGTTACACATCCAAAAAACCTTGAACATCTATTCCGATCCCATTACAGAAGCACTGTAATATTGTTGAATATGACTCTAGTTGTTTTAATGCTGTTCTATGTAAGCAGCCCAACTATAACACTGCCAGATACAGATGCATGCCAAGTACAGATGACATTCTGCCACCTTAGTAAAACTGTATGCACAAAGTTTCTGTACCCCATTTCCTGTGGATGAGTAACAGGAACAGCATTATCACTTAAATACTATTCCACTAAAAGTTTTTGTATTCCTGATCAATACAATACCTTTGTTAATTTGTTGGATATGATATTACAGGTGTTGTGTGATACAATTCTTTACAAATTACTTAAAATAATAGTGGATTATATTTTTCCAAGTAGTATTGGCCATAAATATAAAATGTATGCTTTAAAGCTTTTGTTTTCTGAGAAGATATTCTTCTTACACCAATTCTAATATGAAACAGCAAAAATTATATCATGAAGAACTGCCTAATTTTGTAATTCATTGGCTTTTCCCACTAGCCATCTTCTTGATGTATTTTATATAGCAACAGCAGAATTTACAGTTTTGTATTTAAAAAATCCTTTCACAATAAATCTGCTTTCTGATATACTGGTTTAAACATCTGTTTTGAAAAAAGGAAATAAATAGCTGGACTATGATTTTTCTCATTTTTTTCCTCTTCGTTAATGCTTTTAATAAAGCTCAAAGCCAGCTTGATCTGTAGTAGCAAAGTTCAGGGATGACTTCATATTCAAAGTGACATTTATCTCAGCATTATATTATTTCTGATGACAAGGTTAGCATTTTAAATTATTTTTAAAACAAAGTCAAAGCAATACTTTGTGTTTCTTTAAAGTTCATAGGTAAGTATTTTATAAAATGGTTAAATTGCTGCAGATGGCAAAAATTTCAGTACTCAGTGTATTTTACAAAATCCTTTCTTAAAATATTTGTGGCCTGTATTCTTTTTTTTTTTTTACTGTTCTAAACTTTTAAAAAATTAGATCTCACCTTTTATTAAGTCACAAACCCTTCCAATGGGATTCAGTTTTGTCACATGTATCTGATGAGGTCACTGCTTGTTGTTATGATACAGAAAAGCCTGTGTCTATTTTAGGCATTTACTGTACATTTCTCCCGTGAAAGAGTGAGATCGTGTCATCTCATGTTCCCCATCCGCAGGTCACTTCCTGCAGAAATATGGACTAACTTAAACCTCGTGAGTACTGAACTGAGCATCTCTTGCAGCCTGTAGAGTAAGAACCAGAGTTTGGGTTTGTAACCACTCTTAAAGAAACAACCTAAGGGGAATCTTTATTTCTGAACTCCAGTTGTTTATATTGTTCACTCAGCTGTTTCTTTTGTTCAGTTTGGGGAGAGGTAAAAAACCTTTGAATCAACTGCTATAAAATTAGCCTTATTTGCTTAGTAAGCTCTCTTTGATAATATGCAGAATTTACACAGAAATTTCAAAGTAGTTATTTGGAACTGCATGTAATACCATTGCAGTTAATTGAATTCATTGATCAGAGCCTTTTTTTCCTTTAAAAACAGAGCTTAGCATTACTTGGGTTCATATTGATTTATCAATTCAGTTTATTTCACAAAGTCAGCACAGATTATTCCTGGGATCTTGACATGTTTTAATTGAAACATGGGATATTTTTTCCTCTAAAAATCATCCAATGTGTACTTGCTATTTGCCGTACTCAAGAGTTTTCAGCCAGTACCTTTCAGAATTAAATAAGTTCACAGTACAGTCCTATGCATATCTGCTCAGAAGTAAGTTTTATTGAGAGCCTTTTTCCTGAGATTTATAGGATTTTAGTCTCAAACCATAAATTAAAATTATAATTTTATATATATTTGTCATTTTAAAATTATTTAAAATCATTTTCTGTACACATTTGAATACAAATAGTCATTTTTAAAATATTAAAAAGCCATTTTTAAAATATTAAAACCCATATGTCCATATTAAAGATACCCAAGTAGAGACACTAATTTACTAAGAACCAGAAGACATTTACCATTAAATAGGGATAGCTTCAGATAATTAATATCTTTTTATTGTAAAATAAAATTTAAGCTTAAAATATATTATGCTGTTTTATGTTATATTTCCCAAGATAGAAGTAATTATTGTAAAATTAGAATCTAATGTTTAAACATAATAGCAGGAAAATAATTTTGTTTGTTGTAGAGAAACGTTCAAGTCAAATGGGAATAAAAAGTGCAGTAGAGCTTCAAACTTTTTAAAAGAAAAACTCATGAAAGAAGTGAAATAAACTTTTTAAAAATTATAACATTGGGAGAATGAGAATGTTACTGATTTAGTTGAAGCATTCTAAGATAACTTTATAAATAAAATGCTTACACTCAAAACAATCATGAAATTTTTTAAACATTGTACGTTTTTTAAAAAATAGATTAATTTCAAAATTGTTGGGTCATTTTATTTATACTTTTTATAAATAATACATCATTGAATGGGACTTCCTTCTGAATAGACATATATAGGATTGTGCTGTTGTTTAAATATATTTTTTATGCTGTGAACAATTGTAGAAATTATATAAAAGCTCTATATGACATTAGCAAATCAACTTTCTACATTCTCTGGTTTGGAATGTGCACAGAATCTTGAAACCAGATACTGACTCTTAAGATCCTTATATCCTTTTTCTTTAGGAAGAAAGAAAGATTTGTGATAGCAAGAATAGTGGATTTCTTTCCAATAAAGAAATGGGTGGTTAGAATCTAGTAAAATGTATTCTCCTTTCTGTGTCACCTTACAAATGTTGCATTTTATATTAATCTTGTAACTGAACAGTTATTTAAAACTGCCCTTTCAGCCTTCTGCTTTCCGTGTTTTGTGATTCTGCGGTGGGTGAGATAAACTTTTATCTAGTAGTCTCAGCAATATCATCTTACTGGAACTTTGAATAGTTGTTATCTTGCCTGCTTAATAGGTCACATTATACAAATATTCATATTCTAATAATTCGTTTTTCTGTGTATGAGAATTTCTGTGGCCCACTTTGAATGTTAAGTAGTAGCTGCTGGCATAAATTGTGTAATATCCAACTTCTTTTTTATCAAATATTTCAAGCATTTATATAGAGGAAGGTGTCTGACTTGTTTAGTTAGCATATTTTTATGTTCTGCTTTGAATTTTCAATGTATAAAGCAAATTCACAGAGAATAATTTATTGATGTGGTTTAATGTTATTTGCAATTTACTTTTATGGATTGTATTTAGATTTAGCTGGCCTTGTTTCAAACTGAGGGACAGGTGCCAAATGAAATTTATATGAATAGAATGGTACAAGCTGAGTTAAATGTACCTATGGTTAATAATTTTTGAATAACAAATGCATTTTTGAAATCATGCAGAGTATTATTTGCCTTGTGAACTTTTAGTAATAAAATGTTGGCAGATAATTATTTCTGAATTTTGACAATAAACATAGTACAAGTCACTTTATATCTTCTTGTGTATGTTGTAGTTTAGCCTATTGTTGCCATGATGTTAGAAAAAATAATTTTTTTCTTTAATTGTTTGTTTAGGTTTTACTGCAATCACCGTAACTAATCCAATTTGGTTAGTAAAGACACGATTACAACTTGATGCAAGGTAAAATCTCAAATGATCTTTTGAAAATATAAGTAGATATAAGTAGTATAAAATTGGTCAAAAGTTACATTATAAAAAGTTAATGTAAGGAACCAATAAGATTCCATCATTAACTACTGTCCTATGTCTGTTTTAAAATGAATCTGTTGACTTGCTTACAATTGATACATCTTTTTTACTTCAGTATTTCAAAAACACACATTCCATGTGCCTAAAACGTTTATTTTCAGTATCTATATTGTCTACATAATATAAGAAATTCTAGCATGTACATCTACAATATTTATAACTGAAGCTGTAAAATATAACTAGGTATCATCAGACCTTTACTACATGGACTAGAAATATCATCTGTATGAGTTAAGATATATTTTAATCCTTTTAATGAGAATCATAAATGCTCTGAGTTCTTATTTTTTTATTTTGTGGTTCTATGAGCATATATTAGCAAGAAACCTGAAGCAACTTGTTGATTGGCAATGATTTGGATCATACAACTTATCAATAATATGTGTTATAGTGGCTTCTTAACAGTCTAAATCAGGGGTCGCCAGCCTTTTGGACCTCAGGGACCACCAAACTCATAATTTTAAGTCCCGCGGACCAGAGACCCTGGGAAGATCATCAAAAAAGTCTGCAGGAAAATTCCCATTTTCCTACCAATCGATCATTCTTTATTTGGGATCGCAGGATACTATTTCCAGCTCCATTCTCATGGGAGGGGGGGAGACTTTTGGCTTCATGCAAGGAAAGCAGCAGAAGTAGCAGACGTCTTTCTTTCTCTCCGCCAAACTCTGCCAGAATGGCACGGCCTCTTGGAGCAGGATGCCTTGCAGGGCCCCAAAGACTCATTTCTGGTGGAGTTTGGGGGAGAGAAAGAAAGACTTTTGCTGCTTTCCTGTGTGCAGCCAAAAGCAGAAGAAAGAAGCGGAAAGAAGCAGCCCGGTGGCCAGGCGAAGCACATGGGGCGAGTGAAGCAAGTTCCCCCCCCCCACCCGCCCTTCCCCCCCCCTCCCCTCACTACCTTGTGTTGTTCACAATGTGATGCAAGCCTTGTGTTCCCGTGGGCCATGTGAGCGGCACAGCCTTGTATTAATTGCTGGATTAATTGCTTTGGGAGGTGCTTTGGGGGTGACATTTCTGTGTGGACCACCAAAATTTTCTCACGGACCACCAGTGGTCCCTGGCCCACTGGTTGGCGACCACTGGTCTAAATGGCCTAGAAAAAATATTGAGAGCAATAATCTTAAGTCTGCAATTCAAACAAGGTTCCGAAATAGCAACTTTTCTGCTTATGTTTCGTCTTAGTAGGCTATGTGACTTCTGCCCATCTATGTCTCAGTTCCAAACATATAGTTACAAAAACTTCAAGGACTAATCCTGGCAATCACTAGGAGCGAAGACTGACTTGAAGGCACACAAATAAAATACTGACTTTAAAGAAGGACTTTTAAATGGAAGAATTTTGATTCAAAATGCATCAGTCATAAGGCTTTCGCTTATAATACTGGCAATTTGATGAATAAAGAACATGGTTAAAGAAACCTTTCTTACATATTTATCTGAGATCCAGACATATAGAACTAAGATTGAAATGCTAGTCTTGATTGATATCATATATGGGTCTATCAGAATTAAAAAATATAAAAAGCTATGCGAACATGGCCGAACTTTGGGACTTGGCAACTTAGCTGAATTTAGAACTATTTGCAGTGTCCAGTGGTCACAAGATCGAGGTTTACAAAAGTTTTGCCGACAATTAGCACTTAATAGGTTTTTACAAAATCATACTCATTGCGAATCTTTGGTTTGAAATAGCTTGATCACAGCATTTACTTAATGTTCACTGCAGGAAAGTCATAAAATCAAGTCAGTCACCTGACCAATCCATTTTACCAACATTGTGGAAGGATTCCATTAGGTAATAAGTTAAGAACTACCAGTAAACAGTAGTCCTGTGCCTTGAAACACATTGAAGCATTTAGTTCTAGTTGAACTATTTAATGTAGTCAGGCTATTTGTATGTAGGTGAAAGGCTGTATCTTTTCTTTGATCATTGATAATGTATAAATGATTGCATGAAACAATATGCAAATGTGAGGACTTTGCAAGCTTTGGGCCACTTTGCTGCATGGAGTATGTTAAGCTGATTCGTGGTAGAATATTATAAACTATTCAGATTTCAAAAATTTTTTATTTTTGTTTTGTTTTCCATTTTAGGAATCGTGGAGAAAGGCGGATGAATGCTTTTGAATGTGTACGCAAAGTTTATCGGTCAGATGGAATTAAAGGTTTTTACCGAGGGATGTCTGCCTCTTACGCAGGCATATCAGAGACTGTTATTCATTTTGTTATTTATGAGAATATTAAACAAAAAATCTTGGAATGTAATTCTGCTTCTGGGATGGATAAAGAGGATGAGCCTGTCAAAAAAGCATCTGATTTTGTTAGCATGATGGCAGCTGCAGCCACTTCCAAAACCTGTGCTACATCTATAGCCTATCCACATGGTAAGGATAATTTAGAAACTTAGAAAGATGGTGAACAAAATAAGATAGTGTCACAGTCTATGTATTGCAATAAATCATAGACTATGTTAAAGTTTTTTTGGGTTAAATGATGACCATATTCATCTTTAAAACATTCGGTTTTCAGAAAACTGATGAAAATGCTAGCCAGGCATAATTAATAAAAATATTCACCACTGATATTTCTAAAACATTATAAACCAAAAATAATAAAATACAATTAATAAGTCATACAAGAAAAATACTTTTAAAGCAGTTAAAAGTCATTATTCCAGTGTAATGCAGACATTTAAATATATATGGTCAGGACAAGAATATCTTTACCTGGTTCTGAAAAAGACAAAATGCAAGTAACAGGTTTTATTTCTTGGAAAGATCATTTCAAAGAGAGGTAGCCAAAATGAAAATGATCTCTATCTTGTAGTCATTCATCAAAGTTTAAGAAGACATTTGAACAAGTACCTCAAGGAATGATCAGGTAGCCTAGGCAGAATAGTTAAAGCTATTACTTGAAATACTCTTGATTTATTTTAACTGCAAATCATTCAAGACTTTTAATATCACTATGGAACTTGGCCCAAACTCTGATGAAAATATGCTGATCACTTAGAAAAGTATTGTAAGTGGATGAAGGAAAGAAGTATTATATTACTGTCAACCAATATAAGGTGGTAAATGGCTTTAATTATTTTGGACCTGGTGGATCAAATTCACAGTCTGTTGGCCCTTACTTTACATGCTTTGTTCCTGGAGAAAGCAGTATTGATTAAAGCATATTGATGTCCTAAAGGTTGTTGAATGTGGATTAAATCAAACAGAGATGAAATTTGTTTTTCTAGTGATTGCTTATGAATATTGTTTAGAAATTGAGATTTTTATATAAAATACAGTTATCAAATATGAGACTTTCTCCTTTTTCTTTAACACAGAGGTTGTACGAACAAGACTACGAGAAGAAGGAACAAAGTACCGATCCTTTTTCCAGACGCTGTCATTGCTTATGCAAGAAGAAGGCTATAGTTCTTTCTACCGTGGCCTAGCCACACATTTAATAAGACAAATACCGAACACAGCTATAATGATGACTACCTATGAAGTGGTAGTCTACTTGCTCAATAGACAGCAGCACTACTATCTAACTATAGGGAAATGAAAGACCAAAAGTTTGCAATGGATCATAAACATTCTGAATGATAGACAGCAGTTATACATATATATATCATCCAGGTATATCATCCATATATCAACTATATGCATATGTGGACAAAGTGGGAGACTGTTGATAGGCAATCATTCACACTTCTGCTGGCTTGTTATATGGTATTTCTTGCAAGTTGTTCTTGAGGACTGCATATAATATGTCATACTTCAGTTGCAATTTTCTCTTACCATGTTAACTTTTTTACTTCTATGTATCGAGCAGTGAGGGCTTGGTGTGAGTAAGGAAATTGTAACCTTTTAATGCAAGGTATAAATCCATTACTGGCTGTAGAGTTATGTTCTACAGCAGTTGGAAGGCTATGTCAGGATAAATCTGATTCGTTCTCTTATCTGAAAGTCCATTTTGCAATTGAAATAAAATGAAAGGTGAAGATTTACATTAAGCTTCCCATTTTACTACCTCAGTGGGTTTCAGGAGGAAATTTAAATCCCTACACCCCTCTAAAAACATAGTAATCTTCATTTTTATAAATGGGGGCAGGACAGGAAGAACAAAATTCTAATAATTTTAACAACTAACCCTAGGGTTCAGTGTGCTATAGGTGCATATTTTAATAACTTATTTTTGCTGTTCAAATAGGAGAATGTTAAGATCTGCGTAAGATTTACTTCTCCTGTATGAATCCTAGTAGGATGAATCCTGATGAATCCTAGTAGGACTTAAAAGTATTTCTAGATTGTGTTTTTTTGAACCAAGAATGAACCAACCCTTAAAGAGTGGAAATAATTTAGTAATTCAGCATTATGTCAGACTTCAGCAAACTGAATTCTTGTAAGAGTTACTTCGCCTGAGCTGAAATCTGCATCAACTAAATGCCAAACTTCACTATACTTCAAGAACATATCAAAATCAAATGCTAATAGAATTAACTGAAGAAATAACAATACGCAGCATTCAAGCATTCCCTTGTATTTTATTATTTGCTTAATTTCTGGTGCATTGTGCAGAACTTGAAAAATGAATGTTTCTTTTTTTCCCCTCAGAAAGTATAATCCTTAAAATTTATTTCAACATTTACACAATATCTTTTGCTATAATTTAATAGTTGGTTTTCACTAAGGCATAGTAACTTTGTTGTCTTTAACAAACACTATTCACAGTATTACAAGTAACCTGTTTTAGTGTTATATAATTAATACAAAAATTCTACATTCATTTTTTTAACTACATCCCTTCTGTTCCAAGCAAATTTTCTGCCTATGTATTACTGTTTTCTAATTGAATATTTTTTTTTATTTGCAAATTTAGCTAGTGATACCAGGAAATAAGCTTGTGAATTCATTTGTGGGTATTTAGTTCAAAGAAAATATTCTAAAAATGTGTATCATTAGTGCATTTGATTTTTTTATTAAAGAAAATTAAATAATTATAATGGTGCAATCCTACTCTTGCCTATTCAGAAGTTACAAAGAATGTAGAAAGATTTATTTCTAAGTTGGTTGTTTCTAAATAGAATTATAGCTTAAAGTTTATTTATGGCAACTGGCTTAAATCATGGTTAGTTCCCTTTATTGTATATATTTTATTACTGTATAATACAGAGAAGTGAAACATGGGGGCACAAGGAAGGGTTAAAATTTATTTCTATAAACTGTTCAATTTTTTTTATTGCAGTCTACTTTAAAATATTGCAGGGATACTGAGAATGTAGCCAACTGTCAAAATAGTTTCTCCCTGGCTATTCTGTAGCAGATATGTTTCCTATAGACTTGCAATATTTAGTTTGATGGTTGTATTAAAATGTACCTCTTGTTACAAATCATTCTGCTGGACCTTTTTAGCAGAAAATAATTTTCTTTAATGAGACTGATCTTGTTATACATGTAGTCCTTGATTTACAACCACATTTGGGGCTGAAATTTTGATTGCTAACCAAAGCAGTTGGTTATTAAGAAAATCTGGCTTCTCCCATTGACTTACTTATTGGAAGCTTGCTAGGGAATTGCAAATCATGATCACATGACTGTAGGATACTTCCTCTTGTAAATGTGAGCCTGTTACCAAGTGCTCAAATTGTGATCAGGTGACTTGCATGGACAATGTGATGTTGTAAATTGAAGGACATACTATATAAGTCATTTTTTTTTCAGCACCATTGTAACTTCAAACTATCATTAAATGAATGGTCATAAGTTGAGGACCACCTGTATTATTTTAATAAACATGACAGATACAATTATTAGTTGAAGATGAATGAAGAAAACTATCATTAAAGGAATGGATTCCCCAACACATTTCTTGCTTGTAAATATTACTGACAAAGATGTTATTGGTAGTAAACAATAGGCTATTACTAATATTACTTTGTTATGAAGAAATTTCTAGAAAAATTGACTTCATCTATTTCTACACTCAGGTAGATTCAGATAACCAAGTCCCTCCCCCTGCAAATGTGCAATCACCATTACACCATATGATAGCATTCCAACAACAATCGCCAAAGATAATGAGTGAGAAAACTTTGGGGCAAGCTTAAAATGTAGGTAAAATCATGATTACTTACTAACTCTAATCTGACAAAGTCTTTAAAAATGAATATTTCAAAATCATAAGCTGTTCTAAGCATGCCAGCTTTATGAATTCACATTTCTATTCATTATAAAGTAGACCCACTCAGTACATGATCATGCGGTATTCTGATCATGCAGTTGCTTAAGGCTCATATAACTGCTAGATGAATAAAATCTCTTAGTACATTTATTTGGGCATAATTCAAAACATATAAACTTCTTGTGGTAAAATTTTTATACTCTGCCTTCAGAAAAATGCATTTATGATAGATATATTAAGAATTAGGGATGTTATGAAGTAACAAATCATCCTAAGCACTTTTACTGTCATTGTCATTTCATATATGCTGTGACATGAGTGGTGGAATATCTAGGTTCAAAGGAGAAATAGTTATATCTCTCTGTGTGTGTGTGTGCCTGTATGTTGTGCTTGTCAGCAGTTCTTTATAAACAACGTCATTGTTCCCTTACTTTGTAAGGCAGAATCCCAGAAAAAATTACGTTAATTTAAGAAGGTACAGACAGTTGTAACTTTTTCTTTTTACATCCTGATTCCTTGTAGTTTTTTAATTAGTGCATTACCTGCTAAACATGAATCTGTTAGGTACTTGTTTGCTTTAGTCCAGCATTTCTCAACTTCTACAGTTTTAAGATAATGTGGACTTCAACTCCCAGGATTCCCAAGCCAACATGTTGGTTGGAGAACTCTGATCAGTGAAGTCCTTATATCTTAAACATTCCTGAGATTGGGAAACACTCCCTTAATTCAAGATATAATGTTGATGACCTTTAGCAAAATTGCCTTAATGAGCTATCCTAGGTTCAGCCTGAATTCAGATTAGGGATCTCAGGGGCGGTTAAAAGAAGAAGCAGAAACCTAATGGAATATTTTCAGAAAGTTCCCTAAGTATCATGTTCCCACCAAAGGAATGTTGATACCCAGTGCCCACTTAGATTGAAATAAAAAACAAAAAATTAACAAAAATATTAGTGGATTGCCCCACATTTTTTTGATAGTTTGAAGAAAAGACACTAGGTTTTCCATGTACTAATTTTTATGTCTTTTTGATCTTTGCATCCAGCTTTGAATTTATAAGATGAACTAATAGAATTTCCCATTTTTCTCTAGGCATATACAGTTTGGTTAAATAATTACATAACATGAAGATAATTTAATCCTCAGTTGTGTAGTTATATCCCTGTATATCTTTTTGAATGAAATAATGGATTTAAAAGTTCAAAAATGAGGATTTTTCTATGTGCATAATATACTTTGGAACTTTGTTGTATTCTTCTGAAAAATGACAAGACAGACACAAACAGTAAAATAAAAAGGTGTCTGGTAGCAAAGTATTAAAAGGCATATATGTTTGTGAGCTATAATTGAGCTCGTTCTACTAGACATCTGGTTTTTTGCTGCGTTAGATACCATAAATACAACTCTCTTAATAAAACTAATTTAACCAGAAGGTGGCACTACAGTAATGCAGTGCCAGAAGTGTATCTATATAGATGTGTATATTCATATCTATTAATGTGTAGCACAGAAACAAGCCATAGTAGATTATGTAATAAAACTTGCACTTGCCAGATTTTTATTATTCTGTGTAAAATGATATTAAATCTAGGAATAACTTGTGGGTTTCTTATATAATGTTATTATCTAATTGTAAGCAAAGTTTTGTTAAATAAATCTTTGGCTCAAATTTGACACTTTAAATGATAAAACAGCTAATGTGACATTTTCAGTAGGCTGGTTATCAATCTAAAATTTTATGTGAAAGGGTTATTATTCCACCATGCAAAAAAAAGTTTGAGATTGCATGTGAGGTACTTAGTGATCTGCTTTACTCATACCTAGTAGGTTTCCAGTGCTTTCCTTTCTTCTCAAAAAGCATAAAATGTTCTTATTAAAAGTAATTTATCATTGAAATGTAGTTCTATGCCTATCTAACACTATAATTTTAGAATCAATGGAAGATATTGTGACCTCTCATTTTTAACTCTTTCAAATCTGTATAACTGCAGCCTGTAATCTGGAGATTATTTTGTTTTTATCAGGTTTTATAAATTCTACAATCTAGCAGAATACTGATGATGCGTGCCTATATATGTTTGCTACTTCAGAATTCAAATTTTTACCTTTTGATAAATACCTGAAGTCCAATTTCAACTTTGTTTTTACTTTATGTACAGAAAGCTTGCATACCCTCTATATGTGAAAGTGATTTTTGTAGAGCTCTTGTTGTTTACAAAGTCAGACATTCTACCACTCCTACAAACTTTCGTTTTTAATTTCATACCATATTTTTGGCTGTCAAATATGTGCTTTAAATACTTTTTGTATTTATGCCGCAATGGCAACATTTTGTTTGGACTGCTCAAAACTTCAAAATAAAATAGAGTTTATTTAAACCAATTAGACTTCATTAACTTTTTTAAAACACAAAGAAAAGAATGTTTCAAATGAAAAAAAAATGTGATTGTTTAAATTATCAGAGTGGGAGAAAAAACATTGGCTTTTTCACAATATACAATATATTCTCCTCCTTCCTCTCCGACCGCTCGCAATTTGTGTTGACGGGGGGGCAGAGATCGTCCCCAAGGCCCCTGCTTTGTGGGGTGCCTCAGGGGTCGGTGCTCTCGCCCCTTCTGTTCAACATTTATGTAAAGCCGCTGGGTGAGATTATCCGTGGCTTTGGGGTGGAGTTCCATCAGTACGCTGATGATACTCAGCTGTACATCTCCACCCCGGGCCACCCCAACGAAGCCGTCGAAGTGATGTCCCGGTGCCTGGAGGCCGTGCGGGGTTGGATGGGTCGTAACAGGCTTCGTCTCAACCCGGCCAAAACCGAGTGGCTGTGGTTTCCTGCGCCCAGATACAGCCAGCTTATTCCTTCGCTGGCCGTGGGGGGAGAGGTTTTGACCCCCGTGGAAAGGGCACGCAACTTGGGTGTCCTCCTGGATGTGCGGCTGTCTTTGGAAGAACATATTGCAGCCGTCACCAGGGGGGCTTTTCATCAGATTCGTCTGATTTACCAGTTGCGGCCCTTTCTGGATCTGGGCGCACTTCGCACAGTCACTTCTGCCCTCGTTATCTCCCGCTTGGATTATTGCAATGCTCTCTACATGGGGCTCCCCTTGAAGAGTCTCCGGAGGCTGCAGTTAGTTCAGAATGCAGCCGCGCGGGTGATCGTGGGCGCCCCTCGGGGCGCGCACGTAACACCACTTCTCCGCAGGCTGCACTGGCTTCCTGTGGCCTTCCGGATTCGATTCAAGGTGGTACTGACGGTATTTAAAGTGCTCCATGGCTCGGGACCTGGGTACTTACGGGACCGCCTGCTGCCATCAACAACCTCCCGCCGCCCAGTACGCTCCCACAGGGTCGCCCTACTTGGGGTTCCGCCACCTGATCGCTGTCGGCTAGCGGCCCCGAGGGTGCGTGCTTTCTCTGTGGGAGCGCCCTCCCTGTGGAATGATCTCCCCCCGGAGATACGAGCCATGACAGATATCCTCTCCTTCCGGCGCGCAGTTAAGACCCTATTTTTTAAACAGGCTGGCCTGGCCCAGTAAGGGTTAAAGGGGTTTTAAGTTAATAGGGTTTTTAAAATTTTAACTATTTTTAAACTTTCGGGATGCAGCTATATTTATATTTAATTCGGTTTTAAACTCTATTTAATCTTGTATTTTTGTATTTTAATGTATTTATTAGGCTGTACACCGCCCCGAGTCCCTTTTCGGAGAGGGAGCGGTATAGAAATATGTTCAAATAAATAAATAAATAAATAAATACAAGAAAAGGCTTTGTAAAAAATATGCTTATTATGGTATATTTTACCATAATACTTTTTCTTCAGGTCTTGTTTCTTTATGAATAAATGCCTCCTTTTCTTTAAGCCAGTATTTCTGAATCTTAGCCATGTTAAGATAGGTGGACATCAACTCCCAAAATTTCTCAGCTTGTTGAAGTCCCCACATATGAAAGGTGCTGCAATTGAACTACACCCTGCTTGATAACAATATTTTAGGATTTCAAGATTTTAGCTATAAGTGGAAGGATAACACTTGGATTCCAGATTTACCAATTATAAAAAAAGATGGGTGACCATAACATGAATGTATCTGAGCATCATAAGTAACAAGCACCAGAAATACGGTACCAGATATTACTGTGGGACTATCATCTGTAGAAGATATAGAGCAATCACTAATCTGTATAGAATTTATAATAAGTTTTCCAATATCAAGGCAAGATCTGAAATTCAGTGGCAGTTTTTATCCTTTGTGCACAGAAGATGCCAGGATTAATTCCAGTGGTGGGATTCCAAATTTTTTACTACCGGTTCTGTGGGCGTGGCTTGGTGGGCGTGGTGTAGCTTGGTGGGCATGGCAGGGGAAGGATTCTGTGAAATCTCCATTCCCACCCCACTCCAGGGCAAGAATATTGTAAAATCCCCATTCTCTCCCCACCCCACTAACCTGCTTTCCAGCTTCATTCTCCTGTGCAGGGCAATAAAGATCCAGCCAACCAACTGAGTCTCGGAGGCACAGAATAGATGGGGACGGACCCAGTCAGAGGTGGTATTCCAAACTACTCAAAATTTCCGCTACCGGTTTTCCGAACTACTTAAAATTTCTGCTACTGGTTTTCTAGAACTAGTCAGAATCTGCTGAATACCATCTCTGATTAATTCCTTCCACAAAGAAAATGGAAATATTCTAGTCTGAAATTGCAGAGAGCTCTGCCAGCCAGTGTAAACAATACTGAGCTACAATGGTTGACTCAGCATAAGGCAGGCTCCCATGTTCCACATTAGAACATTGTATCCTTTTCCTGACAAGTGAGTTGAGAAATTGCTGAAAATTGGTGTTGCAAGAGTACAGTACTAAAACTGTTTCTGCCGTAGCATATAATAAACAAGAACACATGCAAGAAAAACGAACAAGGTTTTTATAGTGATGCTTGTTAGGAGTGGAAATCATAATCTACATTATGGTTTTGCATTTTCCTTTTCCTTTACAGTTGCTGCAAATATCCAATTAATTAAAAATTATACAAATAATTTTCTAATTGTGAAGGACTATCAAGTACTACATGCAGACTATTTCATGTACCTAGGTAGCAGTTATAGATGCATGCTTCAATTTGTAAATTTAGCTGATATACTGTACTATTAATTTGGTAGTTTGGGGAGTATTTCACTTCCTGCTGTCTGATATTCTACATGATAATCTGGAATATTCTAGAAATAGAATAGAATTGGATAATTTTACATTATTTTCTTATAGCACCTTACATAATCAGAGGGGAAAATTGTATTCTGTTTCCATAGATATAGGAACTTGGTCACTGGATCATTATTTTCCATTCCCATGTTAAAATGAAATATTTTTACAAATGTCTAATATTTTATTGCTGCCAAAAATGGCAACTAAGTTTGAATTCATTCCATGGAGAATGTCATGATTTTAGACCACCTATAGTATAACTAGATGGCTGTCATTTTTGGCCCGCTTGGTTATCATAATAGATCATTTATATTGGAAATAATTTAAACCATATTCTCCAATCTTGAAGCATATCTAGTGTCTGCCTTACTAGAAATCCCTTAAGCAACTTGGGAGTAATTCAATCTCTGAAAAGGCTTGGAAGTATTTATATTAGGAAATAAATCCCTTACGATATTATTATACATATTTTATAGGTCTGGAAAAGAGAGACATGGGGGAATGATGAATTGGTTTAAGCCAATACCTGAAAACAGCTGCATAAAATTGTCATGAAAATTTACTTCCCTGGGAAAAAACCTACACAACTGCTATTGAGATAGTGAATGTTAAAAATAAGAATAATTATATTGTACTTGACCGTCCATCAATGTAATTCCTTTCAAAAAACTATGGAAATGCAAGCAATTTAGTTAAAAATCATATCACTTACAAACAGGAAAAATCAGCCAAATTCAAAAAATGGACGGAAAGATAGAGAGAGAGATGATGGGTTGTAGAAAATGAAAATGTGGCAAAGAGGAACAGTGCAATGTTTACTTAAGTTATAAATATGAAATGTATAAAAACTGAACCATATTGCTATTCCACAATTCTCAGTAAGATGCAAATAGGTTATGGGAAGACTGAGGGTAGGAAAATATTTGTCACCTGAAGTAGAGAAGAGATGCATAAAATACTGACTTCTAAGCCTTCAGAGCTTCTAAGACTGAATTCAGCATTTTCTCCAGGCTGTCAAGTGAATTGAGGATCTTCTGCATACAACATACTTACTAGCTGCCATGCACAGCTTTGTACCACTTTCATCTTGCCTAAACTAGCTTTTCCTAATAGTTTTTTTTTTCTAATTTTGGTTCATTTCCTTTTTAAAGTTCAAATAGTTCCTCTTATTTTCTGCTCTCAAAAGCTTTATTCCACTAATTCAAGTCTGAGGCTTCCAGGAATTAATACCTCCCTTGTGTCTTTAGAAAAAGGTCACTGAACTGTGTTAAAAACTATCCTATGTCCTACTATAGTCCTGCTTACTTTCCAAACACGGTCAAGGATATGATTTCTATGGTCCTTTTCATGCATACGTGGATTCAACAGGTTTGGCATAACCACTAGTTTGGCATCCATATAGTGAATATTTTATTGATAGTACTGTAATTTATTTTGGCTGATTTATATGTATTGTTTACTAATGTTAATGTCTAGCAGCTGAATTGTTACTTTAATTAAACTGTTGATATATTTTGTTTAAGAATTATTTAATTGTGGTTTATCTGACATGATTGCTTTGAATACCCAATTAAATTGTCTTAGAATTTTGCAAATGTGCTACATGGCCTGAAATCAATGTATGTCTCAAGGGCAGAGTATCAAATTCTATATTGACAAACGTTGCTGTTTTATGTCGGTTAAACAGAACCACTCAGTTATTAACTTAATTTATTTACACAGTTTATAAAATAAGTGCAGCAATAAATGTTTTAATGTTAAAACCTCATTAAAAGCTGCATAGAGGTTCAAGTATAGCAAAACAAGACATTAATTGACCCAAAGGTGCTTTTTCAAGAGACAACCTTCTGATTCAGAAAATCTAGTTGCCTCTTGAAAAAGCACCTTCGGGATAACCATGACCTGGATGACTGAGAATCTCCATAGACAAGACAGTAATTGGTGATTTAAATAACAATACTGGCCTTGTTTATTCATTTAGAACAGGGTTGTCAAACTCCTGGCCCATGGGCTGAATGTGTCATGCGCTGACCAGGCCCAGTTTAGCAGAGGGGGAAAAGTTCTGAATACGTCACCATGATGACATGAGTTTAATACCCCTAATTTAGAAGATACACATCCAGTTTCTCAAATGTTCTGAGAAGGTCAAAATTGTGAGGACAATAGTTTTCTCTATGCAGATAATCCTTGACATATATTTATTTAGCGACTGAGGTTACAATGGCACTGAAAAAGTGACTTATAACTGGTCATTGCACTTCCAACTGTTGCAGCATCCCCATGGTCACATGATCAAAATCAGGTGCTTGCAACCAGCATGTATTTAAAAAGGGTTACCATGCCTTAGGGTCATGTGATCATTTGCAACTTTTCCAGCTGGCACCCAACCAATAACGTCAATGGGACAAGCTAGACTCATTTCATGACCATTTGATTCATAATATGCTTAATAATAAATTAAGAACAGCAGTGATTCACTGACCAAACATGGAAAAAGGTCACAAAATCTGGCGTGACTAAATTAACACTTTGCTTAGCAATGGAAATTCTGGTGCCAGTTGTGGTTGTAAGTTGAGGGCTACCTATAGTTGCTCTCCAGGTTTCTACATAAGTTACACTTCCAATATTTGAAAATAGCTCTTGTAAGTAAAAAAAAAAAAAGTGGACAACTTTTGGACAGCAAAAAGTGTTTTCTGAAATCCTAGAAAGTACTACCAGTACTGGATTATATGCAACAATGGTTTGAACAATCCTTGTTGGTAGCTTTCTACATCTTCTAGGTTGTGCTTAGATAATTTATGTTGCATTTTGCATACTACTCACAATGTATGTAATAATTTACAATTACTGTATAATAATGTAATTTGTAATCGAAAGAACTATTTTTTCACTGAATCAAAAGAGTGTATGCATGCGTGTATTGTAATTTGGTATGATTAATATCCATATTATCCTTACATTCTATATTTTTAGATTTGACTTTATAAATTACATATAGTTCAGTAGTGGTATTCAGCCAGTTCGCACCGGATCGGGCGAACCGGTACCAAGAATTTGGCATGGGTCGCCGAACCAGTAATAAGTTCTGGTTGGCCACGCCCCCCACCTGGTCACCCTCCTGCCCGATGCTTGCTTACCCCGCCCGCCTGCCTGATATTCGCCTAAGGTGTTTTTTTTTCCCTACCGATAATCAGCTGTAGATAAGATCATCTGTGCCAGGATTCCCCTTGCTGAGGCCCAGGAAGGCAAAAAATGGAGGGAGGAGCTCAGCCCCCCCCCTCCATTTTTTGCCTTCCAGAGCCCCAGAGGAACCTTAGGGGAGCAAAAATGCCCCCCCCCCAGAGGCTCTTCTGAGGCTAGGAAGCTCCCAAAATGGAGCTTGGAGGGTTCTGTGTGTCCCTCCCATGCTCTGTTCCTTTTCTTCCAGAGCCCCAGAGAGCCTTAAGGGAGCAAAAACACCCCCCAGAGACTTCTCTGAGGCTAAGAAGCCCCCCAAAACAAGTGGGGGCTGCAAAAAAAAAGGCACACCCACCCAGTCACATGGCCACACCCACCGAGCCACACCCACAAAAGCGGTAGTAAAAGTTTTGAATCCCACCACTGATATAGTTGGTTTGTAACATGACAAAAACATGAATGAGAGGCCCTTTTCCTCAGCCTAGGACACAACACAGAGTTACTCTTGTGGGAAAAAGTCCCTATCCATTTATGTCACCTTTAAGCTCCTAGGAAAAGAGTGAGCTTTAAATCCGATCAACAAAATTAGCTAACAGTGTGAAGTGTTATTTTAATGGTAGTTATTGTATTTGTATCTTTCGTGAAAAATCTCTGAAGCGAGAATAAATTTTAAGTAGTTTTTAATCCTGGGGGAATCAGAACTGTCAAGCTTTTCACAACAAAATACAAGATCTCACAACGTCGTGTTTCATCTATTTGGTTTATATTGACAACTGGTTATATTCATTTTAGTACCCATTTTTTTATCTGTATGTTTCCACGACAGGACTTAATTTTTTTTGCTGACCACCATTTGAGGCATAGAGAATAATAGAGAAATTGGAAAAGCCCATAGATAAATGGAAATTCTCACACTGTTTCAAAATAGGACTGTCCAATTCAAGCACTATTTCATATTTCTGATCATTTCCCAACCTACTTTAAAAGACTTGATCAATCTGATTTCCTTAAAATACATCTGACTTCAGTTTTCTTATTCCCAGTAAGAAAATGGAGCAAGAAAGAAGACCAGATTGGAGAAGGTTGAGGGGGGGCTGAGGATGTGTTTTCAAATCTCTTCCATTTTCAGTTCATTATTAGATATTGTTTTTATTTTTATTTTATTTTACCATTAAATTTATATACAGCCTAATTCACTCTTTGGGGCAAATTTAAATGAGCTTTCAAACTTCCCATGGATAGGAACCACTTAAAGTAGCTTGCTGTGAATGGATTGTTTTTCTGATTATCTGAAGCAGTTTATACAAGTGTTACTAAAACGTCAAAGTTTTAGCTGTTTCTGTTACTGATAGATGCAGTTGATACAATTAATCCTAGGTATTTCCTTTAATATAGAGCCTAATAAGCCTTTTCCTTCTCTGACATTTTTTTATTTAGCATATGGTATCCTCTGACAAACTAGAAGTGATGAAACAATTGGAAAGAGAGCTAGAATATAAGTAGGAGCTGAAATTACAAAATAATACATGAAAGTACACCAGTTCTAGGAGGAGCTTCATAGTATTCTTAAGAGCAATTTAGGTTCTTGGCAAGTGGTCCAGATTTCTGTTCATTGTAGCATCCCACAGTTACATGATTATGAATTGCAAACCTCTATGCTGCTTCCCACAAGCAGAGACATTGGAAATTCAGCAGGAAGTCAAAAGTCATGATCACATAGGTTGCTGCTTACTAATAGTAACTGAGACTGCTGCATCTGTCATTGCTAAAGTGACATAGTCACATGAGGTCATGCTTTATAACCGCATCTGTGGAAATGCTGTAGAAATTCTGATCCCAGTTACGCTACTTAAATGACTACCTTTAAAAAAAAAATACTGTTTCACCAGTTTGTGTGTTTGTGTGCGTTTCAGCCTTCCTTTCTGATCAAAAAATCACTTATTTGGGCTTTACAGAGGAAGGCCCCTTTAGAAGGGCTGAATCTGATCAGCAACACAGGATGAAATAGCTCTGGAAAAAAAGGAGAGGAGGCATGCCCTCTACTAGACACACTATCTAATTGGAACGGAGGCATCTGTCTACAATGAAATGAAACCGAGCAGACAAGCTATTCAGCCTTACTTGCACAATCAAAGGTTGAAAAAAGTTACTTTTCATCCAAGGCAGGAAAAGATAAATAAAGGTTGCCTTGTCAGCAGACTAGCCCTAAACTGACAGTGTGCATTTTTGTCCTTCAAAAATGATAGTTGCATTGTCCTTGTACTGGAACAAATAGTCTTTGCTGATGAATTTTTAGAAAGTGAAAATGTATTTTGCTTGAAAATATCTCTACATGCTCAAAAAGAATATAGAAGGAAACTGAGATACTACAAATATTTAGGAAGCTAGAGGGAATTGGTAGGGAATAGAATAGTTTATTAATTGATTTGTCTTATGACCTTATCAATAAAATATAAGAAAAATAAAATGCATATTCTGGGATAAAATAAATAAAATAAAAAATACAGAGATAAAATACAAGGAGGCAGCAGTCAGATAAATGCATCTCACTTAACCTTATGCAACAATCTTCATTTTAACGTGTGCTGATTAGCATACATTCAAAGTGACAATAAAGTTTTTCTAAATCTAAGTGTAGGGTACTCAATTTGTTCGATGCATAAGGATCAAGGGATCTGGATAATTGTAGCTAAATAATTTATATAATCTTTGATATTTATCTTGGTCTTTGTTGAGCTTCTTTTTAAATGATTTACCACAATTCTGTGTTGGTAAAAGTCATTCCTAAATAAGTAAAACAATTCACTTTTTCAATAGTCCCAGTTATCACACTTTCACACACTTATATACAATCACTTCAGATTTTTTTATGTTTAAAAAATTAACACAGTAGATAGTTAGCTTTTTCAATAGTAAGTTAGGGAATAATGCAGTGGTGGGATTTAAATGTTTTTAGTACCGGTTCTGTGGGTGTGGCTTGGAGTGCGTGGCAGGGGAATGATGCTGTAAAATCTCCAGTCAGAGGTGGTATTTGCCAGTTCTCTGAACTACTCAAAATTTCCACTATCGGTTCTCCAGAACTGGTCAGAACCTGCTGAATACCACCTCTGGAATAATGCTACTTGTGCCTTCGTATTTTAATGTTTTATGAATGGCAACGGTTGCTTTGGGTAGTAATTCTGACTAAGTTACCATGGTACAGTATAGACAAAAGGATTGTTTAACCATTGTGTATTGTGTAAACAATAAAATTAAATTTGCACAATTTACTAACATCTGATAAAACACATACAATCCACTAATAAACAATGCAGAGTATTTTATACACACACACACTCTTAAGGGAAAGAAAATAAGATTGTACATAGTAATGTCATTGAAAGCAAAATCAAAAAGGTTTAGTAGGTGATTTATTTTTTAGCTTTTTTCAGAGAACTAAAACTTTGTTTGCCTCCTTCTCATAAATACATATATATGTCAGTATAGACTGTTCCAAGGCAATAGATTAGTATGCTAGATTCCCATCAGTCTTAATTCAAGAAGCCAAACAGAAATAATTTTTGTACTACTTTATATTTTACCTTCAGTCTATCTTTTACTGTAAATCTTACCATGCCTCCTTATGCTTAGAAGGAATGAAGCAAATCTGAAGACCCAGGGATCACCAGTCTCATATTTTATTGGAAGCTGACTAATTATGGAGATGATGGGCTCAAATAACAGCTAATGTATGAATGGTGGGTAGGAAAGTGTTTTACTTGGTTTTACCCATAATTAGAGAATAAGAGTTTTGTCACTGACTGGAAATCCATCTGTCTGATCCAGTCCTGGAAGAACAAGCAGTAGTTGTAGAGGAGCATAGAGACAGCCTTGAAGAAGGTACATGGCAGCTTTACAAAAACATGAACTCAGTTGGAAAAGCATGAAGGTGTGAAGAAGGAACTCAAGATTAGTCCACCTTGACTCTTATGGAATTAGAGGGACAAAAATAAAAGTCTGTCAAGGTTTAGATTCTGGCAAGGAACGTATCAAGGAAATTGTTTATTAATGTTTATTAATGTAAATGTTAATTATTAGTTCATAATCATCCCAGCAGTTGTATGAGGGTAGAAAGAACCACAAAAAGAGATTAAAAACTGGTAGGTTTCATAGTTGATAGATCTTGCTCTACTCATCAGTTTTTGAACTAGAGCTGATGACAGCTTGGAGGCCCAGCAGACAGTCATGGGGAAAACTTGAATTGATAAAGCCAAAGAAGGAGAGAACATAGAAAACCTCAAGTGGTAGTACACTGTGGTTCAAAGAGAAAATACTACTTTAATACTGGAACATCTAAGGATGACTTAAATCTTCCTCAAGAATAGAGTAGGGATGAGATGAAAATTCATCATGAGAACATGGCAGAAAAAAAGATGCTGCTAGAACATATATCTGCTATTGCTGGACACAGACCACCTAAATTATACATGGAATGTGACTTATGAGCTAAATATAGTAGGATGTATAAGGTTTCTGGCAGTATCAATATTTCTTTAGTGAGAACTTGAAAAAGTTGAAGCGGAGAAAACAATACAAACTGAAATGCAAATGGAAGGCATCATGCAGTAACTGCATAAATTATTGAGGGCTTGAAACAATCAGTCCAATATTTATAATGGTTTGTAAAAAGTAGAACCTTGCATTTAATGTGCTTTTTTTAAGCAAAAAAAGAAAGAAAATCTATTTCAAGACTGAATGCTACTTATATGTGTAGACTGTAGCCCACTCTGAATCAGCAATAGTCTCAATCTTTTGAACATTATGTTTCACAAAACAATGATTAAAGAATCTCAATTTCATTTTGGCAAGAAAAAAGCCCCTTCTTCCACCAAAAGACATTGTAGTGAAACCTTGTTTTAACAAATACTTCAGGATGTTCCTTACTTATGAATATCTGTTGAATGGGAGAGTATGTTATTTGTATCAATTACCATCATGTCAGTTCAGTAATGACTTAATTTGCATCATTTGCAAATTAGTATGCAAGGATATGTTTCACAGAATTGATTTGCACTATGTAAAATCCATTGCAGTGAGACTGATGAACTGAGTTCCGCTGCACATTTATAGATATTCTGTTACTATTCTTTAACTTAGGATTTCTTCAGGAAGTTACAGGTGACAGCTTAAATATTCCAATCCATTTTGATGATTCTGTTATTAAAAGTAAAATTTAAGGACAAAAACTTAATTATCTAGATACTTCTCTTTTGCATACCCAGTGGAGAAAAAAATTACCTTTCCCTTGGGACATTGAAGAAGCTGGAGGAATCACTGGAAGAATAAAGGAAGAAAAACACATTGTAGAGAAAAAAAAGAAAGATTGCTTGAAGGATATAAGCAAGATGGAGACTGGAAACAACCAATGTTCAGAGAGGATGAATCATGGGAACAAAGCTGAATTTCTCTAGGATAGAACGTGAAAGAGGGTTTGAAATCAAGAAAATCTTCAGGAACCATAAAATAATATGGAAAAAGACAGAGAATCCAGATGAAAGGAAAGGACTGCCTAGGGAATGGGTGTCCAACTTCCAGTGTCATGTTGCCATCATGTGACATTCCATGACGTTTTTCCCTTCATGGAGCTGGGGTGGGCATTGCCTGTGCATGACACAGCTGGCTGCCAGGCCGCCAGTTTGATACCCCTGGCCTAGGCCTGAGCTAAGAACAATGTTGGCTGGAGGTGACAGAGTATGCTAAATTATGATTCAAAAATCTCTAGAAGCCAACAGGAACCAAGAGAAAACTCTCTTAAAATTCAGTTGAAAACTGTAATATATAGGAATCATTGATTAGCTGAGACCAGATACATGAAGTGAAATTTCAACTCTCAGTTGTAAAGTAAAAAATAATTAAGTATTTTGTTTTGAGATGTGCAAATCTGCTTTATCGATTCTGGTATTTGTAAAATATGTATTTTAAGATTTGTCTTTGATTTTTATATTGGATATTTATTGTTTTTGTGTCATCGCCTTTTGTGTCATTGGGATTCTGCCTTTAAGTCAGGGACAGGGATATATATAGAGAGGCCAGGGAAAACCTTAGAAGAGGCATTAAGATGGCAAAACAACAATACAAATATAAGGTGGAGAACCACCTAGCAGATAACAACCTGAAGCAAGTATGGCAGGGACTGCAGCACCTAACTAACTATAAGGGCAACACAAGGAACACGGTCAATGCTGATGCCTCATTGGTAAAGGAGTTGAACATCATCTTCGCCCGCTATGAGTTGATTAGACCAGATCCCATAGCCTTTGCCTGCCAGCCTTCTGATTCCCAGCCACTCACCCTATATGAAAATCAAGTGAGAGCTGCACTGAAGGCTGTAAATCCCAGTAAAGCTGCAGATCCAGATGGAGTGCTGGGGATAGGGGTAAAGACTTGTGCCGATCAATTAGTGGGGGTCCTGACAAACGCCCTGTGTTCTATCATGCTTGAAAACAGCCACTATTGTCCCAATCCCCAAGAAAACAGCAATTAACTGCCTAAATGACTACAGACCTATTGCGTTAACATTGGTAGTGGTGAAATGCTTTGAAAGACTGGTTCTCCAATACCATGCTTTCCACCAGACTTTGACAAACATCAGTTTGCCTATGGGGAAACAGGTCGACAGACGATGCCATAGCTACTGCCTTACCTTCTGTAGCGAGCCACCTGGAGAAATCGAGAAACTATGTCAGGATGCTTTTCATTGACTACAGCTCAGCCTTCAATACTATCCTGCCAAGCATCCTTATCGAAAAACTGACTGACTTGGATTTTCCCTCTTCCATCTGCGACTGGATCAAAGACTTTCTGCAGGACTGACCACAAAAAGTAAGGGCTGGGTCTGTCACATCCACCTTCCTAAAGCTTAGCACTGGCTCCCCACAAGGCTGTGTGCTCAGTGCCTACCTGTACTCACTGTACACACATGATTGTGGATTGTCTGACCCATCCACTGTGATCATTAAGTTCACAGATGATACCACCATATTGGTCTCATTACAGGTGGAGATGAAACAGCATACAGGGGTAGGTTCAAAAATTATCCTCATGATGCTTAGAAAACAACCTACACCTGAACATCAGCAAGACAAAGGAAATGGTGTTAGGCTTACGGAAAAAGAGAGAGGAAACCACCCCATTTTATATTGAGGGGGGCTGTGTGGAGAGAGTTTCTTCCTTTAAATTCCTGGGAGTCTACCTCAGTGAAGATCTTACCTGGAAAATCAACTCAACCCAGAAAGAGACTCAACCCAGAAGAGACTCCATTTCCTTAGGGTCTTGCAAAAGAATAAAGTGGAACAACGACTGATGACCTCCTTTTAAAATAGAAAGCATCCTCTTATATTGCATTACGGTGTGGTATGCTGGCTTGACAGCCATAGATAGAAAGACATTACAGAGGGTTGTGAACACACACAAAACATCGTTGGACTGTTCCCTGATACCACTAGATGACATTGCTAGGGCTCACTGCCTTAAAAGAGTGAAGAAAATTCTCAGGGACGACTCACATCATGGTCAGCACTTCTTCACTCTTCTACCATTGGGGAGCAGATATAGCAGCATAGCCAGCCACACCAACAGGCTGAAGAACAGTTTCTACCTATGGGCTGTCAGACTTCTGAACAGAAAATAACTTCATGTCAAAATAGTATGATAGACTTGCGGGGCCGGCATGTTGTGCAACAAAGTCACATAGTGTAATAAGATTGGGATTAGGTTAGGGACTTCTGTCCTCACTGTGAGTTTGTTGGGAGGGTGCATGAAGAGAGGTTCAGCCAATCTCATTGTACACATGCTGTACTCTGACAATAAAGGTAATAATCACAACATTTCTACTTTTTTTTTCTTTTACTAAAACACATTCTTCAATCATAAGATGTATGGTTTCCTTTTCAGCTACTCAAAAGTAGATATGACTGCTGTTCTCTGGCCACCTGTCTCAAAACTGTTAGAAACAAAAGTGGTGCTTCAGATGTTTTCCTTAGCCCCATAATAATTTTTATAACTAGTTTATCTGTAAATTGTCCAAGCCATAAAAGCTCATCTCTGTCACATGCAGGAATTAAAGGGGTCAACTGATTTGTTTTCTGCAGATAAGAGGTGCCAGTGGAAAAGTATTATGTAACCAATTACAAGCTTGTACCATACATTCTAACAAGTAGAAAGCAAGGCTAAAAACTGCGGCTAGTTGGGTCCATTTGTTTATTATGTGCATGTCCCTTGTTTACTTTGTCTATCATCTGTCTGTCTGTCTGTCTGTCTGTCTGTCTGTCTGTCTACCTATCAACCACAATACTAGAAGGAGGAGTTTAAAAAATAATTATTGACAGTGAAACAGCTAATGGTTTAAAACAGTTGTCTTGAGTGTTTCATTTTTTTCTGTACCTGAAAGCATTTAATAATATTCACCACTGGAGTAAATCATCATAGCTATTATTTTATAAAATAAAGGAATCAGCTTATAAATAAGCTTGCTTTGTTATCAAAGTTTAATTGATTTATTCTGAGATTTGGATAATCCTGTGAAACCAAGCAATTCATTTATATTTTATCTCTCTATTATTTGTGTGCATTTCTATAGCTGTTTTATTCAGCCTTTTCATATTTTTGGAATTTCTAATAAGAATGAAGTTTTAAAATTCTTCAATATACTACTTATTTTAATCCAATGTTCTAATACAGAGTCAGCAAAACATTATTAGCCCAGACAAAAGAGGAAAATTTTAGTTTTATACATAGACAAACAGAAATGGCTATTTTTTACTACTATTGGTAGTCTACCTGTAATGATTCAATAAATATAAACTGAGATAGTCTCTCGCAGTCTGCTAACAAGCCCCAGCTAGCCAAATGTGATATTCAAATACATTCACAAGAGATATAAGCTATGGTACTTTTCATGTTAATGGATCATGCATGACTCATTGCTAGTGTACCATGAGTTTTTTCCACTAGCAAAATTATTACCTGAAGATCACTAAACCCTGTTGGACTTACTTCCAACTAATATAAGTAGTGAAATTATGTCTGTTACACAATACACAAGTGCATAGTAAGGAGACAGCTGGAATTCACTGATATAATATTCATAAATTGGGCTATATGTATGAACATACATATCAGTATGTTCAATATTTATAACAATGATTATTTGAATAGTATATGAGATATATTTGTAACTCAGATTGAAATTATGACCACTTTCTTTATTCAGGTCATCGTTTCTATCCCTTTAGCACATAGCATTCTGCACATAGCAATATTTATAAACAGTGTTTCCATCTTTCTTTCAAAGGTGATTTACAGACAAAAGCAAAAGACTTAAAAATTCTATTAAATGTGTTATCTTGTCAATGGTCTACCATTTTTCTTTGCAATGCTTTGTTATAGAGGTATAGAATCTACCTTCTTCAACGTTAGGGCTTAGTGGGTGTGGTTTGGTGGTGTGGCAAGGAAAGGATACTGTAAAATCTCCATTCCCACCCCACTCTTGGGGGAAGGTTACTGCAAAATCCCCATTTCTTCACCACCCTGCTAATCTGCTTTCCAGCTCCGTTCTTCTGTGAAGGGCAACAAAAGAAGACCCAGCCAATCAGCTGGTAGGTGATGAATAGATGGGGGCGGGGCCAGTCAGAGGTGGTATTGCCAGTTCTCCAAACTACTCAAATTTCTGCTATCGATTCTCCAGAACTGGTCAGAACTTGCTGAATACCATGTCTGTTCTGGACCTTATTTTCAGCATATGTATCAGGAGCATATCTATTAGGATTTGGACTCAAACCTCTGGAAGTGTCCCTCAGTCACTGTGTTATAGTGGTTAAAGTGATGGACTAGGAATAGGAAAACCCAGCTTCTAATCAATGCCTAGCCATGGAAACTTGATTTGAGACGAATCTCTCATAGAATCATAGGGCTGGAAGGGACCTCAGAGGTCTAGTTCAACTCCTGCCCAGGGCAGGAGTCCCTATTCATCCCAGACAAATAGCTGTCCAATCTTTTCTTGAAAAACCTCAAGTGATGGATCACTCATAATTCCAGGAATAAAATATTTATTTATTTATTTTATTTGATTTGTCAATTGCTTACAGATAAAAGATATAAGTATAAACATGAGTAAGTATACAGGAAATAGGTACACATAAATGGGGACAATAGGACAGGGGTGGGAGGCATGATGGTGCACTTATGCATGCCCCTTACAGACCTCTTAGGAATGGGGTGAGGTCAATAGTTTGAGGTTGAACGAGTGGGGGTTTGAGGATGTAACAACAGAGTCAGGTAGTGCATTCCAGGCATTGACCACTCTGTTGCTGAAATGGTACTTTCTGCAATCAAATTTGGAATGATTAACATTGAGTTTTTATCTGTTGTGTGCTCTTGTATTGTTGTGATTGAAGCTGAAGTAGTCATTGACTGGTAGGATATAGTAGCAGATAATTTTGTGTACTACGCTTAAGTCCAACCATAGTCCGCGTAATTTAAGATTGTCCAAGCCCAAAATTTCAAGCCTGGTGGTATTCTGTTGCGAGCAGAGGAGTGTAGTACTCTTCTCATGAAATACTTCTGGACTTGCTCAATTGTATTAATGTCTTATATACAGTGTGGATTCCAGACAGATGAGCTGTATTCGAGTATTGGTCTAGCAAAGGTTTTGAATGCCCTAGTTAGCAATTCAATATTTCCAAAGGAGAAGCTTCATAAGATTAGATTTACAACTCTTAATGTCTTTTTGGCAATGCTGTTACAGTGAGCTCTAGCACTTAGAACATTTGATGAGTATTCTGAGGTCCTTGACAGAGTGAGGGTCATAAACGAGGTCATATCTGCCTAGTTTGTATTTGGTGAATTGATTTTTTTTAACAATGTGTAGGACAGAGCATTTGTTGGTCAAGAAATTGAGTTGCCAAATGTTTGACCACTCAGACATATAATCAAGGTCACTTTGAAGAACAGTAGCATTGTCAATGGTGTTGAATAGCTTTACATCATCTGCGAAGAGGACACAGTTGCTAATAAGGTGATTGCAAAAGTCATTTATATAGAGTATAAAGAGCGTGGGTCCTAAAACGCTCCTTGTGGGACACCACTGTTGACTGGAGAAGGATTTGATATAGCGCTCCCTGTTTTTACTATTTGTTGCCTGTTTGATAGGAATGCAGTAATCCACTTATGAAGGGATCAGAAATTCCATAAGAGTTTCGTTTTAACAGTAGTTTGTCATGTACCACTGAATGAAAGGCTTTGCAGAAGTCTATGTAAATTGTGTCTATTGCTTTACCCTGGTCGAGTAGAGTAGTCTGTATGTTTTTGCAGTGTACGAGTTTCTGGACAATTTTTTCCTGAAACCAGATTGTTTTTGGGAGAGTAGGTTGTGCATACTTCTTAAAAAAGCTCTCTTCTGCCATAGCAGAACCTCTAAGCATTATATATCATTCAAAACCAGCTCTTACTGAACCTATGGTCCTTAGCTACTGTCAACCCTATCTTCAAAAAAGATGACCCCAGCCTGGTTGAAAACTACAGACCAATCTCACTGTGTTGTGTGATGTGCAAAGTCATGGAATCAATCATTAACCAATTCATTACCCTCCACTTTATGTTGGAAGACTGCTTTCATGTTTCCCCTGAGACTCCTCTTCAATATCCTAAACTTGCCTACTATTTATTGTATAATTTAAACTTAAGACCTCTTATCATTAGGTTGGTCTTGTCTGCACCCTTTCTAGGACTTCAGCATCTTTTTTGTATCATGATGACCAGAACTGGATGCAGTATTCCAGATGTGACCTCACCAGTGCAGCATACAGCATTTACTACCACTTCTTGTAATCTCGATGCTATCCCTCTTTTTTTTACTTAACCAAACCTGTTGTTGTGAATAATAGGAGGAGGGAGAACTATTTATGATGCCTTGAGCTCCTGTAAAAAAAGATGTGATTCCCATGTAATAAAACTAACAAACAAGACCCTGGAAGCACTATAAATATTGGAAATGCTGTGCAAAGAACTTTTGTGCCATGGTGACAATGGAGAATAATGAATTTGATTACCGTGGCTGGAGCTGCATTTATCAGCACTGTCACTTGCTCATGCTGTATCTGCTGCCTGTGGTTATCTCTGATTTTCACCCCAACTGTCCCTGTTAAGCTAGGTTATGGAAGGCAGACAGGAAAGAATTAGGCACTAGGTGTCAGCTCTGACTGGACTTAGATGCTTTAGCAGGGCAGTTATGATTTAGGTATGGAGCATATGGAAAAGAAAAGTTAAGATGTGTCACTTAGATGGCATTCTCTCTTAGTTTCTATCAGTACTAAAAGCATTTTATTTAGTTTATGAATGAGACTTTTTGCACTTCTTAATAATCTCTTAAATAATAAAACTGATTGAAACTATAATAAGCACAATAAAAATAAAAAGGCAGTATAATGAAACCAAAGTTGTTAGATTTTTGTACTCTTTGGAGCACATTCTTTCTCTAGATTTATGCTTACAGAAATTATAACATTATACTGACTGCAAAAACAACCCCAAGCCAAAATAGCTAATAGCAAAGCATATGTTTTTAAGTAAGATAGTAAGGAAAGTTTCTCAATTATAGTAATCTTATCATAAGTATTGTAGTATACAATTTGTTTTCTTTGATAGTAATTGCACCCACTTTCATATCTTTTCTGTTTCTATAATTTTTCTATTTTTTAAAGCTAAAAACAAAATAAAAAAAAAATGCTGCAGCAACTCCTTTTTCTGTTCTGTTCTAAAATTTTGTGTTCCAGAATTGGATGACAAAGATCTAAAATATTTCACTCTTGTAATATGTCTCAACATGGTGAAGAAATAAGAAATGAATGTAAATCACATCTTCCTTTTTTCCTATGACTCAAATGTAATGGAATATATTCCACACTTCTGGGTATATATAAATACAAGTAAGTGTAATCTATATAGTTTACTTTGCACTCATGACATTTTTGTATGGCTACTCAGTGGCAGGGAAACTTGAAAGTATTGTGCTTCCCACCCCTCCTAGAAGAATGAAATATTTTATGAAATATTAAAAAGGCAGAATATATTTCCCTAAAGGAGAAATGAAGAAACATGCTCTTAAAGACAAAAAGCAGCCCCCAAGTCTAATAGCCCACAGCAGATGCCAGCACTTAAGAGATAAAGAGCTTATTGAAAGAGGAAGATAGTTAGTTATATCTAGATAGTTCTATTCAAAGCAAATACTGCAGGCAGAAATTCATTCAGTACAGGATATTTTGAAACTCCTTGGCAGAATGGTAGGATTAGAAAGCAGCCCCTCAGTCAAGACTTTTGTCTCAACACACATCCACACAAAAATCAACACAATGATGTGATCCCCAAATATAACTTCAAAAAACTTATAGACAATGCTCTCTCATCCCTTGATTGGCAATTTCTATTCACTGGATGCAATACTGTTGAAGACCATTACAACATATTTTTACTTGAAGTCAAAAGAGTCATCAAACTATATGTACCAATAACAACTCCAAAAACCAGGAAAAAACAGATTACCCATAACAATAAGAAAGCTTCAATCCAAAAAGAGATCACTTTGGTGGAAAAATAAATCTGGTCACGTTGCCAACTTCAAAAGCCAATACAAAAACTTATGCCACCAGATAAAGACTGAATGCACCAATTAAACAAGAGGAAAACCTTCTACACACCAATTCCACCTGCACTTTGTACAATTTTGAAAAAAACAAACTAAAAGACTCAAGGACCATCCCACCCCTGAAAGGACCTAATGGTAAAGACTGCAATGATGACACCCTTAAAGCCAACCTCTTTAACACATTCTTGGGCTCAGTATTTGTAAACAGCAATGGATCATGCCGAGTATTTCCTAATCAAACCACAGACAACTACAGTGATCTAATACATATCAATTTTACAGAAGACAATGTTGAAAAAACACTGTGCAATCTAAAACAATCTCTATCTATTGGACCAGATGGAATATGTGCCTACTTCTTAAAAAAGCTATCCATTGCCATAGCTGAACCTCTAAGCATAATCTTTGAAAAATCTTTCAGGACCAGCTCCTTGCCAAAACTATAGTCATAAACCACGGTCATCCTCATCTTCAAAACGGGAGACCCTAGCCTAGTTAAAAATTACAGACCAATCTCTTTATGCTGCGTCACCTTTAAAGTCATGGAATCAATTATTAACCAATCCATTATCCTCCACTTAGAGACAAACAACCTACTCTCTAATAAACAATTTGGTTTCAGAAAAAAAACTATCCTAAAATCTGCAACTCTTACACTGCAAAAACATATGGACTACATAGACTTCTGCAGCCTTTGATTCAGTGGTACACAACAAACTACTCCTAAAACTAAAATCTTATGGTATCTCTGGACACCTGCATAACTGGATAGAAGCATTCCTGTCAAACGGACAACAAATGGTTAAAATTGGCAGCGTCCTATCAAATTCTGTACCTGTCAACAGTGGTGTTCCCCAAGGCAGTGTCCTAGGACCAACTCTCTTTATACTCTACATAAATGATCTCTGTGATCATATTAAGAGCAACTGCGTCCTCTTTGCTGATGATGCAAAGCTATTCAACACCACAGACAATACTGCTACCCTTGAAAAAGACCTCAAATATGTATCAGAATGGTCAAACAAATGGCAATTTCAAATCTCAACAAACAAATGCTCTGTCTTACATATTGGCAAAAAAAAAATCAGAAAATAAAATACAGGCTGAATAGTCAAGATCTTGTTGATGATCCAAGCTCTGTAAAGGACCTTGGAATACTCATTTCTAATGATCTAAGTGCTAGAGCCCATTGTAACTACCAAACTAGCCAAAAAGGCATTAAGAGTTGTTAACCTGATCCTACATAGCTTTTTCTCTGGTAATATCACACTACTAACTAGAGCATACAAAACATTTGCTAGACCAATACTCGAATACAGTTCTTCAGTCTGGAACCCACATTATATATCTGATATTAGCACAGTTGAGAAAGTCCAAAAATATTTCACAAGTAGAGTTCTCTACTTCTCTACTCATTGTAGAATACTTTATGCCACCAAACTTGAAATTCTAGACCTAGAAAACCTAGGACTACGCCACCTTCGGTCCGATCTAAGTATAGTATATAAAATCATACATTGCAATGTCCTACCTGTCAATGAATACTTCAGCTTCAACCATAACAATACAAGAGCAAACAATAGATACAAACTCAGGGTTAATCGCACCAAACTTGATTGCAGGAAATACGACTTCAGCAACAGAGTGATCAATGTCTGGAAAATTCTACCTGACTCTGTGGTTTCTTCCCCAAACCCCAAAAACTTTAACCTTAGACTTTCTACTATTGATCTTACCTCTTTTCTAAGAGGTCTGTAGGGGGCCTGCATAAGCTCACCAATGTCCCTGTCCTATTGTTTCTTTTATTTTTCTTATATGTATCCATGTATTCATAACTATGTTTTTACTTATACCTATTATCTTGTAAGCAATTGACAAACCAAATAAAATAAATAAAATAAAATAAAAATCCAATACAGGACAAAAATCATTAGCCACAATAGGAATTGTCCCAAACCCTTTTTCCAGAACACAAGTCCCTTCATTGCACCACTCCCAGAACAGTTCAAACTTCAAAGTTACAGAAACCTATAAAGATCCACCCATTCATTCAACCATTTGGTCAGCTGCCCAGAATCACATATGGTTGGTGGTTCTGCTTCATCAATAAACTTTTCTTTCTAATCAGCCTCCATGTTTCCAATGTCTTTCTCCCAGCTTGGAACTGAACCAGATGTATTTTCTTTCCAATAGTATATTCCTTTACAGAAAATTTACACAAAAGCTATGCTAGAATTAAAATTGAAAGCAACAAGGTACAACTCGCAATTTGGATTCAATTTCCAATAAAAACACAAGCTGTAAATTTTAAGCAAGAACAATTTCATTAAAAAAAATTGTTTGCAATGGCCAAATATTCCTCTCGTGTAGGTCCCTTAACAGACGGTTAAATATATTTATTTTTTGCACCCAAATGTTTCGGGAGCACTTCCAGTATCATGGCCAGTAGCTAAGCTTATACCTATCACTATGTGAGTGATACTGGCTATCTGTTGCTGCTTAAGATAGTCTGACCGTTTGACCCACAGTAGATTATACTTTCAATGGCTTTGCTGGGTTTGTTCAAAACAGTAACTGTTTTTCAAGCCAATAAGGACCTTCTGAGGAAGCATATACCTATTTGTGTTAATCCATTATGTTTTTATTTGCCACGCAGTGGTTAGAGTGCAATACTGCAGGCTACTTCTGCTGACTGCTGGCTGCCAGCTGCCTGCAATTTGGTGTTCCAATCTGACCAGGCTCAAGGTTGACTCAGCTTTCCATCCTTCTGAGAATGAGGACCCATATTGCTGGGGGCAATATGCTGATTATGTAAACTGCTTAGAGAGGGTTGTAAAGACTATAAAGTGGTATATAAGTCTAAGTGCTATTGCAGATTAGCAGATTCTATATATTGTTGAAGCAAATAATTGCTTCCAAGCCTTCTTTTTTTCATTCCTACTTTCAAATTCAGTATCATTTAGCTGGGCTAAATACGAATTAATTGGAATAAAAACTGTCAGATTTGATGGCACTTTGCCAGTGTACATGAATACGTTTTTCCACACTATTTCCATTAATCTTGAAGACCAATAGAAAATCATTCACCCACTTTTTGGAACGCCAGTTCCTACTGAGTTGGCAGAACTAAGTAGCCTCTTTATAAAGACTTCTTGACTGAGTTTCACATCTCATGTCTGAATACTCAAACATGGCTTTGGGTGATTTGTGATTCACTATATTATGGAAGGTCAGCCATTCTTTTAGCATGTTTCATGTGTAGTTAGATTAAGCATTTTTATGCTGCAATTAATAACAGATACAGTCAGTAAATCCTGAATAAATGCTAACTTGGACAAACAAATTTGTAAAATAATGTTCCACCCCTTTTCCAGAGTCTTTGTATACATTCTAGCAGAACAGTGCCTCCTTGTGGCTTTAGTAAGTCATGGGACATTTCATTATCATCTATTATACTGTGTACGTCAACTGTGTGATCCAAGATATTGTAGTATATTCATATACACTTCGTTCATTTAGATATAACATGTTATGTGAACACAGTAGTTGTATTCCTTTAATCTGGTTCAAGAATTTTACATACTATGTGCCTCCAGCCAAGAGTTTCTGATCTCCTGTGAGCTAGTCTTATCAAACCTAACCTACTCATAGTGCCATAAGAAACAGCAGAAAATAAAGGAAAATATATTTTTATACCTCAGAATTGTATCTATTTTTGGCATGTTATGTTTAAAAAAATGGAAAGGCAAGAAAAAAGAAATTCTATCGTTATACTCAAGCACAAAATCTATAGCAGGAATGTTGTTTTCAAAGTAATTGCATATTACTCTTTGAATGAAACAAAGTTGTCCAGATGTGTGGAAAAGAGATTGAACAAAATTTTCTTTTGGCAAAAATAGAATTCTATATGTTGCAAACATAACAATACACTGCACACAATTCTACACTGTTATAAGCGAAGTTGAACACAGGGAAGTGGATTACAATGCACATTAAAAAAAAAGTGGGCCTTCAATCTTGCTGTTGTGGCCACCACCTTCCTGATTTTTGTTACACAACCTGTAGACATTCCTGATTGCAAATATGTACTCCTCAAACAGATCAGTGTGATAGAAATTGGGGGAAACTGGACCAGCAGACAAATACATACTGTGTATGCATAAACATCTTATGCAGCTTCTTCAAATTTCAAGCCAGTGAAAGTCACAGTTGTTAAAACTAAAAGGACCAATGTCCAACAGAGAAATGGAACAACAGTGAGGCATTGCATTTTGAGTCATTTTGAATTATGTATAGACCTTGTTTAGTGACCACAACTGGGCCTGGCAACTCAATTGTTTAGGATGTTTAGGAAATGCTTGTGATCTTACTTCAGCTTTCTTTTTGTTTCCTAGATGAACGTCATAAATGCAGGAATTGGTTATGGAGTTCCTTTTTCATCACCATTGTAATTACAAATACTCACTGTCCAAGGTAGTAACTAAAGTATTGCCTGTGTTACCTTTATTCTCCTTCCTTGCATCTGACAGTCCAATATTATAGCTAGTTTTCCTCTGCCTTTATCCAGGAACAGGGTACAAAAACCACTACCCTACCCTAGAATGGTTAGGAGGCTATATCTATAAGAAGTGGCCTATATCCTTTGGGACACCAAGACAGCATTTTATCATCATCATCATCATCATCATCATCATCATCATCATCATCATCATTTTAACCATTCACTTATGCTTAACTTGCTGAATGCATGCCAACCACTTTTAATACATCATTTAATTTCCTTTATTGCATCATCTTCCATTGAGTTCTGTTGGCCAAGGTATATGTCGAGGTCTACTATGTCTAGTTCTCTTCCAGATACAAACATTTGTCTTTCTTTAATGAATTTATTAAATATAACTTGGCTCTTTTTAACTATTAAACATAGCTATTCAACATAACCTGGCATTTAATTGTCCATAAACTGTCACATTTTAACCATTAGATAACCCAAATTTCTTGTTGGACTTTAGAAAATGTCTGTCTGAATAACAGTGGTTTAACATATTCCAGTGTTTGGATTTCTGGCAACAATTTTGTGCTGTATATAGCAGAGAGCAGACAACTTGTGTATAGATCGAAACTCTGAATCACTTAAGATGAATGTTTTTGTTACTTTGGCTTTTGTTACATTTTTAAGTTGTGATAATAGACATTTTCTGTGTCATGTTGAATATTCATTATGCCAAGTGGTAGATGTTGCACAATTCAGGCTAAAAGAAATGTTGCATAGCTGTGGCAGAGCAAAGAGTTTTTTTCTAATAAAGTGACTTGGTCTGTATTACTTAGCAGTTGGGTATACCTAGAATACTTTATAAATGAGCAACTATATTGATTGAAACTTGTGAATTCTAATGACTAAGGGGAAATGTATGAATATTTCAAATGTAAAGGAAAGATGCATGCTTACTCAACGTTCATTCCATGTGGTCAAATAAAGCTCATGATGATGTTGAGACAAGCTACAATCACATATTTACCTTTGAGTAAGCAGACTAGATTTATATAACATATAGTTGACTAGTTTGTGGCTCATGCAAATCATGTTCTCATTTCTCTTCACATCATATTTTTGCCTTAAACTTAGATTGAATACTTTTAATTCAGGAGAGCAGATCTTAAACAGTAATTTAAACCTCATTGGCAGATCGAAGCATTCTCCAATCAGTTTAAATCCATATATCTGAGGACTCCTTTTACCAAAGATTTCTTTCTTCATACAAGATCTAGGAAAAAGAGAAATGATTTTCCTGCTTAATTTCTAAAGGTACTAACCCAAGCAAGCATTATGACACTTCTGCAACACAAGGGGTAGCTATGCAACCATGCAATCTTATATACGAGGACATTTTCAGTGAGACATTTCATTTTCCAACCAATGAAATAAAACCTGTACCACTGAAAAGCTTATTCAACAAATAATGAATACTGAAAAATCAAGAAATCCATATTTCAAAATGCAGAAATCCATATAAAATCAATGTTGTCAGCAGAGATTAACAAGTTAGTTAGAACCTCCTTGAATAAGATCTTGAATTTTTGAATTTTTGAAATATAATTACTGAGGGAATAACTGAAGAGATACTTTAACTTTTGAGATACTAAACAAAAATTTTGTTTTTTCTCTTCGTAGAACACTGTAGAATGCAGACACTAAATAAAAACAAGACTTTTGGAGAGATTGATTATTGCTTTGCCCAATCAAGCAAAAAATTAGCTGAGCATCTAGACACAGCTATCTACTGATCCTGTCATTAAATGATAAAGCTGCTGAAATGGAAGCTCTAAACTTCACATACCGTATTTTTTGGTGTATAAGACTCATTTCCTGCCCCCCCCCCAAAAAAGTGGGTGGAAATGTCTGTGTATTTTATATAGCAAATGTTGCCGAAGTCCTGTCCACCCACTGGCCCCCACCCTTCGGCCTCTGCCTCCCAGCAAGTTACCTCCTTGAAATAAACAGCCTGGTCAGCTTCAGCACAGCCTGGATTGTTGGTTGGATCAGTTTCAGGCTTCAGGGATTGCCATCGCCTATTGCCGCCTCTACGTGCTCCATTTTCGGCCTTTGCACACTCCATTTTCTGCCCGTTCAAATCCCTATTGCCTGGAATAAAATACAGTGCACCTTCAAAATTAGGAAAACTTTATATGTTTAAATGATTAATGAGACAATAAGTTGCAGAAGCTGCCCTGCAATTCTTAAGGCTGATTTTGGAAAAAAATTAAAGGAAAAATAACTTCTTGAGGTGTAATCCAGATGCATCTAATGTTATGACATTTGTTTTCATAGCTGATTATGAGAAGCAGTTTGATTTCCATTTTAGCAGCTGAGGCTGTGTCAAGCAAGAATGGTAGACAGTTCTGGTAGATGTACTGCTCTCCAGTGGCTCAGAAACGGATGCCTATATATAATGGATTAGATATACTTGCAGTCTGCAATTATTGCATAACCAATGTAGTTTTTTTAAAAAAATAGAACTAATGTTTGTGACTGATTCTTCACTCGTTGTATATAAATGTGGTAGCACACCATACATGGGTTCACATAACAAGATAATCCAGGTTCTTATCATAGCTGGATATAATGAAAAAAAAAAAGTACAAACTAATGTAGGAAGATTGTAGCTTAGCCAAAATTGCTTGATTCCCAAATAGCATTAAGTAGTAAGTCACAATTGATGGTGGGATTTATTTGACACACTAAGTCCTATATATGACTCAGATGATTTGTAAAAAAACTGATGGGATTAGAAGCACAGACATGGCAAATAGCTTCCTGAAACTGGGCAGCATAGATTAAAATCAAGAAGATAACTGGTGGTAATTTCAAGAGAAAATGTTTCTTCCTCCTTAATAATGCCAATGATTAAACTCAATTTTGAGTATTTTTGGTAGTCAGCAAACTTTGTGGATTAATCTTTGTGGATTAATATGATGATTATATCTTGCCTCTGAGATACAGTTCTCTCTTGATAAACCACATGGAAATTATGAGGAAATGTAAATGCAGTGATTTTCCTTTACTGCTGAGCCTGTATATTGATATTTTCAGAAATGATGACCGTTGAAATTTTAAATGGCTGGTGAAACATTAGAATTCAAACTTCTTTTCTTGAATTGCTCACTATTTTTCCCTTGAAATGCTCACTAATATACTAGTCTAGTAGTCACTGACATGTTTTATGAAGTGTATTTGGTAACATAAATGTCTCAGCAATGTCAGAGATGATAGAAGTAGAGAACAACAGGGATGATAAAACTATCTTTTATTTGAAGTATTTATCTATTTATTCATGTATGTTGGCATGCTTGCCTTCAAATCAGTATTGATTCCTGGCAACTGCTGCCTTTGTGCCTTAGGTGAAACTGAAACTCATGGTCTTCTGGCTTGTAATTTGTTGCCTTAACCCAGAGGTCCCTAAACTTGGCAACTTTAAGACTTGTGGATTTTAACTTCCAGAATTCCTCAGCTAGCTTTTCTTGCTGAGGAATTCTGGGAGTTGAAGTCCACAAGTCTTAAAGTTGCCAAGTTTGGAGACCTCTGTCTTAACCAATCTACCACACTGGCTCTCTTGAATGTATTATTTCAATTTTCATATAGTTAAAAATTAACCCATAGGAACATCTGGGATAAGTTTTTTTTTTTATAAAGTCAGGATAGTGATTCAATCCCTGGTCTCTTTATGTGCTGCCATTTAATTTTTTTTTTTCAATGTTAGTGATTAACATGTAGTATCCATTGTAGATGGTAGAT
Source organism: Bungarus multicinctus (assembly GCA_023653725.1). Lineage (NCBI taxonomy): Eukaryota > Metazoa > Chordata > Lepidosauria > Squamata > Elapidae > Bungarus > Bungarus multicinctus. The sequence goes on from CM042844.1 coordinate 38,299,175, forward strand.
TTACTGCAGATGGATTTACATTCATGCTGTACTTTGATATCACAGAGGCATCTACAATAGTTCGCCATGATGTGAAGCTTTTATAATCCTTGCCTCCCCAAATGTTGTTTCTCTGTGAGTCCTAGAAATTTAGTCCAAAACACATTGGGATTCATAGTAAAGAAAAAAAAGTAAATCTCCATTGAGCTTAAGCCTGATAATTTACATGGGAACACACACACACACACACACACACACACACACACACACAAAATTCTTGAATGGTAAGGAAATAGATTGCAATTGCTCTCCCTTGAGATATTTCTCAACTTCCTAATGCTTACTGGTAGTTTCTTTTCATAGAACATTTTGACATATTCATTCATTCATATTTCTTGGCACAGGAGTAATATGGTTAATTCTTGAACTGACCCATTTTAAGGTTTTTTTTCCTGCATTTTAGAGAAGCAATTATATAAGACCTTTAAAATATCCATTCTTTTGTAAGTATTAGCACTTTCTATTACCTTTGCAGAAATTTCTAACCTTTCAAATGAACTTTAAAGAGTCTGATTAAAGACTGTATAAATCAACAGATAAGTATTTAATATATTATAGTGCATACATTTTAAAGCTGTCATTTATTGGTATATGTATGCAATATATTCCATCCTTTTCACATTTATAATTTTATATTTAATAAATAATAAGCAAGCTTAGAAATAGCTTGTTTATAGGTTGCTAATCTAATGAAATCAGTGATAAAGCTTCATAAGTAAGTTTTAGGAAACTTAAATCAGTTTCCCATGTATTCATTATTACATTAACAGCTACATTTTGACTGACAATAGCTTTTTGTTTTTAATACATTTCAAGAAACTTGTTAGAAATTTTGTCATCATATTACTTTAATGACTATAGCATGGCTGTCAAGCTCAATGGCATCACATGACATATCATGTCATATCACGATATTTTTTGTCTTTTTTGAGCCAGTGTGGGTGTGGCCTATGTGTGACGCATCTGGCCCAGAGGCTGCCAGTTTGACATCTCTGGACTATAGAGCAAGTGACAATATAATCGGTCTATAGATACCTTGAAAGCTATGCAATAATAACTATAAGTGGATTTGTCAAGAATAAACATTATCTGACTACATTCATTTTTTTATCAACTGCCTTTCCTTAGAAGATGTAGGAATGAAAAATGTATATGAAAAAGATGATGTAGATGTAGAAGATGTATGTGAAAAAATACATATAATATGATTTTTACGAGTGCAGAGTATTGGAAAGTGCTCTTCAGAATGTAATGCTCAAGATTTTACAATAGTAAAAAAATTCAGTTCAGAAATTCTAGAAGATGTTTCTTCACCTTTTGTGGGAGGTTGTGTGATATGAAAGGATCATCACGCTGATATGTAACATATATAATATAACCTGATTTCAGAAAAACATTTTACAAGGCAAATGTGGTATTCTGATTGCTAGCATTGGTATGTACAAATTGAATGGCAAGAAAGGGTACAGTTAATCTCTGATTTACAACTGTTTGTTTACTAACCGTTTAAAGTTACAATAGCACTGAAAATGTGACTTATGACCATTTTCCTAGTTACGACCGTTCCAGCGTTATCATGTGATCAAAATTCAGAGGTTTAGCAACTGATTCATACTTATGACCTTTGCTGTGTCATATAATCAATCACCTTTTGCAACCTTCTGACAAGCAAAGTCAATGGGTAAGCCAGAATCACTTAACGATCAGGTTACTAACTTATCAACTGCAGTGATTCACTTAAGCACTGTAGCAAGAAAAGTTGGAAAATGAGGCAAACCTCACTTAATAAATGTCTCAATAACAGAAATTTTGGGTTCAGTTGTAGTTGTAAGTTGAGAACTACCATACTATAATTAAGTGAATACCTAAGTAGTTCAAAAACTGTCCTGAATGAATGAGTGATTTATCATCAAACTGGCATGAAATAGGGTGCTACAAGTATTAATCCTGATTTCGATATTTTTCAACATTTTTATATATTATTTTTGATGGCAAGATAAAGGAAACTTTATTACATTTACAGATTATACAAATTGGAAATGACAGAAGAGGATAGGATAAATGCAAAAAAAAAAAGTTTAATTGAAATAGAGATTTCCTATTCCTAATTCTTTTTTCCAATGTCCTTTCTATTTCACATAGTAGATATTTATATAAGCAAAGTTTGATTCCTTCCTCTAAAAAATATTGAAGGTTGGCTTACTTCAGAACATCTCTGTTCCCACCTGGACAAATTCATTAAGACAGTTTTGCCATCTTTCTGTGCTCTCCCTGTACCTCAATTGACACTTTGAATTAATATTCCCCCACCTCCTAGCAAATTGTTTAATGTACAATGCCTTTCCTCCCAGATCTGCCCTCTCTACTTCCCTGAATTTCCACTCTTTGTATAACAGCTTGATGGTTCCTGCTGTTCCATTTATTTTCCAAGGCACCTCATTTTGAATCCATTCTTCAATCCTGATGTGTGAAATGGCTATGTCTCTCAAACTCTACTGTTTTTCTGCCAATTACAAAATAAAAATAATAGGATAATCTCTATAATGATGGTCATGCAGTATAATAGGCATGGTGAAAAGAGGATTCGGTGCTTCCTTCTCTCTCCTTTGGGAGATAAATAACTCACAGGAAAGAAATTAAAACAAAACAAAACATTATAAAAGAAAAAGAAAAGTCTGGTGAAAGTTACTGGCTATATGTAAAGTTTCATGCAACTGGCCAAGATCAGTGAAGCAAGAGATACAGAAAACATGGTATGTTTAATACTAAAAAATAGATGAGAATTCTGGAAATAATAAAAGGAATTTCCCAGTCTTATATATATTTTATTAAATAGAATCATTCACAATGTTTTTAATCTCCTATGGACCTTATGAGAAGCTGCCAACAGATGTGCCTTGTCTCTATCTTGGTTGTTTATGTCTACATTGCCATTCTTTTACCAGCCTCCCCATAACCTCTCACACATATTTAACAGATAAAATTGATTATATGAATTCATTTCAATGGGGTATCAGACTTGGCAAGAGACAAAACATGATTTTTAAAAATTTCTCTGCATCTACATCAGGCTGTAGATCACTGTTTTTCAAACTTGGCAATTTTAAGATGTGTATTCTTCAATTCCTGGAATTCTACATATCTTAAAGATGCAAAGTTTGAACTCCAACTATTCTAGATGGAGGGAATGCAGCCCTCCTAAATTTCTCAATAAAATTCAGCACCTTTAGTTGTGATATTCCCTTGGATTCCAACTCAAGAACAGTTGGGTAGAACTTTATTTTGACTATGAGGAAGTTTCTAATAGAGCTCATTTAACTCCCTCTTGTTTAGGCTGTTAAGATTGCGAAAGATATAAAGCCGAGAAGGAAGAGTCAAGAAATGAGCCCATTTTGAAGTCATTTCAGCATTAGATTTTCTGTGAAATGAGACTTAAGTTGTGTCAAGTTAACCATGTATTACTCAATTAACCCAATTTTCTTCCCCCATATAGAACTGATTCCTGATGCATGGACTAATCATTTGCTGAAGTCATGCTGCTAAATGTGATAGGTAAATTTGTGACTCAGCATGTTGTGCAGAGTTAATTTGGTAGACAAAAAGAAAACTGGGTAGGAACCAGATATTTGAATGCCCAGAGAAAAGTAATCAGGCCTCCTCATGAGAATTTACCTAGTTCTAACCATTTTCAACTTTCTACAAAAAATGCAACTGTAAAGATGCATGACTTGTGGCATAATGATATTGCTTATTAAAAAAATCAAGAGACTGTTTGCATCTCTGAATCCCCTTTTATATATACCAACAGGGACAAAGATTATTTCTGATAAGAATAGTCTGCAGTTTCCTGAAATGTAAATTTGCAGTTCAAAAATGGGGGTAATGAGATGAATGAAGTTCATTCCCACGCAGATGAATCACAGTTATTCAAGAGGCAGATTGTGTCTCCATATTCCTTTGAGCATGAATGCTCAAGATGAAAGAAAAGCAATTAGCTCATAACAGAAAAATTTAATTTACCTGTCATGACATTGTTGGACAGATTCCTACTTGACTGGAGAATGGGGCAGGCAGAAGCTCAGACAGTGGAATACCATCTTTGGGTCCTAGTGTGTTCCCAAACACCTTTGGTGCCTTCACAACTTCTTAAAAATGATTCTTTTAATCAAAAAGGCAGGAAAAACATGAAGAAAAGAGGTTTCTCTATTTTCTGAGTCTGAAATCTACAAAAAGACATAAACGTATTTTTACCTCACTTTTATACTGAAACAAGCAGAATTGTGGAATAATTGTGGCATTATAGTATTTACATCCTTAATAACTATAGGTTGCTCTTTTTATTGCTACTGCAAATGAAAACTATGGAGCCAATGAATGATTAATTTTATGGAATAAAATATGTTGGTTAAAATATATATTAATTAGCAGTTCATGTTTATATCTTATTTACAATTATATAGACTCTAGCTATACAATAGTTGCTTAGATTGAACAAGATATAAGTTTTATGACTTCCGGTAGTGACATCACAGCGAAGTGATGGGGAAAACAGGGCTTTATTATTCTCATCCGATTTTGCCTGGAGACATTCAATGGTCAAAGTTGACCCTGGAGAGATTGATGAAGGTAGACGGAAAGCCTCAAAGACTGCCTGGAGAAAGGCAATCTCCCGCTAGCACTAGGGGCAACAGAAGAGAAGACAGTCACCATGGCTGACCTGAAGCTGTGACAGTTTGGTGAGAGACAGGAAGGGAAAAATCAAAGAGTAACGTGGCTGTACTAGGTGACAAACTTCTAATTTTCTGCAAATGAATCTATCCTGATTTAATATTAAAAACTGCATTTGTTCAGTCAACTAACATTCAGGACTGGGGAAAAAAGATAGATATATTTATTAGGTGGTATATAAAAAAAGATTTTATTTATCTGAGAAAACTTGTCTTCTGTAGTATTCACAATGATCCAGTTAGCTCTGGATATTAGAGCTAAGGATCTAAGTTACTATATAACTTTATTGGTTTTAGGGAGAAATATCTGGAAATATAAAATTATTTGTCTTCAACTACAAAATCTTGATTTTTCATAGGCAAGAAAAGTTGTGTTATTACTTTACCTCTATGCATTTGTCATTGCTTTTGAACAATACGGATAGTCATAAATAATTCATTTAAGTCTCATTTTTATCAATTATATTTATAATTATATAAAAATGGAATAGTAATCTCCAACTCTTTCATGGTATAGTAAAGACATTAAAGTAGAATGCTAAAAATGAAAAAATATATAAAGGTACATGAGAAAATAATTAATCTTTTCAGACTCAGAAAAGAGATTTCTGGAATTCTAAGTACAAATAAAAGCATGTTTCTGTTTTTTTTTTAAATGAACATATTTGAGATACAAATAGAATCAAAAAATTAAATACCCTTAAAATTTTAGCCATACAGTAATGAATATTGTAAGGTTTCTAAATACTTTTCTTCAATACATAGAACAGTAAGTACAACATAACTGAATATATATCTGTCTAAATATGATTTTTTTCATTTAAGGATAAAGAATTATGGTAAAGGAATTTAATTACCATCTGAGTATCTACTATTCACTTATTAATTTATGTCATTTTTTTTCCATGCCTCTAAATTATCAACAAGGGAGATTTGAAATTATAGCATTTCACAGAATAAAGTCACATGAAAGAAACTGTGCCCAAACCAATTTCTCTCCAAGGAGTGATCATTAAAATTTACTTCTTTGCCTGTCTGGGTGATGTGTGCTTTATAATTTGGCATTTAATAAACTGAAGCAATGAGTGTTCATATTATTTTTAATTTGTTTTTGTAAAAGCAGGGGAAACATTCTTTCTAAGTTCTTCAATCAGAAGTACTCAGAAGTATATTAGTATATTTCCTAATGCACATGAAATCCAAAATCTCTCAAATATTTATTTATTACTTTCCTGAATTTGTAAAATATTAAACTGCCCAGGGCAGCATGCATAACATTAGTATAAGCTAGTTCAAACTCCACAAAGTTTGGACTAAATAACACTTACCTACTTTTGCATGTGGGTCAAATTTTCATTATAGCTTGGACTCAGGTAAAGCAAATTATGATTCTATTTGTATTATAATCTTATTTGTTTATTATAATATTTTATATACTGTTGAACCTAAAAACATTGACAATAACTTTAGATATATTCACTAAATGCAACCGCATAAAACAGTTTTAAAATATCCATTACCAATCCTCCCAGCTTTTCTGGCCCAATAATTATCTTATAAATAAAAGGAGTTCAAAAAATCTTTGTTTTGTGTACTCTATTGTATTCTGTGTTCGGTTGTTTGTTTCAGATGTTTCATTACCAGACAAGATAATATCATCAGTGGTGGTGTCTATAGGATTTGCTCATGGTCTACATAGAATAGCTGTCTCTGCCGGTGAGGTTGAAGGTGTGGTTTAGTCCTTGGTAATTTCTTAGGTAGGATATTATTTCATGTTTGAGTGCTTGGTATTATCCCTGCTTATCTGTGATATTTGCTGAGAAGATGTGTTTGGGTCTTTTTGTCTTATTCTTAGCTTTTGTATTGTTTCTTCAGTAACAGAATGCATTACAAATATAGCTGGTAGGCTAGAATATAATATTTCTATTATATATCCCCATTCTATGAAATATCCTCATATTACTTTACTAATAATAATAATAGCATATCATTTAAAAATGGGTGGAAACACTATGCTGAATTTTAAATATATTGTATCAATATATTATCTGCACATTTATCTACCTACTAGCATATTGTATGTGTGCGTGTGTGTATGCAAGGGTGGGCTTCAAAAAAATTAACAACCAGTTCTCTGGCCAGTTGCTGGGTGGGCGTGGCCATGGTGTACGTGGCCTACTCAGCCTCCTGCACCATGCCAGCGGGGGCTGTTTTTGCCTTCCTCAGCCTCTGTAGGATTTCCTTAAAGCTCCAGAAGGGCAAAAACAGACTCCTCGGTCCAGAGGCACTCTGGAGGTTGCAAACTGGCATGTTTCCAGCCTTCTGGAACCTATGGGAAGCCCAATTTTCAGCTTCCCCAAGCCTCTGTGCCAGCCCTGCACTTAGCTGGTATCCAAAACGGACCATGTGGGAACTCCTGGGAGGGGTGGGGTAGGGTGAGCCAGGGTTGGGATTTGCCAGTTCATTAAACTGGCTATAAAATTAACAACCGGTTCGCCTGAAGCAGGGTGAACTTGTAGTAGCCGGTAGGGATGCAGGAATGCAGGCCAACCAATAGCAGTTTACATACAGATGCATAAGTCTACAAAAAGTTGCCATTCTTTTAATAAGTTGAAGAGAGGTTTCAATACACATTCTTGAGCCTTATGAACAGCCCTATTACATTTTAAATATAGTGTCTAATTTGGCCTTCAGAGTACTGCAAACAGTTTTTGAAATGCTTTGACTAATTTTTAGGTTTGTTTTTGTCGAAACCCCACAACAGAAATAGGATACCAATAATGTGGTCTTGTAATCTGTGAAATAATATAATACAGTCTCAATAATATGGTCTCGTCATCTGACGAATTTCCAGCTATATGGGTGAAGTGGATGATGTAATAATCTGACAGTGACATGAGAAATTATATTACATTGTTTGACAATGTCTCTTCCTAAACAAACAGCCAGGGTCAGAAAGAGGAAACCCAAATCTCATGAACATACATATTTTTATGACCCATGAAAAGGGGTCCTATCTACTGTTCTAAGACCAAAAAAACCCTGATGCTCATAGAAAAATAAATATCTGTTTATCTCTCTGTGTATGTATTAGTAGAGATATACCATAAAAATCCATTATGACACAGATAAGAGACATGCATTTCCTTGCTTTGTGAATTTATATGTAGTGTAATTGACCTTACCTACTATGTTCAATAATTTACTATTTTGCTTTATGCAGGAAGCAGAGGAACATGATTTAATCTTTCTGTCTGATGTTTGCATACTTATTCAACATTTCATTAAAGGCATGAAAAAATAATTTAATGATCTCTCTCAACAATTCAAGTCAAACTTATCATATTACAGTCTAAATTGAAAAGGCAAAGACAATAGAAAGACTACCTTATCTCAGGCAATATTAGTGAGAAGCAGAAAAGGTAGAAAAATCAAGTGTTAATTCACACTTTACTACTTAGAATTATCATAATGAATTTTCAAAATGATTTAAAAATTCATTCTGATAAGCATAACAATTTATTTATAAAAACAATATAAATATTGATATTTGCATTCCTAATTGCAATGAATGTGCCAAGTATTTCTATTTATCTTATATTTACATTAGAAAGTAGAAAAATGAAGACATCTCTAAATTAACTTTCTGTTGAATCTTTCATACTTGAAAACTTGTCTTCTTAGCACTGAATTATAAGAAGTTTCTCTCTTTTTTAGTCAACTATGACAGCTGAAAAACTAATCTGTTCTCCTTTGAAATGTATTTTAAATATTTCTTTTATGATGGCTGAGACAGCTAAGAGTAATCAGTTCATAGCTGTAATGCATAATTTTTACTTAATATAACTAAAAAAGCTTAACAATCTATTAGGTTTTAGGAAATACAGTATCTGTACAGGTTTAAACACACAAATACATAGGAACTATGTATGTATGAATGTATGTGTACGCACACGCGTCTGTATACATACACACATGGATATGTATGTCTGTATATGGTGACATGTCTTTTGTTACTTTCTATTTTTGCCAAGTTGTCTGTTTGAGCTCATATGTATTTAGAAGCAATGCCTGGCTCCTAAGATAATTAGGTATATTGTATGATTATTTCAGCCTCCATTTTTTTCATTGTCTTTATTACATTGTATGTTCTCCTTTGTAAATAATGCAGAAATCAGGATAATAATAGATTACATGTTCATTACTATTATCACATGGTTTATTACCAAGTTAGTTCTGAAGGATTGCTGGCTGCAAATATACATAATGTAATACTTTAATTTTAACACTATGAATTCTTATCTTTCCTAATTTCTTTCATATTCCACTTTTCCATCATTTATTTTACTATCTACTTTCATATATGGTAAATGAGTGCCAAAGTCAGTTCTGTCATAAAGCAAGCTACCTACATATATATGGCACAATTATTATGGTATGGATATTATTTTTCTTATGAAGAGAAATCATCATGCGTGATTAAAAATAGAATTGAAATGGATGGGTATCTGTGGTATCCTAAAAGATATAAATATATTAATCATCATCATCTTTTCCTCTGTTGGTACTAACAGTGAAACTATGTCAGAAACTGGAAGTGTGGATAAGTCCATAATGACTAGCACAAGGGTCAGAAATGGGAGGAGGTCCTATGTTTCCATTCACACATTCATTTCATTTACCCTTCTCTATATACATCCATGAATCTCTCTGAAATATATTTATACATAACATCTAGTTATAGTCTTCTTGTAGGTCTTATGTATCTCTTACTATCCAATATGCAGTTATCTATTCCTATTTGCCCATCCTATTTCTTTCTCTCATTCACATATTTCGTACAAAAAACAATATATGATCCTGTCCTCCAGCAGATTCCCTCCCAAGTAAGCATATACCTTAAAAACTTAGGTTCAGTGGGTTTGTTCCTTCAATAATCCCTATTTTTTTTAGACTGCTTGGAAATCATGGTTCAAAAATCTATTACCAATGAAAGCATGAGTGTGTTATATTAGAGTTCCTGCACAGGCTTCTAAAGAAATTAGTGGCTGTTTTAGACCAAGATGTTAATGCTTTTAAAACTAAGTCATCTCAATAATAAATAATAACTTTAAATAACAAAAATACACTGCTGTGAAAAAAGTACCTAAGAGATTGGCTTTTTGAAAAACCAATTTTAGCTAAAAAGGATTTTTACAATACAGACTTTTTCATGCTTAGTCCCTTGAAATAGGCCAATTTAGCTCTACAAAATACACTATTATTTAAAATATAACTAGATCCCTCTTTAAAATTTTTTAGACCTTTAAACCTTTGCACATTGTACACTGAAGCACCATTAGTAATGCTTTGTGATAGACACCCATTTAAGAAAAAGTTCTAAGATTTGCCAATTTTTACCTTATTCTTTGACAATCTTGTGGATTTGATGATATGCCAGTTATAATTTCCTAAGAAATATATGGAATTCTTTCACAAGGTTGTAAGGCTATTAAAAGTCTTTTCTCCTAAAAGTAAGAAAGAAAATGTGATAACAATTTACAATTTCCAAAGAAGTTAAGTAGAATGTCCTTTTTATAAAAGTATATAAATCTGTCAAAATGATGCTTTTACAAACTATTATTAAACTTATTATAGATTATACTGCAGTGCTAAGCATGTATTTTCCCATTTATCAAGTCAGTTTTTATTTTCTGGATCTTGGTAATAATTTCCTAATTCATCTTGGACCAAAATTTTTGCCCAGATTTTAAATCTTTTTAGCATATGTGCACTAGAAAGTTGCTAGATGTGTTTCAACTGTCCAATACTAAATTGCTAGAAATTTAGAAATACATTTCCAAGTAAACTGAATATATTTAGTGTATTATTCAAGACTTATCAGTCAAGATTTCTGGTATATATATACCCTCACATCTGGACCAACAGATAATAATCAAATGAATGAGTTTACTAAAACTGTATGCAACTGCAGTTTATATTGATGTGCGATCAGAATTTATACTTTTTAGAAACAAACTACAGAAAGATTGTATTTTAGAATGTTTAGGATATTTATATTCCATCCTCGTAATTCCGAAATCTAATATAGTAGGAAAAAGGACAGAGAACAAACAGTAACCAGTAATTTCTTTTAAGATGAGTTTTCCCCACCCAGGGTACCTTCACTGAAAGGGCATTTTTTCTAGTCACTGTTTACTCTATTAGGTGGAAACAAAGTTTTATGGTTTTCAGCATATCTGTGCTGCTATCTAGTGGTCATGTGTATTTTTGCAGCTACATATCACAGCAACCAGCTTATATCTGAGTCAGAAAAAGAAACTCTCCGAATATAACATATAAGAATATATGGACTTCTAATACATTTTACAAGAATTGTCATATTCATTTCATTAACACAACACTGAGAAATTAGCTTGAGGAATCTGGGTTTTGTACAGAAGGCATGTATGATTTTGTACTTTTCAGCATGAAAAGTTTCTTTCCCTTCTTATATAATCTCTGAAATATTGGAAAGTATAAGTATGATTAGAATGCATTTTCCAATGAAATAAGCTATATTAGGGAACGCACAAACATTCCTAAAATTTACATTTCTAAAATTAATAAGTGGAACTCTTACTTCATATTTCATGATATTTTTCATTCATTATTATGGATGTTATGCCTGCATTTTCCAGGTATGAGTAGCCAATAGATTTTCTTGCCAGTTTCCATTTGCCTTGCCTCTTTTCATCTCAGATACAGAACACTATATTACATAGAGAACTGGTACCTAGATTATGCCACTTGAGGCTGTCATGATCCCACTGATCTGATCTTCTGTGGCTCCCTACAACTCCTCCAACATAGCCTAATGCAGAGGTCTGGGCCATGGCATGCCAGAACCGGGCTGTGGAAACAAGCAAAGGCCCATTTGTGGGATGCAGGCAGCACTCCTCCGATCCTTGGAGAAACATCTCCATGGAACCAGTCAACAGTGTCCAAAAGTTTGGGGGCCACTGGTCTAATGAAACTTGGCAGCCAGTTTCCAAAGTTAGCTATTAGTTTCCTACTGGTTTGGGGCAGATTATGAAAGAAAACTGATGCATAAGTTTTGGACAGATTTCGAAGTGTGGAAAGCTTTCAGCACAATTAGGAAAATAATTGTGGAAGAGAAAAATACAGGAAAATCTCCGTTGATACCATTTCAGTTTCCCCCTTTTCTCCTCAGTAAAATAAAAATAAAAAAGTAGAAAAAGGTCCCAGGCTGCTGAAAAGCAACTTGTTCTAGTATAAATTACAAGGTGTACAAACTTTCAAGGAAAACCTATTGAAATATAATTGTAAAGTAAAAGAATGTGCTTCTTTTTTTAAACTTCTTCCTTTCACAGATGGAAAATTTCCTTGTCAGGGGTGAGGTTTAGGACAGGAAATTCTATGGCTTTGATGAGTTCCATCATGAATGATTCATCAGGGTGAGAAACAGCAGGTTTATGGCATTAGAAAGGCATGTATGCTATTTTAGAAACATGTAAGGCTTTCCCACCCTTTCTCATTGTGTCAAACTTTAAAGGAACATTGTAATAGCTTTGACATGGTTTTACTTTAAGTTAGCTTTTGTCCTTGAATGAAAAACTATGTTTTTCTACTATTGAAAATTATCTTTATGCTCCATTTACACATGTTTTAATGTAATTATTATAATATATATTATAGTATTATAAAATATTATAGTATTTTCATTATCATTTGATTCTTGTGGTTCATCCTTTTCCGTCTACATCGGAACATATGTTATGTTTATATAATAAAATATCTAACAAATCTGCCTTTAATTTTTGGGAGTTTATGTCATAATAACGTTATCAGTATTGATTTGACTATCAATTTGAAAGACACTTCTTCTCTTGAAATATTTATGAAATCTTAAGTCTGCTGGAAGTTTCAGTTCTACAAATGAAAACTGAATAGATATCTGAATCTTTGGGGTATAAGAGGAACAAAATGACACACTTTAAAAGTTTACTCTTGGGTGCTTTCAATTTTAAATAGTAAAAACAGGGAGAGAGAGAAAGAGAATTTGTGTGATTGCTATTTTGTTCTGATTTATGCTTCATAATATATTCTGATGTCAATGCTTGAGGGGATAATCAAGAGATTGAAATTGTTACCTTTCCCTTCTTCTCCATTGAGGAATTTGTAATGCCAGGATAGATAGAAAGAAAAAAAAAATATCAGCAACAAGGTGGATAGACTTTAAAAAGCGACGGTTTCATCTTTGGGAAACCTGAAGGATGGATCATCTATCAGACGGTGGTTGCTAAAAGAAAACTTGACTGATGGCACATAATCAATTTCTCTCTGTCACATTCTAAAGTATGTTCATAAATTTCTACTACCAATGTCTGGCCTGCAAGGTCCCCTTTCTTAACAGGTGTTATTCCTCTTAATTTGGTATCAGGAAATTGCATATGGGTGTTATTTGGGTGTCATAAACAGCCCAACTAAAGAATCCTAAGATCACTGTCACAGAGAGAGGTAAGACACCAGAATATACTGTATAAACTGACAGCAAACAGCATTCATTACTAGCACTGATGATGTTACCTAGTTAGGATAATGAAATGTTTTCAAGAAAACAAGCAAGCTCCAAGAGCACCAAGGACCCTTCAGATGGGTATGCATTTGTGTGCATGTCTATATGTGTGCATATATATGTTTTCTTAAGTTTTCATGGGTATTTATATGTATGGTATTCAGCTTTGTTCAGGTATTTTCCCACGTCATTATAGTTGTGCTTTTAAAGTTGTAGTGATGTTTCGGCAGAATCTCATCTGCCATCATCAGGCTTGTGTATTGTGTTCATCTGATGATATATATATATATATATATATATATATATATATATATATATATATATATATACTTTGTATATATATATATTTATCAGCTCAAAAAAAACCTAACACACACACACACACACACACACACACGTTAGAATTAGAATGGAGAAATTGATAGGGTAGGATAGGATAATCACACGTGCATAAAGAAAAGGATGTTAAATGACACAAAAGACGTCTGGGTGAACTCAAGTACATAATGTTTTTAATTTGATGAAAAAGATATGAATATTCCATGAATATATATTGTAGCTCCTTTGACATTTTCCATTGCAGGTAGTCCTTGACTTATGACCACAATTGACCTCAAAATTTCTGTTGTAAGGTGAAATATTTGTTGTGACTTTTGCCCCATTTTATGACATTTCTTGGCACAGTTCAGTGAATCACTGCAGTTGTTAAGTTAGTAACCCAGTTGTTTAGTTAATCTGGTTATCTGATTGGCTTTGTCAGGTCACAAAAGGGGATCACATGACCTTGGCACACAGCAACCGTCATAAATATGAACCAAGCGCCTGAAATTTGATCACATGATCACGGGGATGCTACAAAATTGTAGCTGTAAAAAATGGTCATAAGTCACTTTTGTCAGTGCTGTTGTAACTTTGAATGATCACTAAATGAATGGTTTTAAGTTGATAACTACTATGACAATTAGTCAGTAATATAGTAAGAACGTACAGCTCCTCATGCTGCCAATAATGTAGAAATTCCGTACTGTGCTTGGTATGGAACAGATGGTGAATGAGTTGTTCCGTAACAGTGCAGCTTTCTCAGGTTTCCAGAGCAGACAATGTGAAATCCGACCTTCACAGTCCAGGTTTTATTATTAATTTGTATTAATGCATACCATACATGCTATTTTTATAGTTTATTACATTTCCCTCTCCTTTTCGTCTACATTTCATAGTAGACTTTATCAGATTCCACCACCATTTTATCTTCATAGTTATTCTTGATGTAGCCTGGGCTGTGAGATGTCCCAGCTGAAAAGGCCAAATGTTTCATCTTTCAATATCCTCTATGAAAGAATTGTTTTGATTTCTAAATCTGAATCTATGGTAGACGTGGAAGGGATTCAGAGAGTGAGTGTGCGAAAATGATTAGGAACAGGAAAGCCCGTTCAGCTTTATAACTATTAAAAAACGATTTGGCTTGGGATACATGCCTATTAGCATGTATGTGCCTACAGTATCACAATGACAAAAGCAATGTCATGGAATATTGCTGTAAGTTCCACACTCTTGAGACATGTGTGATGTGATGCATCCAGGAAAGAGGTGGAACTTCTGTTACCATGCTATGATGTTGCTTTCATCAATCTGATCTTGCAACACCCACCCACTATATGCAAGTGTTCTGGCAATCAGCTGGTAGAAATACTTTTAAAGCTTTATTAAACCCTAACTTTAATTTGAGTAAGACATTTAATTGTGAAAAAAAATGCCAGCAACTGAGATATGAATGCCAACAAGCTACTTAGAGCTATTAAAACTCATCTTAAAAGATGTCTAGCAAGCAATTGGTGGCCAAGATATTTCAGTGCAGGAACAATGGGATCCTTGAACTTTTGATAGGTCAGCAATCTGGCTGATCCACTGTGCATCAACTGAATTTTAAGGGCTCTTTTTTTGGTCTGGTTGGCTACAGTACAATTTGCAATTGGTGCACTAGCTGTAATTGTGTGAACGTGTTCTTTAACTCAGCTGACCCTTACAAATCCAGTGACAACCAGGAGGAGGTTCAAGGAGCATTTTTACTGAGGTATTGAAGCCTCCTGAAGAAGATTCACCTCAGTTTCAGATCCCAGCCTTTTCCTTACCAACAATTTAATTTCATCTTGTTCTCCACTTTTCATCCTACTGAAATTAGGCCATGTTTAAGATACTAATTGTTTCCTTGTATCTGAAAGATACAAAACAATAGAGCTAGGACTTACTCAGCATACCTGAGGGAATTGGAAAAGGTCTGAGTGACCTCCCCAATAGTTTCATATAAATGTTAAATAAGAAAAAAAAAGCAAAACAGCACACAAATCAGTGACCCATATCAAGCATCATTGATGGTAAAAAAAATCCTCTAAGTGTTCCTAAAGACACTTTGTAACAGGACTATAACTAAAAGGATATTTTGTGTTGAGGGATAATATTTTCAGTAAATCATACATTCCATTAAGCATGGAACTCGCCAGCCTATTTAGTCAGCCAGGAAAGACAAGAGTCGATCAAAGATGTGCTCATTCTTGAAAAACCTGAGCAGCTGTTTCCAAGATAAAATCCAAGTGACGCGGGCCAATTTTAATTTCTCTACACTACTGCACCACTCCCCATTTTTTTTCCGAGCTAGCTCTCTCTATGCACTACTAATCCATTCAAATTCAAGCCTCTCTGTTGCCCCTTACGGACTCTTCCCAGTGGATAAAGCCGGCGCTAGGACCCGATGGGAGCGATATGTGCGGACCATCCGCAGCTCTCCATCCTACCGTGACTGGTGGGTGGCGATGACGGCAGGGCGGACGGGCGAAGGCAGCGGTTCTTAAGTCCCGTATTTTCTTTCACCTCGGACGCTTTCGGATCTGGCTTCACGAGCCGGGGCAGATAAGGACGCGCGAGGAAAAAGACTTACGGCAGCCGTAAGGGCGGCAGATGAAGTTCGGCAGGGAAGCTCCTGATGTGAGGTTGGCCACGAGCACGCTGCGCCCGCAAAGCACCGGTGCACGATCGCCCGGTAAGTGACTTTCTCTCTCTCTCTCTTTCTCTCTCTTTGGCGTGTCCTCTCCCGCCCTTGTCTGGAATCTTTTTTTTTAACCGCCGGTTTACGTGCGGGTGTATAGGAAGGCTCCTACTCTGATCTGTTGCTCAGCTGCTAACGGCCCTGCAGTTTTTCTTGGAAAATGAACGCGTGTGGCTCGGGAAACAAGCGAGCGTGTGTGAAGGCAGCCACTCCCTTCTTCTTTTTCTTCTTCGTGAACTGGGGGCTCCGGGGTTGAGCAAACCCTCCGAGGAAGAAGGAGCTCGAGGCAGAGAAAGGTTAAAGGGCGGTCTCGCTGTTGTCCTTGAAAGTTTGAAGGCAGCGGTGATCGGTGGTCTCCTGGCTTGTGTCTGGATGCAGAGTGGTGGAATGCAAAGGCTTTTTTTCTTATTAAGGGGGAGGGGGGAATTCCTTATTTACCTTTGCGGGTCCTCCAAATTTAGAAATGGTCGTGGCCAG
Organism: Bungarus multicinctus; assembly: GCA_023653725.1. Lineage (NCBI taxonomy): Eukaryota > Metazoa > Chordata > Lepidosauria > Squamata > Elapidae > Bungarus > Bungarus multicinctus. The sequence continues at coordinate 38,316,036 of CM042844.1, forward strand.
ATTCATCCTCATCTCTGCTGAAAGGATCAAGGGACGCTCGGAAAGGTGGTTCGGAGGTTGCTGTTTGTCTATCTTGAAAAACAGCTTCCTAGCATCAGTCCCAGGGTTTTGTTTTTTTTCTTTCACTTTAGATGTCAAAATCTTCGACGGCTTAAAGTTACAATTTTGTGCCTATGCAGAAAAAAAAAAAAAAATCCTCCACACCCCCCACCTCAAGTGACTAAAACTGCAATACTGGAGTGAAATACATCATTGTTCAGTAGGATTTTGTTTTCTCCCAAATTATAAGAGTTCATGTCTTAATAAATACACTAATTGATCTTCCGGGAATGCACGAAGCCCCCTTTCCCCCCTATATTTGTACTTTTATAAATTGTTGCCTTGAAGTTTCTCTTTCTGCTGCTTCTCTGAATTTCTTTTTATGATAGTGATCTCAGGCTAGAAGCGGATAGTGTGCGGAGGAAAAAGTTTTCCAGTGGATCTGCTAAGACACATAATCGCATGCATTTCTGAGACAGGCTGGCTTAAAAGCTGAGGATAATGAATGTCGGAGCAGTTCCCCCAGCATCATATTATGGCCACAGGCAGAAATGAAAGCACACATTTTTTATTCTTTTCCTGTGCGGAAGCTTTTCAGAACACTGACCAAACTTGCAGTCAGTTGATGATTAAACTGTTCACCTGATACAGGCATTTTTATTTTCTTCCTCCTATAGCTTTACATTCAATATTTCATCACATTTTGCACTAAACAAAACTCTGGCTTCATTCTGATCACTTAGCAAATTATTGTTTATTCAGTAAATCATGGGCTATAAAACATGGTAGTGTGTGCACTTGAACAGTGAGTTTATCCTTGAGTTGGCTAATTTATGCAGCAAATATGTCCACAATGTACCAATGATATAATCAATGTGTATTCTTCCCCAGATTAAAATCTGACAAGTTTATTTCAGTGTGTAAGTCTTGGCATGCATGCAAAAGACTGTGGTGTTGTTTGTATGTATGCTACTTTTCACTGTTCCTTCCAGCAAAGTCAGAGAAAAAACAAAGGGAAAAATAATCTACAATAAATAGTATAATGCAAGCATGTAATATTTAAGTTACAGGGGCAACAGTCCTTTAAAAATAGGTATCCTATTGAGTTGAGCTATTAACACCTGGGTGAACAACTATGACTTTCAAGGCTTAGTACTAAGGCCACGTTTCCTAGGAGAGATCTATATATGGAGTGACATCACTGAAAAAATCTCAGTTCTAGTCTCCACACTGTAGAGCAGACCTTCAAGTAGAATTCAGAAACACCATTCAATGGCATTTCAGGCAATGTTCTAACTGAACAATATATCAAAGAATAAGTAAGCTTGTATGTTTCAGCTGTCCCAAAAGTTAGCAGTCTTCCTTCCTGTCCTTTTTTTACTGAGTGCAGCAAGCAAGATGAATGGATTGGCAGAGTCAAGTATAGAAAGAAGAGGATGGGCAACTTGCCTGATGGCCACAACAACAAAAAAAAACATTCACTCATTCCTTAGTCAGAGAAGGACTGTCTAGATTAGGCCAGTAGCTTAATTGTAGCCAGTTGTTATTCCTAGAGCTGTAACTGAACAGAGCATGTCCCATCCCAGCCGTTTGCTGAAAAACTCAACATTGTTGCATCCACCACATTCAATACAGACTACAGTAACAGTTCCAGACATAGTAGGTTTCTAGTCCTTCATCAAGGTGCCTCAACCCACATCTTTTATCCTTCTACTATTGCCACTGGTAGAGCCCTCTGGTCACCAACAGCAGGTCTCTTGTCTCTATTCTTGTGAATAAAGACTTATAGGAAGAGCCTTAGGCTAATGAACTAGTCCTCATGAAGTATTTATGTTGAATTTAAGAATTCTGGTGAGGCAGTCATTTGTAGTCTGTGGTTGTTACCTCTGTTTTTAACTATAGGGTCAAAATGTAATGGCCTCATTCACAATATATACTCAGTCTAGTTTGTGAATTAATAATAAACTAACCAGGTAGTTTGAGTTTGTACTAGAAGTTAAACACAAAAAACTATCTTAGGATGTTGTATATAGGTCATATTTCCTTGACCTAGTTAATTGGACTGCGTAGACCAATTTTTCAACACTGAGTTACCAATTATCAGAGCCAGCAAAATATAACTTTCATTAAATGATCATTTATAATAAACAATTCTTAATTTTATTTATTTTAATGTAACATTCTTTACAAATGCAAATTGGTTTAGAGCTAACTTTAGAAATATCATTTTGGGTGATGGAACACCCCTTTACTAAAGACATTATTCTTCATTACTCAAATAACAATTTAGAATAAAAACATTAGATATTTTATTGGCTATGAATGTCCAAATTAGCTGATGTTAGTTTACTATTGCAGGAGATTGCATTAATAACTTTGCACACTCTTTATATCATTTTGTTTGGTCCTTTATAAGCCTACTTCCCTTTAATATAGATTATTAAAATTTCAAATATGACCACTAATTGTTTTTCTCTTTAATGTGAAGTGACAGTACTATCCTAAATATAGGGTCTTACTGTCCCCCTTTGTCTATATTTACTTATTTTGTTCATGTTTATGTTCATACCTATACTTGTTATCTTATACATGTTTGACAAACAAACAAACAAACAAACAAACAAACAAATAAATATATCTTTGTTAAAAATATCCATTGATAACATATACCTAAATCATAGGCTCACTTCAGGATTATCTCAGGATTAACATAAATGGCTGGTGATGTTATGAAATTCTGAGAAGAGATTTGTTTTATAATTCTTTTCTTTTTGTTCATATGTAAAAAGTGTGTGCTTGCAGTTTTGAACAAATGGTAACTTCTTGTGATGTATAAATATGGGAATGACATTTGTTCTAGCTTGCACTAGTTTGGACAAGCTAAAGTCAAACTAGTTCTTCATTCAGGTTTAGATAAAGTCATTATTTTCTGTGGTTCGTTGTAACATTAGACTCTACCTATTATGGATTTCAGGGAGGTATGTGTGTAACTGTAAATCCAGTTGCTTTAAATGGAATATACCAGATTACTATTGGCAAAGGCACTTTCATATTAATTTCATTACTCTTAAAAGTGCTTGAAGATATCTTTTTATTGCTTTGCTGACTTCATATACTGAAAATGACTGACAATCAGTCATTTTTTTCTGCAGGTAACAAAACAATTAAACAGCAAGCTCCTTTTATGTTGCAGAGGACAAGAGAAATAACCAAGCTGTTGTAAATTTCAACCCTTCTCTTTTTTGCACTTCTGATGGAAATCTGCAAAGCCTTCAGGCTTGAGCGTCTCTTATGGGGCCCTAGTTTTAAAGATAAGAAGGTTGAGGAAAACATTTATTCCAAAGAGAAAGTAGAGCAAGAGCATCTCAACAGCAATGAAAAATATTCCCTCCCTACATGTCAGGCTCAAAGATTAAGCAGTACTCCCCTATTTTTTTTCTCTCTCTCCCTGCTCCCCTTCACAACAATACTATGCAAAACAGTTAGGAAATCTTATTAAATTTCTTCGCAGTAAAACCATTTTAATGTTCAATATTTATAACTTAGATTTCTAAATTTGTATCTTAGTGAAGTTCACTTAGGTTTTGGCTCTGTTCAATGTTTGATTATTATTTTCTATTTTTTACATAGTTTTTAATGAGTCAATTTAAAAGAAAAAAAGTCTTATGATTGATTTTTAATTAGAGTTTAGGATACAAATAATAAATGAACAGAATATTTTAGCATTTAACATTCTCAGCTCTTAGTTCATATGTATTTCTGACAACAATTATAATACATATTGTGTAATATTTTATTCCCTATAAAGGAATTTTCCTAATCTTTTGTTACTACTGATATGTGGTGATGGTAATCAGATCTTGTAGTGGTTTGGTATCAATGATATGCAAACTCTTTTCAGCTGTTATGTAATTGCCTCAGGCAAGCCTCTCTCTCAACTTAATATTCTTTAGCTATAGCTTCTTAAATTAAGCCCACTGCCAGTTTGGGGGTTGGGGGACAACCCGCCTGAGACAGGGCCCAGACTGGTGGTCAAGCACGTCCGGGAAGTTTTGGGGTCGGGGGGGTTCGGATCGAGGATGGGGATCTATTTCCGGGAGGGAGAGATGCAGTCCATCTGCACGGTAAGCAGGAGAGGCAGATTTGGTGGACATAGGGGGCCATATCAGGTTCTGGGAGCGCGCCACCGCTGTTTGCATGAGGTGACACGCTCCGACCCCCTAGTTATCTCCCATTCCCCGGGCTGTCCGAGTCTTCAGGCCCTGGGCCTTTGGCTGAAGCAGTGTAATGCCAGGTCTGTAGTTAATAAGGCCCCCCTCATTTATGATTTGATCTTTGAGGGGGGAGCGGACCTGGTGGGCATTACCAAAACCTGGTTGGGCCAAGAGGGGGGTGTTCCCCTGGTCGAGATGTGCCTACCCGGGTTTCGGGTTTTCCATCGGCTGAGGGCTCAGGGCAAGGGTGGGGGGGTGGCGGTGGTTATTAAGGAAGACCTGTGTCCTAGGGAATCCACTGTTCCACAGACGACCAGATGTGAATCCCTTTTTGTGAAGTGTGACTTCGGGGTTCAGATGGGCCTATTGATCACATACCTGGCTCCCTGCTACGTGACATCGGCCCTGCCTGAGTTCCTTGAGGTTATAGCCAGCTTGGCGGTTGAGACCCCAGGCTTATGCTCATGGGGGATTTCAACCTACCTTCAGCTGGCGGGACTTTGGGGATTGCTCAGGAGTTCATGGCTTCCATGATAGCCTTGGGCCTGACCCAATTAACTTGGGATCCCACACACACTGGGGGTCACATCTTGGATCTGGTTTTTGTCTCTAGTCAGTAGCAGGATGATCTAGGTTTAGGGGATGTTTTTATAGAGCCCCTGTCATGGTCGGATCATTCGCTCCTTAGGCTGGACTTCCATTCCGCACCCCGTCATCGCGGGGAGGCGGGACCAATAAAATGATTCCATCCCAGGCACCTGATGGACCCAGATAGGTTCCTGATGGAGCTTGGGCCATTTCCCAAGACTCGCACACGTGACTCGGTTGGGGACTTGGTGGCCACCTGGGATAGGGTGGCTGCCAAGGCCCTTGACTGAGTCATGCGGCACCCCAAAAAAGGCCAACCCTGTGGGAGCACACTGGCTGGCAGGAGGCCGATGGTGGCAGCAGGCGGTCCCGCAAGTACCCGGGTCCCAAGCCATGGAACGCTTTAAAGATGGTCACTAGCACCTTGAATCGACCCGGAAGGCCACCGGAAGCCAGTGCAGCTCGCGCAGGAGCATTGAAATATGGGAGCTCCGAGAAGCCCCCAAGATCACCCGCATGGCCACACTCTGCACCAGTTGAAGCCTCCGGATGCTCTTCAAGGGGAGCCCCATGTAGAGACCATTGCAATAATCTAGGCGGGAGGTAACGAGAGCAGAGGTGACTGTGCACAATGCACCCCAATCCAGAAAGGGCCGCAACTGGTAGATCCTAAGGACCTGATAAAAAGCCCCCCTGGTGACGGCTGGTATATGATCGTCCAATGACAGCCGCCCATCCAGGAGGATTCCCAGATTGCGCAACCTCTCTGTGGGAGCCAAGATTTCACCTCCCACGGTCAGCGATGGAATGAACTGACTGTATCTGGGTGCAGGGAACCACAGCCACTCAGTTTTGGTCGGGTTGAGCCAAAGCCTGTTGACCCCCATCCAACTCCGCAAGGCTTCCAGGCACCAGGTCATCACTTCAACGGCTTCGTCGGGGTGGCCCGGGGTGGAAATGTATAGCTGAGTGTCATCAGCATACTGATGGAACTCCACCCCGAAGCCACGGATGATCTCCCCCAGTGGCTTTACATAAATATTGAACAGCAGGGGTGAGAGCACGGACCCCTGAGGCACTCCACAACACAAGGGCCTCAAAGTCGATCTCTGCCCCCCTGCCAACACAAATTGCGAGCGGTCGGAGAGGAAGGAAGAGAACCACCGTAACACGGTGCCTCCCATTCCCAACCCCCCAACCGCAGCAATAGGATACAATCTCAAACCCAGATGAACCAAGAACATTTTATCTCATTTTATCCCAAAAGTGCTGCTTTATACTTTGAATATTAATGCCTGTCTGCCTCCCTGTCTATTTTTCCCCATTCCACAAATTAACATTCTTGCAAACTAACATAGCAAACTCATTGTAATGGTTATTATTCTTTTTTATTGTTTTATTTTTAATTATTCTTTTTCACATTTTACAAATTTTGATCTTAACAACAACGATAAAATGAAATTACATATACCAATGTCATATAAATATATACATTTATATACATTCCTATACATTTGTGTACCATTTTCTTATCTCTATTGTTCTTATTTCTATTGTTCAACTATTTGTAGCAATTGTCCCAAACTTCGTGATACTCTGACTCTTCTTTATCCTTTCAGTCTAATGTAAGTTAATCCATTTCAGAACAATCTAAGATTTTTTGAATTACTAATTCCTCTGACAGTGTATTATTTTGTTTCCAACATTATGAGAATGTTATCTTCGCTGCTGTTGATATATGTAGTAGAATATATTTAATCTTTTTACTATATTTTCCTTTAATTATTCCCAACAAGAACAATTCCGGTTTAAACTCTATCTGATCTTCCATTATTTTTTATCCAACAATTATTCTGATGTGATTCTAATCAAGGCACTATGCTTGTTTATATTGAGCTAAATTTATTCAAATACTTTTATATTTAAAAAACAACAGATGGTATCACCAACTAATATTACTTGAGCCTGAAAAAGCTAAACAGGTCCAGACTGGCTAGTAATTGGATAGAAGACTTCAGTAAAACTTGAAGTTATAGAAAATTGATAGAAACAACAACAAAGAAAGATAGTTTACATTTCTATCTTAAGTTGTACATTATTCCATAATGAGATGGACATATACATGTAGCCTTGTAAGCCACATTTGACTAGCAGATTTAAAATTAATTTAAGAACTTGATAAAAAACACAATATTTCTAAATTGGCTACACTTGTGATAAAAACAATATCCATATTCTAATACAATGCAGACTCTTTACAAGGACACCTTAAACATAAGCAATATTTTTCATTAATTGTAAGATAATAGAAACAAAATTATTGTAGAGCGGCGGAATCACTCAGGCAGAGACCAAGGCAACAATTCAGCTCACACTTTATTTCAAAGAATAAAGGGTTACCGCTACTGCCGCGCTAACACGGCAGCCAGCTGGAGCGGCAACAGCGATGCCGTTTGACAGCCGCCTTTTATAGCTGGCTGTCAAACGGCATCGACCAATGGGAGAGGTCCGTGCTTTCCTGCTCAAAGCACGGACCTGAGTGGAAACTCAAGTCAATACACAACACTCCTCCCTCCCAGTGAGGAGCATGCGTAGTCCTGCAAATAGGTTGGGCACCTGCATTCTCGTCCAGATCTTCTTGGTTTGGTTGGAAATGGCGCCGGGTTGTTGTCTTCTGCCTGCTGCATGGCTTCTGTCGGAGGTGAGGCTGCTGGGACATCTGGAACTGGGTCAGGCCCTTGTCAGCTTCTTCTGGTAGGCTATCATCCCTGGTGGGCTGGAGGCTGGTTTCTCTGGGTGGTGGTGATGCTTCTATATGGGGACCGTCTAGATGACCTCTGGGTGCCGTGTTCCAACGTTTCCTCAAGTGGTCCACGTGGCGCCGCCAGACACGCCCATCAGGTAACTGGACTCTATAAGACTTAGGACCAGTTACTGCTACCACACAACCCGGTAACCACAGTGGTTGCCCAGCAAAGTTTCTGACAAACACTTTTTCATTTACTAGGAACCCTCTGTCTTGGCTGTTAGATCCAAGGGGAAGCATTGGGGCATAACTTGGGTGCAGCCTATCAAGAGTGGTCCTCAGCCGGCGTCCCATTAACACTTCGGCTGGTGATCTATCTGTGGAGGCACAAGGTGTTGTATGTTGGCTCAACAGGTATTGGGCCAGTCTAGAATGCCAATTAATGGGTCCCAATCTCTGTAGTACCTCCTTGGTAGATCTGACTGCCCTTTCAGCCAGCCCATTACTAGCAGGATGAAAAGGGGCTACTAATATGTGTCTGATGCCCAGGTTTGCTAGGAAAAGCTCAAATTCACAGGAGGTAAATTGGGGGCCATTGTCAGATACAATGGAATCAGGGAGATCACGTGTGGCAAACATCCTAGTCAGTGCCTTGCTGACTGCTTCAATAGTGGTGGAGTACATTAAGGTCAATTCCACCCACTTTGAAAATGAATCCACTACCACCAGGAATGTGCGCCCGTGGAAGGGGCCAGCCAAGTCTTTATGTATTCTGGACTAGGGGCTGCCTGCCTCCTCCCAGGTCCTAGGGGTGGCTGCTGGTGGTAATGCCCTGGTGGCTTGGCATGCCTGGCAAGAATTGACCCAGTTAGAGATTTGGGCATCCATGCCTGGCCACTATATGTAGCTGCGGGCGAGGGCCTTCATCCGAATTATTCCTGGGTGACCCTCGTGCAGCACCTTCAGTATTGAGGTTTGCAACTTGGGGCGAATGACTACTCTGGTTCCCCACAGTAAACAGCCTTGCAAAGAGGAAAGTTCCTGTTGGCGTAGCTTGTAGGGTAGGAATTCTGATGGATAAGGGGCTGTAGGCTACCCCCTCCCTACCCAGTCAAGGACTTGGGAAATTACCTGGTCCTTGGCTGAATGGGCAGCAATGTCAGAAGCGGTGACCGGCAGCCTGAGTTCTTCAATGAGGAAAACGGCAGTTGCTGGTGCTGGGTCCTCGACTGGAACTGGCAAGGGGCAACGGCTGAGTGCATCAGCATGGCAAAGGTTTTTTCCAGAGCGGTGAACTAGAGTATATGAATACGCAGCCAGAAAAACAGTCCATCTGGTCATCCTTGGGGATAAAATCTGGGGAGTTTGTTTAGTGCCGGATAAAATACCTAACAGTGGCTTGTGGTCAGTTATGAGTTCGAAGTGATGCCCGTAGAGAAACTCATGGAATTTCTTTACTGAAGCAACTGCAGCCAAGGCCTCCTTATCAATCTGGCTATAGTTGCGTTCAGTGGAGGACAGTGTCCTGGAAAAGAAGGCTATAGGTGCTTCTGCACCATTAGGCAGTCTGTGGCTCAGAACGGCCCCAATTCCGAAGGGGGAAGCATCAGCTGCTAGAACTAGTGGTAAGTCTTTATTGAATTGAATTAATACAGCTTTGGACGTTAGTACAAACTTCCTTGAAAGCAAGAGTCTCCCTTGGTCCCCAGTGCCATGGCGATTTCTTGTCTAAGAGCCTGTGAAGGGGCTCGGCAATTGAAGCTTTATAGGGCAGGAACAAAGCATAGAAATTCAGGAGGCCCAGGAAAGCTTGAAGCTCTGTTTTATTAGTAGGAATGGGCGCGCCATGAATGGCCTTGACCTTTGACTCTGTTGGGTGAATACCTTTGGCGTCAATTTTGTAACCTAAGAATTCCACTTCTGGAGTGGCTATGGTGCATTTCTCCCTTTTTAGTTTAAGACCTGACTGTCTAAAATGGTCAAGTACACTTCTGACCCTTTGTAGTAATTGCTGTTGACTGGTGGCAGATACCAGGATGTCATCGAAGTATGGCACAACGCCTGGCAACCCTTGCAAAATTCTTTCCATGAGGGACTGGAAAATTCCAGGGGCAACACTAACTCCGAATTGTAGGCATGTACATTTGAAAGCCCCTCTGTGTGTTACTATTGTTTGCAGTTCAGCAGTTTCGTCATCAACAGGGAACTGTTGATACGCCTGGGACATATCCAACTTTGCAAAAATGGAGCCAGGCTCAAGGGAATGGAGTAGGTGTTGTACCACGGGGCTGGATACGCGCTGACTTGTAAATATTTATTTATCGAAGATTTATAATCAGAGCAGATTCTTAAATTTCCGTCCTTCTTTAGAGGCGTCACTATAGGGGTCTCCCATTTTGAAAAGTCTGTAGGTTGCAGTATGCCCTGTTTAATTCATTTGTCTAGTTCCTTGTCAAGGAACGAATTGCAAAAGGAATTCTGCGGGGTTTTAAACGGATTGATACTGCTTGGGAGTCTATCTTGAAGGATATTGGGGTTCCCACGTAGCAGCCTAGGCCCTCGCTAAATACGTCAGCATATTCCCTGAACAGGGAATAAACTTCTGAACTTGCAATGGCGTGGATTCCACCTATGTGGAGGCCCAGGGCGGGGAACCAGTCTAGTCCCAATAGGCTTGGGAGGGCGCCATCCACTATCACTAGAGGCAAGTGACCCTTAAAACATTGAAAATGAATTAGAAACTTGCCTTTTCCGATGACAGGAATGGTTCTGCCTTGGTAGTCCCGTAGCATTAGATTGCAGGCTGGAATCTTCTGTTTTGATATCCTGGGGAGTAGTTTCTTCAAGGTGCCCCACGAGATGATGGATAGTGCAGAGCCGGTGTCTACTTCCATTCTGCATGGTCTACCTTCTATAGAAACAGTAACACTAATTTTGTTAGAATTATTTTTAGGTATTTTAGATTGGTAGCATGTGGAGAAGTCCTCAATTTGTCTTGGATATTGTATGGGTTTCTGAGGCCTTTGTGGCTGATTAAAGATCTTTCCTGCCTGACATATTTTAGCCAAATGGCCCTTCTTTTGACATCTTAAGCATATGGCATTCCTGAATCTGCAGGATGCCCTGAGATGGTTGCCCCCACAGCTTAAACAGGCAGTCTGTATTCGTGGGGTTTGGCTTGTACCTTGCCTGTACTCCCTTTGATTTGCGTTGGGCTGTCTGAGGTGGTTTATCTCAGTAGCCTCTTCTAAACCTTCATCTGTGGAGGCTTCATCAAAATGCACTGTTGGGTTATCTAGTTTGATTGGGTTTCCCTGTATTTCAGCTGCTGAGAGTGCTGATAGCTCAGCAACCTGGGATTCCTGTATGGCTTGCTTTAAGGTAGGATCCCCTTTAGCTAGTAATCGTCTTTGCAATTTGGGATCTCTAACTCCACATACCAGCTGATCTAGCAACATATCTTCCAGGTAATCCCTGAACCCACAATGTAAGGCAGCTGTTCTCAGTGCTGCCATATAGTTACTAATAGTCACTCTCTCTCTGACTGAATGCGCCTTCTGAAGGCATGGCATCTGGCAATTCTGGAAGGCTTAGGGGAGTAATGATTTGAGAGAATTTCTTGTAATTCCTCCCAGGGAATAGTCTTAATAGATCGTGTGGCCAGTAATGCTGTTGCGGTATCAAATACCGTGGCTCCGCAAAAACTTAGGAAGTAAGATTTTTTCCTATGCTCAGAGATTTCTGACAGGTCTATAGCGTCTAAAAAACAGTCAAACCGGTTCCTGTATGATTCCCATGTCTCTGCCGTCGGTCTGAAGGGCGGGAATGCAGTATTCGAAGTCATCTTTCTGTCAGCTGTGCTGCTTCTCCTGAGGCGAGTTAGAGACGGCGCTTCGCAAACAGTGACAGCAACTCTATAGCGATTTCAGCTCATCTAGTGATTTCGCTCTTTTTTCCTTTTGCCTGGCTTGCCTTTACTTAGGATCCCGCCCTCGTCACCAGTGTTGTAGAGCGGCGGAATCACTCAGGCAGAGACCAAGGCAACAATTCAGCTCACACTTTATTTCAAAGAATAAAGGGTTACTGCTACTGCCGCGCTAACACGGCAGCCAGCTGGAGCAGCAACAGCTGATGCTGTTTGACAGCCGCCTTTTATAGCCGGCTGTCAAACGGCATCGACCAATGGGAGAGGTCCGTGCTTTGAGCGGGAAAGCACGGACCTGAGTGGAAACTCAAGTCAATACACAACAAAAATATTAAATGAACTAAAGCTCACCTATTTAAGGATAGAAAGGCAACTTAACTCTTAGTATTGTGGATGACATGGCTGTAGATTTTTCCTTGAAATTTTTGAACTGGATGAAGTAGAATTGGATTAGATATTGATGGAGTCTACTTGATTTAAGCAAACACATTTCTTTCTACTGTTTTGTTATGATATGTATGCATATTGGATCTAAGTCAGTTTCTGATTACAGCTGCTCTCTCCCTCCTTCTTGGTTTCCACTCAACAATTCAAGCTATTGTGCAAGGAAGATGTTTGAATGGAAGCTTTCTCCGCTGCATGTGGTCTGCATAGGAAATGTGATTACCCTCTCTTTAACAGAATTTCTCAATTAAAAATACTGACATCACTGGCAGTTTCAAAACAAACAAACAGGTGGCCTTTCTGATTTTCCTATTTGACCTCTTGCCCTGGAATGAGTAAACAAAGCAAAATTAGTCAATTGAAGAGTCTAAACTGTTTCCTCATTTTGTAGTAAAGGCTTGGAAGACAGAAAAGTTGTTCTCTTTTTTAAAACTGTTTCTCCTTTAATTAATTGTATTATAGCATTTATAGAGTTGGTACAGGAAGAATAGTAAAAGAATACTGAAAAGGAATAACAGAAGAACTCAGCAAGTTTACTTATATAAAAACTAAATTCTGTTCTGAAGCCATAAGATCTCACTAGGTAAGTTTAGTCCAAGGGTGTCAAACTCACTGTCAACTCATGAATTAATTAGGGCATCCATAAGAACCCTGACACTCAGGTCACAGCAGCATCATGTGATGTATTGGAACTTTTTTCCACTTTGTCAAACTGGGTATAGGTGTAGCCAGTCTGTGATGCATTTGGCCCATGGGCCAGGAGTTTTGACAGCCCTGGTTTACAACAACAGACATAGGTGATTTATTTTAATGAGATTTTATTGCAGTCTCAAATTGCATTTAACCATTTTAAATGTTATGATCTGGTCTTAAACTGTTAGAAAATGTGTGTTCATTGTAGCTGCCTGCAGGAAAAGTTTGTAAGCTTATTATTTCTGTCAAATATATACAGTGTGGTTGTGCTTACAATTGTGTAGAAAGATCTCATTTCCAAACCAGTGTAGATCCTATAATTATTGCATATTACAAAATCTAGAGTAATTACAACTCACCACAGCCAATTCAAGAGAGGAGCACATAGAATTGCAGCTCACCTCAACCTTGAGGACTTCTAACTTGAGAAGGTTCAAACCTAAAGCAAGATAAGGTCTACTGCAATTCACTTGTCCCTCTCTTCAGTTGAATTTTCCTATGGCAAATTGGTGTGATGAGTTGAGGTGGCATGAAGGACGGGTGAATTGGCCAGGCAAGTTAGCCAGGGTGAGATGACTAGGCAAATAATCAACGGCGAGTTGTCCTATACCCCTAAACCAATAGGGTTTTACCTGAATTGTGCCTCCTTATAATCTTGAAGACGGAAGCTGGAATTTGTGCAGCCAAAGAACTTGTTCAGATACTGAGAAATACACCTCAAAATGCACAAAAGTAGGATTGGTATGCAAGCTTATGTATGTATAGATATACATATATAGTTACGGTGGCCTGAGCTTAGCAGTTGGCTTATTTATGGGTGAAAATATCCACTAGAGTTCTTTTATTTTATCTGTTCAATCATGTAAATCAAACATGGGTTCACATACAGGTTCAAATAGTTCCATTTTAATATAATTTAGCAGTTTCCTACAGATTAAAAAATGCATATTCAGGTAATACTGAGATATCATAGCTGTTTTAAAGGTGTTACAAACCACAAGCATAATAATAATCATAAAACTGGACTGAGAATATAAAATACATTAAAATATGTAATCTATACTAGCAGACTAATACTAATACATATGGTTGTGTATGGTTGTGCTTACAACTGTGTAGAAAGATTTCATTTACAAGCCAATGTAGCTCCTATAGGATGTTTCATTTTGAATACTATAAAACTAAAACATTCCTGTAATGTTTTAGCTTTAAAGTATTCAAAATGAAACATCCTTCCCACTCAGGTTATATTGTATATTCCAAAAGCTATGAAAGAAATGCATAGTGCAAACATGTTACAGATAATGTAACAAATGTGCAAACATGTTACAGATAATGCAACAAATGCATTTTAATGCATTTAAAAAGATAATGCAACAAAATTAAGCATTGGCCTCAAGTAACCCAAAGATCTGTTCTGCTATATTGCATGATCCTTATAGGAGTGTGAAACTGGCGGCCTGTGGAATGGATGCGTCACACATAGGCCACACTCATCCCGGCTCCACAAAGACAAAAAACATTGTGATACATCATGATACGTCATGTGACACAATCGAGTTTGATGCCCATGTTTTATGGTATAAATAGGATGTTTTGATAAAGATTTATAAACATGTTTTGCTCAAAGGCTTACTTCTTTCCATGAGTCTTTTGTTTTCTATTTGTAAAGCTATGTGTTAATTGTTATCAGAGAATGTCAGGTTAGGGAAATGTAGTGTGTGGCTGCCAGAAAGTATTCTGCATTTGTCAGAGGTAGGTTTTTTATTTTTAATGAAACCAAAGTGGTTTTATTATTTGTAACCTCCTTGCTTTTATGTTTGATATCAAGGTATTTTAAATGTATTTGTTTTCATCCAACAATAATGCTTTGTAGAAAGCCAGTGGTCTCGATAAAGTTGAAAAACTTGAACGATTACCATTTTAGTCTGTTCTGTGTATGAATATAGTTGATTAAATTTATACTGTACTTGCTTGTGAAAGACTGACAGGCCTGAACTGACTTAAAGTATTAATAATTATTATTATTTTAAACAAATAATAGCTATTTGCTAATTTATACCCCCATATCTGCTGCTGAAGCTAGAATTTTCTCAAAAGGAAATAGAAAATGTAATATGTGAGTCTTATTTCTTGGATTTATATTGTAGCTATTGTATCCTCTGCCATTTGATAACAGGAAAGGTATAAAGCTTTGATATTTATTTATTCATACTATTTATGTCTGGCCTTTCTGGCCATAGACCATTCAGGGTGGTTAACAGTAAAAAAGATGATAGACATTTTAAAAAATAAATCTTATGAAACAGCTGAATCACTAACTCAGAATAAAAAGACCAGGCTGAAGAGGACACTCTTGTTTCTGGGAAAAATGAGCAGACTGTCTAGTGAAAAAGGCACTGAAAGAGGACCAGATCACTTCATTATCATGGAGGTACTGTATTTGAAACTGCAATATTTGACCTTTGGCAACTAGAATGAATTCCACAATGTAAGAAAGGAGTACTTCAATCTACCTCAAGTCACCATGATAGTTTTCTAACTGTGTCCATGAAACAATGAAAGTCAAGATGTCTTTCTTGTAGTAACAGAAAACTTGTATTAATAAGAATTTTAAACTAATTAAACTATCAACCAAGTGTAAAAACAATTCAGTTTTATTAAGTGTAAAAGAGTAAATTGGGGCAAAAGTCCTTAATATACACGTTGATAAAGTTTGAGTTCTCTAATTAGGAAAAAGATCTTGAGGTCATTGTATTCAGTTAAATGGATATATCAGCATGTGGATTTATGAAAATGAAACAGTCCATGTCAGTGTGTATTAGAAAAGGGATATTGAATATGAAATCGCCAACATTATGATGCCTTTGTACGATTTGTCGTATGCCTTCATTTGAAAACAGTATATGGTTCTTAGTAGCATATTTGTAAAATGTTAAGGTAAAGCTATGAAATGAAGAGGGCATTAAAATTATTGATCTGTTTTTGAATGCATATTCTGTGAGAAACAAATAGACTTTGGGGATTTCCTTAGTTTCGGATAAAGGAGAGTAAAGAAAGACATGATCAAAGGGTATAAAACTATATATGATGGAGAAAGTGGATAAAAAGAATTTGCCTTTTCAAAACAATACGGCCAAAGACCATCCAAAGAAGCTGCTTGGAAAGGCATTTAGCAGTAGCATTTATTAATAAGTTGAGAAACTGATTGTCACAAGATGGTAATAGCTTTAAATGGGATTGGATAAATCAATGAATTATAGGTCTATCAAGGACTATATATCTTGAAGATTCAGTATCTTCTATGAGGTATTGTAGTATTCTTCCAAATATCACTTGCAGGGGAAAAGTAGAAGCAAAGATTAAGTCTCCATGTCTTTTTTTGTGAAAAGAGATACTTGGCTGGCTACTCTGAAAAATAAAATATAAATGTAAGATGATCGGAAGGGCTGTTCTTATATTTTTTTAGTGCCAGTATGACATTATATTACTTGGAGTGATATCATTATAAGAAGAGTGTAAGATGCATCAATTACACAATATTCTATTTCCTTGATAAGGGAGGATATGCAGCTGGATTAAGATGCTGAACAACAAGGCCATTCCACTTCACCAAGACAGTACGGTGCATAAAATAGGGCTGGACAATATGATGCATAAAATAGGGCTGGATGTAAGTATAAAGAGGATTTCAACCTTCTTTTTATTCTCCAAATAATTGAAGAAGAAAAAAAAAATAGAACATCACAAAGTATGTTGCATTCATCTGTAATAATCTCTTACCAATTGGTAAGAGGTTAAAAAATAGATTTAGAATAATATGCTTTTCTTTGAGTTGATTAGATTATTTTTTTTAACAATAAGGCTTGTAAAAAAGAAATTTATTCTTTTTTCTTTAGATGTGATCTGTGTTTGTAAGAGACAGGGCGGGGGGGGAGCCTAACAATTTCTTGAATCTTTAATAAAAGGGAGATTATTTCAATTGAATGTGAAGTGCATTTGCAAAATAACCTCTCAGCTGGCTAGCAAATACTACTGAAATAAAATTAATGGATATTTGGTACCATCTCCCTCATCTAGCCATTTAAAATATCCCTTTCTTGTAATACCTCATCTAGCAATATTGATGAGAAAATTTTTGATAGAACATATTTATTTATTTATTTATTTATTAGACTTATATAGCGCCCCCTCTCCCCAAAGGGACTCGGGGCAGTGAACAGCCAATAAAATACATATACAGAACACATATACAACATACAACATGACAATATTAAAATTTAAAAGAATTGAATATAGCGTGGCTCTAATTAAAAATATAAACAAAAGTTAAAAGAAATTAAAAACCAGGTTAAAATTTAAAAGACCCCTAGGCCAGTCTGGCTTGCCAAAATAAGTGAGTTTTAAGTAACCGACGGAAGGCCATGAGATCAGGGGCGGCCCTTTCCTCTGGGGTTAATTCATTCCAGAGAGGGGGTGCTCCCAATGAGAAGGCCCGTGCCCTCGGGGTCGCCAGCCGTCCAGCCGGCGGCACCCGAGGAGACCGACTCTATGGGAGCGTACCGGTCGGTGGGAGGCCGATGATGTCAGGAGGCGGTCTCGCAAGTATCCCGGTCCCGAGCCATGGAGCGCTTTAAAGATAGTAACCAAGACTTTGAAGTGCACCCGGAGGGCCACCGGAAGCCAATGCAGCGCGCTCAGAAGTGGCATAACATGGGAACCCTGAGGAGTTCCCATTATCACCCTCGCGGCTGCATTCTGCACCAACTGGAGCCTCTGGATGCTCTTCAAAGGCAGCCTCATGTAGAGAGCATTAATGTAATGGACAGTTGCAGTAAAACATGAACAAATGCCTGATGTTTGATTTAAATGTGATAGACCTTTGCAACCTGCCAAGCTTTCTAATACTTTTCAAAAAATAATTTAATTTAAATTAATTAGACATGGTATTCTATAAACAAAGCACCAACTTCCAATATATTCTTTTATTCCAAGAATGCCTCTGGATCCAGATGGATTACATACGTTTTTGTTAAAAAATATTGGAGAGTTCCAGTCCATTGCTTAGGCTCATCTATTTAGACAAAAGGAATATTGCAAAGTGCCTTCTGAGAAGAGGGTTAGAGGGAGTAGCAGGTTAGATTCTGGTAAATCACTGATTTGTAACTGGAAATGTGTGCTCTCTTTCCCCTATTGGCAACCATTTGGTGAAGAGGCAAATTCTCCATTTTACAATATTTTACACCATATTTTGCCAACATTGCATTTGTACCAGCTTTAAAACTTAGGGAATTAATTGTTTTTAATAACATCCAAGAGCAGGCTAAAATTTAAACTTTCAGCAAGTAGTATCAATAATTATAAATTAATTGTAGACTTAAATGTACTGATTTTTTTTATAAGCAAGACCAATCCCTTGATTTCTAGATCTTTGCCATTTCCCTGGTTTGAAATTGGGAAAGAGGAAACGAACTGAAAATAATTCCTCTTGCTGAAGAATCTATTTTCTTCTCCAAATTTATAATGCATTCAGGCAAAAAGACCCAACTAATTCATCCCAATAAAGGCCAGAAGGGAATACAGGATGCCAGTACCTGGAGGCACATAGTTTGCTTTCAGTCAGTAGAATATATTGGCATTAACTCCCTGCCAACCAAAATTCATAAATATCTTATGAAAGATGATTAAAAATGTACATGTTGAGCACTTTATGTACAGCAATATAGTACCCATCCAAAAGAAACAATATAGTAATGTTGTGGTGTGACATAATTATGCGTGGAGCTTAGCCACCTTTATTTTACTTTACTGCTAGGAACCTTGACTTTGATTTGTTCCACAGCTGAATAAAGTGCCAGTGTATGTGGCTTAACAACACCAACACCCAAGTGCCCAGTGTCCAACACTGCCAGACAATGTCTATCATTTCTGGTACATTGCATCCCACTCTGTGCACTGGTTACCAGTATTAGCAATATAATATCATCCCACATTAGAAAAAAAAAAAACAAGCTGTTATTTGGCTATGGTCGAAGATGCTGAACAACAAGGCTGTCCCTGTTCACCAAGACAATACGCAGCCTATCATAAGAATGAAACCCCATAGGCCAGTTTGGAAAACAGCTATTCACTCAATATATAGCTAGTTTAATCCTGAGAATGCCTGGAGAAAGGAATGATCCAAAGTACCTTCTTGTGGCTTGACCATTAGGAATCAACCAAAGCACCTGGTTTCGACCTGCCTTGCTTTGTCTGGTTGAAAGTAAACAGAATTAAGTGTGATACCTAAGAAGTGCCTCTGTCCTATATCAGTATTCTCCTTGTTGCAATTGTGGTACTGAGAGGAAAACTATTAACATATTGTGCAAGATTGCCTACAAAGTGCATTTTCTGGTTTCCTAGAAGATTGTTCTGACCCAGTTCCCCAAACACGACAAACCCTCTGATGTGAACTCAAAAGATTTCTTTATTAGGACTGTCGCCAGCCCTGGAAAAAAGTTTCTCTCACAGGCTAACAAGTCTGTCTGGCCAGAAGATGAATAGTTGTCTGCCATGCTTATTCATCTTTGCCCCCTGCCTTTTATCTCCAGAGCTAGGGTTGGGCCTCGTTAGCCACGGTGGCTCTTCCTTCCCCAGGATCGGCCCATGGCTTTCCAGTGTTCTTCCCTTCTCTGCTTTCTGTGCAGCCGTGTGTCAGGCACTGGACCCAGCTTATTCCTCTTGGGGGCTGTTGACTCTCCATTTAAGGGCTGACAGATGGCCCAGGCTCCTCCCTCCCCTCTCTCTGCCAACTCCATTCCCTCTTCTTCTTCGGAGCTCCCAGTTTATCCTGATGCTGACTCTGACTCCCATGCCATTTCCTCATTCTCTGTTTTGGCCACAACAAAGATCTCCATGACACAACCTCCTGGATAGTGGAATTGGACATCCAGTGAGTGTCTGCCATAACCCCATAGAAGTTTTACTTATAATTACATGGACTGTGTATATATGTTTTCTTTAGTCATTTTCTCATCATGTGCTAAATAATAATAATTGTTAGGAAAAGCAGTATATATGCAATATGACAATTCAGATGTTTAGAATCATTGGATGTTGCAGGGAAAATTATGAGATGTAACTGTATTGCTTTTGGCATGAGACCAAATGATTCCTTTATAGTACATTCCTTGTTATTCCATGTCACAATTAAAAGGGAAAATCCCAGGGAAAGCCCTTTCCAAAGTTAGAAAGAGCCCTTTATGGTAAACAATTTTGGAAAAACTTAATGCAACAAGATCTGCCATAGGCTGAAAATTATTTCTACTGGTATTAGTCAAATGGTATTGTCTCCATCGATAAAACTATAGCCTTTTAAAAGAGATGGGTGTCAAATCAAGAATAAATGAAAATAGCTCTCAATTTTTGGAAAGCTTATCATAAGAAATATTAATAAAATTGCTGCAGATGATACATGACTGCACAGTGTGGCATAAACATAGTTGTAGTGCTGACTTTGCAGCCTCATTGCTGCTGTCGATTAATATTCATATCTTTATGATATGGCATGTTTTGAGTAATATTATATTTTGGAGCAAGAGATAAGAATTTTTCAAATGGAAAATATAGTGTTTATGAGAATAATTAGTATTGCATTTTTGACTAGCAAAGTGACTAATTCTTTCATTTCCTGTGTTTTGGGAATCACAATGGACTTGGGAATATAACTGAAATCATTCTTACAGCATCTCAGTCTACATATCATGGTGAATTGAAAGAAACAAAAAAGGACTGTATTTTTAAAATTTACATGATTTGTTCTTAAAATTCAAATAGCTAAATATCACTGCTATACCAGAAAATGTCTCAAAGTACTTTTTCTGTTTGTTGAACAGTTCAGATATAGATTTCTTTCTGGACTGCAAATAATTCCTTTTTTTTTAGTAACTTAAAAGAACTAGAACCAGCAATTCTGGCACTGAATGTTATATTTTGTAGATTCAATGACAGCATGCTTTATCCTGGCAAGTAGTAGGTATGAAATAGAAGTTTTATTTTCAAATAATGCCATGTGCATGTAAATACTTTTTGATTTATTATTTTGTTAGCATATTAAGTATGCTGTCTGGAATGTTCTCCATGTGACAAGGACTGGAGTACTTGGTCACATATGCATTGTCATTTTGAGCGATTCATCTATTGATATATGAGATTGGTTCTAATCTAGATTAAAAAGTTGTAGGAATAGAGTACTGTTTTTTTTGGGTTGACACTTGACTATATTCATTGCAATTTAACAGTGCTTGTGTTCATTAAATTTGTAGCATAACTGGAGTTATTGTAGTTATGCTTAAGAATAATAAACAAATACTGAAAACAGTAGCAATAAAATAATAAAGTATCTCCCCATCTGCAGCCTCTTTGTGGTGAAATGGATAAAAATCAGACAGATTTAATTAACACATTTAATTACTTAATATTTAATACACAGGTGCTCCACAAGAAACCTAGAAGAAAAACTTACTTGGCTCAGAACTTGGTTGAGGCAGTGAGAGTTGAGGCAGATAGAATTGTGAGAGAAAAATGATGGTAAATAAATGCATTAAGCTTGACGTGGCCAGAATCTTCTGGTCAAGAACAACAGTACATATTAAGAGTAACTCATATCTCCAGGAGCAGTTTATAGAATTAGTCTTTACTGCATAACTCCCACCTTTTTGTTATTTTGTTATTGCAGAAGTTGTAGTGCTGGTGTGATGATAATAGAAATGAAAAAAGAGATAACCATTTTAAAAAATTAATAATAACTCTTAGTATTTTGATAATTTTATTGGCTTCTGTTTTATGACACTTTTCAGTATCCAGGAATATACAGAACAGCAAAGTAATATACCTTCTGGAGTCTGCTACATCTGTCTCACAATAACATTAATTTTTTTGGTATCTTTGGTTCATGCATGTGGAGTCCTGAAAATAGTTACTATCAATCAAAAGTTAGGAAGTTGTAGATTTTCCCAGATTTTCTGATGTGGTTATGTCTAGGAAAAGAAAAAATGAGTTTTTAAGATCTTCTTAGAGTGTTTCACCAATCCTAAAATATTAGGATCAGATAACGTATTTCTCTTATGAGCTGCTTGGAGCATCCATGTGATTGGGTTGGTTCAGGCTTCGTCTTGATAGGCTGAGCTTAAACTTCAGAACGCTCCTCCTCCTCCACGAGACTCCTCCCAGCGTTCCCCAGTTTTAGCTCAGCCTCGTCTGAATAGGTTGTATTAGAGCTTGTTCTGGTCGAAGCACGTGATTTCTGTATTTTCCCCAATTCTATTTTATCCCTTCTTACTTCTTCAGTGTCCTTTCGTTGTCTTTGGGGTTTTCTATTCTTCCGTTTTTTTGCATTTCGATTTGCCTCTGTCTTTAGCTTATTTATTGGGCACTGAGAGCACAATCCCTCTGTTCTCCCTCTGGGAGATCAAGGAACAATTCATAAATTGGGGGTAGGACTCCGGAGCCCCCCCCACAGTAAAAGGGGGCCCCTGGAACATTGTTTCCAGCCCCCCCCCGCCGCCCCCCCGCTGCCAGTTTCGTCTTGCACCGCTTTTTACAGCGTGGCAAGCCGATTGTAAAGAGATTCCCCCGAACGCCGTTTCTTTTGAAGAGGGAGTGGAGTGCGATCGTTTCCCTCCCTCTCTTAAGTATTTAGGCTTCAGTTTCTTGCAGTCCTCCATTAAGCAGGACCGTTACTGCTGGGGAGCGCGCGCGTGCCAAAATTCGGGCGGCCGCCATTTTAAATGTAAACGAATGCAAGGCCTTGTGGCCTTCTTTTGTGCCCTGACTGTTGACTGTGCTCTCCAAGGATTTCCTGCAAGGCAGAAGGCCAACAATCTCGGCTTTATTATTCTTAAAATTTCTGGAAGTATTTGTTGGCTAACACTCACAGTCCTTCCCAGCAGCATACAGCGAGCACCCTAGGCCTGAGTCAGCCTGTGCAGTATCGCTGTTGTGGGCCCTTGTTTTTATTAGGCCCGGCTGGCGTTCTTAATCTGGCTGATTTGTGATTCCATTCCTTTTTCTTCCCATTTCTGCAAATTGTCTAAAAGCACTTATTTGAACAAGGGGAATATATTATTATCAGGGCTCCCTCCCTGCTGGGCCAGGTCCCTGGGCGTGCCAACCGCCGTATTTGCATAGATATCAGCAAATTGTATTATCCATCTGTATTTTTCATCGTACAGACTTATTATGGCAGGGAGTAGCGGTTCTCAGCTTTCTGCCTCGCATGCAAAATCAAAATCCAAATGCAAAAATGTGGGGGGTAATTCCAAAGCTTCTGAACGTGATGCTAGAAGGCGCCATAGGGCCTTAGAGAAACAAATAGATAAGTGTTCATGAGAGGTACAAAGACCTCAGCAACCCTCTCCATCTACTCCAGGGCCCTCTTCTACTGTATGTCCCCCCCCCCCACTAGATGTTTCCCTCTCATCCAGGCATAGCCGTGGTTCTGTGGGACACCAGACTCAGCCATCCGACTTGCCAGCCTCTAGGCACCCTGCTGAGGCCACCTTTACCCCTGCTGCTGCGGGCCTTCACCAGGACTCTTCCTTACCTGAGGAGATTCCGGCTCAAATGCGATCATGGATGGAGATGGCAATTAGGCAGGGGATTACTGCCGGTTTGCAGCATGCAGTCATGACACGGCATCAACCTGTCCCTGTTGACCCTGAGACTCAGTCACTCCAGTCTCTAGTCAGGCCGGAACACCATGCTGATCAGGTAATCCCTTCTGAGGATATCCCGATGCAGGACACACAGGGGGGGAATCTGGACATGGAGGCTGAGGAGCTGTTTCAAATGCAACATTTAGAACACAGTGACCTAGAATCCATTCACGATTCTGAACATTCGTTATCCGAACCAGATCTTTTAGAGGGAGGGATGTCCGAGGATGAGGGACTCTCCCCGGACCAACCTGTGTTTACTGGTCTGTTTCAGCCACACCTATTTAAATCCCTCCTGTTTAAGGCGACAAACACGGCAAGCATTGACACATCAGCTCCCCCTGTGTATTCTACAGAGGAGAGTCCTCAAGATCTATTCTTTAATCAGCCTACAGTTCACGCTGAAGTGATCCCTGTTCCTCCAATGTTCATGGAACTAGTTCAAAAACAGTTCCGTTCTCCTGTTCCATGTCCGGCTCCTACTAGTTACGATAGGAGACTCTTTAATATGGCTCCGGAATACCTCAATTTGTTAAATATCCCGGAGGTCGATGATCCCATAGTTGGTCTTGCCTCTCCTTCTCCTATTCCAAGTGAGCCACTTGAAGTCTTAAGGCCTGAGGATAAAAGGGCCGAGGTAGCCCTACGCAAAGCCCAACAATCTGATGCCTGGGCCATCAGAGCAGCCATAGCGGCTTCCTTTTTCAACAGGACTTCACTTAGATGGCTGAAACAGCTTCGAGAACATGTCCCTGCCTCTAATCTTAGGGACCATCAGGACATTGCTAAGCTTACAGCGGCTACAGAATTTTCAGCCGATGCGATTTTCCATGCGGTTAAGTTCTCCACCAGAGCCTTTGCATCCCATCTCTCAGCCAGACGCCTCCTTTGGCTCAAGCCTTGGTAGGCGGACATCAAGCACAAATCCAAACTTGCTTCAGCCCCTCTTAACAGTGACAAACTTTTTGGTCCCTCTTTAGATCCGCTTCTCATTGAGACCCGGAATAAGAAAAAGATACTTCCTTCTCTTTTCCGGAAGTCTGACCCAAGGTAGCCCCAGTCCTTTCGAAGGAGTTCCTTTTGACCTTACTCCCAGAGTTCCTTTCTGTCTCAACCGCTCAGATCCCAGTTTTTCCATCCGGGATTCTCCTCAGACAGGTCCGATCCTGGGGATCGATACCGGAGAGGCGGCCAATCCAGAAGATCATTCTGATCTTCTGGCAGTAGATCCTTCAGGTGCCCATGCTAGCCACGTGGAGTCTCATCCCATAGGGGGTCGTCTCAAGTTTTATGCGGATAGCTGGGACGCTTCCACGTCTGACGCCTGGGTCCGAGACACTGTGAGGTTTGGCCTGGCTCTAGAATTTCAATCTGCCCCATCCGATTTTTTCAGGGTATCCCCTGTTTCCAAAAATTTGGTTAAGCATAGCCTCATGGAGGCAGCCATACAGCATCTTTTACACATACGGGCCATCCAACCGGTTGCCGAGGACCAAAAGGGGGTGTGGTTTTTATTCTCTATTCCTTTTAGTTCAAAAAAGTTCTGGTGGGTGGAGAGCGATCTTGGACCTCAAACGCCTCAATAAATGTTTAGTCTATTGCAGATTCAAAATGCACACCTTACAATCCATCCTTGCCAGTATCAGAGAGAGAGAATTTCTCACCTCCGTTGATCTCACGGAAGCTTATTTGCATATTCCGATCAGACCATCCCATCATAAATTTTTAAGGTTCTGCTATAACGGTCAACATTTTGAATATTAGGTCCTTCCCTTCGGCCTAGCCTCTGCTCCTCGGGTTTTCACTAAGGTCCTCGCTGCTCTAGCTGCCCATATTCGCACTCTTCCCATTAGGCTGCACTGTTATCTAGATGACATTTTAATTTTGTCCATGTCCTCTACCCAAGCTGTCCACGATACTCAGACAACTCTACGCATTTTGCGAACACATGGCTTTTCAATTAATCGAGACAAAAGCCAGTTAATTCCTACTACAAGGTTGTTACACTTAGGTGCCATCATTGATACACGGGCATGCAAGGTTTATCTTTCAAACGAAAGGCATAAAAGTATACAACAACTAGTGCAGCAGATCAGCTCACAACATACAGTTTCTTTGGCAGATCTTTCTACTCTTCTTGGGAAGATGATCTCATGTATTTCTATTATTCCTTGGGCTCATCTTCATTCCAGATCCCTTCAGTGGTTCCTTCTGCCGTTCCAATGTTCCGGTCTAAGCAACTCTGGTCACAAGGTCAAGGTTCCAATCCAGGTACTCACATCACTTCTCTGGTGGTCCCGGCCAACAACCAACAAGGGTTGTCTCTTCAAGGAGCCCCGTAGACTCACCGTCACCACCGACGCCAGCCTGCTGGGCTGGGATGCTCACCTTCAATCATCTACAGTTCAGGATCACTGGTCAGCGAGAGAACAATCTCACAATATCAATTGGCTGGAACTTTGGGCAATTCATCTGGCCCTTCGGTCTCTTCTACCACAGGTACGCAACCAGCATATTTTAGTTCTCACAGACAAGGTGCACGTAAACAAACAAGGTGGGCACACAGTCTCAACCTCTCATGCAGGAGGCGGAACATCTCTGTCGTTGGGCGGACACAAATTTACTCTCCATCAGGGCAGAACACATCTCAGGCATCTGCAATACCCAGGCAGATTGGCTCATCCGGGCCATAGTCGATCACACGGAGTGGCGTCTTCATCCGTCGCTCTTTCAGAGGCAGTCACGAGGTTTGGTCTTCCGGAGGTCAATCTCTTCGCCTCCCCTCTCAATGCCCACCTGCCAAGGTTCGTGTCCAGATACCCCTCTCAAGGGGCGAAGGATTTCAACGCCCTTCGCTGCCCGTGGCCCCCAGGGCTCTTGTACGCATTTCCCCCTCTTCCTTTGATTCCTCGGATCATACGGAAGATGCTAGAGGAACAGGCGGAACTGCTTTTGGTGGCTCCCTACTGGCCCAGACGTCCTTGGTTCGCGGTTGTCTGTTGTCTGTCGGTGTTCAAACCATGGAGGATTCCTCCGGACAGGATTGTGCTAACCCAAGGTCCTCTTCAACATCCGAACCCTCAATGGTTCCAATTGACCGTCTGGAGGTTGAGCAGTTGCGTTTAATCAGCAAGAAACTATCCAATAAGGTTATTTCAACCATCCAAGCTGCGAGGCGCCCCTCAACAAATCACATTTATAATGCCACTTGGTCCATATTCACAAACTGGTGTTCCAAATTTCATATTGATCCTCGATCTCCTTCGATTGCTCAAATTTTAGATTTTTTGCAAGCTGGCCTCGACCGGAGTCTCTCACCAAATACTTTGAAGAGACAAGTTTCAGTCCTGTCTTCCGTGATTGAGCATGAGAATTTTCTATCTCTTTCTCATCATCCTCTTATTCGCGCTTTTCTTAGGGGTGCCACTAATTTATGACCGCCTACGGTTCATCATTACCCTACCTGGGATTTGAATAAAGTCCTTCTGGCTCTTACCAAGCCTCCTTTCGAACCGATCCGTTCCACCTCTCTACTATTCCTTACATATAAGATTGTTTTCTTAGTGGCTATTACTTCAGCTCGGCGCATTTCTGAGTTAGCCTCCCTGTCAGTCAGGTCAGACCTCTGTGTTTTTCACGCACATAGGGTTGTGCTCCGGCCGGATTCCACGTTTATTCCAAAGATTAATTCGGCCTTTCATAGGGCACAGGATTTAGTGTTGCCCAATTTCTGTCCTCACCCTTCCCGAGAGTTGGAACATCAGTGGCATAAGCTGGATGTCGGACGTGCCTTGAAGGTCTACACCCATCGCACGGCCTCTTTTAGAAGGACTGAGGCTTTGTTTGTGGTATTTCTGCCTCATAGTCAGGGTACCAAAGCCTCATCCATCACCATAGGTCGTTGGTTGCGGGCCACCATTGCCAAAGCTTATCAGGCCCAGGCCCTAGCAGTTCCCAGGGGCATCACAGCTCACTCCACTCGCAGTGCTGCAACCACAGCGGCTTGGGCCACCCAAGCCCCCCTCTCGGACATTTGTCGGGCCGTTACATGGGCGTCTCCATCTTCCTTTATCAGACACTAGATTGATGTCTTTGCATCTGCAGATGCTGCCTTTGGTAGGAGGGTGCTACAGGGAGTTGTGCAGGACAGGGGCAGATTCCAGGTCCAGTCAGCATCCTGCCCGTAGTCCAGGCCAAGCTTTGGTATGTCCCAATCACATGGATGCTCCGAGCAGCTCATAGGAGAATAGACGTTGGTTCTTACCTGATATGCTGGTTCTCTCCGAGCTGCGAAGGAGCATCCATACCCACCCTGTTTGTTATTGCTGTCTGTTTCTTGCTCCTTCCGTCTGTGGGAGTCCTGCTATTCGACCAAGCTGATGTACTAGTTCCTCGGAAGCGGCACCTGCTTTCTACTGCGATCTTCGCTAAAACTGGGGAATGCTGGGAGGAGTCTCGTGGAGGAGGAGGAGCATTCCGAAGTTTAAGCTCAGCCTATCAAGACGAAGACTGAACCAACCCAATCACATGGATGCTCCTTCGCAGCTCGGAGAGAACCGGCGTATCAGGTAAGAACTAACGCCTAATTTCACCACACTTAAAAAAGAAAAACCTTCAAAAATACAATTTTACAAGAAGATGATTTTGTTATTATGATCCATGTTAATATAAGCAGATCATTTCCTAAAATCAGCAATGTATCTTTCTATTTCTTAAGGAAATAGAAAGATGAACATTTCGAATCCAGCATATACCTGCAAATAGTGAAAAATGAGGCTTAAAATCATCAATGTGCATGAACGCTTACTCTGAAACATATCAGAAGAAATGGAGGAGAGGGGAATTCTGTGGATTATGCTGATCATAGTTGAATGGAGGATTTCTTCCCAGTGTTGCTAATGTAGGGAATCGCTTTGAAAGCTGTCACAAGATTCAGATTATATAAATGTGACTACTAGATTGCTTTTCAGTATGATATATTAGAATTATATTGTGTCCTTGATGAATTGTACATTCAGCAGGAGCCTAATATGGGTGCAAATTATTTTCTAGGTATTGTTTATTGATTAATTTCCCAACTTGGGTGCCATCTCATTTCACAAAGTGATTAAATCATTGCCTTTAAAACTGTAGCCAGTTTAAGATTAACTAAAACTTAATTTTTTTGGAATAGATAAACCTGTAAAACAGTAGATTGACATGAGAGGCATTCATAAAAATCACTGCAATTTCAGAGATCTGGTTCTTGGGTATATGGGAGAAAGCCTTCTACACTAAATTGAATTCCCACAATTTAGTGTGAAGGCTTTCTCCCATAAACTCTGTCTACCTTTAAGTTAAACCAAGACCATCCTTTTCAACTAGGCCTTTTGAGTTGGTTTGTAAAATTTTAGATACTACTCTAGACATTTTAATACAGTCTAAACTTTTATATTATTTAATCAAGACTTGATGAATGGACAAACATATGAAAAAATATTGGATGGCTGCCATTTCCTTCTGCTTTCAACTAAAAACTGCCATCTGTTCCTTGACTTTTAACAACACAGTAAGTTCCTATTGTTCATTTTTTCCACAATAAAGAAATTGTGTGTGGCTGAGACAGCTCACAGATTGTAATCAGTGGATTTGCTACAGTTTTATTAAAAATGCTAATTGTAATAGTAATAGTAAAATCCAATATAAGCTAAACTTGAAGAAAAATAAGTCAGTAAGAAAAGAAGTGTTTGGGGAAAAAAGAAAAAAAGTAATAATAATAAAAAACAATAAATAAAGAAGTGACTTCCAATTTTCATCACAAGTATAAACCATTAAGGGACTCTTCTAAGGTTACAGTTATCTCTTCATCCCATATCCATCCCTTATCTATAGAGAAATCCTTTCAGTCTTGGTGTCAGCAGAAAATCCCTAAAGGTTAAAGCAAAATAAAAGTATTTTCCTTTCTTTGAATTCTTAATCTTTAGTTAATTCAAATTTTGTCATAGAATTTGATTTCTCTTCATTTCTTCTTTGTACTATCACAAAAGGCTCTTCAAGCCTTTACAAGACTCTTTTATAAATCCAGTAGAAAATAATTGTCCAGTTGAGTCTATTGTTTTATTACTTATATTTTCCATTTAAATTTTAAAACATCACCCAGTTTTTAAATCCAATAAAACATCCTTTTCTAAGTCATTCTCTTAACCTGACAGTTATTAATCTACTTTTGATACTGTCTCTTATCTTGTCAGATAAAACTTGTTCTACACGTGTCATTTCTTCAGTAATACCTTTTGGGCATAGTCTATTCCTAGAAGCAGATACTCTTATTGACATTATTGATATTGTGCTACTAATTTCTAATTCCTTTTTCAAAAGTACCCTTTAGTATTTTTACTGCTAATAATATTTTGCATATTTTAGACTTGCATTTTTTCCAGCTACTAAAATCTTCAAAGTGTCATCACCACAGCCATTAGCTCTCCTTTTTTGTAACCATTTTTAGTTTTCCATACCCCCCCAGAAATGATATGATCACTGAATTCACAATGAGGACACCAACTCTGTTCTTAAGGTTCAATTAATTTGTGAAACCACATGGTATAAGATTCTATTGAATATATATTAAAATGTTTAAATAAATTTCAAAGATTAGGTTTCTAAGTAGATTCTAATAAAACTTGGCTAGAGTTTGTTGTGTTTTTCCATAGATCCATTAATTTGTCCAATAAATTTTTGTCATCATTATTTACATTGGTTTACAAAACACATTATCATATAATGTGAAGCAAACGTAAGAGTCACGATTAAAAAATTCCTTACAACAAGGTTTTTACAAAAATGCACAAAACTTCACAAAAAATACATGAAATAAAAAAAACAATACAGTAAAGTAAGAAAAAAATATTTACAAAGCATACAGTATCTCATATTATTAAATAATAAATAGAATATAAAAGTTTTTAATTTAAAAAGTAATAAATATTCTACATGGTTGTAAATTGACATGAAATCTGTGCCAAAAGAAATATATTACATCATTTTTATTAGCAGATAAATTGCCTTTCCAAAAAAGATTACAAGATCATCATATTCTTATTATTAGAAGTAATGCTTCTTTTCCAATTTCTAAAAATAATCCTTTAAGTAGTGGGAAAGATCACAAATTATACTGATAAACCTTTTATCCATTGCTAGGTGAAAGATTACTTTTTTCTGTGATTTTCTTTTAATTCTTTATAGTTGAAAATTAAAATATTCAAAATATTAGGTATTAAAAGATATTATAAATGACATGCCATACTAGCATGTTGAACATTGGGGTTGTGAAAATCTTCAAAAAAAATCTTATCTTTGAAATATTAAAATAGCTGTATCTTTCAAGCTTGGAAAGCTGTTTTATAGGATGCTATCAGCTACCTGCACTTTACAGGCACATGTGGCAGATAACAAGCAGCAGTTTATCAATCAGTCATGTACTCTGAGTAAAAGATGAACACTTTACAGTTGTGATTGGAGGCAGAGGTGGTATTCAGGTTCTGGAGAACAGGTAGTGGAAATTTTGAATAGTTCGGAAAACTGGTAAATACCATTTCTGGTTGGCCCACCCCCATTTATTCACTGCCTCTTGAGTACCAGCTGATTGGAATCCTAGCTGATTGGCTGGGTCTTCTTTTGTTGCCTTGCAAAGGAAAATGGAGCTGGAAAGCAGGTTAGTGGGGTGGGGAGGGAATGGGGATTTTATAGTATCCTTCTCCTAGACTGGGGTAGAAATGGGGATTTTAAAGTATCTTTCCCCTGCCATGTCCATCAAGTCATGCCCACCAAGCAACACACACCAAGCCACACCACAGCCATCGAGCCTCACCACATCCACCAAGCCCACCAAGCAACACACACCAAGCCACACCACAGCCATCAAACCTCACCACATCCACCAAGCCACACCCACATCCACCCTCGTCATCTCCCACCTAGACTATGCCAATGCTCTCTACATGGGGATCCCCTTGAAGAGCACCCGGAGGCTCCAGTTGGTGCAAAATGCAGCCGCGCGGGTGGTTTTGAG
The DNA here is from genome assembly GCA_023653725.1 of Bungarus multicinctus. Lineage (NCBI taxonomy): Eukaryota > Metazoa > Chordata > Lepidosauria > Squamata > Elapidae > Bungarus > Bungarus multicinctus. The sequence goes on from CM042844.1 coordinate 38,347,426, forward strand.
GGCTCCTCGGAGTTCCCGTGTTACACCACTTTTGCGCAAGCTGCATTGGGTCCTGGTGGCCTTCCGGGTGCGATTCAAGGTGTTAGTGACCATCTTTAAAGCGTTGCATGGCTTCGGACCTAGGTACTTACAGGACCGCCTACTGCCACCATCGGTCTCCCATCGGCCAATGCGGTTCCATAGGGTGGGCCTCCTCGGGGTGCCGCTGGCTGGATGGCTGGCGACCACCTTCTCTGTGGGCGCACCTTCCCTCTGGAACGAATTACCTCCGGAGATGAGGACCATCCCTGACCTTTTGACCTTCCGGTGCACATTGAAAACCCACTTATTCCATCAAGCCGGTCTAGCTTAGAGTTCCGTGTAGGGTTTTTAATTGGTTTTAAACGGTTTTTAATTTTTAAAACTTTTAACCTTGATTGTTTTTATTTATCAGCCATCCTATTTAATCTTTTTAACTGTTTTTAAATATTATATTTTTCATTGCATTTTATCTGGCTGTACACCGCCCCGAGTCCCGTCGGGAGAGGGGGCGGTATAAAAGACAAATAAATAAATAAATAAATAACCAGTAGTAAAAAAAAAATTGAATACCACAACTGATTGGAAGAGACTGGTATTTAATATGCATTTCTGCTGGTTGCCAACACCTCTTATACAATAAGATCCTATCTTTTAAAAATAAGAAAACACTATCTTAAGTATGCAATACTTCAAATTGTATTTGGATATATTTGTACAATAAATCCTTTTTTGTAATAAAGCTTGATTTATGCCCGATTGTCATCATTCTTTATAAAAAAGTGCAATACCATCCATATCTGTATGAAGAACTGTATTTTTATTGCTATAGTAGAAAAAAATCAGCATACACTGGGCAAAAGCATTCATCAAGAACATTGTTTAAACTACACCTTATATGCTTTTACAGATTTATTTTAGTAAATGTGTGCATGTCAGAGGAAGGGAGGGAGAGAGAGAAAAAGAGAGAGACAAAAAGAGAGAGGAGGCACTTGTATTTCAAGGGAAAACGCTGTTCTGATTAATGCTTTCATGCTTAGTGAATCCAGCTATCCTAAAAATTTTCAAAACAAAGGAAATGGACAAGATGCTGGTGGAATAGGGAGAACAAAATGCTGATCAAAGATGCGATCAAAGAGACCTTCAGGCATATACTTCAAACTAAAGTCTTTCTGTCTCAACTGGGACTTAACAAAACCTTGATCTGTTGCTACATATGCATTTTGTGCATCACTATAATCTAGCCGCATGTGCATTCTCTGGGTAGCAAATACTTAAGGCTGAAATTTGAATTTTCAGTAAACTCCAGATAATATAGTGAAATTATTTCCAAGTCAATATACATAGAAATGTGCTAACATATTCACATTTCCTTTATATGAACAGTACTTTTTTAACTTGTAGCCAGAATATAATAACTGTATGTATTTTTCTGCTGTTGTGTTTACCAGATGCAACTATATACAAGCCCTTATGCCCTTTATACTCACACTATGGGCAAACATTATAAACAGAAAGCCAATAATTTTGAATGAAATCACCAGAAATTCAGGATAAATTTTATCCCTCTATCATCTTGGTGCTAGTGGCAGATGGGAACTGTGCTCATGGGCAGATTGAATAGGAGAAATGAGAGGCAATAGTATTTTCTCCTATTTTTAAATTACATCCACTATAGAGCATGGTTTTTCTAGTGTTATTAGACACCCATTGATCAAACATGAACATTGATAGGAATTATAGGTGAGGTATTCTTTCTATATGTAGTGTCCACCTGAGACTAATATTGACTTAGCTATGGCTGTTTATTAAAAAAGTTTTAAACAACTATCTGCTCCTTTGATTTTAATTGAAAATATTAGTCTTCACTTTTCATAGAGAGTTTGGCACTCATTTTAAAAAAATTGTCTTTAATTTTATATAATTTTATCTGCAGTCATAAACCAGCCAGTTAAATGATGAAGATGCAAACTAATAGAAATGAAGTACAGTCAGATCAAAAACATATAATTATACATGTCAAATTATTGTCTGTAGGTAACTCAAATGTATGTCAACAAAGAATAATTGCAAAGGCAAATAAATAAATAAGTCCAAGATTTCAAAGAAATACTGTGTTCTGGGGTATTTAGTTGAATTTTGTAATATGCCACTCTAGCTACTCTGACAGTTTCTCATTTACAGAATGAAGATATTACATCAATACCAGCTAAGATCTCTTTGATACATGAGCTAGACTATAATTGCTCTTTTCTCATATGGCTCTTCCAAGCACAGATGTTGAGTTGCAACTCAGTGTCTTCTTTAGCTTTATATGCTTAAGCATCACCTGGGTTTTATTCATCTCTACAGAAATTAACATTGGCTTGGAAAAGAATTATGAAAAAAAATCCTGCTCTATAAATGTTTGCCACGAGAAATGGAAATTTCAAAACCAGAGCCATATTGACCATTCCTATCTCCAAAGTATTACTCTGCATAATCAGCGGGACCTTTCAAAGACATTATTTTGTATATTTTGAACTAATTCAGGTATTGTCTTCATACATGCAAATTTGTGGGCCATATGTCAGTTTTGTAACAGCTTTCATGTAAAAATGCATAGCTCAAACCTCCCAGTTCTTATTCTTCTCTATTGATAGTTACTGCTGTATTTCTTTGGACTTTTTTTATCACATTGATTTGCACATTTGAAGCCTAAGCCTACTTATTTGAAGAATTCAGCTTGTTTTATCTTATTTCCTTTGTCAATTATGATTTGTTTTTGAAATGCCAGAAATTGGTCTTCTGATATTTTATGGGAAGGTGTTCCTCCTTGCAATAATCAATAAGCATGCAGTAGAATTCTTTTTACTCTTATGGCTGAAGCAGAATGGACTGTGTCATCTGTCTATTCACAAATTATGTGTTTATTTTATTTTAAATGTTTATATTTATCATGATTAATTAAATCTGTAGCCTTGGCAGGAAGTTAAATGGACAAAATAAACGTTTGTGTAATTTTTCTCTTCCTTTTTATATTAGATTATTTAACTGATTTCTGGAAGGAATTTTGTTTTAAACATGTGGGTTTCCTCTTTCAGCAATATGATACCCAAACAAGCATGTTTTTACTTCATCCAGAACCTTCAGTTTTCCCCATCTTCAGTTGCATTTTACATTTCTCAGAGTGCTGTACATATTTTCTTACCATGAAATGTGACATAGATTGCCTCAAGGCTTTCCAAATATTAACTATATGAGTAAGCACAAAATAGTATAGAAGCATTCAATAAGAGTCCTTATTTTATCCTATCATAAGTATTTGAAATAACTACTTGCTGCTTACATTTTTCAGAATCTTACATTTTGCTATTTTATTATTATTTTATATGTTTATCATCTCATTACTATGATTCTGGGTGGCAAAGAAGTCATTAAAACCCAAAAAGGACAAAACAATATAATTGATTTTAAAAAGTCAAGAAATTAGTATATATGATGTTTGACACAAGAAATGCCACGCTAGAAATGCTAGACTATCAATATACCACTACAGATTTTGTAGCTTGTTGTCTGTCAGTCCTCAGTTTATAACACTTCATTTAGTGACCGTTCAAAGTTACAATGGCACTGAAAAAGTGACTTATGACCATTTTTCAACTTATGACCAATGCAGCATCCACATAGTCACATGATCAAAATTCAGATACTTTGCGATTGTTTCTTATTGATAACAGTCAAAGTGTCCCATGGTCATGTGATCACCTTTTGTGATCTTCTGACAAGCAAAATCAATGGGGAAGCCAGATTCACTTAACAATCATGTTACTAACTTAATAACTGCAATGATTGACTTAACCACTTTAGCAAGAAAGGTTGTAAAATGGAACAAAACTCACTTATCAAGTATCTCACTTAACAATAGAATTTATAGGGCTTAATATGGTCATAAATCAAGAAGTTCTATACCTGTAATCTTCAACTAGCTGAATAGAACATTACATAGTGCAACGTTTTTAATTAAAATATGTCAGTCTGCTAAAATAAAGAATTAGTACAAAATCTGGGACCCATTACTTGAATTGAAATTTCAAGGATCTTCAGACCAGTTGCACTTAGAGTTAAGCCCCTGCAGCCTCCTTGCAGTCAACCGCTGTCATGTGTTAATGGTTTACAATGATCTCTGCTAACTTCCCTCAATCAAAGTCAATGGAGAAGTTGATAGGAAGTTGGAAGCTGATTCTCTTGATTTTTGTTCATTGTGGTCATTCTATTGCTATGCTGAGTTAAGGAAATATTTCTGAAAGGATAACATAATGGGTTATGGATTGTTTAGTGGCTACAAATAAGAGGGGGGTCTGTAACACCTCTTCAGACTAACTTTTGTTATTAAAAGGCATGAAGTTTTGTAAACTTATGAAAATGAATAAAGTGATTAAAGTGATTTTTTAATCACTAAACCTTTCCCCTTTTTCTCTTCCCTGCGAAGATTGTTTCATGCAAATAATTTTCTGTTTGAAGTTCAGGCATAGTTTAAGGATGGATAATCTTTTTGGTGACCATTATGATAGTCTGTGACCATAACAAAGATTTGAATTGATGGTCAGAGACTTACGACCATATTAAGCCCATTACTCATGGAGTAATGGTAGAGAGTAGAACCACAGCATATACATGATTGGGGCCAAGATTTACTTTTGTTTTCCTTATTTTGTTTTTTTATTACTTTAAACTTCTTTTATTTTTGTAGGTTTTCTGCTTCAGCATGTCAGGAAATGGAGCTGCCTATTTTTTTTTAAAAATGGAAGAGATCGTTTAAAAATTTTTCTTAAAGATCTGCAGAAAAAAATCTCAGAAGCTATAAGTGCCTTAAAGACCTAATTTCCGAACCAAGTCAGAGTACCTTACAGAAGATAAGAAACTGCCGTTAGATAAATAATAGGGAAAAATCTGTAATATTAAAGAATACATATAATAACTGTTTTATTTCATGGATAATATATGAGTAGGACTGAACATCTATGGTCCTGGTGAATTTATTCCAACAATTGTTATTTTAAAAATTGAACGAAACAACACTGCTTCTTTTATTTCAGAATATTATGTTCCTGTTGAATTTGGAATTTCTTTCTTTTTTCTGCAATATGGGAACTTGGATTTCTATGGCTCTGGCAGTTAAGATTCCCTTGGTGGAGGTCATTGAGGAGAAATGAATTATATTTATAGATGTAAGTTTTATGAACATAATTAAATTCTAATGAAACTGAAGTACCTGTATCTTTCTTCTGTGGGAGTAGATTACAAAGGAGCGATGACATAGATAAATTATGGTGGAAAAGATTAAAGATATTTAAGCCCAACAGATTTATATGAAGAAAATGGTCCTTAGTATGGGTGCCATGAATGATTTATTTCCTCTGCAGGAATAGTTCCCCAAATTAGCTTCCTGAAGCCAGTGAGATTTCTAATATTTTCAGCGTCAACAATTTGAAAGGTGTTTCAAAATGTATTGGTGTGATAGGAATAGTGACTAACTGAGAAAAAAATGTGGTTATCAATAGAATCTCTCAATTAGAAATAATCACAATGTCTCTGCTAGTCTCAGAACCTTTCAACTGAAGGGATTGAGTTTCTTAAGACTGCATTAATTCAGAACCAAGAATAAATTAATAAGATTCCTAATCAGAAATTTAATCTTGCTTGTATTTTATTGCTACTGCACCTCCTGCATTATCAAACAATTTTCCTAATCACAGATCCATTCTAATTTGGTGAAATGTGAGTGATAAAGATCCAGATTGCACAAAACCTCAGAAAAAAATGGATGAGAACATATGCAAATGACTTATTTTAAAAGTATTAAAGCAACTATGTCATGTGCATATGAAACAGATTCTGAAGAAGCCAAGTGAGCCTTGAAAATGATGTGGCTGCTTTAATTACTCTTAAAGGAGTAATTTGCATATGCTTCCATAAATTTCACGTACTCTTTCTTTCAAGTATCACATAATTCTCATTAAAAAGATCATCATTCACTAGCTAATTAATTTAAAGAAGATTTTTGTGGAGAATTTTCATGGAATTGTCCTTATTACTGAAATAAGTTCCGTATCTTGAAATATCTTATTAAGGGATGCTGCTAATGACTTCACTTATGAAGTTGTCTGCCAGCAGTGAAATCTTTAGATGTTGAAAATTGGATCTTCAGGATTGCCTTTTATACAATGTCTTTCTTTTGTCAACTTTATGATGTTGTGTTGGTCCAAAGTTTGTTAATTTCTTAGGAAACATACTTGAAATGAAAAGAGATCTGACAAAACAAAAGACGAAAGACAGTAAACAGGTATTGGTGGCTACACATGAGTGACTCATTTTAATAATAGCTGCAAGAAGCTTAAGTATATCTCTCTAAACCTGCTCAAGAAATATTTTGTGGATATATATTGGTGAACAAGAAATAATACTTTCCTTCTAGTATGTTGGTGAGGTCAATGAATTATCAGTGGGTCAGAGGAATTGCCTGCCAAAGGGATCCTCCATGTATGCACAGAGGCCCTCAAGATGAGGACATGGATCTTTCAAGAGCAGTGTTCCGAACATTTTTAAAAATTCAAGAGACAGTTGTTAAAATATGAATTTAAAGCACAAAAATGTCAATCACCCACCTAACAATATTGAAAGCTTCTTGCTCTGTCTTCTTGCTCTGTTTTGCAAATAGCTAAACGTTCTTAGATTGGTCTTCAGTAATAGTTTTTTGAGAAACTATACTGTATATGTCTAGATTAACTATAGTTTTTGAGCAGGGTTTTTCTTCCCTCTTCAATTCAAAATGTCCTGAAGAATGATCTGCTAAGTATTGTTTAGATTGACATTTATGGATGGTCAAAATTGTGGGCCTCTGATATTGTCATGAATAAGCAGGTAAAAGGGACAATTGGAGAGCTCATTTCATGCAGTTGAGCATAAAATTTCTGAGGAAAGATGAAGAGTGTATTGAAGGGAAAATCAGTCTGTAGTGGTAAATTTGAAAAAGAATTAAATTTAAAAACCAAGGAAAGGATAGAGATAGTGATCAACAGCAAAACTATCATGTTTCTCCAACAATACGCCCCCCCCAATAGGAAGACCCAGCATGTTTTCTAGGCATGAAATTAAATGAAATGAAATTAAGCCCCTCCCCCCAAATTTAGGCCTAGTTTAAAACATGCAAAAGTGGGGGGAGGAGGCAGGAGGGAACTTGCCATTAGGAGTGCCCTGCGGGCAGCTACGCCTCGCCATCAGCCACTCCTAACGGCTGATCATGGCGTAGCATGGAAGGCTCCCTACCCCCGCCAAGCGCCTTTGCTGTAGACCCGGGTCAGCAGGCAGGTGACGTGGATGTCCATTGGCAGCATTTCAGCCGCTTCTCAGGCCTCCGTAGCGTCCATTGTTCCCACCAGTGCTGGCGCCTCTCTCCCCAGCACCATCTCCAAAAACAGTGTCTGAGTCACTCCTGCTTTTCCCCTGTCCCATAACAACAGGAAAAAAGAACATGAGGTACCTGGGAGCGCCACGTGCTGCGTTTTGGTTTAATCCTGAGCGGCTGGTTGGGCGTGAGAAGAGCTGAGTGAGTGTCTCTGCTGCTGCTACCCTTGGTGCTCCAGCCTCGGCCTCTGCAAGTTTCCAAAAGTGCGCAGCTTGTTCCTGCATTCCAAACGCACCCAGGCCGAGCTGCAGTAATCCCTCTCTCGCCAGTGCTGTCTCCAAAACCGGCAGCAGCAGCGGGAACCGTGGAAACGTTTCAGCCGCTTTTTGGGCGGGGGAGCCGCCTCCGTAACTTCCACAGTTCCCACCGCTGCTGCTGCTGTTTTTGGAGACAGCGCTGGAGAGAGAGGAACTCTTGTAGCTCGGCCTGGGTGTGCTTGGAATGCAGGAACGAGCTGCGCAGTGGGACTTTTGGAAACTTGCAGAGCCCGAGGCTGGAGCACCAAGGGTAGCAGCAGCAGAGACACTTGCTCGGCTGGCTCTTCTCATGCCCAACCAACCACTCGGGATTAAACCAAAACACAGCGCGCGGCACTCCCAGGTACCTCAAAATGTTTTTTTTCCTGTTGTTATGGGGAAGGGGATGGGGGAAAAGCGAGAGCAAGTCAGACACTGTTTTTGGAGATAGCACTGGCGAGAGAGGGACAATTGCAGCTCGGCCTGGGCACGCTTGGAATGCAGAAACGAACTGCGCACCGGAACCTTTGGAAACTTGCAGAGCCCGAGGCTGGAGCACCAAGGGTAGTAGCAGCAGAGACGCTCGCTCGGCTCCTCTCACGCCCAACCAGCCACTTGGGGTTAAACCAAAACGCAGCGCGCGGCACTCCCAGGTATCTCAAAATGTTTTTTTTCCTGTTGTTGCTGGGAAGGGGACAGGGGAAAAGCAGGAGCGACTCAGATGCTGTTTTTAGAGACTGCGCTGGTGAGACAGGCACCAGCACTGGTGGGAACCTTGCAAGCTACAGAGGCCTAAGAAGTGGCTGAAATACTGCTGGCGGACATCCACGCTGCCACCGTCCCCTGGCCACTGACCCGGGTCTGCAGCAAAGGATGCTTGGTGGGGTAGGGAGCCTTCCACGCTACGCCATGATCGGCCGTTAGGAGAGGCTGGTGGCAAGTCGTGGCTGCCCGTGGTGAGCCCTAGGCGAGGGTGCATGGGGAGGGAAGAAATTAATTTACCCCCGAAAAGATGTCCTAGCTTTTTTTGGGGGGGCTCAAAAAAAAAATAAGACCAGGCCTTATTTTATGAGAAACACGGTATGAAGTATGAAGGTTGACTCAGTTAATATTAAGAATACCTTAATTACCTTGTAACTAATAACTGCCTAAAATCAAACTGTTAAGAAGTATACTGTTCTTTTTCTTTGGACTTGCATTTCCAGTAACGGGTGGGTGGGTGGTGGAATGACTTACCATGGAAGAGGTTTTGTGATCCAGCTTCCAAATTACCCTGAAAAAGCAGGTTATAAGTTGGCAATAATTTAGAATTAAAAAAAAAAAACCATTCCAGTAAATAATAATTTTATACAAATAATCCAACCTTATGGAATATTCGGTAGTTTGCTCACCACATCTCAAAATCAAAAAGGATGAAGACAAGGACTATCCAAATAATCAGCTGGCTAGCAGTTGCTGAAGTTTGGGGTTGAAGTCCATGGTAGAAATTCTGAAAAATGCATAGAACTGACGATTGCTGTGGAATAAGAAAAATAGCAAATGGACCAGGTTCTCATACTTCCTCTCTAGAAAGTCTGTGGGTAATACTGAGTTATATACAAATGTTTCAGACAATAGTTCCCAATGAAGAGACTACAATACAAGGGTCGATAGTGGGTTTAGAACTCTTTCTCAGGCTCCGAGTTCACCCAGAGTCCGTCAGCTCCGAATAAGCCTCGCAGCAAGTCATTGGGCCATGTCTCCTTATCTCTGCTGCTGCCGGATCTGTATTTCTGCTTGTGTGCTGGCTGATGGTTTTGGAATGACTCACAGAGCTGAGGATGGATTCTGCAACAACTGCGGGGCTGTAGGATGGATTCTGCAACAACTGTGGGGCTGCTGGAACTGGCTCTTTATTGATGTGATGCATATTGTTAAAGGGGGTTGGGGCACATATTAGGTAATTGGACTTAGGTTAAAACATGATGAAAGTGGCACCGGGTGGGGATCAGTTAGTGAGGGTCGGAATAGGGTAGGGATGTAGACATGTTATAGGGTTAATAGCATTTAGGGATAATGGATTAGGCGTGGCCAGAATTAGAACTGCTATAGCCCTGGGTATGGTGGGATGTGTCTCATGATAATGGTGATAAAAGGAAAGGGAGCAACCTCAAACCCAACTCTAACCTTGCCTGGCTTTTAGCCATTCTTGCCTGATTAGAGTATTTGTTGCTTGATGCTGTATTGAATAAACCATCATTGTCCTAAAGAGGAGCTGGAGTTTGGATTCATTTAAAGACAAATCTTCAATACTCAAGGACTAGCTGAGACTCTTAAGAGCTAATGGAATAGGCCATCTTTGCTAAGCTACAATTTGGCACATGAAACCATATGTTTCCTTTTTTAAACAGTTCTGGAAATTGCTTGTTAATTATGTTTTTGATATAATCTTCAGATTGGCAAGTGCCGTACCAACTGAATCTCTTTTGATCCTTAGTGGAAAAAATTTTTATGCAAGTTTAAGGACTTAAAAACCATTTTGAAATAAACAGCAAAAGGGTGGTTAGAACATTAATTTTAGAAAACGATAAACAGCTTTAAATGATTTGAAATAACATTTTAAAATTAGTTACAAGAATATTTCCTGTGACAAAATATTGTTGTTTAGAAAAAATATTTTAAAATTAAGTATAAGATGCTGTTGACTGAAGGGGAAAACCATATGATGAACTTTGAATGTTAAACATTAGAGGCAACTAGAAAAAACTAAAAAAATATAATTGTAGGAGAAGAGACAACTGATATAGAATGTAACAAATTATTTTCATTTGAGACAAATTCAAGTGTATAGGGAACAGTAGAGGCAGAAATTATATTTTAAGATTATTCACTATCATAAAACTGGATTTTAAAAAGGTATGGAAGAGGAATATGCTTTAATTGGGCAAGGCTGAGACTGGATTGTTTTGGATAACTTTTTCACTTTGGAATTACAAAACAGAAATGTTAAAGTTTTGAAGGAAATACAAAGAGAATGTGAAAGGAAAAAAAAGTTCCAGGATATTATTTAAAGGTATTAAATATCAAGATTCTAAAAAACGAAGGGAAGGAATGTACGTTGATTTAATAAAGGCTAAAATATTTATGATATTGTTTCTGGTAAGTCTTAATGGATTTTTGCTGACCAGGACTGAATGAGGAGGCTTTAAAGATTTCTTTATAGATAAGAGATGAGATAGAGGAAAAAGGTAACTTTTGTTGTTATTTTTGAAGAAAGCAATGTTATTATGTTAAAAAGAAAAAATAGAATATGTTAGTTTCTCTGAATACGTAAATACGTATGGTATTTACTCTGGTAACTCTTCATGAATTTTTGCTGATTAGAATTAAACGGCAAGGGTTTAATAATTTGTTTATAAATAAGAGATGAGTTTTGGGAAGAAGGGAGCTTTTGTTGTAGTATCAGAAAAGTTACTGAAATTGTACTTGTTATGATGAAGGTAGAAGTTATTTATTTTCTTTACTATACACTATAGATTTTTAAAAAAACATTTTCTTTACACTTTTTTCTTCTTTTGAGTCTTATATTTTTCTTAGTTTCGATTAGTTTCTTTTTATCTTTGTAAAATTACTATAATAAAAGGATAGTCCAGTTTTATTCTTGACAAACAAAATCAAGGCAGGGTTATTTTGAGTTTCTTTTGCATGCTTCTCACTTTCTCAGGACTGTCTGCAAGAAAGTCTTATTCATCCATTTCTTTTGTCCAAGCCGAACAGTACATTCCTTTACAGACTAGCATTTAATGTACTAAATCCAAAACCTCCGGCCTAAATGCTGAATCCTACACCTAACCGGGCCCTGATATGCTACCCAAAATATGTTTAGTGGCACAGATAAATATGGCTCTCAGCCCAATTCCTGGGTAAGCCAACTGGGTTTTCTATCTAGTATTAATTCTGCACTTCCTCTCAGGAAATTTTTAAACAGACACCTTAACTTAAACACTTAACTTACACCCCCTTAACTTAAACACTTAACTTCCCTACTTGAAAGAACAGCCCATTGGGACCTGAATTGCAGATTGTCCTATTTTCTAATGGGCACTAATCAGAGGTGTTATTCAGCAGGTTCTGACCAGTTCTGGAAAACCAGTAGTGGAAATTTTGAGTAATTTGGAGAAATACCACCTCTGACTAAAGATTTTATAGTGTCTTCCCCTGCCATGCCCACCAAGCCACGCCCACACAATCGGTAGTAAAAAAAAAATTGAATCCCACCACTGGCACTAATGTATACATTGTAAAACAGAATCTGTTATATTGAACAGAATTGGATATCCTGTAAAGATGACATATTTATCTGATTGTTGATTCTTTGTATTACCACATACATATTTTATAGTTATATTTTTTTATCTATTTATGCCAGAATTAGATCCTGTATTTCATTTTTATTTTATTGATGTGGTAGTAAGACTAATCAGTTAATAAATTATCATTCTTATCTATCCACACATTAATCCCTTCCAACCATTCACTTCTCTCTCATTCAGGTTATCAGAGATAATAAAAACTCTGCCTATAACATGAAATATGTGAAAATATATCAAACTCTACCTCCCACCTCTCATGGAGCGACCAACAACTGTGTTCCCATTGCCCTTCAGTACAAGGTGTACTTTTAGTTTTGTTGAAATATAATATTGAAGGGTCTGAGTGATTTGAAAATCTTATTTTTTCCTTTCCTCAAGTCAAAGTATATTTCCTGTTCCTTAAATTTTATATTGCTTCTTGCCCAAAAGTCAAGACTTTTTTTTCTAAACAATATTGATTTGCTGCCTCTAGGGATTGCTAGAGGTTCTTAAAAATTATGGCCATTAAGTTAAAGAGGTGACAGTTGCAAACTGAATTTTGTAAAGTGTAAACTAGCTTCTCTGTCAAAAAACAAAACAACAACAAAAACAAAAAAACAACCCAAAACACCCCATTTTACTTACTGAGCTCCATGGAGTTTTTTATGCATAAGAAAAAGGAATGTCTCAAACTTCCTTTAGAATCCTGAAACATGTATTAAATATACCCACAATATTTATTTATTCACTGTGTTATGAATTGATCACTAAATGTGTAACATAATGAATAAATAATTATATTTTTAAAATGAATAAACCATATGTCATTATCATCAATTTAGCCATTGTCTATCCACTGCAGGATGAAGGCCTCTTCCTCATGTTTCCAACCAATATGTTCTTGAGCTTGTTTTTGCCAATTGGGGTCGCAATACTTGCTGATGTCATCATTCCATCTTATTCAATGACTGCTTTGGTCCACCTGCCCTCGGTTCTTCTTAATATGTGACCTAGCTCTTGTCCAGGTTTATTTTTAAGCCAAATGGTTGTCTTGCTTTGTGCAGCTCTTGTATGTCTTTATAGCTCTTCTGGGTCTTGTGAGAAGAAAACAATGTCATCTGCAAATCTTAAGTGACTTAAAAAGGTGCCATTGATTTTTACGATATACAGTAATAGGTGCTATTTTATAAATCAGCCAGCAGATTACAAAACCTTGGCTCAGCCCTGGTCTAGAAGCACCAAGGATATTTTTTTGAGAAAAAGAGCCACTGAATTTACTTGGAAGTAATCATGTATATATTTATGTTACTGAGCCCCGCAGAAACGCTTGCTGAGCATAAGCCTGGTTTAGCTTTTATTTCCTCTCCAGTTAGTTTTTCCATCTATCTCATCCCATCCCATCCCATCTCATTCTCCCTTTCTCTTCAATCCTTCCCAGAAGTTGTCCCTTGTCTTTACTTTTACCTTCCTTTACTTTTTTTCATTAAATATGTATTTATTTATTTGTTTATTTATATTTTTCTATCAGAAGAAGGGAAGGGAAGGTTTATATTTGGTGCAAGAGAGAAAAAAGTTTGTGTATGTATATATGCAGTCGTGAGAACTGTTATTTTGATAAATAGAGTGCCTTCCTTTACAGGCAATTAATTGGAGTATGGCTTCAGGCCAATATGCCTATAATATATAATTCACAATGTATATATTTATGATTGGGAGGTCTGCAGCACTGATTCCCCATAGATTTGGCAATCTACTACAAATTCAGGGTAGACTTCCATTCTCTTTCAGAATAGGCTTTTTTGCTTATAACCATGAAATGGAGAGATAAAGGGATAGGAGAAAAAAATTAGTTGCTTTCTGGGAACTGAAACATTATATGATGTTTTCAGAGGCCCTCCACTTGATGTTTCCTTGATTTGTGAAAGATTATGAAACCATAATCTATTGAAGCATGGCTTTAGAAGTCAGCTAGTTTTTAATATGGTTTCTTCATATAAATAGCATGTCCACTTTTTAGGGAATTTTACTTAAACATTCTATCATCCATTATACTGTACATATAAAATATGAACATCCTTGCTAGTTATAGCAGGATCACCAGTGATTGTGTATGATCACCAGTCATGTTCTGCAGCTAAAGAAGAGAGTCATTTGCAATTTGCAATTACTTCAACCCAAATCGAATATTGCACTTGCTCCATTTTACTACAATGAGCACCATGCATTTGCTTTTTGATGCAGAACTAATCCAATAAACTAATGAGTGGAACAGATGTTCCAGACTTTTAGGACAGGTGTAATCTTATGAACCATTCTGCCCTTTCTTTCCCAGGAGAAAAGGAAGCTTGGGCTGATAGCCAGGAATCTGTATTGTTTCCTCCAGGCACTTGCTATGCCATTTTCTATCTTCATTTCTTCCTTTATCATTAGTGTTGTGTGGGAGTTCATTTTTCCTCAGGAAGCAATTCCAGCTTAGTTTATTTAGGATTATGTGTAGTTAATGGAGATTAATGGATGCAATTCAATCTTTCCATGCTAAGTTCATAGCTATGGTTTTCAGCTACACAAGCATTTTGTAAAAAAGGTAGGATATATGGAATATCAGTTGAAAAAGAGAATAATTAATGTTTACTGAATTTCTATTAGGAATTGAGAAAAAAATAACTTCATATTTTCTTCATTTGAAAAGTTCTACATTCATTGAAAATAGTATCTTGATATGAAGCATGGTATTTATTTATGAAAAATTAATCAATATTTTTTTGGCCTTTGTGTGTATGACTGTGAGTGCATTCATTCCTTTGTAAGAAAGATATATATAAGGAGCAATAAAAATCTTGTATCCCATCCATCCATCCATCCATCCATCCATCCTCCATCCATCCATCCATCCAGCTTAACCAATTATAGGCCTGTCATACAACTCTGGGCAGCTTATAATAATTAAAAACAAATGAAACTATAAAACAAAAGTAAAATATAATTGCAGCAACCCCCAATAAATTAAGATGTCAAAACCTGATAAATAGAAGATGGAAAAGTAGTATTGTAGAGAATTTATTGTTAAGCAAGAGAGGGATTATCTTCAATTTGAAATATGACTGTTGTCATAAATAGTTTTACTCAAGTTTTTGAGCTGTAGTCAGCTAGTACAATTATCAGAAAAGCATTTTTGCCTTACTGAATAAATTTTTGCCAGTCACCCCACATGCCATGAGATTCTGCTCCCTTTAAATTCTTTTTGCAGCAGTTCAAACACCAAAGAGGAGAACATGAATGAGTATAGTCAGTATATCCAATTCTAAGAAGGATCATATTTGGTCATCAGGCAAAACTAGGCAAAGGTTCTTCTAGCCATGGTTTCTACTTCTTATTATGCAAGAGACATAAGTGCAAGACAACCTCCAGATCATAGATCTTCTACTTCTGAAGAAGCACAATGAGATCTAGATGAAATTTCAAAAGAGCAGATGATTTCTGAATAAACAGGCATTTGATCTGAAGTTCATCCTTAACTTGTTTGAACCATAGAAATACAGATGTTACCAAGCATATAGTTGTGCACCCAGCTTATTTTACCATTGCTCTGGCAACATTCATGCATTATGCTTGGTGTCCTGAAAGAATAGATACAAACTGACTTGGGACAGAATTTGGAAGTTAATGTAGATAAATATGCCGTTTTTAAATTTATTTTTTATTTTAATTGTAAGAATACAACATGGTGCAGCCATTCTGGTGTTACAATTATTATACATATGTAAAAGTTACTTCACTATTTACAATCCTCTTGTTTGATATATTGTTTACAAATTATTCTAATCATCATAGTTACTTATGTTCCGACCTTGCCTTCTTCTATGCAACCACTGATAGAATTTATTCCACGATTCATCATATTTCATGTTAAATCTATAATAATCTTGCTATATAATGAACCTAAATTATATTTTGTAGATTATAAATAAAAGAGTTTTGCCTTAAAAGGCACAAAGGAAGTATTGTAAGCATATAAATAAATATGTAGGTAAAAGATTCAGTATATATTTATTTTATATTTTATTTTTTTTAGCTATCCATAGATTGGTTTAAATATGTACGATAAATAAATAGATAAATATGTGCAGGCATATATTTAACACTACAATAAAGGCAGAAGCCTATGTGGATTGGAATAGTTTTATATACTTAAATGTTTTGGTGAAACACCATCACTTGTTTCTTATTTTAAATACAACACAAAAAGCTGAACAAATGCATTTGCTATGATATTTACGTATTTCTTTGTATTCATTTAAGGTGTATGTTTTTTGAAAAAAACTTTGCATCATTATCATTATATTATGCTGTGTTTTATATTCCTGGAACATTTATATATTGGTGCTTTCTCTTTGGAATATAAGTAAAAGTATACACACTCTGCATATTTTAAAGGATTAGCAATGATGATTTATTCACAACCTGTGTGGTATGTTTGCATATTTTACTGGCTTATTTACATCATAATGAAATTGTTGAAATGGAGCCAATTTTGTCATTTCCCACATTCCCATCCCAAATATCTCTGGGATTGGTAGCATTTTAATACTTCAAATTAATTAAATAAGAGCTTCTGCTTTTAACAAATATTTGTTTGTTAGTATTTGCTGCTATTAAAGAGAGCTTTGAAATATCTCCGATTATGTTCACATGCCAGGTAAAAATGTTATTAGAGAAACATTCTTTAAAATTCTAGTCTGCAGTGAGAATCAGATCCAAGGACAAGTCAGAACATTTATCAGTCATAACTTAGAAAAGCATGTATTTTTATTTAATTGTATTTATTCAAACTAGATATTGTTATAGATACTTCCTGGACATTTAAATTTGTTTGGAAAATTTTATTTTCCTTTATACCATTAAATTTAAGATAGGGAAACAGTATAGAATAATACTGTAAATCAAATACGTTATTTACCATTTGATCTGGAATTTTAGTCCAAATGCAGCTGTGTAAACAGTGGAGTGAATCATTATGCCTTGGGGAAGGCCTAAATTCTGAAATGAAGCTAATAGTTATCTTGCAGAAAGCACCAAATACAACTTCAGATAAGGCTGGGAAAGTCTCCTGTATGTAGCATGAGGATATTGCTGAATATTATGAGTTAAAAGGAGTTCATGGTTGCTTGCTATGAAGCAGTTTTACATGACATTATATGAATGTAGGTTACCAGTAATCAAATAGGCAGGGGAAGACATACGTAATTGGGAAGAAGGACAAGGAAGATACACGACTTAACTTTCTTGGCATCTGTGACAAACAATGACAATGAAAAATTGCAAAATTGTAAATCTAACTTTTTAGGTTTGCATGAATATGAAACGATCTTTTCCAGCCTCAGAAGAACTGTTTTGTTTTTTTTCAATTGCTGGAATGTGCTAGCACCAGTTTGGAGACAAATGCTTCAGCCCTTCAGTATATAACTGAATAGGGTCTTGTAAATATCAGGCAGCAGTGCAAGCAGTTGGAGGGTACTAATCAACTGGGGCTTATTAACTTGCAATTAGCACTTATTAGAAAAATGCTGGAGGATGGAGGTACTCAAAAAGCCAAACAATACTTGATTTTAAGGCTGTGCTGGAAGACATATCACCTTTGTGCCAGATGTCTGATAACTCTACTGAAGTACCACCTAATGTTTTTTTTTCCCATTTGGGGAAAACAGAATTGGATTTTGCCTCTTGACTGTACTGCATTAGATTCCACCATACCTGCATCAATTCCAGATCATAGAATCAACCAATTCTTGATTTAACCATCTTTCCTCCTATTAAAAAAATTGGTAAATTCACTAAAGGTAAATTTATTTTTCACCTATTGTTCCTATATATTTATGCATGACAGGCTTTCCCAATGTTACTATGGATTTGTTACTGGAAGTGATCTGTTTTTCTGGGGAATGTGTTCATGAAAACAGCAAACCCTGAAACATATAATATATTGTAGTTATTGGCTCTAACATTATGTAGCTTTTCTGTCAAGTCATAATTTGAATATTTATTAATGGAGCCTAACACATAATTGTCCAATTTATAAAGAAATAAATGACTCCGTAGTAGAAAGATTTTCATTAGAGTCTTTCAATGCATGGCATTACAGACGGAGAAAAAGATACATAGCAGATTGTCAGTCATTTTTGTTGCTTTTCTGGATTTCATTGGTTATGGGAGCACATGGAGAAAGTTTTGTACTCATTTCTGAGAGACATAATTAGCTAGTTCAGGTGTGCTTGAAGGGACCACAAACCTACCTTCAGCCCAATATTATTTTAAGCAAACTACTAATGACTGCTTCTCAATGTTCCATATATAGTTAGGCTTTTCCAGCTCATTAGAAAAATCACATTTAGACCAAATGGTTCAGCATGATTCGATCCCAAACTCTGGCTGTCACATTTTCAAATATAATCAATGTTGGTTATAAAGTGTACCTTTACATACCGGTCAACATTTTAATGAAAACAAGGTACATTTTGCATACTTGAATGCCATAGTGCATTTAGAGTAGTTAAGTGTTTGTAAATATTTACAATGGCTAATTAACAAAAGTTATGTATTGGCTTATCTACAAAATTGTTTAATTATATCTAATTATTGCTTTAATATTTTTAAATCTGCAGACTATTAATCTGAATAAAATATTCACCCATTTAAGATTAATGCTGCATGGTATTATGTGATGCTAACCCATTATATTATCTGGAGAAAAGTGTTGTAATCTAAATCAGGGGTCGCCAACCTTTTGGACCTCAGGGACCACCAAACTCATAATTTTAGATCCCAGGGACCACTAACTGGTTCTGTGGGCATGGCCTAATTCGTGGATGTGGCGTAGTGGTTATGTGACCAGCTGGGCATGGCTTGTATGTAAATATTATAAATATTTATATAAATATTGAATTTTTTATTTAAAAAAAAGAGCAACTTTTACCCAAAATCAGGCAAAGCAGGCAGGCAGATTGAGTTGCTCACAGAATCACAGATTCATTCAGAAATATATCTATCTGCCATTGGCTAGCTCAGTCTGCCACATAAAATTTGCTTGCAAGCAAACTCAAAAAATTTGCTAGCTAGCAAACTCACAAAATTAACTCACAACACACCATGTATGTCAACATTGAATTTTTTATTTAAAAAAAGAGCAACTTTACTCAAAATCAGGCAAAGCAGGCAGGCAGATTGAGTTGCTCACAGAATCACAGATTCATTCAGTGATCTATCTATCTACCATCAGCTAGCTCAGTCTCTCAAATTTGCTAACCGTGAGTTTGCACTGAATTTGCTTGCAAACAAACCTTCAGTCCTAAGGGAGGTTTGGCTATGCTTAGCTAGAAAGCAAGAAATCCAACCATTTCCTGCTTCCTAGCTAATCTAAATCTCCCGGAGCAGTAGAACAGATGATGGTCAGAAAAAGGAAAAATAGCAATTTAGCAGACAAGTTTGCCAGGTAACGAGTGAGTGGGTGGGGAAGGTTCCCGTAGGCCATGTGGGCTGAGCAGCCTTGTGTTTCTGTACAGCCTGGATTAATTGCTTTGGTGGGATGCTCTGGGGCTGAGATTTCTCTGTGGCCCACCAAAATTTTCTCATGGCCCACCAGTGGGCTGCAGCTCGGTTGGCGACTGCCGATCTAAATAATCTTATTGATTATGTTTATGCTAATTTGAGTACTCTCTTGAAATTGGATAAAAGACAATCACTCACAAATATTTAATTTCATCCTCCATATATTTGGGATTGAAATCAGGTTTCCATCCTGTTACTTATCTGTATTCTAATGCGTTTATTTTTCTATATTACTTCTATCTTTCATGCTTTGTAATTCAGCACTGACGTTGGCAAGTTGAGAAAATATGTCTTTGATACTGCTGCAGCAATATGCAACGGTTTGTTTACATGCTATTTTCTTCAGCTGTTTGCTTATTTATTACAAATATTTATATATCATCTCATACCAAAACTCAGGGTAGTTTCCAAAGTCATACTTAATACAAAACATAATACCCAGAATCTACAAGCCAAAAGCAAAGATAGTACTTTTTTCAAGTGTCCTACTAAATACTGATTGCTGGTTTCTGAATGATCTTCTGCTGGATCCTGTGTTTTTCTAAAACATTGGAAAAAAAATCTGTAGTGATCTTTCTTGATCAAAATATTGTAATGATCTTTCTTCATGGCTTCTTAACAATAGAAGAGGAACATAAAAAGTACCTTAATGAATGAAACTGACAGGATACTATTCTGCTGTCCCCAACCTCAGACTTTTCCAGTATGAATGACTAGGCTTACTTGAGATTATAAGGGTATTGTTTCAAATATATAGAAGCATATGTTTGGAAAAGACTTCTATAGAAATGCCCTTACCATTTTCTAGTAGCACTCTACTAATACAATGAATGGGGGTCATCTTAGCTCCACCTCTATTGTTGCCTGAATAAGATGTACAGCTACAATGGTTTTGAAAGAGACAATTATGTAGAAACCAACATTAAATGTCTCTTGTATGATCAGAACAGGAAAAAAGACAAATGTGGTGGAATTTACCTATTCTGTGACCTAAATAAAAAGTATAAATAAAACATCTGAAGGCAATCATCCATTTTTCATACTTATCTCAAAGGAACTGTAATTATATCTATAGATGCTTTAGGTTTAATTTATATCTATTTGTAGCTTGTATAATTTTATGTGGAATTGAATATTTAAAATTAACACTGACATAATTTATATAAATTATTAAGTATTTCCTTTTCATCAAAGTTTTATATAATTTAACTCTTGAAAGCTTCCTTTTCCATTCCATTTTCAACAACTTTTAGTAGTTGATGCTTTAGTTGGGAAGCCTAAAAGAAGTGATGTAGTTATAAATGTTCCTATGTACTTGTAATGTTGCTTAAGAGAACATTCCACAGTTCAAAGTTAGAATTTCCTAAGTACTATAAATGCTTGTGAGAATATTACTTCAGAAAAATGAAAGATCTTAACTTACATACAGTTGATCACAGATGGCAGCAATAATTTAGTACAAAAGCTTTTATACCAGGTAGTTATGTCATAACCAACAGTTTAACTGATCACTGATCACTTTCATGATCACTTTGCCCTCAGGATATTTTAGCAAAATTAGAATAGTGATTGAATATGAGTTAAATCAAAATCTTGCACTAGATACTTTCAAAAGGCAGAGAATGATATATCTATATCAGTTAAATACTAAGGCAAATGAATACATGGGCATCTACATCAAACTTTCAGCAGCTTTTCAAAGATATACTGTATATGAAACTATAAATGCTTTAGATATAGGTGGGGTTTTTTTGGGTGTCAAACTGTCGGTCTGCAGGCCGGATGTGTCACATGCAAGTCATGCCCACCCACCTCCGTGAATGGGAAAAACGTCACATGATGGCAATGTGATGTAATGGATTTGACACCCATGGCCTAGATTATTTAAAGTTTGGTCAACATATGTTTGATGCACTTGATTCGGTGACTAAAAAAACAATATAAATTAAATTAGTTTTAATGAAATCATCCTTTTCTTGAAACAGACAATGATGATATAGCTAAAACTAAGTTTAGGCTTACCTGGTCATTTTTTGACACTTGAACTTACAGAAGATTTCTGGATTCAAGTATACCCTGAGATTAGAAGATATTAATTAGAAGATTGTATTGTGACTATAAGAAAGGAACTCTCTCAGTATCTTATGATGTACAACATTTTAATTTGATTTACTTGGATACTATGTTCCTGGATTTCCTTGAAGCATTTCATATTTTTATCTTAAATTAAGAAATTATCCATGGCCTCATTCATACCACATTTCTTAGGTGCATATTTTAAATCAGGGTTTGAATTTATTAAGTTCGTTATTTAAAACTTTCATCTCTTCTTTTGGGCTGACATGGTCTAGTGCATTTTATTTCAGCTTGTTTTTTCAGCTTATATTTATCAGTTTCACAGTGACAGTTTCTACAATTGAAATGCAGAGATAACTGGTGAGAGCGTATGCTGCATGTAAAAAAGCTTCACAGAGTAGGAATGTGTAGTGGGCATAATTAAGTCATTGTGCGAGAGAGCAAAATGAATTCTCAAGAATCTGAAAAAGAACTATTATCTTAATACACAACTGTGACTATATTTTGTCATCCAAATGGTAGACAATAGCAGATTTTATTTTTTCTGGTAAGCAGAAAACAATGATTTGGGACTATCTCGAAATCTTCTATTGTCACAGCTGATAGATTTACTAGATGGGCTTCATAAAGGCTCCTTTGTCACAATCTATCATCAGTTTTCATGTTCTGCAGAAGTGATATAGATTCTATAATTTACAGTGGAAAATTTCCCACTGATTGAGAATTTTGGAAGTTTCAGTCTTGCAAATGGATAGTTCCAGATTAAGGAAAGATACCTTGTACTTTACCAGCTGGTTCAACAACTAATAATGTCAGGAGGTTGCAGGCATTCATTTTTCTTTCCAATACTTATTTATATTAACTAAGGTTTCTTGTTACTTATATCTATTTAAAACAATGTATAAAATTATTATTACTTTTAAGCAAAACACATTGATTCCTATGTAGATTAAAAAAATAGAAAAACTAGATTCAGTACTTAATTCTTACTCCCTCCATTTTTATTGCTCTTCTTAATGAAATTTTCCAAAGTTAAATATAGCAAATCTTAAAGTTGAGGATAATTTTAAATATAGTGTTACATATATAGCATTAGGTTACATTAAAAATCTACTATAGTAGCCACAGCATTATTTTCATACTTGTAGCAAAGTTTGAAAAAGGTCTTCTTAAGAAATAGAAAAGAGATATTGCACAAAGTCCTAAGTGAGTTTCTGAATTGCTATTGAAATGCACATAGTCCACACACACAAAAATATAACCATAATGATATTGTTTTTCTACATTTCAAATGGCAATTATATTTGTGCTAAATTAGGTTGGCAGTTGACTTGGCCTAGCTTTAAGTCTAAAATTATTGAAATACTTTATACCCCAAAATGTAAGATCCAACACTACCTAGTTATTCATTCTCCATTTACATTATGAAATGAATGCAATATATTTCTAAGAAGAAATTAGCATTTTCCAGATGATTCATTCTTATAAATTAATGTAAGCTGTAGAGAGATCAATTGGATTGGCAAATGAAGAAAAAATGCCAAGAACTCAAACAATACGAGCTTGGTTATTTAAAAATAATAAAAGTGGTTTGGATTAATGCTTGCTTTTATGTGTTAATTTTGCACCTGTCTTTGAATTATGCCTCAGAGCTGCTTGTGTCTGGAAATAGGAAAGAAGGAATTATGATATACTTTTGTTGCATAGAAGGCATAAATGATTATAGTAAATGTGCATTATATTCATAGAGTGTGATAACTTGTGGGCCTGCTTTGGAACAAACATAGCTGCTTGCATACTGAAAAGAAGGCTATATGATTCCTTGATGATATGACATTGGGAATAAAACAGAAGTATACATGGAAAGCTTGGTTTCGTTGTGTATTATTCTACCCAACATTTCCTTAGACTTTGGCTGATGGGAGTGATAATTAAATAATAATAAAAGTGCCTTTCAATATAATTCAACAGAAAATTATATTACTATGAGGACACAATGTAAAGCTGATTTGATCTGGAGCTGTGAACAACTGATAATCACACTTTTTTCCTTTTGGGAAATAATATTTTCTTTCTTGTCATCATAATGATTTGAAATACTCTTTCTCTGATGAAAAATATATAATCTGGATCAGTCAGTTTCCTTCAGGGGCACAGCAGGCCTGTGATTTAGTTTGAAAGGGAAGGATTTGTATATTAAAGAGTGAGCAGATGAGTGTCGCTTAAATCTGCCCTTCCTTTAAAGAACCATTAACTACTGTTTGGATCTAATCGTCTTTGGATATCCCCTCTGGATAGTTAGACAAGCCAGATGGTCAACGGTTGAGTTTAGAAGTGGTAGAAAAAACTGTGTCCACTTCTTCAAGATCCACTGGCTCAAGACTCTCGTAGACATTTGTCTTGGTAGTAAGGTAACTATTAACCAATGCATGTAAACCACAAAGATAAAAAGGAATGGTTACTTGCCTGTAACTATAGTTTAAGTGCTCATTTATAAATTTGCACAAGTATTCCATTTGGTGTTGGTTGACATTAACCAACCCAGTCTTGGTTGGGTTGGTCTCACAGGTGCCTTGGATTGGGTTGGTCTCACAGGTGCCTTACCTATTCATGGACTCTTCTCTGTAAGAGATGACCAGGCTAAGCTCAAAGAAGGTTTCAAATGTGTCATCAGTCTAGAGTGCCTTCATGCCCTTCATATCAAGTCCAGCTCACCTTCAGTTTCATTGATTCTTACCTATTTGCTTTGATTGTTAGTAGTTCAGATTCTTGTAGAGATCATAAGCTTGCAATAAATTTTTATATTCATTTGAACTGTCTGGACTCCCTGATTTTCCCCATGCTTGATATTTTCAGAATCATAACCAATGTGTGTGAATCTAAAAATGACTGTTTTAAAGATGCGTGCATGCGTGGGGGCGGAGGGGCATGGGAGACATTCACACATACGCAGCGTGCGGGGGGGTGCATACACATGTGCAGAGACATGCGGGGCATGGGGGACCTGCATGCATTGACTTCTTTGTGCTGGCACGCGCAGTTATCTGCACCAGAGACCAAAAAGGTTAGCTACCAATGGGTTAGCTCATATGTAACATGAGGCATCTCTGACATGTGTTTAAGCTCACAGTAATTTTGTTTAATTCTTATTTAGACTTAATTTTTTTTCACCCATTCTTAACAATTTATTGTGAAGAAGTAGTTTATTAACTCAATAGAAGGTCATAATTCACAAGAGCAAATTATTAACTTTTATCTCTATCTGAACTAAATTTCCTTTCCAAAATTAGTTTATAAAACACATATGGTAATGTTTTTCATTAATGATCATTTCTGGCTGAAAAGCTTAGAAGTTTCATTACTGGAAGGTACCTTATTAGACAAGATTGTTTATAAATGAAAAATCAATTTATAATATAACAATTTGTTTTTGTTCTAACATGAAAAAACTGTTATTTTCCTGATTTTTTTTACTGTAATAAATCAACCATTCACCTAAATTCTTGTAGATTAAATTGAATAGGCTGCTTAATGCAGTTCAGGGAGAGAAACTGCAGTTACATAAATAAATACTTCAAGGAACATGAAATATAAATATTGAAAAAGAAGTAGTGAATTCCATATCAATACATATGTAAGAATAAAATATACCTCTATGTAAAATTTACATTATATGTTTGAAATTATAGTGAGTTTTGCATTAGTCCTGTTATGCGAGGAATGGATTGGAATTGAAATTGGTGTTATAAATGTCAGTAATAGAGAATAAAGACAACTGTAACTGTGGTATAATTTTGCAAGTGTTACATTTCTACATAGCAAAAGATGGACCAAAAAAATGGTAAATGATCGATTTGTTTGCAGATAAAGGGTGATATTCATTTAAATCAAGTTAACCAAACAATGAAGAACAGTTCAGTATCCAAATGCAGAATTCAAAACCTACAGTTTTAATAGGCTTCAAAGTTCTGTCCACAAAATATTTTTCAGGAATTGGATACAATCTACAAAGAAGTTTCAGCCTGGATCAAGATTTGATTTGTTTCCAGATGCATATTTTCATATGTAGACAGGTGTGATAGTATGCTAGTGTCTTCAGCTGCCAGTCAAATTTGTAATCTGACAAGATGAAAAATTAAGAAAGAAAGCAGAATAAAATACAATTTTAATTCAAGTAGCCCTATTTCCGTATCACACACAAAGCCTGATTTAAGTTGATCCAGATTAACTTTACCATCTGGAGATGTGGGAACAGCATACCTGCAAGTGAAATTCTTCAGTCTGAAATAATATCTTGTTAGGAGATTAAATTGGATTATATGAGATTGAATTCTTGCTAAAGAAGATTTACTTCTTTATTAAGAATCTACTTGCTTATCAGTATTTACACACACACACATGTATGTATGTATGAAGTTATTCCTTTTTTAGTCTGAAAAGCAATACATTTTCTGGAATAGATGATGGTATTTGTTATCTTTTAATTTAGTAATCGATAAGTGAGAGGGTTTTTTTTAAAGGGAATGCTAGAAATGTAGTCATACTTGAAAAAAATTAATATACCATATTAATTATCCAAAGAAGACGAATGCTTAGTTATGTGATAGTTTAATTCATATATTTTGTGCAAAATTAGAAAATTGCCTCCTTCCTGTGGCTAAGAAAGTGACTGATCCAAAGTCACTCAGATAGGCTTGTGCCTAAGATGGGACCAGAACTCACAGTCCCCGGGACTAGAAGCCCAGTATGTAATAAAGGTACCCAGTATGTAATAAAGCCTAGTGATACCATTATATCAAATTGTCTATCCAATTTAATATACATATATATATGCACACTGTAAATACTGGTGATGGGAACAGTATATTGGTTTGCAGGATGATATCTGGAAGAGAATAGCATAGGTGTAGTTTCACTTGTGGATTGGTCAAAATTTGCCAAAGCTGACTGGTACTGTCCTTATTCTTAACAGAATTCATCACAGGTGTACAAGTATATTGAAGATTGGTAACCAAGTTCATTTTCTCCCTATTATATTAAGAAGTGTTATAGGTAAACCTTAACTGACTAAACCATGACAGGTTATGATCAGTACCTTTGGCGCATCTGATGACAGTCACTGCCTGCAGAACACTCTGACTTGGAATACAAGAGCAGTAAAGAATAAATAACATTAATTATTGCATGAAATACAGGTAAAATATGTGTTTAGAAGGCTGAGAAAAAGAGAAATAGGTAATACATTTGAATATTTGATTTTGATGATATATGAAAGAAATATATATTCCATTATGAATAAATGTACTGTATGTCAGAAATTATAGTCTCATCTAGGTTGTTATGACTGCTATTGAAAATAATCTATAAATTGGAAGTGGTTATGCTTCAGTGAACGGTGATATTGGAAGAATCAGAATCGGGTGGCATTCTACCGGTTTGCATCTATTTACTAGAACTGATTGTTAAATTTCTAAGCAGTTCAGAGAACCGACTGTTAGAAAAAATCTCCTTTTCTTTTTTCCCACTTTACTGGCCCAATCCTGTAAGGAAGGCAGGAAAGAAACATTGGTGTTGCTTACAGAAACTGCCTCTTTGTTAACCCTTATTACATTCTTGGCAGGACTAGACTTCTGTCTCCGGAGCTTCCCTGGAATTTTTTTTTCCTCCTTTGCTGGTACATTGCTTGTATGGAGCCCGAAACTGACCATATGTGTAGCTGACTGCTTGACTTTCTTAAAGGAAAAAGGATTGTTTTAAGCTTTTTACACTTCTGTTGTGAGGAAATACTCCCCTGTTGGAGTTAGCACTTTGAAGAAATAATTGAATAACGAAGCAGAGCTGCCAGAAAGAAGCTTTTAATGACAAGGAACCAAGATGAGTGACATTCATCAAGGCTTCTTGGTTAGCTAAAGATTGACATTCAAACGTGAGTTTATATACCCTTTCTGAGTTTTGGTCTAAAACTGGTTTTTGGTGAAGTTTAATTCTGTGCATGGTGCCATTTAATCCTGTATTTATTGATGGGATATTTTTCCCTATTCAGCTTTGTTTGGAAGGAAAAAGGTTAATCTTTGTTCATGAAAAGAAACTGGTTTGAGAAATCTGTCTAGTTCCTGTGTCTATTTGTTCTGGTAATTGGTTTAACAAGCAACAGCTACTGTTGTGATTTAATTATTTGTATTGTGTTTGAATTTTTTTCCTGCCTCATGGTTTCTTTTTTTTTTTAATCTGGGAAGGGAGGCTCTTCCTTCACTGCTTTAGTGGTATCTGGCACTGTCCTTTTGGGGTGAACTTCCAAGAGGCAGGATGTAAGCTTGGCACTGATTTTCTTTACTGCCTTTCTGGGGGACATCTTTCCTTAAATCTAGGTGATTTTCTTAGGATATCTTGTGAGGTGACTGAGACAAGCTACTGTCTTTAAGTAATGCAAATGGATCTAAGGATTGCTTCTCCTGGGTGTGCTCTTTCTGGAGAGCTTAAATGACCTCTCTGCTAAAGGGTTTCACTTTATGAGCAAGAGTTGGCTGCTGATAGTTATCATTGCATTTTAACTATTTTAATTTCTCAAGATGCTCTGGCACCCTGCCTGATTTGTAACTCCAGCTTCCAGGTATTTTTTAATCTGATTGGTATTTAGGGCAGCTTTTTGCAAGCAAAGAAGCTTTTTGTATTTTTGAACAGGTAATCCTTGGCTTACAACAGTTCATTTAGTGACCATTCAAAGTTACAATGGCACTGAAAAAAGTGACTTATTACCATTTTTCACACTTATGACTGTTGCAGCATCCCCACTGTCATGAGAGGCCAGGCGAGGAGAAGCACCCCTTGATGTGAATGATGTTGAGTTGGCGATGCCCAGCCAGTCACATGACCACCAAGTCACACACACCAACTAAGCCACGCCCATAGAACCAGTTGTTAAAAAAATTGAATCCCATCCCTGATCAAATATGTTGTTTGTGTATAAGCAAATTCACATATACGCACATATATTCTATGTGTGTGTTGTATATATATGTGTGTGTGTGTGTGTGCATGTGTGTGTGTGTTTGTGTATTGTATATGTTTGTGTGTGTGTCTGATACGATTTATTAGGGTAAAAGCCTGAGAATACAAGGCTGATCAGAAGTTTTATCCTTCAGTGTGCAAATCACAGCATCTTTCTATGATTTCCCAATAAAAATATTGTGCTTCAAAAAATGTGTGAATGAATAAAGCTCCTACTATCCCTACTTGGATATCATTGATATTATATCTGTTTATTATTTATTGTAATAATGCTTGCTAAACTACTCAGGAGTTTAGAAAAGGAGCAGCATATAAGTTGAAAAACGAAATAAAATTTAAATAAAGCATGTGTGTCACAACATGGAATAATTACTGTGTGATTTATAACTGAACAGGGAGAAAAATAGTATCTCCTTGATACTGTATGTATATATATGTATATAATTAATATATATTTAATACTTATAGTGACATTTAAATTTGGCTGTGAATATAAATGTATTTGCTTTGTAAATCAACAATATGATATCATATTGTTGATTTACAAAGCAAATAAATTTGGGTTGTGAAATAATATTAAACTGAGTATAACTTAACAAATTAATTTACCAGATTCAAAGATAGTGGTGATTAGCTTCTTCAATCACTTCTTCAATAATAGTTAAGACCTTGGAACTCCTTTATTGAAGACGCATGTTATATAATTGCCTGACAGATGATATGGATTATATTTTTTGGCTATGCTGGATCAGTTGTTGAAAGTTGCATAAAAGCAAGACTGGCAAAAATGTTTAGTAACCAAATGTCCGCCAAATGTTGGAAGTGTAATCAAACCCCGGGTACTTATTATCATATGTGATGAACTTGTATGAAAGCAAGAAAATATTGGATGAAAATACATAGATGGTTGGACAAGATGATTAAGCAACATATAGAATTGAAACCAGAAATATTTTTGTTGGGCATAATGCCAGAAGGACATGATAAAGGGACTGTATATTTGGTTTTGCATGTATTGAAGCTGCAAGGATTGCATTTGAACAATATTGGGAAAATGAGAACACCCCATCAGATATAATTTGGAATATACTAGACTGTGCAGAGATGGATAGATAAAGGACAAAGAAGACACAGAATACTATTTAACATGGAACATATTTTACGACTGGTTAGAGATAAAAGGTAAAAATTAGGTTAAGAAAGATCACAGTTATATATGAATTAAATACAAAGAGGATTGATAATTATAAATATGTTGATATAATTAACAGAATTATAAATAAGCTAATGCAAAGAAAAGTTTAGTTAAAATTAATTTGTTACATTATTATTGTTATTAGTATATATTTTGATACTTCTATTTCTTTTCCTTTTCCTTTTTGTTAATGATATGCCCTAATAATACACTGTATTTAAAATATTTATGAATAAAAATAAGCCATACACTGGAAAAAAAAGAAAGTTGCATAAAACATCCCAAAGGTGGTTTTTCAAGAGGCAGCTGGACTTTCTGGTTTTTCTTTGAAGACGTTTCGCTTCTCATCCATGAAGCTTCTTCAGCTGAGAATTGAGAATTTGCATAGACCTTTGCATAAAACATCTGATGAGTCTATATTTTCCAACTTTGAATCTAATTAAAATCCTGTTTTTACTTCATTTACCTTTTTTGTGCTATAAGAGTCTTGGGAAAGCAGAGAATTTGAACCTGCATTGTATGTAAACAGATAAAACTCTTTCAGGTCAATTCAACACTTGCTGACTTCACATGGAATTTTCTTGATAGCAACATCAATAGCACTTAAACTTACATACCACTTCACAGCCCTCTCTAAGCAGTTTACAAAGTCAGCATATTTTCCCCAACAATCTGGTTCCACATTTTACCCACCTTGGAAGGATGGAAGGCTGAGTCATCTTTGAACCTGGTGAGATTTGAACTGCCAAATTGGAGTCAGCCAGCAGCCAGCAGAAGTAGCCTGCAGTACTACATTCTAATCATTGCGCCACCACAGCTCTTGATGATGGTATGGAAACTGTTAATTGTCTTCCTTCTAAGATACTCCCATACTAAACCAGAACCCTGGTATTCACTTGTAACCTGTCATTCTTATATACATTGGGGTCACCCATGCTTATCTTTCAAGTCCAGATGAAATCAGTTAGGAACTGTCACTTACTGAGGTATTGTTTACAAATGACAACATAACATTGCTTACAGTATAAAAAAATTATGTACAAAAGCTTTACTTCTTTGTACTTCATTCTGGCTATATACATACTGTATGAAAATTTAATGTTTTATAAATATGTTTCAAACTGATCATCTTTTTCTTTAGAAGATGTTGAAGATATAGAAAAATCATAAAAGTTCCCATTTCAAATAACTGATTTTAAAAATAATATACTGGAAATTGATTTGAGTCTAGTAAGATATGATAGTGAGATAACTTCTCTAGATAAGGAAGAAATATGAATATAGTCTTGCATATCAGATATAAAGGAGTAATATAATCATTTTCTTCAAATTTATTCAACTGAATGGAACCAAATCAAACCTCTGCTTCTTTTTATATTTTTAAGTAATTGATTGTCATCAGTAGAAGTGTAGTAGCAACTCAAATTTGGTACATAAATGTTAATGTAATCATTTTTCTTTCTGAAGTGTAATTGAGAATAATATACAAAACCACTGAAAGCTTCTGTTCAAGACTAGAAATATAGAACTATCTGAGAAATTGGCACCAAATATTTAAAGCACATTTTTAAAGCACCTTATCCCTCTTTGTATGTTGTACCAAACAGGAGTATGTCCAGTAAGATCTTGCATATTGCATCAAACTAGATATGCTTTTCTTCTATCCTTCCCCTATCTTTTTGCTGTTCCTACTTCTTTAGTAAGATTTTTTTTAAAGGGGAACGAGTTTTCCTGTTTAATTGAAACCTTCTTTATTCAGATGCTTCCTTCAAAGCTTATTAATTAGTCTATAATGGCAGTTTATCAGCAATACCTTAGCTTGGGTATTGTTAGTATTTCATGGTTCAGCCAGAATTGCCAGTGTTCAGTGACTAAGGAACTAGCACTATATACACCTCAAAATGTATCCTTTTCATGGTCTTTCCAATTGATTGAAGAACTTTCAGATCCTTTTTTCAATAAGAACTTCTTTCTATCTCTTGAGATAAGAAAAAAAATCTGATATTTATATCTCTTAATTGGATTACAGTTTAATTCAATTACTATGGAATTTTGTAATGGTATGCAAGAATGATCTTGAAGGATAAGAGGAAAATATAAAATAGGGAGGCACAAATGCTTAATGGTAAAAAAATAAACTTAAAAAGTATCTATCGTAATGTATCAGACTGCTAAAAATAATGGTGGGAGATATATATTTTAAAACTTGCAAGATTCTGTGAATGTGGCCTGATTATAGAATTAACTCTTCTGGTCATCTTTCCTGTCTGTTTTAGGTAGCATCTCTTTCCCCTGTTTCTCAAGGGGAAAGTTTCTCATTCCTACATAACTTTACAATGTTGTAGCTTTTCCTATCCTTAATGCAGTTATCTTTGCTTCCTATTGGAATATAGTTTTGTTCAAGACTGTTTTTTCTCTCCCCCCTCCCTCTCTGTCTGTCTTTCTGTCTTTCTCCCTCCCTCCCTCTTATTCTCTCTCTCTCATACACACACACACACACACACACACGTGCGCGCGCACGCACACGCACACACACATATATACACACACAAACTCTTTACAATGCGAGACATTTCCTTTGAAGGAATTAATGTAATTAAATCTTAAAATATAGTTCTAGAAGCTCCTTCTATATGATCTCATTGTCAAGTGTTTTATGACTGAGTGTATTATTACTGTACTGCTCCTTTATTTGACTTTAACTGAAGATAGAATTTAGCATATTTTCTCCATTACAGTGATTTCAAATGACTGTAGTAAATTTGAAATTTTGTTAGCTCATTGACTTGAAAAGAAATTCATTTGAGTTAAATAGATCTAATATCCAAGAAAATTTTGAAGATATTGCAGCCCGGAGCAAATTCTGGAGGTACAATATATAGTATTACATCATTATTATGTAAGTACTGTTTACTCCAATTTGTGCTATTTTCCAAAATCACAAAACTGTTTTTCTAGAGATCTGAATGTTTCAGTACCCTGAGCTGTGTTACTATATTTTTATGCAGTACTCTTTGGTCAATATATACCAAGAATAAAATTGGTAAGAAGTGCAGGATATATATATTACATGGGATTAATCAGTTTCTGATCGTGCTGTGTGGATTATTAGCTGTGAGAGTTTAAGATAATAGGTTAAGTAACTCATTTATATTTGTATGATTATGCATTAAGGAAGTGAGCAAACTAATTTTCTTTTCACCTGAGAAATGTAATTACAGGATGGTTTATGTTAATCAGTCCAGGTTATGTTAGCAGTTGTATGTTATTTGCCCCTAATGTTAGGAATTTATAATAAGCATTTTTTAATGAATATTAAATTACTGTCAGTAGAAAGACTATTGGGAGATTTTATTAAACCAGCAACAGAAGACAGATAAACCTGAAGGAAACTAGAATGATTCTCTGCTGCAGTCAGTTATTTAATCTCTGATACAGATATTTAATTTTAAACTAATTCGAATTATGGTGAGTTGCCAGTGCTACAGTATACAAAAATAAGTTGTGTCAAACTTTGAAGTTCTGTGATAATAGCATTCCTTAGAAAGTCTGTAAACTAACATATGCTAAGAAACTGGTCAAATCTCAAGTATATTTTCAAATGTTGAATATTTTGTCCATTTAAACATTTTTGCAGCTCAGATATATGGTGATTTTAGGTGCTAGATTATTGTTGTGACCTGCTGGATAGATGACCAGTATTGTAATTAGAAGAAATTGGAAAGAAGAGCATCCCGTTTCTGTTGAGATTTGAGTTCCTGATTCAGTTTACTATAAATATGGGTCTTTGCTCTCAGTCTAATGCTTTCAAAGAAAATATAATATGAACTTAATATGCTGTCATATCAGAGGTGGTATTCAGCAGGTTCTGACCAATTCTGGAGAACCAATAGCAGAAATTTTGAGTAGTTTGGAATACCACCACTGACTGGCCTAGCCCCCATCTATTCTCTGCTTCCACAATCTCAGCTGATTGGCTGGGTCTTCTTTTGTTGCCCTTCACAGGAGAACAAAGCTGGAAAGCAGGTTAGTGGGGTGGGGAGGGAATGGGATTTTGCAGTAACCTTCCCCCAGGAGTGGGGTGGGAATGGAGATTTTGCAGTATCCTTCCCCTGGAGTGGGGTGGGAATGGAGATTTTACAATATCCTTCCCCTGCCACACCCACCAAGCCACACCACACCCACCAAGCCACACCCACAGAATCAGTAGTAAAATTGTTTGAATCCCACCACTGTCTCATATAGCTTATCATCAGAATAGAATCGAATAAAATAGAATAGAATTCTTTATTGGTCAAGTGTGATTGGACACAAAAGGAATTTGTCTTTGGTGCATATGCTCTCAGTGTACATAAGAAAACATAAAATAAATTCATCAAGAATCATAAGACACAACACTTAGTGATAGTCATAGGTTACTATAAGTAATCAAATCAAACATAGATTACTAATACGCAATCAAAACATACAAGGAAAACAGATAAAACAATATAAATTGTAAACATACAAGCAACATGGTTGTAGTCATAAGTGGGAAGAGATAGATAATAGGAAGGATGAGGAGAATAATAGTAATATAGTCTTACTAAGAAATTTGACATGCAGGATAGTCCGACTAGATGACAGATTTCTTGTACTGTTTTAGATTTCCACAGTGCTTTCTGTCTGTAATAAGGAAATCCAAAATACTTCTTTTTTTCTTCTTTCCTTTGATCACAGAAAAACAATTATTTAACAAATAATTTAACAAGTAATAAACCTTGATTTTTCAAAAGGTAAATACAGTGATAATACTCCTTTTGAAGAAAGAATCCCTTCTGTAGGAAATAATCCTTCTAAATTCTTAATGGTTTAAAATTAAAGCTGTAATGGGTTGCCTAGAATATTTCAAATGTAGTAATCCAACTAATGTTGATTTTATTATAGAAATTCTGTAACATATATAATCTGAAGCATTATAGTAATACTTTTATATAAACATTGTAGAAAAAGACTCATGTAGGAAGATACAGAATTAGTTATTATATAAAAATTGTTTGTTACCTATATCACCATGGGATTATTCTGTGACTCACATACATAAACAAAAATGAAGATATAAGAAAGGATGTTTAAACAAAAAAAATAAAATAATGGAATTATAAAACAAAGAAAGAAAAACAAAATGAAGAAAATACATTAATATGACTAGATGGGTGACTAGTGAGAAGAGATCAGGGGGAAAGGTAAAATCTAGCTAACAGTTGAGAAGAAAGTGATAATGGAAAATGTTATGGTTGAATGGAATCAATGAAATTCTAAAAATTTAGGATAAAAGAATAAAATAATATACTTTATTTGGCTAAGTGTGATTAGACATATAAGTGTTATTAGACTCATAAGACACATAAGGTTTTTGCCTCTGGTGCTAAGCTTTGCAGTGTAGAATAATGATAATCATAATAACAATACTAATAAGGGTATGTCAGAGTGCTGGCCAATGCGTCAAGCCATTTAGTAAGAAAAATTCAGTTGTTTATTAGGAGTGCCATGCCGTCACAAAGTAAGTGAAGCCAGCTCTGACTTCATCCAGCTCGCACCTCTGACCATGTTGCTCCCTCCTCCTAAGTTGTGTCACCAGTCATATTCCCCAACAAAGAAATTTTGTGGGGAATCATTCTTTCCAGCTGTTGTGGTCTCTGTGGAGATGGCCTTGACTTTGGGCGGCTAAGATATGCTTTGTTTTAACTGAGGTGTTAATTCCTCGGTGCAGCTGCGAGGCACGATATTTCATCTCCCTGCCTATGGTGACTCAGGAACCGGTCAGGAAAACTTTGTGAGTTGACAAGGGAGTAATAAAGAAGATGATAATGATAATGATAATAATAATAATAATAATAATAATAATAATAATGCCATATAATATGGGTAAATATATTTAGACATAAGATAGTATTGTGAGAATTAGGTGTTCAGCAGAGTGATAGCACGAGGGGAAAAAACTGTTATTGTGTCTAGTTATTTTGGCATGTAATGCCCTTTAGCCGTGTCTTGAGGAGGAATTGAAATAGAAGGGCTCCTCTCAAAATCCATTATCATTGCTACATTTTAAATATGTTCAGCTCCAGATTGTTCCAGCTCCATCACAGAGCCAATTGTTCAACTTCCTGTCCACATGCAGACTCATTGCATGTAGACCAATGAGACCAATGACTATTGTATCATCTGCAAACCTCAGTATTTTAACAGAGGGATCTCTAGAAATGCAGTCTTTAGTATATAGAGAGGAGAAATGGAGAGAGCACAAAGCCCTGAAGGGTAACTGGGCTAATTACCCAGGTACTAGATGTGATTTTCTCTGTTTCACCTGTTGCTTGCTGTCTATCAAAAAGCCAACAATCCACCAAATAGGGAGATGCACAGTTACCAGAATCAATTTAGTGTGAAGAATTTCAGGAATGATTGTATTGAATGTTGAACTGAAGTCTACAAAAAGGACCTTTGCATAGATCTCCAGGGATTCTAGATGTTACAAGATGCCATGATAGTGCAGTGCCATGTTCACAACATCATCTGTCAATCTATTTGTTCAGTAGGCAAACTGCAAGATCCATGATAATTTTCAGATATGCCAGCAGTAATCTCTCAAAGATTTTCATTACTACAACAACTGGAATAAAAACCAAAGGCTGATTTGCAAAGAAAAAAAGATAAGTGGTATAATGAATTTTGTTGGTATAATCTAGGCCAATGATGACGAACCTTTTTGTTTTGGTGTGCCAAATGTGCATGTGTGCAGACACCCATGATGCAATGCACCCGCGCCCCCTGCGCATGCGCGTGCAACATCCCCGCCCCACCCTCTTACCTGCACTGCACATGCACGCACCTCTCAGATTATTTTTGGCCTGTTGAGGCCATTTTCACTTACCTGAAGGCTCAAGGGAAGCTTCTGGAGCTTCAGGAGGCTGAAAACGGGCCCATTTCAGCACTTCTGGTATTTCTGGAAGGCCAGTTTTTCAGCCTTCGAGGCTGCAGAGGCTTCTCTCGAGCCTCTGGGATGGCAAAAACAGCCTCCAAAAGGCCAAAAATCAGGTGGGAGGCGCGTGCATGTGCAGTGCAGCTAAGTTTGGCTGGAGCTTGCATGCCCACACAAATGGCTCTGTATACCACCTGTGGCACGTGTGCCATAGGTTCACCATTACAGATCTATGCTTAGTTAGACTTACTTTCATTTTCTTGTCCATTGTCTTTAACTGAAAGGAAACTTCTCACACACCCATCTCACACTTCTCACACATCCATGTTCACACATCTCTTGGCAAGTGAGATCATTGATCTAATTAGCATTCTACAATCTAGTGTCCTCTAGAAATGTTTTAACTACAATCTCCTCTAGTCATAGGTATAGGGCCAGGTTTTTTGAAGACCATCTTTCTTCTGTAGATTTTGCCAGTCCTGTACTGGCAAAACTGTCTGGCAAGGTCAACTTATTCCAGGGTCACATTAGTTAAAAATACAAGATCCAGAAAGTTTGCTTCCTCTGTTGCAGCACCTGCCAAGAGATCTGCATGGTGATCACACAAAATGAGCCTTTAAAAGTTGTCTAGCAGGCCTTGGAGCAAGAGTGGCTGGGGACCTCTTATGGGATATTTTGTACTGTACGTTACCCAAAATTGGTACAGAATTGGGCAATGTCTGACTTTAAAAAATATCTTAAAGCTAGGGTTGTGCACGTTTCAAAAATAATCTGCTCAGGCCTTACACAACTGCAAGATCAGCACTTTGCTGATATTCATTAAAGCAACCTTTCATTTTTCAAGAGTGAAAAAATACAGCTGCTTTAAGGAATCCACATCAGAGATAATGCAGTTTATTTTATTAAAATATATGGGCCAAACAAAGTTAATGCAATTCTTAAATCAGCCACTGCTAACTTATTTGACAGGCACCAAGTCACAAGAAGATGGATTCTTAGCAGCTCCTTTCTAAACTATTAGTCAAGATTTCCCTACCTGGATATACAGCCTGGAGGGTTCTCTATACAAATTGCATGCCTTGTTACTAAATAACAATTCCTCCTGTAAAAAATGCCACTCACTGAAATAATGTCTAAAGTGATTTTGGGTTCACTTTAAAGGACTGCATTAATAGAAAAGAATATCCTTTTCTTTTGAATACATAAATATACTGTGCTTGAGGCTTATCCTGATGCTTGAGGCATCAGAATAATCTATCCTTTGGCTAATAATCATCATATCATTCCCAAAACATGAGGAGATCAATTGTGCTACAGTGAACAAACATTCTACAGAATAAACAGAACAGAATAACACAGTCTCCCTTGTATAATTTTTATCAGGATATTAATATTGAACTTGGATGATTTTGTAGTCCTTTGCCACATATTGGAATTTTATTATTCTGAAATAGAGTGGGGTTTTGATTTTTTTTTTTTAGTTTTCAGAATCTTGGAAATAATAGATATTTTAATTAATAATAAAATATTTTATATTTTAAGCAGGGATGGGATTCAAATTTTTTAACAACTGGTTCTGTGGGTATGGCTTAGTTGGTGGTCATGTGACTGGGTGGGTGTGGCCAATTCGACATCAATCACATCAAGGGGTGCTTCTCCTCACCTGGCCTCTCATGACAATGGGGATGCTGCAATAGTCATAAGTGTGAAAAATGGTGATGTCATTTTTTTCAGTGCCATTGTAAGTGCCATTGTAACTTTAAATGGTTACTAAATAAATAAATGAACTGTTGTAAGTCAAGGATTACCTGTACAA
This sequence comes from Bungarus multicinctus, assembly GCA_023653725.1. Classification (NCBI taxonomy): domain Eukaryota; kingdom Metazoa; phylum Chordata; class Lepidosauria; order Squamata; family Elapidae; genus Bungarus; species Bungarus multicinctus. The sequence goes on from CM042844.1 coordinate 38,386,113, forward strand.
AAATACAAAAAGCTTCTTTGATTGCAAAAAACTGCCCTAAATACCAATCATTAGATTAAAAATTCCTGCAAGCTGGACTTACAAATCAGGCAGGATGCCAGAACACTTTGAGAAATTAAAATAGTTAAAATGCAATGATAACTATCAGCAGCCAACTCTTGCTCATAAAGTGAAATCCTTTAGCAGAGAGTTAATTTAAGCTCTCGTGAAAAACCCAGGAAAAGCAATCCTTAGATCCATTTGCACCACTTAGAGATCCAGCTGGTCTCACTCATCTCACAAGATATTCTAAGGAAATCATCCAGATTTAAGGAAAGGTCTCATGCCCCCTAGAAAGGCAGTAAAAAAAACAATGCCAAGCTTGCATCCTGCCTCTTGGAAGTACACCCCAAAAGGACAATGCAGTGAAGGAAGACCCCTTCCCCAGATCGAAAAAGAAAACCATGAGGCAGGAAAAAAATTCAAGCACAATACAAATAATTAAATCACAACAGTAGCTGTTGCTTTTTAAACCAGTTACCAGAACAAATAGACACAGGAACTAGCCAGATTTCTCAAACCAGTTTCTTTTCAGGATTTCTCAAACCAGTTTCTTTTCAGGAACAGAAATTAATCTTTTTCCTTCCAAATAAAGGTGAATAGGAAAAATTATCCCATCAATAAACACAGGATTAAATGTCACCAAGCACAGAATTAAACTTCACCCAAAACCAGTTTTAGACCAAAACTCAGAAAGTGTATGTAAACTCATGCTTGAATGTCGATCTTTCTAGCTAGCCAAGAAGAAGAATTTCCAGGGGAGTATTTCCTCCCAACAGCAGTGTAAAAAGCTTAAAACCACCCTTCCCCTTTAAGAAAGCCTCAAGAAAAAAAAACTTTCAGAGACAGTAAGTCTAGGCATACTGCCAAGAATGTAATAAGGGTGGAAAAAAACAAAAGGAGATTTCTTCTAACTACCAGTTCTCTGAATTGTTTAGAAAGTTAACAAGAGGTTCTATAGAACCGGTAGAACCCCACTCCTAATTTTAAGTAAATAAGGGCTTTCCTAAAGTTTTGGCAAAGTAATTTGTTATGAAATCACTCAAACCCAAAGGTCAATTTATGTAGAAATCATCTCCTTACATTGGTAAGGCCAGTTTTTGCAATTTGTACAGCACTAAGTGACTGTAGATCTACATGAGATGGATAGCAAACAAATCTAATAAGTTTACAGTAGCCCATACAGTTCAAATTTCTGCACTTATAGCCATAAGTCAGGAATATATATTATTAGGACTAAAGTGTATTTATTTATGAAGTTGTTAAGACCAAGCAATTCAAAAAGATTCTGGATGCTTAAAAATACCAATATATAATTAAAACACTTCTAAAAACTCAAGATAACAAATCATTACTTGGACCAGACAATATCCATACATTAAAAAAGCCCAACAGGTCTCCAAAGCACTCTAACCACAGCGGCAGTTCTTAACATTTGAAGATGGGGACATACCTATCTCTGGGATATGCTATTTCAAGGGACAATGTCTACAACAGAAAAGACATACTTCCTCAGTGCCACAAAATGACAACATTTAAATAAGGAGATTTAGTATTATTCAGATATACTCAGTGTATCTGAATAGCATCCAGATATTGAATCAATACATTGTCAACTTCACCTGATTGCCCAGGATTGAGATGTGTAATTGGATATCATCTACAAATTTATATACTGAACCCTAAACTGATAATCATCAAGTGGTTTAATGTAGATGTTATACAGGAAGTGTGAGATGTATGATTGACTAGACTTCTGAATGCCCTGAAACTCCATATCTTATCAAAGGGATGTAAACAGAGTGTGAAATCTAACAAACCAATTTCAGACACACAGGATGCACAAAGGAAGAGTAGAAAGAAAACAAGAATAATGAAACTTTTAGTCCAATCAACATCTGATAAAAAAGAACAAGCATAGAAAGAACCCACCAGAGACAAATCCACATGGAAAGCTGCAAATTCCTTTTCCTCTTCTAAGCAAGACTGTAATAGGCCAATTATTACCACCTATTGACAGAACCCATATCTTCACAATAATTTACAAATCCCATAGCAATATCCGCAAGAGTTGCAAAGCATCTTTTCAAATAATACGGTTCACTATTTTTTTTGAAAAAAGCAACACCCAAACCATACTTTGCTTTAACAATAGATTTCTGTCAGTATTTTACTGCAGACAATCTCTTTATATGATTGGATGTTTTTTCTCTTCTCCAGATATTGCACAACCTCATTGTAAGCCTTTCAATTCTGAAGTTATTTCTTATTAATACCCAATCATGTGACAACACTTTGAAAAGATTAACTTGTTCATCTAGCCCAAATGGTTAAAACCTCAACAGTCATTCAGATCAGGACACATGGAATCATCTCTGTCCCTGTATATCCAACTCCCACTGTATCTGGTATACAGTTCTAATCTTCTGTTTAAGCCTACATTTGATGAGAAAGAAACAGCAATATCCACATCCATATGACTCAAATCCTCCTTAACTGCATGTTTTACTTTTTGATTTACCCAAAATACTCAAGTCCTGGGACCAAAGAGAAATGAAATAAACTTAGTATGAGCAATACTTTTATAAACTAATTTAATTTACCAGATTATTTTTACATCCCATCCCTCCACAGGAGACAACCATCTGACAGCCATGATAAATAATTGATGATAATTCTTTCAGTTTGGACTTCTCTAATCCATTCCAAAGTTTATAAAGATATTGACTCTAGTTCTCATATATACTTAAGAACGTCAGGTTTAAATTCAATGTTTTTCAAACTTGACAAATTTAAGATGTATTGATTTAAATTCCCTAAATTCCCCAGCTATGCTATAAATTTCTATAGAGCAGAGATTTATGTTTCCCCCAGCACTCCTCCAAGTAGATAGGCACTATTAAAGGATTGCATGCATGAAGGGACAAAAAAACCATCTTCCAGTAATGAAGCTGCAGTTTCATCTTACCAGTATTTGATCAAGAACAAATTCTTCTTATGTGGAAGTTAACATATATTATACTACTTCTTTCAGAGATTAAAATACCAACAGTTGCGAAGCGCATGCTCATCGAACCGGTTGTTAACACTGGTTGAATCACACCACTGATCTTAACCGATGAAAACTAGAAATAACATACATCTTTCCATTCTTCAATTAAAGCTTTAGTTAATTTACACACAGCTATGTCCATTGTCGTATCTCTGACATATAGTATGTAATTATTTGTATATAGATTTACTGAGCCTTCAAACCAGATTATATAATTCAAGTAGGATTGCTTACTATGCAATCCCAAAGTAAATTTCATAATATATCTAATGCAATTACTACTGAGGAGGAATTGTTACATTTATCTAAATACTCCTATGTTTTACATACAGATAAATTTACATTCAAGACATCATGGTCTCTCGATAATTAGCCATGCAGTAAAAACAATGTAACTTTAAGGTTTTTATTCATTAGCTAAACTTTTTTTTACCAATTACTGGACTTCAAAATATTCTTTGATTTCATTTTATATGTTTCTGTGGAGGTATAGTTTGATTGGCTTAAATAACTATGTCATATATCAAATGTTTGGAATTTTTTTCTGAAACAGTTCCAGAGTTCAACAAAATGTGCATATTTTGTTAAAGGGATCTTTGTTTTGTTTTTTTAAATTCTGTATAAAAATCTACTTCATCAGTAATTGTCACATATCCATAAGCAATACACACAGGGAAATTACCACTTCCTATGTGGTAATCTTGGAGAACTTCCCAACCACAATGAGACATGACACATATGGAAACTATTCCTAAATTTAAAGAGAAAAATGTATATATAAATGAATCAAACTTAGTATGGGTCCCATCCTTAAAGAAAACCAAATCAAACTTCTCATTAAACTTTTCCAATGATTCTCTACTCTTACGTATCTTACAATTTTTAAATAAACTGTGTTGAACATTGAAATCTTCATACAGCATACAAGATGTTTTCATATTACACTAGACAATTAAACCCATCAATATTTGGAGGGAATAGATGGGGAGAAATGAAGATAGTGACAGATTTTATTTTCCTGGGCTGCAAGATCACCACAGGTGGGGATTACAGCCATGAAATTAAAAGACACTTGCTCCTGGGGAGGAAAACTATGGCAAATCTAGACAGCATACTAAAAACCAGAGACATACCTTGCCAACAAAAATGTGTATAGCCAAGGCTATGATTTTCTCAGTTGCAATGTATGGCTGTGAAAGTTAGACCATAAGAAAGGCTGAGCACCAAAAAATTGAGGCCTTTGAACTGAGGTGCTGCAGAAGACTCCTGTGAGTCCCTTGGTGATCAATTCAGTCAGTCCTAGAGGAGATCAATCCTGACTATTCTTTAGAAGGTCAGATCCTGAAGATGAAACTCAAATACTTTGGCCACCTAATGAGAAGGAAGGATTCACTGAAGAAGAGCCTAATGCTGAAAAAGATTGAGGGCAAAAGAAAAAGGGGATGACAAAGAATGAGGTGGCTGGATGGAGTCGCTGAAGCAGTAGGCGTGAGCTTAAATGGACTTTGGAGGATGATAGAAGACAGGAAGGCCTGGAGAAACATTGTCCATGGAGACACGATGGGTCGGACATGACTTCACAACTAACAACAAAATATTTGGAGGAAGACAAGTGAATACATGCATTTCATTAATGATCATTCAGTTTATTCAAAGGAATTCGACCAAAATATATACAAATAACATTTTCAGGATTACTTAATTCTATGCAGTTTAAATAGAAATATAGCTATTATTCATAGTCTTTATGAAGACTAAGGTAATATGGCTTCTAAAATCTAAGGCTTCCCATAACAATGTTTCTTGAACATATAGACGTAACATTAGGTAACTTCCAAATTGTAGACGTAACATTAGGTAACTTCCAAATTGTTCAAAAATATTTTTGTTGTTGATCATGAGCCATCAAACTATGTGCTTTCCAGTGATCTTCAGACCAACTATTTATGACTCAGAATGCTCTAAACATTTACAAACACATTTTCTATGCTCATTTTTTAATTGCCTTCAGAATAATCAAGAGTGTTGACTTGTACTATCAAAATAACTTGTATAGTAATTGCCACAAAACATTCCTTTTAACCAGTAATAAATAAGGGTTGTATTTTTCTCCACAGCTATTTTCACTTACATACCAGAAGGATATGTTCCTTGCTCTGTTAAGAACCATGCATCCTCTCTATGTTGAGATATGATCCTCCAAAGTTATAATAAATAAAAATAGGGATCTGCTGATATTGATCAAAAGTGTGTGAACTACTTCATGAAAGATCAGTCAAAAGTATGTCTGGCTTTCTGGTTATAGATATAAATATTGCCCTATGTATGACAAAGTATGCCCTCTTAGTAATAGGAAATCTAAAGATAATTATGCAGGACCCAACCTAACCCAATCTAAGCTTGAACTGAAAACATGATTGATTGTTTAAAGATGGAAGCAGGATAAATTTAGAGGATGTACTTTTAAGGAAGACCTCCGGACATTAGCCGGTTTGTTAGACACAGCTGGAAAAGTCCCCCCTACACAGATGGGAGCAACAGACCACCAGACTGACACCATGTTTCCAGGAACCCGACTGGCAAAGACGATCTCATCATACCTTTTACAGTCAAGGTCAAGTTAGTGGTACCGAACACGGGGGAGACCAGGAAGTTAGAAGCTGTCGTTGATACTGGGTGCTCTAGATGCCTTATTGGACTCCCTATCATTGAACAATTGGGCATAAAGACTGACTCACTAAAACACCCAATCAGATTTGAGCAAGTGGATGGGACATTAATTGGGGGGACCCCAGCCACACAAATGACAGAATTGATCAAGATGGAATTAGGCCCTCATCGCAAACTCATACGCTTCATAGTGGCCCCCAGGATGTCTGATTCCCATCACATTGGGTCTTGCTTGGCTAGACAAATAGGCCCCTACAATCAAATGGGAGGATGGATTCAGGAAACCCTCATTGGACCGGGCCCATTTCCCTCTCGTCCTCCCACAACAGAACCACCAGTCAACTTGAAACCAACCCGAGCCAGCATCCACAGCATCCCACCTTCTACCAGATATTATCCATCCCACCTTCTACCAGATATTATCCAACCAATAAAAAGACTTGCTGAAGCATTCAGTGAAGAAGAGTATAATGTTTTACCTCCCCATCAAGCCACTGATTGCACCATAGAATTAGAACCCAGTGCGAAACTACCAAAACCAAAGATGTATTCCATGAAGCCTGCTGAAATGACTGAATTAAGAAAATACATTGACCAAAATTTGGGCTGAGGTTTTATTGAACTTGCCAAATCAAGATTAGCTGCCCCCGTGTTGTTCAAAGAGAAGGTTGGCGGGTTGAGATTATGTGTAGACTTCAGAGGTGTAAACGCCTTGTGTGTCAAAAACATGTACCCTCTACCCCTCATGAAGGACTTATTGAACCACCTGTCGAAAGGCAAGGTATTCACCAAGCTAGATCTCAAAGAAGCTTACTACCGGGTCAGCATCAAAGAGGGAGATGAGTGGAAAACAGCTTTTAACTGCCCTTTGGGTAGCTTTCAATTCAAAGTCATGCCTTTCGGACTTCAGCGGGCTCCCGCAGTGTTTATGCAACTCATCAATGAGGTGCTACACCCACACCTTTATCAGGGGGTCCTCGTATACCTGAGGGACATCCTTATCTTCAGCGAAACCATTATAAAATTATAAAAAACAGGCAGATAAACATAGATCCCTTCAACTACCCTTTAAAGTGGGAGACAAAGTATATTTGTCAACCAAGTATCTTAGGTTAAAACTGCCCAGTAAGAAACTGGGGCCAAAATTCTTGGGTCAGTTCCCAATTTCAAAAATAATCAATCCGGTTACTGTCCAATTAAATCTTTCTCGACTATTAGGGAACATTTATCCAGTGTTCCATTGTCGTTTACTAAAACCAGCTGCTACATCAATGATAAGACCAATGCCAATTGTTCCCCCTGACCCATTAATGGTACAGGGAGAAACACATGATGAAATTAAGAAAATTCTCGATTCTAGATTACACTGTGGATGATTGCAATATTTGGTCTTATGGAAGGGATACCCTCTCTCAGATACTAGTTGGGTAAAGAGTTGGGATGTCCATGCTGATTAATTGGTTACCCAATTCCATGAGGACTTCCCCCACAAACCAAAGGGTCCTCATGGAGGGGGGAGAGGGGTTTAAGGACAATGTATTAACCCCTGTATCTGTTTGGTTGTTTTTCTTTTAGGAGAAGGAGTTTTCAAGGGGGGACACCAGTCATCTCTGAGATCAGCTGCCACAGGAAAATATGTGAACAATGAAGGGGAGTGAGGGAGTTGAAGAGTTCAAGGTTATTTAGTATGTCACAATAAAAAATTCCAGCTGCAGTTAATTGGTTCTTGTGATTTATAAAGTGTAGTAAGTGGGAAGAGATAAGGACGACTTTGTGAGATGCACTGGGAATGAGTTTCAGTTTTGGAAATGTCCATAGATGTACCACAGCTGTTCCTAATAAATCAATTGGAAATTATGCTTGTCTCGGACTGATTAATTACTACGGATAATTTCTGGATACCTAACAGTTAAAATGTTCCACCATGGACTTCAGTATGAGTAAGAGCTGAGTAGTCATTACACAACTGAAAGCATCAAGGCCTTACTTTATATCAGCAGAGATGTGAGTGGAGGTTACATCTTGGCATCACTATCTGATATTGCCAGTTCTAGGCTTATTTCAATGCAGTTGGAAATAGTGCAAAAATACTTCTTTATTTAAAAAAAGGAATAAAACAAATCCAGCAAATTTTTGGCCTATACTTTTTCTTCTATCAATAATAGGAAAAATATATGCTCTACTTTTAAAAATTAAATTATTAGATTGGACTAAGGAAGAGACTATTTTAAGAAATGAATAAATAGGTTTTAAATAAGGATGACCAATGCCAAATGGGGCTGTTTTGAATCATTTAACAGAAAATGTTTTAAAACATTAAACAAGCAAAAATATATAATGTCAATTGAAAGTAATTATTTGGAGTCTATGAACATCTGAGGGGAAACTGACAAAGTTACCTACCGACAAGGAACTGTTATTTGTGATGAAAAGCTTTCCTCCTTGTACTTCATAAAAAGTGTCCTAAAGCAGGGGTCCCCAACACCTGGTGTGTGGACTGGCCATGGTCCACGGCCTGCCAGAAATTGGTCTGCACAGGTGAAGCACAATCTGTGGGATACAGGCAGTGTGCAAAACCATGCCACCTCTGGTCATGGAACCGGTGCCCAAAAGATTGGGGGACACTATGCTAGAACCTATAAGGTGACAGTTCTGATAACAACAGTGAGTGTGGATATTGTCAATTTTATATTATTGGTTTGCTTCTTCCTAGCATGTTCTGTACTTGTTCTAAATTATTGTCTTCCAAACTTAGCTGGAAAGGAACTCCATTCTATTATCTTTTGTGATGCAGCATTATATCAGAAAGTCAGAATCAGAATATGTAGGTACCAAGCGGGTCTTCATTTATTTACCAGAATTGGAACTGGTTATTCTGTCTCTTAAGTGATGTTGTTACATGAGACATGATGTCCCACTTAACAACAGCAGCAGTTCTGGCAGTCAGCGCTGCCTTTGTTTAGTGAATCACACTTGGTCTTTAGGCAAGGATTCACTTTTATCCAACCCATTCCCAGCTTGACCCCTCCCAGCCTCAAGGCCACCAAGGAGTGCTGCTTTAAACCCAATGCTATGGCAAGCTACCTTGTTTCCATGCCATACTGTGAAGCTCTATGTCTGCTCCAGCATCACAATCACAACTAAGAGGTGCTGCCTTAAGCCCCATGCCACAGCAAGCTGCCATATCTATGCGTTATGGTGAAAACCTCTGCCCCGCCCTTTGGCAAGAATATGACAATCATACTGAAAAGGAGAGAGACAGTAAGAACGATCAAGTGGAAGCAGCAGGAGCAAAGGAAATCATTGTAAATGCAGGCAAGTGTGAATTTTTATTATGTGATCATGAAAGTGCTCCAATGGTCATTGTTTTAGCGCCATTATAACTTCAAATGATCACTAATGGACATAAATCAAAGACTGCATTTGTGAGATTCTTTAAATAATTTTTTAGGCTACTAAGCTTTTAGTTTTTTTATATGAAGCTTCAGCTTTGGAGGTGTATAAAGCTAAGATAATTATTAAACAGCATTCACCTTTGATAGTCAAAATTAAATAAAAACATGGAAACATGGAAAAGGTACATTTCTGAACATTAATATAAGTGCGTTCTAAGAATGCTGTACTAAGAGTAGAACCAGGTCTCTGAAATGGATACTTGAAGTTGAACTGAACCTTTGCATCAGCACACACACTAAAATTTAGCCACAAAAATTACTTTCTCCTGGTGTTGGAGGATATTTATGTCAGCACTTGACATAAGTGACTTGACTCCAAAGCAGATTCAATCTTTCTTTCTTTCTTTCTTTCTTTCTTTCTTTCTTTCTTTCTTTCTTTCTTTCTTTCTTTCTTTCTTTCTTTCTTTCTTTCTTTCTTTCTTTCTTTCTTTCTTTCTTTCTTTCATGTTGAAATTATGGTTGGAAGCAAAAAGACAAATTAGATACCAAATTGCTAGATATTGAGAGGTGCAAAATAATAATTGTTCCCCATTAAAATGAGGCAAATGTTGATCTAGCCCCAGTTACCTTCATATGCCAACCCAAATAGAGAAAAATATTTTGCTGCTCAATATTTCTCCTAATTTTGCAAGGAAAGGAGGTTAATTCAATAAAACTCCTTTGAAATATACTCTCGTGAAATGGAATAGATAAAAATGTAGAAGAAGCACTGATGGCATACACTTTTAACGATACTATTAGGATCAAATTTATTGCACTCCTTTTGTCCTTATTCATTGATAGGACAAAACACTACTATGCTGAATATTTCATCTCTGTTTTTAATAAGGTAGTAAATATATATATGGTACACATCTTGTTGCTGCTGTACACTAAGATCACAAATAAGAGATGATGTCCGATTTTCATTCAATCATGTCCGATTTTCAGATGCTGCCTGATCAAGTCCCTGCAGTTTTCTTGGCAAGTAGTTAGAAGTGGTTTGCAATTGCCTTCTTCCTAAGGTTGAGAGAAAGTGACTGGTCCAAGGTCACCCAGCTGGCTTTGTGCCCAAAGCAGGACTAGAACTCATGGCTTCCCACTTTCTAATCTGATGCCTTAACCAGAACTCCAAAGTAACTCTCCACACATAATTAAACTGAACTAATTACAGCAAAATATATTAGTGTGCATAATATTTTATGCATCATGTAAGGTTGTGAATAGTTCTTATCTATATAATATAGAATGGCCCTTCATGGGTCTTGTTCGATGTTTTTAAACTGAGTTTTGGTTGAAAGGTCTGTTGACCATTTTAATTTCAAAAACTTGTTATTCAATGTCCATGCTTTAGCATGTTCACAACCCTAAATTATAAATTTCACAGTTCTGGAGGAAGCCAACTCACAACCTCTCTGAAACAGTAAACATTTAACTATCCTTTCTTCCCACCAGGTTGATTTATGTAAACCACATAACAGAATTCCCGAATTACTTTTTGCTTTTCCAGCATGGATCTTGGTAACTGATGCACAACTTTAAATATTTAAACTTTAAATACCTTTTTCTATTTGGTCTATATATCTGAATTCCAAGATAGCTTTTATCTGCATTCAGTGATTCTGAACTCCTATTTTTTCTTAATCCCTTCTGACATTTATATGGGGCATATACTCTACCACTTCATATCCTTTATTGAGGCTTTGACTATCACTAACTATTTTTCTCCCAAGGGTTCTGGCCTGGATTACTGCATTTCTTCACCATTATTTCAAAATTTTGACACTATCAAGGTTTGAAGGAAACGTACCCTAAATATACAGTTAAATCTGAGATCTCAGGAAAACTGGTGTCTCCTGGAAATTCTCTTCCATGTGTCTTTCATTGAGCTTTAATGAGGATTTATGAAAGCAATCATGAAACCATTTTTTTAAGGTTCAAAGCCATGGTTTGCTAAATCTAGTTTATTAAATGAACCACAACTAAATACTACAATATGTGAAGTACTATAATAAGCTAATTGTGTTTTACAACCACAATGGCTAAGTTACATACTATGTTGTCTCCCCTCAATCTGCCAGGTGGTTCCCCCTTTCTTCACCACCTCTACCAGATGGTTCCAGTCCCAACTGGAACTCTCCAACAAGAGAGCACGGAGCGAAACTGCGCACGAATGTGGATTCTGCTCCTACATGACGGAAGCGCAACTGGAAGTCCCTGTTATGGTTTCATAGGATGACGGGCAACACTGATGTCTTTTGCTTTTCATTCTAGTTGAGGCTTACCTTTTTTAGATTGAGAGACAACTGATAATATTCTGTTTATACTAATCAGTATAATAAATTATGGTGAATGTACAGTATTAATGTACCATAGTGTATTAGAATTGTAAGATACTTAGTAGAAATGTTTTCAACTAAAGGACATAAGAAAGCTTATATTTGTATTCTTGTTTTTTCACCTCTCTGAATATTTATATTTGTTATTTGAATTTTGATATGTACTTTGTGGTGTTTTATGGAACATCTGAACAGCTATGGTTCAAGACTTCAACAATCAGGATTTTCCTGGTTTCCAAAACATATTAGCAATAGCCTTCAGATTTACTGTCTAAGGCTTTCTTCCTAGATATTACTCAACAAAGCCTCCCACTATCAGTGTCATTGACTGCTGTGGGTCCAGGCTATGGAAAATCTACTGTACAATATAAGATAATGTTTGGAATCTGTCATAATTCAAAGAATATGTGATTTTTTAAGAACTAAATAATATGTATATTTTATTGTATTAACATATGCAGAACACTCTCTGTGTAATACCCAATCATGTCAAGTTAATTAGTTGCATACATAATTTGTGATCTCCAGAATAGTTTAACAAACTGTTTATATGCAAATTCCCTTTCTAGTGATGTTCTATAACTTCAGATAGATTGAGTATATTTGTTGTTGAAATTCCCTCTATGACTTTAGGATACTCTCTAAGCTTCCTTTGAAAACTAAATTGATCCATTAGACCAGTCTTCCTTACAGAGATTGGTTGACTAGATCCATTTCTGTAACACTGAGAGAGTGATCTCACCATGACAAAGGACAGGTATTAATCTCTCTTATTTTCTGATCATGTCATACTAGTTCCAAGATGAAACACAGATCTAATATGCAGCTTCTTATGTGACTGGGAATTGGTTTAGGACAGACTCATGGTTTACATAGTGGCCATTCATCCTGGCTAACCTATACTGTATTCTCAAGAAAGTTAAAGGCCTCCAATATAGTCAGCTTGAAGGGAAGTAGTACTATAGCAGCAGACCCCAAAGTCCAACTTCAAAGGTAGGCTTCACATTCTTTTATCTACTATTAGTATCTCTTCTCTTGTTCATGACAATAGCTACCTTGCCTTTCCTATTCTAGTCTGTTGGATGAGCACATTTTTGAGGAAGATATATCCTCCCCTCCACCCAGTCCAAACTGATCTTAGTGATGCAACAAATTTTCTCTTTTGTCCACAGTAAGATTATGGAATATAAAAGATTAATTACAGAAAAACCTGGAATTCAATAGCAACAACTGAACTTCCAAAATCATATTAATAACCAATTAACTTGGGAGTTGAGGGCAGAAATATTTATAAATCTTATCTATTATGGTAGCCTTAACATTCTTATACATTTAAACAAAAATGTTTATTTCATACTAATCATTCATTTAATGAATTTGGGATTTGTCAAGCAAAATATTCTTTACAAGACTTCAGATTATACTAAGAAAAAGAATAGGCAAGATTGCCCAAAGTGGATTCACATGTCTGTGTCTAACTTCAAGCCATTTTGGAAGAAGACAGTGACATATTATTTCTATATTGTCATAAATACTGCACCAGGAAGAATATTTCCCTTTAAGATGCAATTAAATAAAGTTGCCAGCACCTTCAATTTTAACCTTTATTTTTGCTGCATTTAAGATCACATGCAGGTAACTTTATTGTGATGTTTACTCTGTCCTCATGCAGTTGCAGAAAACTCTATGTCACATTAAGAGTTTTTATATTGGGAGACGAGAAGAGAAAAAATGGGCTCTGTTTGGAGAAGAGATGACAGGATATTGTTACAGAAAAAAAGAAACAAATAGAGTAATGAATAGAGGGAAAGGAAGTCATAAAACACATACATTCCTTTCTCCTGTCTGGGAACCATGAAGGATCTTAAATGGAAACTGGGAAAATGGAACAAGTTATTTTTCAGTTTACAGTTTTACTGCCTAATATGTGCTATTAAAAGCACAATTTAATCAAGTGTTGGTTTACCATACACAGAGGATTAATAACTTTTCACTATAATGGTTCTAGCACTGAATCTAAAGCATTTTTTCCAGTAGGGGAAAAAATGTATTGCATAAATATGTAAGGAGATTGCTTATTGCTTCTGGGCAGTGAATGATGCATGCAAAAAGCTGAAAATAAACCCCTTTAAGAAAAGATATCTAAAAGTGAAAGGGTGAGCATATTACAGTGGCTCTAAGCCAGTTTTTGCCAATAAAATAAGAATTCTATTTGACTGATCAATGCCTTTGTTCTCTTTCTCTAGTTCTTAGTTCTTGGTTCTGGCTATATAATGGTTGAGGAATTGGCCTGACAGATATTATTATGTGGTGACACGATCATCCAGATGTTTAAATTAAATTTGGCATTTTTATCCACCAACTGAGTTTTTCCCAAGTACTTGTGAAAGGTAGAAGTTGTTGCTTTATAATATTAAAAATATTATCACAGGATGTAAGCAAGGCTGTTTTTTGTAATTGACTGATGGTGGGTTTTGTTAATGCTAATGGTGTTCAAGCATACTCCATGTATTTGGAGAGTACACCCAAAGCACTTTTTCCTATTACCTTTGCTTGCTTTTGCCACAGTCATTCTATTACTATTTGCAGGTCTTTATATTTTGTTATTTTCTCCAGGTTTTTTTTAATCTGCTGTTTTCAGGTATTGTAATTGCAAGTTATATCCACTTTTCAGACTTCTTTTGTTTTTTTGTATTTCTTATCCATAGTTGTTAAGTCTATTGTGTGTTAAGGATGCTGTGTGACACTACTTGTGTGTTTGAATTCTAAAAGTCTTAGAGCACTTTAGCGTTTTTATTTCCTATTATTTTGCCTACTTTGTGGTCCCACTAGTTTTTGTTTTCAGGCAATTTGTTATTTCTCACAGATATTCCCAATGCACAATTGTTGCTACTTTGTTTACTATGTGAATCTTCTTACAACAGCTAACTAAGTGGTCACTGTTTGTTCAGCTTCTTTATATGATTGTTCTTAAAGTTTGGTCTTTTGAAACCAGAATTAGGTCTCTGTCGCTTTCTATAACTTTCCTGCTTGTAGCCATTGCCAGGTCTTCTTATTATCTGCTTTGCGTGCTAGGTTTGTGTGTGTGTGTGTGTGTGTGTGTGTGAAGTGGTCATATTTGTTTTGTTTTCTTCATTTGGTCCAGTTTGGTCTCTTTGGTATTCATTTATGAGTTGATAGCCTTCATAATGAATTAGTTTCAATGCATCCTTTTCACTGTCCTTCAAATATTCTTCCAATGTCCTTTTTATTTTTCAGCTGTCTGGTGTACTTCCAACTTTCCACGCCCACCCTATTTTCCTTAGTAAGTAGAGTCTGTCAACATTACTGTGTGGGAGAAGGGCATGATTCATTGTTATTTATCTGGTCTTCCTATCCAATGCATTATTATTGTTATTTAAACTTGTATGCTGCCAACTCTCAATGACTCTGGCAGCTCAGAACCATCAAAGAAATTACAATACTATCAATAAAACAAAAAGATTAAAAATGCCAAGCATGATGAAGTGAGAACTCTCACTCTCTCTTCACTTGGTGGAAATAAATAGATATATAGATAATTTATTGTGTTTTTATTATCGGTGTGTTAAATTTCTGTAGTTATGTATTAGTTAGAAATTACAGATAAAAACAATCATTTTCTATGGGTGATATCTTCCTCTGTCTTGGGTCTTCTATCAGAGGCTTTATGGGTCTTTTATCAGAGGCTTATCAATATCTTAGATTGAAATGATCTGCCCTGTTTATAAGGATAAACAATACAGAAGTATTCCTTGTATAGGTAGTCTTTGACTTACAATATTTAATGACCTTTCAAAATGACAATGGCACTGAAAAATGTGACTTATGACCATTTTTCACAGTTACAACCTTTGCTACATCCACATGATCATATGATCAAAATTCAGATGCTTGGTAAATGGTTCAGTTATATCACCATTGCTGTGTGACCCCCTTTTGTGACCTTCTGACAAGCAAAGTAAATGGGGAAATCAGATTCACTTAATAACCAGGTTACTATCTTATCAGCTGTAGTGATTCACTTAACAATTGTGGCAAGAAAAGTTATAAAATAGGCAAAACTCACTTAATGAATGAAAGAAGTTTTGTCAGCAGTTTCATTTTGACTTTTTAAATAGAATTTTATTTTTATTTATTCCCAACCAATTTATCTAGCCTCCAAGTCAAACATAGGTGATTCCCATGTTGGTGCTAGAAAACAAAGCCTAGTATCAGCAGCTGCTTAGTAGTTTAGTTTTTAATTCTTCTACCAGGATCACCATCATCTTCCATACAGAGAAATAGTACTTCAGTCATCTTCTTCCAAAAGTCTGCATTTGCAAAATCCTAGAAAGCCTGCAAGGGCTGAATGTCAGAGATACCATCTTATAGTGGTTCTGTCACTATCAGAGTTGATGATTTCAGTCAGTAATTACCATGGGAAAACACTTGAATCTCTGTTTATTCAAATGTGGGGTTCTACAAAATGTGGTAGCCCCCTAACATTCTGTAACATCTATATCAAATTTCTAGAGAGGTTATTTATCAATTTGAGACACTTTCATTATGCTTGTGATAGAGAGTTATACAGATTAGCCCAATCCAAGCCAGAAAGACCATGGAAAAGCACAATTAATTCCCTGAAGCTCTGAAAAAGTGGTTTGGCAAAACAAATTCAGATGAAGTCCCATGAGATATTCTATTCATCAACTAACATTTCGGCAACTAGTAACAACTCCATTGTTACATGCTCTCCTTTCTTCTTTGTTTCACAAGCAGACAACATATATTCACCACTGTTGCCCCTTACGCTTTGACCAATCAAAGCTTTCAGTAAGATTAATAATCATAGACTCTCATTGCAGAATCTACTAAAGCATTTTGGAAAGATGGTTATCCATGCTTTGTTTTAGGTAAAGGAGAAAATAACACTCCATGAAGAAACTAGTTGACAGCTCTTGCCATCAGAAAAATTCCTTATAATATCTAACCTTAATCTATTTCCCTGGGGTTTTCCTGGTACTGACCTTGCCATCAAGGACAGCAGAGAACAAGTCTGTTCCTTTCTATATATCACAATCTGTTATGTACCTGAAAATATCTGTCATATCTCTACTGCCTTCTCTAGCAGTGTAAACACACCCAGTCTCTTTAACTGCTCGTCACAGTATTTAATTCCAACTGTACATGAACGCAAGCACAGACTTAGATTTTCTATGGCATTTGGAAGACAGTTCTCAGTGTACTACAATTTCTGTGAGGATTTTCTCATTGTATCTGATTTTTAGTTCTGTTCAGTAGAGTTATATCATTCAACTTCTATTAAGATTAGAAACACTTTTTGCAGATGATATTTGTCTCAGCAGACTTTAAAATAGATTTATGGCTTAGAGATTTGAAACAGAGGTTGAATCCTGGAATCCTTTTTCGGGAAAATATATTCTTCCCCCCACCTTTCTCCAGCATTAATGTTTTATATTAGTCAATACTAATTGCATTTCCAAGTTTTGGAACTATGTCTAAAAGGTCAGTACTTTAGATCAGGATGAATTCTAAAGAAAAGGCAGTAGGGATTTAAATTAGATAAAACATTTGTTCCTTAGATTGGCCTTTCATTTACAAATCATAATTTGTACAGAGTTAATAATAAAGTTAAACCAGACCATTTAAACTCTTCATAACAACATAAAGAGGCTATTGGTTTTGAACTAGAATGAATGTATTATAAATCAGTATGTCTCATTAATCTTTCATATGTAGGTATTTTGCTCAAGATCTTACACTTATCTATGATACAACTATTGGAAATTGTAGATAGGTGTCATAATTTCATGGCTAAAATATCCTATTTTTATGTCTCATGAAATTTCAGTGAATGTAGAAAAGCAATGTAGGCTTCTTTTTCTCAAGTATTTTTAATTTAAAGTGCTTTGTTGCATTCATTTAAAAGTAATTAGAGTAGCAACCATTATTGTTAAAACTGTAAGTTTTTAGTTCTGATCACTTATCCACTGAATTGGGATAAATGAGTACTTCTTATTTGGTACTATAAAGAGGAAAATTGTAGCAGAGACGCTTTGGGAGACATTAAAAATAACTCAAAATTATCTGAAGTTTTCAATTATCAAGAAATGTGTTGGTTAATTTTCTACAGGAGTTTTCCTTCATATCTCAGCATATCAGTTGATAGCTTCTTCTGTGCCAGGTTCACAGACTATGGCAGCCTGAAAAAAAGCCAATAATGGATTTTGCAACTGTGCTGCTTGGAGAAAAGCATCACTTGGATTCACTTTATCCTGGCATAAGTTTTTACTTCAGCAATATGGTCTGGCTCACCCAAACTGGCCACACAGTCTAAAACTGGGTATTGGATTTAGAGATGTAACATGAGTATCTAAATCCAATGAGTCTCATCTTCTTAAATCTTAAGTATTTAATATGTTATAATTTTCTTGGATCTTTTGAATCTGTTCACTTATCTAACTTGGATGAACCAGCCAAGTTAAAATAGCCATTCTGGCATTGCCTCAGTCAGTCAACATTTCTCTTTTGGCAAGAGAGTCAGAGTAAAACCTGTCAGTTAATATCACCTGAAAGATATTTATAGATTTTTCTTCTTCTTCATTTTTTTCTCTACCGTTTCCTGAGAGCTAGCAATACTAGTCTATTGCAGGTAAAATAGCACAATAATCTTACGGTGTTTTAAAGTCTTGCAGTCTTTTCTTATCCAAGTTTATGATATTAAAATTTTTCCACTCCTGACATGAAAACTATTTCTTCAACTAGTTGCTAAGGAAAGATTAATAGCTGACTAACAAAAGTAATCTACTGATATAATGCTTGGAATTTTGTGAGCTCAGATTGCAATTCAGAAGTTTACTAAAACACAGAATATCCATTGACCAATGTAGATGTATATTGTAATCATGCATAAATGCCTATAGTCTTTCTCATTAATATTCGAACATGGAGCAATGATCACTATGTGTTTCCCATCTAATTTGTACAGGAGCTGGGCAGGCCAAAGAACTGCTGTATGAAGACTAGTCCATGGGATCCAGTTATTTATCATGTTGATAATTTTTTAAAGATATTTTAGACATTCAGCATAGTAGACATTCTAATCAAGCAGTTAAAGGCATTGCACAGGGTACATAGAATACACAATGTTTTCTATATGAAGAATTTAATTTTTGCCAGACTGCTAAATCTCTGCATATTAAGTCACATGTAGATTAAATGGTAAGATTATCCAGCTGTGGTAATTGAATCCAAAGACTTTACTTATATTAAAGCAGTACAGGAGATATGGATTAAAATTGTCTCATTTTTCTAAAACAGTTTGCAATACTATATATTCATATTGACTCAGCAGCAAGTTCAACTTTATTTTAGAGGATAACCTTCTAAATGCTGCCTTGGAACAAGTTTGTTAGCTGGTGCTGGTGTGATTTCCACTCCAGTAGGTATTGAAAATCAATTTCTTTCAGTCCATTCTTTAAGCTGTGTGAAATAAATAAAAGGAAGACCATATGCAGTAAAAAGGTAGATGTGGAAAGAATACAAAAATATTCAAATGAAAATTGATTATCAAATGACCATTGGATAAATATTTCAATTACTACTACTAGATAATAGATAATTTATATCAAGCTACAGCATCCAAGAAGTAAGATTGGAAACAGAATTAAAACAAGCCCAATTCCATAAAACTGCCTTTTCTTAAAGCATGAAACAACAGAACTTTCAATAGTAGTTTCTTGCCTTCAGTTGGAAAGAACTACAAAAAGTGTTCTCATTTGCCATGATTGACAATTAAACCACAGAACTACCATGAAAAATTAATACTTGTTGTTCCTGAGTGGCCCAGAGAGAATTTTCATTAGATTGTAGTGTTCCCAGTTTAATTTATTGTGCTATACCACTAGCTCAAGAAGTGGAAGGAGAACGCATAAATCTTTTGACAATCATGAATGACCACCCTATCTTTATTTTGTATATATCCAAGCAGAGATTATAGGCAAGGATGGACCACTGCTGAAAATCTCCATAACTATTATTTAATCATTACAAATTTACAAATAGGATTTGCTGTAAAGATACAGTGCTCCATGCATACTTTCCCATTAATGTCTGTTAAAACTAAGATATTAAATAATCAGAATGAGTAAGTAATAATTCACATAAAGAGGAGTGTCTTAAGTTTGTGGATGTCAGGCTGATCAGAAAACTGCAGTATGGTTATTAAAAGTGAACTATGATTTTCTAAAAAGCTGATGTTGTATACAGCAAAAAAAAATCAAGCCACTAACAATAAGGTAAACTGCTAGCATTGTTGGGATAGAATTTTGCTTTGGGCATTAATTATGCCATTCCTTCCCCCCACCCCCCATGAGTCACAGCCAGAACTGTATGGATTGTGTTTAAATAGGTTTAAATAGGTTTGTTGCACTTAGTGTTATCGTTTTTGAGCCATTCCTTGTGAATAGGTTTTTACTGTACAAGATTGAAAGTTTAACCACTTTATGTTCTTCTAAGCCTCCTACTATGACTCCAAAATAGTTGACTCCAAAATTGTTGACTCCTTTAAGAGATCATTTGAATAATTTGCAAACAGACAATACCAAGGAGATGACTTTGTCTGATTCAACCAAGACAGAACAAAACAAAAAAGATGAAAGCCTTGTCACTTCCCAGATTATAATTCCAGCAAACTCAGATTTCTCTCCACAACGAACTTCTACAGCTTCAAAATCACTGGTTCCAGCATTGAGGAAGACTCTGAATCATACTGTCCAGTCTTCATCAGCTGCTCTTTGGATAGAATTGATTTTTTAAAAAAGAGTTTGAGACAAATCTTTCTTAAGACAGACACTACCACTTTTATTTATCAGGGTAGATGGTAAGCATCGCTGAATCCTATCCAGTCTCTAGTGAGTCTTGTGAGTATATTTGTCAACTTGGTGATAATGACTTTGATGGCTCTGCTATTGATACCTTATTTAAGACTCACCAATGCTTGGGTGGATAACCAGATGCCAAGCTATCCTTCAAAAGGCTGTTTCCAGTCTTTCTGAAAACAGCAATATATTGTGTCAAAACAATTTCTATGCTTTTAATTTAGCGCTGCCTCGTGAATCTTTATAGAGATTCACAATCTTATTGCAACATCCATCTTCCTTGAATTAAGAAAAAATATTTTGAATTAAGATTGGTGAATCAGATTGAATAAGATTGTTGAAAAGGCAGGACTGTAACAATCACATAACTTCATTGCCCATTCTGGTACATCGGTGGCCTGGTTCATGTCTCAAAGGCTGTCAGTGTTACAAACAGATAAAGCAAATTATCACACTGGGATTCTCTCTTGTTATTGACACTTTGCATAGCAAAGCCAAAGCACTAATTTGAAGCTATTTTTGGCTGACGTTCTCCATACAAACTATTTGAGAATTATCTGGCTGAGCTTCAAGGTGTGTAAAACAACTCTGCATCATTTTTTGCAGATTTAAATTTGTTTTCTAAGATATCATATCATTATTTCTAAAACATATCCAGATTTTTGTAAAGAGATTTCCTTCCTATCTACCAAAAAGGGGCTATTAAGAGCATTTCTTCAGAGACCTAGACTTTTTAAAGTATTTTATCATTCATAAGAAGAATGGTAGGATGACATCTATTTTGGACTTCCACTGCACCAACTATTGTATCATTTCAGTATGATATCGATGAACATAAAATAAAATAATAGAGTTGGAAAGGAATTTCCAGATCTTCTAGTCCAAGTCCTTGCTTAAGAAGGAAAGCCTATACCACTCTGGACAAATAACTGTCCAGTCTATTCTTGAAAACTTCCAGTGATGGAGCACCCATGATTCCTAGAGATAAACTGTTTCACTGATTAATTGTTCTCACTATCAGGAAATTTCTCCTTAGTTCTAGTTTAGATCTCTCTTTAATGATTTTCCACTCATCTTGTTCTGCCTCAGGTACTTTGGAGAATAGGTTAACCTTTTATGTGACAGCTCCTTAAGTATTGGAAGAATGCTATCATATTTTCCCAAATTCTCATTAGATTAGACATACCTAGTTCCCTCAGATGTTTATCATATAGTTTAGGCTGCAGACCTCTTATCTTTGTTGCTCTTCTCTGTACTCTTTTTAGGATATAAACATTCTTTTTGTATCCTGATGACCGGAACTTAATGCAACATTTCAAACATGGCCTCACTAGTGCAGTATAAATCAAAACTAATACTTCACATAATCTTGAAACTATGCCTCTGTTAATGGATCCTAGGACTATATTAGTTCTTTTAGTAGCTGCAGCACACTGCTGGCTCATACTTAAGTGATGATCTAAGATGCCTAAATCCCTTTCACAGTTGCTACTGTTGAACAAGGTACCATCTATTTTTTTACCTTTGCTTTTGCTTTTTCTTGCCTATTTTAGGACCTTATTTCCCTTACTACTGAATGCCATCATTTTGTTGGATAGGACCCAGTGTTCAAATCTGTCAAGCTCTTTCTAAAGCTTGAGTCTAACTTCTAAAGCATGGGTGTCAAACTTGCCGTGCCAAGTTACCATCATGTGACATATTGCAACATTTTTCCCTTCGTAGAGCTGGGGTGGACACGGTCTGCACATGATGCATCCAGCCCCCGGGTTGTCAGTTTGACACCCCTTGTTCTAAAGAGTTAGCTATTCTCCCTAGCTTGGGGTCATTGGCAAATTTGATAAGTTCCTCTTCTATCCTGTCAATTTGATCATTATGAAATGTTGAAAAGTACTGAGCTGTAGAAGGGACATAATTCACATCTATAGATGACCAGGATGCATACTTTTATCTGGATGTGGTGGAATGTAGTTTGGAAGAGCTGCATTCCAGAGGACAAAGAAGCAACAGTGGTTGGGTGGATTTTTTGGGGAGAAAGTTACAACAATTCTAAAATACATCTATAGTACAATAGGTAGAAAAGGTAGAATATTGGCTAAGTGTGATTGGACACACAAGGAATTTATCTTGGTGTACATACTCTCAGTATACATAAAAGAAAAGATACATTCCTCAAGAGTCGAGAATCATAAGGTACAACACTTACTGCAAATAGTTGCTTTAGTTTGGCAATATTTCTGTCTACAGGTGAGAAACAATAAAGGAAACTGCTCATAAGTAATTCCATGTACTTTTCTTGATTCTCAAGACCAGAGACTATATTATCCAACCATCACTTCTTTCTTTGCTTTATAATAGATGTTTTATAGTAGATCCTTTGCTGTATAGTATATCCATTTACCAATATAATGTCTTAGCATGCAACCTTTCCACAATCCTGGAAGTTTTTCTAAATGTATGGCACCTGTGTTTGTCTCCAAGGTAACATGTTATTTCCTTACTGTGTATTGCTAAGTTGTGCTATCAAGCCATATATTTCAACTCCTTCTGCTCCTGCAGCTGGCCTCTAGGTAAATTTGTATCTCCTGCAAATTATTTGTTCCAGAAGAAAAAAGATAATGCCAGAGGAGCCTGTTTTCTACCATTATATTACATTAACCCTAACCCTAAATCTAAAAAACTCAAGTACTTGATTATCTCCTCTGTAACAAGACTTAAAACATTTTCTTTTGTTGCCTATAGAGTCATGATTGCAAAATGGATGACTACATCAGTTGATTAAATATGACTAAATGATTGCCAAATCTTCATACTGATCTTTCATTTTATGGAATGAACAATTATAGTGTGTGTGTGTGTTATGTATCTGCCCGCTACTTTTTTATATTTCAGCATTTCCTTTATGTCTAAAGGATATCCTTATTTGGCTTTGATGGCATCAGAGCAACGTCATCTGCAAAAGCATTCACAAGCACTTACCTAGTAATTTTTACTAACATTTATTTATTTCATTTTGTAACCTGCCTTTATTTATTTTATTTATCATATTTTTATACCGCTCCCTCTCCCAAAAAGGGACTCGGGGCAGTGTACAGCCTACTAAAAAACACATAATAAATACATTATAAATACAGTTAAAAATATATTAAACACATTGGTCCGGCTGTGTCCCATCTTATTAAAGATTTAACTCTATAAAATCAGGGATTCTAATTAAAAATTAAAAATATAAAATTAATTACTAAAACCCAATTAAATTTAAAACTGGAACCCAATTACTGGGCCAGGCCAGCCTGTCTAAAACATAGGGTTTTCACTGCGCGCCGGAAGGTCAGGATATCCGTCATGGCCCGTATCTCCGGGCCATGACGGGCCATGTTACCTTATAAGTAATTCAAGGTGGCAAACATACATAATGCTCTTTCCTTTCCTCCTATTTTCCCACAACAATTGCAATCCTGTGGGGTGGGGATAACAGTGACCTGCTGGCTTTCATGCCTATGGTGGGACCATATTTCACAATATTTTATTTTCTGGTTCAGCACCTTAATCATATTGGCCTTTTGGTTTTCAAGCTCTGTTTTTGACTTATTCATTAATATCAGTAAAATGGACTCCAGTGTCATTGTAGAAAACAGAGTAAGCAGAGTAATACTTTTGTCCTTCAGCAACTCCCAAAAACAATTGCAATATTGTTTGAATTTAGTTTTAAAATGGTCTTCTTGTCTGAGAAAACAGTCACTCTAAGAGGGCTTTGACTAAACAGAGTTTGTATTTGGCAGGAATTGCTGTCTTGTCCTGCTTTTTAGCTGCTGCGATTTCCCGCCAGAGCTAAAGAGGAAAAAACAATAATTACATTCTGGACATTATAAATAAGCTTCAAGCTAATTCTAGGGTCTTGATTGATTTCAACAAAAGATTGGTTGCTAAAGATAAAAGGTTCATCTGGACAATAAGAAACATCAAATACTATTGTGGGCTTTGCTTCTCTATAAAGCGGTAAAACTTCAGGGCTAAACTATTTTGGATTTCATTTGTGACTACATATGGATTCTAGGCTGATTCCTTTTTTTTAAATCTCCTCCTAGCTCTGCCAATCCTTCTTCTATAGCTTTAAAATCATTAAGGTGGGAACAGTTGTACATAGCTCTTGATTTATATCCATCTGTTCAATATCCATTCAAAGTTATAGTGGCACTGAACAAATGATTATGTCTGGTTACTAGAGTTAAGTCATCCCATCATTCCTATGGTCACATAGTCATGATCATGAGTGCATGAAATTGACCAGTAGTAGCATCTCTTGATCACAAGATTGTCATTTGTGACTTCCCAGCTGGCTTCCCTAGAAAATCAGTGGGGAAGCTAGCAGGTAAGGTTGCAAGTCACTGGATAGGCTTACTCATCCATGCACCTTCCCCCAGCCCTTCTACACTTACACCACACTGACTCCCCATACTCACTCATGAACCCTTTTTGAGCCTTGCTGCACTTACCTTGCACTTTTGTGAATCCCTCACACTCTTTACCATCTGACAGCAGCCATTTACCTGCCTACTGGCTTGCTTGTAAGCACCTGGGACTTGCAACTTCTTGCCTGATTTCATATCAACTTTTGGGAAACCAACAAAAAGTTGACATGTTAAATTGTGGGATTTAATTAATGAGCAAAACTGATCACTAAGTGGTTAATCTTTATGACCACACCTCTAAGCAATAGAAATTGCTATTTTAAGTCAAGGATTACTTACTCTTCTTTGTTCAGATAGTAATGAAACGACATAAGAAACAACAATAACAGCTCGCCTTTACAAGTTTCTCAGCTTTTCTTTGAATTAGACATTTGAGTAATATTTATACAGCATAAAAATACACATGAATATAGTTCCTTTGTATTAACAATTTTAGTAATTTATCTGTACATAAAGGTAGAATGTAAGGAAGAAAACTAGACAATGGTTTGTTATATAGGAAATTCTTATCTCGTGTCTGCTTCATTTAGCAACTGTTCTCAGTTACAATGTTGATATCAAAGTAACTTTATGTCCAGCCCTTGCATTTTGCAGGTTTTAAAACAAGCATCTAATAATTTAGTATATTTATGAAAATGGAGTTCTTATCCAATTTATCTCATGCCTACTGAAATAAACCCAAAAGTTCCAGGTGCATCACTTCTGGCTAGAAGATTATGCCAGTGCCTTTTGTAATCCTCAGTCATTGAAAATAATTAAGAAGATTAGAGATTGGAGATTCTTAAGAAAAAAAGGTACACCCATCCTTTTAAATTATTCTCTTATGAGTAACTGTCTAAAGTCAATGGTGTTTTTGCTTGGAAATTAAATGAGAATGAATTCTTACCAACTCTGAAAAGTGTCTTGTGGGTCCTCGTCTTAGCAGCCAATGATTTTCTTTCATTATACCGTAACATATAAACCAGTTTATAATTTAAGAAACTCTGTTTCATACATACTATCTGAACAAGGTAATGCCAAGCCTAGAGTATATGACATAAGTGATACAAGAACCATTTCTATTAAATTACCCATATCAACCTTTTATTATGTGGAAGATCCAGGTCCAGTTGAAGAGCTGTAACTGGGAATGGGTGTAAATCAGTGGTGGTATTCTACTGGTTCTGCCTGGTTCTGCCAGGCAAGTAGCAGCATTGAGCAATGGAGACTGAACTGGTTCTCTCTACCACTCTGCCATTAGGGCCACCCATCTGGCCAGGCTCCTATACTCACCTTTATTCCCTGCTTTTGAAGCGCAGCTGCTTTGTGTGGCACAGAAGAGTGCTACGCGGCAGCTGCTGAAGTGACTGGGAGAGTGCAGGCTTGCAGGAGGTGAGTTGGAACGCCTCTGTGCCTGCGCAAAGTGTGCATTCAGTGTGTCTGTGTATGCAAGGTGTGTGCACATGCGCAAAATGCACCCATCAAACCATGCCCACAAAACTGGTGCTAGAACTTTTTGAATCCCACCACTGGTGTAAATTTTGTTCTGAATCTTCATTGAGTGACTTCGGGTTATAATTATTCAAAGGGATGGAAGAGGAAAAAACACCTTTCCTCTATGCTTTTCCTCATTTCATAAACATTTTATATTTTAATAGTTGACAGCATATTCATTGTGCAAGTAAATTGTTCTAATAAATTGGCTCAAATATATAAAGATAACTATATGAGTAATGGAAATTATCCCGCATGAGATTAGTGATAAACACTTCAAAATCTATTTGGAAAAATAGAATGCATAAGTATGTATATAATGAGATCATCTTCTCAGAAGGAAAAAACCAAATGTTGAGCAAAGTATGAGTTCTGTTGTCAAATATTTGTGGAATTGGGTCAAATTGTGTAGGAAAAAGATCAGGTAAATGTTAGTTAGTGGGATGTATATAATGCAGTGTTTGTTTGCCTGGTACAGTTTGCTTTTATTGAGAACAGCTTGTTGCTTGGTTTTAGAGAACATATTTCTACTGAATCCTTTTAGATGCAGATTTGTAGGGCTGAATCTTTGACCTCATTCAGACAAAACATGTGTTGTGCTGTTGAACTATAGACCCTTTCTGGGAGGTTTATTATATAATGAAGGTACCAGAAATAGCCTTAGTTAGAAGATCTCATTCATAAACATGAGTTAAACCTCAGACACATATATATATGGCCCTTAATGTATGTTTACATACTGTAACTATTCATGGATTTATGAAGCAGCTGTGACCATGTGGGAGGTGGTTGATGTGCAGTTGCTCCTCATTTAGCTGGGGCCATAACTCATTATGAATTTGACAGAGTTGCTGACATCTCCAGCCAGGATGGGATAGATATCAGGCTGAAACTTTGTAGGATGTGCCAATCTGCATAGATATTACTGAGATCGAAAAAAAATAATGGGATTGAATAAGGCAATTGCTATGAATTTGCAAGCATTGTGATAAAAAAGGGTCTACAAGTACATTTTCTGGTAATCTGTTGACACTTAACTGATGTCTATGATAACTCTCTGAATTGAACCCTGACAAATATTATTGTTTGAAATGGTTCAAAACATTTGTAATTTCATATCCATTAACAGTAACCGCTGCTATTTTTGAATATTTATAAACAGTGAAATAATTGCTGTTTTTGTGATCTACTGATCCTAATTTTAATAACCATCTTACAGGGAAAAAACATCATTTTAACAGAATTTCTAAACATATGCATGCAAATTACTTGAATTGTTGTAAGTTATTTTATTTTCATGAAATGGTCCTTGTTAATTTTAGGAAATATAATAGACATGGGCATGAATGATGGTCTGGAAAACTATAGAGAGGAAAACTATAAAACAGACCAGAAATAAAAATTAAAATAAGCAAAGAAATAGTAAGAGAACACCTGTCTGATCTTGATGAACACAAATCACCAGGGCCTGATGGATTACATCCCAGAGTTTTGAAGGACCTGGCAGAGGTCATCTCAGAACCACTGCATCATATCTTTCAAAAATCCTGGAGCACCAGGGAACTATCAGAGGACTGGAAAAGAGCTGATGTGGTTCCCATCTTCAAAAATGGAAAAAAAACAAACAAACCCAGGAAACCTAACCAACCTAGCTGACAACTTTGTTGTCCAAAAGGTAGAGGGCAAAACTAGAGGGACAGCCATACTGGACTTAATTCTTACAAACAGAGAAGAAGTGATAGAGGGAGTTGAAACTGCAGGAACCTCGGCTGAGAGTGACCATGTCATACTAGAATTCAAGGTAACACAAACACAAGCAACAGAACATAATGACACCAGAGTCTTGGATTTCAAAAGACCTGATTTCAATAAACTCAGAGAGAACTTGGGAAAGATTCCATGGATGAAAATCCTAAAGAGGAAAACAACTCAAGAATCTTGGGAAACTCTAAAAAATATGATCATAGAAGCCCAGACCAGCACAATACTACCGAAAAAAAAAACAAGAAATCCAAAATGAAACCAGCATGGCTGCACAAAGATCTTGCTGGCAAACTGAAAGAAAAAAAGGACAAGTACAAAAAATGAAAAGAAGGACATACAACTAAGGCAGAATATCAGCAGATAGCCAGAATCTGCAAAGATGAAGTCAGAATAGCAAAGGCTCAGAACAAACAAAGACTTGCAACAAAAGTTAAAGATAATAAAAAAAAGTTTCTTCCAACATATAAATAGCAAGAAAAAAATCAAGGAAACAGTCGGTCCACTAAAGAGAGAAGATGGCAAGGAAGTAACAGGCAACAGAGAGAAAGCAGAACTGCTTAACTCATTCTTTGCATCCGTCTTCACGCAAAAAGAAACTATAGCTCCACCCACCAAAAACATATCCATAAAAGACAGAGCAGAAATCAAAGTTAAAATAAGCAAAAAAATAGTAAGAGAACACTTGTCTGATCTTGATGAACACAAATCACCACGGCCTGAGGGATTACATCCCAGAGTTTTAAAGGAGCTGGCAGAGGTCATCTCAGAACCACTGCACCATATTTTTCAAAAATCCTGGAGCATTGGGGAACTATCAGAGGACTGGAAAAGAGCTGATGTGGTTCCCATCTTCAAAAATGGGGAAAAAAACAGACCCAGGAAACTATAGACCAATCAGCCTAACATCAATACCTGGGAAGATAATGGAAAAGATAATAAAAAAACAGATCTGCCAACATTTAGAAACAAGTAAAGTAATAACCAGCAGTCAGCACAGGTTTGTTAAGAGCAGATCATACCAAACCAATCTTACTTCATTCTTCAACATAGTGACTAAATAGTGACTAACCAGTGAAATACTGTGGACATAATATATTTAGATTTCTGCAAGGCATTCAACAAAGTAGACCACAACCTACTTTTTGCTAAGCTAGAAAAAAGTAGAATAGATAGCACCACCACCAGATGGACTTGCAACTGGCTGACAGATCGTACTCGTTGAGTCATTAATGCGTCTAAGTCTACATGGAGGGAAGTAAGCAGTGAGGTGCCACAAAGTTCTGTCGTAGGCCCAGTACTCTTTAATATCTTCATTAATGACTTAAATAAGGGAATAAGAGGGGAACTTACCAAATTTGCAGATGAAATTAAGCTGGCAGGAATAGCCAACACCCAAGAAGATAGGCTGAAGATCCAGATGGATCTTGACAGCCTAAACACTGGGCCATATCTAACAAAATGAAATTCAATAGCAGAGAGGGATCTTCGAGTCTTAGTGGACAACTAGCTAAATATGAGCCAGCAGCGTGCAGCAGCAACCAAAAAAGCTAATGCAATCCTAAATTATATTAACAGAGGGATACAATCAAGATTAAGGGAGGTACTAATACCACTCTATAAAGTCTTAATAAGATCACACCTAGAGTACTGCATCCAGTTTTGGTCACCACATTATAAAAAAGTTGTTGAGACTCTAGAAAAAGTACAGAGAAGAGCAACCAGGATGATTAGGGGATTGGAGGCTAAAACATACAACGAATGGTTGCAGGAACTGGGCTTAGCTAGTCTAGTAAAGAGAAGGACCAGGGGAGACATGATAGCGGTTTTCCAATATTTGAAGGGCTGCCACAGGGAGGAAGGGGTCAAGCTTTTTTCTAAAGCACCTGTAGGCCAGACATGGAATAATGGATGGAAACTGAACAAGGAGACATTTAACCTGGAAATAAGGAGAAATTTTCTGACAGTGAGAACAATCAATCAATGGAACAACTTGCCCTCGGATGTTGTGAGAGCATTATCACTTGAGACTTTCAAGAAGAAATTGGACTGCCATTTGTCAGAAATGGTGTAGGATCTCCCGTGTGGACGGGGGTTGGACTAGATGACCTACAAGATCCCTTCCAATTCTGATTATCTGTGATCTATAATCTGTAAATATTATATGTATCACCGATATTCCTGATTAAAAGGGTGTCAACTCGTGAAACATTCCTGACCTGTTCTCAAGTTGCCATAGGCAAGGGGGATTGGGAATCGAACTTTGCAGCTGCATTGAGGTGTCAGGGTTCAGGCAGGCTAACATGAGGAACTTGTGTTTCAGTCAAAACAAAGCACATTCCAATGTCAAGGTTATCTCCAAGGTCATCTCCATTCCAGCTGGTAATTTCAAGGTCATCTCCCTCCACAGTGGCTGGAGAGCATGACTTCTACAACCCATGAAATTGCTTTGTTGGGGAATGTGACTGATTACACATCTTGGGGGGAGGGGGAAACAGGGTCAGAGCCAAAGCACGAATTAAATAAGGTCAGAGTTGGGTTCATTTGGTCCATGCTAATATGAAGCTCCTAATAAATAACTGGATTTCTTTTGAAGCTTGGCCTGAGGCTCATGATTTAATTAGGACATTGGTTGAAACACTAATAACAAGCCAACTCTGTCTATATGTAACGCATATTTTCTCTGAGATTCTAAAGAGTCAACATTTGACTCTTGTTGACTTTATTGGGCTAGATAAAGCAGACTTGAAAGAACTTTCTATATTCCTAAATAAATTATTTATTTAAGTTATTTTTGTAGCTCTTGGTATCTATTTCAACAGAATTGCAGAAAATGGATGGCATAGTTTCCTGTTAATTGAAGTTAAAACAATTATTTTAGTGTCTGCTTTAAAATAGATAATATTCCCTTCCTACAAATTCTTCCTTCCAAACCTACCACTTTATCACTACCCTTACTGTATCCTTTTATTCTCCCCAGAGTATTATGTTATCAAACTAGGCTACCATGCTGGATTTAATGTAAGAGAAAACCTTGGAGATTCTAGGTGTCCCTGGATTTGCCTAAGAGAATTCTAAGTATTGCATTAGTGTACTTGAATAAGTTAATTCCATTTTTATAATCATATCAGAAAAGCATACATGTTATCATACCCTTTTCCCTATGTTGCCTTTGTATGAAAAAGGGAGTGGGTTCTTAAGCCAACTGCATGCCTTTTTGGCAAAAAAACAAAAAAAGATCTGAGCAATAAAGCCTGTTGTTTTCCTAAAAGTCTAGTCTGCTTTCTTTTGGTAAGGTTGATATAGAGCAGGGTTTGCAAACCATTTTGGCACTGAATGCCGAAACAGGAGCACATGGAAATCTTTTTGGTACCAAGTGGCAAAATGAGTGTGCACACATGTGCATGCGCATGCCAAAAACATGAATTTGGTGCTTGCATGTGCACCGGCCACCTGGTTTGCTGGTTTCTGGCATGCATGTGCACGCAAAGACCAGTTGTCCTGGGTGCATGCACCAGCTCTGCCTTGCCTTTCAGGGGTCCTTGTGCCTCCCTCCTCCCCAGTCCCCATCGGATGGTGGGACATGCACACTGTGGCCTCCTCCGCTGGAAATCCGGAGCCCCTTCCCAGCCTCGGAACAGGCCAGCACAGCTATTCCCCTCTCCCACCACTTCTTCCAAGGGAGTGCGACTTCCCAGCTGGTGTGCCTCTTACCACTTCCCAGCCAGCATGGGTTCCTCCTACCTGGCTCAGCTCCTGCGCAGCCCCGCCTCTTCAGAAGAACAGCAACAGTGGCAGCTGACTGTGCAAGGTCAGGAGTGACTGGCTGGCAACCACATCTACTTCCATGCCAGCGAGACATGCAGGCAGCTCGCCTCCTCATTGGCAGCTCCTCCTCCAGCATCCATCTGGAAGCAGCAGTGCAACAGCCAACACCGCCGGAGGTGAGGAGGCAGCGGAGGCATGGACTGGCAGGCCAGGGCTTCTCGTCCTCTCTCCCTGAGCAGCTTCTTTCATGGCCCCAATCCTCCAGCCAGCGGCACTGACTTGCATCTGTGGTCCAGAGTGCGTGGCCGGCTCAGATGCAAGGGGCAGTGTTTACTGGTTGGGTGGATGGCCAGCATGGCCAGCTGGCCAGTGTGCTGTAACTCAGAAGAGCAAAGGGAGCAGAGCTGTCAGCCAGAATGACTGGGGCCATACAAGAAGGGAAGGAAGTCCCAGGCCTCCTATCCTCACCCCCGCTGCCCCCTCGCCTCTGGTGGTGGCGGCTGTTGCACTACCGCTTCTGGGTGGGATGCTGGAGGAGGAGCTGCCAGTGGGCAAGTGAGCTGCCCACATGGCTCACTGGCGTGGGAGCGGTTGCGGTGGCTGGCTGGTCCTCCCATTTCCCCTGCAGCGGCAGCTGCTGCTGCCGCTGCCGCTGCTCTTCTGGAGAGGCGCAGGAGCTGAGATGGGTGGGAGGAATGCCAGGGGCAGTGTGCTGCACCTCCTTGGCAAAAGTGGGAAGGGGCAGCTGCATGGGGACTGGCTGGCTCTTCTGGGCACCCAAGCTGACCAGGCGCTCCAGAGCATGGATGCACCATGGGCTGTAGCCACGCAAGAACCCTACTCGGGCAGAGAGGGATGGAAGCCCCGGCCCTCCCATCCTGGTCCACAGCTCTCCCTCTCTCTGGGTCTTTTGGCATGCATGACTGATAGTCTTCCCATTGCTGGTCTTTGTGTATGTACACCAGAAACCAGAAGACCAAGTGGCCAATGTACATATGCGTGCTGGAAACAAAATCAACTTCGTGGTGCACACATGCACGCCATGCAGCTGTTCTTCTGGTCTTTGATGTGCATGTGTACATGAGGTCCAGCTGGCCGGCGTGCCAGAACCTGAAAGAGCAATGGACGATGGCTCCGTGTGCCCAGAGAAATGGCTCTGCATGACACTTCTGACACGGGTACCTTAGGTTTGCCATCACTGATATAGAGATTGAGGACAAGTTATGCTCTGCATTGTGACAAAAGAAGAAGAAAATGGTTTGTCTGAAAAAGGCCTTTTAATGTCATAATAAAATAATTTTGCATGTGCTCTGACAGTTAATTTAAGTTGTGTTGTACATCATTTCTAAAAACTACGAGCATTGAGGTTTTTTGAAATTATGTTTATAACAAGGTAGCTGAATATCTGAAATGACTATTTTAAGAAATATAATCAAATAGAAGATCATAATAAAATTGGGTAGCTCAGCTTGCTGTGGAACAATTATGGCCCAGGTTTTTTTCTTTATTGTTTTACTGTTTTTATGATTGATTAATTTATTTATTTTATGGTTATTGTGAGCCATTCAGAGTTGCTTCAGGTGGGTGGCCATATAAGTCTTTTACATACATACATACATACATACATACATACATACATACATACATACATACATACATACATACATAAATAGTCTCTCTCTCTCCCTCCCTCTCTCTCTTTCTTCCCCTCCCCCCAGGTTTGTATGAATATATAACAAAAACCAAAAGCCTTTTCTTTAAAAATATAGCTAACCACTGTATGATAAAAATATAAATAAGCCAATAATATAGTCCTTGTAGTGTACAAGTAAATAAGTTTGATAGGTTTCTTTTAAAAGCCTTTGTGGATAGCATGATAGCTGCAGCAATTTTAAAAACCTTCAACTACCTTAGCTTGTTACTGGTCAGTGTCGCTTCCTTTCTGCTGAATTATTAAATGTTTTTCTTCAGCATACTAGTATAGACATGGTGGATGTTATTATGAAATCCATAATTGATTCCATTCGCTAAAGGTCTGTAGAACCTTCAGAAGTTTTAACCACCATAATCAATATTCATACTATTGGTTTGTGATGGCAGTTCTTCAGGATGTTGAAATTTTGGTTGCACAATCAATTACTCTCCTGTGAAATGGAGAATATATTACAGATATGGCAATCTTTGACTTGTGTCGATAGTCCTCAAGTTAGATGGTTCTTTCAGTAATTGTTCAAAGTTACAATCACATTATACAAGCAGTATTTGTGACTGGTCCTCAAAGTTCTGGATGTCACAGCAGCCTTGCATCTGTCTGATCATTTGAGTACTGGCAATTGGCTTGTACTTATGATGGTTGTGGAGTCCTGTGGTCATGTGGTTGCTATTTGCAACCAGTTTTCTACAAGCAATGTCAAGGTTCTTGCAGCATTCCATCACTGTTATAGTAATGATTAGGCCTGTGTCGTGATTTAAACTTGAACTGATAATGGATTTACAACATGGAGATAATGTGATTTTCATTGCCAAAGTAAATAAGTAGACTGCTTCACCTTCTCAATGGAATTCATACTGCTTCAATCCACTTTGGACTGATACTGAAGACTTTTCCTCCAGTGTTGGCCAAAGGTATTCTAGGCGGGCTGCATTCTGTATATATTACATGGTGTAGTGTTTCCAAAACCACCCAACCTGAAAATATTCTAGTGCAGGGATCGCCAACCTTTCGGACCTCAGGGACCACCAAGCTCATAATTTTAAATCCCAGGGACCACTAACTGGTTCTGTGGGTGTGGCCTAATTTGTGGGTGTGGCTTGGTGGTCATGTGATTGGCTGGGCATGGCTTTATTTATGTAAATATTATAAATATTTATATATTTGCATTTGTATTGTGTCTTTAATTGAGTGCTTCCCAAATATTTTTCTTCATTACCAAAAACCACTTATCAGACAATCCTTTTCACTCAATATAAAATAATTTTAAGTCAATTTAAATGTTCCCATTGTGATTGGATAATGGATTTTTGTGTCATTATCCAAAGAAAAACCACTTTTACCTAGGTTTGGGAAGCAACATAGCTTATGTGAAAATTGATTCCAAGGCTTTGAATTGTCACATAATTATTCTAATATGCAGAAAAACTAATCAGTGCTGACATGGTAATCAAATCAAATGCCCAAACTCATCAGTCACCAGTAATACTTTCAAATAGCTGATAACAGCCATAACAGGGCACTATGTTTCAACACCAGCAATTTTTATTAGTTTGTTTCACAGCTATTCAGCCACAGTAATAATTGTGAATAAAAATAGCTAGTGATAAAATAATAAAGATTCATAATAGTCTGCAGCATTCTGGACACTAATTTAAAACCAGACTAAAATCTTGGATAATTGAATCTAAAGATTGTACAATAGTTCAAGTACAAAGCAACAGTTCAGGAATCACTTATTTGGCCATCTTGATAATTAGGAACTGACAGGTTATATGAACTCTTAAATTAAATGTTCAGATTTTACCATTTTATTGTGAAAACCATTGAAGTCTGTTTAGCATTGATGGGGATTCTCAGGTTCCTTACAACCAAGGAGAACTGCAGTTGGCAACTTTGTAAAACAAAGGAAAAAACAGAAAAAAGAATGATGAAATACTCAGGATAAACTACAATAATAATAAATACCGTAAAAGTTGTCATCCCTGATGCTGTCCTGACTGAAGCCATTTTGACCACTTTAGTGTTGCCACATTGGAGCTGAGGGATAGAGAGGAGGGATTTGAGATAGAAGGGATTTTGTAGCCAAAACAAAAACTTTCTCTTGGGAAACAAGGACATTCTCACATCTGGGTGAAGGAAGGTGGGGTGATGCTACCTGGTTGACAGACCTCACGGTGATTGGATAGTTTTGAGAAAGTAGAAAACCTTTTATTTTTAATTAGGTGAGAACCACGGGAGTTTTCAGAGTCGATTTCACCAGATATGTGCCAATAACAGAGGTGGTATTCAGCAGGTTCTGACCAGTTCTGGAGAACCAGTAACAGAAATTTTGAGTAGTTTGGAATACTACCTCTGACTGGCCTAGCCCCCATCTATTTTCTGCTTCCCGAGTCCCAGCTGATTGTCCCTGCACAGTAGAACGAAGCTGGAAAGCAGGTTAGTGGGTGGGGAGGGAAAGGAGATTTTACAGTATCCTTTCCCTGCCATGCCCCCCAAGCCATGCCCTCCAAGCCACGTCATGCCTACCAAGCCACGTCATGCTCACCAAGCCACACCCACAGAACCAGTAGTAAAAAAGTTTGAATCCCACCACTGGCCAATATGATAATTCCAATAAAAGTATTCTTTGAGGAATTCAATTGCCTTGGAGTCTTGCTCACCATGGATTATTGGAACTTGGAACCCTGACACAAGTATTATTAATATCATTAAAAAGAAAAAACAAAACAGACTTATGGACAGATTACTAGAAAAGGCTCGTGGATAATTGGGCAATGTTGTGTATCACATATTGCAAGTAATAGTATAAAACAATCCAGGAGTTGCTGCCCACAATCCTAATCTTCCTTTTGCTAGTGTAGAGTTGAGTCTCTTGCTTACAACCATATTTTTAACATGCATGCTTGAACTGTAGGAAATACTCCATGAATTCACCAGGAATTAAACTTGAGTAAAAGGAGACATGATTTTCCTATGAATTGAAATATATCTTATTAAAAAATCCAAAGAAATAGAAATTGGCAGCGTTTTGACAAAGAATTTCCTGTATTTTAGCAAGCAGATTTCAATCTTTTTCCAAATATTTTGATATCCAAAGAATAACTTATAGAGTAATTGAACCACTTTTCCATAATTTTCAGGATTGCTTAAATGTTTGAAAAATTCTATCTATTTTTAAATGCTAAAGAAAGTTTATAGTAATTATGGGGTATAGTTAGTTTAAAATACTATGAACAAGACTGTGTAATCCTGTATTGGTTTATTCAAAAGAAATCCTTCTGTGTTCAGTGCTTTTATCCTGGAAATAATGTTGAGAGAATTGCAGATCAGAGATTTACTTATGAGACAAAAAGGACAGGATACATAGTTTCCCCACCCACACCCCAATTTTGACTGATTCTCAGAGACTGCCTATACAAGTCCCTATATTTTTCTTGGAAAGGTTTTTCAGAAGTGGTTTGCCATTACCTCCTTTTTAGGGCTCTGAGAAAGTGACTGTCCAAGATGACCAGCTTGTTTTGTGCCTAAGGCAGGTCTGGATGTTACAGTCTCCTGGTTTCTAGCCTGATGCCTTAACCACCAGACCAAACTGCATATTCCCCAAAAGTATTTTGCTTATTTTAGAAAGTAAATAAGATAGGTTGTTTAAAAATTATTTTCCAAGTACAGAATTAAAAAGTGAGGCAGGGTAGACAAATATAACTTTCTATGTGCATAAAATTTCTTTTGAAACTATGCTCCCTAGAACATTTTCCTCCCAATCCTTTTAATGTAATTTGCAGGTGACAGTGTGTCTTTATAGTTTTTATGGATGTCATTCTTATTCAGTTACACTAAGCTAATTCATGTGACTGCTAAAGCAAAAGGAGGCTTCTTTAACAAATAGCAGAGTGGTGCTGTCCTTGTGAAAAGTCTACTTTGTCATAATTTGTGAAGCCTCACCATATTCTTGTATTTACATTCTGCTGGGTCTGCTGTACTAGCTTCCACCACTCATTTGGATCTCAGAAAAAATAAAAGCTTTTTTTACTTTCTATAAACAGACGGTAAGACTTTTTGCATCAGTAGTGAGTTCCATTTTATAAATTTAAAAAACCAGTTAATAAATCTCTTAACTAAACTGATCAAGATGCCTTTAGTACCACAATGTTATGTCCCTGCTGGAAAGTGGGTTTCATTTCTTTCTAAATAATTACTTCATTTCTCTGAAGAAAAAGAGGGAGAAAGAAAGGAATAATATTTTCTTTCTTTCTGTGGAGGCACATCTGTTTGGTTTTTATAGTATTGTTTTAGTTTTTTACGATGTATACAGCCAACAGTCATTAGGAGTTTGGGATGTTTTAAATCTCTACATAACTGACCCCTGTGGTACACCACAAGCAACAGGCTACAGACCAGACTTGGCTGTCCCACTACCAATTGATTAAAACTTGCCCATTTAGTTAGAAACATAATAGCAATAGCACTTAGACACATATTGCTTTACAGTGCTTTACAGCCCCCTCTAAGTGGTTTACATATTGCTCCTAACAATCTGGCTCCTCATTTTACTGACCTTGGAAGGATGCAAGGCTGAGTCAACCTTGAGCCTGGTGAGGTTTGAACTTCCAATTTGCAGGCAACCAGCATTCAATAGAGGTAGCCTTCAGTACTGCATTCTAATCACTGGCTCTTGTTTATAATCCATATAACATAGTGATCCTTGTGTTTGGCTGCTCATTGGCAATTCAGAAGAATATTATGCTCAATATTATGCTAAAATTGTACTTAAGCTCTCCACTGCTGAAATAATTCTCCCTTCATGTGAAAAGACATAAATATTGTATTAATCTTAATTCCAATTTTCTTTTTTGAAGTAACTTTAACTTACTTCTTAAATCTTTTCCAGTACATGACTCTGTCAAAACGAAGTTTGTTACTTTTCCCTTTAAAGCACTGTAAACTGCTATAATTGTTGAGTGTAGTACATTAAACATAAATATTCAATATTGTGTTATTTAATATTTGCATCAAAACAAATTAGTTAATTCCCCTGCATTTTATTTATGACCAACAGAAACATTAGAATTTAAAACTTACAAGAGCCAGAGTCATTGAGCCAAATCCAGAAAAGCCATGATGATGGGGATAGAGATTTCATGACCATCATTTTTTCTTTCTTGTTGCAAATGTATTCAAATGTCAATCTTGCAAAGAAGTGTAGAAAGTGATCCAGAAGGCTAAAAGTAGATCAGTCATATAGATCAATTCATATGGTGAATTGTATTTTGGGGTATAGGCTGTTGAGATGCGTGAGGAAGTTGTCCAGTTTTTCTTTCCCATGTGGCCAAATTATGAAAGTGTCATCTACATATCTAAGCCAGAGTTTGGGTTTGTGTTCAGATTGGTTTCAAGGTGTTCCATGTATAGGTTAGCGATGACGGCTAAGAGGGGTGATCCCATAGGTGCTCCTTTTATCTGTTTGTATCTTTGTCCATTGTGGATAAAG
Source organism: Bungarus multicinctus (assembly GCA_023653725.1). NCBI lineage: Eukaryota > Metazoa > Chordata > Lepidosauria > Squamata > Elapidae > Bungarus > Bungarus multicinctus. Next base: position 38,425,220 of record CM042844.1, read on the forward strand.
TATGTGTTGGTTACACAGTGATTGGTCAGATTCACCATGGAAACAGAAGCCAACAACCAACTTCCCTTCCTGGATGTCCTAATTTACAAAAAACCGAATGGCTCCCTAGGACATACCATCCACTGGAAGAAAACTCACACCAACCGCTACTTAAACACACAATCCCATCACCACCCTGCACAGATCAACTCCGTAGCCAAGATCCTCATTTCCAGAACCAAACGCATAACTGACAAAAACCACCTGAGAACAGAATTACACACCCTCACTAACGTATTAATTTCCAATGGATTCCAAAGAGACACAATTACCAACCTAATCCTAAAGGAGACACCCTCCAGAAACCGAGACACAGAACAGGACAACAGTATCGCCCTCCTCCCTTACATCAAAGACACCACAGATAAAATCAGCAAAATTCTCCACAAACACAATATCAGGACAGCCTTCGGTACTGACCAAAAATTAGCCAACATCCTAAGAAACCCCAAAGACAAGATCCATCTAGAAAACCAAGGAGTTTATGAAATACCATGCAACAATTGCCCAGCCACATACATTGGACAAACCAACAGGAGAATAAATGCATGCATCGCAGAACACAAGAACACAGTCAGAAAAGAAGAAAATTCTTCCTCCCTTTTCAAGCACCTTAAAGCCACAGGACATGAAATTAATTTTGAGGGAACCAAATTAATCTCCAATACTGAACACTTCAACAAGAGAATAATCAGTGAAGCCATCGAAATAGAGAAACACCCCCATAACATGAACAAACGGGACGATCTACCAGACATTTGGAAACTATCCCTTATCAACAAACGAGTCCCAGCCACGAAAACCAACACTGGACCCAAAGCAACACATGACGCCACCACCAATCTCCCTCACCAGACTCAAACCCAAACCCACCCCCATAGATGAAAGGCAAACACCATGCAGAAACAAGACCACGGCTGCATTACCAGCTGCCATACACCCTAACCCCCAAACCAAGCAAACTGACACACATCATGAACACAGAGCCATGCCTCAAACTCGGAGCCAAACCAAAACCTGGAACGTCACATCACAGCCACCTGCTCAGAATATCACAGGAACCTGCACACCACAAAACACCAGGATATTGCAACACAAAACCTCAACACAGCCAATGACCCAGGAAATTACAATATAAGACCCAGGATGTCACAAGATTAGAACTCAGAAGGTCATCACACAGCCCATTACCCAAGTCGTTACAACACAGGAGGCTGATAGACACACAACCAATACCTCAGCCACACATGTTCTTAAGAAAAAGCCAGCCAATCTGCAAACATCAACTCCATCAACCAGTCAAGAAATGACAACACAGCCAACCTCCCCACCAGTATATATAGGGAGACAGCAGCTCAGATCATGCTTTGCTCGCAGAAGCACAAAGCCGAAAGCACCAGCCTGAAGATGGCGAGTGAGATCTCGTTGAAATGTTGCCCAGATAGTCTCAATCTTACACGGAAAAGACCCGAACACACCAAGACCTGTATACCTGTACCTGTGAAAATCTACACACATACACACACACAAACACACACATTCTTAAAGAACATCGTGTGTATTTTAAGAATGTACCAAGCAGAACTTGATTGAAAGTTATGTACTATATTGAATGTTACAACTCTAAAGGCAAAAACTGATGTATAAATAAGAATTGAATGGATAAAATTAAAAAATATAAAGGTGTCATAGTCCAATTAGTAATTACAGGGGAAAATTTGTTTAATGAGAAAAGATGATATGAAATTGAAAGAGGACAGGCAAAAGTATAAATATAATGAGTAGAAACACATTGAAATTTAGAAAAAGATATATAATTGAATTTAGATATGAGATAATTAAAAATAAAGTTAAGAAAACTAAGGAGGCGAAAAATTATGGAGAAAATGTTAAAATAGTAATAAGATATAGAATATAACACAAAGATGAATATGAAATTGAGTTTGTGTCTGTATGGAGTAATGATAACCCGGGATCATGCTATTCTCCAGAAAGGATGTTTAATTTGTATTGTTTTGTGAAAACCCAAATAAAATTTATATAAAAAAAAAAACAAAGCAAGAATTAGATGAACAAGGGATAAATATGAATTGGTATTAATATGTGCAAATACATTCTAGATATGATAAAGATAGTAAGACAGAAGGGTTTTATGAAGAACTTACTGAATTAGATAAAATCCTAACAGGTACTGAGGAGACAATGATTAAAAAATTATATGGCTATTTACTAGCAGTGAAATTAGAAAAACAAGTTAAAGAAACAATGATTACTTGGGGGAGAAATTTTGGATATGGGATAGATCTATAAAAATGGCAGAAATTATGGACTAGAAACAATAAACTAACAATGTCAATAGCATATAAAGAGAAGTTGTATAAGATGTTTTACAGGTGGCATTTACTCCCAACAAGAATAGGAAAGATGTTTAAGGATAAATTGGCGAAGTGTTGGAAATGTCATCAGATACCTGGATCATATTACCATATGTGAGGGACATGTGCGGAAGCTAAAAGATATTGGACTAAAATACACACATGGCTGGAAAAAATGTGAAAACAGCAAATAGATTTAAAACCAGACATTTTTATTGAGAATTTTACCTGAAGGATACAACAGAAAATTGACATACTTGATCATTAATGTTTTAACTGCAGCTAAAATTGTATTTGCTCAAAATTGGAAAAATGTGAAAATTCCGATAGAGAAGGAGGTGATTAGAGAATAATGGAATGTGGAGAAATAAGTAGATTAACATTAGCAATTAGAGAGCAAGAAGAAAAAGAATATTATAAGATATGGGTTTTAATTTAGCAATCGTTAGATAGAAAAATAGGAAATTGAAGTATAATACAATAGTAATGATATGTGTTCTATATTTGCATACTCACTCGCAATTGGTCAATCCAATGGTGGGAAACTTGGATATCTGTCATTGGCCGACAAGCCGCGAGCAGCCGCTATAAAAGAGGCTGCTGCGGTTCCGCTGGCGCTCCGTCCTAGAAAATAAACAGAAACAACCCGATCAACTGGAGTACAAGTGTCTCATTTTCCTGCCACAAAACACTGGCAACGAGGATGGAATTTGAGACAAAAGAATCCAGTTGAGCACGCGGCCACGAAGTGCGACTGAGACACGATGTCCAACAACTCACCACCCGCGCAATTCAACCCAGCCAAAGAAGAATGGCAATCCCACGTAGACCAATTTCTAATGTTCCTGGAGAGCAGCGATCTAAACGGAGTCTCGGAACACAGAAAAGAGTTGTCTTCCTAACCCATTGCGGACCCACAGTATTCCAAATAGCAAAGGCACTGGCTGCACCCATGGATGTTAAAACAATAATGTGGCCTGAATTGGAGAAGCTTCTCCGGACTCACTATGCACCGACCGTGTCGAGACTAATAAAGAGACACGAATTCTATCTGAGGAATCAAAAGGAGGACGAGAGCATCGCCGATTTTGTGGCAGCCCTGCGGGACATTGGCAGAGAATGTGAGTTTCTAAATTTCGACGAGGCACTGAGAGAACACGTGGTCCTTGGACTAAAAGACTTCACATTACAAGGCCGTTTGCTAACCTGATCTAAAATCACCATAAAGGAGGCAATAGAAGAAGCCACTGCCGCAGAAGTCACCCACAAATCGTCCGCAACGATGAAAAGAATTAATAAAACAGCAGGGAATAACAGTAAGGAGTCACCGAAATCAGAAGTGGACAAAGAGAAAACTACCACAGACCACGAGGACGTTGAATCGGGGACCGGAAGTGAGGAGGATGACGAAGAAGAAGGTATACCATCTATGAGCAGGAAAAAACAGAAGAGAGCAGAGCGGGAGAAAACCCGAATTTGAATGCGCTAGATGCGGGGGAAACCACCCACGCTCGGAGTGCAGATTCAGCGACGCTATCTGCAGGAAATGTGATAGGAGAGGACACCTGGCAAGGGTATGCCGTTCCAGAAATAATTACAGCCCCCGCCGGAGATGGAGCCCACCTCAGAAGAATAAAGAAAGAAATAGGAAACCTGAGAGCCATTGGAGCCATGAGGGAAGGAACAAAAGAGACAGGGAAACATCATATAGGAAGGAAGAACCCACCAAACCGTGACCATTGGTCACTCAGATGCAAGAAATGCAAAGGAAGTCCATATACAAGTGGAAATAGAAGGACAGAAATGCGAGATGGAAGTGGATTCAGGATCATTTCTCTCCATGGTATCATGGGAGACCATAAAAAAATTAATCCCTGACATACAACGAGAAGAATTGGAATCCCAAGAACTGACTCTTAAAGACTATCAAGGAAACAGAATCCCGGTGATGGGAGTAGGCCATTTTAAAATTAACTTCAAATGCCACACAGAAATCCTGCTGCTAACTATCGTTGACCGGAACAGACCCAGCTTACTGGGACTAGAATGGTTCGTGCCATTAGGAATTGGAATGATGGGCATAAACCAAGTCAACGAAACAGACTGGAAGGAGGACCTCGTAAGGGAGTTCCAGGACATATTCAGCGGCGAGTTAGGCAAGTACCGGGGAAACCCGATCTCATTTAATTTAAATCCTAACATAGCCCCAATAAGACTCAAGGCGAGACGCGTTCCTTTTGCTCTAAAACCAAAAATCGATGAACAGTTAGACAAACTCATAAAACAAGGGTTATTAGAACCAATAGACCATGCAAAGTGGGAAACCCCTATTGTAACCCCCATTAAACCAGATCGATCGATAAGAATTTGTGGGGACTATAAGGCAACCCTGAATCACGCTTTACAACAAAGCGCATACCCAGTTCCGGTAGTCCAACATTTATTGCATTCTATCAAGGGGGGAAATTTTTTTGCAAAATTAGATTTGGGCCAAGCCTATCAACAACTACCAGTGGATAATCAAATGGCCGAAGCACAAACTATTGTAACACATCGGGGAGCGTTTAAATGCAATCGATTACAATTTGGGGTTAGTGTAGCCCCGAGATATTCCAATACTTAATGGAACGCCTTCTACAGGGAATAAAAGGAGTGATACCTTATTTCGACGATGTACTAATAGCGGCCAAAAACAAAGATCAGCTAAAAGACCGTTTAAGACAAGTACTCACAAAATTTAAAGAGGCAGGACTAAAAGGAAAAAAGGAAAAATGCAAACTAATAACTAACAGGATAGAATTCCTGGGGTACCTAATAGATGGAGATGGCATTCACCCCACCGAGGGAAAATCCGAGCAATCAAGGAGGCACCCATTCCTAACAACAAAGGGGAATTACAAGCATTTTTAGGACTCATTAACTTTTATAATGTGTTCTTGCCGCAGAAAGCGACGGTAGCGGACCCCTACATAGATTGCTCGACAAAGAGGCATCCTGGAAATGGGGAAGGTGGGAAAACACAGCGTTCCAAGAGATAAAAAACCTCATTATATCCGGAAAGGTACTGATCCAGTATAACGAAACCCTTCCCATAATCTTAACCTGTGACGCATCGCCTTTCGGCATGGGGGAAGTTCTCAGCCACATATTGCCAGATGGAAGGGAAGCTCCCATAGCCTTTTACTCTAAAACCCTGTTCAAAGCAGAGAGAAATTACAGCCAACTCGATAAAGAAGCATTGGCCGCAATTTCGGGAATAAAAAGGTTTCATGAATATCTGTACGGGAGAACCTTCTCATTAATCACTGATCACAAGCCGCTATTGGGGATCCTAGCAGGGAATAAGGCAACACCTAATATTTTGTCCCCACGAATGACGAGATGGTCCGAGTTCCTGGCCGCCTACAGCTACAATTTAATTTACAGACCAGGAAGCACCATAACCCATGCTGATGCATTAAGCCGTTGCCCATTACTGGATATAGACAATGACCCTGCACCGAGCACATCGATTCTCCAAATCGAAACACTACCAAATCTACCTATAACAGCTAGAGACATTGCCAGAGAAACTACTGAAGACTACACGCTTAACAAAATTGCAGCATGGATAAGCAAGGGATGGCCAGAATCAAGGACCGAGGAAAACATGAAATCTTTTAAAAACAGACAAACTGAACTGTCACTCCTAAAAGGATGCATACTTTGGGGGGATCTGGTTGTTATACCAAATAAGCTAAGAAAAAAAATATTGGACCTTTTACATGAAGGACAAACGGGCATAGTGAAGGTGAAAGCGTTGGCCAGAAGCTATGTATGGTGGCCGGGGTTAGACAAAAACATAGAGGAGTGGGTAGCAAGTTGTAAATATTGCCAGGAATCCAGACCCACACCCCCACAGGCACCAGTTACAGAATGGGAAATACCCAGGGGACCATGGTCGAGAATACATATCGATTTTGCGGGACCAACAAGGGGATATATGTTTTTAATAATTGTGGATGCTTACTCAATTGGAGGTGAGCATCATGCATTCCACCTCCACAGACGCAGTGATTAAGAAACTCCGAACATTATTCGCAACACACGGATTGCTGGATGTATTAGTATCTGATAACGGCCCACAGTACACATCAACGTCATTCGAAGGGTATCTGGCTAGCCTGGGTATAAGGCATGCTGTAACAGCGCCGGCACATCCGGCAGCAAACGGGTGAGCGGAACACATGGTTCGTTTTACAAAAGATACGCTTAAAAAATTGGGCCTGGGAGCAATACAAGAAAAAATAGATAAGCTATTAACCATACAACACACAACGCCTAACACAACAACTAACAAAAGCCCAGCAGAATTATTAATGGGTAGGAAACTAAGATCACCTTTAGACAGATTACACCCCACCTACTGCACAGAGAAACCAACAGATTCCTCCAGCAAACACCGGACATTTAATACAGGGGACTTAGTATATGCAAAGAACCTTTCAGGGGAACCTTTGTGGATACCAGCAACTATCACACAGGTAACAGGACCCCGGTCATACAGACTAGTCACCTCAGACAACAGGGACTGGAGGAGACACATAGACCAATTAAGATCACGAACACTATGAGGAGACACTGACAAACCAGGAGAAGAAGGGGGAGACCCTTCAAACACATACCAACAACAAACAAATAAACACAGGCAGGAAGGGGGAGACCCTTCTGGCTCAAACCAAGAACAAGGGGATGGGCAACCTCAAGCAATAGAAAACACCCTATCACTTTCACAATCACCACTGACACTAGCCCCATTCGAAGTTCGCAACTACGCACCTGCAGCCGAAGAAAGAAACACCTCGAGTGACGTGGCCAGGCACGAGAAAAGCTGTTGCCAGAAAGAAACCTTGGAGGGAGTGGCCTAGCCAACTCAACCAACCGAGCGAGGCCCGGCAGGAGTGGCATGGCCGACTCTACCTTCCAGGAGGTTCCATGGGAAGAGACGGAGAGATCAACAGGTCCGTCCTCATCGGCCGCTGGTGAACTCACGAATGACCTGCGCAGGTCTAGTTGGAACCATAGGAGCCCTGTCTACTTACGTGACTATGTAACCTAGGGAGTTTCTGATTGGTCGGACTAAACCAAGTGGGGAGGGGTGTTCTATATTTGCATACTCACCCGCAATTGGTCAATCCAACGGTGGGAAACTTGGATAGCTGTCATTGGCCGACGAGCCGTGAGCAGCCGCTATAAAAGAGGCTGCCACGGTTCCGCCGGCGCTCCATCCTAGAAAATAAACAGAAAGAACCCGATCAACTGGAGTGCGAGTGTCTCATTTTCCTGCCACAAAACAATATGTTACATTTGATTATTTTTGAATGAATTATAAGATGAATTAAAATTAGTAAGATATTTGCTCTAAAGGATAATGTGGATTTGAAATTAAAGTCTAATGATGATATAATAATATAAAATGACATGAAAAGTTGATTAATGCAATAATGAATGTAAATCTAAGATATTGTGTACAAGAAATATGTACCAACCGACACACTGTAAAATTGAAAGAATGTTTTATTCGTTGTTTTATGTTTAGGTTTGTTTATATTTGTTGTTAAAAATAAAAAACTTTTTGAAAAAAAAAAGAAAATAATTTTATAGTACTTTTTAAAATCTTTTACTATATTTTTTCTTTTGTTTATTTCTTTTGCACGTTTTATTCTTTCTACTTACTTTCTTTTAGTTTCTATTAGCTTTTACTATTGCAATTACACAATTTAATAAAATGAAAATGATGAATTACCTGGATCCCCAAATGGTTTAATTATGCACATTTTGTAACAGAGCAGAAACTTTTACACAATAAAATTACATACTAATGTGTTTCTACAAAATCAGATGCATGCATGAGACAAAATTTCAAAAATCATTTATATTGTAATGCTTTCCAGAGTTTTGGAATAGATGACTACACATTTTAGTAAATAAGTAAACAAATATCTGAATAAAAAATAAATTAATGGTACTGATAAATTGTACCATAAAATAATAAGTATTTACTGAAAAGATGGAACATTTTGTGATCTAAGCCCACTTGGGTTAATTGTGTAGCAAATGGGGATATTCATTCACCAAAGGGCAAATTCATGAGATTACTTCCTGCTATTTTATTTTTCTAGTTTATCTTATTTTTCTGGGAAGAGCAATATCATTTCAGTCAATGCACTGGGCTATTACTATATACCATTTAATTTTATAAAAGTGCTGAAGATTAGCACTTCGCTCTGCACCATACCAGCTATTTAATTAGAAAATATAAGTTGTTCAAACATAAAAATCTTGGATGGACCAGAAAGGGATTGCTAAGCCTAATGCATACAATCATAATTTCTATCCAATTGTTTCTGGTGCTGTAATTTTATATTCTCAGTATGTGTAATATATGTAGTTTTCAAAAAAACATATTAAATAATGGCTTATAATAATTATAATTCCTAAATGGCTTATAATAATTATAATTCCTAAATAAGGAAGCAATTTCTCTCCCGCCCTCCAAAAATAACTTATTTAGTGGAAAATTTTGAAAATATTTTTCTATAATACTTTTCAAAATTTCAATAATTTTAGCTTAATTGATTAATTTGCAAATCCAGATATGTGCTCATAGAGATTGTCTTTCAATTTTCCTCTTTCTCCCCCTCTCCCAAATACAAGAACGGGATAAAATGTTGTCTAGTCTGTCTGACTGCATACACAAAACACAAACCTTATTCTTTAAGCAATTTCTATGCAGCTGAAATTGTGGGCATAAAATATTATTAATTCTTGTCTTCATTTGACTTCTGAGTTACCAATATCATTACAACTTTTGCCACATTTCTGGAAAGTTCTTTCCCTGCTATAATGTTCTTTCTCGTTGTCTTAACATTTGTTTTGTAAGGAAGATCCAGTTTCTTCTATGAAATGTGGTCTCATATAGTTTTATTATCTAGCTGTAATTGTTACCTGATAACTCTTATCACTGGAACATTTACAAGCAGTGTAATTAATTGATTTATGTGGGATGTTAATTTGATTTAACTGTTTGAAGTAAAAGAGCCAAATATTATGTCATTTTTATATTGCTTATAGTTAGACCAAAGGCATTAAATGTCTAGGAATATATTGCTTATAGAAAACAGATTGAGATTGACTCTTAAAAGTCTTCCAAGTACTGTTTATCATTTTCTATGAGAAAAGGGTTATCTGCTCTCTGAAACAATTATCCTGGACCTTTAAATGTATGAGATCATATCAAAACTTGAAAAAACATATAGTTGAGAAAAGAAAAAAATATGGAGTAGTCCAGATTCTAGATTCTTTAAAAGGTAGTTTTAAATCTTGGAAAAATAGCATGTCAGGACAAAAAGTTCCATTTTTGAAATGTTTAATCAATGTTTTAAAATGAATATATTTATTTGCATCCCTCTCTCCACAAGCTAATGCACTTGGCATTTAACTGCATTTACCATCAGTCATTCTTGAAAGGCCTAAGATCTAAAACTCTCATATATGTAGCTCTTTGGGTTGCAAAGTTTAAACACTTCTTTCTGGAGCATCTTCTAGGATGGAGATTGACAATTTTTTTTGTTTGCAAGTACTGAACTAAACATAGAGGCTGGTGGAGTCCATAGCATTTGAGTTGATGTAGAACAGATAGATACATAACATGCAGGCAGGCTTAAATATGAATTTACTTTTCTTAATTTAACTCTTTAAGTGAACTGATAGTTGGGCTTAATGCTACAGTTTTAATGCATTCTCCTGTTTTAAAATAGCAGGAAGCATCACCATAGATATTAGCAACTAGGGGTTTTGGATTCCAAAAAGAGACTTGGCACTTATATTTACTTACTCTTATTCTACATCAGTAAAGTGTTGTCAAAGTTGGGACTACTCTTGTCCAATCAGATCATCCATTTGATCTTCCTAGAGAAAAATGACTACCATATATAAGAATTAGAATAACAATCATTTTTTTATGCTTAGCTTTTGATTTTCTGATCCTACTCTTAGTTCTGGGCTCCTGTCTGACAACAATGACTGGTCGTCTTCAGATACACTACTGAATATGGGATAAATTGTAGGAAGGAAAGCTTGGAAACATTGGCTCCATATTTTCATTCTTCAGTTGCATTGTTCTTTCCTTTAAATTGGTGTTCAGGAAGGAATCTGAATACTTATTTGATTAAAGTCAAGTTGCTGTCATTGAAAATCCTAATTAATCAGGATCACAATTGAGTTCTGCACTTGCAGTTGAACCAGTGTACATCGAACACCTTTTCATTCCTTCCATAAGAACATTGAGGAAGGGGAAGATAACATTGGCAAACCATGCACAGTATGTGTCCTACTCTGCTTAGTTACAATACATTTAATAAAATACATAAGGGTTTTTTCAATAAAGCAAAGTAATAAAGCTATTACTCTCCTTAAATGCTTTCATTATACTGCTTTAGGCTACCTTTCATATTCTATTTTTATTTATTATTATGATTTTTTTCCTGATAGGCAGTGTAGAATCTTTTAAAATAAACTTCACTTTTTAGCAACAAGTCTGAAGAGAATAGTGCTGTTTGCTATCTTTGACGAAAATAGTAACTTTTTAAATTTAGCAACTTTTTATTTATATGTGAATTTTCCTGGGAAAAAAATGCAGAATTTGAAACCAAATCAGACTGTAATCTGCAAGAAAATTGTCATCAGTAATTCTGGCAGAATCCCTGACATATTTAGCAGGAGAAGTGAGATGGAGTAGATTTGATAGTAACATTTTCAATGCAAAGTTTCAGTATAATTGTTTTAGCTAATCCTTTGGATCAGACTAAATTTCACAAGGACACAGTCCTCTCTTTTTCCCTTCCCTGTCTATTTTTTTCTTGATGAGTAAAAATACATTTAAAACTACTATAGTATGTATTCAAAACAATCCTTTTTAAAATTGTTGCACATTCAGATAGGAGATGACTGCTTATCGGATTGTAACAGATTCTGCAGAGTTCAGATAACTCTAAGGGATTCCATTATTTTTTAGGTTCTTTATTAAATCTCAGCTTACCAAAACATGTTTGTTTTCTGTTTGTTCACTTTGATCACAATATTTGAGTTTTCTGCCAATAAACCCAGTCTTCCCTCCCACACAAAGGATTGCTAGAACTAAACTATAAAGCAAAGTACAGTAAATACTTTGTCAGCTTTTCTTCCTTTGAGCCTGGAATAAATAAGCCAATTGATTTTCTTAACAGCAAATGTTGTAATTCATTCCAATTGCATTAAAAGTTGGATTCATTCACTTCGTTTTTTAAAAAGAAACTTCCCAAAGAAATCAGGCCCACAAATTATCCCAGTTATTAATATATGGCACAAAACTGCTTTTAGCTTCTCATTTATTGAACAAATCTGTTGGACATCTTTAAATATGTTCCCTAATATTACTTTAGGTAGCTGTACTTCTCAGATAATGCCAAAAACCTACATCTTATAGAAATAAATTATATGTGCCGTGTTCCCACATCAGTATCCTATCCTAAGACCAATTGTTGTGTTTTAGGTACCTGAATTTACATGGACTCTGAAAAAATATCTAAGCTGCAATGATCAAAATTGTGGTGGATCTATAAGGCAAACTAACTTCATCCAGAAGTGTGTACCTAAATAACATAACCACCAACTTTGACGTTTAGTGGTGATGGTAAGAAGAAGGCCCCATACATGAAAGGTGGCTGTGTGATTGTGGGCCAGTCACTCTCTCTCAGCTCAACCCATTTTGCAGTTGTTTCATTATTGTGGGGAAAATAGAAAGAGGAACAAGTATTAAGTATGTTTGCCATCTTGAGTTACTTATAAAGTAATAAAGCTGGGATAAAAAAGATTTTAAAAAGTAGAAGTAATATTATTTTGCAAGAACTAAGAAATAGAGGTAGTACAGAAAGCAAGTAGATTCTGCTAAGCTGCATTTAAAGCCTCTCAGATAATTATGTTGGAGGCTTCAGGAATTATTTGGAGGAATTATACAAGTTGATAGAGGTGGCATGATTACAACTTCCCCTATGTAAGAGCTTAAAGAGATCCCATAATACTCCTGCTAAGACAAGTAGGCATAGTAAGAGCTGTGAAGTAATATGAATTTGACCCAGGGATACCGAAGTTAAATAGTTGAACCATTATAAAATTACAGAAATGTATATTTAAGTTCTGGATTAATGAAAAGTTTGAGAAAGAAACTCAAATTAACTTTCCTTGACTGTTTTATGTGTTTGTTGAAGTCAAAGATGACAGGTTTTCAATTTCTGTTAACTGCATTAAAGTCCATTTCAAAACTATTAATAACTTCTGTTTCTTGACCCTGTCTTCTGAAGAGCCTACCTTTTATGCTGAGTCACAACCCACTAGTACTTAATTTTATGTGATGTGGAGACTATCTTTATAAGAGATCATATCATATGTAAACAGTAGAAATGCCAACTTAGATATATGTCGTGTGTATGAGTAGTCCTCATAATACTCTTGAACCAGAGTCAACTTGCAAATCTTTGTGTCTTAAATCATATTCTTTAAAGGATCCCTATCAATATCAGGTTACTCCAGGACATACATTGTTCCTTCTGCTTTCTCTATAAAGCGGGACTACAGGATATACAAACCCTCTTCAATTTCTTATCTTTAATGAAAGCAGATGCTGCTCTTGTGAAGCCTGTTTTTGCATTTGTGAAGGCAGATGGGCTAAAGAGGTAATGTATATTCATGTTTCAGTTTTCTTCTATAGATGATAAAATCAAACAATAGACTACTTGCCTGCAGGGGGTTTGAGCATGTATATATGCAGTATATATGACATTAGGTAGCATTTGGAGGATACTTTTTAATTTGAACATTGGTTTTATAATGTGGTGGAAAGTTGAAGGATTATTTTATAAGAGGATTTAAAAAGTTAGGTGCATGTCATAAATGAAAACAGCAATGCAATAATCAATGCCACTTATAAGTCATAATTTGACATTAGGATTTGTTTTTAAGAAAATTCCTGTTTTGCTTGGCAGCAGCATGCTACAAAATCTTATTTGTAACATGATATGAAGTGTTTGGGCTTCCAGATTTGATTAGCTTCCTCTGCCAAAAAGCCAGATAAAAAGCATGGTCAATAGTTCTGCTTTGAAAATATAGTGGTATGGTATAGTCTATTTGTATACTCTTCAAGATGCAGTCCAAGGAATGTGTCTGAACTAGAATATATCAGCAAAACAGAATGATATAGAATAGAATAGAATAGAATAGAATAGAATAGAGTAGAATAGAATAGAATAGAATAGAATAGAATAGAATTCTTTATTGGCCAAGTGTGATTGGACACACAAGGAATTTCTCTTCAGTGCATATGCTCTCAGTGTACATAAGAAAACATAAAATACATTCTCAAGAATCATAAGATATAACACTCAGTGATAGTCATAGGTTACTAATAAGTAATCAAATCATACTAGGAAACAAATAAAACAATAAAAATTGTAAAGATACAAGCAACACAGTTATTGTCATAAGTGGGAAGAGATAGGTACTAGGAAAGATGAGAGGAATAATAGTAATACAGTCTTAGTAAATAAGTTGGCAGTGTTGTGGGAATTAATTTATTTTTATTTTATTTATTTGTCAAGCAAGTATTAGATAACAGATATAAGTATAAACATGGTTATGAATACATGAAATGGAATGAATAAAAAAACATTAGGACAGGGATGGTAGGCACGTTGGTGCACTTATGCACGTCCCTACAGACCTCTTAGGAAAGGGATGAGGTTAATAGTAGACAGTCTAAGATTAAAGTTTATGGGGTTTGGAGAAGAAACCACAAAGTAGAGTATTCCAGACATTCCAGTTGTCTTTTGGAAAAAGCACCTTTGGGACAACCATGATCTGGATGATTGAGAATCTCCATACCTATTGAATCTAAAGCATCAAAGGGGGAGAAAAAAGAGATGTTATAGAGCACTGAATCCTGTCCAAACTTTTGCATTTGTCATATTATATTTTTAATCTAAAAAGAACTGCACATAAGTATTAATTGTACATCTGAATTTGGAGAAAAATGTTACATTTAACTTTAACAGGCAAATGTATCAATTTCTGTTCACAGGTGGTCTACCAAAAATAAAATTTGGTCGGAACTCCGATTTGGTCATAAACAGAAGCATTCGCAACCCAAGGTTCCACTGTATTAAAGTTTTGATCAGCATTTTATGTGAAATTCTTGTATGTGCAGCTATAGGGGAAAAAATTAGAGATTACAAAATGAAATTATGTGTTTTAAACATTAAGAAAGTTTTAAAGTTGGTTATGAAAAGATTGAGTAAGTTTATAGATGGGTAATCTAAAATTAGGTCCACTGACATTATCCTATGAAATATTATCTTCTTGGATTTCAGATGTATGTTAGAATTCCAAAGACAAGGGTTTCATTCATGGATAGAATGGCTTACTTAGTTAGCCCACATGTATTGTTTATTTTTCACTTTTGTTCACCATCTGCCCTAGCGAGAACTGATGGCTGCCATCTGATGACTGCCTCCCTGATGTGTACCATTGATTAGGTGCTCCTGTATTCTTTTTATGGAACAAGATCTTCACACACAACAAAAGACAATGGGGAATCTTTGTGTTGTACACACGTTCAAATCCCTAATGTTTCTTTATATATTCACCCTGACTTGCAGTCTTTTTGTGTTCCTGGCCCCCAGATGGTTGTCTGGAGCTACATAGTTTTTTTTATATTCAAACTGTGTAAGAGATTATTCCCTATTTCAGGGAATTTATACTAATTGGCCACTTATAGGATTTAAAACTAGATAGGTAAATTGCCTCAGATATTTCTATTTGTTGAAATCTTGACAGAGTGACTAGGTGAAAATATTATGTCAAAGGCTTGTTAAATAAAATTCATTACATTGAATATAATTTAATACAATATTACATTAAATACACTTAATAAAATACATGAACAAAATATTTGAAACATAGCAATATTTCATGAAATACAGACCATCATGCAAAACTGAACAAACTAATAGCCATGCTATTTCAAATATATATGAATATGGATGTGTATGTTTTCTTTGTGTATTTTTAATTGGAAACACATTTGCAAGAAACAAATTTTACAAGAGCTCATGGACTCAATGAATACAAGTCAAATATCTTAAATCTTGTATCTGACATTCAAATATACATGGAAGTTGTGGATTAAATTAGAAATTCAGGAAAAAAATTGTAGAAAAGAAAACCAGAGAGCATGCTCTTTCATATAAATTGATATTAACAGTTAGATTTAGTCTAGTGAACAATAAAATGTCTAGATACCATTAAATTAGAGTGCAAAATGTAAGGATGAGTGCTGTTACTCTAAATTCGAGTATGCTTAATGTATATTAAAGTGCAGTGCATATTTTAAAATGAGTTATTATATTCAGCTTAATGACAAGATTTGTATGATGCTTTCAAATTATTTTGAAGTCTTATGTGTGATTCTCTACTATTGAAAAGAGAGAAAACTTTTAGTTTTTGAGCCTATTAGAAGCCTTCATTCCACCAGTTATTTTTCTTGTCTTAACTTAATAGCTATTATTATTTTACAGCATTTTATGGATGTTACTGAATGTATTGATTTTAAATCAGGGGTCCTCAGCCCCTAGTCTGTGGACCGGTACTGGTCTGTGGCAAGCAAGTGAATCTTCCTCTGTGCACGCAAAACTATCCTGCCCCATCCCAAAACTGGTCTCCGATTTCAAAAAGGGTTGGACTGCTGCTTTAAATAATCTATTTTAAAGCTATTTTGAATATTGAAGTATTAAAAGTACTGTTATTATTAAAGTGTATGCTGCAATTTAAATTTTATACTTTACCTGAATCTTACAAAATTAAAGATTAGCATGACATATAATGTCTTATAATTAGCATGACATATATGTCATGTGTATAGCATGACATATAATGGACAATGCCTTCATTTGGTTTTAGGTGTTACAAACTGTGAATGTCAGAACATAGAGTGTTTAATTGTTGCTAACACAAATGTTGTTGCTTATGTAGCGCAGAACATTACGTTTCATGAAATAAATATATTTTAATGAAGGAATAAAGACTGCAGTATATTTAAAATGTTAATGAAATAATTACTATATCTGGTATTTATGGGCCAGCTAGCACGATGGAGAGATAATTGTTATAAAGGAAAACTTAGAAAAGGGCGTTTAATAGTCATCCCATTTTCTAAATATGTGTGGTTTTATCTTTACAAAGCAACTACTACTTCAGAGATGTGTGAAATCTATATCCATATCCAATTATTCTAATGTGTTCTGTGTATGTTGAGCTATTCTTATGGATGGTTCAGGAAACAGTAATAGTGTAGTAAGAATACTTACAGGAGATAGTAATCTGATCATATTTTGTCTAAGTTTATATTGTAATATTGAATATGAATACATACATTTCTATATATCTATCCATGCTTATGATGTGTAATTTGAGATTTTTATAGATAGATAGGATAGATCATAGAAAGATAGATTATAGAAATAACACGATGTAACTTTAGAGAAAGAAAGAGATTAAAATATATCTGTACTTGTAACTGCTGTGAAAAATATTTGAAGCTACTTTATATCTTTTTTTATATCTTTTTTCTATTTTCAACTTTTTATCTTTAACTTCTTTGTTTTGTTATACTATTTATTTATGTCTTTACTTTTTAGTTTACATTGATTTTTAATCTTTCCATTTTAAAATATGTGGAAAAATTTAAAGAAAATGTGCCTTCTGCAAAAGTCCTTTGAAAAATACCTTAATATCAAATTGGTAATTGTGTATGAAATACTTTAACTATTTATATTATTATATTGTTCTAATCAGGCTATCTCTATTAGAAAGAGATAAACAAAGCCAAGAGGCTGTGCTTTCCGGCGCCCCGATACAGCCAGTTAGTTCCATCGTTGGCTATGGGAGGGGAAATTCTTGCCCCCATGGAGAGGGTGTGCAATCTGGGTGTCCTTCTGGACGTGCAGCTGTTGTTAGAAGATCATATAGCAGCCGTCGCCAGGGGGCCTTTTGTCAGGTCCGCAGGATCTACCAGTTGCGGCCCTTTCTGGATCGGTATGCCCTTCGCACGATCACATCCGCCCTCATTATCTACCATCTGGACTATGCCAATGCTCTCTACATGGGGTTCCCCTTGAAGAGCACCCGGAGGCTCCAGTTGGTGCAAAATGCAGCTGCACGGGTGGTTTTGGGGGCTCCTCGGAGCTCCCACATTATGCCACTCTTGCGTGAGCTGCATTGGCTCCCGGTAGCCTTCCGGGTGTGATTCAAGGTATTGGTGACTACTTTTAAAGCACTCCATGGCTTGGGACCTGGGTACCTACGGGATTGCCTACTGCCGTCATTGATCTCCCGTCGCCCAGTACGGTCCCATAGGTTGGGCCTCCTTGGGATGCCGCTGGCTGGACAGCTGGAGACCCTGAGGGTACGGGCCTTCTTCTTGGGGGCATCCTCCCTCTGGAATGAGCTGCCCCCAGAGATGAGGACCATCCCTGACCTTTTGGCCTTCCGGCGCGTGTTGAAAACATACTCATTTCATCAAGCTGGTCTGGCCTAGCGTTTTATAGGGTTAATTTGGTTTTAATGGGTTTTAATCTTTTATATTCTTGATTGAATTTTATTTTGAGCCATTATATTTAATCTTTTTAATTGTTTTTTAAATATTGTATTTATATCATTTTTTAACTTTGGCTGTACACCGCCCAGAGTCCCGGTAGGGAGAGGGGCGGTATAGAAAACTAAATAAATAAATAAATAGAAGAAAAGAATTTAATTAAAAATATTCTACTGATCTCCTGTCAGAAAAAGTATGATTTTTTTAAAGCTATCTAATTAGAAAAAGACAGGAGAAGGAAAACTTATTTAAACATTTATGCATAGGAGTTTCTCTGTTATCTACATCAGAATACCAAAGCAAGGTGAAATAAAGATCAAAAAATTATAAATGAAATTTACATTTCTTTTAGGATGGAATAAAAATCTGAAACAGGCATCTTTACAGGTCTACATAAAATAAAAACCAGAAGTTTAAAAGTATGTAACATACCCACAACAGACATATTTAATGTCTGTTTTTTTACAAAAACACTGAAATTGAAATTTTATTTTTAGTAAAATGAAGGAACTTTTAAACATTAATTCAACTATATTAAAACGTGAAGACATGTTTATTATTAATTATTATTTCATAATAATTGGATAATTTGTGATTAAATATTTATAGCAATAGCACAAATATTGGATAATATTTGTGATTAAATATTTATAGCAATAGCACTTAGACTTATATACTGCTTCACAGAGCTTTACAGCACTCTCTAAGTGGTTTTCAGAAGCAGCATATTGTCCTCAACATTCTGGGTCCTCATTTTACTGGCCTCTGAAGGATTGAAGTAAACCTTAGCTGGTGAGAATTGAACTGCCTAATTGTGGGCAGTTGGCAGTCAGCAGGATTAGCCTGTAATACTGCATTCTAACCACTGCACCACCACGGCTCTTATCTGGGCATTTTAAAAATATTTTCTCTCACTCAATACATTTATTGTCCATTGCATTGCCAATAACAATCCTTTTCTGGATAGCAATTCCAGAAACATGGGTCATTGTTTTAAAAGACCCAGTGGCTAATACCTGCAACTTGATATAGGAAATACATAAATCTGTAACAGACCAAATAGTCCCTTACAGTGAAGGTTCACTTTAAACTGGGCCTGAAATAAACAGAAAACAGTGCCAAGTTGCAAACTTGATATAACCAAGCAGCCAGTCAGCCGCAAACATTCTGATAGTTGAATTTTGTAGTACTTCAAATTTCCAGAATGTCTTTAAGGGGTAGATCGACTTACACATCATATCAGTCTTGTCTGCAGTTGCAATTGGCAATAAAAAGCACTCCTCGCTACTAAAATCAGCAAATTCCTGTAGTCATGAATTCCGGAAATGACAGCACTTTCCTTTTTCTCTGTACTTCTGGGCAGCAAAGGAACTGATAATAACACAGTTGAATTGCATATTAATCACTATTGTATATAGTCTATTACTTTCTAGCACCACAAATGTACCTCTGAAATTCAGCTCTCCAGATATTAACGCTTTATTCAGCAGTCTCAAAGATGCAACTAAGATTTTGCAGACAAAAATTAAACATAGGAAATCTGCCTCATAAAATGAGCACATATAGTATATAAATCTATGTTGTGAGGTTATTCTGTGCTTCTTCCTGCACTTTTGTGTAGACATTCTCAAAAAAGGCTTGAAATGTCTAGCGTCTGATATATAATGACAAAATGACATTTTCTGGCCTGGAAATACTGTTTCCTACCTCACTAGTTTCATTTCTTACAATCACATAAGAACAAGGCTGGAAAACATTGTGGGCAAGATCAAGTTTAAGGAATTGAAATTATGAAGTTGAGATCCTATTTTAAAGGTAATTATGCAAGCATATTAATATACTACATGTGCTGAAGTATAACAAGTTCTTCCTGTAAGTATAAACCATCATACATTATGAAGTAACAGAGAACAGATGACAGTTATTTTTAACATGTTGAGAATATATTTCAATGAATGTTTTTGCCATTTTTTGTAGATAATGATGTGCTATTTTAAGAGTCAGATGAGGGAGTCTCATTATTTACTTTTTCAAATTAGCAGGCATTAATATAGGAATTAAATAGTGTTTCCAAATAAAATGTACTTGAAAAAGATCACATTTATAAGCATCTGTTAATATCTACTAATAATGTACTGATATGGTACCAAATATTTCTCATCTCTAGCTAAGGAAATTATCTAGCTTGAGTGAAGATTTCACCTCTGTAGCCTGAGGAAGGGATGAAACTACTTTTGCGTTTACTTTCTCCCTTGTAGCAAGAGGGAGTATTGCAATAGCTCTTGCACTCATATACAAAGAAAAACAAGAAAAATGAAAGGGAGGTAGATATGAATAGGAAGAATGCAAATTAAAACTATAGGTGAGCACTCATCAACGTATAAAAGTGCCATTGATAGGAAAGGCAAACCTTCTGTTCCATCCAAGGCAGGATGTTCCACAACCATTGCTACTTTAAAAACACTCATGGAAACTTTCCATTTTATCAACAACTATATACATTAGAAAGGTGACACAGTTCCAGAAGCCTCAGTGAACCGAATCATGATAAAATCTGTATGGTCAGATGCTAGCAATGCACTGTAACAATAAAAAATGTTACAACTGCTGGACTTAAAGGTCCAGCTTTAACAGCTTAAGGATATAAAGGTCCAGCAGATTTCCTTAAGGTGCAGGTCTGGTCTATGCCTGGTTGGGACACTGACTGAGATTACTATGAACACTACCTTGAGTGAGGCAGTGGTTTTCACTACTGGTGCCACAGTCTTTAGAATGCAATATTGCAGGCTGCCTGCCCATAGCCAGCAATTCAGTCTTGACCGGCTCAAAGCTGAGTCAGCATTCCATCCTTTGGAAGTAGGTAAAATGAGATGTTGAGGGAAATATACCAACTGTATAAGCTGCTCAGAGACTGCAATAAAGCACTATGGGGAGGTGCATATAATTTTAAGTCCTATTGCTTGAATGTAGAAAAAATATTGGATACAATAAAAGTAAATTGTTGCTTTTGGTTTGTTTCTATTTTCAGATTAAAGGGTCTATCGGTTTGTCATAGAATCTACTTAAAACATATTGTACCTTTTAAGAAAATAACACATTTATATATATTACTGATCTTTATTTATTGCCTTATTTTATATAAAAGCACAGAAAGTAACATGGCTATTCTTTTCCATTGGTATCATGGCTATGCTATGAAATCTGGAAGAACAGTCACATCCAGAGTTATATGAATTTGTGGAAGGGACAAATGGTGTCACATTTGAAATAGAAAGTGTCTTTTAAATGCTATTCCAAATATATAGGTACTAGATTTGGTTCACTTCCAAGATGCAGTAGAACCCTATTCTTGCTTCCATACATTCAGGAATAAACAGTATATAAGGAATTAATAATACAAGCTTGTTTTATATTACTATGCAGATAGTATCTTGAACACAAGCTGGTCTCCTTAGCTTGTCTGAGTGTAGGTCAGGATTTATTCATTAATTCTGTGGGATAGAGTAAATATGTAGACAGTTTTGCCAGAATCAAAAGTTATCTCTTCCTATTTTCAAGTCCTATTATTTTTATATTGTCAAAGACAGATGCATATAATCCTGCCCATCTATCTATCTATCTATCTATCTATCTATCTATCTATCTATCTATCTATCTATCTATCTATCTATCTATCTATCTATCTATCTATCTATCTATCTATCATCTGTCTGTATCTATCTATCTATCTATCTATCTATCTATCTATCTATCTATCTATCTATCTATCTATCTATCACTAGTAGATGTTATAGGAAAATATCCATTTTAGTCTACAATAGCTAAAAGATAGGAAACTGGTAGTATTTTTTTCTGATTTTTAGTAAAAGCATTTTATTTTTAGTAAAGACATTTATTTTTTTAGAAAACAAAAATTCTTTTACTCACATTTTGTAGTTTAAAAAGGGTACTACATGTGGATTCTTCCTGATTTTTCAGTATGGTAGATAATTAGATTGTCCTCCATCAAAAGAACTATGCAAGGTATATGTGAAATGCACACTGAATCATGCTATATCTTTCCATTAGGAGTTCTTCTAAACTCTGCTATTTTCCCAATTATGTTAAAAGTAGATAACAGATAACAGATAATCAGAGTTGGAAGGGACCTTATAGGTCATCTAGTCCAACCCTCTGCCCAAGAGGGAGATCCTACACCATTTCTGACAAATGGCAGTCCAATCTCTTCTTGAAAATCTCAAGTGATGGTGCTCCACAACTTCCAAGGGCAAGCTGTTCAAGATAAAGAGCATTTTCCTACTCATACATATGAGTGGCTACCCTAAATATTCTAGGGCACTAAATAAAAATAGGACAAACCTTCCTTGGTTTTGGAAATTTTTAGTATACCTCTTACAGCCACTGACCTCCTTGAAAAATTAAATAAGGATGAAAGTCCATTTAATTATTGTGGCTTCTCATACATTTTAAAGCATCCAAGTTTCTTTTAAACAGTTCTTAAGAATTTTTCAAAGGATTGACTTTGAAGCTTGCTTTTTTACCTGCTGCACTTTTTAAATCCACTTGAGGAGAAACATTACCAAAGACTTACACAGAAATAAAAATATCTTCAAAAGTAATGGAAGCGAGAGAGTTGGAAGAGTTAATTCAAAATGAACGAAAGGCCTTTTAGAAAACTCTTTTGACTATTTCAGATCTAAAAATGTTAATAGTGATAGAATAGATTTACAGCTTCTCAATACTAAAATAGAACTGTCAATTCATGAACCATCCAAAAACATTTAAATAAAATAAGACTTTGTTTTAAAAATATTTTCCGATGGATCAATAGATGGATATTATATATTAATATTTAAAATAATTTCAAGAATCAGTTGATCAATTGTGGTAAATCAAAAGACTGGAATAACCCAATTATTTGGAAAAGTTACAGTAGCAACAACTTTGGTACCACCACTTTTTTAAAAGATCAAGAAAGTAAGATTTATCAGTGGTTTTAAATGATTGCATTATAGCAAGGTGTAGGCTGCTTCAAACCAGTTGCTGGAGGGCATGAATCCTAGACTGATAAAGATTTAGCTGTTAAGTATTCTTAACAAGGAAGGTGTTGTTTGGTTAAAAAAAGTTATATTTTAGTTGGAATGGTGCATCACTGATAAAATGTGGGAACTTTACAAGAGAACTATTACTTCACAGAAAGACATTTAAAGTGCCAAAACACAAATAGGCTTCAAATGTAATCAAATTTATTGGTTGAATTCTCATTTTCTACAAGAGATTTAGAGTTGCCTATTTTAAAAAAGAAGGGCAGTATGGTAGCATTTGTTGGAACAAAGCTATCCACATAACAATTGATTCAAAAAAACAAAACAAAACCAGGATGCTTGAATAGGGCAATTCCCAAAAAGAGATAGCATCTTATGGAAGCCAAAACAGCCGCATACTTTTTTATTTTCAAAAATTCGAAAAATTCTCAAAATCGTAGACACCAAATAACTTCTTTCTTGATTGTGAGACACAATTTATTCACAAGGGGTTAAATAATGCAGTTCCCGCCTGGGTAAACTCTGGCAGAGAAGTGTGTACACAGACAGGAAATGTAATCTGGGCTACCGTGAGACCAGTTCTCCTGCCCTTCTGCAGTCTGCCGGTGAACTCGCGCTTCGTGTTTGGGTGGGCATTCGCGCACGCTCCCTCGTTCGCTTGCGGGCGGACTCCCCCCCCCCCCCCCACCTTCCCTTAGCATGTAGGCTAAGTGGCGATGCGAGGAATGGAGTAGGGTGGGGGAGAGAAGGGGCGTCACCATCTGTTGTTAATTCTCCGGTCATTGGATTAGTAGCCCTCGGTGATGAGATCAGCAAGATCAGCTTTCAGGATGGGGTGCTGGACTGGCTTTAGCTGCAGGCTCTTCCCATCTGGGCTGTCTGTGTCATAAAAGGGGAGAGCAAGAAAGGGGCGGGGGAGAGGCTGGGCAGAGAGAGAGAGAAAGAGAGAGAAGAAAACCGAGCCATAAAAGCTGGAGGAATCTTTGAAGAAACAACGGCGAGGTTGCCGGGGCGGCAAAGGGCAGGCTGCCCAGAGGCCACTTTTCCTTCTGCCGAGAGTTTACAGCGGGGAGTTTCCTGTCGGTGCGGCTCGCCTCGATTGTCTGCTGCAAAAGCGTGGACCACACGAAGTCCAGAAACCGGCGCCGGGCCGGGAGTGGAGGGAAGCGGGCGGGCTATTTCTGCCGAGTTTTGGTGCCAGCTGCCTCACTTCCCATCACCCCACCGTGGTGTGGTTCCTCCCGGGCGTTGAGCTTCAACTTTTCGGAGTTTTTGTCTCCGGAGCGGGAATAGCGTATCAAAGTCAGCAGTTGGGGTAAGCAATAACGGGGTGTGGACGTTTTTTCACTGTTGAAGGGAAATAGTCTTGTAAACGTCCTAAGATTCTCTGCTGCTGACTCTGCTTTCAAGTGGCTTGTCTTTCTCTCTGGATTTTTATATATACGTTAAAAAAAGAACGAGGTGTTATAAATCCAAGAGACGCGGGATTGACGGCGAGATGCTTCATTGTTTGTACGGTAAGTGTCTGGAAAAAGTGACGGCTAATCGAGAATGGTTTACTCAGCTGGCTATAGGACGTCAACATTTCATTGTGTCTCAAAAAAAAAAAATGTTGAAGCAAAACAATGCTTGACTTGGTGATTAAATAGCTGTTGCTAAAAATGAAACTATGTGTAGAACTTCACCGTTTTTTTGTAGATGCAGATTTAAAGTCTGGCTAACCTCGGCTTGTTTGTATGAGGAATAAGTGGCTGATTATCCGAGAACAAATGAGCATGCGGTAGGTTACATGCAGTGTCTGAAACCATTATATTTTGCCAGGATGTTATAAATGGAACGGAGACGAGGTTTAATTTACCAGGCTGACTTGTTCTAAGAGATGCAAGAATAATTTCCTGTGATCAAAGCTTCCTTAATAAAACACTGTGACGATAGTGGTCTGCATGTGCTGAGCCTTGTGAAAAGTAATGTATAGTCTACAATAAGCATCACATGTTCGTGCTAAAGATGCTTCCCAGAACTGCTGATTTCTTCCCAATATTCCTGGAAAGCTACTGAATTTTTAAGTACAAATAACTCTTTCTTTAAAAAAAGGAGGGGGGGGTATGAATTTTATATACACCAAAAGTTCTGTATCCAAAGGTTATCAATTATTGCTTTAATCATAGCTTTGCTTAAAGTGATTAGGCTAATTAACTTTGTCCTTTCCCAGTCTCTCCTTTCAACAGTACTCCTTGTCCTGTCCTAGAAACTATGATAGAAACTATTCCATTGTGAAATAATTCATTCAAGAAATGTATTCGTAGAGTTGGGAAGAGGCAACACTCAGCCATGTCTTTCAGCTTCTGGCCGTTTAACCTTTGTTTGGTGAAGATATCTTGTTGCATTGTGGATGCAATTGTGGATCTATTAAGATTTTTATTTAATTTTACAAATAGAGGAATGGAATTGTGTATTAGGGAGAAGTATATATAGGTGCCAGCATCTATAACTGTAGAGGTAGTGTGGATGAAGAGAGCTTCCTAAGATCTGAAATTCAAGAATGGAAGCCATTCTTCTATTTGTGTCTTGTTATTTGACCCAGCACAACCCCTCTGCTCAATTTCATCACTTGCACTTAGGAGAAAAGTAATACTTTCCTTTCTGGCAAGGGCACTGGAGCTTAATTTATTAATGCATCCGAGACACTCTGACTTTCTCAAGACACTGCTGAGGAAGAACAGAGTATGCATTGGAAGCTATGAAATGAAACACCACATTTCTATAGTAACTCTTTGTGGGAAACCATAGATTAGACTGAGAGTCCACTATTTAAGGCAGCAGTCCTATTGAATCGCATTATTTTGTCATTTTAACAAGCAGTGACCCTACCAGGAATTATTTGTATAGAACGGTAAAGAAAGAATATATTTTATATATTTTGTATATGCCTAGTTTGTAAATAACTAGCAACCTTGAAAGGAGTGCCCTTACCTATGTCACATAGATATATAACTCAACCAGTAAAAATAGAGGCTTGAAGTAACTGCAGTGCAGTTAAACTGTTAGCCATTTCAGTTCCAGTTAAAACCAATGGGACCCATAAGTTATTAGCCACGATACTTTCAAAAAAACTGACATAGATTAAATCCCCCTTAGCTGGTCCACTGATCATGGTTAATGGTTAGATTGGGACGGGGATATTTTAGACTTCCAAGGAAAACTTTTTGTTGCAGATCCTTGTTAGCTTCCAAAATAAATAGCCTCGTGTCGCACAATGCCTGCTGAGTGAAAACTGTCTCCTGCTGCTTTGTGGCAATACTCATTAAGTCTCCAGACTTCTTGTGGTAGTGTAAGCTTAGCATAATGGATTTTCCATGTACCAAGACCAGACAACTATTCCTGTCTCCCTTCCTCCCTAGATGCTGTTTGTCCCAATTCTGTGTGTAGGTCACTGTTTAACTCTCTTTGAAGTGAAATGTTTGTCACAGTCTTTTCGTCTCCTGTTTACTGGTGTTCCATCTGCTGATGTCTTGAGGAACAGGAATTTATTTTCCTATTCATTCAGCATTTCTGTTCCCATGTTCATTTCTTGCAAATAAGTTATTGCATATTTATTACACTTACATCCCTGATTGAATAGTTACAATTGGCGGGCAAAATAGGGTTGTCACAGTCCAAAACTGAGAAATGTCTTTGTTATTCCTGGGAATATTCCACACACACACACCTACTCACTTTTATCTTTTGCTGGAACAGTATACAGAACACACTGCAAGGTCTACTAGTAAGCACTGAAATTAAAAGACTAATTTTTCTCATATTTCTTTTGGAAATATAGTATTGTGGGTTTGTATTTTATTTCTGAGACCCTTTTTAACATGAATTTTGAACATTTTTTTAATGAAGTCGGGATCTAGTGCATTGTTCAATAGAATTTATGTTTTTCAATAGCTTTGCTTACTTTTCCTCTTCTTTCTTTGAAAGTGCTAATTCTAGCTAGTACTGCTGTTCTTCATACACCCTTTATTAACAGCCTTCTTCCAAGACATCAATATCATTTTAATAAAAATGCTTTTAAACTGTAATAGCTTCAAGATTCAGTTTTTACCTTCTGAGGTAACATACTTATTATATGCTTGATGGAAAATGAATAAGTGGTAGAGTTTCATCAATTTTCAAATGCTATTGGAATATGTAAATCCCAAGCCTTAGGCTAATATGATATAGGAACAACAGTTTGTAGTTCTGAAAAGTCAGCCTTGGTTCAGATAATGTTGGAGAAAGCCTACTTTGGGAGTTGTAAACAGTCATGCTGACTTCATAGCACATTATTAATTAAGGTTGAAGATGGCTTGGTCCATTGACATTTTAAAAAGCATGTTATATTACATGTATACATTTTTCTGTCACCTTTGGTTCATATAGGATGAGTGTTTTCATTCATCAATATGAATCTTTACAATACATTTGAATGTTATTTTCTGTCTGTCTCATAGATCTCCCTGTTCTAATGAATGTTCCATCTTATACTGCTTCTTGTCCTCTAGCTGAATCATCTACATCTGCTGCTTTTCTTGGTGTTGGTTTACTAAGATTATTCCAAGGTAAACAGTCTGTTCCCAGAATATGTGGCCAGCACTTCCCTGTTGTTTTGGGTTTTTGTATTTTTGTGCGCTTTTAAAGTCATTCTCATCTGTAAAATCAAAACTGTATTTCAGATTGTAGTGTGGTATTTGTCAGTCTACCTGGGGAAAATATTTATCTCTGCCCTAGGGAGAAAATAGATACAAACCAAAGGATAGCAATAAAAAGATACAATAATTTTCTATTCTTGTTCTAATCTTGATCAGGGAAAAAGGAAGAATGTGTCTCCGTAAGCTAGAAATTTTAGCATAAAACACTATGTATGCGTTTCTATATATGAGGTGCAAGTGCACAATAATGTCATCATGGTTTCAATTAGACTGTGCTTTGTACATATGAGATGAAATGACCATTACAATTACAGTTAGCCATTATCTTTATCTGTGCAATCCTTCATTAATGGATTCCAAATGTAGAGTATAATTCCAATTGCAGATAAAAAAAAAATGATGTATCCCACATGGAGGCATGATCATCATTACAATTCTTACTACAAGATTCTGCTACATGG
Organism: Bungarus multicinctus; assembly: GCA_023653725.1. NCBI lineage: Eukaryota > Metazoa > Chordata > Lepidosauria > Squamata > Elapidae > Bungarus > Bungarus multicinctus. Next base: position 38,453,537 of record CM042844.1, read on the forward strand.
TAAAGCACTATTCCCAGATCTTCTGATGTCCAGATATGTTGGACAAATTGTTCATACAGCAGTGCCAGTATCCTTCTGGTTAGAGGACTATGTGGCTTGAAGATCAGGTGTTAGAAAAGTTCCTTGCTGAGAAAGACTATAATAAATTGTAGTTTCAAGTTTATATTGTTGCATGTTCAGGCTGTATAACTTACGTATTTTAGTTAAAGTTAGACAAAAAGTCAATTTCTCCCTAATATTGAAATCCACATAAAATAAATGAGTTTAAACTATTCAAAAGTTAATGACAGATGCAAAATGCATTGAGCATACTGTAAGTCCAAGTCAATTTACATGTTAAGTCAAAAGTTTTAGCTTTATGCAACATTTGTTAATTTGCAGCTTAAGTTTCTAATGTGGGAGTTGAAACAAATGTACAACCTAATCAGCGTCTTTTAATAGTTAACACAACCTTTCCCAATATGGTGGTCTCCAGGTACGATGGACTACACTCCTGTCAACCTCAGCATGGAAATATTAAGCCATGATTTTATTAAATATATTTCATGAAAAATTTATAAATTTGGTTAAATTGAGCATTAATCATTCTGTCCACCTGTTGGTATTAACTTTTCTGAAAAAAATATCTTTATTTTAAATAAACAAAACAATAACAGAACTCCCAAAATAATAGACTGAGCTTATGACATTAAACATGTTATACATACATATAGGTGTGTGTATATGTGTCCAAGAATAGTCACTTTGCAGCAAGATGGATGGCAACCAAATTTATTAAATTAAAAAAAAACACCAAAATATGAGATCTTGGCATGGTGTGTGAATTCAGTCTTTGAAGTTTATAGACCACAGTTGATGATTTTGTGTAGTCTATCGATTAATCTAATAATGGCTTATTCAGGTAATCATGGTTTAGTGCTAATCATGAACCATTTGCATTGTTACTGGATTGTTTTGCCTGATTCAGGGAGTGATCTGTTGTTAATAAGATATAACAGAATCATAGAGTTTGAAGAGATCTTCAACATCATCTAATTATTCAATTTTCTACTCCTTTCAGGATCCACTAGATGCAGGGGTGGAATTCAAATTTCTTAACAACTGGTTCTGTGGGTGTGGCCTAATTTGTTGGTGCAGCTTGATAGTCACATGACTGGCTGGGTGTAGCTTGGTGACTGGGCATGACTTGGTGGTCACGTGACTGGCTGGGCATGGCTTGTATGTAAATATTGTAAATATTTATGTAAATATTGAGTTTTTTATATAAAAAAGCAACTTTTACCCCAAATCAGGCAAAGCAGGTAGGCAGATTGAGTTACTCACAGAATCAGATTCACTCAGAGATCTATCTTTCTGCAATCTACTGTGTTTCTCCAACAATATGGCCTCCACCAATAGGAAGACCCAGCATGTTTTCTAGGCATGAAATAAAATTAAGCCTCTTCCCCCAAATTTAGGTCTAGTTTAAAACATGCTGGGGGAGAGGGCGGGGCATAAACTTGCCTTTAGCAGTGCCCTGCGCGGCGCTGCCTTTGTTCTCGCGCCAGTAGGAAGTGTGGAAGCTTTTCTGCTGCTTTTCGGGTGGGGGAGCTGCCTCCATGGCTTCCACAGTTCCTGTCACACAGGAGGCTTCCGCACATACCTGAGCATTAGCAGAAACGCTTCCACGTTTCCGCGGCACGAGAACAGCAGCAGTGCCGGCGGGAATGTGGAAGCATTTCTGCTGCTGCTTGGGTGTGTGTGGAAGCCTCCTTTGTGTCACACAGGAGGCTTCCACACACACCCGAGCAGCAGGAGAAACGCTTCCACGTTCCCGTCGGCACTGCTGCTGTTGTCGCGCCAGCGCCGGCGGGAACTGTGGAGGTAAATGAAGGAAAAGCAAGACCGGCAGAGGAAGCAGCAGTGGCAGGCGCCGAAGGTCTTGCAATTTAAAATGCCCTGCCAAAGCTGACATCCACACCGCTGCTGCCCACCCTTTGATGGGGGAGGGAGAGAAATTAATTCACCCTCGAAAAGATGGCCTAGCCATTTTTTCGGGGCTCACAAAAAAATAAGGCCCTGCCTTATTTTGTGAGAAACACGGTATTGCCTGAGTCTGTAATATAAAATTTGCTTGTAAGAAAACTCACAAAATTAACTCACAACACACCATGTATGTAATTAATGAATTTTTAATATAAAAAAGAACAACTTTTACCCAAAAGCAGGCAGGCAGATTGAGTTGCTCACAGAACCACAGATTCACTCAGAGATCTACCATTCTGCAATCTATTGCCTGAGTCTGCACTGAAAAATAGAAGCTTCAATCCTAATGAAGGTTCAGCTCTGCTTTTAGATTAGCTAGAAAGCAAGAAATCCAAAGATTTCCTGCTTTCTAGCTAATCTAAATCTCCCGGCACAGCAGAACAGTTGATGTTAGGGGTGGAAAAAAGGAAAAATAGCAACTTAGCAGGTAAGTTGGATGGCGTGTATGCCAGGTAAGGAGTGTGTGGGTGGGACAGGGAGGGGAAGAGCCACCAGTGGAGTGATTTTCAGGTTCTCCGAATTGCGCAAAATCGTAACAACTGGTTCTAAAGAATCAGACTGACCAGGTACAATCCCACCCCTGAATAGATGCTTTCTTAGCCCCTCCCTGAAGGCCTCAGCAAAGTAGAATTCATCACTTCATGTGGTGGTCTGTTCCATGGTTCTTTGCCAAATAGTTCTTAATGTCAAAAAGTCCTCGTATAGGTAAAACTCAAAAAATTAAAGTTCATTTATTTCAGTAATGCAACTTAAAAGGTGAACCTAATATAGGAGATAGACTCATTACATGCAAAGCAAGATAGTTCAAGCCATGATGTGTCATAATTGAGATGATGATGGCTTACAGCTCATGAAAACCCCAAATTCACAATCTCAGAAAATTAGAATATTGTGAAAAGGTTCAATATTCTAGGCTCAAAATGTCCCATTCTAATCAGCTAATTAAGCCATAACACCTGCAAAGAGTTCCTGGGCCTTTAAATAGTCTGTCAGTCTGGTTCAGTAGGAAACACAATCATGGGAAAGACTGCTGACCTCACAGTTGTGCAGAAAACCATTATTGACACCCTCCATAAGGAGGGAAAACCTCAAAAGGTAATTGCAAAAGAAGTTGGATGTTCCCAAAGTGCTGCATCAAAGCACATTAATAGAAAGTTATGTGGAAGGGAAAGAAAAAGGTGCACAAGCAGCAGGGATGACTGCAGCCTGGAGAGGATTGTCAGGAGAGATTTTATAAGGAGTGGACTGAGGCTGGAGTTAGTGCATCAAGAGCCGCCACACACAGATGGATCCTGGACATGGGCTTCAAATGTCGTATTCCTCTTGTCAAGCTACTCCTGAACAACAAACAACGTCAGAAGTGTCTTACCTGGGCTAAAGAAAAACAACTGGCCTATTGCTCAGTGGTCCAAAGTCCTTTTTTCTGATGAGAGCAAATTTTGCATCTCATTTGGAAACCAAGGACCCAGGACCCAGAGTCTGGAGGAAGAATGGAGAGGCACACACTTTTTTAAATTTTAACTTATTTTTAAAATTTTTGGGATGCAGCCATACTCATGTTTAATTCGGTTTTAAATTCTATTTAATTTTGTATCTCTGTATTTTATGTATTTATTAGGCTGTACACCGCCCCGAGTCCCTTTTCGGAGAGGGAGCGGTATAGAAATACGATTATAAATAAAATAAATAAAGATGCTTGAAGTCCAGTGTGAAGTTTCCACAGTCTGTGTTGATTTGGGGAGCCATGTCATCTGCTGGTGTTGGTCCACTGTGCTTCATTAAGTCCAGGGTCAACGCAGCTGTCTACCAGGAGATTTTGAAGCACTTCATGCTTCCTTCCACAGGGAGCTTTATGGGGATGCTGACTTCATTTTCCAGCAGGACTTTGCACCTGTCCATACTGCCAAAAGCACCAAAACCTGGTTCAATGACCATGGGATTACTGTGCTTGATTGGCCAGCAAACTTGCCTGATCTGAACCCCATAGAGAATCTATGGGGCATTGCCAAGAGAAAGATGAGAGACATGAGACCGAATAATGCAGAAGAGATGAAGGCCACTGTTGAAGCATCCTGGTCTTCCATAACACATCAGCAGTACTACAGGCTGATAGCTTCCATGCCACGCCGCGTTGAGGCAGTAATTGCTGCAAAAAGGACCCAAACCAAGTACTGAATATACAGTATATGCATGCTTATACTTTTCAGAGGTCCGATAATGTTCTATGTACAATCCTAGTTTTATTGATTGCATGTAATATTCTAATTTTCTGAGATTGTGAATTTGGGGTTTTCATGAGCTGTAAGCCATCATCATCTCAATTATGACACATCATGGCTTGAACTATCTTGCTTTGCATGTAATGAGTCTATCTCATATATTAGGTTCACCTTTTAAGTTGCATTACTGAAATGAACTTTTGCACGATATTCAAATTTTTCAAGTTTCACTCGAATAACATGTTAAATGTGTTAATACTTTTTTCTGTGATAATAGACTTCCTCCTTGTTCTTATTAATGCAGTAGCTACTGACTAGTGAGTTTTTTCTTCCATAAACCAGATGGAATTTAGTACAGAATATAATGCCTATTTTGAAAAATCTAGTCAGGCACCTGAATAATTAAGAATTGAGAGCAGTATGAAGCCCAGAGACCTCAGTGCTGTAAAAGAACTGACATTCTGTGATGGGGATCAGTTGCCAGCTCAGTGAGTTCTAGAATATTGCCTGGAAGAAAATCAAGAAATGACACTACACTTGAAGTACCGTGTTCCTCCAACAATACGGCCTCCACCAATAGGAAGACCCAGCATGTTTTCTAGGCATGAAATGAAATTAAGCCCCTCCCCCCAAATTTAGCTCTAGTTTAAAACATGCTGGGGGGGGGGGGAAGCCGGGGGTTAAAACATGCTGGGGGAGAGGGCGGGGGTTCAAACATGCTGGGGAGGGGGGGAAACTTGCCTTTAACAGCACCCTGCGCGGTGCTGCTGCTGTTCTCGCACCAGCAGGAAGTGTAGAAGCGTTTCTGCTGCTTCTCGGGCGGGGGAGCTGCCTCCATGGCTTCCACAGTTCCTGCCGGCACAAGAACAGCAGCAGCGCTGGCGGGAACATGGAAGCGTTTCTGCTGCTGCTCGGGTGTTTGCAGAAGCCTCTGCACACACCTGAGCAGCAGCAGAAATGCTTCCACATTTCCGCTGGCATGACAACAGCAGTAGCGCCGGCGGGAACGTGGAAGCGTTTCTGCTGCTGCTCGGGTGTGTGCGGAAGCCTCTGCACATACCCGAGCAGCAGCAGAAATGCTTCCACGTTCCCGCCGGCGCTGCTGCTGTTCTCGCGCCAGCGCCGGCGGGAACTGTGGAGGTAAGCGAAGGAAAAGCAAGAGTGGCAGAGGAAGCAGCAGTGGCAGGCGCCAAAGGTCTTGCAATTTAAAATGCCCTGCCAAAGCCGACATCAACACCGCTGCCGCCCACCCGCTGATGGGGGAGGGGGAGAGAAATTAATTCACCCCCGAAAAGATGGCCTAGCTGTTTTTTCAGGGCTCAAAAAAAAAAATAAGGCTTATTTTGTGAGAAACACGGTACATCTTCCTTTTATAACCAATCCAAATCTTAATTTCAGTTATTGGAATTAATCAGTAATCTAATTAATTTAAGCTAATTATTTTAGTTAATCTAATCATTGCTTATTTCTAAATTATTTCTACCTTTATCACAAGCTGATCTTTAGCAGTCAAAATGAAAAGCCACTTCTAATTTAGAAAGCTTGAATTAATCTAGTTTGGTGCCAATGTTTTTTGGACCAGTGTGTCAGAAAGCAGATTGCAACTTAATATTTATTCAGAAGCTTGAAATCCATTCTTGCTGTCCTTTCTCACAAAGTAAAACAAAGCACCTATTTAATGAGGCAGTTCCATATCTTTTGGAAATTACACTAAGCAACATACCCATGTTTTGCAAAATGTTATGCAATAGAAGACTCTTCATTGTGTTAAATCCTGGCAGTTAAATCTTGTACTTTCCTCTTCAGAATTAGGATATGTTAAATTTAGTGGGTTTACTACCAGGTATGTAAGGTTGCAGATTTTGATAGATTGTGTTTGTTACACAATTTTAACAGAAAACAGAGAATAGGATCACTTTGGGGCACATACTAAATAGTTTTAGAGTTCATAAAGGCTAGTAACATTGGATTGTTAATACACAGATTGAAATTCATCTCATTGTAATTTGTTTTTACTTTCTCAAGTGTTTCTTATAGCATTTGGCTAAAAGGTTATAAATTCTAATAGAAATCTGTAGCATGGTCAGGTATTTAAATGTTCCAGATCATCAAGCGATATCTATCTCTATCTCTTTCATGATGAAATAAAACCATTATGTATGAAATTGAAAGTTTGATGGATATCATTTCTGCACATTTTATTCTTAAATTACAGAAGCATTTCATATAGCTATCAAGAAAAATTGTAGGGCTATGTATGAGGACTGCAAAAAAACTTGGTGACTATGAGATAATGACAACAAAAAGATGCAGAAATATATCCCTTTTTGTTGCTATATAATGATCATTCAGACTTTTGCAGCCCAGATATACGGTATATACAGAATTTTTTTTCCTGGAATCTATTTTAAAGTGTTCATTTTTTACAAATGTTCATAGAATGAAAAAGTTAGAATGGGTGTTGGCTGTCATCTAAGCCAGAATTTTGCAGCCTTCTGGCTTTGCGGACTGGCAGGGGGAGAGGGAATGGTTCAGTGCAAGCAGCAGGCAAATGTGCATGCACATATGCAGCTCCATTTGTGCAAGCAGTAGACATGTGCACCCACCTTTCACTCAAATGGAACTGCATGCATGCTTGCCCACCGCTCATGCAAGTGGAATTGCGTCCGTGCTCACCTTACCACTTCTGTGGCTTGGTTCCAAATGGACTGCAGCCCGGTACTGGGTCATGGCCTGGTTATCCTGATCTAGGCACAACTTCTGCCCAACCTTGGAATCAAATAATTCAAATCCTGCAGAAGGTCATCTGGGTTCTGTTGAAACATAGCTGACCATGTCTCAAGGCAATTAAATCTATTGTTGAACAGTTTAATGGAAAAATATATTTTTCCCAATGTCTACATGTCTTTCAAACTCTTTATTTTTTTGTCTTATCTTCGGGACCACTTTTGCCTTATCTTTTCCATGATAGTCCTTTAGATACTTGAAGACAACCATCTTGCCTTCAAATAGTTTTATCCTGACTAAGCATTTCTTAAAACAGTCTCTCCTTTTTCAACTTGGTTCACTAGTTCCTCTTATCTGGATATGTTCTAATTTACTAGTTTACATTTCATTTTTGCATGTATCGCCATATTATTAGAACAGATTCCTATATCTGTCTAATTTTTCTACCTCTGTAATGGTCCATAAGAATAATGCAGAGAGAGAAGAAGAAAAAACACAGGCTAAACAATGGTCTGAAGCAAGTATTCTAAAATGTTCTAAAGCATTTCTTCCAAATCATTTTTGAAGTGTGCATTGCTTTAACGTTTAGATGTGTTGTCATTGCACCATTGATTATTTTTACTTCAAATTTGATGCCTTTATATTATTGTTGGAACAGGAACTTAAATATGAGAACATTTTTTCCCTAGTTTATATGTTCTTTATACTAGTACTGACACAGTTTCAATCAGCCTAACTGAATCACATTTGAACCAGTTAGTTTCTGGTAAACATTTCTGAGAAAAATGTTTATAAGAATTAGAACTTAGTATATCATTCAGAATTACTTGGAGAAAGGGGAGAATATAAATAAATTTCACACACCCCATAAAAATCCTCTAAATTTGCTTCCTGCTCTCAAAGGTGATGAAAGAAAGACCTTTGCCTATCGAACTATAAATTTAATTTTCATCCAACATGTTTTATTTGAAGAGTTTCATTTCCCTGCACTAAAAACTGTTTGATTTGTTGCTTTATTTCAAATTATAGTTTTTTCGCTTATTTAGTTTTCCTTATTCAGTTTATCTCAAACAAGTATTCTTTGATACTCAAACAAGTATTTGACAAATAAAACATACATTAAATTGGATACTAAAATCAACTAAAGCAGAACCAGATATCTTTGTGTATTTTCTAAACACCAAGATAGTGATAGTTCCAGAAAATAATACAAGAAAAGGCCATTCTCTGCACACTAAGTAATATGTTAAAATAAAAGCAAGACAGCTATCTCAAGTATCTTTATATTTCTGCACATATTGGATTTAGTGGTCTGGATAGTAGTTTCATTTGGTGATTCTATTCTCTATTCTTTAGATTTAACTCCCATAAAACAATATTATGGAAGAGGCAGCCTTCTAAACAGTCAGATCTTAAGCCATTTAATGCTTTAATTGTAAATACGAGTGCATCCAACAAGCTGCAGTTCGTTTGGTATTGGATTTATAGGATCCTGGAATTTTGTATTGTGTAGCAGCCAGGAACTTTTTAAAGTGTATTCCTAACTATGCCAACTGCAAATCCACTTAAAATGTCCAGATCTCTTAATAGAGTCACTTAGGGGATATAGGTGTTATTAAAAACATAATGAATAACTATATAAAAATAAATAAATAGAAGCATCAAAAAATCAAGTAGTTTTGTCAGAATGACTCTTGCAATATAAGCATTGTCTTTTATGTAGGTGCTATAAAGTTAAGCCAAGTTTGCAACACAATGAGCAACAGCTGGTCCTGCTGTATTTCTCTCCTACAGGTAGTGGAATCCCCACTTCTTTTGAACACATAAACAAGTCACAGCTCCCATCATGATGCTGTGTTTTACCATCTTGCTTGTGTTGTCTTTTGACCTCTCAGAGCTTATACAATTAGAGGCTTGCAACCACCTCCAAAATTAGCTGAACCAGAATTCCCCAATTTCCTATTCTCCAGTACTCTTGGTAGTCATGGATTTTATTTGTGCTTCATTAAAAGGAAGGTTATGCAGAATATGACATTAAATTCCATACTAGTTGTTTTGATAAGTACTTCTTTCCAGTTACCGTGAAAAGATTCAGAATTTTATGTTCTATACATAACAAGTAATTGGAAAGTTATAGTCAGAAAAGGATACTATTTTGCAAAACAAAATTCTGTTTTTGAATAATACTCTGAAGAGTTTCTGTATAGTCAACTTCCCAATTGAAGATGAATTCTATGTTCTTCTGGTTTGGCCTCAAAAGATAAACATTCCAGTCCCACTGAATTACTTGTTGAAATTTGGAATTGTGGAAGAGTAAATTCTCTAAGAGTAAATATGCATAAGATTACTGTGTTTTGGATTGTTTTTTCATTCTGTAAGTCAGAGATGGGTAACATGTTGCTGAATTGTAACTCATACTATCCCCTTTTATGCCTGGGGAACGTTGTAAGTTATAGTTGTTATTTTCCCTTTTCTGTTGTATATTTTATCACATAGTGGCAACATTAATTTGGATAAATATATATATATCATAATTATGTCTTATAGCATTTAGGATTTTAAACTGGCTTGATTATAAAAGATTTGTTCTTTTCTACAGAACAATCAGAGTGGAGTGAAAGATAATATGATATATAATTATAATTCTTAATGTTGTGATTGTTGGAGTTTTCTTCCAAACAATGTTTTAGGAAAGTATTCAAGGGTTTGAAACTTCTAAGAAAGATTATACTAAGCTGCAAATCCCCAAACAAGAGCTGATATATAGAATTCAGTCAGGTTCTATTCATGTTCCTGTAATTGAAATTCACCAACAGTGTCACTACATAGCATAAGAGATACTCACTCGGCCAGTTTCCTTTACCACCAAAGTCTTTTTAGCCATTGCTTTGTTGAAAGCATTGTTGCATAATCAACAGATAATAGTAGAAGTTTAAAAGTAAAGAATGCTTGTTCTCAGTGGGGTATTTGCCTTTTGTCATTGGCAAACCAATCAAACCTCATTGTGAATACTTAGCTGAATACTTCCTCAAAATTTAGCAAGCAAGATCTTTCCCCAAGGGAGTATCCTGTAATCTTTTTTTTAATACAATTGATAATGCTACCTAATTGTTACAGAATCTCTCTTTAATGCAAATATATTGGTCACTCTTTTTTATATACTTTTTTTCTTATTGTCCCTAAAGGTAAGATCTTGAGGAAATTATACCTGCCCATCTGATATTTGGAACTTGAATTGAAAGTATTTAAATAAATGGGATTCTCAGCCAGAATGAACTGCACAGTATTCCCAGAGTTTTCTTTTATACTCTTCATGCTACAGATACTAATGATTCAGGGACAGCAAAGAACCATTCTGAAATACAATAAAATACGCAGGATTTTACCTTATATACCTACTTTCATTCATGTGTTCCTATAATTAAAATATTAGGCTTTCCCAGATTAAAGGTAAATGATGCAGTCTTTTACGTTGTTTTAAGTACTTTATACATTTCTGAAAGATCAAAATTATGATTCTAAACAATGAAATTTATGTTTTCAGATTAGCTGATAAGTTAATCAAGACATAAAGAAAACAATGAAGACATATAAAAAAGTTTTTTTAAAAAAAATGCCTTATAAAGAAAAATAAACTATACCAAGACTAAAAAAGATCAATTCTTCTTAAGCTGAAGAAGGAAGAATTTCTTTTTACGAATATCAGCAAACATTGTGAGTGTATGTACATTCACACATTTAGTATTGGTCCAAGTTTCTTGTGATATGTAGGAATTATTGTACAGTGATGTGAAGGATGAAAGTATAAAAATAAAGATTTTTATGTTTTATTTTATTTTTATGTTGATTTTACTTGGCTTGTGCAGGTAAATCGGAACACTGAGCAGGCTCCAGATTGACCAATAATAAAAGAAGCTGAAAGCTTTGATGAGGGTGGAAAATATCCTATATTCTCTGCATCTCTAACCCAATAACCTTTGCTTCTTAATCATATATAGTTGAAGCATAATGACCTGATGATGTTTTATCAGCCATCACCAATAGCTACGTCAAGAGCACTCTTAACTAAGGTGCATATACTATTGTCTTAGCCTAATTAAAATTATTATATATACCTTCCAGCATTTTCTATTCTTGCAGTTAATTAACTGGATTATTTTACAAATATGCTGATAAACCTTAGGTAAAGGGTTTACTTCTTTGGAGCAGGAAAATTATTTCCTCCCCACCTCACAATCTGCATCTAAAATTCCAGATGTCTTCAGTCCTAATGTCAATACCTAAAATATTTTAATAATGTATTTCATTGGTGTGCTACAAATGCCTGTCTAGGCTCCCACAAGTTCTTCTTAATGACTTATACAAGACTGGTTTCAGAATATAATTGATAGAATTATTATTTCATTTTGTGTCTTGCTTACATGTGTATGCCAGTTTCTTCAAGGAAAACTGATATTCAGATAGAACATTTAAAATCCTGAAAGTTTTGTCTTTGCTTATTATTAATCTCTCTAGCATAGGAGTGTCGAACTCGATTTCATTGAGGGCTGCATCAGGGTTGTGTTTGATCTCGAGCCAGGGTGGGTGTGGCCAGCTCAATGTCACTTGTGTCAGCGTCTATGGTGACCCAAGTGCTCTGCCAGTGAAAATGGATTCCTGAGGTCTCTTTTTAGCTGCGACAGCTTCCTGAAATCCTCTGCCAGCAAAAATGGAGCTCGGGAGGGCCACCTGGAGCCCTCACAAGCTCCATTTTCATCTGCTATGGCTTCCTGCTAGTGAAAACGGAACGTGGGGACGGCCATAGCTTGCCCTCCTGAGCTCTGTTTTTGCTGGCAGAGGCACTGCAGGTCAGTCCTTTGCTGTTTCCAGAAAAGCCCTGTGGGCCAGATCTAAGCATCTCATGGGTTGGATTCTGGCCCTGAGCTTGAGTTTGATACTCCTGTTTTAGCAATATTGTTCTCTACTCAGCTTTTGGTAGATGCTTTTGTTCTTTTCTTATATGGATTTAAAAATGAGCTTGTAAAAATATTTTTTAAAAATGAGCTTGTAAAAAATTTACATCAGGTATTTTACTTCTTTTACCTTTATCATAGATGTTCTGCTGGATGAAAGTATGTTTTATTTCAAAATAAGTATGATAAAATAAAATAGGCCTATACATTATAGTTAAGTCAATCCTGTCTACACTTATTTCTTCTCTTTTCTCTTTGATCTGATATGCCATAACTGACTGCATGATCCATGTATTCATATATTCTGAAATCAATTGTTTTAGATGCTTGTGAACCTGAAACAATAATCAGTTTGTGTGCTAGAGCAAAGCTGTGTTATAACAAATATCTAAATCTGATGGAATAAAAATAGGAAGCTTTAAACCTGCTATTCCAGAGTTTTCTGAGTTCAGGCAATGCTTCCTGCTTTGTGGGTAGCAGCATGGTAATTTCTACTGCTACCATTTTGCCACTGCATCCTCCAAGCTTTAAATATTAAAATGAAATCATTCCTAGTAAAGGAAATAAACTGCAAAAGTTGTTTAGGTCCTGGGAAAACAGATGATAAATTTGTGAATGGAAATGCAGTGCTGTGAGCAGATCACAAGATGACAACTGTCTATTAGATTTATTTTTAAGAAAAATGTTTATATAAAAAAAGATTGAAACAAATTGAAAATGATAATAAATCAAAAAAGATTACATATAAAATACCTTCATATCCATATTCATGAAGAAAGAGGTCATTTGACTGATTAGAAAAAGAATAAGACAACAAGACGACTTAAGCACAGTGCAGCAAATTACTACCCCCCAATTAAACTATTGCAGGTTCTAGTTAAATAGTTTACCTTGTCCAGACCCTTTCAACAGCACACAGTCAAAGAAAGCTAATTTCTAGAAGTCTTTTCTGAAAGAAAAGGGAGCTAGATTACAGAATATTGGGAAGTGTATACTGTGTACAGTGCTAGTAATCCTAGATTTACAGGCCAAATGGAGCCTGGAATTTTATTTGTAAGTCACTGTTGTATTTTGAGACACTAGGTGACATGATGTCATTTTACAACCATTTTTACAAAATGGTCTAAAACAGATCACCCAAGTCGCAAAGCAAATCACATGGTTATTAAGCAAATCATAGACCTGGCAAAAACACCAGAAACTGAAAAAAAAATTGCAAATTGCCAACATATCACCATGGGACAGTGCAATCTCTTGTAAATGTGCACAGGTTGTCAAATGCTGAATATGTCATCACATGACTTCAGAGGAGGGGAAACAGTTAGAGCTCTGAGGTCAGAAGCAGCTTTTTAAAAGTCTGTCTTAACTGAATGATCATTAAACAATTATTTGAAGGTCAAGGACTACAAGAGCCAGAGCTTCCTTGAAAGCTTTGATCCTATTTCTTTGTATTGACTCATGGAAAGTTTCCTACCCACTTAACATCTATTAGATAAATATTGCTCTGTATATTTTCTTTAATTTTTAGAAATTTAAGTTGTCCAGAGTCATTTTTATTTGCTGAATAAATAAAAATGTGCATACCAAACTCAGGCCAGAGTATTCCAATTCAAACCTATTTCTTCAGAAATTGTACTAGCTAAAGCATGGGTGTCAAGCTCGAATGTGTCACATGGCATATTGCAATGTTTGTTGCCTTTGCAGGACACTCTTTCAGCAACCTTTTTGGGGAAAGTTCTATTTTTTTACTGGACAAATAGATCCACCAGCAAAAAAGCCATTGGCCTATTAAAATACATTTGTTTGTTTGTTTTCTACAATTGCCTCTGTAACCTATACAGGACTCAAATAATGCTTGTAAATAAAATATTACACTAATATTGTGTGTGTGGTTTTTTTTTTTTTTTTAGTATTGTTGTGGTTAGCTGGCAGCAGGTACGGATGGCTGAGGAAAGCGAGGACTCAGATGAGGGTCCAGAACCATTAGGGACTGAACTGCTGCCTTCAAAGATTGTGGGGGCTGGCAGCAGTGATGAGGAGGTTCCTGAGGAACCTGTGCCAAGTGTATGTGCATGCAAGATTGCTTGTAGGAAAGAACAGCACAGTGACTCAGGAGTAAGGCTGCAAGGTAATGGGCCCTCCTTCAAGAAGATAAAAGTGAGCTGTGAAACTAAAGTTCTTTGCAGAAGGCAAAAATGTTTTAAAACTCCAGTCTTGTGGACATTCCAGTATCCTGAGTTTGTATTTGAAGATTCTTGTATTGCAAATTATTTCTTGTCTGTTATCTTTTGGCAAGTCTCGCACAGTTTGGTGAAGCTTGTGCTTATCACAGCTAATTATTTTGCAGAAGCATTACAAGGTTTCTGTTCCCTTTGGATTGTGTTTGATTTGTTGGAAAAGGGCGTGGATCAGAACAAGTATATGTAGGCTCATTTGTGTCTAGATTTTGAAGAATTGGGTAGAGCAGAAAATTGGCAAGTGAAAAGCATAAAAATAGTTATGTTGACTGGCACAGTGTTTTCCAGATTTGCTACGTCTGGTAAGTGTGCAACTGGTCTCTATGAGGTATCCTATGATAATCTTTTAGAGTCGTTTGCATCGTAGGGCTGGTAAGATACATACAAATTCAATTATTGTGACAGGAGAATATTGCCATTATACTTTAATATTAAACCCAGGATAAGCAAAAAGTGATGATTGATGTAAAGTGAGCTCAAAGGCAGTAACACTTTAATAAATATTCATGTTGATAAATGTAATATACTTATTGGATGATTATATATAAGTATGGAAATATTTTTTCAATAATTACTAATTTGCTTTAAAATAATTTGCCTGGAGGCTGTGCGGAACTGGATGGGCGGGAACAGGCTTCGACTCAATCCTTCCAAGACTGAGTGGCTGTGGTTTCCGGCGGCCCGATATAGTCAGCTGACTCCGTCACTGGTTATTGGGGATGAGATCTTGACCCCCACAGAAGGGGCTCGCAATCTTGGTGTCCTCCTGGATGTACGGCTGTCTTTAGAAGATCATATTACGGCTGTCTCCAGGGGGGCTTTTTATTTTTATTTCATCTGGCCTGATACGCCAGATGCGGCCCTTTCTCGATCGGGACGCCTTACGCATGGTCACCCATGCTCTGGTCACCTCCCATCTGGACTACTGCAATGTTCTCTACATGGGGCTCCCTGCGGGGAGCACCCGGAGGCTTCAACTGGTACAAAATGCGGTCGCGCGGGTAGTTATGGGGGCGTCGAGATACTGTCATGTGACGCCCCTCCTGTGCATTGGTTGCCGGTGGCCTTCCGGGTTCGCTTTAAAGTATTGGTTTTGGTCTTTAAAGCGCTCCATGGCATCGGACCAGGATACTTACAAGACCGCATTCTGCCAGTAGTCTCCCACCGACCGGTGCGCTCCCACAGAGAGGGTCTCCTCCGGGTCCCGACGCCTTCTATGTGCCGCCTGGTGACCCCGAGGAATAGGGCCTTCTCTGTGGGGGCACCCGCCCTTTGGAACGGGATGCCCCCGGGGCTACGAACGACCAATGACCTGAGGGCGTTCAGACGTGACCTGAAGACCTGGCTCTTTGAGCAGGCCGGCCTGAGCTGACTCAAATGGGATTTTTAAATGGGGTTTTAGATTTGTTGGGATGGGGTACAAAAGTTTTAATTTATTTTAATTGGGGTTTTTAGATTTTTATTGGGGCAGCCTATAATTTAATTCTTTTTTAACTATATTATCGCTGTTTATATGTATTTTAGTTGGCTGTTCACCGCCCTGAGTCCTTCGGGAGAAGGGCGGTATATAAAATCCATGAAATAATAATAATAATAATAATTATATAGAACTCTAATAGAGAAGTAGAAGCATAGTGCTTCAGTGGCTTAAATTATGCTAGATGAGCCTTACCATCATGTGACAGCTTCCATCACTTCAACCTAGTAGTTCAAAAACATGTAATTGCAAGTAGATAAATAGGTACCACTTTAGTGGGAAGGTGACAACATTCCATGTTTCTCCATTCGCTCTGCGGAAACATCTTTGGAAGGTGCTAGCTCAATAGCTTAAAGAAATGGAAATAAGCACTTCCCCCTAAAGTCAGCTATGACTAACAGAGTAAAATTCTTAGGAAACAAAGTTTGTATAGCAGTACTTTTGAATATAAAAGAAATGTGCTACAGTTATTAATGGAAGGAAATTTCAAATTTAAAAAGCCTTTTTCAAAAATTAAATCTGTTTTTTCTTCTTCTTCTATTTATTCCTATCCAGTTCTCAGAAACTGCCTGGGCAACTATGCAGATGAGCACAGAATTATGTTATTGACTTTGTTTAATATGGATTCATCATGATACTCTTTAGTTTTGTCACTATTTTCATAGTCAGATCTTTCTACACAACTAAATTGATAATCTCACTTGCTTTCGTATTCTGACTGATGTTCTTGTGATATAGCATGCATTTTCAATAGTGGAATACTATCTGCACAACTTAATTTTTGCAAAATTATTGATATTGACTATGCTCTATTTAATATCTTGGCAGTTCCATGAAAAACACTGGGAAATGAAACTAGCACTCTTTTTCCTGCTTCAATTTGGATTACTGTCTGCTATGTGCAAACTGAGCTGTTATCCTGAGCATTTTTTCCATTACGTAGGGTATACATGTGAAACCACAAAAATTTTATGTCCCTATAATATTTTAAATATCTTATTTTTTTCTTCCAGCAATTCGATGAGAGCTAAGCAAAAAATATTAGAGAACATTTTAGCAGAGATATAGGCCTTCAGATGTAACATGACTTAATTACAAGTGACCTTTTCCACAGGACAGATGTGAAATCTTAAAAATAGCAGTTTGTCATGTAATGTAGGAGAATTCATGATCTCAGCTGTAGACATTGCAGATAGGTCTAAGAAGGAGGCAGTGGCAAACCATTTTGAAAAAAAACTTGCCAAGAAAACTGCAGGAACTTTTCCAGGCAATCTCTGATAATTGAGTAGAAGCGGGTGGGGGATATAATAGAAGCTGTTCACTGATCACATTTTCTCAGGTATTTGGGAAATAATCCTAAATGACCTCATTTTGTATAACATTATCTAGATATCTTGAATCCCAAATACTATCACCCTTGACTATAACAACCTAATAAGTTGGCTGATAATACAAAGATTTGGACTTCAACTTAATAAAAAAAAATAGCTACAAATGCTATGGCAGTTAGTTTTTGGAATCAGTTTTGAAAATAGCCTATCTAAGCTATACAATTTGAACTATCAGTGATGACTAAAGACAGGATAATTAACAATTATCTTTCATTTGCCAACTTTCTTTAGCAAGTGAAATTATCTTAAGATACTGATTTGTAAGATTAAACCATGCTTCATTTGAGATTATCCTAATACACTACGACAATTTTAAACATATGGGTTCCATAATATTGTTCAAAGGTTCTTAGATGTATTTCCTACAGTGTACTGTACAATCTTCTATGGAATAAAATCCATCTTCTTTTATGGAATAAAATATTTATTCCATATTGTTATCTTCCAGATAAAGACTCCCTTGAACTGATTTCAGCTACTGATCATTATATGTTTTCTTGCAACTATACGGAAATGGTTTTGAACTGCATGGGGCTTTCCTTCCTTCCTCCTTCCTTCCTTCCTTCCCTCCCTCCCTCCCTCCCTCTCCCCTCTTCCTCTTCTCTCTTACCTTTTCCCTTCTTAGTAGTTTTGCTTCTAATTTGAAAATCAAACTATTCATAGGACTTGCTAATAAAAAAACACCTACATAAATTTCTGTTCCACCTCCACCACCTCTCTTTCAAAAACTATATTAATTGTTAAGACATTAAACCTACATGTTTTTATAAGGAGGCACAGTGGTTTCATCTTTTTTTTTGCTATGGTATGTCTGCATCTTCTTGAAACAAAAGGTAGATTTAACAAGAGAAAGAGGTAAAAGTGAGTTTGCATGAAGAATGTTTTTAAGGTAAAATAAATAATTAGAAGTTAAAATAGCCACAGTCTCGTACATACTTGATAATAGGGGCAACTGTTTGTACAGTGTCACATCCCTCTTGACTAGACTTTGGGTAGAAGGGCAAAAGGTGTGGAATGTCTCTGTCTGTTGTGGAAAAAAGGAAATGACTGTCTGTGCTCTTAAACTGTAGACTCAATATATCCAGCTGACAGTCTGGTTAACAAGCACTGAAGTACAAAGGCCACGAAGCTGAGAATAGTTAGGTCTTAATTTTAAAGCAACTTGGCACAGATCCCCTTTCTCCTTTTTTCCCCTCTGTTTTTCTTTTGAAAGAATAATTATGTGGTTTATAATTTGGCTACTTTTTAACCGGTAACTTTCTGCTTTATTTCAGAAGTGTGTTTTCAGAAAACATTGGCTCTGAAAGAGTCCAGAAAGAAGTAAATCAAGTTGCTGCATAGTGAGTCATTGGCTCAGCTTGAAAGTGCTTTCATGACTTGACACTGGGCCCACATTTACCCTTCACTCCCTGCAACCAAGCAATCTGCAGCTGAGCGATGGGCCAAAAAATCTCAGGGAGTATAAAGTCTGTGGATGTTCGGGATCCCCCATATAGACCAGTTAAACGAGAATTGAGGGGACCAGATTTCTGCAAGCCTGCACGATTGGATATGTTACTGGACATGCCCCCAGCCCGCTTGGAGGTCCAGTTCAAACATGCTTGGAACAACGAAGATCGATCCTTAAATATATTTGTGAAGGAAGATGACAGACTAACCTTTCATAGACACCCGGTTGCTCAAAGCACAGATTGCATCAGGGGAAAAGTTGGCTACACAAGGGGACTCCATGTCTGGCAAATTCACTGGCCCACTAGGCAACGAGGAACACATGCAGTAGTTGGGGTCTCAACAGCAGAAGCCCCTTTGCATTCTGTAGGATATACATCATTGGTTGGTAGCAATAATGAATCATGGGGCTGGGACCTTGGACGGAACAAACTTTACCACAACTGCAAAAACCAGCCTGGAGTGACCTATCCTGTGTTTTTGGAACCAGATGAGTCTTTTGTACTTCCAGACTCCTTATTGGTGGTTTTGGATATGGATGAAGGAACCCTTAGCTTCATCGTGGATGGACAGTATCTTGGAGTGGCCTTCAGGGGCTTAAAAGGAAAAAAACTGTACCCTATAGTCAGTGCAGTATGGGGGCACTGTGAAATTACAATGAGATATGTCAACGGGCTTGATCGTAAGTGTTTCATTAATATTTTTATTCTTTTCAGAATATGTAAAGATACTTGTTACATTGCCAAGCTGACATTGTCTCCATGTTAAATGGTCTGACAAGGCAAAAGTACACCTGCTGTTCAATATCTATCTGTCAAAGTATCTCTAGGGCTCATCATTGTGTTGATAGCTGCAGCTTTGAATGGCAGGAAAATAGGAATTAGTTTTAAATAGGAATAGAAAATAGGAATTAGCTTTTTTCTCTTTATTTTGTGTATGTGGGTGATCTGAGGGCCCAAAATAGAATGAAGGCAGATTTTTTAATTTTGTTTCTTTAAAGAATTCTGCAATATTAAATGTTGATTGTGAAAAACTAATACAAATTCCATTGGTATTCCAGAGTACATGGCTTTGCAAAATTACACCTGCCTTTGGGATTCAAACTTAATAACTAGATTGAGTAATAGAGGAAGCTTTCGAGAAACACTTCTAAATATATGCATAGAGATTGTCTTCCATCTGTGGTTTTTCCTTACCTTCTTTTTTTCTTTACAATCACAAAAATGGTAGATAGGTGGGGGTGGGCTTTGTAAAAGCTAAGTGTCTGCAATGTATTTGTACTGTCTTCACCTTCTCTTTGCATGCTTGTACTGGATCTCATTGGGTCAGCTCAATTGGGAGGCTCTATGAGGCTTCCTCATAGCAGCTGGACTTCAGAACTGCTTGTTGAGCTGAAAAAGCAGAGAATTTTTCCATTTACATGATGTGACTCATGCTGTTTTCTCCATTAGGCACAGTTCTTTCATAATCTCAATTGAGGAGCCTCTTAGTTGTATCGCTGCATGTTAGTGTTTCTTTTTAATCACTCACAGCAAAGTGAAGTATTAGCAGTCTGCGGCACCATTAAAGGTGCATACAAAACCCAGAACCCACATAACCATCAAAGTTTGCAGCAATATAGTGATTAGTAGTGCTCTTTTTAAAAAAATCCTTGAAGAAAAAAGTTTTACACAAACATGATGCAGTCGTTGTGAGTGGCCTGTGAGCAGCATGAGTATTCATCAGTATGACTAGGAGGCCATTGATTGTGAAAGATTTGTACAGAAACTGTACAAAATGAGCCATTTGACATAAGTAGGGTCCCGTCATTAGCTCAGTGGCCATGAAAAAGCCATGTACAATCAGGCAAGTGCTAAATCTGTTGCAACTGAAGGAAAAAAGGAAGAGAAAAGGGATGAGCAAATACAGATATGTGGGAGAAAGAGGGAAGAAGCCCTGGAAGATTGACAACAATAGTATGCTCCCACAATTACCATAGATTCAAGGCCTCATTGGTCATTTTGGCACCTACTCTAATAACAAAATATGCTTTATTTTGTTTTGATTTTAGAGAAAGTTTCCCCCCCATTTGTATAAAGTAGGAACTAAATACAGTGTGTTCCTTTGTAGGTAATAAGTTTTCCAATGCTAAACATTATACATTTTTTACATAATTTCTTCATATGATTTAGAGTTACCACTCATTTTTACCACCATTCAGTTATTTGCTTAAATGCTAAAAGATTTTAAAGTAATTAAATCAGTGTTTCTCAGTGTTTCTACAGTACGCATGTTGCCTGGGGAATTCTGGAATTTGAAGTCCAGATATCGTAATGCTGCTGAAGTTGAGAAACACTGGATAAAACTTACAGGCAATTCATGCTGGTCACTGCTGCCATGCCTTCTCTGTGTGTGCATATACAATAATAAGTTGTTGACTTATTATTGATTACTTAGTAATAGTTCAAAGTTAGAACAGATCCCCTCCCAAATCCAGATTAAAGTTCTGATAGTTAATTCTCTGCCCCAGTCAGATGATTGCATTCTGGGCACTCAGCAACCAGCTCTCATTTACAGCCATTTGCACCATCCATGCAGATATATGATTATGATTTATGATGGGTTTTTTTTTTGCTGGAAACTGACATGTACTTGGGAAAAAAACAGACATTGCAAACAATGCTTCACAACCGCCACGTTTCTTAATGCCCATTGTAAAAAAAATACGTTTCTTAATGACCATTGCAAAATTGGATGACTCACATGATGTCCTGCTTAATGACCTGCACTACTTACGAGCATAATTCTGGGTTCAGTTATAGTTATAAGTTAAGGACTACCTTTCATCTTCTAGATTTTGAGTATTAATTTGTTAATAAAGAAACATTTATTTTAACTAGGGAAGACATCATTTTTTACAGGATATGCTTTGTTCTTTTATTTTAAATGTCGTACTGATTTTTATCTGTGGCTTTTTTGTAACAACTTGGGGCAATTAGTTTAGTAAATAACCTGAACTTTATTTATTTATGTATTTATTTGTTTTATATGGCCAATCTATATCATCAAATGACTGGGCAGTAAACATAATTTAGAAAAATAAGAGTAGTTACAATAGTACAAACATTAAAGCATTAAAAATTAAAATACACAGTTGGTTTAATCTGAAACAGCAGTGTCATTAAGTTATCTAAGATCATAAAATGAAAAGATTTTTTCACAAACTGGAAAGCTAAAACTTTACAATTTTTAGCACTTCCATCTTACCTTTTATCTTTAGGAGTTTCAGGAGTTTAATTTTAGGCAGTACACAGTTATTGTTCTGTCTTTAAATTGCTGGCTGAATATAAAGACAGTCAGGCAAACTCTACAGAGGCTTCCATACAAAGTTTCTTTATTGGATTCCAAGGCATCCTCAAGGTATAACTCACAATTATGTTGAGTTTCATATAATGTCCAATTCTTTGCATAGGTGACTTCATAGTGTGAAAATATAGTCATCTTCAACCCATAACGATGGAACAAAGCAGCACGATGCTGCTGGGGTCCAAGCAAGAATAATGGAAACTCCCCCAACCCAAGCAATGGTCAATTCAGTGATCAATCAGGATTACAGATGTGACCACATGACATGAACTACATTTCTCATGAAGCATTAACTACGTTTCCCATGAGTCATTCCCTTAAGAGGACAGTTCCCAATTCCCAATTAACTATCCCAATTCCAGTTAACTATATACTGTCTGGACAGCACAGTTATTGTATTTTTGTGTGAAAAATGGTAATTTGTAGACAGGGAAAGAGCAAAAGTTTTGTAGATAATTGAAGTAAAATGGGAGAATATGTGTTTGAGAGCTGTCTTCATCCAATGGTTAAGGCAACTGGATAGAAACCAGGCTCTGAGTTCAAGACCTTAGCCATGAAAGCCAGCTGGTTAACTTTAGGCCTCTCAGTCCAACCCACTTCACAGGATTGTTGTGGGGAAAATACCCAGAGGAGAAGGAAGGTGTGTTAGATATATTTGCCACCTTAAGCTATTTGTAAAAATAATAAAGGTGGGTTGCAAATAAGTAAATGTTTTGACTTGAAAAATGGTTCTCATTTCACCGGGAACTGACAGAAGTTAACTGAATAAAAATGGAAATGACCCCAAGCAGTCTATGGAGATTCTCTGTCATCCAGGTCATAGTTGTTTCCTTTTTCAAGAGGCAACTGGACTTCGTTTTTCTTTGAGGAAGTTTAGTTTTTCATCCAAGAAGCTTCTTCAGAGCTGAGAAGCAAAATGTCTTCAAAGAAAAACAAGAAAGTCCAGTTGCCTCTTGAAAAAGAACCTTTGGGACCCCAAGCAATGTTGTATTCAGCCATAAAAGAATACAATTAGTTTTATAGGCAAAGCATGTTCCCAGCTCATTCATGCAAAACTCACTCATATGTGATGTAACAGCCAGATCTTTGTCTTGTGTTTTCTGCTTTATTTGGGAAAGGGGAATCCTTAAAGCAAGGGAAAAAAATTACATTTTAAAATTTCAGTCTTCCTTAGGCTCAATTGTAGTTATAAGCTGAGGACTACCCATATAAATAAAAACAAATATGCTTTGGAATGACATATAATACCTGTCTGCAATTCTTAAAGAAATATTTATTTTTTAGATTTGCTGCCAGCTGAAATGGGCAGTTATATGATGTCATTTGAATGATTTATTTTAGCAAGTTACAGATGGAACTGTATGAGATATTTTGCATACCCCTAAATATCTTTTTGTCTTCAAAAATAAAACACTGCATATACATTTTGGAGAAGATGGCGTCTGTGTTATGCGTTGGGTATGTGGATTACAAATAGCCCTTGACTTAGACCGCAATTAAGCCCCAAATTTCTGTGGTTAAGTGAGATGCTTGTTAAATGAGTTTCTCCCCATTTGACGAACTTTCTTTCCACAGTTATTAAGTTAATAAATTAATAATCTAGTTGTTCAGTGAATCTGGCTTCCCATTGACTTTGATGACATGACCCTGGGATATAGCAAAGGTCATAAGTATGAACCAGTTGCCAAGCATTAAGTTTTGATCAAATAATCTTGGGAATACTGCAAAGGTTGCAACTGTGAAAATGGTCATGTTGCTTTTTCAGTGCTGGTGTAACTTTGAACAGTCACTAAATGAACTGTTGTAGTCAAAGACTGTCTGTATTTAGAATCTTGAGAATGTGGCTATCATGAAATAGATGTCTAGTGAAGGCATTTTTTTGCCTATCACAAGGCAGATTCACCTAAGGACAGCAACTGGTCTGCTGCAACTGCCATCATAAGTCAATGAGGTCATATGATGATGTGCTTTATTATCATGTTGCTTAGTAACAGAGTTGCCAATCCAGTTACCATAGTTAAGTGAGGACTGTCTGTAATTCTCTTTGATTTGTATAGTTCATATTGAATATATTATTTATTTAGCATATGACATATGCATGGACTAGAAACATATATGAACATTTTGCCTAGATTAATAAAACATGCTAACATATAAATGTTAAAAAGATCTATTTCCAAAATCCATATTACCTCACTTTAGTGTGAGCATGAAGTGTGGTTTAACTGAAAGAAAAATGCATGATGTAATGCTTTTTATTAGTTTGCCCCCCCAAAAATATATGGTGCTCTCAGAAAAAAAAGTTATTTAAAAGCAAAATAACATTTCAGTGTAAGACAGAAATAATCATCTTAGTAATTTGCTGGTGACCATACTGACCTTTGAATGCCTATTAAGTCCCAATTAGTTGCTAAAAAATGCAAATGCAGATTGTGATAATCGGCTTTCAAGTGCTCAGACAGCCTACCAAATTAATGGATAAAAATCATTATCTTCGTAGACAGAAAATTAGTAGCACATTTACATGTTTGCAGCAGCTTGTCAGAGCATCCTCTGTAAATTCTTTATTGGAGGTCCGCATCCTTGCTGCTCGGCTGTTTCAAACTAATTTTGCTCTTGACTGCAATATCTAGTTATTAGACATGTTTACTTCAGTGGTAAGGGAAAGTTAAATGTGAGGGAGATCTGTAACGTGAAGGATGCTTCTCTAACATTTGGTTATTTACAGCTATGTATAAATTGTTGATTAATTGTTGACTAATGAAACTTGTAGTAATGATGGTATGGAATATATTTTCCAGTTTTATTACTGTATCTTTATGACTGTATCTCCATTAGGTAGAAGTATCTGACTAACCTTGTCAGTTAAATTTAGTCAATTCTGGATAGTACTTGAATGATCTTTCAAGAAACTTCAGAATAATTGACTGAACTGGAAAGTCAAAAAAAGTATCAAGATGAAGACAACTTCATTTCTGTGCTGTTAACAAGAAAATTATATTCATATGTCACCAGGAACTGAACTTGATTTAAGGACACATTTAGTTTTAGTATTATTATTGTGCTTTAAATTTTATGACAAAAAGTTTAGCTTAAGTAAAACTTATTATTAGCATTAAGTCACCAGGAAGTTAGATTCAAGTCTTTGTTTAGGTTGTTTTTATTGGCACCTGAAATCCACTGATAACACTAGGTACAGAAGATACATATACAAGGCATTTACCTGCAAGTATGTGTCATGCACAAATAACCAGGAGCATTCACTGAGTTTAAAGCACAGAAGAGTTTACTATTATTATCTCTAATATAAGAATCTAGTCAACCAATGGTGAAAACTACATTGGTAATAGACAAGGGTCAACAGAATTCATGGGGGGAGGGGGGTGCTGGACTTACTAGCTCTTTTGTGGCAATGCAATGTCACCAAGCTATTGATACATTTAACCTCGCCTTCCAACTCAGCCTCTTCTTCTCATATATGTTTAAAAGCAGTATGGGAACAAAGGCAGAGAAGTCACCCTTAGATTACAGTATCCTTGTAAATCTGGCTAGACTTAAACTTAGAATACTTTATTGTCACTTTAAATGTACACTAATAGGTTATCTTCCCTATTCTTATGATGTCACTAAAATCACTTACATAGTTCTTCTGATTATCAGGGTTGTTGATCTGTTAAGTGTACTTGCTTGAATGAGCATGTAGAATCACTTTTGTATGTTCAGTTCAAATATGCAAAAATTAAAGCAGCCATGCATGCAGATACATTAAGCATGGAGCTTATGACTATATTCACACATTGCAGATTTCCTTAACCATGGTTAATTAAATAATGACAATTAGCTAAGCCATAAAAAACAATTGGCAGATTTAGTTGGAAGCAGATCAAATAATTATGATAATATTTATTAAATCAATTGTTGAAAGAAATATCCTTCTGGGTTCAGTTCCAAATGGGGAAAAAGACACTGGAAACATGGAGGCTGCTTGGAAGGTTTAATGGTTACAGGGCCACATGGCCTGAAGCTCCAGAGAAGAATGATCCGCATGCTTCAAGGTGAAAAGAGAAGGGGGAAAAGGGCTGAGGTGCTGAGAGTGCCTGGGTTTTATACTCTCTGTTGGGATTTGAATTGGAGCTTGTATTCTAATTGATTGTCAGACTCCCAGGGGTGGGGGTCTTAACTTTGTAGGCTGTCCTGAGTTCCAGGCTTGGTCTAGCCTTGCTGGGTGATTATGCCCTTAAAAGGGCTTTTGGCAATTTCTATAGCTTTTACCTGGAGTTCTTTCTTATGTAAAATATTCTGGCCCAGGCCTTAATGGCCCACCCATTAACAAAGGTGGGGGTGAGTTTCTGCTTCTTGAGTGACTACTCTTTTTAGGAGAAATATTCTGCCTTTTAATATTTCCTAGGCTATTTCAATTTTCTAGGAGAGGGGTGGGTGCTAACTTCCTACACAATCACTAAACTTTCCATGATTAAGCTTTTATTCTTATATAATGTTAGGAGAAGTCAGTGTTATGGTTTCAGAAACAAAACCAAGTTAATCCTGAAGAAAGAAATGTGTGTTTTTTTTTCGGACTTTGGTTGTATCATAATTGATATTCCATATCTCCCCATTCTACTTAATAGTATTAACATCATCCAAAAAATATCTTAGGAAAACAAATCTTATTAATTGATTTTAGTTTTGTTCTGGTAAGCAAAATCCATGGTTTCTTGGTATTTTTTATTTTTGTCTTTGTATGTTTTTACTGTCTGCATGCTTTATAAAATCTACATGTGGCTAATAATTAGAAGGAACATTAAGGTTCAATCTCTAGACATACCAAACAGTACTGATTTTCCAGATCATTCTTGAAATAGCCTTAAATATGGTAATTAATTTGAATAACAGTAATATTAGACTTTCAAAAATGTTTTATATTGCTGTTTGCTCTCACTCTGCCAGTTTAATTTATATGCTTGTATACATGTAATCAGCAAATGAATTGTACATTAATGTTAAGTACATACTCATATGCTTTCTTTTGTATACATACCTAAGTGTTTAGACTTGTGTAATACAATTTCAGTCTTGGATATTTCAGCATAAGAAATAGCAGGACTGAACCCAATTGCAGATCACAGTTGTAAAGATTAGATTAATACATGGGAAGAAGAAAGGACTCACAATTTCAGTTTTTTAGGTGTGATTTGCATTTTTTGTTTATTATATGTGATAGGCAGTTTTGCTAAGACAACATTGCAAACATTACTTACAAATGAAATCTGACTAAACTAATTGGATATTGAAATTTCCTATTAAGGGAGAAGTGTCATTAAAAAAATTCTGCAAATTATGTTTCTTATGAACCACAGATGTTTCTGAAAGATAAAATACTCTATATTTGTCAGTAATATATGAATATAATAACTATCATGTCTTGTAATACATTTTTATGCACTTATAAAAGTGTATACACTTATTCACTTGTGTTTTTTTTCATTTCATGTTCTATTTTTTCACATTCCTGGTTAAGAATTCTGCAAAAAAAGGAAATCAGTTGTTCTCCCTATCAATATAACTTCATTCAGAAAACTCAAATGTATACTGAAAAAATGTACAGAGCAGAATGAATATATTGGGAAAATGCTTTTATAGCTTTTGTAAACTTGTAATTGGGTAGGGGAAAATGTATTCCATCAGTTCCCACAAGCATGTAGCTTAGAAATATTTTCCATGGACTCTTCTTAAAGCTAATAAATGTATTTAATTATAGTTTATTACCTTGCATATACAATTCAGGGGATTCTGTAGGTACTTGTTATTTGCCTTTATTAAATAAATATTTATTCAAATTGATATTTTGAAAAAACCTTTTCAAAAATATTTTTGAAATGTCAAACAAGTTGAAGAGGGTAGTTGGATTACATTCAAATGAACCAGTAAGCATAGAGATCCTTTAAAAACTGAGTAACTGAATGGTACATCATTTTTGAAGAACCATATGCATTGTTTCAAGCCTGATGTCAAACACAGTTGGCTGTGTTACATCAGAAGAAAATTCAAAACAGCTGGAAAATTGCCTTCAAACAAAGACTTTTTTTATTTTGTAATCAGAACACTTTAAACACTCACTTTCAATCTTGAACAGCTGATTTCAGAATTGCTTCTATAAACTCAAAATGTTCACTACTTAGAACAACCAACTTTGTTTCTACACTAGAATGAAATAGTTAAGTTGTGTTTAAACCTCAGAATAAAACTTACAAGAAACATTTTTGTTTCAAACTCAAAATCTTTAAAAGGCAATTTAAAGTTCTGAAACAAGTAGTACATCCCTAATTAATACTTTGTATTTTATTGGTGAATATGAGGAAAGATAATGATAAAAAAGAAAAGATAATAGACGATTTTAAAATCTTGAATGAATTGTGATCAGTTAAGTACTGTTGCAGGTGACTCTAGGATCAACATTCTAAACATACATTTGCTGTCACAAATGTTTAGGGGAATTATGCTGTACCTCTTTGAAAGTGAAAACATAATGTCTGGTTTCCTCTTAACAGTGAAAAAGACACACAATGAATTAAGTGACTCACTGATTCACCCAGACATTCTGCTGAACAGCAAGTAATACTGATGAGGGTAAAGAATAAGGAGCAAATATGAATATTGAAAAGAAGGATAATATTCTGTGAAAGAAAGGCCACATTACCTGCATACCTTTCTTGGAAACCTAACTATTGTACTCTTTTTTTTTACAGATAGTTCTCAATTTACAACAGTTTGTTTAGTGACCTTTCAAAGTTACAACAGCACAGAAAAATGTGACTTATGACATATTTCATAGTTATGATCTTTGCAGCATCCCCATGATCATGTGATCAAAATTCAGATGCTTGGCAACTGGCTTGTATTTATGACCATTGCTGTATCCCAGAGTCATGTGATCACCTTTTGTAACCTTCTGACAAGCAATGGGAGAGCCAGGTTCACTTAATCAAATGCAGTGATTCACTTGACTGTGGCAAGAAAAGTCATAAAATGAGGCAAGACTCATTTAAATGACTCACTTAACAACATAAATGTTGGACTCAATGGCGATCATAAGTCAAGGATTATCTGTATGTTTCTTTTGTCATAATACTGCAAGCATAAAATAATTGGAAAAATATATATAATACCTTTCATGTATTCAATTTTCTTTGTTTAAACTTAACATGATATATATTCCATCAGGTAGTTGTACCCTAGCCCTTTGCAATAATCCTCTTTCTGAAAATAAGCACACTTGGAAGAAATTAAGGTTTGATTTACTTAAGAGCATTCAACATGCAGTCCCAGGCTTCAGATTTTTAGCTGCTTTTTGCTGATCTTTTGTGAAGAACAGAACTACCTTTTGTTCGGTTCTGGTACTTCTCATTCTTTGTCTTCCCAGCTTTCACACAACCTTAATTGATCCATATGGACAAACTATGACATTTGATGAGTAATTAAAATGGCAATCAGTTTTCAGCTCCAGATTAAAATTGTGTAAGAAACAAACTTTACTGAAAATGTAATTGACAGTGTTTTAGTCATTGAACTAACAATGGGACCTAGTTCAAAATAAAATTAAATAAGTCACTGATGCCTATCTACTTTGGAAAAAAGAAACAAAAAATATAAATTCTACTGAAACATGTAAAGCTTGAGAAACTTGACTATTGAATCTTTTTTACCTATCTTGTATAACTTTGAAACTTAGAAGCTCTGCAGGATTGTCATTAGAATACCAATTGGCTATCTTGAAGCAAAGGTCCAATCAAACTGTGTCAGTACTATGGCACGTTTATGTAAACATTTGGAAATTGATTTGGAGTTCTGATCCTATGGTTGGATTCTATTCAGTAGAATAAAGAGAAAGGTAAGAATAGATGTGATAAGATTTAAAAAACTGAATATTGACTATTGATAGATATTGTTGCTCTTCTCACTTAAAAGTTTCCTAGTGAAAAACAGATGAGAGTAAAAGGCAAGACAGTTTTATAACATGCCTAGTATATAATGCATTTGAGGAATTTGGAGACCTGTCTGTCTTCATGTGTATACACATATAAGGCAGAATATTGGATATTGTGCAATAATGAGAACTAGAAACCAAGAATGGTAATAGTTTGCACCTATGGTAAAAGAGTAGCAAATCCTGTTTCCAGAAGTTCTTCTAAAAATATAAATCAGGAAAGAGCTTTTCTGTTGTTTTCTAACAATGGGTTTGTGTTACAGAACCTCTGAAGGGTAGAGATATTATAGAGATATTTTTTAAGTGAAGAATTTTTCACAATAAATACTTATAGCTACTTAATTCCTTTTCATACAAATATAAATGTAAACATGACATTAGATAAAATGTAACTGTTACTGCTGAGAACTTTTCCATTATGTCGTCTGTCCAATGTCAAAAATATTCATGGATTCTCTATTCCATATTTCCACTCTTACATTCTTTATAAAAATAGCCTCATAGTTGGTAGTTTTATGTAGGAACAGACAAGTTCATGTTCTTTATAGCTACCATCAATGGTTACTCGTAACAGCAGATATGTCTGCACAATGTGCTTGACAAGACCTAAATAACACAACCTGCTTTCACTAACCTTTTTATTATTTCCATGTTTATGTCTGGCATAATAAAATATTCATTCAACTGATTAGCTTTTAAAAATACATACTGTATATCTCTCTGTGTGAGAGAGGACTGGAGAAATCTCAGAAAACACAGTGTAATATTTTTGAAAATACTATAACGTAAATTTGTTAACCTGTAAAGATGCATTAAGAAGTTAGAGATGGAAAGCTGATCTACTAGTCAGTGATTTTCTTCTAATAAAAAGACATTAATTTTTAATTCTGATATTTTAATTCTAGGCTATGTGGTGGCTCAACAGTTAAGATGGGGTGAGCTCTTATTGTCGCCCAACCTCCTACTAACCTAGCAGTTCAAAAGCATGCAAAATGCAAATAAATAAATAGGTACCAGTTTGGTGAGAAGGTAATAGTGCTCTGAGACATCATACTGCTCAAATGTCTTCAAACAGCTTTACTATTCAATGGCCTCAAAACAGAGATGATTACTGCCCCCTATAGTCAGCAACAAGTAGTGGAGCAAAATCCATAGGTACTTGTTTACTTTTAATTTGTAAAAGTAGTAGAATTTTTACTATTTTTCTGGAATTATAAGAATTAAAAGTTATTACATATGGGATGATATTGTTAAGAATATTAATTATAGGAATACATTATAGAGCAGAGGTCGCCAATCTTTTGGACCTCAGGGACTACCAAACTCATAATTTTACATCCCAGGGACCACTAACTGGTTCTGTGGATGTGGCCTAATTTGTGGGTGTGGCTTGGTGGTTGTGTGACTGGCTGGGCATGGCTTGTATGTAAATATTATAAATATTTATATAAATATTGAATTTTTTATAAAAAAAGAACAACTTTTACCCAAAAACAGGCAAAGCAGGCAGGCGGATTGAGTTGCTCACAGAATAACAAATTCATTCAGAAATCCATCTATCTGCCATTGGCTAGCTCAGTCTGCCACATAAAATTTGCTTAAAATTGCTAGCTAGCAAACTCAGAAAATTAACTCACAACACACCCTGTATGTAAATATTAAATTTTTTATTTTAAAAAAGCAACTTTTATCCAAAAGCAGGCAGATTGAGTTGCTCACAGAATAATTCAGTGATCGATCTATCTACCATTGGCTAGCTCAGTCTCTCAAATTTGCTTGCCGTGAGTCTGCACTGAATTTGCTTGCAAACAAACCTTCAATTCTAAGGGAGGTTTGGCTGTGCTTAGCTAGAAAGCAAGAAATACAACCATTTCCTGCTTCCTAGCTAATCTAAATCTCCCAGTGCAGCAGAACAGATGATGGTCGGTAAAAGGAAAAATAGCAACTTAGCAGACAAGTTTGCAGGTAAGGAGTGAGTGGGCGGGGAGGGTTCCCACGGGCCATGTGGGCTGAGCAGCCTTGTGTTTCTGCGCAGTCTGGATTAATTACTTTGGGGGGGGGGCTCTGAGGGTGAGATTTTTCTGCGGCCCACCAAAATTTACTCACAGCCCACCAAAATTTTCTCACAGTCCACCAGTGGACCGCAGCCCACCGGTTGGTGACCGCTGTTATAGAGAATATAGAGAAATGATAAAGTATTTCATGGAATGGTGAGCATCTTATGTTTCTCATTCAGAGTAGCTTTTTAAAGTTTGGATCTGTATGAAAAAAGATAAAATACTGCAGGAGTCTTGTCCCCAAATTTTATTTGCAGTTTTTGTGCGTTTAACAATCGTCCTGTTATAAGTGTACTTTAAAAAGTGAAAAAGGCTTTACATCATACCGAATACCAGTGGAGTAAATGATTCTCAACCATTCTTCCTCAATTTCCAGCAGAAATTGTCAAGCCTGAGACCTGGAGATCTCAAGTTACATGCAAGTGAGATTGACAGCTATATACATTAAATAAGTAAAAAAAATCAATCATAATGGAATTTTTTTATATATTTTGAGCTAAGAAGCCTAATTTGTTTCTAAAAATCTAGCCACAGGATATAAACAACCAAACACAAAAACATG
This sequence comes from Bungarus multicinctus, assembly GCA_023653725.1. Taxonomy (NCBI): domain Eukaryota; kingdom Metazoa; phylum Chordata; class Lepidosauria; order Squamata; family Elapidae; genus Bungarus; species Bungarus multicinctus. Next base: position 38,485,962 of record CM042844.1, read on the forward strand.
ACTTCTGATTCTAGATATAAAATCATAGATAGAAACCAGTGCTTGAATAGACTACTCAAATATTTCACGAGCAATGCACATTTCAAAATATATGTTTGAAAGTTTGTTTTAATATCCATTTGGCCTTGTTTTAAAATTTTAAAATATAATCTTTTAAATTTATATTAAAATATAAATTCAAAATATAACTAATTAAGTATTTATGTTATATTGTATAAACAGATAGATCTGAATATTTTGTAGGTGAGCAGCATTGCATATAATCACTGATCAATATAATGACAAGTGATAAGTCACTTTCTGACACCTCTGTCTGAAAGCTTCACATTCTCATTCTCTAAGTGGTTAGGTATAGTATAATATAGGTTCTTCTGTTTATGCTTTGGCATTAAATTAATTATATATCCTTAAACCATTCTCCAATATTTCATCAATGGGCAATAGGAGAATGTAAAAGTTGGAATTGGGCAAATAAAACAGCTGATCCTGTTTTCCCAGTGAGTGCCCAGCTCTTTAATCATGATTTCAAATGATAAGAAAGGTTGATTTGTTACTGAGATAATTAGTCCCTTTTAGCTGCCTTCACTTATTTCCATACACATCTGAAAAATTATTAGTGCAGTTTAGAATTAAATTACGTGTTAAAAGTGAGAAATTATATTCCTGAAAGTTTGCTCACTTCGATCAGTAACTTGTGTGAATGTGTGCATGCTTACATTAATTGAGGGAGATGAGAGATTCCAATAATGGCACATTTATAACCAAGAACAACACTCTGAAGTTGGCTTATGAAGCATTCTTGCATGGCAAAAATACAGATTTAGGATACACACACACATACACACACACTTTTTTTAAAAAAGACCCTGAACTTCCTTGTATAGGGGTGGAGTTCAGATGATTGAATGGAGCTGAGTGTTTACTGGCCGAGTGTCGTTCCTGTCGCCAATGCGGAATTTTATCTTCCTGATGCCTATCCAGATCAGGAAGCAGATCTTTCTCTTTCTTACAGCAGATTTTTCTCTTTATGCCCAGATTGAAGACTTAGGATACCTAAGATTGAACTCACAGCTTCCTGATTGTGAGGCAAACATTACACCTCTAGACCACCACATCAGTCATATATATAAAAGACCCTAATTATATTTTAAACAAAAGAAAACCATAATGTTAAGTAACAAAACAGTTCTTAAAGTATTTAACCTGATTGGAATAGTTATTGTAATATTTACCTAATTGGAAAACAATTTTTCTCCAAAGAAGAAGTAATCTTTTATTTGTTATAAGCAATATATATACAACCAAGGAATAGTCAGGAGTATGAAATATTGCAGGGCCTCAGTATAGAAAAGCATGATGTCTTTAAAGATTAGTTGCTGCTTAGAAACCTACTCAGTGAATTTGGGGTTTTCATAAAAATATAATTGTTATTTTAGATGATAGATTAAATAAGTTAAATGAGGCATCTTTTAATTGTATTGTAATTGTAATTATTTTACAATTTTAATTAATTTTACTCAGTAATAATTGTAATTGATTAATTATTGATTCACCATTATCTGCTTTTAATGATCACATAATCCCTTGTGGGGTGGGGTCTGAGCAACTGAATGGAGCAGAGTATTTATTGGCCGGATTTCTTCCTGTCACCAATGCAGAATTTTATTCAGCAGATAAGTTCTCATTGTGCCACCTCTACCTAGGATTGAACACACAACCTTCTGATTGTGAGGTGAGAGTTCGACTTCTAGGCCAATGCACCACTTTATTATTGTTTATGTAATATTAATAGGTTTTCTCAATTATAGCAATAGCACTTAGACTTATATACACTCCGAGTATTTTTTTAATTTATTTGATTTGTCAATCGCTTACAAGATAATAGGTATAAATATATATATAGTTATGAATACATGAAATGGGTACATATAAGAAAAATAAAAGAAACAATAGGACAGGGACAGTAGGCACATTGGTGCGCTTATGCATGCCCCCCACAGATCTCTTAGGAAAGGGGTGAGGTCAATAGTAGACAGTCTAAGGATAAAGTTTTTGAGGTTTGGGGAAGAAACCACAGAGTCAAGTAGAGTATTCCAGACATTGACCACTCTGTTGCTGAAGTTGTATTTCCTGCAATCAAGTTTGGTGTGGTTAACCTTGAGTTTGTCTCTATTGGGTGCTCTTGTGTTGTTATGGTTGAAGCTGAAGTATTCATTGACAGGTAAGTCATTGCAATGTATGATTTTATATACCATACTTAGACCAGACCGAAAATGGCGTAATTCAAGGTTTTCTAGGTCTAGAATTTCAAGTTTGGTGGCATAAAGTATTCTACAATGAGTAGAGAAGTAGAGAACTCTACTTGTGAAATATTTTTGGACTTTCTCAACTGTGCTAATATCAGATACATAATGTGGGTTCCAGACTGAAGAACTGTATTCGAGTATTGGTCTAGCAAATGTTTTGTATGCTCTAGTTAGTAGTGTGATATTATCAGAGAAAAAGCTATGTAGGGTTAGGTTAACAACTCTTAATGCCTTTTTGGCTAGTTTGGTAGTTACAATGGGCTCTAGCACTTAGATCATTAGAGATGAGTATTCCAAGGTCCTTTACAGAGCTTGGATCATCAACAAGGTCTTGACTATTCAGCTTGTATTTTATTTTCTTGATTTTTTTTGCCAAGACAGCATTATTTGTTGATTTTTTTTGCTAAGACAGCATTATTTGTTGAGATTTGAAATTGCTATTTGTTTGACCATTCTGATACATAGTCAAGATCTTTTTGAAGGGTAGCACTATTGTCTGTGATATTGAACAGCTTTACACCATCAGCAAGAAGAACGCAGTTGCTCTTAATATGATCAAAGAGCTCATTTATGTAGAGTATGAAGAGAGTTGGTCCTAGAACACTGCCTTGGGGGACACCACTATTGACAGGTAAAGAATTTGATAGGACACTCCCAATTTTGACCATTTGTTGTCTGTTTGACAGGAATGCTTCTATCCAGTTATGCAGTTGTCCAGAGATGCCATAAGATTTTAGTTTTAGGAGTAGTTTGTCATGTACCACTGAATCAAAGGCTTTACAGAAGTCTATATAGATTGCGTCTATTGTTTTGTCCCGATCGAGTTTTGTAGTCCATATGTTTTTGCAGTGTAAGAGTTGCAGATTACAGGATAGTTTTTTTCTGAAGCCAAACTGTTTGTTAGAGAGTAGGTTGTTTGTCTCTAAGTGGAGGGTAATGGATTGGTTAATAATTGATTCAAATTGAAGCTTTTTTTCTCCAAAATAAAAGTACTGTTTTGATGTTAGTGCTGCACACAGTATTTCCAAGTATCATCATCCAGATCTGACTCACTTGAGAAAATCATTAGCAGAGAAATAAAACTTTCCTTATGGAACACATTTATTCAAGTGAAATAGATGAAACTGAATGGACCTGATGATTTACAGAATTTCTTAACTATCAGGCTAATTGCTATCTTAATATTTTATTAAGAAAATCCTTGAAATAGTTCACTAATAATCTTAGCATTCAGTTGAATAATTGTCATGGTATATTAGCTTGTAACTTGAATTCATTGTTCTTAGATTTGTTAACAAATGAACATGGAGTAAAGTCTCTATTTTAAGTATTCTTTTGAAATTTCCTTGATTTACTCAGGAAATAACTGTATTCTTGATTGCTGCATCAGGTTTGAGATACAAAACAGAAACAATTTAATGTTAACTTTTAAGGTTGAACTGTTTCAATCAGAAAAAAAAAACGTTTTGATGAACTATGGACCTGCATATAATATCTCTGGGCATCTTCTTAAACCGAATGTATCTTTGACACTAATATGAACTCTGAAAAAGGTTCAACTGCACTAAGTAAATGCTATATGTGTGCTGCATGTGTTCTAGAATACTTCCCTCTTTTTATCTACAATACCATCTTATTAGATATTATTTGATGGTAAATCTAGATGCTATACTGTATATAGCTCAAGGGTGGGCTGCTGGGGGTTCGCACGAGTTCAGGAGAGCCCCTAGCTAAGATTCTATGCAATTCAGACAACTCCCAAATCCCATTCCTGGCTGGCCCTGCCCTGCCCTCCTCGCCCTCCCAGGAGTCCCCACACGGCCTATTCTGGATGTAGGTAAGTGCAGGGAGTGCACAGAAACTTGGGGAGGGTGAAAAATAGGTGTCCTGGAAGGCAGGAAATGGGCCCGTTTCCAGCTTCCAGAGAGCCTCTGGAGCCCAGGGAAGCTCTTTTTGCCATCCCAGAGGCTCGAGGAAAGCTTCTGGAGGCTCGAGAAAGAGAGAAAAAATGCCCCCCTGCCATGGTGCAGGAGGCCGACTAGGCCACGCCTATCATGGCCATGCCCACCCAGCAACCAGGCAGAGAACCCCTTTGCTAAAATTTTTGAAGCCCACCCCTGATATGGCTGACTACATTCTTATAATAGCATAACACTAATGCCAAACACTGAAGCTACATACACTGTAGTGAACTTGAATTTATGTATTATGTATTCAGATGAATAACTTTATGGTCCCAGTTTATTCTTATTCTATGTATTTTCTTGTTCTTATCTTAATATTACAGCATCAATCTATTGTATGCTACATAAGCACACTCCTCATGGATTGCAGAACTGAGAGAATCTTTGCTAACAGTACTGTTCCTTTTGGCAAAAGATATTGATTTTACAAAGCCTTTATGATGCAGAATCAGCATAAGTCTGCAATTGGCTCATTAAGAAATAGAACTGATGTTCATTGAAACACTACGTAATTCCAAATAATAGATGTATAGCAGCTGTCTTGTAAACTTACAGCACTCTATATTATTCAGTTACACATATTACAATTTCTGTTCTTTGTTCTCCCCAGATACACTGCTTGTGAAAATATACGGTATATGTGTATGTGAAAAACCTTTTAATGGGAATAGTTGGAAATTTGTTTGAGTTTGGCAAAGTTATTCATAAAATTAGCAGGCCAAGATATTTCTAAAAAATATTTAAATATGGAGAGAGCAAAAATATACTTTGCTCCTTTTTTAAAAACTGAAGGCTTATATTGGGATAGAGCCAATCTAAACAAAATTGACTTGGCTTTTACAGCATGTATCACTCTGTTTTCAGTTATTCAAGAATGAAATAACTTCAGTTCATTTCTTCTTTTTTAAAACAGTCCTTGGAAAAAATGTAGTCTGGTATGAAGACACTACATTTTTCTACAATTTCAAATATTGCATATATAGGAAGAGATATATATAATCCATCTGAAATATATGATTTGGCTTCTCCCCTGGCATTTTCTCATAAGAAGAAGTTGCAGATTTGACATAGGCACTTTATGATAAAGATATCATCAAAACACCTTTTATTCACTTTTTCTTTTTTAAAAAAAGCATATTAAATGGTATAAGTGTAGGTTATTTGTTGTTCATAATCAAAACATTTAAGTTCCCCAAAAGCACATGAAATAGATATTTTTCCCTCAAAATTCTAACAGCAGTAAGTACAACATTATGCTAAGAAATGCCAGCATAACTTGTGCATCCACGTCCCTTAAACTCAATAAGTTATTGAAGTGGAAAAGGCTTTTTTCACCTTACTCAGGTTGATAGTAACCAAAATGCTGAGTGATTTGCATGGGTGAGTCGATAATGCACCAAGTAGAGACAGCAGAGCTTTAGTTCATAAATCCTGTGCAGTTCTTGAATAATACATGAATACTGGAATGATATCTGTTTTTATAGGAGGCCATGTGTCAGGATAAACTTCGAGCTGTCTTATGAACTGAGGTTCCTTTCCTTTCCCTTTCCTTTTTTCTTTTCTTCTGGTTAAAGATTATATACTTACTAACTTTTTAGAGAACAGTTAATAGATTCCAGATAGGGTTTGTCTTAATATAGCTGCTTTTTTAGTTCTCTTTGGCTACTGATGCTGCCTTTAGCAGCTAACTACAAATAAAAGTTTACTACAGATTTTTAAAATTTGATAGGACAGGAATGGACAGCACATTTTATTGGCCAAGTGTGATTAGATACACAAGGAATTTGTCCCCAGTGCATACATGAAATACAGCAAAGTAATAATAATCATAATAAAAAGGATATTTTAGGAGCAAGAAAGATAATAAGTGCTTAGCAACTGATGCTTTTGGTACAAAACACTTTATCAGTGTTGCATAAGAGAAGCAAAAATAATTGTAGGTAATCAGCAGCAATAAAAATGTCAATGACTTCATAACAGTTTGAGGGAAATGCTTGTTTAATATATTTTTTTAAATCAAGAAAACCACACTGTTCTACATAAGGAAAAGTTGTTCTTTACAAAACCGTCCCTATTTAGTATGCATAAGAAAGTAAAATTAACTTCTTTCTAATTTGAACTCTGATATTGACTATCGTATTTATAATACAAATAAATTTAGTCTGAGCCCTGAGTGAAGCAGCAAACTCTACAGAATAGTATTAGTTTTGCTGTCACTATGGCTCCAGATTACTGCAGATGACTTCGGCTAAGAAAATAGCATGAATCATTCTTTAGTTTATTGTAAAGCACTATAGACACTGTTGTAAATATATCCTGTCTGGGGAGATCAGATTCCAGTAATTGATTTAAAATACTGCTGACATCACAAATGGTAATTCAAATTGTCCTGGAAGAAAACAACTAAACTAGAATGACTGTTCCAACATTTAGTTTTTAAACAATGCTGCTCTTATTATTTTCATCAAATCTAAAAGATAAATTTGAACCAATTTAGGAATGGTACATTGAATATTTGTTCCAGAGTTCACCTCTCATATTGGACATCTGCCTTTCTGCCCATATAAGATTTTTCAAATACGCCAAGCAAACCTGATACATTTTAGCTTATGTTTTGCTTCCTAGTATCTCGCTACCTAGCTAACTACCTAGTTATCATATTGCCTGTCTATCATATTAATTTATTTGATTTTTTTCTCCACCTTTACTTGGTCAAAATAGTATACTGTATATTCTTCATTTTCCCATCTTCTATTTTCCTCACAGCAACAACCCAAACTGAAAGTGATTGATCTAAAGTCACTGTTTCTAATCAAGGCTTCCTGAGATCGTAATTAAGCACACGCTTAGTCCAAACAACTCTTGTTTTATTTCAAAGCTGGGAATTATGTTCATTTCCAGCCCGTAAGGAGTCCCAAACAGTCCCTCAAGATAAGCACCACCTTTATCTCCTTTGAATTGATGCCAACAACTAAAGTGCCAAATTAACTGTAAACCAACCGAAGTACAAAGTCCACACAGAGCTTCAAGGTTTAATCCGAATAGAGTGAACGACTTTGTGTCCTGCAAAGATTTCTCTACCTTTTCACTTCCTTTATACCTTAGGTGAGGGCAGTCACCTCAAAGCCTAATTCCTGAGTTGCCCCTTTGTCTTAGCTGCTCTTACCTTTTAGCAGCTCTGCGGACACACGCACTGGGAACAGGGTCCCCTTGTTCCTCTGCCTCACTGCTCCCAAACTCTGGAGGCTCCAGATTCAGCACACAACTCCCAGATGGTCTTGGCCACATTTCTGCATTCGACGTAGGACCTCACCTGAGGCTTCCCCAGACTCTCAGACTGGTTCCTGTTCTTCCCCACTGTCCAATTCTGCTGCCGACTGCACAGGCTGCTGGTGAACCACAACAGTCACCCAGCAGGCTTTCATGCTAGAAGTTTCCTTTGTTTATAGTTCATCACCTTAGCCCTGGTACCAAACAGGATCTTTCTTTGCTAGTACCGTCTCAAGTTTAGTTTTGGCCATGAAGAATATATTCTTTTGGCCTTGACATGCTTTATTTCCTATTAAATTTCCTTTCTAATGAAAAAAAGTGATATCCTCCAAATTTCTTTTTCATGCAGCTGAACAGCTATTGAAATTTGTGCAATTACTTTATTTAATTTCAGAAAGATGCTTTTGCTATATTCCAGCTTCAGTATTTTGAATAGCTCAACTATTTATTTCATTGCATGAATAAATAGGTGAATGTACCTAAGTATTTTTGGAATTATATCACTTTCAGTGATCTAAATAAGGATCTTGGAATTGTTAAGAACTTTATCTCAAAGGATAATTGTTGCAAATGAATCAAATTTAATTGGACAAGTATCATTTTTGCAATAATTTTTCAGATTATGTTATCTAAATACCTATTCACACTCATATTTAATTAACTTTGATGTACTATATTTTAATGGATTAATTCCCCACTTCCCATAGAGTATGTTCTGATTATGCACAACTAGGGAAAAAAATCTAATTATCCAATTTTGGTTTTGATTTTTTTTTTACTCTGCAGTAATTGCAATCTAAATGTACAGCAGGTATATGGTGGCAAGTTTTTAAGAATGCTCTTTATGACATTGTTCCTGCTTCTGAAATATTCTAGATAGAATAGGATCTATAGATTGATAAACAGGATTTATACACACTATAAACCAAACCAAATCAAACCAAAGGATACAAATACAATTTACTACATGAACTCAGCAACTATGGGTTGGGAAACGTAGTTCTTTCTTAACCATTGCAGTATATGTTTCTGCTTGGTGAGATCAGTCAGTTCCTAATCACACTATTTTCACTCATCATTTCAAGCTGATCAAAGAAAACTCTTGTTCATCGTCGCACAAGGAACCAGGTTTAAGCCCCACTATTTATATGTAGTCCTACCTGACAGTGAATAACTGTTAGCCTATGTCAAGTATACCAAGATGAATAAATCAACAAGGTATAAGGGTTGTCAGCAAATAAATAAGTCTAGCCCTAATAACTAAATCAGAACAATTTCTTTTATTTCTTCCTTTCTATCTATAGGAGACTCATGATGACTAATGCTCCTATAACTCTAGCCTACTATATAATATATTTTAATACCATAATAAACACTGTTATCATTCTACCTGGATGTAGTCCATCAAATAAATTTTATTTGTACCATTTCTTTTGAAAAGTTAATTGCAACTTGACATTCACCCAGCATGCTAAGTAAGAGAATACCAGCAAATATTTGAAATCTGTGGTACATGGTTGATGACATGGCTGAGTGTATCCAAGGATGCCCTTTTAAATTAACTTATGTTATATAAATTGTACAATTATATTTATGTCCCTTACTTAGGAAGAGCTTGGAACCAAGATGAGGTTTGTGGAAGGAGATGAGAAAATATGATTATTTCTTTTTAAAGTCTGTGCTTGTGTTCAGCATTGTGCTATGCCACTATTTCAACAGGATTAAGTAGTCCTCTATCTAGATTCCATCTATTTAGCATTTCAAGCCAAGGTGCTTGATGACTAATAGTTCTTGAAAATCCTTCCTGAAATGAAAATAAATAGTAAAACATAATGAAGGTTTTAGTTTTGTTAAAAGAGACACCCATGAAATATGTCAATTCACTGGCATATACGGAGTGATTAACATCCTGAATAGACTGTAAAAGTACTATGTGGACTCACATCACTTACAGTGATATTGTGGAATTGACACTTGTTATGTTTGAAGTGCTGTCCCTGTAATGGAGTATTCTGGTGCTGTCAGAACAATAGCAGGCTTCACTTGTCAGAAGTAAACAATCAGGTTTTGCCAGAGCTTTTTTTTTTTTTAATTCTGTATGATTATTTTTATGCAAGCACAATGTATTTAAAATACTTGGTGCCAGTTATTTACTATATATATATTTAGTAAAAAGCCAGTGTTTAATGTGAAAGGTGCAGGTAAAAGAATATTAAAAGGGATGATACTTTATTTGAATATCATACAAATCCATGTAAAATCTTTGTCTTCTCTTTCTAAGCTTTCTAAGGACAATAGATATACAGCTAGGTAGCATAAATACTACTTTAGAGTCTTTTGGAGTTGAGAAGCTAATAAATTTGAATCCATGCAGACATACAAATGTCCTTTATTGCCTAACCCTAGAACAATGTTTTTCATACTTGGTAACTTTAAGATGAGTAGTCTGCTTCCAAAATTTCCAGGATAGAATTCTAAGAGTTGAAGTCTAATATCTGAAACTTGCCAAATTTGAAGAACTCTGGATTAGAGACTAATATTCTTTCTCTACATTTTTTCCTTTTGCAGTTCAGATACTCGACCTCTTCGCTTAATCGAGTGGAACACTACACCTATAGATAGATAAATCATTTATTGTTTATTATAACTTATTATTTATAAAATAGAACCCAGACCTGCAGAAAAAACATGAGGATGAAAAAATGTTATTTATAAATAAACATTTATTATCATATTATTTTTTTAACTGAAATTTTCTTCCATTCTTCTTTTTTCCCCCCATCCGTAAGAATACTTTTTCAAAAGTTACACTCCTAATTTTTGTAGGGGAGTTTGCTCCATTCATATTTCAATTGCATAAAGGTATCTATTACACATCAAGTCTGCCTATTCTTTGTTGTTGTTGTTCCTTCAGCATTTAGTCGTGGTGACTGCCTGGACATGTCCCAACAGTTTGGTTGTCATGGTTTTTTTTAATTAGTGGTTTTTCCATTGCTTGCTTTCTAGGGTTATGAAAGAATGACTGGCCCAAGATCACCTAGCTGACTTTGTGGCTAATCAGAACTAGAACTCATAGTTTCCCAATTTCTAGCCTAATGCTTCAACAATCCTATAATTATAAATTATCTTTATTACAGACACATTTGCCATTTATCAGTGGGAGCTTCAGTTCAAAATAATCACAAATGAAAATATGGAGCTAAAAGAAAGCATTTTCAGTAGACTGTTGGCTCCTTCTCCTTTTTATGCCTCCTGCTACTCTTTTTTTTTCTCACCAATAAAATCTGGTTGCCTCCTCTTCCCATTGATGAATTTTTTTCATCAATTTCAAATTCATTCATTTGAAGAATCTCTTACAAGTCACAGCATTCCTAAACTATCACTTCCCTAATCACAGCACCATCAATGCATGCAACTAACTACTCCTGCCTCAATTGAGTCAGTAACCTGCTAATTCTGCTATAGCTGACCTGCTAGGATTCCCTCTCAAGTTCTATTTGATTAATATCTTTGCATACTTTCCATAATCCTTTCATTATTCTGCAGCCTGGTGTCCCTGGTGTCCCTCCTGCTTCTGGACCTTCTGTGACTTTTATCGCCCTGGTATATAAGAGAGATCACCACTTCTCTCTCTCTTTTTTTTTTTTGCAGGAGGCATGTTATCACTCCTCTGTATGTCACCCAGTCAGTGCTTCTAATAGCCAGATAGATTTAGAAAAGTATCTGATCCGCTCCAACAGAGGTTCCTTCTCATCACCTCTGTATTATTCATCACCAAGATTCCATTTGTGTTGAAGCATGTTGATTTTTTGTTAAATATATGAAACACACTATGGCACTAGACCCACCTAGCCATACCAGGTCCTTAAGTATGAAAGCTGGCTAGGAAGAAAACAGGTTGAGGTAATTCTTTATATTGTCTAGGTCTATTCTTGGTAGTAAGAATATTGTAGAAAAGAGGTGTTTGGATTTCCTGTAGATTTCTGCCACTGACACATTGTTTTAAATGAACAAATTTACTTTCAATCAAACTCTAAACATTCCTGCCTTCCTGTGGCAGCTTAAAAGGTTTCCCTGTCTTGTGAAAATAGCCTTAATGGGATCTATTCTCACATAAAGGTCACCTTTTTTACAATGGCTTGCCCATTGCCTTCATAATCTTGGCAGAAGATAATGATTACACAGTGTGAGAAGTTGAATTTCTACAGGCATTGGATTTTTAACGTAGGTGTTTTTTTTTAAATGAAATTCTGTATTTTAATAGAGCAAGGAAGAAAATTAGTAGTTGCTTACAGTAGTTGTAGTCAGAAAACTGCAAGTGTCCATGCAGGATACCTAGGATGACTTTTCCTTCTGTTATAAAATATATAGATTATTTAAAATACAATTGCTTAATAGAAGCAATAATATCAAACAGAAGCATTCAGTTTGTGTCTTTAGAAATTGGATAGGTACCTGAGAATAGGACTATATCCTAGTTCTCATGTTATACTGATGGACAAATGCTTACACATAACAGGTCACAACAGGTGGCAGTCCTTAACTGATCCTGAGAAAGCTTCCTGAAGTTGCCCTTAGCTAGTATTTGGATGATCACCACAAGAAAATTGAAGTAAAAAAAATCATCCCATAAAAAGGTAATAGCAAACCACTTCATTGCTGCCAAGGAATACTGTGGATGAATTGAGCCAGAGTCAAGGAAGACATTAGTTTTTAAATCTAATGAAATGGTACAGATATTGGGCCTTGTTTACTACAGAAAGTTGTGTTATAGACTTGTATTATAGATCAAGGAAAAATTACGTAAAGAATACAGACCAGTAGAAAATTAAAAACGTACAAGTTCTGTTACAGAATATGCACAAAGTTCAAACATATGTGGCTTTATTATACAATGAAAAAGTTAACATAATTAAATTTAAACTGTCAATTATCATGGAACATATTGTGTCAAAAATAATGAGCTAAAGGAAGTAGTGGATATGTAAAAATTAATGTCTAAAAAAAGGAAGCAGGAAGATTGGTAATGGTTTTCTAGTTACTTTGGAGACATGGACAGATTAAGCACAGACTGAATGTAAATCTTAAACAATATAAGACAGTAAATTAAAAGCTGTTAAGGTAAATGTGAAATGAAATAAATATTTAATTTGATTCATTTCATTTAAACATGAATATTTTCCTGTTGAAAAATAAAGTAGTCAAGCAAATATTGAGAAAAGCCTTGAGCATACAGACATTGGGAAAACAAAATAAGTCACAACTAAAAGTTGCTTAGAAAAGTGTACAGATGACCAGATTAATAGAAATCAAAGGAGAGGAAACATGGGGAAACCACTTCACATTCCTTGTATCCTCAACAATCAGACTCAAAACCTAGATTATGTAGTCCTTTATTTAAATTCAAAATACAATAATGTATAGATTATACATATTTATCTAAAATATTCATTTAAAAGCTTTCTTACTAAAATATATTAAAGTACAAAGTACTATACTGTATTGATATATAAATTAAAATGCATTATCCTAGAAGGTTAATTCTGCTTGGCTTACTTAGATATGGGTTAATAATCTTTACACGCTGCTCTCTTATTTGTCTCAAGACTTTTAACAGGTGGACATTGTTACACTACTGAGGGATTTTTCCCCCTCTTCTTTTGTAATAACAAACCAAATCATGTTCAATCAATATCCATTGGATTTTTTCCCCCAGAAAAAGATTTGCTAACATTTTTTGGATATTTTAGCAAATATGCCAGAAAGGTCTAAGACAATTTGCTGTTTCCCAACTCACTGTGGTCAAGTTGCCACAGCCAACTTGTGACCACATCATGGCCAACCATAGCCAACTTGCCATGAGAAAACTTGCTGCAGGACAAGTGTTACACTAATATTGAAGAAATAGTGGAAATCATTAAAGGATACCAAAGGAGGGATCAAATGAAATGTGATGACAAAAATTTAAATATTTTAAAAATTATTTTAAATAATTAAGTTGAATTGTCCCACAGTGAGTTGTCCCGTGGCAAGTTGACCATGGCGAGTTGGTCACAGCGATTTGGCTGTGGCGAGTTGTCCCATTCTGATGCCAGGAACTCTCTTATTTACAGTAATCCGAAAGATTTAAAATAGACAGAAGAATTACAGTTTTGATCATTGAGTTGGAAATTCAATTGCATACAAATGATAAACATGTAATTATTAAAATGTATAAATTTTGAAGGGTCCCTGTTTTTTTCTAATCTTGATTGTTTTCTTGCAGATGTTTTCACTACCCAAACGAAGTAACATCCTTGTTTGGGTAATGAAATGTCTGCAAGTAAACAGTCAAGATCAGAGAGCATCCAGGACCCCTCATTTCAATCATGAGCTATAAATATTCTCTATCTCTATACATTTTTACTGAAGTTTGAAAATGAAGAACAAGTTCAATACAATATAGGTGATTAATATGTTGGTTACAACAGAGAGAAATATGAGGTTGAACTTGTTAAAATTTATAGTAAATTATAATCTTAAAGAGAATTTTTATGAAATGATGTGGTGTTGGTGTATGTCACCAAAAACATTTTCTAGATTGTATAAAGACACTTCAGATTTATGCTGCAGCAACAAGAAGGGGCATTATCATGTTTGGGGACATGTAAAAAACATAGAAAATTTTAAATTAAAATACATACACTGATTCAAAGGATTAATAGACAATTCATGCCCAATGTTTCTCTTTTGGAATTGATGGATAAACAGTTGGGGGGAAATCAGAAACCTTGTTTTTGTATATGGTAACTGCAGCGATACTATTGAGCTCTATCTACAATGGAAGAATAGTTCATGTAACTATTGGGATTGCTAAATTGACTTCTTTAATAATAAAAAAGACAATATCTAAGTTTGTTACTTAGATAAATTTATTAACTTTTTGCATAAACAGAAAAATGAACTTTTAATTTATGTTTTGGTGATTAGACAGGATAGTTCATAGAAAGTAAAAAAGTCACAACATAACTAGAGTAAGAGGCAATTTGCTGCTTGTACTTATAACTGTTGTAAACAATTATCTCTGATTACTTTCCTTCTTTTCTATTGTTTTTTTTTAACTTTTTGCCTTGCACTTTCTGTTATTTTAATTTCTTTTTTTTCTTACTTAATATATGCATTTAGTTTTAATCTTTTTAAAAAATAATAAAAATGGTATATACAGAGATTTAGATATATGTAGATATAGAGAAAAGGATAGAAGCAGCTAATACATTGTGAAGTCCAATGTATTCTTATGGATTTGGGATTTTGTAACATGATATCAATCAAGTGTGTGTATGTGTGTGTGTTACATATACACACACACACACACATATATTTACAAATATAGATATTTGTATTATCAAGATAAATGGAGTTGGCACCCTGATGGTAGTTCAATTGATTTGTCATACCTGCTTGTCTCATTCCTAGTTCAGCTTTGTGAAAAACTATTGGCCTAGACTCTAGAGGTATGAATTAGAACACAATTGTGTTGTTATACAGGCTTTTAATATCTCATCTTTTTTGTTCTTGATGTGTGTGTGAATGCTCCTATCATACAGAGTGGCATGCAAACATTTATTCATATCTAATCAAATTATGTATTTCAATGATTACCTAGTTAAAAAAAAGGCTTACATAAATGTTACAGGATAAAACATTAAGTAAGATGTATTTTTGCAGATTCAATGCACGCTTGCTATTTATGTTCCATTGTTTAGAGCAGGAGTCTTCAAATTTGACAGCTTTAAGACTTGTGGACTTCAACTCCCAGAATTCCTCCTCCAGTCAGGTTATTCAGGAATTCTGGGAGTTGGTTCACAAGTCTTAAACTTGCCAAGTTTGAAAACCCTTGGTTTAGAGATTCAAAATAAGAATAGAATATGGTAGGTGCAGATGTTTACATACTGTGTCAATCAAAACTTTGTAACACTTCCTTTGACAAAAATAATATCTCTGAACTGTGCTAGCTAAAAATATTTTTGTTTCTCGAATTTTTGTTCCCACTCTTTCTTGCAAAATACTTATAGCTGAAAAATAGTTTGATGTACAGTGTGCAATGCATGTATATTTGATATCTGTCCACAAATTTAAATAATATTCAATTCTGAAAACAGTGAAAGCCATTCCAAATCTTTAATCTTTCCTTCCTTTAAGATTGATTTGGTGGTGTGTTTCTGATCATTGTCTTGCTGAAATATACAACCTCCTTTCATCTGAGAGATGTATGAAAACATACAATTAGACAAAGAGTGCCAAATTTTTTTTGCTTGCAGCTATAATTTGAAACAGAGTTGTTAAGGCACACAATGAACAGCTGGCTCTATGTTTTTAGGGATTTGTGCCTTTAATGCTGGGGAAACATTTGCTATAGAGCCTTAGAGATAAAAGGAAAAAATACATAATTACATAGAAAAATATTTTATTTCTATAGATTACCTTTATTGTTCGAAGTCGCCCCAAAGAAATGAAAACAGATATTGATCTTGTCAGACATATGGAGGGCAGTGATTAATAATTCATAGTTTTGCTTGTGTATGTAGAAAGTACATCAATAAAGTAAATTGTATGAAACGCTTGACCTTTTTCAAGATCAAGGGGAAGCCAAATTAATAATTCAAACTTCATCTCAACCTGGAAGGTGTAAATTTGATGCACACTACTGTACTGAATAGATCCAGTTTTGATATCTGTCATTCTAAAGTTGTTAATTAGGACATAATTTGCAAATATATCAGCAGAATTTTAAATCAGATTTCTAAATTAATGAATGTTGTCTTTTTACATTTAACTGCTTTGCTTGATACTTCAGTGTATCTCAGAGTTCATTGGCCCTATTTATGCATTCAGTCAAATTAAATGATAGTCAAAAGCAATGATGAGCATGCACACAAAGCTCCATTTTCCTTCCCAACCCAGTGCCAATGTTTCTCATCTTGAAAGAAAGATTCAGAAGAAGTTGCAAACAATTATGTCATGCTTGCAATGAGCAGCTCTGTCACCTTGATGTTTCCCAGCAATAACATACCTGACTGACCTCTGCTCTGCAAAGAGATTTCAAAACAAGCTTCACTGATATCAATAAATCTATTATTCTCAGCCATGTTTAAAAATCAGTTTGGAAATTGTTTTCAACAAACCACAGCAAACAAAAACACCATTGTATGTGTAATCTTCAGCTATGACATACAAAGAATTGGGCAGATTGGAGAGAAGCAAGCTCCTGGTATTTGAGCAACCCTAAAGCAAAGAATTAATTGACAATTTATTTTCAACTCTGTCATACAAAATCACTGTTGCAGATATTATATTATTTTGAATCTTAAGAGATTTTCTTTTTAAGGATACATTTCTCTTTTGAAAAGGCAGTGACTGTAATAGAAATTGTCTCTTTGCTTCTCTGAGCCCAGACTGAGCCAGTCAGTCTACAAAACAGCTTCCCACAGAGAAACATGACTCATCAAGAAAGAGAATGACATTTAAACCACTGCAGTCTAGAAGAAAATGTAGAAGAGAGTATGGTACAACTGGGAGATTTCAAAAACATTGAGGAAATATATAGGCAACATTGCCACCAAGCTTCTAAGATTTCTGAGCTAAATCAAACTTTTAATATTTCACAAGATGATGTTGTATGAAAGGAAAAATTTGATAGAGAAAATTGATAGGCTACATGCTCATTGGCTTTTGCTCACACATGAGTAATTATTATATTTAAATTCCACAAATCTGAAATATATTATTATATCCATATGTAAGCATTTGTCTGCTGAGGGACAGGGCCAAACTGTATTTGAAAATTTTGGAGTACACCCAGGATTTTTCTGCCTGTCCAGATGTTAAGCTATCGTTGCAAATATGCTTGGAGGAACCATCTTATAGAATTACACGCAATTGGAAATCTTTCCTAGTGTAAATAGAGAAAAGCTAGATTTGAGCTTATGTGACAAAGCTGACTTAATGAAATAATTGTTCAGTTAAAATAATATATTAATTAGTTGCAATTAATGTTGTAGGTAGTGTGATTAGACTGCTACTTCTGCAATAACTGATACTCAAAAACATGCTGCCTCTGATCCCTGAAATAGCATTGTCTTCTCTCCAGATGTGTGTCTAATCACCATTTAGTGCCATTCAGTTTGCATCATTGTTATTTGTAGCAATGATTTCCATAGTTGGCCTCTCCACTAAGAGAGGGGTGTCAAACTCACAGCGTCATGGCGGTGACACGTGATGCATTGCGACTTTCCCCCCTTTGCTAAACCAGGCATAGGCATGGACAGCACATGACACATCTGGCCTGAAGGCCGGGAGTTTCACAGCCCTGCACTAAGGCATGGGTGTCAAACTTGCAGCATCACGTCATCATGTGATGTATTGTGATGTTTTTCCTCTTCGCGGAACTGGGGTGGCCATGGCCTGCATATGATGCATCTGTCCCATAGTTGTCTGTTTGACATTCCTGCACTAAGGGAATAGATATTATTTTAAATATTAAATACGTTTTTTTTCTATCCCACAATGCACCTTATCAAAACTCATGCTAAATTATTGGGAAAAGGAAAAATAATTTTTCTGTCCTTGTATTATGATTAATTATATATATTATTTATTTGCTTTTCTGTGTTAAAAAAATAACCTTTTTCTCCCAAACTAGAACATTCCAAACTGGGTGGGATGGATCAACGTCCTAAGTTATGATACAAAAGCATCCTTTCTTCTGGTAGTGATTTATATGTTTATGCACAATATTACAAGTGTGTTGAATCATGAACTTTTGTGAAATCATTACTGTATAAGTAATTTTATATCTGTGCCATTGTTTTTGTAGCTTATCTGTATGTTTCTCCAGAATTTTATCCAATAATTAATCTTTTCTTTTTGGCATAAAACATGTTGCTTTCTATTTCAGTAGAATCATATTTGGCAGGTTATGAAGCTAATTAAATGGTATAACCATACTGACTAGACAGGAAAATAATAAAAAAACATCCTAAAAGAACAATGGTAAATCACTTCCATACCTCTGCCAAGAAAGCTGCATGGAGGAACCTTTCCCTCTCCACCATAGTACTGTTGTAGCAGTAAGAAGAAGAAAAAAAAAAAAGTGGGGGGGAGCATAGAATATTTCACAGGATAAATTTGATTTTTGAATTATATACCTAATTAAGACCAATGTACTCCAAATCATCTATATTATACATACACACACATATATATGGAGAGGGAAGGGGAGCAGACAACTGAAAAGATACAGAAAAATTGATAAAAGTTACATCTTGGGTAGTAAAATAATTTAGAGTGGAGAGAAAACAGCTATCCTTGGCAGCAATACATGTGAAAAAGAACTGGGTAAACACAAGCTAAACAAGTGTGATGAAGGTGAAACTGGTGTAGTTAGAAAAGACAAAAGTATGTTGAATGCAGTGGAAAAAGGGAATTAATATATGTGGAAAAACAAGAAGAGATCAGAATGAAGACTGAATGGATACTGAATCATTGGGATTGACTGACATACATAGACATGATTTGAAGTGCATACAGTAAATCAATGAGGTTCATATTTTAAAATAAATGAAGGAAGGAAAAGTGAATTGAAGAACAAATGCAATATATAGAGTGTATGGATGTGGTTAGAATCAAGATAATTTGAAGAATTTAGATAGATAGATAGATAGATAGATAGATAGATAGATAGATAGATAGATAGATAGATAGACAGACAATAAATATTATTATATCATATATATTTCATCTGTCCCAAGTTGTCTAATGTTAAAGTGCTACTATTTTTATGTTATCTGTAAATAGAATCTTAGTGAGTAGCTTCTCACTATGATATGGAAGAACCTGAAAGGTTGGTGGAAAACAAAGCATATAGGCTAACATTACAAATTCACATTTCATTCTTAAAGTTATGGTTTGATTTTCATTATGACTGAATACTTATTTCATAATTTATTTTACAATGTAAGTTATTTTTGTTCAGGAATAACATGAGATTTATTTATAAATAATCACATGCTACAATTTTCAGAAGTATATATAGAATGTGTTTGTATAGGTTTAAATTCTATGATTTTTCACATCTGTGCTGTTGCTATTCTCTGTAACATCAAATTGATAGTTCTTTTCTTTACATTTTACAACACATTTTAAAAACAGCGTGCCATATTCTTATTAAACCTATGATCATAATTTTAATATTAGCTAACTACGTATCTGTGAAAGATGTTTTTAAGAATTGTCCCTTTAATTGAAAATTTTATGTTTATATATTTCAATAGCTAGTATTTCTATTTTCTGAACAAACTGTCTTACTATGCATATTCAAGGACAAGATTGTTTTCCTATTGCTATTGAATATTACATTTACAATGCACATATGCTGACATAATTTATATCATTTGTGTACTCTCCAATTTATTTATTTTATTTATTTCAACAATGAAATAGATTATTAATTAATAATGGACACTGTCCCCATTTATCAAGTTAAATATGGTTTTCTTGTACCTCTAAGGAATACCTATTTCAATCTGTATTTGCACATTTTGTACTTGTGATTACTGCTAGATGTCCACATCTAGCAATACCAAGACTAGCAATTTATGGTATGTTAGTAAATTGTTCTTATCTTTTCAATGAATTGTTCTTAATTTCCTAGTAAACAAATAGTGGTTTTAACATATTCTGAAATATTGTGTCCAGTTCTGAAAACTTCACTTAAAAAGGATATTTATAAGGCTGAGCAACAAAAATATTGCAAGATCTGAAGAACAAAACACCAAGAGAGATTAGAGAAACTGAATATGTACAGCCTGGAAGACAGAAGACAAAGGAACAACATTACTGAAAACTTTAAACATAGTAAGGGTGGATAAAGTTCTAGAAGGAAGTATTTTCAATAGTAAGCAAAAATCAAGAACAGGAGCATAATGTCAAACTAACAGAACTGAAGTACAAAAGTAATGTTAGAAAAAATTACTTCACAGAAAGAGTAATGGAAGGTTGGAACCAACTTCCAGTGGAGATAGTGGGTCAATCATTAGTAAATTAGTTTAAACATGCTTGGGATAAACACATGTCCATCATCTGATAAAAAATAAAAAAATAAATAAAATTATAAAAATAATAATTATAAAGAAATTAATTAATTAAAAAGAAAAGAGGGGGAGAACTCAAAGGACAGACTTGATGACCACTAGGTCTTTTTCTGTCATCTATTTTCTACATTTCTATGTTTTCATGTTTCTTCAAAACCTTTTAGAGTTGAACAGATTAACATCTCTTCTAATCATAATTTTTCCCATATTAAGGCTGTACCATTACCATATTTCTAACAAAACAATAATATTCTTATCTTGGGAAAGAAAATAAATAATAATACATTTCGTAGTATTTTACAATAAGTGCATTTTAAAACAATTCTAAAATTCACATAGCTAAAATGAATACAGTAGCACTATTATGGAAACTTAAATACCGGATAGATACAAGGTTTTTTTTGCATATTCCTAAAGTGTAGGGAGATAAGTGAGTGCTTTATTTTTGAAAGTATTTATGCGTCCATTTTGTATTTTGTAGGCTATGTTTATCATACAGTATATACATTGTAATTGTATTTATGCTATTTTGATTGTTTGGGTGACCCATCTAGTTATTTTTTAAGGTGGCATCCATGCAGGTTTTTAAACAAATAAATAAATTCCAAACTAAGGGCTATGTCTTTAACCTAAGCAGTACCTCTTCCTGGTTGATATCAAATATACATCTCAAGATTTGATACTGCCAAGAGGCCCTCTAATTGAGATTCAAAATAGTCAGGCAGATGTCAGTCGAATAAGGCAGTCTCTTGGATATCATGATCTCAATTATTCAAAAGCCAAATCTTAAATCTCACATGGTGCACTTCGTTCAACAATAATGTTACACGTTGGGGATGAAATGCACCATATAAAGGCAACACTGCTATTACATTTTGTACTCTCTGTGCCTTCTGGATCACATGAAAGGACAACTCCAAATAAAGCACATTCCGATAATTAAGTCATTCAGTGTTCTGAGATGTCTGTATCTGGAACACCAATGAAAGCTAAAACACAGTAGAAAAGTACTCTTATTCAGTCTAAAATAGCATCCAGACACTAATTGTAATGGAATGATTTTGGGGGATGTGGAAAAGAGATGCTACCTAGGAAACAGTTAGGCAAGAAGGAGAGATGCACCAAGGAATTAACAGGCAAAGAAACTTAGGAAAGACCCCCCACCCAATGGATTCAGCTATTAAAAATGGTGGCAGGAAGTTTGTACTATCAGACTTGCAAGATTTTGTTAATGTAGCCTTAGAATAAAATAGAATTAATTCTTCTACTCACATTTCCTGTCTGATTACCTAGGAAGGTTGACACTAATCTAGGACCTGTGTAACTTTCCCTGTGTACATTGAATAGAGACATGTAAGTTATGAGTGTTTTCCATGGAGTGTTGTTTTCCGTCAAATTTGTTTTTAATTACTTTATATAAACCTATATAACATTTTGACTATTTATGGCTGACATAACTTTTTTGTTTTAAAACAAAACTCGCTTGTTTTAATATCCAAAGCTTGAAGAAAAAAGAAGGTATTAAAATTTCAGAAAAACACATTTGAGAGATAATGGCTAAGTGTTGCAAGTAATCATTACTCCTTTTAATGTTTCCTTTTGATAACTGCTTTTTATTTTGAATGGTTGTGCTAACAATTGTGTAAAGATCTACTAAAATGTCACAAGGTAAATCACAAATGGTTGCTATATATATAAATTTGCTAATTTCGGAGTTAAAACTTAGTTTGCATTCCAAGACTGGTAAAAATCAATCCTTGGTTTGTATTTAATCTTGGTTTTAATTACTAGGGAGGGCACTTCAGCACTTTAGGTACAATAGTTGGCAAAACATTAACTACTGAACTGTTACCTACAATGGGTCTGAAAGAGCTTTATATGTCTAGAACATTTTGACATTTTAACTGTCCTGTTCTGTCCCAGAATGCTGAAAGTGCAGTGTGTACCATGTCATATCCTTCTCCCAATAATGAAATGTTTCCTCGGGGTTTTGTATTTAAACATAATAAATCTCTTTATAGATCTAAAGGATTTGAAGGTAGATAAAAATGTTTGAACATTTAATCCAACAACCGTAAAAATATTAAGTGGTTACATTCAATTTCCATACCCAAGTGTTTGATGTGAAAACTACCCAACCAGTTAGCCATGCATTTTTACAAAACCAGCAATCAATAGCATAATTTTATTCCTTTTTTGTAAAAGTTAAAAACACTTTTGGGCGTAGGGAGTGCACAGATTCTTAAAGCAAGCTTTAAAACAAAATTCTTGCAATTATTTTAGAGATATTTAAGAATAAATGTATTTCAAGTGAACAAAATCTGTTTATTATCTGAGGTGTCAGAGAGAAAGTATAATTTCTGTTTACTTCAGCATCTCAGTAGAAAGACACACTGCACTGAAAAGGTTCTTTTAGAACTTCAATTACATTTTAGTTTCTTTTTCTAAATGGGAACAAATATAACATTTAAAGGTCAGGCATCTCTCAGTCCAGCTGCATAGAGTATTGTATTTTAAATCTTTAAAGGAATTTCTATCTATGTTTCTGATAACTTTTATGGTTTTTTTTTTTTCTAATTTAAATTCTTATAAGTGTATTGCTCCAAGAAATAGACCACATTTTTATTTTATTTTATATATAATCCACTATTTTTTATAACTCAAGGCAGTGAACGTAACTAATGTTTATTTTTGTAGCAGCAATTTCTTCTGCTATGATCAGTTTATACACGTATGCATTTATTTAAAAGATTCTACTTTAAAATTGATATTACCCATTTACTAATACATATTTATGATTAATGATAAGAAATGAAAATGTTGACATTATGTTTCTGTTTTATTTTCAGCTGAACCTCTACCTTTAATGGATCTGTGTCGAAGATCAATTCGCTTTGCTCTGGGACGAGAACGCCTGCATGAGATAGAAACTCTACCTTTGCCTCAGTCTTTGAAAAATTATTTACAATATCAGTAATATGATTCTAGAGCTCTAAATGGTAGAAATTGTTTACATCAGAATATAAATCTTCATGGTGGATATTTTGAGTGTTATTTAATTATTTTTTACATTTTTTAAAAATAAACCATAGCAAAGGATTATGGAGACTACTAAGAAATGTGAAAATGTTGAATTTATTTAGTTATTTCAGTAGAATAATTGCTGCCTATACTGTTACACAGCCTCGTTATGCAGAATCCAAAGCTTGTTTTCACAGGTAAGAGCCAAATGTGATATGTGTGATAGGTTAGACCTAATGTTGGATGTGTGCCTGATGTGCAAGAGATGCAAATACAGCTCCCCAAACCAGTGTTCATAAAAGAAGAATATTCTTTTATATAAATCAGAGTATCAGCATGTGAAAGAAATAATCCCTGTTTGATGTTTTTGGGAATTCTGGAACTTAATATGCCAAATAATTAGGGTTCTTACAATATCAATTATGATGCAAAATCGTTACTCATGCAGTGTGTTCATTTTCATTTTGGAAGGAAAATGTTCCAGGGAGCACATCACACCTAGTGTGCACCGTAGGAAGACCTTGGGGATCTTTGTGCACATGGAACATAGAAGCCTCATTGGTACTGCAAAATTGTGGCCTCTTATCTTTAGGTGTTCAGATGTTTCAGAAAATAATTTTCTTGGTATAATATACAACCTGCCATATTTTAACTTACTTTATTGAACAAGATAGTTGATCTTGTTTTTCAAAACAACTCAACTCACTCTACAAATTAGTTAAATTAGTTGACTTTCTTAAATTGTTTTTGGTTTAATTTCTTCAATAGAATGAAATTTGGTCAAATTAATCTTTTCCAGCTTAACCAGTTTTCATTCAGGTATTCTGGTTCAGACCTATATTAATTTGTCAAATATTATACTGCCTTTTTATTTGTGACCACATGATTATTATTTACTTTTTGAGTTCCAAATACCAGGTTTCCTGTAATGTGCCTATGGCATAAGAGAGCTTGAATCAATCCACTCCATGCACACATTGAGCAATTCCAGAGCTCAAAAACTAGCCAGGCCCTCTGCCAGAATTGTGTGCCAGTTTCCCATGAATATCCAAGGCCTTGATGACTGTTCCACATGTTCAGATACCCCTATGCTTGTACTCATACATTTGTGCATATATTTATGTGAATACCTCATTCTCTGAAATTGTTATCTATTTCTAACCATGCCAGATTGGCAAAACACATGTTACCATGGCATCACAGACAAGTACATAAATGGCAGGATATACACTGCAACATATTTTATTGTTTGCCACTCCCCTCATATAAACCCCATCCATTCTACCAGACATCCCTCAGAGAGGCAACACATGGTTCCAGAAACAGGAAAACGTAGCCTATAAATGTCTTGTTTTAAAACTTGCAAGGGACAATAATATGTAACTTTATACAGTTTTGTTTATTTTGTCACACATTGAGTATTACATTTTGAATTTCTCTCTCTGGAATAAAGTGGAATTTTTTTTGTTCTTACATCTTTTTCTCCTTTGCTTAGAATGTGTGTTCATTTGTTCATTTGTTATTTTTAAGGGAACTGCTTTTGTTTGTAATTTTTTTCTGCTACATTCACATTTCTTTGCCTGATCATGATCTAGTTTTTAACTGGAAGTTGTTGTAATGGCAGTATATCAAATGTTGATTGAGCTGCCTTCAGCATATTTTAATGTGAATTCACCGAAGAATGAAGATATTTCTAATAAATTCTACTGTCCAAATGACTACTGGTGTATTATGTTTCATTCCTTTCCTATTCTAAGTTACTTGCATGCATATTATAATAAACCACTTGGTCATTCATTTTTTCCTCTACCTGACCATTTTTGTTACAATATCTTTCCTAGAGATCCTTTCCCATCAGAAAAAAATGTATAGAATTAGAAACAAGCTGATTTACAGAAATAAAATAGGTTACAAAACATCTTCTATGGCATAAAGTCCTCTGCTTCAGTTTTAAACAATTTATTTATTAGTAACGTCTGTCTACTCCCTTTGTTCAATTTTGGCTTCATCCTGTTTTCATTGGCAGAATTCTCTGTGTCAATCACCCAGTTCTAGTACCCTTCATGATACAGGTTGCAGTACATTAGAAGAATAAATTTTAATGGCAGTTGAAGCTGTATTTTACTTTCCACTGCTTATAATGTTTGCATTCTTTCTCAAGCGCAAATTCTGTTTTATTTTCATGTCAGTTTGCCAATTTAAAAAAGATGTTCAAACCTTATGTTCATCTTTTTTCTCATGGACAGGAAAGCTTGAAGTTTTTTAGTTACAATTTTTCTCTGTTTGCTTATACAAAGAGAAACAATTGTTCTACAATTGTGGATAGTTTTTGATCTGAGAACTGAATTGCAGGATTTAGAAATTAAGAAGTTGAAAGTTATGTGAAAAGTGTGAATGAAATGAAGCAAATTTATTTTGCCGATACCTTAACTGATGCTATAATTCCCCAGTGTTTTTTGAATGTCAGGTTTTTTTGGGTGTACTGTAATTCTCTGTTAGGAGATAGAGCTTTTTTTATCTTGGCATAGAAACGAACTTTTCTTCTAACTAATAATAATAAAGTAACATGATCCAGGGTTATTCTAATTATTACAGTTCTATATTTTATCAAAACATTTCATTATGTTTCAATTTTTTTCAGTTGCAAATATTATAAAAAGATGTAATAATATGAATATTATTCCCAATCTTATTTACAACCTGGAAAGAACGTTGTTGAAAACCACTATCTTTTTGTTTGTTTGTTTCTTAAATTTATTTGCCACCTATCTCACTTTGGGGCTACTCTAGACAGCTTAAAATAATAAAAAGGAAGAACATGAAAGTATAAACAGAACAAAAGTAAAAAATAGAACCATAAAATAAACAATGAAAAAAACAATAAGAATACATCAATATGATAACCAAAAAGATGGATAGGTGGAAAATAGAGGTCAAAAAGTGGAAAGTGGAATCTGCCATCAATCCAGCAGCCACCTCCAATGTAAAACTCCTCCATTTGGCTCCTAGACTAATCAGCAGACCCAGATTTTCAGGCACTTGTGGAAAGATAGGGAGGGTGGAGGGAAATCTTACCTTAGAGGTTAAGATGTTCCAAAGGATGGGAACAAGAGCAGAGAAGGCACTTCTCGATCCTGATAGAGTTCTTTTACTGACATGATCCAAAGTAGGCTTTCTGCCAGCATGAGTAGGATAGAATTGTTCTAGTGGGACAAGGCAATTCATCAGGTAGTCAGGACCTATGCCATTAAAGGGTTTAAAGGTTATAACTAATACCTTGAAGTGCACTTGGAAGCAGACCCAGTAGCCAGTGAAGTTCACAGAGCAGAGATGCAATATATGCCATCATAAGGGCCCAAAGACTGCTGTTGGTGTTGCACTTGAGGGTGCATTGCAGTCTAGGTGACATATGACCAGGGCTTGAGGCATAGGGAGTCATGATCCAGGAAATGTCACAAGTGATGCACACCTACCACCTCTTCAAGTAGACATGAGTTCTAAGTTGCAAACTGGGTGTGAACGGGATGGTGCAATCCAATCCAGAACTAAGGATGATGAACATTTAGATCCTGAGGCTTCATGCATTCAAAAGCCACTCAGTCTTGCTAGGGTTAGTCGAAGTCTGGTTCCTTCATCCAGATCCCTTGCAGTTTCCAGGCATGAGAGGTTGAGACATCACTTGGGTCACCATTGAAGTTTATACTTTTATAAAGAAAGGTTCAGAAATTAAACTTTTCTAAGTACTGAGATTCCTCCTCTCTGACCATACATCAATTTACCCAAGTTAAAGAAAGTCAACTAATTTAAGTCTGACTTTCCTGTAACTATTCTGTCCACTCTCTACAGCAATATGTTGCATGAGGAAATTATGTAAAATATAACTTTGTATTACCAAATATTAGAATGGTTGCCATTTGTAACAGTTATCTTGGTGGACTTTTAGGTTTATCTACCGGTATGTTCCAACAGTAGTGTCTAACTTGTGTCAGGGCATTTCACATTATATAAAAGATAAGGTCTCTTCAAGTTGAGCTCCATCTTGTGTGACTTCATGCTGAAGCTGTGATTCATTTTATTTTATTTTTGGATGAAACAGTCCAGAATTTTCTCATCCACACTGCGATGGATGAGTATGACTCCTCCCTCTGACATCATAGAGCTGAGTCTGCCACTGTATAAAAAGCCAGCCTGTTGCTGGCTCCCCAACTTTTGACTCAGCTTCTTGTCAGTGAGCTAATGTCTCTGGACGAAGTTAAAAAGATTAAAAAAACAGCAAAACAACAGAGGAAGCAGAAATGAGCTGTGCCACGAGAAGAGCGGGGATCTGTACTCCTGCAGTGTCGAGACTTTGGTGCTGCCTTTCAGGGAAGCTGTGAGTGCAGAGAGCACTCGGCTGAGCCTCCCATGCAGTTTCCCAAGCGTTTTGGGGTGGCCGCTCCACAGCTGATTTTCGGAATTCTGTTATCGCTGCCTCTCACTTGTTTGCCAGATAGCTGTTTGATTGCTCGGGGCCTGGAGAGAGCCTAAGGAGTGAATGAGGTGATGATGCCATTCCCAGGGCCAATGCACATGGCGGGTGGTCATCTTGAGTGGCAGTCAGCCATTTTGTTTCAAGGAGCGGCTATTACCAGGCCCTCACAGCTGAACCTGCTCATCTGGCCCATGCAACAGACGACACTCTCACATGGGAAGATCTCAGCACCTCTTGTGTCAGTCCTGTTGGTGAAAATGGAAAGCGAAATGGCCCAGTCGGACCTCACTGGCCTGGAAGAAGCCCAGGGTTCTCAAGCCCCAGTGAGGAAGAGAAGGCAAAGAGGCCATTCAGCAAAAAGAGAGGCTACAGCAAACATCAGGGCCAAGACATTGGTCCCCAAAAAGACATCTAAATCCAAACTCAGGGCTGAGAAAATAAGGCATGCTGCTTTGGATAAACAATTTGCAAAGACTCTGGAACAGATGAGAGGCCAAATCCAACATACCTCTCAATCAGTGGAATTGCAGGTTTGCCCAGAGGTTATGGCCAGGTCAAGGCAGGCTGAAACTAGCTGTACCAGCTGTCTTCAAGCTTGGTCTACAGAGCGGGTAGAGGAAGACCTTTTGCCCCAGGACTTAAGCAGGTCTGGCCTCAACTTCAGACATGCTGCCTGGGGTCCAGGTTCCTCCCACCCCCTAGGTCAGGTAATCCAAGGAGGTCATAGGCCTAGGCCTGAGGCAACTTACACTCCCACTACTGCAGGCTTGTGTCCAGTGGCCCCTCCGCAGGCCTGATGATATTAGAGACATAGTCTCAGGGGCCATCAGGCAGGGCTTAGCTGAGGGGTTTCAACAACTACTCCGCTCCTTGGGGGGGGGGTCAGTCCTTTTTCCCTGCTTACTCCCAAGGGGTCCCTCCATCTCAGAAGGATTTTCCCAGACAGCAACAGTTCAGTTGCCCATCTACCCAATCTGACTGGGGCGAGGATGAGGAGAGGGATTACACAAACCCTTCAGAGCACAGTCACTCCTCCATGTCAGAGGAGGAGGAAGGTGAGATCAGGGATCCAAATTTATCAGAGAGGAGAGGCTTAGGTCTGACCAACCCCCATCAGCAGCATTTTTTAAACTTCTCTGTTTAAACCGCTCCTACATAAGGTCTTAGTCACTGCCCAATTAAGTCCTGAGGAGGTGGCTCCAGAACCCAAAGTGGCTTCTTCTAGCCACAGTGACTCCCTTTTCTCCAAACCAATGGTCCACACCCCTTCCAACCCCTCTGTTATTCCTTTATTTAGTAAAAGAGCAGTAAGCCTCCCCTGGGGCAGGGCCTCAGCCTTCATCACACGACAGGCATTTTTACAACATAGGCCCTTTCTTGGCCAACACTTCTAGTGCCTTCTGTGGATACTCTAGTGGTAGCCTTGTTCTCTACATTGGGCACTCCCACTGAAACAGAGGATGTGTTCAAGGCTGAGGACAATAGGTCAGAACAAACGTTCAAGCACATCCACTAGGCAGCGACTTGGGCTGTCCAAGCCTTGACAGCAGTTTTGTTTTTTATGAGGGCATCACTGTGCTGGCTGAACCAGCTGCAGGATAGGCTACCTACCACCGATTTCAGATCACATCAAGATCTAAATAAGATCATTGTAGAAGCAGAATTTACAGTGGACGCTACACTAAATTTGGCTAAGTTTGCCTCAAGGGCCATGACTTCTTCAGTGGAGGCTCCTCTGGCTGCGAAATTGGTAGTCTGATTCCCACCGAAAATGGAAGTTGGCATCAGCCCCATGCACTGGAGAAAAGCTGTTTGACGATGCCCTGGAGCCATACTTGGTGGAAACCAGGGACAAGAGAAAGGTCCTCTCTTATGCGGGGAAGAAGTCAAGAGTATCATCCCACACCACATTACCAACCCTCCTCCTTCTGACCCGAGTCCAACTCTCTTTTCTCTCGGGGCCAAAGAGTGGTCCCTCCTCGCCAAGAGCAATGACCAGAGCTGCAGGCAGGCAACAGCAAACTACTGGTAAACGGCCCTTTCGAATATGAGGAGGTCATTCATTCCGATGTTCCAAGTGAATGCCCTTTCTCCCCCCTATCAGAGGTCATTTGGCCTTCTTCGCCTCCAGACGGGAGGAGTCAACATCAGACGACTGGGTACTCAGGATGATAAGGTCGGGTCTCCAGCTTGAGTTCCTCTCCCCACTTCCAAGATTTTTTGTTTGCTGTCAATTTCTCGGCCCTCATGGAATCCGCCATCCAAAACTTTGTGGACATAAGGGCCATACACCTGGTTCCCGTGGATCATTGAGGGCTAGGCTTCTACTCTCAGCTCTTTGTGATCACAAAGGCCTCGGGAGGGTGGCCAGCCATTCTCGACCTCAAGTTTTGGAGCAGGTTCATTCCATACAGGTGTTTCAAGATGCACTCCCTGCATTCAATCTTAGAGCGCGTTTGAGAGGGACACCTTCTCTCTTCTATAGACCTTATGGAGGCTCCATATCACTATCTGGTCCCATCACTGCCAGTTTCTTTGTTTCTGTTACCAGAACAAACATTTCCAGTACCGGGCCCTTCCATTCAGGCTTTCATAGGCCCCCAGGTCTTCACACAGATCTTGGCAGCATTGGCAACTTCGGTTTGGGCTATACCGGTGATGGTCCAGTGTTACCTGGACAACATCCTGATTCAGTTGGCATCAATACACTCCTCCCATTGCAACCTCCAAACCACATTGCAGTTTCTACAAACCACATTTTTTCCATCAACTTCAAGAAAAGCCATCTGTTTCCGACAACCAGACTTCTTCATCTCAGCGTGATCATTGATACATCTCTCTGTGAGGTCTTTCTCTCCCCTGGTTGCAGGGAGATTGTCAATGACTTAATCCACCAGATTCGATGACAGCGAATAGTCCCCTTATCTCCCCTGTCCAAGCTCTTTGGGAGAATGATTTCCTACATTGGCATCGTCCCATGGGCCCATCTCTGTGCCTGGGGTGCTTCAATGGTTGCTGCTGCCATTTCAACGGAGAGGGACCAGCCACTTTTCCATCAGGGTCCAAGTTCCACCACAGATCCTTCGCTCCTTCTGGTTGTGGCAATCTCCAGCTGTTGGGAAAGGACATCCATTAAAGGAACCATACAGAATCCCACAGATGCCAGTTTTCAGGGCTGGGGGGCCCATCTAGCCAGGGGAATTGGTCTCAGGTAGACAGGACATGCGCCATAAATTGGCTAGAGCTCAAGGCCATTTTCTTAGCCATGAAACATTTCCAGAACAGGATGGCAGGTTCCCACGTGTTGGTCATGACAGACAATGTGGCTGCAAAGGCACATGTCAACAGACGGGGGGGACCAGATCCAGGACCTTGATGAGAGAAGCTGAACGCTTTGGGCAGTGGGTGAAGAGATATCTTCTATCCATCAGGGCGGATCACATCTCGGGTGTTGACAACACCCAGGCCGACTGGCTGAGTCTGTCCAAAGTCAATCAATCAGAGTGGAGCATCCATCCATCCTTGTTCCTAGATCTGTCTCACAGGTTTGGACCAGCAACAAATTGCCTCCAGGTCTCCTCTACGCATTTCCCCCTCTTCTTATCATTCCAGCAGTCATTCGGAAGATGTTGGAGGAAAAGACAGAGCTACTACTTCTGGCACCCCATTGGCCCAGGAGACCCTGGTTTGCCAATCTGGTGAATCTGTCTGTAGCCCAGCCATGGAGGATCCCAGCCAACAGGGACCCTCAGTGGTTCCGCTTGGCCATTTGGCGCTTGAGCGGTAATCTCTGAGGGATTCCAATCTCCCTGAACCAAACAATAATGGGAGGAGAAGGAAAGACATTGGAATGTGAGAGTGGTTTGGGAGGGAAACTTTGGATTATAAGTGTGCCATCTAGAAGTATGAGACAGTTCCACCCCAAGGTTACTAACTCTGAGAATATCTGAGGCAAGCAGGTTGTTCTCAAAACAACCCAGGTGCAACTGATTGGGGGGACAAAGAACTATGGGAGGACCAAGGAGGGCAAAAGATGAATTTATCTTATGCTTTTGCACGTGAAATATTAGAACTGGCTTTTCCACTTCTGTATATACATGGCTTTTCAGTAAAGTATACTCTTCGAGGAAAAGAATGTCTCAGGAGTTTCTTTTGCTGGCTAACATATTGGGACTGTTGACACTTACTTTTTGGAAATCAACAAAAGTATACCAAGTACTGCAGGAAATGCACAGTATCATACCATGTACAGTTAGGTCTGTTATCCGTAGTAGTAAATTTATATACTTTTAAATGGCAAAAGTTTGCTTGGTTCCTTTTATTAGTACTTACATGCATGAAATTATTTGAAACGTAATGGTAAACAAATTAGAAAAATAAAAGAATATAATTCTTTATTGGCCAAGTGTGATTGCACACAAAAGGAATTGATCAAGATTGTGTTTGACCACAGGGGGCTGGGCATGGGCATGGCCAGGGTGGATGTAGCCAGCTCAACATCACTCATTGAGGCTCTGTTTTCAGCTGCAACAGCTTCATGCAGCTCTATTTTTGGCTGTGATGGCCTCCTCTGCCAGCAAAAATAGAGCCCAGGTGGGCTGCGCATGGCCTCCCTGACTTCCGTTTTTGCTGGCAGAGGGTTACAAAAACTGAGCTCGCAAAGGCCATGCAGAGGTACCACAGGGCAGTCTTGTGTGGGATGTGAGGGAAGTGTGTGTGTGTGTGTGTCTGTGTGTGTGTGTGTGTGTGTGTGTGTGAGAGAGAGAGAGAGAACATCACAGCCAGCCTTCCGTCTCTCTCTCTCTCTTTCTCTCTCTCTCTCCCACCAACATCAGCAAGCCATCGTCAATCAAAATTCATATTAGTGGTCTGTGGGATTTAAAATTATGAATTTGGTGGTCCCTGAGGTCCAAAAGATTAGCGACCCCTGGTCTAGTGGGAAACAACATACTACTGAGATACATGATAGTAAAACTGAATTTTCACCATGGCAATATGTTTAATATTTGCCCATTATTTTCATGTAACAATGCAAATTACCTATTGTGTAGAATCTTAGGTCAGGTTAATGTATTCTTGCTGCTGGGTTTTTTTCCTGCCACAAGCATAAATTTAAAAATATGTTCAAATCCTAGTTTCCAGATTAAAAGAGAAAATCATAGAAAGAGCTATGGTATATGGATTTTTTTATAAAAAAGATAATTATTTATTATAGTTATTAATATACATCAGTCACCATCTATACTGAAGAATTTTCCTGCATAGCAAATATAACTTAAGCCCCTTTTCCAAAACATATTGCCAAAAGAGATCAATCAAATTTTAGGTCTGTGCACAATTTTTAATTTTGATCCAGTAAACTGCACATTTAAGGACTGGGGCAGTTTCCTAACTATTCACATATTTTCTATGTTGTACATTTTAGATAAATCTTTTAAAGAGAGAGAGTCAAACAAAGACAAGTTACAGAAAGTGCAATGCCAAGAACTCACAGATCAGGTCACAAAAGTCTAAATCGAAATTCAGCCACTGAGATAATCCCTTTACTGCAAAATCTTTATTGCTTTTCCCTTTTATAGTGTACCTCACACTATGGAACATAAATATCTATAATGTTTTGCTTGCACAGAGCAATAAATGATTTATTCTACTATCAGTAAGAATGCAAAGGTGGGCCTGGCTGGTTTAAATAACCTGAAGCTTGCCTCAGCAATAAGGAAGGAGATATGGAAAAGCTTTAGTAAGTTTCTCTGTTTTTTTTTTTCCTTTAGTAGCTGCAAACATGGTTCCTTCCCCACAACTTCTAAGAAAGGTATGGAGTTTTGCTTATCTCCAGTTTATGCCACCTGACCAGCATTCCAAATTCATGTTAAATTTGAATAAACAATGTTTGTCTCATTGAAAAAAATTATAGCCTTTTAGTAAGATGTACCTTTTTTTCTGCAAAAATGAAGCTGGATAATTGTCAAGCAGTTATTGAATCTGAGAAGCAAATTGTCCTATCACATGCTAAAGATGGAGAGGGAGAAAAAATAATGATAGCTGCGGAACCATCTATCTTTTAAATCCCTTTCATCCCTGGAATTTTTAAGGGGATATTATTTCCCAATATTTAAGTTTTCAGTCATAGAAATTTAAATATCAGTAGGAAGAGGAAGCACCTAAAACATCACATCAAGTAGCAAAATGCTTTTGACTTATCCTCAATAGCAGGATTCAATCCTACTTCACAAACAGCCTTTGAAAGTCATCAGTTTCAAAAAGAAGGCTATCCTTTGTCAAACTTCTGTCCAAGGGCATGCAGAACTAACTGTAGTGTTTTTTTGCAATGTGTTATTATCAATATTGCCTCTGTTGTTTCTGGAAGAACAAGAAGTGGAAACTATGTAAAAGAAAGCCAGAAAATGCCCTTTCTATTCACAAAGATAGGCAACTATATACAGTAGAAAGCCATTTCTATTCTCAATAAAAAGGCAAAAGCAACTTGGACTGAGCCAATGAAATGGTCAATGTGCGAGTATATTGGGGGGTTTCCCCCAATATCATAAGGTACACCTTTATGCTTGGCCTCAATACTACTGAACAAAAGGTTACATACTTCTCAAAATACACACTTATATATTTACTTTTAAACTCCATAAAACATTCCACCTATTTTTATTTTTTCTATTTGTTTGGATCAGCCATTGCTAATAGTCTATATGATTTATTTTTACTTGTTTTCTTTTGCAACTTTCTTTCAACTTAATCATTTCTTTTTAGTAATGAACTTTTCAAGCACACTAGCAGAATAACAGGTTGGAAGGGACCTTAATTTTTATAATTATTTCCATTTAAAGATAAATGTTATAAATACAGCCAGTTGGCCTTAAAGAGATTTTTTTCATTATCAAATCTGAAAATCAGAAGGAAAAATGGAGATCTATTTGGCTATTTGTGTATTGCTGACATTTCTTGTTTATAAGAGTTTGTTCATTATACTGAAAAGTAACAGAAGAAAAGCTCCCAGGAATATACAAACCAGAAAATGAAATGGAAGGAAGCATTTAGCTTCTATTCCTAGACTCATCTGATGTGTTTTGGCAGCTTCATTTACCAGAAGTATTTTATCAAACATTCACTTTTATGAGAAGAGTTCATAATTCTTCACACCAGAAGAAAATAGCTTTAGTGAATTCAGGATAATTTATGCAACAAATGACACCACTGTTCGTTGCCCTTGTGTAAAACCTACAAACAAATTACTTAGGAATGTAAATTGGTAGGATGGTATGGTATGGTATGGTATGGTAAATTCCATACCATATGGTAAATTGAATAGGATGTTAGTAGCTAACTATTACCCAAGTGGGAAAAATTGTACCTACTCAGTAGTTTTTATGTAATTAACGAAAAGATTCTGCTCAAAAGCATATTACACCACAAATACAATTAGCAATAGGTGCAAATATAGGGTATGAAATACATTGATTCCTTTCTCTCCTCCAACTTCTGGATTGTTCATTCTTTATTATCCTTTTTGTCAGTTTTCTTCTCTCCATTCTTAACTTTTTCAAAAAGAATTTTTCCATTGATTACAACTGCTCCTAAGTGCCTTCAAAGTTACTAAACATCTAGCAAAATTAGGATGTCCCTTTTCAAGTCCTTCATCTGTCAGGCATAGTCTTAAAATATTGCCTATCTTTTCAATATTTAACTGAGCAGCTTTTTTCCATGCTTCCCTGATAAGTGCTATTGGCAATTTAATAAGATCCCCCTGAAACTGACAAGATCTTAAAATAGGTACAGGCTGAAGGCTTTTGCAAATAATGTCTTCTCCATGTGTGTTTCCCATTGTGTGCCTGTTTATCATTTATAATCTCTTTCTCTCCAAGTTAATGTCTTGGGATTTAAGAGCCGAAAAGCAGTGAAGCTGACCAGATGTGGCTGGAATGAATAGCATAGCATGCTATTGCATGCTAGACTGGGGATGGGTTCTATCCCTTTAGGAAGTGTTTATATAAAGGTAGCCATTAGAGGGTGTGTTTTCTCTTCTTGTATCTGGTATTCATTGCAGAGTTCTCCATGTAGAGTTAAGAAGAAGTTTGATTGCTTGTAAGGTATTTTGCCTACCACTTATACATCTGTATATAACTGTTGTATTAAACTACTGTTAAATGTATAAGTCTCTGTGTGCTATGTTTTGCTCCTGGGTTGTCTTATAATAGCAGTCATGCTGCAAACGCTCTGACATGTAGATAGAAATATTGTTAAAACATTCTCTCCTTCTTGTTCTCCCATTAGTTGTCTTTTCCAAGCATTCTTCTCTTTTGCCTATTCAGATATCTTTTAACCTTACACCAAAGGCTATACATTTTGCAGTAAGATTAAACTAATCTTCCATTTAGCTTCTATATCAAAATAGGTAAGGACATGACATCTTATTCAGCAATATGTCTTGGGTTGACACTGACTATGCATGCTTAAAAGCCTGTTTTGGTGTTTTTGAACAATCTTTATTGCCACACTTGTGTATTTCATATCACCTTTTGTCCTTTCATAACTTTTTTGATACAGAAAGCAACATCCAGACAAGGATAAGGCCCAGATGTTTGTTTTGACTATGTCACTTTTATAATTCTGAACTCGGTGAGCTTACTGTTTCTATTGGAACACCAGGAGTAGGGCAGACAGCCAGCTCTGCTAATTTTAGGAAGTCACAAAGCATAGCATTGGGTTGCTTATGGTCAGGTGATGGCAGGTTTAAAAACTTCTGTGTGCTGCCAAAAGAGAAATGCCGCAGACATTTAGACTCCACAAACATGATCTCAAAAGACACTTCAGTGCAATTAAAGTTTTGTCTGGCTGATATATTCACTATCTGAATACAGTCTGGACAATATAAAAATCTTGTGGGTAATCAGAACAAGTTTACAATTTCAAAAAGGCAAAGTGTCCTATCAAGAAATATGCAAACAATGTCATCTTACACACAAGAAGATACATCTTTTTGCTGCTAAATTAGCATAGAGTCTTAAAGTCATACGTATGAAAATGAGTTCCCTTGCATCAAAACGTACATGGTGTGTGTGTGTATATGTGTGTATGTGTGTGTGTGTATAAACAATATATATGTGTATGTGTGTGTGTGGTATTTAGATTTCTTCGGGTATTTTCCCACTTAATATTTGTGTTTTTATTATGGCGACGTTTCAGCAGAATCTTATCTGCCATCTTCAGGCTTTTTAATTTTTAATTTTGTGTATCAGGCTCGGCAGTCATTTTCTGTTTGAATTTGGTGCTGGCTTCTGTTATATTTGAATGGTTTTTTCCTCATCTTGATTGGCTGGGAGTCTAAGTCTGTTTTTATTGGTCTTCGAGTTGGTGTGTTTTTGATTGGTTGGCAACATTGTGTTTTGTGCATTGGGGTTTCTTAGTGCAGCTTGGTTTCTTGTAAATGGCCAATAATTATTTATTAGGAAGTTAGGTTTTATTTGGGTAGCTGGCTGGGGCATTTTTGGGCTGGAGGTATTAGGGGGGGTCTGTTTGTGTCCAGGTGTTTGCCTGGATTGTGGTATAGAGATTTTTTTGTTGGTGAGTGCAGGCTTCCAGATGATTGATAGTCTGGTAGAGTCATCTCTTTTATTCATACTATTAGGTCTTTTATCAATTTCTATGGCTTCTCTGATGATTCTGTAGCCAGGGTTTTCTATAGCAGCTAGGGTTTTGGTGCCATTGATACTAGTTGGGTAAAGAATTGGGATGTACATGCTTATCAATTGGTTATCTAATTCCGTGAGGACTTTTCCCATAAACCAAAGGGTCCTTGTGGAGGGGGGAGAGGGGGTTAAGGACAACGTATTAACTCCTGGGTGTAGGCATTGTGCTTTCTGGATATTCTTGTCTTGGATGGCAAACCTCAGACAAAGAACATTCCGTGCAAAGTGCAACATTTGCATATTTACTTGGAGGAAACATTTGCATGTTTACCTGGAGGAAACAAGACCTTAATACCCAGATAGGATGGAACAAAGGCAGGAACTGAAGCTTATGTTAATCTTAATTAAAAGTTAATCCTAACTAGAGATGAATGTATAAACTGCTTAAGCAGATAGTAACAAAGGTTGTCTAAATAGATGTATAGTGTATAAATTAACCACTGGTATGCTACTACGGATATAGAGAGATAGAACGAACTCTGGCAAGAGAGCAGACAGCTCTTCTTATTCTCAACCTGACAATAAAGAAAGCAGCTTGTCTCATCTCCATGTGGTCCTGAGTCTTGATTCCTACACTGGGTGTGTATTGTTTTTCTTTTCTTATAGGAGAAGGGATTTTCAAGGGGAGACAC
The DNA here is from genome assembly GCA_023653725.1 of Bungarus multicinctus. Classification (NCBI taxonomy): domain Eukaryota; kingdom Metazoa; phylum Chordata; class Lepidosauria; order Squamata; family Elapidae; genus Bungarus; species Bungarus multicinctus. The sequence continues at coordinate 38,524,454 of CM042844.1, forward strand.
CTGTCAGCTCTGGAATTCATCGCTGTCACAGAGTTGAAGAATTTTTTTTTTGGGGGGGGTGATGTAATTAAATAGTTTAAAAAGGGAAAAAATAGTTTGAAAGTTCAAGGTTATTTAGTATGTCACACTAAGAAATTGCAGCTGCAGAGTAATTGGTTCACATGATTAATGAGGTGTAGAAAAGTGGGAGGGGGTAGGTTGAATTTTGTGGGAAGGTCTGGGAATGATTTCAGTTCTGAAATTTCACAGATGTTACCAGTAGCTGGTTTAATAAAGTACTTTGAGATATGTCTGTTTTGGAGTTACTGTTTTAACCAGACAATGGCTGGATCCCTGACATTATATAATGTTTAGTTTATTGATTCCTAATATTTTAAATTTTCACTTGCACAGGCAATCAACATACTATTTAGTAATATATGTTACATTTTTATCTGTTATTTTTGTTATGTTATTGATATTTGTTATGCGCCTGGGCCTGGATTCCCTTGTATGTAAAGACAACAATTTCCTGGATGTGTTAACATTGACAGATTATGATATCTCTTGGCTGTTATAAGTATTTAATTACTTTTTGTATCATATTTAATTGTTATTTTTATGATTGATCACTGCCTAAAGTTACTGATTTGAGATGGTCAGTTATAAAAATTGAACAAATAGATAAACTAAATTATCACATCTACTTAAGTTTACTTTGATGTTGTTGTTTTTTCAAATTTTGCTAGTATTTGATTAAACATTATGAGTATGGTATGTAGTATTTAAAGCAGTATGTAGGTAGTAGTACTTCAGAATAAAGGTAGTTATCAGTGAAGAATATCTACAATAATATCTACATATTCAAAGCATCCCAATATCTTCCATAGCAAGAAATAAAGCCAACAAGAGCATTAACACTAATGTCAACACAGCACACCTTGCTATCAGGCAGTATGACTTTTTAGTCACTGATAATTATCTTTAATATAACATATTGCAGAAAATTAGTGACTAAATTATTGGTGCGTGCACACACACAGAGACACATACACACACATTCTCTACATCCTGGAATCCCTCCTTTACATGAGATTGATTAATATTATTTTATCATCTGGGCCCATAGCAATGAATTTCTCATCAAATTATGTCTTGTCAGCAACTTTTGTTATTGATTTCAACACGGAGGACTGGAAGCTGACACATATTCAGAAACAGAAAGTTATAGATCACTATGTTTCTGGATTTATCTAGAACTATCAAATCTATCATCTATAGCCAAGCTCTACACCCACAATAACCATATTTGTTCTGATTCACTTGAGACTGGTGGAAATTAAGAGGAGAAAATTTAGAGGAGAAAATATCCAGTGATATCAACAAAGAGAGAGAATAATTTTCAGGTAACACCTGTTAAAGCCTGACCACAAAAACAGAGCAACAGAACACCATGATTGTCACCTAGAGCTCACAGCTCAAACCATTCAAACACATTATCAATAAGCTATTGCCTATATCAAATGAAATTGATTTTTTTCAGGCACAAGTGGCAAGCCCTTATTTATTTACAGTCAACTAGACTGAAGGAAATTCTCACAAGCAAGTACAGAAGCTCCAAGTACGCAAACAAGATTAGAGAATTCTTTACATCCTTTCCCTATCATGTGATACAAGCCATAATCTTGCAGGAATGTTTTCTGGATTTTACATGGGATGATTGGGATAAACTTCATAAAAACATGAATAATATCATGACTCAAAATAAAGTAATATCAGAGCATTTGAAATTCTGAGGAGATTCTTACGTATTTTAACAATTTTAGGGAAAACAAACTTTAAACAGCAATATTGAGGTAGGGTTAGTGAGAGACAGTCAAACGCACATCAAAATATTAAATATCTGATGATCATAATGAGCTTAAAATTGATAATAGTAATAAGGTACTTGCAATTGGTCTAGCATGCAAACTATATGTATAATCAACCTGTCTTTCTCTCACTTTACCTCACATTTTAATTTGAATCTTACATCAGTTTACTGGCTCTGTTAAAGTGAGCTGTAACTTAGAGAAGCTTATCCTTTTTAATAAAACCATCTTCCCAAAATGTCTGATCATGATAAGAGACAACAGTTTACAGGCCCACTGTTAACTGTTGCCCCTTGATGCAGCCATCTCTGCAACAAGACAAACCCAGTTCTAATATGAATCCTCACAATGTGTCAGAACTTTGATAATCAGTGTCAGATCCATGGTTGATTTGGTGGCAGCTCCACAGTTTGAGAAGACATGCTGAAGTCTCTTAGTACCATAAGCTGAGAAAACATAATCACCAATCTGGTTCCATGATTAAGGAGTTGAGATGGTGAACATAAGCAATCCAATCCTTTCCATAGAGTTCATTTTCACAGTCAGGTTCCATATCTGATTATCTGTATAATAGTAACTTTGAAACCCACAACAGTCTCCTGAATGACTGTAGTGAGGGATGGGTTTCTACCAGTTCTGTCCATCTCTGTAGAACCGGTAGCTCTGAAGAGCAGCAGACATAGAACCGGTTCTATGTCTGCTTCTGTTTTTGCCCACCCGCCCACCCGAGCTCTCTTACCTGACCTTTATTTCCTGCTTTTTCAACTTCATCTGCCTCATGAGGCACAGCTGCAGTTAAAAAAGCAGGAAAAAAGTCATTTTTCAAAAGCTGCTTCTCTGCACGCAGTGTGCTGATGATGATTTGCAGGCGTGCGCATGCAGCCTGCAGGGAAGCACATCGTAAATCACCGATCCCCATAAATCACCAAACCAAATATTAACCCTGTCGGATCCCACCCCTGACTGTAGTCATACCACAACATTGGTCCTGGCATCACATCTGAAGTCACATTTGGAAACCAAATAAGCACATCTCTTGTAGACATCCAGTTCTCAGTTAAACAGCTAGGTTGGTTCTCTTGTCTTTCTGCAATTAAGTCTAAGAAATAAAGACCATCAGTAGCCACAGAAGGAGAACTGACTCACTGAAGCTCAGATGACAAAGTACTGGAACATAGCCTAGGGACTAGAATCTAGAAACTATGTAAGATACTGAAACTACCTTCCTTGAAAGCCTCTGTCTCGTGCTATACCTCCCTCTCCCCATCACAATACAATGTTATTGCCTTTCTATCCCCTCTCCAATTACAGAACCTAGCCACATTGATTGATTGTTCAGTCAACCTTTTAAAGACCTTGAGTTATACAATGTCTGAATACAGGCAATTAACAACAATTTTCTTTCACCCCATCCATTTTGTCTAACCCACATCTTGCAGCTAATAACACAACCCACATATACATCTGTTATCAACAATTGGCAAAGCTATGTTGAACAAATGTTGCCAAAGATATACCGAGAAACATACAATAAATATAATCTTAGTTACACAGTGGACATATGGTAAAAATGACATATGATTACTTTACTATATACTGAGCTGTGTATATATTTAACATTCCAGATTCTCAATACATCCATTTGTTTGGCTTCTTGTTTTTAATGTGGAAAGTGTTCTTAATTTCATAAACCCATTATTACTACACAGAGTTTATGTAGTTGAGGAGAATAGTCTCTGCCATAAGATGTAAAAAGCAAGACTTAGCATGTCCTAAAATTATTTTATGTCTAGCTGATTCGTTTAGGACATAGTCTAATTCTCATTCAAAGAAAATTGTTTATCAAAAAGGTGACAAGCACACATCGATTTGGTCAGATTAACCATTTTTATGTTTTATTGTTTTATGTTAAAACCCAACTTTGCATATATTAGATATCTGATTTTTGAATCCTTGTATAAAATGAATTTCTAATGAATTTCTATGTTTGCTTGTTTAACATCAGGCAAAATATTCACCTGCTATTTATACGGTAGTTTCAGAAGTCAAATCTTTTAATTAGTAGAAAGAACACTATTTTATTTCCATCATATCATAATATAGACACTGAATAGCCAATGCTCTAGGAAGAAAGTCATGTGTTGAAAAGAAGGAAAAAGTTTTCCAGACTGAACTCCAAGATCAGTCAAAACACTGTCAAGTCTAACTGAGTGAGAATATATGAAGTATAACATTTCCCACACTATAGCCTAGCCCTTTGTAACCACAAAGAAACACACTATTCAGTGTTTGTATTTTAAAAATATTTCTCCAGCTGTCAGGGAAGTAGAAGTATGAAAGAGTAAAGATGTACAGATGAGCTAAATTCTCTTATCTCAGATAATTTGGCATATAAGAGGAAACTTAGCCAAAATCAGAAGTGCAACTATTAAAAAGTACACATGCATTCAATTAACCTGAATCTAACTTCATGCATGATATCAATCCAAAATGGACTAGGATAATTTGGAAAGATTTCAATTTATCTGAGAAAGTTTTGACTGGTTTAATTTAACCTATTCAATTCAGACTGCTCTATGAAGCTCTGAATTGTAGTTTAACCATTCTCGCAATAACTTTGTGACTAGGGGTGTGGGAGAAGGAGTAAATTGAATTCTGTTTTCAAACTATGACACTTGAAACAAGACTACAACCTATTGTTCCAAAGCATGTCTTAGCATGTAAACAAGAGAGAAACCAAGGCTTAATCATTTGAAGATTTTTTTTGTTTCCCATTTCCTTTCCATAAAAGTAACAACAGAATTTGTGATTGCCTTAATCAGCTGACTGTAAACAAGACAATATTATATAAGTTTTTATCATCTTCTCACCCTGACCACCCTCTACATTCAGCTGCATGCTGTTAAAATAAACAAAAACAAAACATTAGTCAAGTAAATCATAGATTCTATCCTATTTAAATGTTATTAGTATACTGCACGACCTATAGTATCTGTAGAAGGTTTCTGGATCTATAATAAATAAAAACATATCCAAATATAGAGCAAAATACTATTACAATTTAGCCAAATATATTAATTTGCTTAACTTACACAAATGGTTTGATAGAACAATGCCCTGCTTATTCATTAGTGAAAATTTCCATTTACTGAGATACTAAATTATTGATAGAAATGTGTTAGTGAATTACTATTAACAACCTATATAAATCAATAAGGCTTAGCTTAATTCATTAAACTGGAATGCCTGAATAAATTATTATTAAACTACAATCCTGAGTACAACTTGTGGAATAAATATCATTAACTTCAATATTGTTAATTCTGATGAAACGTGCTTATCATCATGCTGCAGAAATAGTTTATATTCATGTTTTCCACTCATCTGTCTACCCCTATGTTTAACATTCATTGATAATGATTACTAATCCTGTCCCCAACTTTCATTCATTCAGTGTAAAGATGGAATAAAATATAGAAAAGTAAATGTATACTATCTCTGCAAAGCTTCCATTTACATATGAATGGATTGTGTCAGACCACAACAGCATATATAGAATCAGATGTGTGTCAAACCAGCAGATCCAATTCCATATTTTCATATCTATGTATAAAATCATATAAGCAGCATAATATAACATGAAAAATACAGAAGCAAGAGAATAAATAAAAAACAAGAACAGCAGAAAGAATTATGACACAAAACAGATTGAAATTGTGTTAGAAGAATGTGGAAGAGTAATTCAAGACTTCAAAAGCCTTCCTTGTTGAAGTTATAAAAAGATAATACTGTAATTCATGGTTACAATATATAGACATAGAAGTCCCCAATGTAGTTTGTCTCTGTCGATTTTGCCTATTATTGACATAATTAACATTCTTGATAATGTTTCTATCTGATATGTTCCATTGCAAGATCCATTTGTATTATTCATAAACATACAGAGAGAACCAGATTCTTGAATTTCTTCCAGCTATACTGTCAAGTGAACAAAATTTTATCTTTTAATAATAAACTACAATTTGGCCAAAAAAGAATGAATAATCCAAAATCACTCAGTGGGATTTATCATTACCTAATCCAAGTTAACAATTTTAACTAACACATTGTATTATCTTTATGTATAGAAAGTCAGCAGAGAATTTCTTTGCAAGGCCATAACCCTATGCGTTCAAATAGAGATATTTTGCAGAAGTTGTATTTCTGAATTCCACCTCAATATTAAGGCACAGGTGTTGGATTATTATTCATAAATATTGATATATTTTGACTCAGATTAACCTAGTCAACAACACAAGCTATCTGTGGTCAAGAACACATGACTTTACCAACAATCTTTTCATTCCAGAAATATTTGGCATTAAGTGATTAATTTGCTAAAAAGTGATTCAAAAAAGTGTAAAATTTCAAAGGGAAGATAAAACAAATTTTGTGAAGCAGTAGAGAAAGTAATTTGTATTATCCAAGCTGTCAAGCATGAGAAAAGTTTTATGATTTAAATGAGAGGTGACAGATTTATTTTTACAACTTTATTGTATAAATTATGCATTAATTTAATATGATGAACCTTATAATGCCCGCGGTGAATTCTTTCTGTTATGTCAAAAATCTTTTATATTAGAGTACAAACAATCCAGCAACAGGGGTGGGATTTAGCCAGTTCAGGGCAAATTGGATGTTAATTTTACATTCGGTTCAGCAAACCAGTAGTTCCGATGACCAACTGGCCCCGCCCTGCCCCCAGGAGTCCCCATGCTGCCCATTCTGGCTCCCAGGTAAGTGCAGGGAAGCCTCCTAGGTCCAAAATGGGGTGCAGAGGGTGCAGTGCAGCCCCTCTGTGCTCCTTTTTGGCTCTCCTGAGGCCGTAGGGAGGCCTCCTAGGCCCCAAAAGAGGCACTGGGAGGTGCAGTGAAAGAAAGGAAGGAAGGAAGGAAGAGAAAGAAAGAGGGAGGGATGGGAGAAAGAAAGGGAAGAAAGGGAGAAAGAAAGAGAAAGAGGGAAAGAGAAAGAAAGAAAGAAAGAAAGAAAGAAAGAAAGAAAGAAAGAAAGAAAGAAAGAAAGAAAGAAAGAAAGAAAGAGGGAAAGAGGAAAAAGAAAGAAAGAGTGAGGGAAGGAAAGAAAGAAAGGCAGGGAAGGGAGAAAGAGGGAAGGGAAGGAAAGTGAATGAGATATGGATGGATGGATGGATGAAGGCAGGGAGGGAGGGAAGGAGGAGAGAAAAAGGAGACAAAGGAAGTACCACAAACCCTGGCACTGGATGCAGCTTCAGACGATGCTTTGAAACAGCACAACAATCCAGGGCTGGAAGGGACCTTGGAGGTCATCTAGTCCAACCCCCTGCCCCAGCAGCAGACCTTATATCATCTTGCTTATTTTGGTGCCTCTAATGAAGAGGAGAAATTCCCAGAAAAGGGAAGGCATTTACTAGACAGGGCTGCCATGCAGAGGAAAACAGAGATAGTCCTCGACTTACAACAACAATTAGGCCCAAAATTTTGATTGCTAAGCAAGAGAATTGTTAGTGAGTTTCTATCTTTTGACCCACCTAGTCACATGACCACATAGCCTTGCCCACAAGCCATGCCCACCAAGCCACACCCATCAAGCCATGCCCACCGAACTGGTAGAAAACTTTTTGAATCCTACCACTGCTTTACGAGGTATATAGATTTGAACCATAATAATGCCGTACATAGGGCAATGTTTGAGAATTCCTTATCACAAAGAAAATGAATACTTACTTAAGTTTAGGGTACCTTTATTTAAGTACTTGGAATACTGCATCCAGTTTTGGTCACCACAATGTAAAAAAGACTCTAGAAAGAGTGCAGAGAAGAGCAACAAAGATGATTAGGGGACTTAAGGCTAAAACATATAAAGAATGTTTGTTGGAAGTGGGTATGTCCAATTTAATGAAAAGTATGACATGATAGCAATGTTCCAATATCTCAAGGGCTGCCACAAAGAAGAGGGAGTCAAACTATTCTCCAAAGCACCTGAGGCCAGGTCAAGAAGCAATGGGTAGAAATTAATCCAGGACAGAAGCAACCTACTGTAGAACTAAGGAGAAGTTAGAACAATTAATCAGTTAAATAACTTGCCTCCAGAACTTTTAAATGCTCCAACGCTGAAAGTTTTTAAGAAGAGATTGGATAACCAATGGTATAGAGCAGTGGTGGGCTTCTGTGCCAAAAATTGTGTGCATGCTTGTGTGTGCATGCTTGCATGACAGCACCCAGAAGGCAATGCATGCACCACTGCCAGCTCCCTGCGCATGGATGCACAATTCCCCCTGCTGCCCCTTAACTGCACTGTGCTGTCAGTGATTTTCGGCCTGTTTGATGCCTTTTTCAGCTTCCCAGAAGCTTGAGGAAAGCTTCTGCAGGCTTTGCAGGCTGAAAAATGGGCTGGTTTTGTCATTTCCGGTATTTTGGGAAACACAGGATGTAAATTTAGAATTTATTTGATTTGTCAATCGCTTACAAGATAATAGGTATAAGTATATACATAGTTATGAATACATGAAATGGGTACATATAAGAAGAATAAAGAAACAATAGGATGGGACAGTAGGCATGTTAGTGCATTTATGCACACCCCCTACAGACCTCTTAGGAAAGAGGTGAGCTCAATAGTAGACAGTCTAAGATTAAAGTTTTTGGGGTTTGGGGATAAAACCACAGAGTCAGGTAGCATATTCCAGACATTGACCACTCTGTTCCTGAAGTCATATTTCCTGCAATCAAGTTTGGTGCGGTTAACCTTGAGTTTGTATCTATTGTGTGCTTTTGTGTTATGGTTGAAGCTGAAGTATTCATTGACAGGTAAGTCATTGCAATGTATGATTTTATATACCATACTTAGATCAGACCGAAGATGGTGTAATTCAAGGTTTTCTAGGTCTAGAATTTCAAGTCTGGTGGCATAAGGTATTCTGCAACGAGTAGAGGAGAACTCTTCTTGTGAAATATTTCTGGACTTTCTCAACTGTGCTAATATCAGATACGTAATGTGAGTTCCAGACTGATGAGCTGTATTTGAGTATTGGTCTAGCAAATGTTTTGTATGCTCTAGTTAGTAGTGTGATATTACTAGAGAAAAAGCTACGTAGGATTAGGTTAACAACTCTTAATGCCTTTTTGGCTATGTAGTTACAGTGGGCTCTAGCACTTAGATCATTAGAGATGAGTATTCCAAGGTCCTTTACAGAGCTTGGATCATCAACAAGGTCTTGACTATTCAGCTTGTATTTTATTGTCTGATTTTTTTGTCAATATGTAAGACAGAGCATTTATTTGTTGAGATTTGAAGTTGACACTGTCTTGGGGGACACCACTATTGACAGGTACAGAATTTGATAGGACACTCCCAATTTTGACCATTTGTTGTCTGTTTGACAGAAATGCATTTTTCCAGAGATATCATAAGATTTAGTTTTAGGAGTAGTTTGTCATGTCTCAAAGGCTTTACAGAAGTCTATGTAGGTTGCGTCTATTGTTTTGCCCTGATCGAGTTGTGTAGTCCATATGTGATAACTTGGGCCTGATTTCTGGCCTGCAAAGTCTCTGGGAGGCCAAAAAAAGCCTCAAAGAGGCCAAAAATCAGCTGTGAGGCTTGCACATGCACAGTGAGGTAAGTTTGCCTGCAGCTCATGTGCCAGAACAAATGGTTCTGCATGCCTTCTGTGGCACGCATGCCATAGGTTTGCCATCACAGGTATAGGGTTTCCTGCTCTTCTTCCACTTCCCTTTCTCACTTCCTCCTGCTCCCATGATTCTTTACTTAATTACTATTTGGATATGTTTACATTTGTAAAACAAAATAATAAGGATAGATAAAATTCAAAACTTTAAAAAATCATTGCATTTGGTATTATTTTTAACCCTTGCTTGATAGGAAATGGGTTTGTCTCAGCATTAGCCTTTTCATTCTTTTATGTCAGCTATCGTACTGTACCTTCCTCCGATATATCAGGTGTTCTATAATTCAAGATTTTAGATTAGTTTTAACTAATAAGAATGGAGCTATTTGGCTTTTTTTAAAAAAGCATCACTCCTTCTTATATAGTTTTATATGTTTTCTGGATACCATTTTGAAACCATTTTCTCCTCTTCTCTCTGCTTGTTAATGACCTCAATACAATTATTTGAATTTTGTGTTTATTCCCAGGATAAATACATGGCCACCTTAACATGCTATGGCATCTGAGAAAAATAAAAACAGATGGTGTATAATTAACTTTTGTACTTAAAATGGTATCAATTACATCAGACAATAAATAAAAATCATATAGGATATACAGAATGATATTAGATTGAATGTTTAAACAAACAAATAAACAAAATATTTAAGTAAGCACTTCAACTATTAGTGTCAAGGTGTTGATAACTTTGGGTATATAAGCTTTGGGGAAAAAACAATTATTACCGAGTTTGTGTTCTGTAAAATTTTACATTGTATATGTACATTGTTCACTACAGATATAGAGTGTTTCACTGCTGGTATAGAATAAAAAGGCCTATTGTATGTGAAAAATGCTTTTGGAGCATGGCTATTTATAAAAATATTTAGAGAACAAAAGAAATATATAGGACAATCCTAATTCTTCATGTCAGCATAACCACTAGAGGTTGGATTTAGAAAATGGGAAGTCTGATCCATAACTGCATCTTCTTCTGAAGTACTTCATCAAAAATAAAATTAGATATACCTGATTTGACTTGATGTATAATTAATTCATATGTTTCTATATTTTCCCTAGTGAAGATACTCCTCATATATCGATGTACAAAAATTTCTTTTGATCATGTGCCAAAATACTACTCTCCTAAACATTAAGTTTAAATATAGACGTATTTACACTTTGTAAGAAAAATCAGTGTAATGACAATTTTACTGTCTCACATTTGCTTTTTAAATAATTTGAGAATTAATTATTTTAACAGTTTATTGGGAAAAAATTTTTTGAAACTTTTTGAAGGTGCAAAAGAAGGCACAGAAATATCAAGGCATCAACTTTATCAGTTTAAGTAGGTTATAACTGCAACATTTAAAAATAAAATTCAAATCACACTGAAATCAATCTTTATCAATCAACAAAATCAATTTGTTTTCGCTTGTACATTTTTTCTTACAAAATATAGAATAAAGTACCATAAGTATATTTAATATATTCAAGAATAATACAAGATGATGGCACCAATATGGATTGGCTAATGCTCCTACAATTTTGGAAATTTGTTTCAAATAATTAGGTTGTTTATCTACACTAAGAACTAGACAAAAATAATATTAATAGCATTTCCTTGGACAAGAATCTGGTCTGCATTTATTGTCTACTGTCAAAAGTTAATGTTCCAGTATTTTGAAAATATTTATAGACCCCTCACATCCCGGACATAAACTGTTCCAATTCCTTCCCTCAAAACAACGCTGTAGAGCACTGCACCAGAACAACTAGACACAAGAACAGTTTTTTCCCTGAATGCCATCACTCTGCTAAACAAATAATTCCCTCAATACTGTTCAACTATTACAAAGTCTGCACTACTATTACTGTTAATCTTCTCATTACTCCTTATCACCCACCCGCCTCCACTTGTAACTGTATGACTGTAACTTTGTCTCTTGTACTCTTACAGTTTATATTGACTGTTTCCTAGTATGATTTGATTGCTTATTGTCCCCTATGACTATCATTAAGTGTCGTACCTTATGATTGTCAACTCTTGACAAATGTATCTTTTCTTTTATGTATACTGAGAGTATTTACACTAAGACAAATTCCTTGTGTATCAAATCATTCTTGGCCAATTAAGTATTCTATACTCTTAATAACCAATGAAACTTAGTTTCTATTATTTAATATATATATATATATATGTGTATGTAAGGTTTTTAAGCTGATAATTTTTAAATAATAATAATTATCAGCTTAAAAACCTTACACACATGTAAAGAAAAGACAACGAAACAAATAGCTTTCTGTCGGTATGGTCTCTGGTGATGAGCCGAAAGACAGAAAAGAAAGCAGTATGCTTTCTCCCTTAATTGGGGCTTAACAGGGTGTTGTAATACAAAGTATATATATATATATATATATATATATCTTTGGTTCTTCGGGTTTTCTCCCGCGTAGAATTGGAAGTATCTAGGCGACGTTTCGATGAAGTCTCATTCATCATCTTCAGGCTTGTGTCTTCCTTTGCTTCTCGGAGCACAGGAAGACACAAGCCTGAAGATGATGAATGAGACTTCATCGAAACGTTGCCTAAATACTACCAATTCTACGCGGGAGAAAACCTGAAGAACCAAAGATCCACATACAAATACCCGCAAAAACCTCCAAAAACATATATATATATATATATATATATATATATATATATATATATATATATATATATATATATATATATATATATATATACTTTGTATTACAACACCCTGTTAAGCCCCAATTAAGGGAGAAAGCATACTGCTTTCTTTTCTGTCTTTCGGCTCATCACCAGAGACCATACCGACAGAAAGCTATTTGTTTCGTTGCCTTTTGTTTACATGTGTGTAAGGTTTTTAAGCTGATAATTTTAAATAATAAATAAGGGAGACTAGTATAGATCTATTTCGAGCTAGTTAGCTCTCTTCAGCTAGCCATACCCTTACTGGGATTCGAACCAGGGAAGTATTACATGTGAGGCAGTTGTAATTGCCTCTACACCACTGGCTCTCTCCTTATCAGCTCAGGCAGGGGAATAAGTATATACTTTGTATTACAACACCCTGTTAAGCCCCAATTAAGGGAGAAAGCATACTGCTTTCTTTTCTGTCTTTCGGCTCATCACCAGAGACCATACCGACAGAAAGCTATTTGTTTCGTTGCCTTTTGTTTACATGTGTGTAAGGTTTTTAAGCTGATAATTTTAAATAATAAATAAGGGAGACTAGTATAGATCTATTTCGAGCTAGTTAGCTCTCTTCAGCTAGCCATACCCTTACTGGGATTCGAACCAGGGAAGTATTACATGTGAGGCAGTTGTAATTGCCTCTACACCACTGGCTCTCTCCTTATCAGCTCAGGCAGGGGAATAAGTATATACTTTGTATTGTAATGTTGTAATACAAAGTATATACTTATTCCCCTGCCTGAGCTGATAAGGAGAGAGCCAGTGGTGTAGAGGCAATTACAACTGCCTCACATGTAATACTTCCCTGGTTCGAATCCCAGTAAGGGTATGGCTAGCTGAAGAGAGCTAACTAGCTCGAAATAGATCTATACTAGTCTCCCTTATTTATTATTTAAAATTATCAGCTTAAAAACCTTACACATATATATATATATATATATATAAACATATACATAAAATCATAAAAAATAAATAATACAATAAACTGATTTAAGTATAACCTTGATTGGCCTTATATTTTTTTTCCTTTTAAAGTCTTAAATCTGTTTCCAGAATTAGTTTGTTCATTATTAACCTGCCTGTATTTTAAGCTACAGTAGCATTATTTTTTCTATAATTATTAATGTCAGATGTCCAATTGATTAGACCATAAAAATGTTCTTTTAACATCTTCATTTGTAATATCCTTGCAATACCAAGATCAATTTGGCTCTTTTTCTATTATTTTTAAGTAAATAGTGAAAGTTTAGATCAAAGTCATATTTTATTTATTAACTAAACAATGTTTTAAGTAAGAATTCCTTTTTTATTTACGAGCTTGTCTTTGATTTCATTTTTTATAGATTCAATTTTAAAAATGGTATGACTTCTGTTACATAGGTGTCCCCTGTCCTATATATTAGTAAACATTCAGCTAATTATTTTTGTTTTAATTCCCCACAGATTTTATTGTCTCCATTCTGTTTCTAACAGTTTCCTATCCAGGCAAGAGTACCTTGGTTTTTTTAAATTTAAAAGCAGCTATTCTGGTTAAGGTCAAGGCATTTTGGAAGAAAAGTGGGAGCCTAAAAGATAAGCATCATATTTTGTAGCTCTTGAAATCTTCAGAGTGGGGCTGTTACAACTGCCCTTTTGCTCTTAACAGTTTCAATATTCAGACAATGTGTGCTTTGCCCTTTCTTCCCAGATACTATCAAGGGGAGGCCCTTTTTCTTTGTGGCAATTATCCAACTTGTCACTGTGAGATTATTTCATTATGGATTGCTAACTGCATTTTCTGTTGGATTTAAAATGGTGTAAACTGTCATGTGAGAAGGGCAGTCTGTGCATTCCACTTCACTTCTTTTTAAAATAATGGTAAATAACGTGCTACTCACTCATTGCATCTGGCTGCTGTTACAGCTTTTTGTAACTTCACAATTTCCTCCTGTTTCCCACAAAAATTTTGTGGAATTGTTAAACTTTTCCAGCTATTGTTTACCTTTAAGAACAGGTGGTGTGCAGCTATTTTTAAAGCAGCAATGTTTTTGAGTTTATTTCAAGCTCTAACATCTTGAATTTTTGGAATATATTGAACTTACAAATCTCTTGCAAATAAAAAAGAGCTTTCCTTATTTTAAATTTCTAACTGAACACTAACAGACCTTTCAAAAACCATATAGGTTCATCACAGTGTCCTTCTGAAATGATATCATCCCAGAAATTAATGTTCCTCTCACCTTAATAATACTTCAGAGATCTTTAAAGATATGGTTTTTATTCTTCCTGAATAAAAGTTGACATGAGTCCATATGTAATCAGTTTCTAATGAGAGGTGCCAAGTACCCTTCTTATTAGCCTTTCCTAAGCTAGATATGTGCTGTTGGATATCTGCCTATCTATTATCTACTTTACTGAGCTGTGGTGGTGCAGTGGTTAGAATGTGGTACTGCAGGCTACTTCTACTGCCAGTAGTTCAGCAGTTCAATTCTCACCGGCTCAAAGTTTACTCAGCCTTCCATCCTTCTGAGGTTGGTAAAATGAAGATCCAGATTGTTGTGGGCAATATACTGATTGTAAAGCCCTGTGAAACAATATATAAGTCTAAGTGCTATTGCTATTGCTACTCTGGTATATGATGCTTATTTTTCTGCACCTGTTAGTCTATATTTTGGACTTTATATTTGGACATACACTTTATGTTTGAATCATATAGTATAATAAATCAATCAATCACATGAAAATAAATAAATGCTGTAATCTATCTTAAATTTTTTTATCAAGGTGTATTTTATTTTTTGTAGGTTACATTTTTTTACTCCAATTAGAAAATTAATTCTGTTTTTTTAAAAATCTTGTTCAGTATTAAAAAGAATAATAGTATTCTGTGCCATATGCTAAAGAAATAAGAATGATAGTAAGACTGAGATTCACAGTAAATCTTTCCTTCATGGGATGATCATAAATAATCTAATAGCTATAGGAAGAGCCTACAAAAATAAAAAATAAAATAGGAAAACTCCCTCTATGGAGTTTCAGAGATAGCTAAGACTTTAATTCAACAATATTTTTTTACTTTTTAAAAAGTGAACACTAGATGGTTTAAAGCACCATCTAGTGCTCATTTCAGAACACACAACTTTTAATTTTTAAAAAGTAGAGTCTATTCCCTAAACAAGCCACAAATAAATGAGAAATAATAAGTCTGACATTTTTTGGAATAGTAATTCTTTGGAAAGGCATCTCTTAAATATTTACTCATTTCTAAACATGTTCAGTTTGACACTTCCCTGATGGGAAAATTGATAGATAGATAAAGTTATGCAGCTGATCAATATAGTACCTTTGGACATAGAATAGAATACTTTAAGGGCCAAGTTTGATTGGACACACAAGGAATTTGTCTTGGTGTAAATACTCTCAGTATAAATAAGGAAAAGATACATTCGTTAAGAATCAAGAATCATAACATACAACACTTAATGATAGTCATAAGGTACAATCAACAATCAAATCATACTAGGAAACAGTCAATATAAATCGTAAGGATACAAAGGACAAAGTCCTACAAGTGGGAGGGGATGGGTGATAAGGAGTAATGAGAAGATTAGCAGTAATAGTAGTGCAGACTTTGTAATAGTTGGACAGTATTGAGGGAATTATTTGTTTAGCAGACTGATGGCTTTTGGGAAAAAACTGTTCTTGTGTCTAGTTGTTCTGGTATATAGTGCTCTATTGCGTTGTTTTGAGTGAAGGAGTTGAAACAGTTTATGTCCAGGATGTGAGGGGTCTGTGAATATTTTCACAGCCCTCTTTTTGACTCGTGCAGTGTACAGGTCCTCAATTGAAGGCAGGTGGGTAATAATTGTTTTTTTCTGCAGTTCTAATTATCCTCTGAAGTCTGTGTCTATCCTGTTGGGTTGCAGAACCAAACCAGACAGTTATAGAGGTGCAGATGATAGACTCAATAATTCCCCTGTAGAACTGTATCAGCAGCTCCTTGAGCAGTTTGAGCTTTCTGAATTGGCGCAGAAAGAACATCCTTTGTTGTGCTTTTTTGATGATGTTTTTGATGTTAGGTGTCCATTTTAGGTCATGTGATATAGTACAACCTAGAAATTTGAAGGTCTCTACTGTTTATACTGTGTTAACTGGTATTGTAAGAAGTGGTAGTATGGCAGGGTTTCTTCTAAAGTAAAGTCTACCACCATTTCTACAGTTTTGCATGTGTTCAGGTCCAGATTGTTCCGGTTACACCATGAGGCAAGTTGTATAACTTCTTACCTGTATGCAGATTCATCGTTGTCTCGAATGAGACCAATCACTGTTGTGTCATCAGCAAACTTCAGTACTTTAACAGATGGATCGTTTGAGATGCAGTCATTGGTATATAGGGAGAAGAGAAGTGGAAATAGCGCACAACCTTGGGGGGGGGGGCTGTTCTGATTGTACAGGTATCGGATGTGATTCTGCCTAGCCTCACCTGCTGCTTCCTGTCTGTTAGGAAGCTTATGATCCACTTACAAGTGTGTTCAGGTACCGCTAGTTGGTTTAATTTACTTAGAAGAGTCTGGAATGATGGTATTGAATGCTGAACTGAAGTCTACAAAGAGGACCCTTGCGTAGGTATTTGGAGATTCAAGGTGTTTAGGATGTAATGCAGAGCCATGTTAACTGTATCATCTGTTGATCTATTTTCTCGATATGCAAACTGCATGGAATCTAACAGCGGATCCATGATGGTTTTCAGGTGGGACAGCAAAAGCCTTTCAAAGATTTTCGTAACTACAGATGTTAGAGCAACTGATCTGTAGTCATTCAGTTCCTTTATGGAGGGCTTATTTGGCACTGGGAGGATGGTGGAACGTTTGAAGCAGGAAGGAACATAGCATATCTCTAGTGATCTATTGAAGATTCGGGTAAAGATGGGGGCCAATTGCTCAGCATAGACTTTTAAGCAAGAAGGAGTTATCTTGTCTGGCCCTAGTGCTTTTCCTGGCTTTTGTCTGTGTAATAAATCTTGCACTTCTTTTTCTGTGATCACCAGAGGTTGTGAGCCCAATGGATTGGGGCCAGTTGTAGTAGGCTTGGCTGTTGGTGTGTTTAAGATGTGGATTGTGGAGACAGGTAGTTGTAGTTCCTTTTCAAACCTGCAGTAAAACACATTCAGGTCATTGGCTAGTTGTTGATTTCCTTCTGCCTGGGAAGGAGGCTTGCTGAAGCTAATAATGTTTTTAAGAGTTTTCCACATGTTTGCTGGTTCATTTGTTGAGAAATGATTCTTTAACTTTAAATTCTTTAATTTTTGATGAATCACCATTCTCCACTAAGTTTCTCTCAATAAGAAAAAGCAAAGTTTGTAGAAACTTTAAGCTTAGCTTCCTTTTTGAGTTTTTCAAGGTGAGAGGAGTGCGAACAAGAAAAGTTTTTGAGAACTTCTACTTCAAGGAATTTGAGAGTCAATAAAATAATTAACAAAAAGGACAGTGTTTTGTATTCAAATACTCACCTGCGATTGGTTGCTCCTTTCGGTGGGAAGTTTGTATCCCTGTCATTGGCTGGCGAGCCACGAGCAGCCTATATAAGAAAGGCTGCCGCGGCTCCAAGGCCATTGCATTCCTGGAATTAAACAAAAAGAGCTAGTCAATTGAATGTGTGCACCTCGTTCTTCTGCCGCCAGAACACTGGCGACGAAGGTGGGATCGAGACATTAGAAATTCAATCGAGTGCGGAGCGGCGAAGTTCGAGCGGAAAATGTCCGGCAATAACACGCCACCCGAGCAGTTTAACCCCGCCAAGGAGGAATGGCAGTCATACGTGGATTGTTTCCTAATGTTCTTAGAAAGCAGCGACCTAAACAGGGTCTCAGAACACAGGAAAAGAGCGGTGTTCCTGACCCATTGCGGGCCGACCGTTTTCCGAATGGCAAAGGTGCTAGTGGCACCCACAGATGTAAAAACATTGACCTGGCCAGAATTAGAGAAGATTCTCCGGGCTCATTACGCGCTGACCATATCAAGTCTGATCAAGCGGCATGAATTCTATTTAAGAAACCAGAAAGAGGACGAGAGTATTGCCGACTTTGTAGCAGCCTTAAGGGACATCGGCGGTGAGTGTGAATTTTTGAACTTCGATGAAGCTCTAAGAGACCGCATGGTCCTTGGGTTGAAAGACCTGACGTTACAGAGCTGTCTACTAAACCGTCCGAAAATAACAGTAAAAGAAGCCGTAGAGGAAGCCACTGCGGCAGAAGCCACACACAAATCGGCTGCCAAAATGAAGAAAATCAATAAATCGGCAGGTTACAGCAGTAGGAAGCCAAACAGTCATTGGAGCCTGGAAGGAAGATACAAGAGAAACAAAGACACTACCTATAGAAAAGAGGAAACCCATCAAACTGTAATCATCGGCCACTCAGACACATGAAATGTAAGAAAAGTCCACATCCAAGTAAAAATTAAAGAGCAGGATTGCGTGATGGAGGTAGATTCGGGATCTTTCCTATCAATGGTCTCCTGGACAACCATCAAGAAACTGATTCCTGACATTCAGCGAGACGAGTTAGAAACCCAAAGTCTTACCCTCAAAGATTGCCCTCAAAGGCAATAGAAAAGGCAATAGAATTCCAGTGGTTGGCGTAGGACATTTCCAAATTACATTCAAAGATCATACTGAAATCCTCCCACTCACCATCGTCGACCGAAATAGACCCAGCCTTTTGGGACTTGAATGGTTTGAGCCGTTGGGGATTAGAATGACGGGCGTTAACCAGATCGCTGAAACAGACTGGGAGGCGGACCTCGTCAGGGAATTCCAAGATCTTTTCAGCGGCGGCCTAGACAAGTACCAGGGTAACCCGATTTCTTTTAATCTAAACCCAAATGTGACCCCAATTCGACTTAAAGCAAGGCGTGTGCCTTTTGCATTGAAACCTAAGATTGACGAACAACTGGACAAACTTATCAAACAAGGGGTTCTAGAACTCATAGATCACGCCAAATGGGAGACCCCTATTGTCACCCCCATTAAAGCAGATGGTTCAATCTGGATTTGCGGGGACTATAAGGCTACCCTGAACCACGCACTGCAGCAAAGTGCATACCCCGTTCCGGTTGTTCAGCACTTACTACATTCAATAAAAGGGGGTAAAATTTTTGCTAAGCTTGATCTGGCCCAAGCGTATCAACAACTGCCAGTCGATTCCCAAACGGCCGAAGCCCAAATGATTGTCACACACCGGGGAGCCTTTAAATGCAACCGACTTCAATTTGGCGTTAGCGTGGCTCCTGGAATTTTTCAATGTTTGATGGAGCGTCTTCTCCACGGAATAAAAGGGGTTATTCCCTACTTTGATGATGTATTAATTGCGGCTAAAACCAGGGTTCAGCTTAAAGACCACCTACGACAAATCCTCACTAAATTTACAGAAGCCGGTCTCAAAGTTAAAAGAGAAAAGTGCACACTAATTACAGACAAGATTGAATTTCTCGGCTATTTAATTGATGGTGATGGTATTCACCCCACTGAAGGGAAAGTCCGCGCAATCAAAGACGCCCCCATTCCTACCAACAAAGGGGAGCTACAAGCCTTCTTAGGACTTATTAATTTCTATCATGTCTTTTTGCCGCAGAAAGCTACGGTAGCAGAACCTTTGCATAGGTTACTTGATAAAGACGCTTCTTGAAAGTGGGGCAGCCGGGAAGACACGGCATTCCAACAAATCAAGGACCTTATTACATCTACCAAGGTATTGATTCAACACAACGAGACGCTACCCTTAACTTTGACTTGTGATGCCTCCCCATTTGGAGTCGGGGCGGTTCTAAGCCACGTCCTACCAGATGGCAGGGAAGCTCCCATAGCTTTTCATTCTAAAACGCTGTCTAAAGTCCAACGCAACTATAGCCAGATCGATAAAGAAGCTTTGGCAATTATATCGGGCATTAAACGCTTTCATGAATACCTCTATGGCCGACCCTTTTCTGTCATAACAGACCACAAACCGTTACTGGGAATTCTAGCTGGGGACAAGGCAACCCCTAACATTTTGTCACCTCGCATGACCAGATGGTCAGAGTTCCTGGCCGCCTATAACTATACCTTGCTTTATCGACCGGGCCATTCTATCACCCACGCTGATGCTTTGAGCCGCTGTCCATTACCAGATACAGACAATGATCTTTGTCCCAGCATTTCCACACTACAAATTGAAGCCATGCCTAACTTTCCGATGACAGCTGCAGAAATTGCCCGTGAAACGTCTAAGGATTGTCTCCTTAACAGAGTGGCTACCTGGGTTGCAAAAGGTTGGCCAGAATATGACCTCAAGGACTGCATGAAACCCTTTAAACAAAAGCAAACTGAACTTTCCCTCCTTAAGGGTTGCATACTGTGGGGGGATCGGGTTGTTATACCACCTCGGCTGAGAGATCCAATTTTGGACCTTCTTCATGATGGACATCCGGGAGTGGCGGGGCTCCTGTGGGTCCAGTCGGACCCACAGGAGCCCCGCCTACTTACATGATTACGTAACCTAGGCGGAGCTCCTGATTGGTCGGACTGGACCAAGAGGGGAGGGGTATTTTGTATTCAAATACTCACCCGCGATTGGTTGCTCCTTTCGGCGGGAAGTTTGTATCCCTGTCATTGGCTGGCGAGCCGCGAGCAGCCTATATAAGAAAGGCTGCTGCGGCTCCGAGGCCATTGCATTCCTGGAATTAAACAAAAAGAGCTAGTCAATTGAATGTGTGCACCTCGTTCTTCTGTCAGCCAGAAGAGACAAGATAGGTCAGAGGTTAGCAAGAATATACTTACTGAGCTGAAAACCCTTTGCTAAAAGTGTAGTTGGTCTGATGATTTGTTCTATTGTTAAAACACAGAACTAAATGAAAGAATTTAGTTGAGAAAAAGGAAGCAGCAGGAAATTGGGTGAAAGCAATTTTAATACTTGATTTTACCAGAAATTTAAAAAGTGCAGAGAAATCTGCTCAGGAAAAATTGAGTTTAATGAACTCAGAACAATCATAAGGGATACTCTATCATAGGAAGAGATGATAAATATGGATTAGGGTTGCTAAAAAAAACATGTAAACAATGCATTAAGGAAAAGACAAGACAGAAGAAAAAACCAATGGGATGCCTAAAAGCTTAATAAAGATTAAGCATTTTTAGTGTTCATTCTATTTTCTACAGCAGAGATGTCAAACTCAAAGCCCGCAAGCTGGATCTGGCCTGCAGGGTGCTGAGATCTGGCCTGCAGAGCCACCCTGGAAACAGCAAAGGATTGGCCCACGGTGCCTCTGCCAGCAAAAACAGAGCTCAAGAGGGCTGAGCGCAGTCCTCCAGAGTTCCATTTTTGCTAGCATAGAGTTGAAGCATGCCGTTGCAGCCGAAAATGTAGATTGGGAGCCCATTTTTGCTGGCAGAGTGCTCATGCCATTACAGGCACCCCCGACAGAGTGACAGCAAGCTGGCCATGCCCACCCCAGCCACGCCCATCTCACCCTCTGAGGTCAAACACAACCCTCAATGAAATTGAGTTTGACAGCCCTGTTCTATAGTATTATTAAGAATGTTTTGGAGGGCCTTAGTTGGTTTGTGTAGTACACTGATTCCATGTGGTTGTATTAGTCTGTTGGTGATTTCTGAGATGTTCTTTATGTATGGCAGTGTTGTTCTTTCTAGAGCTTGTGTTTGTTGCACTATATTGCATTAAATGGTGAGGCACCTCTTGATAAAGTTGTATGGATGTCCATCTATGTTGTATAGAAGCTCAGTTTCCTTTTTTTGCTATTCAGGGCCAAGACAAACCCACTAGAATATAAACTGAGCACAAACCTTAGTAGTACTGATAACATTTGGATAATAAAATGTTTGCAGGAAAACAACCAAACTCAGAGAGCACCAAGGGCCCCTCATCCCTTTTAACCCTGAGTTACAAATATTCTCCTTTATGATAGTAATCTTCCAATATTTGAGCAGTTGTCACAGGGAAGGGGGAGGGTCTACCTATTTTCTAAAGCAGGCGTCTCCAACCTTGGCAACTTTAAGCCTGGGGAACTTCAACTCCCAGAATTCCCCAGCCAGCACAGCTTAAAGTTACCAAGGTTGGAGACCCCTGCTCTAAAGCACCTGAGGGCAGGAAAAAAGTAACAGAATGAAAGTTATCAAGGACAGATCCAACACAAAATAAAGAGAAATTTCCTGACAGGGAGAACAATTAACCAGTGGAATGGTTTACCACCAGAAGTTGTGGGTGCTCCATCCCTGGAAGTTTTCAAATGGCTTGTTTTCCAGCCACTTGTTTGGAATGATGTAGCAGGCAATTGGACTAGAATACCTGCAAGGTTCCTACCTCGTTTGTTATGCTGCATTCTTATCTTTCCACTGAATTTAAATTACAATCTTCAACTACACCCAGCTTTGCAAGATTTGGTCACCAGATGGCAATGCAAGTACGACAGATGCTCTTCCTCTCACATACAGCCTGCTTCTTACAAAAACAAATAAAATAAAACATAAGGGAAGCAGGTTTGACCTTTTCTTGCCATTTTAATATATTGCCAAGCAGGAATAGATTTTTCTGCCAAATGAAGCATGCAGCTGCATTGATGAGAAACTGTGGCTTCATTTTCATCTGAGATTCAACAGTTAGGATATAAATCAGAATCATTTTCATTTATATCTGTTTTAATCTGCAAAATGGCTAAATTAAATGTTAACCATCTATTACCAACACTTTCCTTCTATGTATCAAAGGTCAGTTAATCCATCATGTGTTCTATAGATTCATATTCGCTTTGTTCGTTCTAGCCTTCTTTAAATGTTAAATTTCATTTACAGAATTTTCTGGAAGAAAACTGACTGAGGATTACCATTATTGTTATGATAGTTGCTCTTCTTGTTGCTGTTACTTCAGTAGATTGAATCCTGTGATCCCATATTTGAGCTACCCACAAGATGCCCAATTAGCATAGCAAATATGATGAATTATTAAATAGCAGCATGATGAGAAGATAAATGAAGAATTGGTAAAAGTGGTAAAAAAAGGAACTTTAAAGAGAAGCTTGCCTAGATAATTCTTGAAAAAAATCTGAACTATAATACAGCTTGCAAACCACCCCCACCATATGAAGGTATAAATTATTAGAAAATGTGACAGAAGTAACAAGAAGTAGAAGGCAACTAATCTACAT
The DNA here is from genome assembly GCA_023653725.1 of Bungarus multicinctus. NCBI lineage: Eukaryota > Metazoa > Chordata > Lepidosauria > Squamata > Elapidae > Bungarus > Bungarus multicinctus. The sequence goes on from CM042844.1 coordinate 38,547,881, forward strand.
AGTTAAAAATATAGATAGTATACAATAAAAGATATATGTAAATTATAGTTCTATTTTCAGTAGTAAATTGAAATTTATATCTGGAATAGCTTTTCCAATTGAGCATATAAAAAATCATCACTTCGATTGTCTATGCAGATTTTCAGGCATCCAGATCATGTAGTCCCAAAGGCGCTTTTTCAAGAGGCAGCTGCACTTTCTTGCTTTTCTTTGAAGGCATTTTACTTTTCATCCAAGAAGTTTCTTCAGCTCTGACTGGATGCTCGGAAATGGAAATAATATAAATTTAGGTAGTTTAGTAATGTTTCCTAACATTCAACTGATACCTCTCATCTCCAAACTTAAATTCGTTTTTATATACTTTCTTCTGGGATAATTGTGAATACATTTTGAGCTTCATTGGTATAACATACTTCAAACACTTTAAAAGGGTGATAATATCCCCTCTGAATCTTATCTCAAACTTAAATATCCATAAAATTTTACTCTCTTGTAATAATTTGTTTCTAGTTCTTTGCTTATCTCTCTTGCCTTTCACTCAGCTTGTTTCTATTTATATCAAGGACTTCTTAAATTGTGGTGCAAGAGCTGGACACAATACTCAATTTGGGAGTCTGACCAATGCAGAATAAAGTAGCTCTATTATTATTTAATTTATTTGATGTGGTCTAAAATTGTGGTTGTCTTTTTTTACAGCCATATCATCCTGCTGCTTTGTAATAATCAACTACTAATTCAAGGTCTTTTTCATAACTACTGTTATTAAGATAAATATTCTCTATGATATATCTGTGCATTAGATTTCAGCTTCCTAGGTGAGGAAATTTGCAATTCTTTTCATTGTTTCATTGTATTACTTCCAATCCATTTCTATAACCAATTATAACTTGCTTTAAATTTTATTTCTATATTCCATTAAGTATCCAATTCAATGTCATCTATAACTTTGATAAACATTCTCTACTTTTTCTTCCAAGTATTTTTGCTACTGTTTCATAAAAGGTCAAAGGCAGAATCTTACAGCACTACCTCAATTTCTTGATATAATTTGATGAGAACCCATTAATGAGCAACTTATGACTACAATTTTAAGCAAACCATATAGCTTTTTGTCATGGCAACCAGCCATGCCATATTATGTTGCTAATCAGTCTAATTTATACCTAATGGAAATATTTGTCTTCACATACTGAGTTCAGGCTTATTTAATTTATTTCCCTTAATATTTACAAAATGAAAGATATGATGTTTCTGAGTCAGGGATATTTTGGATTTTTCATAAAGTGGTTTAATAATTCCTATAAGATAAATATTTATATTCCATTTCATAGTACACAAATCTTTATCTGAGGCGCTTATTTCAATCTCTCTGTTATAAGCTTCCATTTAAACCAGTGGTTCCCAAGCTTTTTCAGTCCACTGCCCCCTTGTTGCTACAAACTCATCCTCAGTGCCCCCCCCCAGGGTTGGGATTCAAATTTCTGTGGGCGTGGCCTAATTTGAGGGTGTGGCTTGATGGTCATGTGACTGGGTTGATGTGGCTTGCTGGTAATGTGACTGGGTAGGCATGGCTTGCTGGTCACGTTACCGGGTAAGTGTGGTTTGGTGGTCATGTGACTGGGTGGGCATGGCCAGGTAACTGGCAAACCAAATACAAGTGGTCCTCACTTAATGGCCAGTTGTTTAGCAAGTGTTCTAATTTATGACTGGCCTCCCCAGAGCTACTTGATTTGTTTTGGGAGTTTTGACAGTCATGCACACACATACATACACACTCCCTTCCAACCCTGCTGGAGCAGGTCATTGGACTAGAATCGGCAAAATATCTCTGATTAGATTCTAGTAGTGAATAGAATCTAATCAGAGATGCTTTGCCGATTCTTGTTGATTTTTATTTGTATTTCTTTATTTTATGTTACCGAATTGTATTGACATGTGTGTCCCTTCTTGTGCACAACCCAGAAGCTTTTCTGATTTTTTGCAGCAAAAATTACTGACCTCTGGCTTTGCTCTACTTTTCAAATGTGCTGCTACTGCCACGTTCTAGGTGCCAGCTCCACCGGTCCACCCCATTGAGCCTGCTGCGTTGGAGGGACCTGCCAAAGCAAGTCTGAGTGGAACAGTGCACCAAGTCAATGAAGTGAGCCTGAAAAAGGGAAAGAGAGACAGAAAAAGAGAAAAGGAAAAAAAGAAAGAGAAAAGGAAAGGAAAAAAGGGACAAAGAAAGGGGGAGATGGAAGGAAGGGACAGAAAGAAAAAGAAATAAAGGAGAGAGGGAGGGAGGAGAAAGATAATGAGATAGCTATTCTAGTCCAATCACCTGCTCCAGCAGGATTAGAAGGGAGTGTGTGTGTGTGTTTTCTCCTTGTAATTTACCAGTACATTTTGGTTTTTCCTTCTTCAGAATTGGCATTGTAATATATTGGGGAAAAGTAATTTTTTAGTGTGGAGATCTGGTCCAATGGATCCTGTTTAAAGCCTCAACAAAATGTAAGAGCTTCCTGATAGTCTTGACCATGTTTCATCCACAAAACTTTTAATAGAAGCCAAAGATGTTTCAATGTGGAAAAGGGCCTCAGTCTAAACCAGGCCTCATTTCAATTTGATGCATCAGGTCTGTCTGTCTGTCTGTCTCTCTCTCTCTCTCTCTCTTTCTCCCTCTCTCTCTCCCTCCATCCCTCCCTCCCTCCTCCCTCCCAGACTGGCTGTGCTCTATTTTCCCGATGCGCCTGCGGGGCCAGCACTTTGAACACGGATGGATGGGTGGATGGGTGGATAGATAGAGAGACAGATAGGTAGGTAGGGAGAGAGAGAGAGAGAGAGAGATTGGTAGATAAATAGGTAGGTAGGTAGGTAGGTAGGCAGGCAGGCAGGCAGGCAAGCAGGCAGGAAGATAGACAGACCTTTTGGATAGATGGATGGATGGATGGATGGATGAATGGATGGATGGATGGATGGATGGATGGATGGATAGGTAGGTAGGTAGACAGAAAGACAGGCATGCAGGTAGGTTGGTAGGCAGGAAGGCAGGCAGACAGACCTTTTGGATGGATGGATGGATGGATGGATGGACAAATGGACAGACAGAATGCGACAGTGGCAGCACTTTGGGAAAGTGGTGGTGGCAGCTTTTCCCAACATTCTGCTGCATTCGAGGCACCGGCTCTGGTGCGGTACAACAGTCAATGGGCCTGCAGGTCCGGTGCCTCAAATGCCCCCCTGCTGCCTCTTAGCGCTCCTCTGTTGGACTCCTTGGGGACGTGTGGGGGGGACAGCAGGGGGGCGTTCGAGGCACCAGCCCCGCAGGCTCACCCATTGACTGTTGCACTGCTCCAGTCACCCATTGACTGTTGCACTGCTCCGCAGGCTCACCCATTGACTGTTGCACTGCTCCACTGCCTCGATGCCCCCCTGCCACCTCTTAGCACCCTTTTGCTGCCCCCCTTAGAGACACTGAGGTGGCAGGGGGGGCGTTCGAGGCGCCGGCCCTGCAGGCTCACCCATTGACTGTTACACTGCTCTGGAGCCAGTGCCTTGAATGTCCCCCTGCTGCCTCTTAGTATCCCCAAGGGGACTGGCAGAAGGGCGCTAAGAGGCGGCTGGGGGGCGTTCCCCAAGGGGGTCAGCAGAGGGGTGCTCAAAGGCGGCAGGGGGGCATTCGAGGTGCCAGCTCTGCAGACTTACCCATTGACTGTTGCACTGCTCCAGAGCCAGCGCCTCAAATGCCTCTCTGCCGCCTCTTAGCGCCCCTCTGACAGGCCCTTGGGGATGCTAAGAGGTGGCAGGGGAGCGGCGTGTCGAATGCGGCCATGGCGGCACATAATGTGCCATTGCTGCCACATTTGAGGTATCGGCTTGGAGCAACGCAACAGCCAGTACCTTGAACGCCCCTCTGCCATCTTTTAGTGCCCTTCTGCTGGCCCCCTTGGGGATGCTAAGAGGCAGCAGGGGGGTGTTTGAGGCGCCGGCTCCGGAGCAGTGCAACAGTCAATAGGTGAGCCTGTAGGGCTGGCACCTCCAGCACCCTCCTGCTACCTCTTAGCACCCCCCTGCCGACCCCCTTGCCTCTTAGCACCCCCCTAAGACATCCCACCACCCCTCGGGGGCGGTACTGCCCACTTTGGGAACCACTGATTTAAACCTTCCTGATCAAGCTCCTTCTATTTGGCTAATCTTCTTTTTTCTTTAATTCTTATAAAGTCAAGCCATCTTGTACCAGGTCCAGCAATCAAATAATTAAAATATGAATTCAGAAATCAACTGTCTTCAGTCAACAGCATTTTTGAAGCCAGTCATTCATCTCTAATATTTTTCACTTTCTTTTCGGTCTTATAGTGCAATGAATGAATGAGAAGACCACTTCAGTCCATAACTTATTGAACCTTTTAGTTTATTTGTTTGTTTACTTGTTAATTCATTTTTTAACACTCATTGTAGTACAACTCATTAGTTGTCTTTATATGCATAACCAGAGGGAGTTGATAAATTTCAGATCGATGGTATACTTTTCAAAAATCACCATTCATCCATTTCAACCACCAAATTTGCATTTCCAAAACCATGTTGACAAAATTATAGATGTTGTATTAAATCAAAATAAAACCACAGTATTGCAATATCATATGTCACTGCATTTATTTTTGGTTTGTCTGCGAGGCTTACAGAATGGTTATCAAATTACTATGAGTGTCTTGTAATGTTTGATTTACTAAGCATGTGTGCAGGGGAGGAATTTTACTTTACTTTTTACTTTCTTTCTTTTGCTTCTTAGAATGTATTGCTTTTCTTTGTTCTCTCTAGTTATGTGTAAATAAAGTATATTGGCAACAGAAAAACACGATTCATTTCCTCTAATTTATGAAGCTGAATTTTTTCGCTTTGACATGAGGATCACTTTCACCAGTTTATATTTGTAGCATAAAAAGTTGATACCCAACTTTTAAAAAACATTTTCAGAAGGGGTCTGGTAGGAAAAAAAAACCTACCTGCCTTTCATTATTTCCTTTATATTTGTGATTGGGTTACTGGGGAGTAAAGTTCAGAAGAAAACAATCAGGACAATAAATAAATGACTGACTCTACATCAAGCTTTTTCTCCAGACTTGGGGCCCGGCAATCGAGCAAACTATGTTGGAGATGTGCTTTTGTTTGGGGGATTATTGTTTAATGAGCTAATGTTATGGCCAGAGTCACTACTGTGAGATGGTAAGCCCAAAAAATCATATAAACTAACTAACTAAATTTTATCATAGAGTTAATTTTCTTACTGTTTCAACTCTGAATAAAGAAAAATATATCTGCTTAGTGCAAACTAAAACACATATTAGACAAAATGTATACAGAACTATTACAGTGTTTCTCAGATGTATGATCCTGAAGTAGAGAATTCTAAGGACAAGCACATAAAAATGCAAGGAATGTTAACAGAAAATATTGAAAATTGACTATGCATTCAGCTGTTTAAAGTTTTGTACAGATTCAATATCAAGCATAAATATTTTTTTAAAAGAAACATCTTGAATAGGTGGTTCCTGCAGAGAAGATTCACAAAAACATTGTCTTTATCATGAACATATTTGGGAAGCCATGATGAAGGCAAATGGATTTCAAAGAGAAGATGCAAATTGTTTGGTTAAAAAAACAAACAAATTAGGACATTTGTCAATTGTCTGGCATAAAATTCTTTATAATTTTAAATGTTGTTTGTGTCATATAAATAAATAATTGTATCAGCAAAATGAAATAAAAAAGAAGTAGAGAAAGATTCTAACTGAATCTTAAAGAAAAGAATCTTAATAATAACAGCAGTTTGACAGTTGAATTAATTACCCAAATAAGTGACAGGCTTCCTTTGCTGCAGGTATTTCAAGTGGGGGTGTATAAAGCCATTTGCTACAAATGCTATTATTTGGGTACCTGCATTGAATTATGGATTGAGCATTTTGAATCTTTTCTGTCAAAAAAGGTGCAGAAAAGCAGGCTGTCATTATAGAAACATGATAATTTCTCCTTCATTTCTGCCTAAATACTTAATCTCCTGAATATGCTTTGAGGTACACATTAAATATGAATGCACTATTTTCTTCCAACTGAAAGTCGAATACTATATTTTTACAATCAAATATTATCCTTAAGTGACATGGATGTAACATTCAAAAGTTGATTCAATAATAATTGTTATGCCCAAATGCAGTAAAGCTCAGTTTAAATTTCACCAAATCAGACTTGTTACTTATCAATGGGTATATGGATAGCTAAGTAATATTAGCTCAGGCAGTTACTCTTGATGAAGTCATCTCTACTTAAAGGAAGCTGGTTCATAATCTGTATTTTGTTATTCTAGACTCTTAGCTTACATGTAAACTGTGGCCAAGGGAGCCTTTGCCCAGCTATACTTGCTGCTCCAGGTCTGAGCCTGCTTGGATCAAGCTTCCCTGCCAATAGTAATCTGTTTCCTTATTACCGCTTGGTTGAACAACTCTAACATGGTCTACATGAGGCTGCCTTTGAAGATGACTTAGGAGCTACAGCTAGTATAAAATGCAGCAACTACTAGTATAGTGCCATCTGGCTAGCACAGTTCTTTCAGCACTGATTGATAGTCAACATCTAAGTACAGTACAAAGTCATTACTTTTAATGGCCTTTATGATACTCTGCTGGTTGTTGTTTCTTTATCAGGTTCATAAGCAAATCAAAGCAAATTTTATTCCAGTATGTGTTCTTTTTAGTGCATCTAGTTTTATGGGCACCCCTGAGTCCTACCATTGACCATTCTTCTTCCTAGTCTTAAAATTAAAATTATTTAATTTTAACTTAAAAACATTTTGATTTTGTTGTACCCTACTTGTTTTTCTAAAACTAGGATGAGTTATAAATATTGTTAAATAAATAAAGAATAAGTAACACACTGTTTACTTTGTGCAGATAGAAAAGACAGCATAGAAAATGGGATCAAATATTTATTTTAATTGTTATGTTCAAAGGAGGATTTGTGTCTTGCACTACTGTAATCCTCCTTTCATATATATAAATGATATCTTATATGTATATAAAATGTTTCTGTCTTTGCTGTTTTCTTTCATTTGTTTCTTCTCAGGATCTCTGATCCCAGTTCTGGAAAATATCTGAACTACTGAGTTCAAAGCACTAACAAATTTAGATATAAGACTTTTTAGTTGAAAGTAACGAAGATTTAGAGGAACTCATCATAAAATATGATTGAAAAATTTTAAAAATTAATTAATGTAAACTATTTAAAAGATATGACAATACGAACTGTGCTTAATGAATTTACAGTTGCCAATGAAGAAATGAAGACAATTTGTTTGTGAGACGTGGATTTTAAGAAAGAACAAGAATAATAAGATGTATGTCAGATCTGAAACCAGTTATTTCTCTCATTTCTCAATGTTTTGTTAGGTATTTCCTCCCCAAGTGTTTGCTTATAATTGTTACAATTTCTTTCCACAGTTGATCAAGCACTTTATCTATGAAATTGCTCAGTATCTGTTTTAGTTTTATACCTATTATGAATCACAAATGTCTAGGGGTTTTTTTCTTTTAAATGAAAGCAATAATTGAAATAAATTGCTAACATCTTTTTAGTAGTTGGCATATTATGTTAAAATTCCCCTTATAATTTTTCTGATAAAAGTTTTAAAGGTACACATTAATGGTCATGCATGCTATTGTGTATATGTGTATATAATAGGCATTATGTTATGAGATATTGCTATTATTTAGTGGTTTCATTGCCATCTTCACAATGTGGTACCAGAATTTTGAAATAGACCTTGAACTGTCTGTGAAAATAGGTAATATTCTGTGTACATATCATTATGTTGCCATGTGATATGCTTGACTGGAACGAGTGGTGAGATTCAAAAATTTTTACTACCACTTCTGTGGCATTGCTTGGTTGGCGTGGCATTGCTTGGTGGGTGTGACAGGGAAAGGATACTGTAAAATCTCCATTCCCTTCCCACTCCTGGGGGAAGGTTACTGCAAAATCCCATTCCCTCCCCACCCCACTAACCTGCTTTCCAGCTCCATTCTCCTGTGCAGGGCAACAAAAAAAGACCCAGCCGATCATCTAGGATTCGGGAGGCAGAGAATAGATGGGGGTGGGTCCAGTCAGAGGTAGTATTTGTCAATTCTCCAAACTACTCAAAATTTCTGCTACCGGTTCTCCAGAACTACTCAGAACCTGCTGAATACCATCTCTGGCTAGAACATTGCAGGAAAAAGAGGGGAGATATTTGTTAATACCAACTGAAATGTTTCACTTTTATTTTGCTAGCCTATATTGAACACGCTAGTTTTACATTTCTATTTTATTAACCTCATGGGATATCTGAATATTTGAAAAATGTAACATAGGTATTAAAAGATACTCATGCACTTTCTGTTCTTTTGTAATGCATCAGGGAACCAGAAACTGACCTACTTTTCTGGGGTCTTGAACTAAAGCATAGAAAATCTTTAATGATTTATGGATTGAAGCTGGTGAACTTGTTTTCTGGATGCATCAGCAACTGAACAGAATTAAGTTACCTTCCAGACAGTAAAATTATAAGCTGTACTTTTTAGATGGACATCTTTTAACATTAATGATGCACCAAGGACAGTCAGCATACAAACAGGTTCATAATAGAATATCTCCCTGTAGACTAGCTCTTTAGGGTATTGTTTTGGAATTGTTCTACTTCTAAGAGAGTATTTTAAAATATATTTTTTATTAAAACAGGCAATTGTTCTTCTTATTTAAACCACAGTGCTTCTCCACTCTTATTCTAACGATGCTTATATCTATTACTAAGCAGACTACTTGAAATATAACATACAAAGATGGATTCAATATAAGTCAGTAAAAACAATGATAATAATTCTTGAAATGCTTTATAGAATATTAATATACTTTTTTTAAATTTCTTTCGTTCAACCATCTGTAGCTTGATAAAGAGTTCCATAAGCAAATCTTCTTTTTAAAATGTTCAGTGAAAAACTGCTGGAAAGAAAATTCTTTGTTATGGATTGTAATAAAGCTATGCATGTCAAACTCTTTATCATCTCTCCTCTTCTTTATACCAGACAATCTTATTAATTGTAGCTTTGGGGGTTAGGTCTTGAATATATTTCTATTTATCTAAAATAATATTTTTTAAAATAATATTATTTTAAAATAAATTTAAAATAATATCTTCTAACATATTTTTATATTTGGAAGATAAAATGGAATGTGTTTCTTTCTTCCCCAGTGAACCTGAAAATAGTCTGTTAGATTAATTCCACATCATCGTATCACTAATATAATAACTGTGAACTCATGTCTTTTACTTTTCTTATAACATGACATTTCATTTGGGGCAGTAAACTTAAATGCCCTTCCTTTCTCAGGATTCAATAATTGTTTGTTGGCTAACATTGAAATTTCTCCAACATCACAGTAGCATCCTGTGATGTATCGTGACTTTTTCTCCTTCACTAAACCGGGTGTGGCCATGGGCAGCATAAGACGCATCCGGCCTGTAGGCCGTAAGTTTGATGGCACTGCATATAGGGGTTATGCTTCAGAATATCATGGTGAAGTGTGAAAATAAGCTGACTCAGAGGACTAGCCCTGAAGAGTGCCCAGCTGCTCTGAGTTTGTAGAAAGTAGCTGCTTTGAAGGTTTTCCCATTTTGCTGATTGAAATGCAATAGTATTCAGAATGGTGTTTTGAATGAGAATATTACTTCTGTTTGGTGCCTTAATTTGAAAGGGGGCTTTAATCAATGTTTCATCAAACCAAAATAGTCTTTCAATGGGTTCTGCATTTCCTGTATAGCTTTGCTATCATTTAGAAAAGCTGTAAAATATTGGCTTTTCCCGGCAGGACCTGGGGCAGGGTGATTCATGAACCTCCATCATAGACATAATATTTATTTTTATTTTATTTATTTTTAGGTTTTATATACCGCCCTTCTCCCGAAGGACTCGGGGCGGTGAACAGCCAACTAAAATACATATAGACAGGTATAAATAGTTAAAAAAGAATTAAATCCTAGGCTGTCCCTATAAAAATCTAAAAACCCCCAATTAAAATAAATTAAAACTTTGTACCCCATCCTAACTAATCTAAAAACCCCATTTAAAAATCCCATTTGAGTCAGCTCAGGCCGGCCTGCTCGAAGAGCCAAGTCTTCAGGTCACGTCTGAAGGCCCTCAGGTCACTGGTCGTTCGTAGTTCAGGGGGCATCCCGTTCCAATATTATAATTTGTTTTGTATTTCTCTGGGAAAATGTCTTCTTTCATTTTTGTTATTGGCTCCCCCCCCTACTGTTCAGTTCCATAGTTTTATATTTCTGTATGTTACCTTGAGGCACTTTGTTACTGTGTGGCTTGTAAATCAAATAAATACATAGCTCAAATAAATACATTAAGAGTGATTGTGTTTTGTGGAAAGGAATACATGGAAAGGAGGCAAGCAAGTATGTTAATTATATTACATGAAAGCTGCTATTATGGTCTGCTTTACTGGGAGTCTAACTTACTGAACTCAGTGATATATACTTCTAAGTAGACATACAATGTAACTTTAATGTTTTCTGAGTTCCTGCTGGACCTAAAAGATCGAAGATATTTTTCTTTTATGCACAATAGGTGGCAGTGTTAGCCAAGATGATGCATAAAGTACTAAAATCTCAAAAACAAGCTGTCTCTCTTATCATTCAGTTATGACAATAACCAATTAACCATTAAAGTTTCATTTTAATAAAGCAGACATCAGCAGCTAATACCTCAGGGAGTCTATGTACAGTGAACTATCAAAATCTGTGATAAAGATTCTATTCCTCTCCTATTTTTCTGTACAGTTGAAAACTTGAAATAAATGATAATAGCAATAGCATTTAGACTTATATATTACTTCATAGTGCTTTGCAGCCCTCTCTAAGTAGCTTACAGAGTTAGCATGTTGCCCCCAACAATCTGGTCCTCATTTTACTGACCTCAGAAGGATGGAAAAGTGAGTCAACCTTAAGCTGGTCAGAATCGAACTCCTGGAGTGAGCAGCGAATTAGCCTGCAGTACTGGATTCTAATCACTGTGCCAATGATATAGAAAGGTTAAATATATTCATAATTTAATGCCTCTTTTAAAATTTATATGCTTTTCTAAACCTGCAGTGCACTTTTTATTGACCATGTAATTGATTATATCAACTTACAATTCTATCAACATTCAAATGTTGTGACAAAGAATTTGTCATCTGTTTCTCAGTAAAGCTAATAGTCATTTGGTATGGATAAGGTAAAAAAAAGATTTTAGTACTGAGATGATATAAAACATTATGGCTATATATTTGATACAATGATACATTTTAAAATGTTATCATTCATTAAAATTTGATTAACATTGTACAAATCAAATCAATCTTTTAGCTTTATCTTTCTTCATTGCTACTTTAAATCCAAGTTACAATTGAAGCTGCCTGTTTTTAAAATTTATTTCTCATGTGAACATCCATAAAAACAGATAGAACCTCAATTGCACAACATCAGCTTTAAAAAAAAATCTAGGATCTATAGACATTTCTGCCTGGAGAGCTTCTTTGTTACTCATTTATAAATTTTAAGTAAAGTGTTGCTAATCAATCAGAAAAATATTCTGGCACATCAGCTTTATTCATTAATATCTGCTGCTTTTGAGGTGAAAATTGTTGTCCTGCTGCAATAGGAGCCATTCAAAATATGTTATAAAAATAAGAATTAAATAATTGTAGAAAATCATCCCTATAGTGAAGAAAAATGAAGCAACTGAAAAGCATTCATTGTGGATTCTAAATATGATGTAGGGATGTGAAATATTCATATTCAAATGAGAATAGACAGTTCCTGCAGCTCAGTGTGTAAAATGATAAAATGTATTATAAACTTAGTGGTGGCACTTGGTATATTGTGTCTGCAGGAAATACGTTTGTGTTTTAAATAATAAAGTGTAATAATGCTAATTCGTCCAGCTCTAAATCCAATAAGAAATTAATAGCTTGCTCATGTGCAGAAAGGATTCCTGATAGGATATGTGAATACATCTGTTTGAAAATCACTCAATTTTTTAACTTTCTGTCTGATTAGTGTTTTAAATTTCTTAATTATCTCTAATTCCTAATCATATGAAAATATATGTATATTGGTGGAAAGACTTGCTTCCAGAAGTTGTAGGTAAACCAACACTGGGTTTTTAAAGAGGAGATTGGACAACTAATCTGAAATGTTACTTGCTTGAACATGGTGTTGGACTAGAAAATCTCTAAGGTCTCTTCCAACTCTGTTATTCTGTTATTCATTGCTGCTTTAATAATTAATATCCAGCTTTATGTCATATAGATAAGTAGGATAAAACCTATTTATTACTTGGATGAAGACTCTTAGGTACCCCAGACTGTAGGCTGTGCTAAGAAGCAAAATTAAATAAGCAATTGAGAAGATGATGACAAACAAACATTTTTATGGTATTGTCAAATAATCCTAATGGATAAATCCAGGAAGTACTCTCATCAGATTAAGAAAGTTATTTTTAAATGTTATAACTTCTTTTTTTCCTAAATCTTCACATTATTATTAAAGTAGATTAAACAGACTAGGAAAACAGCACTCTACTGGAACCAATAAACATAATTCAAGGAGTGGCAAGCTAAGGTAGCTGGACTGGCAGGAAGCTAACACTGATAAGTTACAAATTGAAGACTGTTATGTTCCTGCTTTCTGAGCACCAACTGTGAGCTATCAAATATTGCCAGATAAAACTAGTTATTTTCTAGCAAGGACTTTCTCCTAAGTTTTATACTTATTAGTTATCATGCTTTGAACTGTCACCCATACTCAGGTGCTCAGTGATGTTGTGATCTCAGCCTCTGCAGGTCCTAGACTCTTTGACTCCAGTTATGGATTCCTTGAGGCCAGCTACTTTTTTGGATATATCAGAGTCAGGGGTCAGAGAAGTAAGATGATTTGTTTCTGCCAAAAACTCTTTTAACAAAAGAGATAACAGAAGGGTTAGTCACATGCATGAATTCATTTTGGAACGAGTGAAAAAATTGAATTTACAATGTTCCATTTAGATTAGATATGATTTGTAGGAAAACAGATATATAGAAGAATAAATAAATACAAATGCATGCCCCATTTGGAACGCCAATTCATGTTAATTTATTGCCTTCAGCAATGGTTCTTTAATACTATATTATTTTGAGTCCACCACTAGCATAATTACAACAATAATAATTTGCTTCACAGAAATCCTGAGGGGAAAACTACAAAATGAGGTTATTGATTTTTTTTTAAAGATAAGGGGCAGGAAGGCAGAGAAAAATGTGGGAGAGATATGTGAAATTGCATGTGACATTCATAAAAATGAACCATTAATGAAAGAAAAATGAAAAGTAAATTTACTTAATAACATATCCTATACCAAAGAGGAAACTACATGTCTACCAAAACTAGCAGGGCAAGCTACTTATATAAAGAGACAGCAAACCCTACACTCAACATTATGGATGTTATCTAGTTGGGTATTGAAATATCTGTGGTGGTTTTAGTGGCCTGGCATGGGCTGCTCTTCTACTGGTGTGGTTTGCTTTTCTGCTAGCATGAGTAAAAGGGGGGGGGGGGAGGAGTAAAAGAAATGGCATCTTCTGCCAGCAAGGCTTTCTAAAATGTTTAAAAATGTATCTCCCAATTATTGGAAGTGTAAAGATGTTGTAGGAACATTTTTTCAGATGTGGTGGACTTGCAATGCTGCAAAAAAATATTGGAGACTGATTCAAACATGGATAGAACAAATGGTGGGAGAGTATATTCAATTTAAACCGGAATTTTTTTCTCTTGGAATAATATTAGAAAATTTTTTAAAAGAAATAACGTACCTAATAGTACATGTTTTGATGGCGGCTAGAATATTATATGCACAATATTGGAAAAATGAAATCATACCTCCAGAAAGAGAAATAATAAGAAAAATTATGGCTTGTGCAGAATCAGATAGGCTAACTTTTGGAATAAAATAAAAGAAGACTCTAAATATTATAAAACATGGTATAAATGTTATCAATGATTATATAGCAGAAGACAAGGTAGAAATATAGCAGTAATGATTAGATTAATTAGTAATTAATATATTAAATTAGTATATTATAAATGATGAAGTAAAATGTATATATTTATAACAAGGCTAAATTAGATTATTGTGTTGTATTTTCATAATTAAAATTAAAAAATAAATTAAAAAAAGGGGAGGGATCCTAAATTCTGGCCTTGGAAGACAATTGCACTGACATGAAGACTGATGAGGTGACTTAGCTGTCAATCCCACTGTTTCTGCCTAGTATATACAGTAAGGTTGGACAACTAGACCCTTGAACACCCCTGATCTGATTAAAAATTGGACAGAGAGGAGAGAGGAGAGGAGAGATCTGTGTATGGAATGCATGGAGGAAAAATTGGAGAGAGAAGTTAAATTTGCAGAGTAGCTATTTGTTCCACTTGGGAAATAATAAGGAAAGTTCAGGGGTAACTTCCCTGGGAAAAGATGAGATCCAAAGAGATAAGACCTTCACCCAAAAAGAGAAGTAGGTGATCAATTGTTTGTAGTAAAATGCAAGTCTCTAGGGTAGGATTGGACTGAAAATACTGGTATCTTCTTTCTCCAATGGAGAAACAAATGTTTGAAGAGGAGAAAGTCAAGCTTTGCTGAATACATAATAGTAAAAGTCCAGGCCATTTCACTCAGTTGTCAAATATAGCAATGGAGGAGAATACAGGAGAGATATAGGAGGAAAAAAAAATTAGAAAGGAAATCTGAAACCTGATGAATACCAATAGTGAGTATACCTTTTGTAAATACTTACTATAAAGTACCCCTCCCATTTGTGACTGTAACTTTGTTGCTTGTATCCTCTGTTTCCTAATATGATTTGATGTTGATTGTACCCTATGACTATCATTAAGTGTTATACATTATGATTCTTGATTCTTGAATAATGTTCCTTCTTTATGTATACTGAGAGTATTTACACCAAGACAAATTCCTTGTGTATCCAATCACACTTGGCCAATGAAGTATTCTATTCTATTCTAAATAATGTGACTGTATTATAACAGGGTTTCCCAACCTTAGCAACTTCCCTGCTGATTGGGAATTCTGGGAGGTGAAGTCCACATGTCTTAAAGTTGTCAAGATTGAGAAATACTAGTATATATTAAAAAGCATAAACATCTCCACTATCTTGTTGTATGTCAATTGCCACCATATATATCTAGTCCAAAATATAAATAAATAATAATACTATGGCAGTCTGCAAGCAGACAAGCAAGGTCAGAGAAAACCAAGATCTCCACTATTCAGCCCTGAATTATATAATAGATGTTCTCT
Source organism: Bungarus multicinctus (assembly GCA_023653725.1). Lineage (NCBI taxonomy): Eukaryota > Metazoa > Chordata > Lepidosauria > Squamata > Elapidae > Bungarus > Bungarus multicinctus. Next base: position 38,563,291 of record CM042844.1, read on the forward strand.
CCTATAGAACTATCCTAAATTAAAACACCATTATGATCAACAAAATAAATCACGATTTTCTGGTTAACACATGCTGGAATGTCACATTATGCAAAGAATAAGAAACTTGTATAGTTTGGGCTTTGCATACTATAAGAACCAGTTGATTTTAGTTTTATTTAACAAAACATGTTAAATTGATTATGGCACAGCAAGCAGCATGAATCTATAAATATATTTTGTCAACACATTGTTTATTTCCATTGCAGTAATTTACCAAACAGAGCTGTTTGAAAGCAATGTGAAAACAATTAATGTTAGTGAATAATATCTGTGATAAGTAAAATACACAATCATGCTAGATAAACAACTACAACAAACTGACAACATAAAAAGTAGCTACATGGAACTGCAATCAAGCAACATAAATTTTTATTCTTGAATTTAAAAATATATTTCCCTCCTTAAAATATTGTCAATGAAATAGTCAAAGTGATTCAAACAAAACAAAACAAAATATCAGAATTCAGTTTTGAGGCAGGAAAACAAAATAGAGGAATTAAACTGAAATGCCTCCCAAAATTTCACATCTTTGTCTTCTTTCAAGAATATGCTGTAAGTCTATGACTTCCTAATCACCAATTGCCACAATATTGTGCTTCGGTGTTTCCTTTGTATTAGATTAGTGGTTCCCAAAGTGGGCAGTACCGCCCCCTGGGGGGGGATGCATTAGGGGGGCCGCTAAATGGTGGCAGGGGAGGTGTTTGAGGCGCCGGCCCTGTAGGTTCACTCATTAACATAGTACTGCTGTGGACCCGGTGCCTCCAATGTGGAAGCGGTGGCACGTTATGTGCCGCTGCAGCTGCGTTTCTTGCGCTGCCCCCTGCCCCCTCTTAGCATCCCTCTGCTGGCCCCCTTGGGGACGCTAAGAGGCGGCAAGGGGGCATTTGAGGGACCTCTCTCTCTCCCCTCCTTCCCTCCCTTCCTCCCTCCCTTCTTCCCTCCCTCCCTCCCTCCCTCTCAGACTGGCTGTGCTCTACTTTCCCAATGTGCCTGCGGGGCCGGAGTTTCGAACATGGATGGATGGATGGATGGTTAGAGAGACAGACAGGCAGGCAGGCAAACAGACAGACCTTTTGGACAGATGGACGGACAGACAGGCAGACAGAATGCGACAGCGGTGGCACTTTGGGAAAGCCGTGGCGGCGGCTTTTCCCAATGTCCTGCTGCATTCAAGGCACCAGTTCTGGAGCGTTACTACAGTCAATGGGTGAACCTGCAGGGCTGGCACCTTGAACGCCCCCCCCCGCCACCTCTTAGCATCCCCAAGGGGGCCGGCAGAGGAGTGCTAAGAGGTGGCAGGGGGGTATTCGAGGCACCAGCCGGCCCTGCAGGCTCACCCATTGACTAGCACCACTCTGGAGCTGGAGCCTCCAATGTGGAAGTGGTGGCATGTTATGTGCCGCCGTTGCCGCATTCGACACAAGGCCCCCTGCCATCTCTTAGCATCCCTCTGCTGGACCCCTTCAAGGGCACCAGCTGGCCCTGCAGGTTCAGCACATTGAAACCTCTTTGGCTTCTATTAAATGTTTTGTAGACAAACATGATCAAGACTATCAGGAAGCTCCCACATTTTGCTGAGGCTTTAAACAGGATCCATTGGATCAGATCTCCACTCTAAAAATTACTTTTCCCCAATGTATTACAGTGCCAATTCTGAAGAAGGCAAAACCAAAATGTACTGGTAAATTACAAGGAGAACACACACACACAGAGACACACTCCCTTCTAACCTTGCTGGGGCAGGTGATTGGACTAGAATAGATATCTCATTATCTTTCTCCTCCCTCTCTCCCTCCTTCTTTATTTCTTTTTCTTTCTGTCCCTTCCTTCCATCCCCCCTTCTTTGTCTGTCCCTTTTTCTTTCTTTCCCTTTTCTCTTTCTCTCCCCCCCCCGTCTTTTCTCTCTCTCTTTCCCTCTCTCAGGCTCACCCCTTTAGATCAGGGGTCACCAAACTTTTGGACCTCAGGGACCACCAAACTCATAATTTTAAATCCCGGAGACCACTAATATGAATTTTGACTGACGGTGGCTTTCTGGCATTGGTGGGAGAGAGAGAGAGAGAGAGATCTGATCCAACCTCTCTCTCTCCCTCTCTCTCACACACAGGCAGGGGTGGGATTTAGACCCCTGATCTAAAGCTATCAAAACTCCAAAACCAGGTCAAATAGCTCTGGGGAGGCCAAGCATAAATTAGAACACTTGCTAAACAACTGACCATTAAGTGAGGATCATTTGTATTTGGTTTGCCGATCACCTGGCCATGCCCACCCAGTCACATGATCACCAAGCCACACCCACCCAGTCACATGACCAGCAAGGCACACAAAATTTGAATCTCACCCCTGGGAGGGGGGCACTGAAAATGAATTTGTAGCATCAAGGGGGTGGTGGACTGAAAAAGTTTGGGAACCACTGTATTAGTTTGATATTTACATGACCTAAATAATAATCAGTGATGGGATTCAAATTTTTTTATTACCAATTCTGTGGGCATGGCTTGGTAAACATAGCAGGGGAAGGATACTGTAAAATCTCCAGTCAGAGGTGGTATTTGCCAGTTCTCCAAACTACTCAAAATTTCCAGAACTGGTCAGAACCTGCTGAATACCACCTCTGGATTTAATGCTGAAATCTAGTTGCTTATGAGAGTCTGTCATGTAAAAAGAATACCACATTTATTTTTACAACACTAAACCTTATTTCCTTTCCTTTCCTAGGCTTAAAGAACAGTTAAAAAAAAATCAAGCACAAAACCTGGTTCAATACATTTTATAGTGTAGCAGATCATTAAATTGTGCCTCTTGCTATAGTATTTGGTAAATTTCTATGTTCCACCAAAGAGCAAGAAGGCTTTCCTCTATCCTTTGTTATTATTTTTCTGTTATCAATTTCAATTTCATAAATATGAAATATGCTTACAGAAGGTCAACCTTTAGGGGATATGGGATATAAAGTATTAACGAAGCAGTACAAATCCAGATTGTACATATTCATTTGAAAGAGAACAATTCTCTTTATGGTGAGGATGGACAATTTCCAATTTATAATCTGTGCAGAGTTAACCCATAAACTCATCTGATTTATGACTTTCATGACATATCCCTCTCATTTCTATGACTTTCATGACATATCCCTCTCATTTCTATCTTTTTAAATCATAGTATTTTCATAGCTTTCTTCAAGTGTTTACCTGCCTGACTACAATGTTCAAACTACATCACATCCTTTACACTTTCTGTACCTCTGCAATGCTATGCCTATTTGTCATGAATTATTTCTGATTGTGATGAGTCAACTCCACACTTACCAAAGCAACACACAGTTGAAATTATTGGTAGGTAAACCAGTGTGATTTAAAAATAATGATGTGTATCCAGGTTTGCTACTTATTGAAAATTGTTTCAGAATGTGGTACTTGGAACAATAAACATGCACATATTAAACTTTTTCAATATTCCTATGAAAATGAATTATTTGACTTCCAATGAACCGTTATAAAAAATGAATAAAGCACATTACTAATGCAATGATTATAATTTGTTAAGCTACTGTACAAATTGCATACAAGCCACTCATTTTTCCTACAAAGCTCAGAAGTTGATTTCATTGATTTAGATCTAATTGATTGATTATTTGAAGGATTTCAGTCTCACAACCTACCCAGCTTGATTAGTATTTATGCAGAAGTAAACATAACTTATTGCAATTTATTTCCATTTATAATTTGAGTTTTAATCTTATGCATTATCTCCACATTATTTGAATATTGCCCTGGATAATTTTAATTCCATAAACTTGCTCTTACATGCACAATGATAAGCAGTATATTTCTACCCTACTATATCCATGGGTGAAATATATTCATATTATAATATGAATACAGTTTATTATATTATATGATTATATTATATTTATAATGCCAGATATATATTTATACAATTTCAGTGGAGAAAACAATCCTTTATATAATTATCTGGGAACAAAATTCATTGAGTACAATATTTCATGTTGAGGAAAACTTTGCAAGATTACTTAATGAAGATGATTGGGATTGGGATCTGAGGTACTGCTGGCAGGTGCTGGTGCATACAGAGCCTGACAGGGTGCCCCCTCTAGGGGTCTATCTGAGAAATAAAAACAGAGACGTGAGCTTACAATCATCACCCACACTACTTCCCACCCTCTTTCATAGGATATTTCCAATGGAAGCGGCTACATAGAAGGGAAGTGTGCACATCAGTATGACCCACCCATGAGGTGGCCATAAGAGGATACCCTTTCCATTGAACCAAGTATTGTAATATTTCTCTATGCATTCAGGAATCCAACTTCATACTGGTCATCTTGTATTGGCCCAGGTGGTGTTGGTTGGGAGGCACTTTGGTCTGTATTAGCAGGCTTAATTAAACTAACATGAAAAACAGGATGTATATTTAAACTGTGATGATAATTTTAACTGAATGGTTATAGAATTGATTATCTTCACTATTGGAAATGGTCCAATATATTTTGGACCCAGTTTCTTGCAGGGTAGTCCCATATTTAAAAACTTGGTTGAAAGATAGACAAATTCCCCAATTTTAAAGGATTTAGGTTCTGCCCTCTTTTTGTCAGCCTGGTTTTGTATGAAATAAAAGCATTATGTAGGGCTTTTTGTACTGTTGTCCATGTTTCTTTTATTTTTTCACACCATTGAGTAGTATTGTGGGTTCCCGAATATCATGCAGCCATTCAGGAATTGGTACAAATTCCACACCATACACTATCCAGAATGGCGTTTGTCCTGTACTTTTATGTATGGTGTTATTATATGCTACCTCTGAAAATGTAGCAAGTCGAATCAATCAATTTGCTGATAGGACATATAGCAGTGTAACTGTCTTTCAATTGCTGCATTAGCTCGTTTATCAGCGCCATTTGTACTTGGGTGATAAGCAGTTCTTAACCCCTGCAATGAACCAATCATCTTGATGAATTCATGCCAAAACCAAGCAGTAAACTGCATCCCTTGTGTATCCCATGTAATCAATATATATTTTTAAAAAATAAATTAGCTAACTTTCAGGCACATGGCAGACCAGCACATGGGATAAGGTGCACTTGTTTTGAGAAGAAATCTATGGCTGTCTATCCACGACTATTGGGTAGTTCCACTATAAAGTTTGGTAGGATTGGACACCATCTGCAATAACCTTAGGGGTTTTCCAGGGTGAGATTTGGTAATAGAAAAGACTGTGCATCCCTTTACATAATGTTCAATGTCTGACCTCATTGAAAGCCACCAAAACCATCATTTGGCTAGATGTAGTGTTTTTAAAAAGCCATAATGTCCAGCTTGTTAACATCATGGCATCGCTGGAGTACCTTGTATCTCAATGTCACAGTATGTAGAGTTTAGTACCTCTCCAAGTCACACCATTATGATTATGCTCCCAGCACTAACCTTCTCTCAGCCAGAGGTATGGATGATCATAGTCAAAACAGGCAAGCTGACAAACATCGAGGTTTGAAGTAGTTTAATTTATCTATGCACACCCCACCCTTTCCATCGAACCAATCCAATCACCCAGACCCTACCTGGTAGAGGACTATTTAGGTTCTATAGGTGCAACCAACCAGGACACAGGATGGCTGTGCAAATGGAGCCCAACAGTTAGATCCATTATTTTTTGAACCCAGTTGCTCCACTGTTGAATAGCTGCTATGGCTAGCAAATTCTTTTTTTTTTTTACCTCAAGTTGACTTTATTTGCATACAGATTCCACCCATTTGGTTCTTGTCCTTTGGAATTACAGAGAATAAATTCACACCCTCTATTTAATGATAGCCCTTCAAGTATTAGATAATTGTTAGTGTCTCCCCTTAGCTCCTCTTCTTTACATACCCAGTTCTTTTAACCAATCATTGTATATTTAGTTTTCATGGTCCTCATATTTTTGTTGATCTTTCCAGTTGACTCTTTCCAGTTTCTCAATATCTTGCTTGCAAACTAAAATAGGGCATAGTGTTCCATTATAGATTTACTAGTATAAATTACAATGGAATTATCATTACCATGATGCAGCTTAAAGTTGTATTAGCATACCCATAATGAATTCCTAATTTGTGATCTACCAGGATATACAGGTCCTTCTCAGAAGTATTTTTTTAGTATTATTTTTTGTATTTATTTGATTTTCAATCACTTACAAGATACCAGTATACACCCCCTACAGCCTCTTAGGAAGGGGGTGAGGTCAATAGTAGACAGTCTAAGGTTAAAGTTTTTGGGGTTTGGGGAAGAAACCACAGAGTCAGATAGAGTATTCCAGACATTGACCACTCTGTTGCTGAAGTTGTATTTCCAGCAATCAAGTTTGGTGTCATTAACCTTGAGTTTGTATCTATTGTGTGCTCTTGTATTGTTATTTAGCTTGTATTATATTTTCTGATTTTTTTTGCCAATATGTAAGACAGAACATTTATTTGTTGAGATTTGAAGTTGCCATTTGATTGACCATTCTTATACATAGTCAAGGTCTTTTTGGAAGGTAGTAGTATTGTTTGTGATGTTGAATAGCTTTACATCATCAGCGAAGAGAACGCAGTTGCTCTTAATATGATCACAGAGGTCATTTATGTAGAATATGAAGAGAGTTGGTCCAGAACACTGCCTTCGGGGACACCACTGTTGACAGGTACAGAATTTGATAGTACTTTTGCTGAGACAGGCACAGCTTAACCTGTGCATCTGATTTATCCTACCTAAGTGCAGAAACTTACATTTTTCAGCACCAAATAACATTTATTTAGATAGAGGAAAATATTTAAGTGTAACAACCTTCCTTTTTACTTGAGACCCCCTCTCTTTTATTTTTATTGAAAATGTTTTACTTGCATAAAAATAACATGAAAAAATATAGAATAAAGAGTTAAGAGAAAAGATGAAAGAAAAAGTACAGGAAGGAAAAAAAGTAAAAGATATTATAAAAAAGAGCTGCTTCTGAAGAGGTTATTTTGTCCCTTTCAAACATCATATATATTTATTCTCGTCCCATATTCAACCATTTCAATTAACAAAAACAAAAACCACTCATATGATCTTTTAAAAAGCTTTCTTCTTCCTTGGTTTCTGGCATTTTTAATTAATAGTCACTTGCAGAGTCTCTGCAGATTTTTTTTTTTTAAGAAGTTGCCTTCCAGAGCACAAAGGGTGATCTCTTTGGCTTCTTGTTATCCAGAAAAGCTCCACTGGTTTGAATTCATGGTGTAGTGACTTCCCATCTCAGTATCATCATCACACTTTTAAAACACATCATCTGCTGACCTTGAACCTTTTTACTCCAAAATTTTATATTGTCTGAAAATTCAATGAGCATCCCTTAGATCTACTCTTTTAAATCATTTCTAAATATGTGGGACAGCTCTGGTCCCAGGGCAAAAGCTAAGATGCATGACTACATGCCTGTCTCATAGTAAATGCTTATCTATGAATATCAGTGTGTTTGTGGGATAGGGTTTCCACAAGCAGTGCAGACTCATGCTTTATGGGCAATTAAAATAAAAACAAAAAAGGAAGAAATTTTAATAGTGTTATTTCCTGGGCTGAGTAGTTTGGAGGTGTGGTGTCTAAAAGATACCACATTGCATTGACTGCTTTACACCAAAGTGGAGTACTTGGATGCACAAATCCTAACATTCTCCAATGTTTGCCTTCTCCAAAATCTCTCAGAATTGACAATGTGCTAACTTTGATTAATAAAATATACAAGGTGTATAGCTACTCAATCCTTATGAAAAAGTTCAAACATATAAACAGCTTAGCTCAAGAGGTAATCTGTATGATCTTCAGCATAATACTTAACAATATTGTTTTGTTTAGCTATCAATCAATTACCTAACAATCAAGATAGCAATATTAAAAATAAAGGCTGTAGAGCAGGGGTCTCAAACTGGCAGCCCAAAAGCCAGAGTCACGTGCAGTCCACTCCAACCCCTGCTCCATGAAGGGGAAAAATGTCACGATACATCATGTGACATCAACGTGATGCCATGATTTTGACACCCATGCTGTAGAGGACACTATTGTATTAATCTTAAGGGTTTATTATATCTGAAATATAGCTGCATTGACAAAATAAATTAGTTATAAGTCTGTGTTTAGTTTGCTATACAGGATCTCACCCCCAGAGCACTCCCCCCCAAAGCAATTAACCCAGGCTGCGCAGAAACACAAGGCTGTGCCACCAACATGGCCCACAGGAACCCTCCCTGCCCACTCACTCCTTATGCGGCAAATGGTATGGATAGGAAATGGTTGGATTTCTTGCTTTCTAGATAGTCTTTAGATCTTCGGCTCTGCTTTTAAGTACAGCCAAACCTCCCTTAGGACTGAAGGTTTGCTTGCAACCAAATTCAGTGCAGACTCATGGCAAGTAAATTTGAGAGACTGAGCTAGCTGATGGCAGATAGATAGATCACTGAATGATTCTGTGAGCAACTCAATCTGCCTGCTTTGCCTGGTTTTGGGTAAAAGTTGCTCTTTTTTATAAAAAATTCAATATTTACATACATGGTGTTTTGTGAGTTAATTTTGTGAGTTTGCTTGCTAGCAAATTTTATGTGACAGACTGAGCTAGCCAATGGCAGATAGATAGATCTTTGAATGAATCTGTGATTCTGTGAGCAACTCAATCTGTCTGCCTGTTTTGCCTGGTTTTGGGTAAAAGGTGCTCTTTTTTATTAAAAAAAATCAATATTTATATAAATATATATAATATTTACATACAAGCCATGCCCAGCCAGTCACAATATTTACATACAAACCACACCCACAAATTAGGCCATATCCACAGAACCAGTTAGTGGTCCCTGGGATCTAAAATTATGGGTTTGGTGGTCCCTGAGGTCCAAAAGGTTGGCGCCCCTTGCTCTAGGCTACCTGGCTTAATGTGAGACATTAGTATAAAAAAGTACTGATTCCTAGAAGCAGTATTCAAATTAATAAATCTGTAAACAGTAAAGCTGCAGCTAGCTCCAAATTTATATATGTGGCTAATTCCTGATTAAGCTTTTAAGAAGCCAGCCACCTGACATATTCATAGACTTTAACACAAATTCAAAATGTAATTGGCTTCCATCTGTGCTTGTCTTATGTTTCTCTGCCATTTATTTCATTTTTCTGTTTTCCTACCAGGAAAAGAACATCTGTTAAAAGGAAAGGACAAAGCAGATCCATGTTTGACTGATTTGTATTAGAAGTCTGAAAGACCATTACAATCCTAACTACTTGGCCATATTCTAATTGGAATGTGCTAAGCAAAGTTCCATGTGGCATGATCCAGTGCTGATGGAAGGATATTTTTTCCTATTTTCATCTAATCAGAACCCTCTTCTTGGTAGAAACCCAGTGTCAAAACCTGGCTCTACCAACTATCATAGATGTCTAAGAGTATCATACAATCTTGGAAGTGGTTGGTGGGATGAAGATGCTCCCTCTGCTTTTTATTGTTTTTTTTTTTAACTCAAACCCAATTTTATTCAGTATACATTTTTAGTTCTCACAAATGGAGAAAACACATAAAATACTTCTTTAAATTCTTCTATAAATTAGTATCTTCTTGTAAAGAGTATTATAAAAAGAAAAATCCAATTTGTGGTGTGACATCTGCTCAAGAATTGGCCAAGAATTCTCATATGCAGTCACTTGAATGGGTTATTCCAAGGACTTTATAAAATTAGTAAAATATTTCTAAGTGCTAGAATTGTATACCTTGTAAACCACTTTATTTATTGTATCTAATATATTATTTTCCTTAGTATTTTTTCCAACAACCATATGAAGCAAATACTTTTTAGTTATAGAATAAGGAATAAAGGTTTCTGTCGAGGTTTCTGTTGATATTGTTCAGTTATATTAATTGTGGAATAATTTGCTCACCCTCAGGAAACTAAACAAAATGGACTGCATTGGTGGAAGAGACATGCCAGTTACTTGCTGCGTTCACTATTTAATGAATCCAATGAAATTATGTTTAGAAAACACATTGATCATTTAAAATCTTTCTTTCCTCCACTTCAAGTATATAGGGCTGCAATGTTGCAAACGCTTTAAAAGATAATTCTGAATGGAACCTTGAATCTCATATTTACATCCATTGACCCTGTGAACTTGCACAATGAAGATACCTTCTAGAAAATACCTAAATGTAACATTGTGAATACACTGCCTGGACAAAGAATTATATTTTCAATCCTCAATAAATCATGTTATATACTTAGAAGTTGTGATTTCTATAACCTACACCTTTATTGCACAATAACTTATGGTTCTCAGAAAACATGGCAGAACTTTTGATATTTCTGAAATCTATAATATACTCCATTGTTTCATTTACTAAGATCCAGTTCTACAACTCTTTTTCAGTTACTATTTTAGAAAGAATTTATGTAGATTTATATCATGGAAGAGATCTTTTTTAATGCAAAAGATGGATAAAAGGTCACACTTTTTTATTTAATTCCCCCAAATAATATTTTGTGTATGTGGGCGAATGAGAGTGAAAATTATGAGATATTAATATTCACAAAAACTGTAAGTTATTAATGGATGTTCCCCTCTGCAGAAAAGCTCTGATCCATGAATACAATGTGTGATCTACATTTATATGAAGGCCAAAACATCTTCAAAGAGTTTCAAACGCACTGATGTAATTAAATGGGCATTTTTGTAATTCCTTAAGTACCAGTTTAGTTTTTGAAAATGAGAACAGAGTGCTGAGATATGTAGAAAAGCTTTCAAGAAGAAATAGAGAATATTTGTAGATGAGAACGTTATTAGGATCTCTGAATTTTTCCAAATGTATTATTCCTTTAAATATACAGTGCTGCAAATACTTTGTCTTAAAGATTTTTCTATATTTTATTCCATAACAAAATATTTTCTAAATAATAGATACAGTAATTCTAGTGGGAATCCACTGTCTTGTAGGAGAGAAAGATAATTTACTCTCATATTCTGATTCTTGGTTTAAATTCATTCTATTAAAAAAACATTCAATGTAACAAGAAGAAAAATTCTTTTAACTTCAAGTTCCGTTTAGTGATCATCTCCACTATAATGTATTGTTTCTGAGATGTTAATCTATATTAACCCTAATTTTATCGTACCATAGAAAACCATGCCATCCAAAACCTAGGGTGCACTGTTCTAGTTCTAAAATTCTCTAATTTTTCAGACCTGCTCTTCAACATCTTCATCCAATCCAAGCAGCAGGCTGCAAAACATAATTTTGAATTGAGTAGTAATACTTTCTTATTCCTTTGCATCTTGGAAGATTTTAACTCTTGACTTTCTTCCTTGCCAGACAAACCTAGATATATCTGCCATTGCCTAAATGGCATCAATTGTCAAAATAGCGTTATTTGAAAAAAATACATTATTCTAGGTAATACATTTATTTTTAGTCAAAAAAATTCTCCCTAACAATGATAATTGTAAATTTTCCAATGTCAGCATATTCTTATTCATTTTAGTCCCTGTTGTAATATAATTGTTTTGGGGAAAAAACCCTACTATTCACACTAATCACAATATTTCACTTTTCTCAATCTTAAAACCATTTCCCCCATAAATCTTTTCACACTTTCATCCTCAGTTTTTTTGATAAAACTCTCACCTAGAAAGCTTTTTTCAATAGTTATGACCATTTCTTCAAAAACATTCCTTAAACATTCTAATCCTCACTATATGTTTGAAAATTTCTCCATTTCTTGGAAATTGACCACTTCTCTTTTTACACTTACAAAAATGTGGGTCTCAATAGTTATACTGAGATTATTATAGTTGATATACTGAAATGATATATATTGAGAATATATATTGGGTATATAAGAGTAATATACCTCACAAGTTTCACTTGTTGACTGAATGTTCCCTGAACCTACTTTTTTGTCTTGCAGATGTTTCATGTTTTCTGTTCCTTCATATAAGGTGATATATATGAGATCCTATACAATAAAGATTTTTCAATAATTTAAGCTAATTTAATGTAAAGTTGTCATAAAAAGAAATTTTATCCTCCAACAATGTCCCATGTCTCCAGATTCTGTCTTTGGTATGAATATTTGTATGCGCATTTCCATATGTTTGTGTGTGAGTATGTGTGTGTGAGATGTGAGTACATTACTTCAACTCTGTGTTACTATTCTCTTGCACATAAATATTGTTGAGTCATTAGAAGACATAGTTTATGATAGATTGTTCTCCTCTAAATTTAATATAGTTTTATTTCATACTGTTCTATGATTATGCCTATGAAAAAGTGTTAAATGCTTCTCTTAAACAATGATTCAATTCAAAAAGAAAGCATATTAGCACTTCCTTAGCTTAGATCAAGGAAGTTAATTAAGGAAACCTCTGGGGAAAAAAGATAATTCAAATAACATAATATATTAGTTAAGAAATAAACAGAAATTTCATGCTATGTATCAAAAAATTAGAGAGGAAATATAAATGTTAAAATGAAAAGTAAAAAAAAGTTTCTAAAAAACTGACCATCTTTTCTCTTTCTTATTTCTTATTTTATATTTTTCAGATAAATTATGTTCATAACATAATTAAAGGTTATCACAAATCTTAGATGCATTATAAATATCATAGGCATAATTGAGTTCTAATCAGATTTAATTGCCAATACTATAAGAAATTGTAAAAGAGCCTCAATTAATTTAGTCTAGCCTTTTCTTTCATTATTTAACCAGTTGCGTCTGGAATAATACTGTGCCATAATCATATTTCTGTATGCAGAGATACATAACGTAAGTGGCATATTTCTTGGAGGAGAGAGTTAAGAAAGAAAAATCTGAGGAGATAAAACTTTTGAAATGGGTAAATAATAGATACCTGAAATTGCAAAAATAAAAATGAATAAAATATTTTTTAAAGAAATTTGTAATTATCTAAGTTTCAGGAAAGGGTTAGGGTTACATTTGTATAATGATGAAAAAAAAAAGAAAAATGATTGAAAATGGATAATAGAGCAGAATATAATATTTATTGACCACAAAACATAGATCAGCTTTTATGCTTCCTACTAATAATGCAGACCTATTTGATTGCATCCTTGTAGTAATTAAGTAAGCACCCCACTTATTAGGATTGTTTTAGTGAATTGTCCTTTTGCCATTTCACATTTCTTTCAATGTGCTTCGTGAATCATGCTTTAGCAGATCATTAGGACCTGATCATTAGACTAAATTTGAAGTCTTTCTCTGAAAATCATGTTCCAGAAAAAAAATTCCATGATACAAAAAATATTCCTCTTTCATGTATTTTCCAGGTTGTTAGCTACTGTATATACTTTGACATTTGTAACTGCTAAGTGGATGTGTACTCATAATTTTCATTCTCTGCTACTTTCACAGTTCTGATATTCCATTATAACTAAGGCAATGACATCAAAATCTATTAAGGAAAAAAAGAATGGTGTTGAATCCAATAAGACCTTAACTATTGTAACTGTAAAAGGTCACTATTAATATGTCATGATGATATATTAGTAAAACATTAAACAATTAAGAATGTCACATTAGCAATTGAGCTTGATTAGTAAGTTCATGAATAATAATAACATTAAAAATGACAGAGCCGAAATTTCTAGTATTAAATGGGTTGCCATTCTACAGATACTGGAGGAAAAACGTTGCAATGAATGAATGCAAACAAAATTATTTTTTTAACCAGGCAAATATTTTATTAATGACTTGGACATTCTTTAACACTTAAATGGAATCATTTATATTATGCTCAGGGAATTCAGTTGTGAAACAAGTTTACTTTTCCTATTCACCTGAATATTTTTAATTAAGTATTGTCCCCAAAGGTATGTAGATATAATTCATCTTTTTATGTGCATGTGCAAGGTGACAGAGATAGAGCATCATGACAAATAAACACAGCTGGCAATGCATTAGACAAAATGAACCAATTACCTGAAGTGTAAGATCCTGAGGGACTGCACTGGTAGCCCACCAGCTCTCTACCTTAGTTCTAACCTATTTTTCTTTTATCTCAGAGGACAATATACACACACATTGCCTTTTAGCAACTGAACTATCATCAGTGCTCAGATGTGCTGAACATTTGTAGCAAAATCTATTTGCATCCCTTTGTAATAGCAGCTATACTATTACAACAGTTCTCAGCAAGGATATCACATGCAAAAAAAGGAATATCCATTGTATTTGCAATTTAAACATGGGCTAATGTTTAAGATATTATGTCCATAGGATGTATTTTTATAGTTTTGCTTCTTTCAAAGCCTCTAGTCATGTAGGCTCTGTTTGCTGCTAGCTTCCTTGGTTGCTTTTGTTTTGTTTTTCTTTCTTTTTCATGAATGAAATAAATGCACTTTAAATTGAATGCACATAAGTACAGGAGCAGAACTACAATGAAGAACTCTGCTGCAATGTATGCATATTCCCTTGCTCTTTGGAAGTCACCTTTGTTATTTTCAAAGCTTTCCTTATCAACATGACACTAGCTCCTTTCTTTTTTGCATAGTCAGTCATATTCCCCTCAAATCTTGCTCTGCTATCCCACTGTGGTGGTAGTAGGATGCTGTTTCTGGGAGGAATTAATACACAATATTTTGCACTGTTTGGATACTGACAATATGATTATCTGGATGACAAATATTAAGCTCTAATATCATATATTAATTATAGGAATAATATGATACAGCTGTTCTAAAATATAAATGCCATTTTAACATAGGACAATGCTGGGTCAACCTTACGAATGCAAATGAATCACATTTTGGGATTTTTAAATAAACAAAAAATTAAAAACATTTTATATATGTTTTAGATGCATGAAACATATATAAAAGAATTTCAATATTGTTGCATTAAAGAATCCTGTCTTAAATGTACTGTGCTATTGTTGTTCTTTTTTCTTCTTCAGTGATCTCTACATTACTCTAGTGTGAAAGAAGTAAATGTGATATAGTTCATGCAGATTGTCCCTCAGTAGGTGCATCTATATAATAAGGACACCAATGACACTAAGTGATGCTACTAAGTGATCACTTGAAATTTCATATTACATTTACTCAAGATGCAAACAATTGTGGAAAAGAAATGTAGGGGGGTAAGGCTAATGTAGATCCTATGCTAATTCTATACAGTATTTAAAAAAGAATTTTGTTTACACTTCTGTGATTAAATTAAGAGCCATGGTGGCACAGTGATTAGAATGCAGTATTGCAGACTAATTTTGCCAACTGCCAATAGTTTGATTCTGATAAGATCAAGGTTGATCCAGCCTTCCATCCATCGGTAAAAGGAGAACTCAGATTGTTGGGAATACTATACTTACTCTGCAAACCGCTTAGAATGGGCTGTAAAGCACTGTGAGTGGGTATGTAAGTCTAAGTGCTATGCTACTGTTAAATCCTAGTTTAAGCAGTAAACTTAAGTCCCAAGGAAACATCACTTTTAGAGACAGTATCCTAACAACTCCTTTACACCTATGTAGAAAAGAAAGTAGAGATCCTCTTTTAGATTTTAATGAGTTGATTATTCCACTCACATGCCACTCTTTCTTTTCTCACTTTTGATAAACTGTTGTTTAGACTATGTCTATCAGTATGCAAAGATTCACAATGTCAGGCAGCTATCTCTGTTCGGAGTTATTTAGCATTTATATCTGTCAGATGCTTAAGGCAAAAATGCATTGCTTTTCTCATGTATATGAATTTTTATATATGGGAAAGATAATCTGTGACAAATCTCATTTGATCATATGTTGTTGAATGTTGTACAATATTTTATTTATTCACAATCTTTCTTTTCACAAGCATTTTAAACAATAAAATATTGTTATCAAATATTATGACAATTTTCAGCATTACTTCTGTTAGAGAGATTTTTGCTTTTGTTTTTGCTCTTTTGGGAATCTAAACTATATTTTCTTCACAAAGGAATTTTAAATTGGATTTCATTTCATTTGAAGCTAGCCTTAAGTTATGTCAATATAAATATTTACAATATTTTTATGAGCTTCCCATGCATATTTTCAGAGCAAGTTATAAAAACCCTAGTTATTTTTCTTTCAAGTTAATTCCATCCAATAGTCATAGGTAAATTAATTTTTTAACATATTTACTTTCTTTCATCAACAAAAATAAAATACAAAACAGAAAAACTAAAGTAATTTTTAATCATTAATTTAAACTTTATTTATTTATTTATTTTGTCAAGCATGTATTAGATAACATGTGTAAGTATAAACATGATTATGAATACATGAAATGGATATGAATAAAAAGGAACATTAGAACAGGAATGGTAGGCACATTGGTGCGCTTATGCACACCCCTTACAGACCTCTTAGGAATGGGGTGAGATCAACTGTAGACAGTCTTAGGTTAAAGTTTTTGGGGTTTGGGGAAGAAACCACAGAGTCAGGCAGTGTATTCCAGACGTTGACCAATCTGTTGCTGAAGCTGTATTTTCTGCAATCAAGTTTGGTGCGGTTTACCTTGAGTTTGTATCTATTGTGTGCTCTTGTATTATTGTGGTTGAAGCTGAAGTAGTCATTGACAGATAGGACATTGTAATGGATAATTTTATGTACTACATTTAGGTGGCGTAGTTGTAGGTTGTCTAAGCCAAAATTTCAAGTCTGGTGGCATACGGTATTCTGTTACGAGGAGTGGAGGACTCTTCTCGTGAAATATCTCTGGACTTTTTCAACTGTATTAATATCAGATATGCAATGCGAGTTACAGACAGATAATCTGTATTCAAGAATTAGTCTAGAATTAGTCTTGTATGTTCTAGTTAGAAATGCAATATTACAGAGAAAAAGCTATGTAGGAATGTACTAGTAATGAACTTGTGCAATGTACAAAATGGATCATAGTACTAATACAAGATGACATGAAATTTGAAATCTTCTTCCTTACAAATATTTTGCACATTCCTTTTTGATATATTGCAATATGTTATTTTAAATAGTGTTACCTAGTTTTCAAAGTGACAGTCATTAATGCTTCAACAAAACTTTACAGAAAATATACAGATCTGGATTTTCCACAGTTATTGTTCAGTTTACATTTTTACAAGTCTAACTTTTTAGGCCTTAGTGATAAACACTGGAAATAAAATTTCACTCACAATAAAATTTATGATAGATTTCTCCCTATCTGGAATGTTAATTAATTATCATGATCATTTCTTTGATTACAACATTTGTAAAGACTTGCTGACAGGATGAGAACAGATAAAGAATGAGTCCAGAGGATATAGCTGTAAAAGGTAAAGGTAAAGGTTCCCCTTGCAAATACGTGTTAATCATTTCCAGCTCTAGGGGGCAGTGCTCATCTCCATTACAAAGCCAAAGAGCCAGCACTGTCTGAAGATGTCTCTGCGGTCATGTGGCCGGGCCGGCATGACTAAATAAGCAAACTAAAATCAGTGTTTTTAATGTATATTAAACATGCAAATTGTCTTAAACTTACAGAGATTTCAGCAAGTCAGATTTAATGCTGAATAGAATTTTGTCTCTGGCATTGGAACAAACTTCTAAACTGAGGCTGTTGCTACAACAGAAAGAGGAAATATGTTATTGCTATAACTATTGCTCTTCCATTAGAAGTTCCTCTCTCTTTGTCACCATTAGTAAAAACTCCAGTTTGTAAGTCAAATTTGTTTTGTGTATTAGCAGTTAAAACTGCTTTCTTCTAAAAAATACTCCCTCTACATGAGTAATGTGGAAAACAGATGTAGCATCCAGGAAACATTTTTAACATAGTAAGAGCTGACCTTAGAAATTTCCCTTAACAACAAATAGGATTCATTTTGATCTATCTCCTTCTCAGAAAATAAACTGTACCCACTCTAGCCATCACAATGTTACAAGGAAAATGAAGGAAGTGTAAGAAGTATAAGATGAGGATAAAAAATGCCCTCTTTATTAAAACAAACAAACAAAATAAAAGCAAAAAGTGTGTGTTGAGAGAGACACCTGACCAATATGTTATTGTTAAAAAGGAGATCATTTAGCTTGGGAGTGATTTGAAGTTGTAATTTGGCATATCACTATTCTAAACTAGAAGAATATTTTCAGTTAGATGTTGAAGGATTATTAAAATTCTCTTTTGTTCTTCATCATTTTTCCTCATTCAATTCATTCCAGCAATTTTTAGAACAATTCCCTCTCCCCAATACAGTTTGCTTATAATATTTAAGAGGCTAATAGGGATGATTGATTAGATATTATTTTTCTGAAATATTAGTCTAATGACACAAAGGCATCCAATTAGTGAATTATGTTGCTTTGCATTCCATCATGAAAGAAAGATTCGATATAAAGTTATGAAATATATAAACACCTCTTTGAAAATTGAACCAAACAGATCCTATTCAATTTAATTATTCATTTGTTCTAAAATAAATGGATGCCATTACCAGTTATCCATATTTATCATTTAACATAATACAACCATAATTTAATTGCTGCTTTTTAGTAGTAAATTTGAAATGACTTTTCCTTCAGTCCTGATTTGGGATATGTGGATTATTGGTTGTTCAATTTTATTGTTGGTTGCTTGCTCCATGTGTACTAACCAAATGCATTGCTATAAGATAAGAAGCCATACAAACTATTTAAATAACAAATAACAGATTCATCCTAATAGACAAGCATCTTTCTTGGCAAAAAAAAAAAAACGTTCACAAAAATTGCAGTTAAAAAAATTCATACACAATTGAAGAATGTCACAGAGAAGGAGATTCATTGCTTCTAAAAAGACTTGCACTCAGTAGGAGTGAGTTTTTGTGTAAATTAAACTTTACTTGTAATAACAAACCATTACATGCTCTATTGATGTAGAAAATGGCATTCGTCTTTGAGCTGGATAAGTTTGGGAAAATATTTGAATAGTGGTACACTTGTATATCTAATTCAATTTCTTGTTAGAATAACCACATATTTTTAAAATGTAGTCATCTCATATAAACATGTTTCACTATAGTGGAAAATAACCTTTTACCAATAGCATTCAACCATGAATTTTATTTACTAAATTAATTAACATGCTTGTGGGTATCAGAACCTGTCAATCAATCTTCAATTTGTTTTCACAGCAAAATATTAAGGAAATGCGTCAACTCAAAGATCTAGTTCAGACTCTTATTTAGTTGAAAATAGGTTGATTCACTTTGGGCCTGTTCAGAGGTTACCTTAATTTGCTCATTCTGAAGCTCAAGCTGAAAAATTTTGAAGGTTCATTACTTTGATTTGTAAAACCAACCTCCCCCCCCCCCAAGGAGAGAGAGGGACAGGTAAAGGTAGTGGGGGGGGGGAGAGAGAAAGAAAGATGGGGAGGGGGGAGAGATAGGGGGGAGAAGCTGCTTATATAGCTAATTTATTAAAAATAATAGAATATTATGTCAAATAAAATAGCCTATCTGGAAAAAAGAAATAATGGCAAATTCTGTTCATGGTTTTTGTGGAATGTTAGTTTTGATTTTTCAGAATTACAAGACTTGCCTTTAGGCCAAACCAGGTAAAATTGTAAACATTACTTTCCTTTTTTTTATGGAAATAGTGTTAAATTTTAGACATGTGGATGTAGAAGACTTAATGTAAAAGGATTTTTACAATTTGGAGCTAGCTGGAAATTCTTCATTAGCCCTTCCCAATTCCTATTTTTTACTAGTAATTTTTATATAAAGTTGCCCTTTGATAATGAATTGTACCAAATTTAAAAGTAGAAATATATTTGTTCTACGTGGTTTCAAACTTGATTTTGGAATGGAATGATAAATATTGAATTTATTTTCTCCTATCTAATCCAACACAGTACATTGAACAATAATAAATCTTTAGAGGAAAGAACTGAAAGAGAATTAACTGCAATGGGAAAAGCAGGTTTAGGAAAAGGGCTTGGAAATTGAAATAATAAACTGATGGAAAAATGAAAACAAGGAAGTAGAAAAATGCAGTCAACAATGCTTTTTTTCTCAGTTCAACACTGATATATATATATAATTCTATGTTATACATTTCTTATTTATTTAATTATTTATTTATTTTGTTTATCCAATGGTACCAATTTTCCCATACTATATAATAAACTGAGTTGTCCTTCTCTTTTAATTCTAATGAAAGTTTGTCCATTTCCACGCAAAGATCTTTTGGATAACTAGACTATTTGTCAGCATCAAATCTCATTTCCAACATTGTGTGAGTGCTAATCTTGCTGCTGTTATTATATGCAAGATTAAATATTTTATTTCTTTTGTATAACTCCTTTTAATGATTCCCAGAAGAAATAATTCTGGTTTAAATTCTATTTGAACTTTCAAAATTTCTTTTAACCATTTTCGTATTTTGGCCTAATATTTCTTAATTTTTGGACAAAGCCACCATATGTGAAAAAAGGTAGCCTGTATTTGCTTACATTTCCAACAATTTGGATTTAAGTTAGAATACAGTACATTTTAGCCAGTTTCAAAGATACAATAGCACATTTTATATTGATTTTCTTTATACAACGCTGATTTTGTTATTCTATAATTTTTTTCCAAATCTTTTCCCAATCCTCCAATTCTATATTATGTCCCAAATTCCTGGTACATACTATAATTGGTCCTTTCACTATTTCTTCTGCTAAGTCGTATTCTAATAAGTAAATATAAATCTTTGATATCAATTTTTCCTCTGTACCTGTCATTAGTTTATCTAGTTGATTTGGTTCCATCTCAATTCCAAATTCCTCTTGGTCTTTTTAATATTTTGATTTTAATTGAAGGTATGGCATTCAATCTATATTTAATCCTAGATCATTTAGTTCTTGTTTAGTCTTTAATGCTCCTTGGAGATACAATTACATAGTATCTGGTCATTCTTCCTAGATCTAATGTATTGGAGTGGATCATTGCCTCCATGGTGAATATCCATGCAGGGATTTTAATATAATGTTTATTTTTAATCCCTTCCCATATTTGTATTAAAGAGTCTCTTAACATATGTCTATAAAAATATGCATGGGCCTTATCCCTGAAACTTCACATGAAGGTACCCCATCCTGCCTATAGATCATGTCCTTCTAAAAATAGAATTCCCTTATTTCTTAAGTTTACCCATTCTTTAATCCAAGTTAGGCCTGATGCTTTATAATAGGTTTCCCAAGCTGGGAGTCCAAAGCCACCTCTGCTTCTATTATCCTGTAATCCACTTAGTTTTATTCTTGCTCATACACATTTTGTGGTTATTTTGTTTAATTCTGAAAAAAAAATTCTTATCTAATTTCACAGGGATCATTTGGAACAAATAAAGTAGTTTGGATAGAATATTCATCTTGATGGCCACAATCCTTCCTAACAAGGATTGCACCCACCCCTCTAAATCTTTTTTTATTTGTCAGTTCAACACTTCTGTGTTGATGTGATAGAACTAATAATTGGTACAGAAGAAACTTATCCTACAAAGATTCACTTCAAGCAAATTTTTGACAAAAAACCATCAGCATTTCTGCTCAGATAGATGAAGCTATAAAAATAGGATTTGAATTTAGCTCAGCAATAAAATATATTTCTCTATTCATTTTTCAAGCAAGTACCAACTTCCTTGAAAGAGAAGTACTATACTAACTTTATTGTATTTGAAGAGAAAGATATTTTCTCTCTCTCCAAATTTCCAGTACACTACTGAAGAAAGGAATAAAAAGGAAATTAGCTTTTGGTCGACCTTGTTGTTGAACATAGGAATTAAGGGGCTTTAAGTAGATACTTGAGGATTTTTATCTGTGTGAACACCTGCTGTTGATAGTATATAACTAACTCAGTTTTCCAAGAATGCATTAAGCCAGTAGTTGATAAAAAAAAGAAAATAAAAGTTCCATGTGTAATAGTTACAGATTGCAGTAAAGATGTTTTTAGTCTATTAAGTGAACTCATAGAATATGGCAAATAATATATTAAATAAATATAATTTCAACCATTAAACAGATTATAATTCCATATCAATACCACATGTAAAAGCTGTGCATTATAAACTGATTTCAAATATTAAGAAAAAAAGAAGTCTAAGCCTCATTTTTGGGGATTGTTCTTGATTATTCTTTTATAAATATGATGAACTACATGAACTGTAGTATGACTATTCCTACTTCATGGATAGCATGTTAAGAAATAAACAGAAGATTAATCCAAGGGAAGAATGTAATGGCAAAATTAAAGTGTGGCATCCTTGGTGCTCTCTGAGCCAGGTGGTAACACTAATAATATTACCTAGTTTGGTAATATCTGAGAATGTTTTGAACTTTCTTAAGGCAGCGGGAGTTATAAAGCTCTTCCAAAGAGGGGAAAGGGGAACCAATGATCTTCTGGGCAATGACATTATAACCCACTGGAGTGCTTTCCTATCTGCCACTGTGCAATTGGCAAACCATACAGAGGTGTAGTAAATTAAAATACTCTCTATGGTGCAGCGGCAGAAAGTCACCAGCAATTTTTCATTCAGTTGTTGTTTTCTGAGAAATCTCAAGTAGTATAATCTCTGCTGGGTCCCTTTGACTAGTGCTGCAATATGAGCGCCCCAGGTCAGGTCCTCTTTTATGGTAACACTCAGAAACTTAAAACTGGCCGCTTGCTTCACTCAGTCTCCATTAATAAGCTAGGTCTGGATGTCTGATTTGTTCCTTCTATAATCCACTATAAGCTCCTTGGTCTTATTGGTGTTGAGAACCAAATTATTGTCTCTACATCACAAAAGCAACTGGTCCACCTCATTTCAATAGGCAGACTCATCTCCCCCAGAGATGAGTTCCAAATTGTTGTATTATCTGCAAATTTAGCAATACTAGCGTGAGTGGGAATGCAGTTATGCACATAAAGAGTATAGAGTAAGGGACTCAACATGCAACCCTGTGGTGTACCAGGGTTAAGAATAAGAGCTGAAGAGGTATGATTACCTAATCTGACCCTCTGTGAGCGGCCAGACAGGAAATCCATAATCCAAAGGCAAATTGAATAAGAAAGGCCAAGGTCCAAAAGTTTAGACACTAGTCTGTGTGGAAGAATTGTGTTAAATGCAGAACTAAAATCTACAAAAAGCATCCTCACATATCGCCCCCCCCCCGCTGTTCTAGATGAATCAGAGCAATGTGAAGAGTAGCTATAGCGTCTTCTGTAGATCTATTCTGTATGCAAACTGGTGTTTTTCAAATGTATGCGGAAGACTAGAAATGATGTGCCAGCAGACCAATTTCTCAAAGCACTTCATGATGATAGGAGTGAGTGCCACTGGTCTGTAATCATTGTGATTATTGATAGGAACTTCTTTGGCAGTGGAACAATGGTGGAAGCCTTCAAACAAGATGGAATAGTGGAGTGGGATAAAGACCGATTAAGATCCTGGTAAAGACTCCAGCCAACTGATCAGTACAGTCTTTAAGCACTCGGCCAGAGATACTGTCAGGACCGGCAGCCTTTCTAGGGTCCACAGTACTCAGAATGCTCCTCACCTCCTGTTTCTCCACAATGAGGTGGGTGGTTGTATTTTGGCTGGTGGTTGTATTTTAGCTGTCTCTGATGTCTTCACTTCACAGCGAGTAAAGAAATGATTCAGTTCTTCAGCTAATGAAGCATCCCCCTCAGCAAGGATGACATTGGTTGGTTTATAGTTTGTAATTTGTTAAATCTCTCACCACACCTGCCTCATGTTATTGCTG
This sequence comes from Bungarus multicinctus, assembly GCA_023653725.1. Taxonomy (NCBI): domain Eukaryota; kingdom Metazoa; phylum Chordata; class Lepidosauria; order Squamata; family Elapidae; genus Bungarus; species Bungarus multicinctus. Next base: position 38,587,057 of record CM042844.1, read on the forward strand.
TAAAAATTATCCTCAACCTTCCTTTTATAATCAGTCTTGGCCTTCCGAATACCTTTCTTCAGATTAGCTCTGGCAATACTGTATCCATCACTGGACCTAAAGGCCTTGGTCCTGTCATGCAAGAGGTGCTGGACCTCCTTGGTTATCCAGGTTTCTGATTGGGATAGATCCTAATATGTTTATCCACAGTGATAGTATCTGTGCAATGTTTGATATAGCACAGAATAGTTGCAGTGTGCTCCTCTAGGTCAGGGTGGTAAAAGGTATCCCAATTTGTGTTCTCAAAACAATCCTGAAGTTGTTGGGAAGCATCTTCTGGCCAAGATTTCACTGTCTTTATTATAGGCAGAGCCCGTCTCCTAAGAGGGATGTACACTGGTGCTGAAAGCAATGACATATGGTCTGATTGTCCCAAATGTGGTAATTGTATATCCTTATAGCTATGTTTGATATTTATATATATGTTTGCTCCTCTAATAGCACACTTAACATGCTGATAGAATTTAGGGAGCACTGCTTTTAAATCAGCTTGATTAAAGTCCCCTGCTATGATATGCACAGCATCAGGATACTTATTCTGCTGATTACTAACAGTGTTATACAAGAATCCCAAAGTTATGGTAGTATTGGCATCAGGTGGGATATAGACTGCAGTAATCAAAACCACACTGAATTCCCATGGGTCTACATTTAAAAGTCATATACTCCAGCAGTGGCTGTCTAAGGCCTTTGTATTGATACACCAGCTTTTATTCATATAAATGCTTAAACCTCCCCCTTTGCTCTTGCCAGAATCTCTACTCCTGTCCTGCCAGTGAGCTAAGTAGCCTTCCAGCTCAACAGCTTCATCTGGAATGAGTGAATGAAGCCAAGTTTCTGTGATTAGCAAAACACAGCAGTTCTTGATGAATTTAGTCTTTGCAATATGTGGCCTTAATTTATCCATTTTGTTAGTCAGAGATCTTGCATTAGTAAGAAATATACTTGGAATTGAAGGCTTGTGTGGAAACTTACTGAGCCTAAAGAAAACCCCAGCATAGCATCTTCTCTTCCTCTTCCTGTTCCCCTTTCTCCACCTCTTCCTCTTTCCTACAGTGATCCATGGCTCCCCCAGAGTCCTATCTGCTTACTTCGGTATGTTATGAGAATATATAAAATGGTCCGTAATAGTTTTTTCACATTTCAGTCCAATTTGTAACTATAGATGCTCCTTGCCCTACAGGATACAATCAAGGAAAGGATCCAAAACACACACAGAATCATACACACCACACACTGAAAGAATGAGTGGCCAGCTCCAGCATCCATGTGTGCAGCCATCTTGAAAAATGAATAATATGAACCATTTGTTCACAAATATTTTCCTTCATTACTTTTTAATTCTCTGTAGTGGATCCCCATTACATAAATGTCAGGCTTTTTTTTAAAAAAAATTGATTTTAGGTGACCAGTATCAGTGCTAGCAGCAGACAGTAAAAGTATCTGATAATCATTTATTGTACATTTGGCAGATTTACAAAAGAAAAAAAAGATTATTATTTATACCATAAAAAAAACACTGCCAAAGAAATTTAGCCTGGGCTTTGTAGCTGTTTTATATTGCTGTCTATCCCCTTAATTGGGATGAATGGCATTTGTACCTAAGAACCCATACAGCTTTTGATTAAATATCCTAATTATTTCTGTATCAAGAAAATTAGGTTTTGTATGATTTTTAAAAATTTAAAATTCTTATTGGCTATAAAATTATGGATGTGTATACTTCTGAAAGGATGTACTGACACTGAAGAATTCTATATATTTTAAATAACACAATTAGGAAGGCACAGTATAATAAATGTACCACAGTGATTTCCTTTTTTTTAAATAAATCCTTAGAAATTTTACACTATATTTCAAGGAATGAGACAATTTTTTTTCTAATAATAAGATTACCATATAATAGATAAAGAATTTATCAGAAAAAGCTTTTTTTCATATCCTTCTTAATCTAATGTAGCACTTACTAACTTTTCAGCTAGCAGGGCTATGATAGTATGGATTAGAAAATTACTAAAACATCATGCAATATTTTGTGATCTCAACCCTGAGATATCATGCAAGAATATTGAAATTATCCAAGAACTCACAAAATATTTTCAGATTTTTTAAAAAATACAACATTTGCTAGCTCTGCTTTAGTATTGGCCATACTAATATATTTAAAATATTGAGTACTTTGGAAAGTAGGATAAACAAATGGAAGTCTTCAATAGTAGCTGTTGTTATAGTGTCATGCCTTTGTTAGAATTGGACTCTGAGGGAGAGGAGGAACAGTCAACAGGGAGTGGAGGTTGTGGAGGAAGGTGGGGAAGGGCAGAGACCGGTGGGCAGTCAGAGGAAGAACCTTCATCCTAGGACATGCAGGGAGGAACAGAAAAGGAAACAACTTGGCTTACGAGAGAGGAAGCGGACATGATCCCCCTCATTGGTTGCAGATGGGGAGAATAGTATATAAGAGAAACAGAAACAAAGCGTGTTTTGTTTTGGGCTGAAGTTATCTTGGTTGGTATCCTTCCAACAGACTGTGCCTTGTTATCTCCTTTAAGTTGGTAATTACTTATCCTGGTCCGTTGTGGAATTTCCTCATTGTAGTTTGTTTTGGGTTTTTTATTTCATCTCTATCTGCTCATTAAGTTCGGACTGTATTGCTTTCTTTTAAAGACTATTTTTGAATAAGTTTTATCTCCAACTGAGAATTATTGAACAGCGGAGCCAAGTTGGAGGCATTAAAGGACATTTATTTACGTTTTGCATTTTGTTACGTTTGTGTTACACTTAGGGTCATCACAGTAAGAAAGGATAAAATGGCCATGTTTGTCCATACAAAGGAACATCAAATCCAATGGATGTTTAAATATTAGTTTAAAGGTAAAGAATGAAAAAGAAGGCCTGGAAGATGATAGTATTTTTAGTGTTTGGTATTCATGGGGAGAGTGGGAGGGGAGAAGGTAACCTTGCAGGTGAAAAGGGGAGGATAAAATATTGAATGTGGTCCAAGCCTCATCCCTTTTATACATTCACTGATTCCATGCTCATTTACTATTATTTTCTGACTTTTTCATTTAGATTGAGAAAAATCATAATGAATTAATGAAAAAAAATATTTCTAAAAGTCTTTTTCAGACATGTAGGATGCATTTTTGTAAAAATGTAGTCATCGTTTAAAACAATCACAATTGCAATGATTCTCTAAATATGCATCCTGTTTTACACACTTTTATAAGCATATTTTTGGCAGTGCATATGTGAATATCCAATATTTAAAAGCTATCACTGCTGAGTAACAAGAATCAATAACAACATCCCATATGCTGCTGCACTCCTAAAGATACTGTAATGCTATTGATTGCACCATACCTTGGCAAGCTGGTTTGGCCTTCATCCACAGGCATGCACTGTGCTGCCTCAGAGAGTTCTCCTTGATGGCAGAGGTCAGCATCTCATTTATCATTTAAATAAAGACAGGCATGGATTGCCTACAATATCATTTCACCTACCACCATTGGGCTTCATTATTGTCTGTATAACCAATGGCTTCCCAGAATAAAGGCTGATTCTCTGAAGTTAGAAATGTTTGATTCTGAATAAAAAGCTCAGAAAATTGCCATATGAAAAATACTTTTTAGAAAAAAAATTCCTTTGCAAAGCAAGATAGACTGATCATGTCCTTCCGCTGCACCATGACCAATTAATAGTCTTCCCACACCTTTTGTACAAAATATATATTGCCCCACTGATTTGCATATGATCTCATATCATAGCTGTATATTGCATATTGCCCTTAAAGGCTTGGACCTGTCAGACTATTTTCATATTTGAATATAAAATTGGAGTACTGTCCAAGCAATCCTGCTTTCCCTATGCAATCTGCTAAAAATGTACTCTATCATACCCAAAAGTCTTTTGTAGAAGACAGAAATAACTGACGTAATCACCTATTACTTTGGGATATGCTGCTAAGGTAATTTAGATAAATGATAATTACCTGAAATTATATGTGAAGCAAAATATTCTCTTAGAAGGAGAAAACTGTATGTTTGAAATATGCATTGGATTTAATTATATTAAATTTAAAAAGCCTTGAGTTCAATACAAAGGAATGGAATTCTTGGCCTTTTCACACACTTCCACAATGGACTTTCAGTTTAATGCTTACACCTGAGGACCTAATATGTTTTCCATTTCAAACTAATGAATGGGGATTTTAGAGACTGGATGGACTGAAATACAATTGATTGAAAGTATAATTGACTAAAGATAATTATTTCCAGATCAGAACTCTTCATGGAAATTTAATTAAATACTTCGAAAAGCAAATTAATCAGCTTAGTCAGTATAATAGTGAAATATTTAGGGTTATTTGAACTGAAGTTGAAAGAAGAACTATTTTTCATTGTCATCATTGTATTAGCACAATATTTCCCTCACTGCATCAACATAGTATCATCCCGTGTCTTTTTGGGAGTAGAAGAGTATTATACAGTTGTTACTCTCTAGGCCCAAATGAATACTGGGAGTTCTTGGCAATTTCACATGGCGATATGAAAAGGCATTTTGCTGATAGAACTTTGCATGAGCCGAAAAGATTAGTTGGATGTTCTCTGTTCTTGTCAAGATAAAATATAGGGCAGAATAAATTCTTAAATGTATTAAATTCATACTTTAGAAATACTTCTATAATCAACATTATTCCTGAGGAATTAATTATCAATGATAATCATATTCAGCTTTTGTTGTTAAGATAACAAGATTCAGTCAGAGATGGTATTCAGCAGGTTCTGACCAGTTCTGGAGAACCGGTAGTAGAAATTTTGACTAGTTCAGAGAACCAGCAAATACTGCCTCTGACTGAATATTTTACATTATCCTTGCCCTACCATGCCCATCAAGCCATGCCCCAGAACTGGTAGTAAAAAAAAAATTGAATCCCACCACTGGATTCAGTCCAAGAAAATGTCTCAACTAAAGTTGATGGTCCAAGACTGATTTTTGCATATACTTCTTGCTTTGAGTGTCAGTTTAGTAATATGTGCTGCTGCCTCTTATATTCTAGGAAGAATCTGGCATCCAGCCATTCCCTATCATATCAGAAATATACTATATGTTCCTCATCCCCTATGCTGCCTTTCTTATAATTAAAACGTTTACATGCATGCATTGAATTAACTTTAATACTGTCATCTGCTGGTTATATGTACGGTATAGAAGTGCAGTGACTAGAGTTCTTCCTCTTCCATTTGTGAGATAAAATGGTCTTATGGATGACAAAAAAGTCAAAAAATATTTTAAAAAAATAAAAAGAGAAATACTAACTTCCCCAATACAGAGCAGATGTTCATCTCACATTAATTGGGATGGGGACTGTAAAGCTGGCAATTCCTTAAAAAAAAACTTGTGAAACCTATAATGCTATAGGAGCAGCATTCTGAAGAGTAGAGAAATTCAAGCAAGCTGCTATATAAGTACTGTGGATAAATCAATCACTAAGAAGAAAACAGCCATACAGAAACTTCTAAGAAACCTTCATAGTCTTCTTTCCTCTCTAATCCTATTAAATATAACAAAAGAACATGGGAATGGAAGACAAGTACTGCCATTTTAAAATGATCTAATGTAGGCTTAGTGGGTAAGAGAGTTGATATGGCAATAGAAATTGAAGAGTCATCAGAACACTACTGCTACCTCAGAGAAATAGTGCCTATCTTTAATTTTCTCCTGAGTTAGACAAGTTTTGTCCTGTTAATGTCCAACGGCGTTACCAATATTACTTCTGTCATCCTTCTTGGCTTAGCCTGAGCCTTTGTATTGACCCATGGGTTAAGTACCAGTAAACCTTGGCAGATGTAGTACTTTCTGGATTTAATAGAAAAATTTGAGTGGAAGTTCTTATATAATTCTAGTTTCATATAGGCAAAGGATTAATTTCTTATATTAAATAATGAATTAAGACTTTATCTGGCTTCTCTAAGCAGCATAACAAATGTCAACAGCAAGAGCACATAAACCTCAAAAGACTCCATCTGGACAAAATAAGGATGCATATATCTTATTAATGAAGAAATTTGGATTGTGGTTGTTTCTCATTAAAATAAATAATTATTTAAAAGTACTTAATCGTGGCTAAAATGCATTCTATTTCTATTTCATAATTAAAGGGTCCCCTGTCCCTGGAAATTTCACAAAAATTGAACTTAATTTGGTTTTGAAAGTCAGATAGTATGCTATTAATAACCCTGGACAATTCCAGTTAAGTGGAACTTTTAATGTTAAATCGCCATGCATATTTTATTTTGTAGAATATGTCTTATTGCCAACTGAGAGAACATGTTTTAGCAGGAAACATATGCAGATATACAATCTATATCAGTACTACATGTACTTATGAGATAGTCCTTTCTGTGTAATTTCTTATAAAACATTAAGAAATATTAGCAAAACCAGTGCCTACTGCCATACTATTTCTTAATCTCATTCTGTAATATACTTATATTAAATGCAATTGTTCACCAAACCCTCTCCTTCCTCCAGTAAACATCTTCATTACCATCCTGAATAAGATCCACTACTGTTGTATCATCCACATATTTCATAATATGGCTGGTAGCAAAACTTCAATAAACTTTAATAAACTTTCTATCACTGTAGTGTCTCCCGTTTCATACTATGGAATAAGCTGGATCCCTTATCACATCCAAATACAATTTGTGTCATTAACATATCATATTTGCATATGAATAAAACATCAATTAAAAGAAATATATAGAGACATCTCATTTTATTTGAAATTGCAGCATAATCTAGTTTTTTTCCGATGTGCTCTACTATATCTTTCAGCATAATCATGTTTATCTTAAGGGCTTGGATTCTCTGAAATTGAATTATTATTTAACTATATAGATTAAATTAAATAATATGTTCTTTAAATAAATTCCAACATATCTTAAACAGAAATTGAATACTCAATGTCAAGGCTTTTAGAAGAGGAAAAATCTTGTAGCTTTAATAGGTTTGTTTACTCTCGCAATAAATGTTTACATTAAATATGAATTGCTATAATAGCTTGTACTTCAGTAGTATCATAATTCCAATACTGAACTCTAACCCTCTCTGCCCATAGAAGATTAATGTGGCTATCATGATAAGTGAATACATAGGGTGGAAATTAATAAAGTTCATGTTTCTTTAGAACTGGATTCGAAATCATCACTTGAAGAAATGAGATTTTTACCGTCTGCAGGTATGAGAGTGTTAAAGAGAAAGCCAACCTGGAGTTAGGGAGAATGAGGCAGTTCATTCAAATGCGTGAAAGCGTTTAAGTCTAAAGTGCCAAAATAACTCTATCAATCCTGACTATTATGTATGTTGACTAGAAGCAATATCACTTGCTGTTCTACCTCAGGCATCAATAGGTCTTAGATTAATCTTGAAATACATTTTGAACGGATAGGAAAAAAGGAGAGATTACCTTGAGTTATCAGAATTGGAATATACTTCAAACTGACTAGTCATTTGGAATATGATAGCGAAGTAGCAGCCATGCAATTCCTCTATATACTAGACATATCCAATTATATTCTGCTTATTTGAAAATAAACAATATATTAGGATTGTGAAAAGCATTCAAAAAAGGTGTTTCAAAAAGCATTCCTAGGACCATGGAAGCTGCTTGCAGTCTTCATATTTAATGAAGAGCCAATTTATTTTGCTGGGAACATAGAAAGAAGTGAAGCAAAATGCACATACTTATATTTGCAGATTTCCATGAAATAAGAGATGTAGTGCATTTATTACTTATAAAACATTTGTGTTTTTATGTTAATTGATTATGTTCACAACATACTGCAAGACATCAAGAAGATGATATATGATATTAGTAATTTTATTTATTGTGTTTCCCCAAAATAAGGCCTAGTCTTTGGGTTCTAAAATAAGCCTATTTTATGGCTTATTTTTGGAGGATGTCTTATTGTTTTCCATGTAAAATACATGGAAGGCCCACTTCTTCTGCTTGCTCGCATGGCCACAATGGTGCAGAAGGCTGAATGATGTGCTGGTGCTGTGACCACAAGTTGAGGCAGAATGCTGGAGCTGCCCCATGCACAGGTTTACCTCAGGGCCTCTGCAGCCAGGCCAGTCACATCCCAACATCTGCCTCATCTTGCAGCTGCGGCACCAGCACATCATTCTGCACTGTTGTCAATTGTGGCCATACAACAATGTAGAAGTGGGCTGGAAGTCATGTATGGTCCTGCTGGATGGGTCTGGTGGAGTACCACTGTGAGGCAAGGCAGGTGTCAGGGTATACATGGCCTGGCTGCGTGGGCCCTGAAGTAAGCTGGTGCAGGATATGTGGGGCAAGTCCATCACCCTGCATTGCTTCGTGGCTGCCACAACACAAGCAACCAGATGGAATGGGCAGATGGCTGACTGCGCAGATGTTAAGTAGGATTTATTTTGGGGGTAGGGCTTATATTGAGCACAAACAAAAAACCTTGGTAGGTCTTATTTTTTGGATAGATCTTATTTTTGGGAAATCACAGTATATGCTTATATACAGAATTTATGTGTAAACTTTTCCAAATAATTAATACAAATCAACAATCTAAAAGCAATGTACCTATTATATAAGAGTATTAATAACAATACTGTTTATACAGTAGAATTGAGAGTTATACAGTAGATTTTATAGCTTGTCTAAAGAGAATAGGAAAAAACAAATTTTTATACAATATATCAAAATGCAAATTATATATATGATTTTATGAAAATGTGTCTATTCCTAATATTATTACATAACATGCCAACATCTACAAAATTCAAGTGTTAATTTTAAAAGTGAATAAAAATATTCCTAGTATACATTTATGGGAAGAGAACCATGTTAATCTATGATAGCGAGAAATTAGGAGCCTGTTAGCACCTTTTCTAACTAACACATTTTATTGAGATACATAATTTATGAAAAGACATAAATAACTAAAGCTTATTCCTTTTATTAAAATGTGATACTAGAAAAGGTACTAACAGACTCTTGATTTTTTTTCATGCGTGCATATAGAAAACTATCTAGACTGCTGTTCTAGTTCATATCTCTATGAACTGTTCAGGTTCATAATTTGTTTTATTTGATACTCCTTCAGGAAAATATCTACAATTGTATGAAAAAGTATTTTAATTCTTTTATAACAGAATACATCATTTCACAGTAAATTCCACAATTCTCTGTGTTTCAAATTTCTGTCTATAATTATTTTTTTTATTTCAGGTTGCTTCTGATTTTTTTTTAAAGAGTTTCATTCAGTGGAACTTGTTTGTTTGTATATATGATTTATATAGCTGTGTATCTGACACAAGTAACACTGGGCAGTTTACAAGGATTAGTACATATAAAGTTTACAACAGAAAAACTCAGGCATCCCAAAATAAACAAAAGCTCCACTCACAGAAAAAAACACATTAATAACAAAACAGTTCATCTACCCACTGGCCCAAAAGCCTGATGAAATAGCCAGGTCTTTAATACCTTGCAAAAGGTTATCAGGATTGGGGTGGCTTGGTTTTCTGAGGGGATGGACAGGTGCTGCCATTGAGATAGGGTTTCAATGGGATACTATGAAAGCATATATGTGAGGAATAACAATAGCGTACACGGTGAAGAGAAACAAAGAGAAATGGAGACAACGTAAACAATATAGGAGGAGATAAAAAATTTAGAAACCCAACTACAAATAAAACCACAGAATGACCAAATTAAAGGGGAAATGGTTTTAGCTAAACATAAACTAAATATATTAGACCAAGAAGAAAATGCAGGAAATGTAAAATTTGTAAAATAATTTTTTTTAACATGCAAATAAACCGGGGAGGTGGCTGTCTTACAAATTTTTAAAAAGAGAGAAAAAGGATAATACAGCAGTTCCAGGATCAAGATGGGAACTACAATGTAATATGGAAGAGAAAAAATGAATTACTCAAAACTATTTTGAAGGTCTCTACAAACAAGAAGAAATAGCAAAGTATTTGAAAGGGGAAGGCTGAAAAAGGCAGTGTAAAAGCAGAAAAATAACAAAACTCCAGGCCAGACAGACTTCCAGGGGAAATATATAAAAATATGGGTGAATTGATAGAGCCATTAATGTTGGAAGTGTATAATGATGCATTGATGGAAGCAAGGTTACCTGAATCTTGGAGGGAGGCATGTATCTCCTTGAGGGTACAGATAATAAACAAATCAAAAACTACAGGCCAATCTCACTGCTAAATGCCGACTAAAAAATATTCACAAATATAATAGCAGAAAGGATGAAAAAAAATATTAAATAGACCCATACATCCCAATCAAAATGGATTTTTGCCAACAAGACAAATTAGGAATAATACAAGAAGGGTAATAAACATATTGGAGTACTATGAAGCCCATCCAGAAAAAAAAGCTGCTCTAATTTTTCTGGATGCCCAAAAAGGCTTTGATAACTTAAATTGTCAGTTTATGATCCAACAAATTAAAGATATGAATCTTGGAGATAAATTTGAAAAAACGATAGAGGTGATATTTACCACTCAAAAGGAGAGCGTAATATTAAACGGGGATACCACAGGGACATTTAAGATAATGAAAGGTATAAGACAGGGATGTCTGTTGTCATCTCTATTTTTTATCCTGATATTAGAAGTATTATTAATTCGAATTAGACAAAACCCAGAAATAAAAGGAACTAAAATAAAAAAGAAGAATAAAAAAACCCAGGCATTCACAAATGACCTGGTATTTTTTTTATAGAAGAGCCAATGAAAACAGGAAATATTTTAATACAAGAGATAGAAAAATATGGAGAGGTGGCAGGCCTCAAAATCAACAGAAAAAAGACTAAAATATTAGTTAAAAATTTAACAGAGAATCAAAAAAGAGAACTAGAAAGGGAAACGGGATTGCAAGTTACAAAGAAGGTCAAATATCTAGGAATATGGCTAACCACGAGGTGTTCCTCAATAAAAGAAGATAATTACATGAAATTGCTACAGCAAATAAAGAAAAATTTGGAATCAAGGGGGAAATTGCAATTATCTCTGTAAGGAAGAATAGCTACTATTAAAATGAATGTTTTACTAAATTACTTTATTTGTTTCAAACAATCCACATAAAATTAGATAAAATATTTTTGTGGAATTGAATAAAATCACTATTAAATTTGTATGGTTAGGCAAGAAGGCTCAAATAAAATTAACAGCACTACAGGATAATAGAAGTAGAGGTGGCTTCAGACTCCCAGAATGGGAACTTTATTATAATGCTGCAGCATTGGTATGGATTAGGGAGTAGATAAACTTAAACAACAAAAGGATTTTAACTCTGGAAGGACACGACCTGTGGCTGGGGTGGCATATCTTCTGTGGAAAAAGAGAAGCAAGAAGCATTAATATTTTTACAGACATCGAATTAATTCAGATCTGGGAAAAGATTAGGAAAAAACACCACATGAAAATACCCAGCTAGCTATCCACCATGGAGGCAATGATCTATCCCAATACATTAGATTTAGGCAAAATGGTCAGGTATAATGAAATGTTAGATAACTAGGTGAAATTAAAAACTAATCAGGAGTTGAAAGACCAAGGAATAATTATAGATTGGTGGCCATACCTTCAGCTTCAAGCGAGATATAAAAAAGACGAAGTAGAATACAGATTCGATAATGAGCTACGACAATTAAACAAAATTTTAGTAGGCACAAAGGAGAAATTTATAACATGAACATACAATTACTTGCTAAGATTTGATATGAAAGAGGATGTAGTAAAAGGGTCTATGATAGCATGGGCAAAATTTTTTGGACACAACAAAGAATTAGAAGACTGGGAAAAACTATGGAGTAAAAATTATATATTAACAAGGTCCGCAGCATATAAGGAGAATCTTTATAAGATGTTTTATCATTGGTATTTAGCACCAATGAGATTGGCAAAGATGTATTCCAGTATGAATCCAAGATGTTGGAAATGTAAACAGAGCCAGGGTACCTTTTTCCACATGTCGTGGCTATGCTCCGAAGCCAAGAAATATTGGGTAAAAATACGGAGTTGGTTACAAGAAATAACAAAATGTCAAATAGACTTCAAACCTGAACTGTTCCTTTCAGGAATAATTAAGGGGAAATGTAGTAAAAAGATCAAATATTACACCTAACGATAGTGGCGAGGATTGCTTTCACACAATGTTGGAAATGAGATAGTATACCGCTGGAGGAATTACTAATCCAAAAGATATTAGAATGGGCTGAGATGGACAAACTCACTCTAGAGCTAAAACGCAAAGAAGAGTCAGAGTACTATGAGGTAAGGGATAATTGGTATGAATGGTTGAATAATAGGAATAAGAATAGTAGAGATAAGAAAAATGTACAGTATATAAATGAATATAAATGAATATAAATATATGGAGATTTGTATATGTAACAATGATGCAACAGTGTTGTTAAAGATGAGAATGTGATATTGTATATGTGAAAAAGCATAATAAAAACAAAACAAAACAAAAAAAGAGATAGGGTTTCAATACTAAACGTGCCAACTAGGAAGTACTGTATATCCAAAAGAATAAATAGGACTCCAGAATACTCAGAATAGAAATGTGATTCTGATAGCACTAAATCTGAACAACAGCTTTTAACATTTTCCCTTTGTATACTCTTCATTATGGATCAAAGCTGTCTTCTTAAACTTTTCATTTTCTCTTGTTTATTTTAAACAAAAGAATTTGGAGACAGCTTTTGCAGGAGTTCTGATTGGCTCCCACAAAATACTGTTTGTTATCTATAATTGCTTTAAATAAAAAATAATGGAAGCATATCACAAAGCCGAATTAAGGCTAACAAATGGGAATGACTGCTAGTAAAAATTGAGAAAAATAATATTGCATCAGAAATGAAATATCAAGTTTTATTTCATTCATCTGAACTCTGTGTGTATATCTGTAAATGTGTCTGTGTTTCTATCTTTCTCTGTGTGTGATTGGATAGATAGTGGTTTTGGATTTGAAAAAAGAGAGAGAAAAATATCAAAAAGACATTGAATGGGAAAAAGAAGAAGACACGGTTAGGTAAAGGAATAAAAAGGTGTAATGGGTATAAAGAAGCAAAAGAAGGAGAATCTTTTGTAAGATTAAAATAACATAGCCATACCCAAGAATAACTCAATACAACAACAAAAAAGTTGCATTTATGAAAAATGCTTTATTGAAGCAAAATTGATAAAAAATGAACAAATTTATAGAATTGGGAAAGCAAATTAGGCTACAAAATATACTGAACTGCTAACAATTGCTAATGGTCACATGTGTGTGAGTTTGAGTGTCCTTGATTACTCACTTATGTTAGCATTATAAAGCTGATATTTCATTAGTTTTGAATTTTGGTATAAACTATAGCATGATTATAACTCAGAGACCACTAGAAGAGTCAGAATGATCGATCACCTTATTCCATTATCCTTGTATTTGCCATTTTATTTTTAATCTTACCTTCTCTGTCTTCCTGTTATCGTTCAATGTTACAAGTACAATTATTTTGAAGATGAAGGATAACTATATCATATATAGATATCAAATTTTCAGACTGATGTCACAAAAGCATAACAGCTGCATTTTGAACACAAGGCATAACATTCAGCCTGATTAAATAAACATGGTTCTTTATAAATTATGACTGGCAAGCAGACAAGAAGCATATTAAGCCAATGACCCAGACTTTTAAAAATTTTAAAATCAGAATAAAAATTAAGCCATGTTATCTCTTATGCCATTATAGTATATATTGTATCTGTAAAGTAAAAGAAAAGCCAGTCAGTGAGGATTTCTCAAACCAAACCTACCAAGAATTACAGGCCCATTCACAGTTCAGAAGAACAACTCAGCAATTCCCATTTTCAAAAGTCTGCCTGCTAAGTTGCCATGAGACAGCTTTTGATGAACTTTTCAAATACCTTCTACTAAATGGAAGGATGAGCACAGATCATTGATACATTATGTATGGTAATGCCTCAGGAACCTCATTACTGAGTAAAGGCAGCAAGCAGTTCAATAGCATACTAAAGAATCTTAAATCTACCTTTATTGCATGTGGGAGACACCTTTTACTTGGGTGAACAATCTTCCCACCCCATTAAATTTATATTTCTAGCATTCTTTAACGAAAGTGTTCTTATGATTGGATTAAGCTTTCTCCCCCTGCTCTATCTTTATGTATGTAATCTTTGCTCATAAGAAAGAGCCAGAGCCACTATAGTTATGCTTTACTCTGAAGGATACTAAATGGATTTTCTAGGACTTCTGAAACAATTTCATTTTTCATTTTCTTCCACAAAGTTTGGATATTTTCCCTTGATTTTTTTAAAGTAAAGTTGGAGTTAATTGTAACACAAAAATATTGGAAGTTTTTCTTTACTGCTGGTTAAGAATGTTTTCTGACTAGGAATTCATTGCAAAACAAAGGCATGTTGCAGTTCTATGAGTATGCAGGAAGCAACTATAAGACAATCCAAAATATGACCTTGTGTTGTATTGGTTTGAATTGAAAGAACATAATGTATGGATCAACGCTATTCTACAATATCAAACAGGGAACAGCATTCAGATAAAAAGCCTATGGATTAATACAACAATATTTGATAATTATCAGGAAAAAAATAGTTTCTCCCCAATAGATCAACCTTATTTATTTATTTTGGCATGAAACAATTGGGAAAGTATTAGGCTATAAAAATCAGAGAAATAATGGTCTAATATTAATAGACTAATCTGATGTACTGTAGGAAGTTAGCATCCACCCCTCTCCTAGAAAAATTGAAATAGTCTAGGAAATATTAAAAGGCAGAATATTTCTCCTAAAAAGAATAGTCACTCAAGAAGCAGAAACTCAACTCAAGAAGCAGAAACTCACCCCCACCTTTATTAATGGGTGGGCCATTAAGGCCTGGGCCAGAATACTTTACATAAGAAGGAACTCCAGGGTGATGGGATTAAGGATGGCCCTCAGGAAATGATAGGATTACCCATCTCACCACATGGTCTGGGAAGATTGCATTAGCTAGCATTCAGGTAAAGCCATGTGGTCCAGACCAAGCCTATAAAGTTAAGACCCCCACCCCTGGGAGTCTGACAACCAATTAAAATAGAAGCTCCAATTCAAATCCCAACAGAGGGTATAAAACCCAGGCATTCTCAGCGACTCAGCCCTTTCCCTTTTTCCCCTTCTCTTCTCACCTTGAAGCATGTGATCATTCTTCTCTGGACATCCAGACCATATGGCCCTGTAACCATTAAACCTTCCAAGCAGCCTCCATGTTTCCAGTGTCTTTTTCCCCACTTGGAACTGAACCCAGAAGGATATTTCTTTCAACAATTGTCACCCAACCAGATGGGAATCCAAGCTAACCTAACCAATGGACCAGGCCCAGGTAAGATTCCCTTGCTAGAGTCTGTGGGTGAGCTTTTCCTGGACCTTGGCCATTTGGAAAAAAAGGTTTTAAAGGGGTTTTGAGTGTTGAGCTCAAAGGCTGCTTGGAAAGAAGGTGAGTACCTCTAAATTTTAATTTTAAAACATGGAAAAGCATGGGAAATATGTGTATGCTTGCATGTGTGTGAGAGGGTCCTTCTCCCAAATACAACTGGATCTTGCTTCCTCTGTGCATTTCCTAACTGCAGAAAGACCAAGAGTCTGGAGAGCATGGGGGTTTTGCCAGAGCACAGGACCTTTTGTTAGGGAAGAAGGAAGAGCATGTGTATGAGTAGCTTCACCCTTGGACAGCAGCTGGATCTCATTTCTTTGTTTGGCCTGTAGCCGCCCTCTTGCCTGTTGTTAGCTCTACAGAGCCATGACCATCAGGACAAGAAAAGCAGTGGGGGGGGCATCAGAGTGTGGGACCTTCTGTATATGAGAGGAAAAGCCAAGCGGGTTATGATTGAAGGAAGGGAAGAAAAAATTGTCATTTTTTTGTCCAGTGTATTCCAAAAGCAAACCCCAGGATTTTAGGTAATTTTAATGTAATTTGGACACTAAATTAGGAGCGCCAGTACTTGCCTGCATAAGAGCAGCAAGTTTTCCTTGGATCTGAGCTCTTCCAGATCTGTAAACGTGGGCTAGGAAGAAAAGAATAGAATAGAGAAAAGTGGAGTAGTCGTACTTGTCTGAGGGGGGCAGAGAGTCTCACGGGCTGTTTTTTTGGGGGAAAGAAAAGTAGGCTGCATTGACAGCAACTCCCCCAGTCCGAAAACCATGGTGAAGTGAGGGAGAGAGAGAGAGAGAAAAGTCTCTCGGGAATTTTTTTTTACTAAAAAAGGGGAGCACGCATACTTTGGGAAACACCTAGGTTTTTTTATATTTTTGTTCTGAGGTTAAAGAAAAGTGTTTGATTCCGTTGCACCAGGAGCAATGACCAAAGTCTCCCCCAGACACCCTTCTATTTTTTTTTCCTTCTTCTTCTTGCTCGGATATTGCTTGTGTCTGAAACTGGTTCGCCTAGCTGACTGACCCGACTAAGCCAAAGTGTGAAACCCCACATCTAAGAGGAACATGGGAAGCGGTAGTTCGAGGGTCCTGGATGTAACCCCCCAGGAAGAGCTATTGGAGGCTTGGGATGAGCAGCAGATGCTGACCCTAGCCAGCATGAGCAAGAAAAATGCAAAATGTATAGGTAGAGAATGGGCTTTGCTAAGGGATACAGGAAGACCAATGTGGTAAATAAAGGTACTTAAAAGAGCAATGTATAAACAGGTTCACATGGAATTTTCTTAATTCTTTCTTTCTGTCTTTCTTTCTTTGTCTTCTATGCAACCACGTGGTTTGTTCCTTAAGATTTATGCCTTCCCCAATTTAACTAAGATATTTATTGTGGGAATGATCAGTGTGTGTGTACACCCCAGAGTTTTGTTTTCCTGTGTCCTTGTTTCTTTGTGTGTGCGCATGCATGTGTGTGTGTCTAAGTCTTTGTGTGTCCTCGAGGTAACTGTTGCAACTGTTAAAAGTGTCTGACCTCTTCAGATATTAATTTTAAATTGTTAAGATTTAAAACCACTGAGAGAAATTGTCTTCTCCCGGTCTGGTCTGGCCAACCAAGACTGGATGAGGAACAGTAAATTTTCTTTCCTCTCTGTGCTTTTAAGAAAAACCCAAGGTTATTAGTGAATGTTCTAAGTTCATTTACAAGAAAAGTTTCATAGTGTGTGTTTAAATGATTTTACCTGTTCATCCTTTTTCCTGAAGCTTGTGAATCCAGTTTTTTTTCCTTTCTCATCTACTGTGTCTCCATTTTGTTGAAATTGATTTATCTTTTTAGTAACTGCAATACTAATGTGTTATTCTTCATCCTCAAACCATGCCTGCAAGCTATCTACTCCCCCACCAAAATCTCTAATCCTTTTACAATGCCTTTCCTGGTAGAATTACCAGCGAAGGGGGAGGGGACCCTTGTTCTGTGTGTTCCAGGCCTGCCACATGTAGAAGCAAATGCTGCCCCCTAAAGCCATTCCATCCATTGGAGCCAGAAATTGGGTTTGGATCCAGCCTCCACTGAAAGTCATTACAGCAAACCAGAGTGGGCAGACCTTCCCAAGCCTGACTGATCACCCATACCACCAGGCCAAACCTATGCCACCCAGAGACGTGAAGGAAAGGACCCTGAGATGGACCAGTAAAAAACTAAAAGACTCTTTTTAATCCCCAGAAGACAGAAAGATTATGGGGGGAGGGTAGAAATTAATTGTAACTGAAAATTCATTGTAATGTGAAATCCATTGTAATGTTTTCTTTCTTGTATCATGTATATTGTAACCAGTTTAATGTACTCATGTAAGGATTGTATTTGAGAGTGGCTGGCCCAGCAAGTTCTGAATACCTTGTACTTCAGTCTGGTGGGAGGGAAAATTGTCCACATGTTTGTATTATCTGTATTGTAAAACTAGCTGCATACACAAGCACATACACAGAGACACACCATTCAGAATTAGACAGCGGTTAACCCCTTCACCTACATCCACACAAAGCTGCTCCTAGCTTCCTTTTAAAAAAAAATGTTTTTTTTTGTTATTCTGTGTTTTTTGTTGTTTTGCTGCTCTGAGGCACTAAGGCCCAAGCAATCATATTGCCCTGCTAATTCCATGGGGCAATTCCTGGAGAGATAGCAGAAAAGAGATCTCCAAACCCCAAGTCCTGACTGTGACTCACAAATGATGCTGCCCAGTTGCCCAATAAAGCAGGATATGTTGCACCGGTGATCTCATGAGTAGAAGTCCCAGGGTTCCTTGTGTGTAACTTTAAAAATACAAAATAGCCTGGCTGTACACTGGCTAACCTCAATTTGGCCTCACAAACTCTGGAAGCTAAGAGCTAGGCAGGTAGTAAACATAACCTTGGATATGGGCAGCCTGTAATTTAATGGTTGTGAAGGCAGTAGAGGCTTGTGCTTACAACCTGACTGTAAGCTCACAAAAAATACATCAAACATCTGAAAATCATTTGGCAAGAAAAATTGGATACAGCTAAAAAAAAAAAACAGAAGTTTTCCCAGACCTTTATGGTTGAAAGCTTTTGGGAGCCACTGAAGGAATCCTTTTCTGTTGCCTCTTTTTCAATGCCTTTCCTTTGCATCAGAGAAAAAAAAATTAAAAGCACCCATCAAGTCTCCCTGATTTGATCACCTTTTAATCTTTTGTCAAAATTCTCACGTGTTTTCAAAAAAAAAAAAATGAGGGATCGTAGGAAGTTAGCATCCACCCCTCTCCTAGAAAAATTGAAATAGCCTAGGAAATATTAAAAGGCAGAATATTTCTCCTAAAAAGAATAGTCACTCAAGAAGCAGAAACTCAACTCAAGAAATAGAAACTCACCCCCACCTTTGTTAATGGGTGGGCCATTAAGGCCTGGGCCAGAATACTTTACATAAGAAGGAACTCCAGGGTGATGGGATTAAGGATGGCCCTCAGGAAATGATAGGATGACCCATCTCACCACATGGTCTGGGAAGATTGCATTAGCCAGCATTCAGGTAAAGCCATGTGGTCCAGACCAAGCCTACAAAGTTAAGACCCCCGCCCCTGGGAGTCTGACAACCAATTAGAATAAAAGCTCCAATTCAAATCTCAACAGAGGGTATAAAACCCAGGCACTCTCAGCGCTTCAGCCCTTTCCCTTCTCTTCTCACCTTGAAGCATGTGATCATTCTTCTCTGGACCTCCAGGCCATATGGCCCTGTAACCATTAAACCTTCCAAGCAGCCTCCATGTTTCCAGTGTCTTTTTCCCCACTTGGAACTGAACCCAGAAGGATATTTCTTTCAACAGTACTTTAAAACATTCCATTGATAATAAATTGGTTCAAAGTTGTTTATCCCTCTCTCCCTCCCTTCCTTTCAAAATCCCACTGAATTATGAGCAGGCAATTTAATGACTACCCAGTGAATGGAAAATCACAGAAATGTATTAGCCTTTATTTAAATGGGAAAAGCTATCAATTTCTGATTATTCATTTAGGTATACTGACTGGAAAAATAGTGAAACAGAGGATTTCAAAATATAACTCTAATTTGTTTCCATCCTTATAGAGGAAACCTATATGCACATACTTATGCATGCTTCTCAGCTTTTCAGGCTGATAATTCTACAGATAGAATAATTCTACAGATAGAAAAATACATAGTGTTCTTGGAATCAAGGTCAATAATTTTTTTCTGGCTAATATTATTCAGCATTTTTATTAACAAGCTGAAAAACTAATCTGATAATTTATTAAATTTGTGATTGACACAAAATTAGGATGACAAAACAAGATTGGAGCTGATAGAAGCAAGATGTTTTGAGTAGGGAACTATAAAAAGGTTTTAGAGTTAGGAAGGAAACAAATACAGCACGGTATTGTTCATGGTTTGGAAGCTCTGCATCAGTGAAAGGGTTTAGATGTCTTCATTGACAATAAATTGAGCAATACAACCAGCAGTTTGAGCCTATTGATAAAAAAGGCTAAGACAGACTCAAGATCCTTAATTCTTTACAACTCTGTGCTGGTGTAACCACTACATACAATTCTGTACATTTCCAGAAGAATACTTATTACTCTGGAAGAAGTTGATAAGCTTATGCAGAGTTCATATCCATATGAATATATGCTAAAGGAACTTGTGATGTAGAGTTGGAGAAAAGAAGACTGGATGAAAACATGTGATCAATGTACAGGTATGTAAAAGAATGCCATAGGAAAGATGGTCAGAAATGAGGGCCATAAATAATACTGTATATGTTGTACCTACCTAGATTTACTTTAAATATATGGAAAAACTTCCTGATGTTAAAATCTATACAAAAGGAATCTGTCTGTGGAACTAAGCAATGCAATTACATGTTGCATTTTACGTCAACATCACTTAGTGACGAAAATTCCAATCCCAATTGCCTAACTATATTGTATAGCTGATATGGGTGAATGTCTGAATCTCAGGTAGCATTTTTTTACCCAAGCATTACTAGCTTTGGACCTAAGAATGTTATAATAGAAGAACCTCTTCTATTGAGTTTATAATGTAATACAAAATATAGGACATACTTAGTGAGGCTATTTTGGTCTCGTGAGTAATAATAACTCTAACGAATATGAAGTATTCTGCAATGTAAAGGCATATTATTAGCAGTTAGCATTCTTGTAAAATATAGCAGCTATTCTGCCATAATTACCTTTGAAATTTCTTTTCAACCTCTTCTGTCTTCTGTCTAAATTGTAAGAATTCAGTTTCTATGAAACAATACAGTGATTCACATTTTGCTTTACAGAAGTAACATGGCGAGACCAAGTAGATTTAGAAGATCATTGCGTGGATGTGTCTAGCCACTAATGAGAATGGCTGGTTGAGTTTTCCATTCTTCCCCCAATCCACATACTTTCTTTTATATAGTCAGTTTCCCTTATCAAATAACTATATATTCAAGAGATAAACTCTTCACAAAGGAAATAGGATTATAGCTTATTTGGAAGACTCAAAGGAGTTCAGAAGCTTCCCCACAATGAAGGACAAGCTGTGGAGGAAAGTATTGCCCACAGGCAAGCACAGACATCTGGTATGGATATAACAATACAACTTTAAAAAAAATTACAAGGTTTATGAATGACTATAATACTTAAAATATATCACAATATTTTCCCATATCAGTCTAAATATCTCCCTGCTATAGATTCCAAAGATACCAATGTAACAATAATATTGATTTTATGACTCTTTCAATTACAATTTTATTTTATTCATTGGCTAGATAATTATTAATGATCTATTAACAATGCTTGCTTGAGTTACTGTAATGGTTCCTATAATGATCTTACTACAGAGCATCTCAGATTTAAAATATTGGGATTTAGATTTTAAAATCCCTTTGTTTCTCTCCATCCTTCCTCATCGCTCCTAGAAACGCATGTTGGAAAAAGCCACTGTCCAGGCCATGCCCTTGCAAACACCATCCACAGCATTCTAAAGGAAAGGAAAAAGGCCATATAAATTTAATAAATAAATAAAATTAATATAAGTAATGAGACTGTCTCACCCTTCATATCCCACTTCATGCCATCAGATAGTTAAAGAGATACTTCTGCCAGTCCCTGCAGTAATTCCTCTTCTGCTGCGAACTGCCCAACTTCCAACCTTTTGATAAGATTACATTTTTACAAAATAGTTTGAGGTAACCCTCATTAGAATCATTCAGTTTGAGAGTAGCAGAACATTTCCTTGGAAGAATGACCAAGCTCATTAAAAATATCTAGAAGCAGGTGCTTAAGGTTCTAAAGTACAGATAAAATTAAGTAAATAAGTTGTACGTTCTGAGAGAAAGTCAGGTAAGCTCTTGATTCTGTAAGAAGCGGATAGAAAGGGACAGTCTCAGCTAATAAGTCTTCCTATCATGAAAAGGCAGTTGACTGAGTACCTTGCTTGTTCTCATTTCTTCTCTTCCACTAATGGTCATTTGGATAAAGGGGCAAAAAGCTGCATCTCCACCAAAGTGGAGTGTGTATCAGTGATATTGTGGGACATCTTGCTCAGGGCTCATTATTTTCATGGAAGGAATAAATTTTGTTCTATTCTAGATCTGCAAGCCATTTAACAAAGAAAATAAGGAGATGGGCAGATTAAAAAGGTGAAAAATAAAAGACCAAATAAAATAACAAACCCATTACAAATAAAAAAAATAAGCAGCAATTCTGTGAGTTAATATGAATGGAATGAAATCTTTAAAAATGAAAATTGCTTGCTTACCCAAAACAGTAGTCATCTGCTACGTAATTTCCATGTAATGAAATAATATCAAAGTTAAACTGTAAAATGTAAACACCACTTTGTGCAAAGATTAATAATACAGTTTAGGGCCTAGAATTTGAATGTGACTCATACCAATAACAAGTTCTTAAACATTTCCCCCCCTTGGATTTCATGAAAAGTAAATTGCTTCAACAGGGACCCTTGTTTAATTTCCTTTGAGCGCTATAATCTACTTTTCCAAAATTATTTGGGCACCATTAAAGTTGTCTAATTACCAAACTAAAAATCCCAGATTAAAACAATGAATCCCAGTAGTATAACTTTTTTTTTATAGAATTTTCCTGTAGAAATAATAGCATTCATTTAAGCAACCTTTGATGCATTATTAAAACAAATCTTGGCACATAATAGAACATCTTCACAAAGTCAAGTTAAATCACCATTGGCATTTGTTAAAAAATACTTTGTTTAGTCATCCATAATCAATTGAGCAAATATTCAGTATTACATTTTCAAGCCTGTCTTTTCCTCCATTTGATTCCTGAGTAATGGATTTTTTTCTACTAAAATGAAAATGAAGATTAAAGTGAAGAAGGTGAAACTGAATTTCAGAACTCTCAGGAATAATGTCAAAACTATTCTGTTAAACAACATGAATAAAAGCAAAAAATGCTTATTGCTTTTATAACTCTTTGGTCATAGGGTATCCATATTCATAATTTGTACAAGCAAAAACAAAATACATTTCAGAACATAAACTATATTTTTTGAATATAGTGAGTGGCTTTAGATTCTACTCTAATTTTATTTAGACTCCATAATCCAACGTTGGCTCTCTTAAGTGTTAAGAAATCAACAGCTATTTTATCATGCCTTATTACAGAGCTTTAGATTATTGGTGCTTGTGGCCAGTTCCACCTCAACTATCTGTCTATCTTTATTTGTCTGATTTGCTCCTTATCTTCCTCTGAGCAGGGTCTTTTGGTTCCTAGTTTTGTGGTCATAGCCTCTAGATTCCATGATCCATAAGTCTGGAATCAGTTCCCTCCTTTCATTCATTTCTGAAAAAGTTTGATGACCTTTAAAAAAGATTTAAATATCTTTTCATTTGATTAGAGATTTAGTGTAGGATCTGGTTATCCTACCTACAATCATTAATCTTGGCAGTTCATAGAATCTGTTAGTTTTCATTATGATTTCAACTGAATTAAAATAGTATAATTAAATTAAAATAATATGTTATACATGGTCATATTGCAGAGTGTTATAAATATGCATGAATGTTATGTTTGGTTTGTTTTACTTGCTAATGTTTAGTACTTTAGCCATTAAGCTATGAATTCATTTTATTGGGTGGATGCTTATAATTGCTTTCTGTTTTTCTGATTCTATTGCACATTGAAAATGCCATGTAATAAATTATATTGATAACATTAATGAAGCTGTAGAAAAAGGAGAGAAAGTAGAATTATTCCTTTGGTTTATAATATAAAACAGTTTATTGATGTTATATCATTGACAGGGGAAGCTGCCATTTTATTTTTCTACCATGTCTTGAAGTAACATTGCATTATAGATGAGAGAACTGTTTTCCAACTTGGTATACTGAAGATTGACTAAGATTAAAAGTTATGCCTCACTGTAAGCATTTCTTAGCAATCTATTTTATTCATTCTCAGTCCTGTATATTACTTTCATATTGGACTCCAGAAGCTGATCTGCTATGCAGAATGAGCTCTATTATCAAAATGCCAAAAAATCTTGCTATGCTAGTTTTACAGAAACACATTTTAAGCAGACGAAATGGAAAGTGGAGGAAAATAATAGATGCTATCAACATCATTCGCTAACAGAGAAGACCCAATATCAAGCTAAACTCTGAAATAGAATATGAAATGTATTTCTTGCATAAAAAGAAATATAAATATTCACTTGAATTTAGATAATAAGCATCTTAAACCACTGTATATTTTACCATTTATTTAAAGCCGACAATATATTCTTTTTGCAATACAGTTTACTATATATTTGGCCTTAAAATCAAATACGGGAATAGAATGGATAGAAAAATAGAACAAGAATTATACAAAGCAGATTGTGGAATTTCTATGATATTTTAATTAATTCTCTTTCGTGTATATAGGCTTAAAGAGTTTCTTAGCAATAAATTTAAATAGTAATCATGAACAATGAAACTATTTCTAAAATGAATTCTACTATGAAACATAAGACAATTTGAAAAACACCGGTAAAATTTGTCTGATTTAGAATCCAGTCCTACGCAAGTTCAGATAAAAGTAAGTACCTCCTAGTTTAATAAGTTGAATTCTTCACATTCTTATAGGACTCATTAACATTTATTTTATTCATGCATAGAGTTATGAAGTGGTTTTCATGAATGGGATTGTTTTCATCAATGCAAAGCTTATATGGGTATATGTTGCTATATAAGGAATAAGTACTAGTTCCTAAATTTCCACCTTTACTATATATAAGTTTAAAATTCTAATATACTACTCCTATCAATCTTTCAACATGAAACATAAGATGGACAAAATTAGAATGAGAATGTGCTGAGACGTGGACAATAAATAATGGATTTCATTAGGGAGAGATCCAACCTAGAACTAAGGACAAATTTCTTGACAATAAGAACAATCAGTGGAACGGCTTATCTCTGGGTGTTGTGAGTGCTCCATCACTGGAGATTTTTAAGAAGAGACTGGACAGCCATTTGTTTGAAATGATATAGGGCTTCCTGCTTGAGCAAGAGGTTGGACTAGAATATCTACAAGGTCCCTTCCAATTATTTTATATCGTGTCTTCTATAACAAGTAAATCACTACAATGGTTTTTACTTCCTTACCAAAGATCAGGCGAAGCAATTCCAGAGTCAAGGTGCTGGTTCCGACAACAGTTTGTCTCTCTCTTTATTGGTGGACCGTTCCAACAATCAACAAAGGTTTTCTTCTCAAAGAACCCCATTATTACTACATGACCATTACTACATTATTAACCCCCTGACCATTACTACAGATGCCAGCCTGTCAGGTTGGGGCACGCACTTCCAGAACGTTTCAACTCAAGGACTCTGGTCAATACCTGATCAATTACACAATATCAACTGGCTGGAGCTCAGGGCAGTTCATTTAGCCCTTCACAACTTTCTCCCTCACATGCGCATGGGTCATATTCTCATTCTTACAGGCAATGTCACAACCAAGGCCCACATCAACAGGCAAGGGGGTACCCGTTCGAGACAGCTCATGACAGAATCAGAGAGGCTGTTCCGTTGGGCGGAAAGGAATTTGAGTTCCATCATAGCAGAACACATTTCCGGGATGGCAAACACGACAGCCGACTGGCTGAGCAGGGCCACGGTCGACCAGTCAGGATCTATTCCAGGAGATAGTTCGGAGGTTCGGCCTCCCGCTTGTGGATCTGTTCGTCTCCCCCCAAAATGCACAACTCACCAGGTTCCTTTCGAGGTATCCAACTCAAGGATATTTATGTTGTCGGTGGCCCCAGGGTCTTCTTTATGCATTTCCACCTATTCCTCTGATTCCCAAGGTAATCCGCAAGTTGTTGGAAGAGAAATCGGAGTTGCTCTTGCTGGCTCCACACTGGCCCAGGAGGAAGTGATTTGCTGACCTCAAGAAACTGTCCGTAGCCGAACCTTGGAGAATCCCACCTTGGAAGATTCACCTTACACAGGGACCAATCCAGCACCCCGAACCTCAATGGCTACAACTAACCGCCTGGAGGTTGAGTGGAATCATCTGACTCAAGTTTTCTAACCGAATGATCGCTACCATTCAAGCGGCCAGATGCCCTTCCACGAATCGCATATACAATGCTACGTAGATCACATTCTATAAATGGTGCACCAAACTCAACATAGATCCGTGCTCAGCGTCACCAGCACAGGTTTTGGAATTTCTTCAGGACAGCCTAGATAGGGGGCTTTCCTCAAACACTTTGAGGAGACAAGTGGCGGCTATTGCCTCAGTGGTGAGATGGGCAGGTTTTTCATCTATTTCTCATCACCCAAGGATAAAGAGTTTCCTAAAGGGTGCAATGAATCTACGCCCTCCCACGATCCACCGCTATCCCACCTGGGATCTCAATAAGGTACTCTCCGCTCTCACTGGGAGCCCATTTGAGCCCCTGAGAATGACTAGCCTCTGCTATCGCACTTACAAGGTGGTATTTCTTGTAGCAGTCACATCAGCCAGATGCATTTCGGAAATAGCAGCCTTGTCGGTCCACAAGGACCTCTCTATTTTCCAAGTGGACAGAGTGGTGCTTCGACCTGATCTGACGTTCACTCCTAAAGTAAATTCGGCCTTTCATAGAGCACAGGAGCTGATTCTCCTGAATTTCTGTCCCAACCCTTCTCAGGGCCTGGAGCAACAATGGCACTGACTGGACGTCCGCAGGGCCATCTACATTCACCGGACAGCTTCCTTCCGAAAGATGGAGGCTTTGTTTGTGTCCTTTCAACCCTCCACTCAAGGACAAAAGGTATCACCATCGACTATTGGCAGATGGTTGAGGGCCACGATCGCCAAGGCGTATGAATCTAGTTCATTACAGGTGCCAAAAGGTATCACCGCACATTCCACTAGGAGTGCGGCAACTTCGGCAGCTTGGGCCACGCAGGTTCCTATCACTGAAATTTGTAGGGTGGCTAAATGGGCTTCTCCATCGCCTTTCATTAGGCATTACAAAATAGATACATTTGCCTCCGCTGAGGCCTCCTTCGGCAGGAGGGTGTTGCAACGTCCATTCTGACAGAGAGGGAGTTCCAAATCAGACGGACTCCCTCCCGTAGGACAGCCAAGCTTTGGTATGTCCCCATCTATGGATGCTCGGAGCAGGTCAATGGAGAAAGGGCATTGGTACTTGCCTGATAAGCCCGTTCTCAGTGAGCTGCGACGAGCATCCGTCCCCTCCCAATGTCCGTTTGTTTGTTTCTGCTCTGACCAATGATGTGGTAGTTGTTGATTTCTAATTTCAATCAGTTTGATCTCACTATGGGCGAGGATACCTCTCCTCGTCTTTGTAAAAAACTGGGGACGCTGGGCAGCAGACGGGGGAGGAGCCACAGCATCCTGTTAATTAAGCTCAGCCTATCGTGCAGGAGACTAAGCACTTCCCAATCTACGGATGCTCGTCGCAGCTCACTGAGAACGGGCGTATCAGGTAAGTACCAATGCCCTTTCTTTTCCAATCCGCCAGAACATTGAAAATAATATAAAGGTAGATAGATTTGTCTATCTATCTGTCTATCAGCAGAATAACTTTCAAAAAGTCAGATAGAGTGGCACAACATTTATTTGGGGTGGATCCAGGCAAGGGCTCTAGAGAATACCATTTCAGGGGGAAAAAGTTCAGTGCAGCTATATGAGAAGAGGCAGTTCGACAATGACTGAGAAATATTGCTAACTCCTTCTCTTTCCTAGTCATATGGTCAACTTAACCTATCCATTGTATACATAGGAAACACATATAAGCTACAAAGGGAAGTCAGGAATACACACATACGTGCTAGTTTATTGTAGAGCAGATGACTCCTATTGCTAAATGTGCTGACAAAGGTGTTGCAAATGGATTATCCTCTATGTTTCCTTAGCTTGTTTTAAAAAATAGCAGCATGAATTGACCAGTCATACTGTATCCAATAAGAATTGGTACATCATGCTAGAAGACTAAAAGTTTTACTGTAGCCTATTATGAATACTATTGCAAAGAATGTGATTAGGGTTTAATAACTACAATCTACTAACAAAATTGTTAATTAGTAAAGTATGATATTGAACAGAAGTTTATGAAATTATACAAACAATCAAGCACAAAAATTCCATTAAGAGAGACCCTAGTTTATTTCTGTTTAGATCATATAGAATGAGAGAAGGCATTAAGGAAAATATGAGAAAAATATACACACAACACACACACACACACACACACACTGTAACAAGACATGGAGTCATTCATAATTGCTAAGCATTTATGGAATTCCAAAATGGAAGGAAAATTCTGGAGGAGGAAATTTATGAGACATCTCTGAGGATGCTGGAGTCCCAGTATTTTATTCATTCTAATATTGACTTGTGTATTTGATGGAGTTTGCATTTTTATTAGAATTTACATATTTTGTGAATCAACATGTAAATATAGTTTTTAAATATTTGCATCTCTCAGAATTCAGTCCTGAAAATAAAGACTGCATACAAAAATGTTATTAGAGATAACATGTACATTAAATATATTCAGTGGAATAATGTTTAAAAATCAGTATATAAGAGTAAATAATTATGATAAAGTAAATTTGCTATGAAAAAAACTATATTATGAGATTTGAAAAGCATTGGATTTTTCATGATGAAATTGATCAAGTGTAAAAACTTGATATAGAAATAAAATAAATTGGAATAATTGACTAGTTGATAAAGGAGAAATTAAGCAAATCTGCAACTGACAGACTGATTCCTCTTTAAATATTAAAACAAATTGAACTTACTAGTAAAAGCATGCAGTGTAAAAATTGGACCATGATAAACCATTCATTTTATCTTCCACGTTTTAAGAGAAATTATTGAGTATATGCTCTAGAGCAGCAGTTGCCAACTGGTAGGCCATGGCCATGGCCCACATGGGCCAAGAGAAAATTTTGGTGGGCCTCAGAGAAATCTCACACCCAGAACACCCCCCAAAGCAATTAATCCAGGCTGCGCAGAAACACAAGGCTGTGCTGCCCACATGGCCCGCAGGAACCCTCCCTGCCACCTTACCCAGCAAACTTGCCTGCTAAATTGCTATTTTCCCAACCATCAGCTGTGTGATTTAGATTAGCTAGGAAGCAGGATATTGATGGATTTCTTGCTTTCTAGCTAGTCTTTAGATCTTTGGTTCTGCTTTTAAGCACAGCCGAACCTCCCTTAGGTCTGAAGGTTCTATTATTGAATGCAGACTCACGGCAAGCAAATTTTATGTGACAGACTGAGCTAGCTGATGGCAAATAGATAGATCACTGAATGATTCTGTGAGAAATTCAATCTGCCTGCTTTGCCTACTTTTGGGTAAAAATTGCTTTTATATACATATATATATATATATATATATATATATATATATATATATATATATATATATATATATATATATATATATATATAACAATATATATATATATAACAATATATATATAACAATACATTGTGTATTGTGAGTTAATTTTGTGAGTTTTCTTGCAAGCAAATTTTATGTGACAGACTGAGGTAGCCGATGGCAGATAGATAGATCATGGATTCTGTGAGCAACTCAATCTGCCTTCCTGCTTTGCCTCTTTTGGGTAAAAATTGCTCTTACATAAAAAATTCAATATTTAAATACATGGTGTGTTGTGAGTTAATTTTGTGAGTTTGCTTGCTAATAAATTTTATGAGTTTGCTTGTAAGCAAATTTTGTGTGACAAACTGAGCTAGCTGATGGCAGATAGATTACTGAATGGTTCTGTGAGCAAGTCAATCTGCCTGCCTGCTTTGCCTGATTTTGGGTAAAAGTTGCTCTTTTTAAAAAATAAAAAAATCAACATTTTTATAAATATTTATAATATTTACATACAAGCCATGCCCAGCCAGTTATATGACTACCAAACTATACCCACAAATTAGGCCACACCCACAGAACTGGTTAGTGGTCCCTGGGATTTAAAATTATGAGTTTGGTGGTTCCTGAGTTCCAAAAGGTTGGCGACCCCTGCTCTAGAGCAATAGTTGGTCAAGTTTTCAGATTTTCCTCAAATAGATAAAATGACTTTTTTTATTAGAGAAAAGACAAATTTCTCTATTATTGGTAACTGGAAGTCTCTACTTGTGATTTATAGTTTGATGATTAGATAGGATAGTTTACAGAAAGAAGAGTAGTATCAGTGGTGGAATTCAAATGTTTTTACTACCGGTTCTGTGAGCGTGGCTTGGTGGGCGTGGCAGAGGAAGGATACTGTAAAATCTTCAGTCAGAGGTGGTATTTGCTGGTTCTCTGAACTACTCAAAATTTCCAATACTGGTTCTCCAGAGCTGGTCAGAACCTGATGAATACCACCTCTGAGTAATATGATATGATTTTAGAGAGTTGAAATATACCTATAATTATAACTGCTGTGAAGAATGTTAAAACCCATTTCTTAATGTCTTTTTTCTTTCTTTTTATTTTTATGTAACATTTTTTTCTTTTCTTACACTATTTGCTTTCTCCTTTATGTATTTACTTTTCCTTTTTATTTATCTAAATTGATTTGTATTAGTTTTTATCTATTTCTTTAAAGGTTTTAATAAAAATATGCACAAAATATGTTTAGACTTCAGTTGGCTAAAGAATTCTGGGAATTGAAGTTCATATATCTTAAAGGTGCTGAACTGCTTTAGAGCACTTTAGATCAACAGTACCTGGCTTAATTTTCAGCTATGCAGATTTGCACTGGAATGACATTAATATAATATAATATAATAATACATTCTTAATGTAGATAGCATCAGTGATGAGCTTAAAACTGAGTTTTTCCTAACATTGAAAATATATCACAATTATCTATGTACAATTATAAAGGGATCTTAATCGTTCTAGCTATTTCTATTTTTACTGTTAATCATATTCCATTTTTCCTTACTTTCCTTTCTATTTAAGAGGCATGAATGGTTCCTATTAGTTACATGCCACAGATAATACAATCCAGTTACTAATCATGGACGATGAAAGGTTTTTAATGGGAAAAGATACAATTCTCTGTTACAGATATCTGTGTTCTATAAACCCAGTACAATGACTGTTCTATTTTAATTGTACTTCACTAAAATTTACGGCTGTGTTTTTGTGCAAAACATAAACAGGATCTGAAGAAATGTACTTATTTACCTAATCTATTACTGTGCTATAAAGGGAAAAATAAATTATTTACCCAGGAATAGCTTTATTCTTGTTAGATTTGACATTAATACACAAACATCTCTCTGAAATAACAGCAGACTTACTTTAATTAAGGATCACTTTTTCAATGACACAGAAATTAATCTAGCTAACCCTGTTTATTTTTCTTGCCATATTATTGAGTACAAAATGCTATCTTATGTCAGAATGACTTGGGTAGAATTGTCTTAATAGTATCATTTGAAAAGAAAATAAATAATTTGATTTTCAGAGGGATCAGTCTAATGATTTTTTAAAAAAGGGATAAATTCATTGCCAGGAATGAAAAATGAAAACAAGCTTCACATTAACATAAGAATAGGTGTATTAGTGAGACAGATGGAGCTTTTAATGAATTGGGTCATACAGCCAAAAGAAATTACTTTTAATTAATCTTAAGCATTCACCTATACAAGTGCATTATACCCTTTTATACTATGAATTACTCTGTTTAGAAATGTCTTATGCTTATAAAATTTAGGTGCCAAGATTTTCATATTGTTTCATATCCAAGGAATACCATCAGTTTAAGATTTAAATTTTAAAATAAAAAGTAGGGCAGAAGAGTCAAAGAGGGTAAATTATTCGGTTCTTCCCACACTAAGAATTAAGAGGTTAGACCTAGGTAGATTTGGATGGGGGACCAGTGGAAAATCCCAGGTTGTAGGGTTAAAAAACATCCCCAAAGAAGTCATGGAAACCAGTTGTGTGATTTTTGGACAGTCCCTTACTGTCAGCCCATGATGGATGTTAGGCCTGGACAATAAGCAGATTCTGTACTTACTCTCCAACAAGGAAGAAAAAAAAGTATAGTTATTAACTAGTCTTAAAGTAGATAAATTCTGAGTGCAAACAGAAAAATCTGCAGAAAATTTCATTAATTGATATTTAATTATATTTTGTAAATGTATTATTTATAAATCATGCTATAAATATATGTTAATAATTTATTAAAAAATAAATAAAATTCTGAATATACTAAATCTTGAGTTAGAGGGAAGGGCAGAACATTATTTGGAATTCTAATCCATATTATAAACCAAACTTTACTGAGAAAATATAATTTATCTCTATCAGTACAGTAAACATACTCCATACATTTTCCCTCTGCATGATTGTAATTTGGATCATTGTAGTTCTGCTTTACAGTCTAAGATCTGTTTGCATATTTTTGCATGCTTTGTTTCTTAATGAGGGTAACATTAATTCAGTTGTATCCTTTCTGGTTACTAATAAGCATTAGAACTGAAGTTAAGGCATTGGGTTGGAGAAAGTTACTTTATGTAGAAAGTAAGGAACATGACTTTGATGGAGATAAAATTCACTACAGCTACATTGATAAGAAATTGTCCAGCTTCCCCCAAACTAGCAGGCAAAATCAAATCCCCCAATTTCGATTAAGAGTGTTGCTTTTCCATTATTCAGGCCCTCTTTCATGTAAAGCAGGCATCCAACAATCCTTGCTATAAAAATAATTAAACTCAATGTATATCATTCTAAACGTGAATGTAAGAAATATGATTTTTGTAATAGAGTTGTCAAAGTCTGGAATGTTCTACCTGATTCAGTTGTTTCAGCTATATATTTTCACAGTTTCAGTCACAAATTGATTTCTGTGGACCTTACATCATACTTAAGTAGTTAGTACAGGACGTGTGCATAAGTGCACTAACGTGCCTATCGTCCCTGTCATTGTATTTTAATTCTTTTATTCTTGTTCTCATTTTTGTTTGACAAATTCTAATAAATAAACAAACAAACAAATAAATAAATCTTCTCAATACTGTGCTCCTGACTTCAGCACTTTCCATGACCAAGTATATTTCTGAGAGTATATTTCTTTTCAGTCCTTTGGCAGATATTTTAATTTCACATATTCACATAAAAAGTCCAGTAAGTGTTTTTCCAAGCCTTTGATAAAAACTAGAAGTTTGAGCAAGCTATACTGACTTTCAGTCTTGATTCTATTGCTGATATCTTAGTCTGGTACCCATGATTTTATTTAAACCAAAGTCTTCATATTTGAAGCTCAAAAATGTAAATTCAAGAGGCTGAAAATAACTGATTTGAAATACTATTAGAAAAAAAAAGATGGGGTAGCTTATTTATCCAGAGTGAATATAAATCTATTTACCTGAGTCTCTTATCTTCTTTCCCTTCCTAGCTGTATGCTTTTAGATAACTATGCACTTCTTTTATATACACAGATTATTCCATTAATTTCACCAGATGAGGCAAGTTTGCACAATGCTATAAAAAAAAAAGAATAGAGAGAGATGTGAACTGAATACAGAGCAAATATGGGAGCTCATTGTGAGCACAAGGGTTCCCATAGTTAAAATACTTCATCTGAACCTGGCATAGTGGCATAAGGCTTGTCAGCCAATCTTCAAATGGTTTGTCTGATAATAAATCTATTGAGCCCAGGCATGGCTTCAGTCATCAAAGAGTTTGAAGTTACACTGACATGAAGTTTTAAACATAATCATGTGTAACACTGAACAATACATGAACACCAACTAGTTAATACAATGCAACTAAAAATGTAAAAGTAGCTTTCCTGAAAGTTATGATTACTATATCAGAGCTAAATTTCTAAACTATTTCTTATTTTTGTTCTAATTTGTAAACTGAAAGAGCTGGAATAAAATTTTGGAAACTTGCTGTTTCAAACTCTCCAGCACTTTATAGTACAAGATTACTATGAAGATACCTTGACCAATATAATATATATATATATATATATATATATATACATATACATATATATATATATATATATGTATATGTATATGTATATGTATATGTATATGTATATATATGTTTTCGGAGATTTTCGCGGGTATTTGTATGTGGATCTTTGGTTCTTCGGGTTTTCTCCCGCGTAGAATTGGAAATATCTAGGTGACGTTTCGATGAAGTCTCATTCATCATCTTCAGGCTTGTGTCTTCGGCCTTGTGCTTCTCAGAGTGAAGACACAAGCCTGAAGATGATGAATGAGACTTCATCGAAACGTCGCCTAGATATTTCCAATTCTACGCGGGAGAAAACCCGAAGAACCAAAGATCCATATATATATATATATATATATATATATATATATATATATATATATATATATATATATTGTAACACAAAGTATATACTTATTCCCCTGCCTCTGCTGATAAGGAGAGAGCCAGTGGTGTAGTGGCAATTACAACTGCCTCACATGTAATACTTCCCTGGTTCGAATCTCAGTAAGGGTATGGCTAGCTGAAGAGAGCTAACTAGCTCGAAATAGATCTATACTAGTCTCCCTTATTTATTATTTAAAATTATCAGCTTAAAAACCTTACACACACACACACACACACACACATATATACTTTGTGTTACAACACCCTGTTAAGCCCCAATTAAGGGAGAAAGCATACTGCTTTCTTTTCTGTCTTTCGGCTCATCACCAGAGACCATACCGACAGAAAGCTATTTGTTTCGTTGTCTTTTCTTTACATGTGTGTTAAAAAAAACCTTACACACACACACACACACACACACACACATATATATATATATACACACACATATATACATCTCTCTCTCTCTGTATATGTATATATTAATGTATAATGTATAATGCATAATCGATGTACGTGTGCAAATTTATACAATCTCTCTTCTATTATAGAAATAAATAAGGGACAACAATGTAAGCCTAGTGCAATCTGATGTGGTTACCATATTACTGGCTTTATCTTGTAGACATCATAGACTTGGTTTTTAAAAATAATTTAAAAAAATACAATGCAATTTTGTCTAGAATTAAAAATTCAGGGAGTGTGTGCATGCACATGTGTGTGTGCATGCACATGTGTGTGTGCATGCACATGTGTGTTTTTCTGCAATCTACATTTTAAATTATTTTTGCAGCATGTACAATGATAAATTTTCATAAAATTGAAAATATAGTGCAGCATTATTTGTTTGTTTTTAAATTTGAGACGACTGATTTGCCTGTTACAAAAATTGCCCCTGCCTTATGTTATTAATTTAGTGAGCCAATCCTGCCTATATTTATTCATATTTAAGCAACATATCACTGCATCTGCAGTCTGCAGTTGGGGAATTCATGAGACTTGAGTGCTCACTCAGTTTAGAAAGCTAGAAAGAAAACTGGAGGAAAGAAAAGGAACTAAAATCCTCTGTATTTAATATGAGGAGGTATAAAATATTGTCCTGATACTGAGCATGATAGAAGCATAGACAAACTGCAATAATCTCACATTGTACCAACTAAAGACTAATTATCTGTCATGGTTACATTATTTTTTGAATGTCCCTGCCTGCACTTATAGTGCATCACTGCATATTGATTCACATGTATCATGGATTTTCAAAAATGAAATGTTCTCCACAATTTGTATAGATTACACAATTTTATACCATTTATGATAAATTTTAAAATATCCCCATGAAACTTTTTAAATCTCTCAAAATATCAATTGTTTAAATTAAAATCCTGTACATATACTATACTTTACTTTTGCAGGTGGTATTGTACATATTTCACCACTGCAGGTTTTTCTGCTTCTTTTAAAATTATTTTTATATGAATTTACATTACAGCTTTACACTTAAAATGATGTATCCATTAGATTTATATCTTACCTTTATTTCAGAAGAATCAAATGGAATGCATAGAGCTTTTTCTTGCAAAGTTTCAACTGTGAAATAGGATGAATTAAGGAAATAATGATTGCTCCGATGAGTTTTGATAGATGAATGAGAAGTAATATCCAAAAGAAGACTAAATTTCCTTCTTTGAGTTTAGCCTTTTTAGTATTGGTTAAGTAATATTACAGAGATTTCTACAGTGTTCTTTTGAGAGGATTAAATAAAAGATGACAGTGATTATCTCTTAAAGATTATTTCTTGCTCAGGTTCCGACAATGTCTAAAGACTAAGGATTTCACCAAATAGATCGTATTGCAAGTGCTCTGCTATTTCATTAAATACTTTTTAAAATTGAAATTCTTGTTGAAATAGAATACTGAAAAATTTCCCAACATATTTTAAGGCCTCTGGATATGAATAGCTATTAATCACTAGCTTAATGATATCCATGTAAGTTTCTTCTTCTTTCAATTCAGCACTTTCCAATTGTTTCATTTTTTTAACTTTACCTGCTAAACTACTTTTTAGGTGATTTTATGAAGACTTTCAGCTAGGTCCATATCTAACTGGGACAAGATTATGATTTTGCAATACTTTACAGAATACCGCTAACTCTGTAATACTTTGTAGTCTCTACAGAGATTGATCTTGTGGATATCTATTCAGAAAAAGATCCTAGGTAAACAGAAATATTAATCAGTATCTTGCATCTGTATTTCTAATGGTCCATGATGTCTATAGATATCTTCTGTGTGCATTTCCATTGTGAAATCCTGTTATCATTAGAACATTTTGAGGTCACACATGGTTTCATCTGTGGTCAGAATAGGCTACAATGTTACAACTTTAATGGATGTACTCTAGTGCAGTTCAGATGTTATTATAAATGTTACAAATTAGAAATGTCTATTTTGAGAGCTGGACATTCAGCAATAGCAGAACAACATTGGAAAACTGCCAATAAAGCTGAGCCTGTATCAGAACAGTCAGTCAAAATCAAAAATTCCAGAAAGGGCAATTGTGTACTTTGAGATGTTACATTCTAGTCTGATTTAGCTGTCATGTATCTTAATTGCAAATATTTTACTAACTGAACAAATGAAACTGTACAGGAGAATAGCTATTTTTGAATTTCTATACAAAACTCCCCCCCCACTTTCTTTGAAAATAGTAAAGGAAAGTCATAAATTGAACAGGGATGGAGAACTAGAGTTCTGCCCAATTAATGGTGTTTATGACTAGTTCTTAGTTCCAGCTGTTCTAGCAATTCTACAGTCATGTGATTGAGATCTTGGTGCTTGCAATTGGTTTTATACTTACAGTGATTGCACCATCCTGTGGCCATGTGATTGAGATTTATAACTTTCTCTGCCTGCTTCTCACAAGCAAAGTCAATGAAGAAGCTAGCAGGAAAGGTCCAAATTGTATAGGTCTATGGTGATTGTCAGTCATCCAGGTTATGGTTATCCCAAAGTTGATTTTTCAAGAGGCAACTAGACTTTCTTTGATTTTCCTTGAAGACATTTTGCTTCTCATCCAAGAAACTTTTTCATTTCTGAAGGAAAAACAAAGTTCAGTTACCTCTTGAAAAAGGTAAGTTCTAAGCACCTTTAATTAGGTAAGTCTCTATAGAAGAAGGAGTGGGAGAACCTGAGGGATGGATTCAAAAGAAGAATCAGCCTAGAGTCATCATAACCACAAATGAACTAAGTTCAATTCCTTTTGAATTCTTTTGACCCTTCTCTAGTGCCGAAATAGTGTGAGATTGAGTAGAGTACTGTGCATAGGCATGAGTAGTAATAAATCAGTTTAATAGGAATTTCACATGTGGTTCTGGTCTTTTGTGCCTGACAATCTTGGATGTGCCTGGGATCACACCAAATTTGGAATCTGTAAAACTTTTAAATGCATAGTACTTCCTGGTAATCAAGAAGAAAAGTCAATCATACTGCATCTTTAAAGGAAGAAACCAAAGATATTTCAGAATTTGCTGAAGTAGGACAGTTTATTATTTATGGGTTATTATGGGAGAAAATAGAAGGCAGGATTAATCTGCACCTTATACTCCTGGAAGAAATGTTAAATATAAATCTAATATGTAAAATAAATTCCTAATATTCTTCGCCATTGGATATGCTTCCTAGAAGTACTAAATATTGTAATTTAACAAAATCTGCACTGCCATAGTTCATCCATTTTGTCCTAGTGTGTCTAACTTTTTTTTAAAAAAAAATCCTATTTCCTGTAAGACAAATTATTTCAATAAAATTATTGTAGATGTTACAATAATGATGTTATAGTTAATTTTATTCATTAGGCATGTTAATTCTGTAAATTATATCTAGCCTATATCTTCCTTTTAAAATAATCCACATTGCATTTAGTGCTTATAGTGGTCAATAAGCACTTTGCTTACTACTTACTACCATGTACAAGCGGTATTTTAAAAGTGCCAACAAAAATATCAATCTAGATACTGAGAAAAAAAACATATTATAAAAGGTTAATTTCAATGCTATAGTTGATGCCAAAACAACTGGTAGAATTTTTAGAACTCTGAACAAAAAAAGACTTTTCTAGACACTGTTTTTTTGTAGTCTATTTCATTGTAAATGGTATCCTTGACAAACACTTAAACTGTGCAATAAGATGAATTTTCACCATCAACCAGGCTTGTATTGATTTCAGCTTTTTTGTAACTCCCAAGATTATGGTTTGTATCCTGCTGTTCTTTTGGAAAAGTTTTAAGACCTGATTGTTTCCTGAGAATGGAATTGGAAAATTAGCTGAGAAGTTGTTTGTTAATTCATTGTGATTGATTTCTTTTAAGATGCTATTTTATGCTTCTTTTTTATATGATTCTTTATTGGTGTTATTAATGCTCAGTGTTTTAGCTTAAGTAAAACATCTCCTGTTTTACATATCTTGTTAAACTGTAATCTTCTCCAGATTTGTCCAGTTTGGAAAAAATTATCATTTATCATTTTGTTGAGAATCTCAATTACTTTTCCTAATACACAGTATCAGAATTAGTCTTCTATAAATCTTATCTCATATTAATTACAGGGTTGTAAAAATTGGCAGTGTATACATGCCTGCTTTTACTAAGTTATATGACAAATTTATTAAATGAAATGATTAATGCCAGGATATTTTTCATACAATAATTACTAGGGTCATAAGTGTTGGAAGTTTGAAAACATAATGAAGTCACAAATCCACAAAACATTACTAATTATACATTGTATGCTTTATGATTGTTCTAATACCTACATTTATAATGGTGGCTAGATTTTGAATTGTTTCAAAATCTTTTAATATTTTCAATTTGTTAACAAACTACTATTATTATTATGAGTAATTTTGTATTCATATATGCGCTTAACTTATAGAAACAGACATAGTTTGCCAATGTAATGTGATATGTATGTATGTATAATAGAATAAGAATAGAATAGATTACAACAGAATATAATATTAAAATATAATATCTGACAGTGAGATTGGTGGTATCTAAATTTGATAAATAAATAGTACTAAATTAAGAGACTGCTCATCTGCCGTATATCATCACTCCTTATCACCCATCCCCTCCCACTTGTGACTGTAACTTTGTTGCTTGTATCCTCTGTTTCCTAGTATGATTTGATGTTGATTGTACCCTATGACTATCATTAAGTGTTGTACATTATGATTCTTGATTCTTAACGAATGTTCCTTCTTTATGGATACTGAGAGTATTTACACCAAGACAAATTCCTTGTGTGTCCAATCACACTTGGCCAATAAAGTATTCTATATGTTTGGATTAGAAATGGAATTGATATGGATAATTTAGCATGACACAAAATAAATCCTTCAACAAATCAAGGATTACTGAATCCTTTCACAGAGATACATCTTTCAGACAGTTCTTCTCTCTGCTTCTAATGTCTTAGATTTGGAATTTGTATATAATCCCTTGAATGTGCTGCTTAGTGAAACAGTAATATATTGTAGTATTGTATTAAAATGATAGGCTAGCCTATCTATATTTTTAGAACTAATACATGTCTATTTTCCTTAATTAGATTAAAATGGACATATTCATACTACTCCACATTTGGCTTTACTATTCATCTAAAGTCAAGAATCTACAAAAAACTAATTCAGAAAAGACATAGAACTTTCATCATCTCTTAGGAGAACAATTATTTTGACTAGTTTTATGCCAAATAATTATTCTGCATTTTCTTTTACCATTGCCAATTTCCTGGCAAATAAAAAAGGTACAAAATGATTGGTTTAACACGCACAAACAATATGACTTATAAGAATAGGGAGCATGCCAGTGATATTGGCTACCCTGTGATAATAAAGTCAACTTAAAACACCAGCAAAAGAAATCTAGAGGTAATTCTGAAAGTACAATGCCCTTTTATAAGAGAAATTAAAAAGAGGGAGATATAAGTTATCTTTTAAACTTAAATTAGTTTATAGTCATGTAAAAATGTAAAACAGATATCCCAATTTTATTACAATCCAGCATATAATGATCTTTTTTGAATGAAGTCACTCATTTCAATTTGTAGTATAATTTCATCATATAATTTTTCTGTAACTTACATTCTAAATAAAGAGTGTGGGTGAACTGAGCCCCTTCTCTGTTTGGAATGGTTCCTTTGTTCTGACCACTGGGTGCCACCATTGCTTCAGAGGAACAATGAGAAATGTGCCATAGAGAGATTAGAGAGATACTTCAATTAGATTTTTAAACCCTGGAATTTTTATATCAATATGCTGTCATTCCAGGCATTCCCTAATGAGCTATGATCAGTTCATTTTGGATTAATAAATTCTGTCTTTCAGAAAACTTTACTTATTGCTATTTTTGATCTTATATCATTTTTAACTTAGTACCAAAAGTCTCGTGTCATGCATATTCCCAACGACCTTGTGAAGTTCATATCCAGTTTTGTCAAATATTCAGACTGACAACCGAAGGGTTACAAAACAGCTTACACTACTTCCACAGTGAATAACTCTGCAGCCTGGTGTCTGATACTGCCCTCCATTTGACATCTGTGAGGACACGATTGTAGAAAATTTTTTTGGCGTATGTAGCCATATACACACACAGTTCTGTGAAGGCAAACATAATAAAACAAAACAAAATCAAATAACCCTACAGAATCAGCTTTGTGATTTGCCTAATTTCCATGCACTTGTCTGTACAGAAAAAAAATGTTTGAATTTTCTCCTAAAATTTTGACTAGTCAAGCAGGGGGGCAATTTTACAAGGATAAAATCGAAGAATGGAGTTCTTTGATGTAGCCTAACTATGCTTTTGTGTTAAGGCAAGACCCTTTTAAACAACCCCTAAATACATCATTTCCTCAATAATGTTCTGGCTATACAAGAAATTGCTATCTACATCTATTAAAGCACAAGACTTTTTTTTTTTTTAAATCAAGCTATAGCTAAAATGTCTCATCTTGAATTACTAAAGTACAGTTTTTTTAAATACACTATATCAAAATAGTACAGTGGTGACAATCCTAGGGGAAATGTATATCCAGGGGTGGGATTCTACCTGGCCAGACCAGTTCCATAGAACCGGTTGTTATGATTCTGCCCAGTTCGGAGAACCGGCAAATCACACTACTGGCTGCCCCCTCCCCTCCCTGCCCACTCACTCCTTATCTGGCATGTGCACCATCAAATTTGTCTGCTAAGTTGCTATTTTTACTTTTTTTCCCCACAACCATCAGCTGTTCTGCTGTGCTGGGAGATTTAGATTAGCTAGAAAGCAGGAAACCGTTGGATTTCTTGCTTTCTAGCTAATCTAAAAGCAGAGCTGAACCTTCCTTAAGGACTGAAGCTTCTATTTTTCAGTGCAGACTCAGGTAGCAGATTGCAGAATGGTAGATCTCTGAGTGAATCTGTGATTCTGTGAGCAACTCTGTTAGGAATCTGTCCACCAATTAGTTGGGTTGGAAATATACAGTATAAACCAACAATGTATGTTTGTAGCTTTAAGACAAAATCACCCTAATATTCCGATTGGTTGATTATATTGCGAATTACCATAAGAGGGAACTAGAGATCATAGCTTGCTCTCTCTAACATTCTGTCTCTCTGACATTCTGTCTCTTTAACATTCTTTTGCTATCTAAGGTTTTCTGTTGTATTTATGCTGTGCTTATACTTTGATATCTTTGTTTACTGTAAATGACAAAGGAAACCGGTAAGAAGACTTTGTAATTGAATATTATTTGGACTGTTAAATATATATGACCTAAACCGTTTATTGGACTGTGCTATTTCTTAAAGTAAACTTTAACTCAATTTAGTGTATCTGTGTATGGCTGAATAATTATTCATAACTACTCTCATAAACGTTTCCATGTGCATATCCTTGTTACTAAAGGGTTATTCTGTACATATCATAACAAACTTAAACTGCCTGCCTGCTTTGCCTGATTTTGGGTAAAAGTTGCTTTTTTTAATAAAAAAATCAATATTTACATAAATATTTACAATATTTACATACAAGCCATGCCCAACCAGTCACATTACCACCAAGCCATGCCCAGTCAGCAAGCCACACCCAGCCAGTCACATAATCACCAAGCCACACCCACAAATTAGGCCATGCCTACAGAACCAGTTGTTAAGAAATTTATTATTTATTTATTTATTTATTCAATTTATATACCGCCCTTCTCCCGAGGGACTCAGGGCGGTATACAGCCCATCTAAAACCCCACAAAAATACAAAAGTTAAAAAATATTAAATTAATCGGCTGATTAATAAACTAAAGACCCCGCCCCCACCCTTAAAACCCCAATTTAAAATTAAATAAGATGGAGACCGAATTAAAACCATCACCAAATTTGAATCCCAATCCTGTGTATATCCCAATATATGCCCCATTAAATCTCTGATCAGCACACAAGAATGATGGGGAAAGATAGAAGGAGTTTTTTTTTAAAAAAAATTGATATCAGTTGCTGCTGATCCATCATTGCCAGAAAGGAGAGTGGGAGGGAAGGGAAAGAAATAGAAATACTGTGTTTCCTCAAAAATAAGACCTGGTCTTATATTTTTTTGCCACCAAAAAATGTTCCAGGTCTTATTTGG
Source organism: Bungarus multicinctus (assembly GCA_023653725.1). Classification (NCBI taxonomy): domain Eukaryota; kingdom Metazoa; phylum Chordata; class Lepidosauria; order Squamata; family Elapidae; genus Bungarus; species Bungarus multicinctus. The sequence goes on from CM042844.1 coordinate 38,630,130, forward strand.
GGGGGGGGAGGGAATGTCTTCCACTGACTCACCTTGGAGCAGTGGCACCAACAGTCCTGCCCAGCAGAAGCCCACTGCCAGCCCATTTCTTCTGTGGTCACTTGTTGCTGCTTGTGTGCGTTGTCCCTGGCCTCCGTTTTGCTGTCAGAGGCCTTCAGGAAAGGCTTCATGAACTGGTAACAGAGTTCTGGATTGATGTGCACATCAAACCAGAGCTTTTTTATCAGCTGCAGAGCCTTTCCTGAAGGCCTCTGACAACGAAATAGAGGCCAGGGGTCAATCCATATCTCAATCCATATCTCATTTCTTGGCTGAAAAGGCCTTTCCTAGCTTAATTTTTACCTGTGCACTTTGCCCCACCCAGTGCACTCCAAAGTAGACAAGGTTTTAACTAGGGCTTATTCTGGGGGGAGGGCTTATATTGATGCATATGCAAAAAATCAAACTAGATCTTATTTTTGGGATAGGCTGTCAGGTTTCCAAGTAATGAAATCCATTTAAAAAGAAAATAACGAAGTCCATCTTCCAAGACAAATTCTTTTATTTAGGAAAGCATCAAATTGGCAAAGTCCATGGCAATTCCGGATCTTACACAACCCAGAATTATCCCACAATATTAAAGTTAGAAACAACCCCTCAAAAGTTACATTCTCCAATAAAAGTAATTCAACATTGCTTGATGTCATAAATCTCTACCTCAAGGGGTCTAAGCACAGACAACTTGTTTCCCATGGGAAGAAGAATCACCTAGCCAAACACTCTTTATCTCCACTCCTCCCCCCTTAGGAATGTGGCAAGCCCAAAACTCTTCCCCCCATGACTGCCACAGAGAAAGTAAGAAAAAGAATATATACTAAGCCTAATGAAATGGCTACACATATGTCAATTTCAGGCTTGACATAGGTCTTATTTTCAGGCAAACATAGTAGAAAGAAAAAGAAAGGAAGGGATGTTACAAATAATGATCTACATAAAAATATTTATACAAATTAAAGGTATCGTGTAAGCTTACTTCTCTTTAGATGTATGAGCTACCATATCTGGAAGTTTGTTGATGGGTCTAGCATGCATTTACCCTGTATTTAGTAGACTCCGGAATATATTTCAGATTAAGCAACAAAATAAATGCTAGAGAGTATTGTTATATTAGATTATCTGATATATTTGCTTTATTATTATATTATTATTTGCTTAGGATATTTGCGAGACTGCCTCCTGCCATTATTGGCCTCCCGCCGACCGATATGCTCCCATAGAGTCGGCCTCCTTGGGGTGCCGCCGGCTGGATGGCTGGCAACCCCGAGGATGCGGGCCTTCTCATTGGGGGCACCCTCTCTCTGGAACGAATTACCCCCGGAGGTGAGGACCATCCCTGATCTCCTGACCTTCCATCGTGCGTTGAAAACTCATTTATTTCAGCAAGCCGGTCTGGCCTAGGGGTTTTTAAATCTTTTAATCTGGTTTTAATTTTCTTAATTTCCTTATTTTTAATCTTTTGAAAGGACCAATGTATTTAATTCTTTTAATTTTTAAATATTGTATATGTGTTTTATATGTGTATTTTATTTTGGCTGTTCACCGCCCCGAGTCCCTTTGGGAGAGGGGGGCGGTATATAAATTTAAATAAATAAATAAGTAAATTACAGTGGAACTGTACTCATTTAACAATTTTTAGAAAAAAAAAATCCATTAGTTGGCAAAAATACAGTATCAGGAATAATCAAAGTCTTATCTGATTTTTAAATTTCATAAAGGAATGACTGCTTAAATGTAAGTTTGGTCATACCCTTATTCTCTTAGGTTTGAAAGACACTCAAGAAAAAAGATAAGAGATAAACAGGGATAAGCTTCCAAACAATTATGAAATTGGCAGCTTTTGGTTTAAATAATGGTTACAGACAGTTACCAACAGATTAGAGAATTAATAGATTGCACGTGGTTTCGTTTGTTTTTGGTTAAATGAAACAAAAAACATGGGACATCTTTTATTTAAATGATTTAATGCATGTGGGATTAAGTTGAGAATCAAGCTATTGGGTGATGTGGCACAAAATAAAAAATAGAAAAGATGTAAAGATGACTATCAAAGGAAAGAAAGAAAGAGTCTCTAAAACCAGTAAATTATAGATTGGTAAGAATGGCAACACGCCAGGGGTGTGATTCTACCAATTGGGAGCAGTTCTATAGAACTGGTTGTTATGATTCTGTACAGTTCAAAGAACTGGCAAATCATGCCCCTGGCTGGCCCCACCCCTCTCTACCCTCCCCTCCCTTCCCCGCCCAGTTAATGCTTAGCGCGCATGCCCAACATCGCTGACTGCATTCTCCGCCGCCCAGTCACTGCTTAAGGTATTTCTTGTTTTTTTCCCCTCCTGACAATCAACTGTTCCTATGATCAGCTGTGCCAGAAGTCCCCTAACTGTCTTACTGCTTTGCCAGGAGGCTTCCCTAAGGCCCCCCGTGCTTCATTTTTGCCATCCTGGGCCCCAGGAAGCTTCTTGAGAGCAAAATCGCCCCCCAGGGAACTTCCCTGGGGCCCAGAAGGCCCCAAAATGGAGCATGGAGGGTGCTGCATTCTCCTGCAGGCTCTGTTTTTTTCCTTCCTGACCCCCAGAGAAGCCTTCTGGGAGCAAAAATGTTCACCCAGGAGGCTTCCCTGAGGCCCAGAAGGCCCCAAAAACAGATGGGGAGGTTACTGCAAAAAAAGAACAACGCCTCTCCAGTCAAATGGCCATGCCCACCTAGCCACGCCCACCTAGCCATACCCACCTAGCCACACTCACAGAATCGGTTGTTAAAAATTTTGAATCCCACCTCTGCAACACACATTTCAGAAATAGAACCAGGGAAGTATTGGCTTATAGAAAAGTTGGGAGGACCAGAATAGTCCCATTGACCATTCAAGATGAATTAAAACTCAAGAAATTGCCTTTGTACTAGAGAAAACTAAAGAAACAGGCAGAAGCAAAAGAAGAGAGCATATGTGAAGGTCAGCCTGGCAGGAGCTGACTCCATTATTATGCATTTTATGGATTTATATCAAACAAACAAACAAATAAAAAAATTGGAAAACCTTATCAAGCTTATATGAGAAAAGATTCAATCTCCAAACTATATATTTTTAGAAAATGCTATGCATACATAGATCACAAAGAGCTGGCAGCAAGCCTAAACTCCTGGCTGGACTGGAGAAAGAAAAAAATGTATCTCTAGAAATAGACTGCTGTTGCTGTATGAGGATTTGGACAAATAAAAAGGAGTTAATTGCTACTTTTCAACCATTGAAACAGAATATTTATTTGACATACATATACTGAGAGGCAGTGTGGTTATATAAATTTTTGATCAGTTTTGAGCCAAATCCAATAGTCCTATTAGAAATGATATATATTCAATTGTCCCAAATGGAGAAAACTACATCAAGGACAAAGCATATAGGCACCTAGTATCATTGCATTCAAGATGCTAAAGAAGAGGGATTCATTCATTTATTTTAGATGAATAAAATTAATAATTTAATTTTTTTAAAAATGCATTAAGTGACACCACAAAATAAATGTAATTTCTACAAATTTCAGATTTCAGGCTGAAAAATTAAGGATTAGCACAGATTTGCATGAGAAAGACTGGCTTTGAATAAAATCAAGAGTGAAACAATCAACCTTTGAGAATTTGAATATTGAGGTGATTGTAAAAGAGTCCTAAAATGTTGGATAGAAGAGTATCTTGAATAACTTTGATGAGCTTTGTTTTCTAACTCAACTTGGCATTAAGGGAAGTTTAAGAGAGGGTTCAAAAATTCTGTCCTACCATTTTAGAGAATATGTTGAATTTCATTACCTGATTAGTTAATATCACCAGTAACAACATCAATAAACATCTGCAAACAACCAAACTCAGAGAGCACCAAGGACTCCACTGACCCCAATACTGTAATATTCGGTGATTCTTCCTCCTGACTTTCTTGTCTGGGACCTTACTGCTATAATTGTCTTTTCATCATAACTCTTTAAGCCTTTCTTAAAAGGTTGGTAAAGGATGAAATTGTGTATGTAGCTTCCATGAAAATTGTAATCTGAAGTTCTTCTTGGCTTGTAGTCTTTCTGAAGTTCTCTGAAAAAGGAAATGGGCTATGTGATATTCAGTTCTGTTTGTCTAAGAGCTTGCCCATCAATCTTAAGAGACTGCAATTATAAAACAGACATTTGCAATTTCCCCAGCTCTTCTTATTAACTAGGAAATTAGCTAGATTTGTCCAGATTCAGCATGTAAACTGAAACAAATGAAAATATCAGCCCTATGGGGATGCTTGTTCTGTCTAGGTTTTCAGTTACAGATACAAATATAATTAATGTTTGGATCCATTTTTCTTTCTCCAGAAATAAAAGTAATCTTTCCTCACAAATAACATTAATATGTACAACTCTAAACAAAGCATATCTCTTGACTTTTAGGATAGAGTCAAACTGATTCTTCATCTTTAGGCTGCTCTATTTCATAACAGATCAGGGGAAATTCTTAAAAACACAAGCTTTATCTTATTAAAGTCCAATGTTGTGAGAATCCTCTGCCACTATTGGAATTCTGAGAGCATTTCATAATCATTCTCAAATGTCTGTCCTGATACATGGTCAATCACAAAATATCTTTTTACCAGGAAGTAAGCTAGTGAAGTTACTCTCCATAATTCCTAGCCTCCCAAAACATTTTAATTACTGGGCTGAAGTATTTTATTTTCTAACAATGCCTCTGGGGACAATGTATATCCTAATTTATAGTTGGAAATATCAATTTTGCTTGGAATTGGTGCTTTGCTTTGTACTATATTAGTTTTCCTTAAGAAAAGAAAAGAAAAGAAGAAAAAATATTTTTAAAATCAAGTGTGACAAGCCTCAAGGGAAGTGACATTGTGTAGGTAGTGGAGAGAAAGGTTTTAGGATATTCATCATAGATAACAATGCTGCTGTTCTGGCCATCAAGCTTTCTAAGGAGTACTTGATATAAGGGAAACTCATACTATTTTTCTTTTTTTAGACATGCGGGAGTGGGATTCTACCGGTTCTGTCTGGCTCTGTAGAACCAGTAGCTCTGAAGAGCAGCAGACAGAACCGATTCTATGTCTGCTGCTGTTTGGTCTACCCACCCATCTGGGCTCTTACCTGACCTTTATTTCCTGTATTTTCAACCTCAGCTACCATGCAAGGCACAGCTGCGGTTGAAAAAGCAGGACAAAAGTGCTTTTTCAAATACTGCTGCCCTGCATGCAGTGCTGCTCAGCTGTCCAGGCAGCAAGCTGACAAAGATTTACACACATGCACATCATGGAGGGAAGCCCATTGTAAATCACCAAACTAGTAGTTAACCCTGTCGGATCCTACCCCTGAAGATGTGGTACAAAGATAATATCTGCCACAGTCATACTGAAGTAATGTTGATCCAATAGCCATTGAAATACTATTTAGATATTTGACAATAATAAATTTTGGTATATTAAATGTTTAATTATAAGACGTGAGTCTGAGAAGACTCTAAAATACGTGAGTCTGAGAAGACTCTAAAATACCCATACAGATGAAATGAAATGTTGATATGTTAATCAACCATTCAAAGTTGTGTTGTGATCACCATTTGAAAGGAAATATTCTCTACATTTTAACTTCACTAATCAAATGTAACATGTAAGGCTATAGGATTAGTGAATGTATACAATGCCATGAAATTCACTGCCTTGCCAGCCTAACATATACCACACTGACAAGATCAGGATTTGATTCATTCAGATAACATAAAGTGTACATTGGGGGGGGGGGGAATCCTTTTAAAATAGAACCTTTTGTTTAATCCCTCATTCTTGGAATGAGTGATCAAAATCATTACCCCTCTCCACTCCCCAAAAAAGCACCATGGAAAATAAGAAAAAAACATTGTTGCTGCTATTCCTTTTTGGACAGTAAACACCAGGTAAAAATAGAGCAATGGATGAACCAGCTGCAGAAATGAGCCTTGGAGCCTTCCACTGCCTAATATGCCTCCAAACTTCATAGTACATCTGAATATAACATAAACATTCTGCCCTTGGTTGTTCTACCTTTATACATTTATATCCAGTTTATATCCATTTACTAACTCTTTTCTTCAAGCCTTTTGAAAAGCAAAAATATTAAAATTAGCAGCAGTGTCCCATCTTCTTCTTTAAAATAAACAAGTTATATTCATGCAAAGTCCCCTCTGTGAAAATTTAGCCTGAGGAATGTGTTTATAGCCAAATTTTAAACTACTTGAAAATTAAGTTTATAATGAAAACACTGAGTCAGCCTATAGGAATGCTATCAGTGCTGATCTAATTGCTTTCCCTATAGCACAATGAACCATATGGGCTTCATTTCTTAAAGTATTGTCAAGACATCCTTTTCTGCTTAGAAGTTTATTTTTTAGTTAAAGAACAGTAAGCAAACTTTGTATAAGTGATTAAAGTATTAATTAGAAATTCCAAACACCTCCAGTGTTTTGTTATAGTTCTATGAGCAACAGGTAATAACTAGTTCCCATATGTCACTCAGAACACTTCCTTTACCAAGCCTTATAGCCTGAGGCTATACCATTAAAAAGAGATTTGGGATTATGTTTGGGTGGCAATTAGATGAAAGAAAAAGTTTGTATATAGCACCATCATACTAAACTAGAGAGACATTAAACAGGGTAGTTTAAACAGGCATGTTAGGGGAGGATAAGTTTAGTTGCATTAGGATCAATTTCTAAATGGTAAAGTCATTTAACAATGGAACCAGAGCAGAACATTCTCTTAATTGATAGCCTTCATATAGAGCTATTGTTGATATTTAGGTTTACTTTTTTTTAACCAGAACAAAAATTTGGAATTCATAGCAGAAGCCTCCTTCAACTTTAAAATCCAATGGATCAAAGCATTAATAAATTTCAGCCTGGCACTGAATTTTCAGGGAAGTGATTATTCATTAATTTCCAAGTTGCATTTTTTTATTGGTATCTATGTGCCAAACAATTGCTTAGATTTCAAAAATGACTGGTTTTCACTAGAATTCTTGGGATACCATTCTGCAACAAATGTGACTTATGTTGGCAGATTTCAATTTCTTTGGGTTTTCCAATTGGGACAATATATAGCCTCAACACTTCATCCAATGCCCCCAGGAAATCAGAATCAGTTTATACATTCTTTTACCTTAATATACATTTTATAAAAATCATACAGTGATAATAAATCATAACATTTCAAACTTTTATGGTCAACAGTTTTTGCCTGAACTCTGTATGGTATTTGACTCTGAAGATTCTTCTCTTGCCTTATTAAATATTTGAATAATATCAGACAGTGCATATACAAAGGAATTAAAATACAAAAAGAAATTCTGATTAAACTTTTCAAGGAAAGCTCATGCCAAGATACAAAAGCAATTTCATTCTTTAAACAAAAACATTATTCAAAATATTAAAATATATGTGGAAGAAATGGATTGAGTGAACTGCTTAGTTAAGAGAGATCTGCAGATATATTGAAGATGTGACTTGCATACAATATCAAAAGAAGTTTGATTTTTCACAAATATTAATAGCTTTTTTTTAAAAAAAAGAACAAAACCTGGATTTGTGATTTAAGCCAAACAAATTTAGCATGTTAATTTCTCTGAAAATTAAGGTAATGTTTTTACCACTTTAGTGAATAAGCAGTGATACATGTTCTAAGGTTCAGTGATTAAGCCACAGTCATAGTTAGTTTAATGATTTTAGTTACTAAAAGCATAAAGAATTGAAAATATCTATGTACTTATAAAACTATCTCTATTCATTTCCACTGTCATTTCAGTGATGAGGCTTATAATTAATAATTAAAACTAAAACATAAAGTTTATTTATTGTTAAATTTATTTGCCACCTATCTTACAAAGGGATTACTATAGAAGGCTTAAAAGAATGTAAAGAAAAAATTGAAAATAGTGTAAACAAAACACAAGTAACAATAAAATAAACAATGAAAAAGAAAACAATAGGATCACATCAACAAAACTATTATTATGGGAACAGGACAATTGTCCTTGCGCTTGCTCTGATATACTTTTATCACTCTTCCAGTTTAGAGGAAGCACTTAAAATTGTGAAAAAAATGTTTAAAAGATACATTATCTTCACAAAATCAAGATTAGTCAAAATGAGGAAGAGGGAGAAGAGGAGGAGGAGGAAGAATACTGCACCTGAACATTTAATTTATATATATGTGTGTGTGTGTGTGTGTGTGTGTGTTAGGTTTTTGAGCTGATAAATAATTAAACAAGGGAGACTAGTATAGATCTACTTCAAGCTACTTAGCTCTCGTCAGCTAGCCATACCCTTACTGGGATTCAAAAACCTAACACACATATAAACAAAAGACAACGAAACAAATAGCTTTCTGTCTGGATGGTCTCTGGTGATGAGCCAGACAGCAGAATGCTTCCTCCCTTGATTAGGGCTTACCAGGGTGTTGTAACACACACACACACACATATATATATATGTAAATATATATATAAACATTCTGTTGAAAAAGTCAATTTTAGTTCAACTAAGTTGCAAGAACCTTTATTTATAGAATAATAAAAAGGGAAAATCCTAATCATTTAATGCATTTCCAAGAAGTTCTGTTTGCAATGTGATCGGGATTAGATTAAGATAATTTTTATATAAAATACAGTTCAAAGTAACATTTTAATAAAGTTAAATAACTTTAGAATTTTATTTTGTATATTGATTTTATTTTTAAAAATTATTAGATTTTTATTCTGGTTTTTCTCCAAGAGTACAACACTGTTTGCATAGAGAGCTCCCTGTATTTTCTTTTTATTTCCACAACAGAAACTCTGTGAGGTAAGTAGTGTGAGAGAGAATGATTAGTTCAAGTTTCCAAGACTAAAGATAGAGCTGAATTCAGTTTTCCTGCAGTCCTACTTTCCAATTTTAATAACTTTATGGCTATTTCTGGATTATTCATTAAATCCAGAATAGGATTCAAAATTTATTGACTTTCTGGTTATAATCTAACCACCCCAAATAATATACTTTCCCTCCCAGGAGCTTGTCATTTGTTCATCTTTCAGCTTTCTTGCACGCCCTTCAGCAATGTGAATATGGGAAATCTGGAGAATTCTGGATGTAATGTTACATTAAGTATTTTCAGAAAAGTGGAATATACCATGCTGTTTGTAAGTAAAACATGTGTAGTAGATTCCATATTTAAAGGAATATTTTACATTCTGTAGACATTATGCTATGGTGTGATTATCTGAGGCTGGACACGGAAACAACACAGCCAGACTGAAGGCTTAACTCCCCTTTATTGTTCCAACTTTCCCCCAAAAGGCCCACCATTCAGTGCAAGTTCAGGAGTCAACCTCTAAACATATATCTCCAATAGGTCCTGCTGCTATTAGTCCAGAGGAACAGACAGTTCTGAGAACAACCACAGTTCAAGGTATTTGGTTTCAAAGAGTCCTTGTCATAGGAAGAATTCACTGGGACTGCAATATTACCCAGATTATAACTATGTCACTGCAACCTCGCACGTAGCCAGCCAGGCAAGCAAGGCCGGCAAGGCAAACACAGCAAAGTATCCAGGCATTGGTAACAGCATATGAAACTTGAAAAAAGCAACGCTTATTCCCAAAAAACGCCCTCCCAATGGCCTCTTTCTAAATCTCATTCCTCAGATAAACCCTGTGAAGATGGGTAGGATACCCTCTTCTTGAGTCATCTGAGTTGACCTGTGCTGATCCTGCCTCCTCTCCATTCTTGGGGATCATGGGGAGGTAATTGTTCATGGCCAGAGTTTCATTACTCCTCTACTCCATTGCCTGCCCTCCTCTCCCCTGTTGCCTGGTCACCCTGCACCGTCTCTTCATCACTGGTGACACTTCCCAGGCCCAAGGAACCCAGGACTGCTTTGTCCTGCTCCTGCAATCATTCCTCTATTGGCCCTAGCTCCACCTCCTCAGACTCAGGCTCTGACAGGGCCATGGCATACAGTTCTATTGCAGAATAAAACAACAAAAAAGATAGGGCCCCCGATATATTTGTGTATGAAAGACAGATTCCTTTATTCCTCTCATCTATTTTTTCTCTAAACACAAAGTATCATTATCAACAGTGGTGAAGAAAACATTGTTCTTTGAAACACCTGTTTGCAGGATCATGCTTTAAGACAGTCAAAACATAATGAGTCAGCTGATCCTGGGAAGAGCTGATTGATAGGAGCTTTTTCTGAAGTGGCAGAGATGAAAGTTAGTGAAAAAGTGTCCTTTCAGATGATCTTTATAGTCCCACTTTGGCCTCTGAGCCTATAAACTGATTCCCTAGATTTATCGGTCTTTAACTGGACTGTGACTACATCTCCAGCCTGAATAGTATTTTTTAACTTGGACCCATTTGAATAGGATTAATGAAATGGCTTCTGACCTCAGTTATCTATCTCTGCTCTCTCTTTTAATCTCTATATCTCTGAGGGACAAGATATTATAACTCTTGCTTTTATTTCTTTTTTTAATATGTTTATTGAAAGTTTCAAAAAAAAGAATATATTTTAAAAAAATGAGAAACATGTTCTCGCATTTTTGCAATGTTTTCATAGCAGTGTACATTTCTATTAGTGTCAATTAAAGTCATTTGTTACAAATAAATCTATAACTTGTTTCCTAGATCCTTACTTTTTATGTTATTATTACATTATTATTTATTAATTGATTAATTATATTACTTTACATAAATACATAGCTATATATACATTTATCCTTATTTCCATTTTCCCTTGTTGTTTGTTTAACTGGTTTCACTAGACATCTTTACTTCCTTTTTATACAACCATTTGTACCATATATTCCAAGCTGTAAAATTCACTCCAATTTTTGTGAATGAAGTGAGTTAATATTTTTATATTTATATTAACTTTTTTCTATTGATAATTGCATTTTAAATTATTTTTATGTGTGTATAATGTATGCACATAATATAGTTTTTCAGTTTGTAATTGCGTATTGTAATTAAAAATATGTAAACAACAAGTTTTAAAAATGAAATATGTCATCAATTGTTTTGCATTTTTTCTAATTCTTCCAGGGTTAAATAATAAATAATACAGTAGTCCTGGAATTATATTAGAGTTCTCTGATAACAATTTTATAACCATAGCCATTGCATAGTGTCCTGGGTGCTTTTTAATTCAATTTGTTTTCCACAAATCTATTTTAAGATGTTTTGTTCCCTAAAAAAATCAATGCAGTTCCCATTCAAGATCAAAGGCTAAGGTCCCAATTGATTCTTTAACCTCAATGGCAAAATTTATTTCCTTAAATCAGGCCAGGTTCATGGAAGTTCATGGAAGCCATTCTTTCTGTCAGTTTGTGTTGCACATGGTTTTCTTTGTGAAAATGGAAAGTGGACCAATTCACCCAACTATTTGAAAATTAAACTGTATGTATGGAGGAGGGAGTGGAGTGACTTTTAGAATGACCTGCCATCCAAATTTTTAAAAGTTGTCTTTGTCTACTTCCATTCTCAGTTGGACTCAGATTTTTTTCTTTGAGTGCTTGTTTTGTTTTGTTTTCTGGGCTCTACAGCATCTATCTTCCCTTCTGAACTGACGTCCTATGTAGGCTACAAAAAACTGGATGAGCGAAAATTCTGTATATATCTCTGTTGACATCTAGTATCTAGATTTTTGCAGCTGGGACCAGCTGCAAAAATGAACTAAGACTTTACAGGGGTACAAAATTGACTTGGCTGGCCTCCAAGAAGTGTGCATGGCAGTAAGGTAGTGCAGGAAAGAAATGGTAATGCAAATCAAATGAGTTAGCATCTAAGCCCTAGTTTTCTTCTGTCAAAGCAAACATTTGATATTATTGCACCAAGACAGCTGATGCTGATAAATGAAGCTTTTTGTGTCAGATAACCAAACATCCAAAGAACCATGCAGTAATGATAATTGGTGGTTTTGACTGCTCTGACACCTGCTAGAAATCTAATTCTACTATAAGTCTAACACATTTCTGTATTCTTTTGCTGCAATGTCATGTATCAGACAATACAAGAAAACAATAAGAAAATCTACTAACACCTGGAAGAAATTGATTGATTGAAGAATTGAGGATGACTGAAACCTTGGAACAAAATGATATCAAGTGGAGAACGAATAGAGAAGAATGAATATACTTGTATACTTGGATTATAGAAGAGCAGTTTTTTATAAACATATAAAATCCTGAAGGAGAAAAGTATCTAGTAAACATGGAAAATCTGACAATGACATCAAATCACAACCACTGATAATCCCTATTAGAAAGAAAAATAGGGACATCTGAAGAGACCAGTATGGATACATATAGTTTGCAAAAAAATGAAAATTGACATTTAATGGAACAAGAAGTGGCAACCAAAGAAAAATACAAAGCTGTAAATTTGTGTCAAAAATGATAACATTCAAAATAAGCTGAGGTATGTGAGAATTACCTCAATCCCAATTGGCAGAAAAGTTGACAGAATGGGGAAGCATTGCATGGCAGCAGTACAAGTGAAATAGATCTGAGTGTCCTGAAAGTTTTTATGTGGACAATAAGTCAGCAACTCATAAAAAGGCAAATGCTTTTTGGGAATGTATTTACAGACACACAGACATAGGACATACCTGTCCTATTGTATTCTGTTCTGTTCTGTTCTGATCCTCACTTCCTCACTGCAGTGTATTAAAATAAGCCACATTAGAATAAGTTCAGAAGAAGGATACCAAGATGTTCAGTGGACTGGAAAGCAAGAATAATTAAAGGAACTAATATGTTCAATCTGTAAAACATAATGTGGGGGATTAGATAGTGACCTTCAGATATTTAAGTAGTAGTCATACAGAGGAGTGAATTCTCAATTTTCTCTGTGGCCCCAGAAAGCAGGAACACATCCAGGGAACTGAATTTGATGGAAGTAGATTTAAGTTATATATTTAGAGGATTTTCCAGATGATAAGAAATATAAACATATGGAACAGTCTTCCTCAAGAATATTGTGCACTACTCTTGCAGTCACTCACTAGAAATTGTCAAAACCTGAAAATCTATCTGATAAAAATGGTTTAGCACATCCTGTACTGACCTGGAAATTGGATTGAAGTCTTGCTACTAAAAATCAACGATGTTTCCATCTATGAATTATGGGGGAAAGAAACAAAGACAGTTCTGTACATTTGTGAAAAAATGTCTGTGGGTGTGGGAAAGACAAGTTATTGCACTGTACATATCACATTATTCTTTGTTGCTTAATTTTTTTTAAAAAAGTTGGAGATAGATTTAGTGGAAAATAATGTCACTCCTCACCACTGTTCTCTTTTTTAGGATAATTTAATGGCCATTCTAGGGATACACGTAATTTTTCCTCTGTAATAGTGTCGATTGATCAAACAGTTCCTCTTCCAAGTACAACAGAATTGATAGACTGGACTCAATTTAAATGGTTTTAATTTTGTAGATAACAGATCTCAAAGAAAGGATAAGGAATTATTTAGCTCCATTCCTCTGATGTGAGTTGAAGTGAGCCCAGTTATTTTTAATCTCCTCAGTAAACAGCCAGTAAATATGTAGCAACTTGCTTTTTGGTTGGCAGGATTCTAGTGTACAGCGGCAGCACAAACAAGTTAAGCAAAGTAAATTTGATTAGGCAAGGATGGGAGTGCAATGTGAATCTAAACCCTTATATATTTTGATCACATTCAGCAGGAGTATGAATTAAGTGACAAAATAAATAAATTAAATTAAGATACCAGTACCAGAAAACATAAAACGCTAGAGTCAGCATTTAAGATCCAGCGTATATGCAAACACCAGTTCCTTCCAACACATTTCATACAATGCAGAAGTTGCTGACATGTGCAGGACCTGAAGCCAAATGTTGTTTCAGTTGGATCTTGAATCAATGATGACTAACCTACTGAAGATTGCTGTATGGATAGTGTTCATGGCTACTGTGATATATGAATTAGAGTAGGGAATTACATATTGTTATGTTTGGATTCCTTCTATCTCTTCCCCCAACTTGCACGCACGCGCGCGCACGCACGCACGCACACACACACACACACACTCATCCCTATCCCCATTCCCATTGATGATGTTAGGTTACATTAGTGACAATTTAAGAAAGAGAAGTGTTGCCATTCAGCTAAAGTGCTAACCTTAAGATTAACCATTTCTCTGTTCAGAATTTTTTTTTATTTCAATAGGTTGATATTGCTTCTTCGAGTAGAATTTTGAGAACTGGCAATAAGCAATATATACATATTAAGTACTGGTTCCATATTCTTCCTAAAACTAGCTATGGCTAAATTTATCTACATTACAAACAATTTCTTTCTCACTTCTGGGTACTATGAAAATGTAACCCATGACCAAGAATCTTCATTTATTATGAAAATATTTTTCCTTCTGAAGCAAGATAGAGTTGCCTGAGCAACAGCAGCATTCTTTTGCACTTTAAAATGCTCAGTGGGAACAAATGAAACATTTTAAAAGCAATGATGGCAGGTGTGCTAGTTCCAACAGCTAATGAAGTAAGAACTCCTGGATCAGGAAAAAAAACTGGAGTTGAATCAGTATTATCTATACTTGATACTGTGAACACTTCCAGATATGGATGTAGATCAAGTTGTTTACAACAAAGAAGGCTGAAGAAACATAATAGTTGATTTAAATATTTGAAGGATCATAATATAGAGGATAGAACAGAATTGTTCCAAGTCTTCTGGAAGACAACACAAGAAACAATGGGTTCAAATGATAAAGAAGATTTCAGCTTTGAGGGATGCTATAATACTGCATTCCTGAACTAAATAATCTTCAAGATTCTGCCCAATTCTTGCATTCTATGATTCAATGCCTATAGCATTGTGATCTTACCAATATCTTTTTTTAAACAGTTTTTATTTTTTTTACAACAAACATACAAACAAAACATAAAAACATAAAACCCTCTTTCAATTATATACATACAATGTGTCAGTTGGTTGCAATCTTTTGTGCTATCCTTTTTTTCCTCCTTACTCACAAATTATATAAATTCTCAACTTAGCTTGTGCTTATATAATATCAATTATTAAACATTCATTTGACTAAACTATTTTTCCATCATTCTATATGAGATATTCTAAATTTCATTATGATTTAATCTTATACATTCATCCAGTGGTTATATATTTTATATTGTATTCTATATCAATCTAGTAACTTTTATTGTAAGGCTTACTAATCTACTTCTTTACCATGTCTTTTTGTCTAACCATTGATAAAATAAATCCCATATCATATAAAATTGTTTGTCCTCTTGTTCTCTAATTTCAAATGTCAATTTACTCATTTCGGCACAGTCCATAATTTTCTTAATAATTTCCTCCTGCATCAGTATTTTTTCATTTTTCCAATTCTTAGCAAATACAATTCTAGCCGCTGTTAAAACATTTACAATCAAATATTTGAGTTCTCTACAATATATTTCCGGTATAATTCCCAATAAAAACATCTCAGGTTTAAAGTCTATGTGTTGTTTTGTCATTTTTTCCAATTATGTGTGGATTATAGTCCAATATCTTTTTGCATCCGAGCATGTCCACCACATATGGTAATATGAACCAGTATCTGATGACATTTCCAACATTTATCCAATTTATTCTTGAACTTCCTCACAATTCTCATCGGGGGTAAGTGCCACATGTAAAACATACAGATTTTCTTTATATGCAGTTGACATTGTCATTTTATAATTTTGAGACCACAATTTTTGCCATTTATCTAAATCAATCCCATATACAAATTTTAACCCCATGCAATCATTGTTTCTTTAACTTGTTCTTCCTCTAATTTAAACTCCAAGTGTCCATAAAGTTTTTTGATTACTTTGTCATCAGTACCTGTCAAAATTTTATCTAAATCAGTCAACTTATCATAAATACCTTCTGTTTTAACATCTTTATCAAATCTAGATTGTATTTGTAAATATGAAAACCAATTCATTTTTACACCATGTTCTTCCAACACTTGCATAGATTTAAGTTCACCCTTTTCATTCAATATCTCACCATATCTGTTTGTTCCTTTTTATATATTATTGGATAGGAAAAAACTTCAATAGTAGATAACCATAGTGGAATTTTTAAGTAATATTGCTTTTTTACCTTCTTCCAGTTTAGAAACAATGCTTCTTGAAGATAATGTCTTCTAAAATAGCCCTGCGTTTTAGTTCCCTTATACCAGAGGAAGGCATGCCACCCTAACAGCAAGTCATGTCCTTCTAAATTCAAAAGTCTAGTATTCCTTAATGTTATCCACTCCTTTACCCACATCAAACTCGTTGCTTGGTAGTATAATTCCCAATTGGGCAAAGCAAATCCTCCTCTTATTCTTGCATCTTGTAGCAATTTGAGTTTTATTCTCACTTTCTTTCCCTGCCAGATGTATTTTAGCACTATTTTGTTTAAATCTTCAAAAAATTCTTTCCCTAATCTGATTGGAATTGTCTGGAATAAGTATAAGATTCTAGGCAATACATTCATCTTAACTGTAGATATTCTCCCAATCAGTGATAATTGTAAGTTTTCCCATTTTATCAAGTCTGTTGCAATCTGTTGTTTGAGTTTAAGATAGTTATCCTCCTTAAGTGTGCTACATCTTGGTGTTATATGTATCCCTAAATACTAAACCTTATTTGTGACCTGGATCCCCAAAACTTACTCCAATTCTTTCTTTTGTCTTGTTAACATGTTCTTTGTTCAAATCTTGGTTTTATCTTTATTTATTTTCAAACCTGCTACTTTCCCATACTCTTCTATCTTTTCTATCAATTTAGGTGCTGACTCCAATGGATCCTCTAATATGAATACCAGGTCATCTGCAAAAGCTTGTAATTTATACTCTTCTTTTTTAATTTTTATTCCTTTTATTTCTTTTTCTTCTCTGATGTTCCTATTCAGCACTTCCAGTGTTAACACAAACAACAGAGGTGACAGTGGACAGCCTTGTCTAGTCACCTTTGTTATATCTAAAAAGTCTGTTAACTCTCCATTTACCATAACCTTTGCAGTTTGTTTATGATATATCGTTTCTATGGCTTGAGTAAAATTTTTACCAAAGCCCATTTGATCCAATTGTAACAGCATAAAACGTCAATTCACATTATCAAAGGCTTTTTGTGCATCTAAAAACATCAGAGCCATTTGTTTTTCAAGATGTGCCTCATAATATTCCAGTATTCTAAAATTATATCCAGAATATTCCAATATTCTAAAATTATTTTCATATTGTCTTTAATTTGTCTCTTCGGCAGAAATCCATTTTGATCAGGATGAATAAAATTATTTAAGTATCTTTTCAGTCTTTCTGCCAAAATTGAAGCAAAAATTTTATAATCTGAATTTAGTAGTGATATTGGTCTGTAGTTTTTAACTTGCTGTGGGTCTGTGTCCTCCTTTGGTACAAGTGTGATATATGCTTCTGACCACGTTATGGGTACTCTCTTCTTTGTCATAACTTCATTCATTACTTCTAATAAGTAAAGATTCAGTGTTTCCTGAAATGTCTTATAAAATTCCACTGGCAAACCATCCAGGTATGATGCTTTCCCAATGTTTTGCTTTTTTAAGGCTTCTGTTAATTTCCTCACTGTTATGTTATTTTCTAACATTATTTCAATATCTTTAGGTATCTGGGGAAAATTTATTTCCTGCAGGTATTATTGAATTCTTTCTTCCTGGATGTTCTCTTCATGGTATAGTTTTCCATAATAATCTTGAATAATTTTTTTCTTCTCCGCATTTCCATATCATACATGTCCTTGTTCATTTATCAATTGATTTATCCTTCTCGAATCTCTTTCCTTTCTCAATTTATATGCTAGCCATCTGCCTGGTTTATTTGCATCTTCAAAATAGTTCTGCTTAGCATTTTTAATTGTTTGTGCTATTTCTTCTTTTTCCATTAACCACTTTTTTAATTTTAATGTCCTTTTTTTGTGGAAATTTCTGTAGTTCTTTTTCCAACCTCTTATAGTCATCGTCCAGTATTTTAAAGGTTTTTCTCTCAATTAATGACTCTTCTTTTCTTGTATCTTCCACCCTTCCTCTAAAATATTCCAGATAGAATAACTCAGCTTTTTCAACTGTATCAATTCTGTGTCTTTTTTCCTACCAGGTAAATATGAGACCTTCTGGTATCAGCCATCTGTAATTTACTCCTCTCTTAAGTTACTCTTTGGTCAAGAATAAATATTCTCTTCTTATCTCTCTCACTCTTCTCGGTACTTGTTTCAGTACCACTATTTCTTTATCTTTGTACTTTAGTGTTTTTTCTCTTGCCTCCTGCAATATTTGTGATTTAATTATTTTCTTAGTAAATCTGATATGAACTTCTCTTGGCAGTTTATTTCTCATCGCATATCTTGTATGGACATGAAAAACCTCGTCCATTCCATCCACCATCTTCTCTTTGGTTACCTCTAATGCTTCTGCCAGGATTTCTGTCATTATTTCAGCAAAGTTTTCACCCTTTTCTTCTTCTATATTTTGAAATCTTAGATAAAATTCTGATCTATCAATTTTCCATCCCAATGATTGCAGAGATCTGCCCTTGTCTCTTTCAACTTCACTCAGTCGGGTATCCATATTTCCCATCTTTTTATCTCTTTGTACATCTTGTTCTTCAATTTTCTTGATTCTGTCCTCATATTGCATCATCATCTGTTAAATATTTTCAAGTTTCTCATTTGTCTTTTCAGTTCTTTGTTCAATATTCTCCGTTCTCTTTTCAATATTATCTGTTTTTACTTGGATCTTTTGATCTTTTCTTGCATAATCATCTGCAGTGTCACTTCTTTCTCCTTCTCTTGTTGTAAGTAACATCACCTGTATTGATCGTTGTCCTCCAGATGGTGAGGAGGAAGAGGTTGAGATTGAAGAAGCTGAAATTGGTATATTTTGGCTCATCTTGGAATAATAGGAAAGTTGAGAAGAAAAAGCAAGAGCAGCCAACTGCCACTCCAATAAAAAAAGATAAAAGCAAAAAATAAAAAGGGAAGGGAAAAAATCTTCAGGCACTTGAACACCTTAATCCAATTGGCTCCAATTATGTAGAAAAAAAAGAAAAAAAATTCAAAATGGAAAAAGTATGAAAAAATAAAAAGTTAAGAAAAAATTTAAAAAGACAGAAATCTGTATATTCCCCTTGCTAAAAAGGTAAAACAAAGAGAGGAGGGAGGATAAAGAAAAGAAAAAAGAAAAAAATGGTCTTATTCCTGCATCAAAAGACTCAAAAATTCAGCTGAGAGGGGAGCAGAAGAAAAAGGGAGGGAGAAAATGCAATTCTGTCAGTAAGCAAAGCACTGCCACTAAATATTCAAGGCTCTTTATTAAATCAAAAAACAAAATTTCCGGTTTTCTTTTCAAGGTCACTTCAATCTTCTTTCTTTCAATTTCAAATCCAGATTCCAGCTATCAGTAGTTCTATCAGTAGTTCCCCAGAAGAGCACCTGCATAAATAATCTACATGCTCTTCCCGCTATCTTTTCAATGAGAAACACAGAGTCCTTGAATGTAACACCAAATGTATCAACAAGAAAGAAAGAAAAACAAATGTATCTAAGCCTCCAGGTGGCAGCGCTACTTATTTCCCTTTCCTTTCCCTTCCCCTTTAATATTTAAACCAAGAATAAAAAAAATAAAAAGAGTCTAAAATTATTAAAAAGAAGAGACAAGAAAAAAAAGAAATTTTTCCAAAAAGTTGTTATAAAAGGAAAAAAAATAAAAACTAAAGAGGAAATACCAGCCCAGTTTAAAAATTAAAAAGTTTTTACAAAAATCCAAAGTTCCAATAAAAAGAAAAAAAACAAAAACCTTCAAATTTAATTTGTGCTTAATCTCGCCGCTTGAGCACTTTTATTTTCACTTTTAAATTTAATTTTTAGTCTTTTAGGGTGTTATCTCCAGAAATAATGAGTAGAAAATTATTTCACCAAACTGATGCACTTCTTTCCAACTTTCTTCCGTTCCGGAGCTGTCTCAGCTTCAGCAGCTTTAATGGCTGCCTCTGCCACGGGAAAAAAGGGCTTCTCCTGGAACTACCAGGGACTTTGCAATGTCCTTGGGATTGACAGAATGTGCCCTTCTCTATCACTGTCTCTACGGGACGGTTTAGGTCCATTGGGACCGTCTTGCAATGGAGATATCAGCGGTGATCATAGAGCTTAAAGATTGCATGTTGTACCGCCGTGATGCTAGCTCCCCCTCCTCGATATCTTATAAGTATCTTATGCAGCACTTGTGGTGTTGGTCAGGTTGATTAATATTTACTTTATTTTAATTATAAAGTTAGAAATCTTGGGTGATGAATAGGCTGATCTATTAGATTGCAAACATCAAGCCATTTTTTTGGAAAGTTATCTTTTAATTTGTGGAGTTGCTAGCTTATTTTATTACTATCCTGAAAATTGATGTGTTTGGATTAATGAGTCCTTCCTTTCACCTTAAAAATGTCTGATGGTGTAATTCCCACATTATCAAGAAATAATTTGGAAGCATTATATTATTTCACCACCAAATCTCTATACATTAGCTTTTGCATAGATAAGTGGGAACCTGTATCCTCCATATGTTTCTGAATTGTAGTTATCAGCATGCTTCATTTTACATTCCCATTCTGCTCATTCAACTGGGAGCTGAAGATGTTGTTAGTTCAGGAAGATCCAGATGACCAATAGTTCTTCTTCCCTGATTATGCAGTGTTACACTGTAGGTAATTTTTACTTCTCTAATGTTCCTCTCACCCATTTCTTAAAAGCCACCCTGAAAGGTTCAGGATTATTTTAAATAGCATTCAGTAAAATCTTCTGCCAAAAACTAGTCAATTAATCTCTGTGCATAAAAATGTTTTGCACATAAAGTCCATAGTTCTGTATCTTTATCTCCATGATTTTGGGGGATCACATTCACAGGCATACCTTTTGGATTCAGCATAGCTGTATATTTTCCCCGCATATTAGAATAACCTGAACAATTGCTAGGGTATCATAAATTTCAGATAATGCATGTTTCCTAACATATGACTTCAATGTCACAAAATTCAGAGTATTTGCAAACTAATATTTTTTAAAAAATCTTTCATTAAGAAAAATGTTGGGAAAATGTGAGAATTTTGTCAAAGGATAAGTAATCTTCTATCAAAATACATTTCTAATTTAACCCTAGAAAGTAGTCTACCTTAGAATTTGATTAATATGTCATTAATGAAACTTTTCAACCACAGATAGAGGACAATGCTGTAAGACCTATGCCTCTTACACAGTTTAAAATCCTTGTGTTTATACTTTCCAGATCATGTAACTTATAACTCGTTTCTTTATTCATTACAATTTGGCTATATTTTGGTGATAACATTTCAGAGCCTTAGTATCCAGTCAAATTTCATAGTGTTTTGGTATACCTGTAAAAGATCAGTCAGATTTTTGTTTAGCAGGGCTGCAATTGATGCATATCCGTTCTTGTACTATCTTCATATACAGCTGATATCTGTAAATGTCACTATAGCACTTTCAATACTTTTTTCAATACTTTTTTGATCACCATTTAAACATTTGTTATAAAAACCAATATTCCTTAACTATCATGAACATCTATCCTTCTCCTGCATTTCTAAAAACCTTCTTTTAAATTTCCCCAGGAGAAAAAAATGACCAATCTGCTTGCCATCTGTTCCAATCAGTTCTGCTATTCATAGGATACATCCTCAATTAAGAATTTGTTCTCTCTGCTATACCAAATCTCCTTCTAAATCCCAGGCAATCCTGGCAAGCTTATGATTCATAGATCATGCAAGACTAGTACTAAAAGGCTGTACAGCCAAGTAGAACAAATTATTTTGATTTGAGAGATACTCTTAGTCTTGTGGGACATGCCAGTAGCGGTATTCATAAAGTAGATGAGTTGCCAAAAAGGCAACTGAGTAGGACTAGAGCAAACCAACTATAAAAGATCAAGAAATAAGCACATTCTGTGCAAAAATAATTAAAATTAGTGATCAATATCAAATCGGTGAATCATTCTGGCAAAGATTTTATGGTACCATATAAATACTCTACCAAATTTTGCAATTATTATCTTCAGTACAATATAGAAAAAATGAAATGGACCAAATTTTGAAAGCAACTATGATTTTAAGCAAGCAAATGGTTAGCCTTCATAAGGTGGAAAAAAACAGAAAGATGAAATTTAAAATGTAAACTGACCCCCAGCTATTAATTAAATGCTGTTCTATAGTATTTTTCATTGGTCAATTTCTATTTTCTAGCACTACCCATTTTAGATTTGTAATCTTTCAATTAGTCTTTTCTAAGCTGGCTGATATCAACTTCAAGAGCAAATAGCATTGGACTGTATTTAGTGACAGATGATGAAGGATGCACCAAACCTTGGTGAAGATCTCTTATGACCCATGAGTAGTAGATTTCTGACTTTCGATTTTTAGAACTAATTTATTCTACAGTTTCTTAAATAAGAATATAAAGAGAATCTTGCTATGTTAAAATCAGTCCTTATCTTGCATCCTAGTTGGCCTTTGGAGTTCATGAATATCATAGAAAAATAATAATTGACTCTTACTGTTGCTTTTTGCAACAGGGATTCATTGACCTGGTGTCTCCTAAACATGAAATAGGAGACATGGTTAATAGCTATTGATGTGCTAGCGGTGGATATGCCTATCCCCATGACACTGTCTAACCTCATTTTAAATCAATCTATAACAATATAATTTAAAGTCACTGCACATATTGAAAAGTCTGGTATAGATACAATTGCCTGTACAATGCTGATGAATAAAAGTGACTTTAACTGGCTTTCTGTTACAAGAAACTGGTTAAATCAATATCTAGCCTACAATCAAGCATTAATAAGGACTCTTCAGGAATTGTAACCCAGAAAAAGAGATACAAGTGTGATTTTCATATATGATCTTATTCAGATATAAAATCTAAATGAATAAACCAATGGGATAAATAGTGTATTGATAAATATCCACCAACTGTGCCCAGTTGGTTCAGGCTCAGGACCAATATTTTCAAGAATACATTTAATTTTGAAAATATTATTCTATTTTGGAGAACTATTATTAATGTTTTACGTAAAACATAAAAAAACTAACATAAATTAATAATAAAGATAATAAAAATAAAAAATAAAGAACAAAAGAGAAAAGAAAGCCAAAAGTTTAGAAGAAAAATATATAAAGAAATAACTAATTTTTTTGCAACCATAATTTTAAGTACAGATTTAAATTATCTCTTATTTTAAGGTTGTGCAGTTTAAAAAAATATATATCATAATTTTTTATGTTTTATGCAAAAAGTCCCAAAAAGGTTTCTAATAAGAACTGAAATTGATCAATAATCTTTTTACCTAATCAAAACTGACAATTTCATTGTGAGCAAATTGGTGAGCAAATTTCATTATCTTTAACATCCTCTCTTTCATTGTGGGTATTTTCAAATATATCTAATATTGTATATATAAAAATTACTCTGTTATTATCGTATGTAAAAGCAAAGTTACATAAGTTTTTTTCAGTTTCTTTGTCAAGCATATCTGACTTCACTTGTATATTATTCTTTAAAATCATCTAAATTAATGCATGTATTTGAATCCAAATTTTAAAAACATTTTTACGTATCCACCAAGTATGATTTTTTTTAAAAAAATCCTCTTTGCATTTCAAAATTTGAATAATTTGAAACAGAAGATGAATAACTGAAAGTTTTTGAAATGTTATTGAATGTTTGGTAATCAGTTGCATTTATCTACTATAATAGCTATTTATAATGGCATTATTTTCTTATCCGGAGCTTTCTGGATCTGTAAGATGCAGCTTTGTTGGCGGCTGAAAATACCTGAGGTTGGAG
Organism: Bungarus multicinctus; assembly: GCA_023653725.1. Taxonomy (NCBI): domain Eukaryota; kingdom Metazoa; phylum Chordata; class Lepidosauria; order Squamata; family Elapidae; genus Bungarus; species Bungarus multicinctus. The sequence continues at coordinate 38,654,103 of CM042844.1, forward strand.
TCTGAAGCCAAGAATGGACAATGTGAATATCAACTGTATGCCAGGCCTTGCATACACAATTACATTTATTATATTTTTGTTTGTTTTAATTGATCACTATGAGTTTAGAGGACATGGTTCCTGAATTGTCCTGAATCCAAGCTGTGAAAGGCTTTAAAGATTCAAATCAGCATAGAGTTCTGAGTTGAACTCAGAAATCTATAGTAACCAATGCAGTCACTGCAGAATTGATATTGCAACAGTGGCTTTTACAGTTTACCCACAGCTTCATTATATACCAACTGTTGATTCTAGGCTATCCTCAAATGCTACTTCATCACAGCTTGTGACAATGTTGAGAGTGTGAATCACTGTTGCTAAATCTTCTGAGTCCAGAGGAGGACAATCTGCCCAAGAGCCTTAGTTGAGCAAAGGTCCAAAGACCCTATATTCTATTATGAGGAGAAAATATGAATTGCTAACGTATTCTTTATAAGGAGGGTAATTTCATCCAGAACTATCACCAAAGCTGACACAGAGCAGAGATAATTCTGAATAACTCTGACTTGTTTGACATTCAGCTTAAGCTACTTTCATCCTATTTTTTTCCCATTTTTCTTTTTTGTCCCTTGGGAGTTCTGTCCCTCCAATAAATGTTGGATTCTGCCTCTGTGGCTTTTAGTACTTCCTCCATATCTGGAAGGCTACAGTTCTTCAAGCCTTGGATTATGTCAATAGCTGGGCTCATTTTGGTTCTCCTGACTCTTTTCTTGCTTTTGAATTATTGAATCCATCTGTTCCATTTATCTTTATAGTCATGTTACTCAGGATTTTTTGTTTTGTTTTCTTTTGTCCTGTACATAAACTTCTCCTATTGATTTTCATAGACTTTGAATCATTTACTTCAATGTACTTCTCTCCATGGCTCTTTTGTATAATTTTAGACTTCTAGCAATCTTGTCCTCTATCATAAATAATTGGATTCTGCCTCCTTTTTGTTATTGCTCCCTGGGAATCAAAATGTTTTGCCTCCTGATGTCCACCTGACCTCTTTTTTATAGATCAGTAAATGTCTAAAAAAGCCCATTTATTCACCTTTTACAGGAGAAATTCTTTGTTATTTGACTGTTCAGATTTGTACATGGGTATCTTATATTTAAATGAGTTTTTAAATATACCTTAAAATTCACACATATATCAAGTCCTAAGCATAATTATATTACTAAAATCCTCTTTCTCTCTCTCTCTCTCTCTCACACACACACACACACACACAGACGCACACACACACACATACCCCACATACACACAAATCCCTACAGAATTAGGGGAGAAAACCCCTGAGCCTTGCGGGAAGGGGAACTTTCTTTTCTTTCTAGAAAGCTGTAATGCAGAAAAATGATATAAACTCTACGGCATTGGCGATAGACCAAAATAGTAAATGTTAAAGATATGAAATTGCAATTATTGACTGCATAATTTTGGTAGAATTCTGTTAATTATGAATTACATAAACCAATTATTAAATGTATAAAATGTCTGATAAATATGCTTTAAATAATGTTCACAGATATACATTAACTTATCTGACATATGAATACAAAATCTTTCCCATATATTCTGGCAGCATTTTTCACTTATTTTTCACTTGAATATAGAGGATTTCTGCTGTCCCCCAATAAACTCCAATATTTGCAATTGAGAAAGCAAAGCTTAATTTAAAATCCTTTCTGAAGTATCAATTACCTGAAAAATCTATTGTGTTTCAAAAACTGGGATCAGGATATGCACTTGTTTTTGTCTTTGCCTTTATTATTCTATTTATTACTTTATTGTTATTTCCTATGTTTTTACTTTTTGATCCTCTCAGGATAGTCATGAGTCAGGCAGTGGACAGATAGATTGATTGATTGAATGAATGAATAAATGAATGAATGATTTGGTGAGCTAACTCTGGCTTCCAAAATATGCAAAAAGTAAAATGGATGAATTGAAAACAAAACATGAAAGCAGGAAGTTTACATCAAGTACCCTTTACAATATCTTTCTTTCTACTCTTTGCTGTCATCTTATCCATTATGGGTAATTTCCACTAATAAAAATAATTAGAAAGTGAATCCACCATCACCCTTGGTCTTTTGCAGTTCCTTCCTCCTCATGATTCACCTGAAGAACGTAATACAGAGGAGACTCTTTTTTATCATCAATGTTCAGCAAACTTTTTCAGAGATTCTGGACTCTATCCAGAAAAACCGTGGGTCTGTAGCTTTGTGAGCTATATTCTCAGCTCATTTGTCTGTAGATAGTTTTGGAGGAAGAAGGGATTAGGTTTACTCAGTCTTCTAGCCTTCTGAGGTCGATAAAATGAGGACCCAGATTGTTGGAGGCATTGTTACTGATATTGTAAACTTCCTAGAAAGTTCTATAAAGCACTATAGGGCGCTATATAAGCCTAAGTGCTATTCCTATTGTTATTATGGACTCTATGACAAAAGAAGAACAGCAAAACATTTAAAAGATTTGTGTAAAAAACCTACCGAAATTATGGAAATGTCTTTTAATAAACTGCAATGCTATAAGATAATATTCTCATTAGAACTTTTTTCTTCTTCCAAATGCTTTGGAACAAGTGAACTGAATTAAAAAAAGAACATAAATCCCAAGCCAATTTCTCACTGCATGATAGTACATTTGACATTGCCAATTTCTGTAGTTTAGCTTTCATAGACAATAGTTATTAGAAGAAAAAAATAGCTCATGCTAATGTCACTGTAAACAACATATGGCAAATTAATACGAGGTTAGTAAATTGGCCACATTATATCATGTTTTTTATCACAATTACATTGTTTTGATTCCTACTGAGTAGTTAAATAGGACTGCTGATTTTCCATCAGAAATATCTGCTTTATTTGCTAATTAAAAAAAAACAATTAGATTGTTCGGAGAAGAAAAAAATGACAAACCTTGCCCTTATCTCAACAAGTATTATCTCATAATAGTGGCAGGAATTTAAGATGCTTGCACACAAAAAAATTATTTGCAACCAAAACATTTTATTAAGATAAGTTAACCAGAAAGTGATACAGAGAATATCATCATGCATTTTTTGTTGAGTTATTCATTTTAATTGTACATGCTGAGAATCTGACTTCAGCCTCTATCTAGTGAATCCTTATATTACAATTTGTTCATATTTTACTTCAGGAAGCAGATATTAGGAACCAGTAGTTCTCACAATTCCTGCTTTTTGTAACCCCAATGACCCCAATGACCACTTGTGAGAGATAGTAAGAATTTTATCATGGTAATATCTAGAAGACCATCATTTCCTGTCCTGTACATCAGGTATCATTATACTGTGCTGCATTATACTGTAAAAAAAGGGATAATGAAGAACTGCATAATCTGTAACTGAATCTCACTGTTGAAACCACCATCTCCTGTCACTGTTTTCTTCCATTCTATCAAGAAATTTTATTTCTGTGCTTAAGTTGGTAATAGCAATTTGGATATATCTGACATCACTAATCAGTGGTAGGATTAAAATTTTTTATTACTGGTTCTGTGGGCATGGCTTGATAGGCGTGGCATGGCATGGCTTGGTGGGCATGGCTTGTGGGGCATGGCAGGGGAAGGATATTGCAAAATCTTCATTCCCTCCCTATTCCTGGTGGAAAGTTACTGCAAAATCCCCATTCCCTCCCCACCCCACTAACCTGCTTTCTACCTTTGTTCTCCTTTGCAGGGCAACAAAAGAAGACCCAGCTGATCTGCTGGGACTCAGGAGGCAGAAAATAGATGGGGGCAGGACCAGTCAGAGGAGGTATTTGCCAGTTCTCTGAACTACTCAAAATGTCCACTACTGGTTTTCCAGAACTGGTCAGAACCTGCTGAATACTACCTCTGTCATTAGTCCTTGTCAAAAGAATAGGTTCAACAAATAAATAATGGTATGATGATTTTATTTTTGTTAAGTGTTATTTTTTTAAAAATAGATGCAGATTTTAAAGAAATCAAACACAAACAAAATGAATCTTGCTGATCAACACTTGCCAGAAAATTTCTTGTAAAATCCATGTGGACGGGACAATATTTCTGAAGTTAAGAAAATGAAAAACATACGTTTAAATTGAATCCTCAATAAGAAAACAGAAGTTCATATAATTCTGGAAATGTCAAGGATTAACAGTTAAAATATTGTTAAGAGATACAGAATGTTGTTTTCAGTGGTGATATTTATTGGTGCAATGACTTCCAGGTAACCCCATGTAAAACACTCTTGTTAAATAAAGTTTTCATTGAAGGTAAAAGTTGAAAGGTTCACCTGAACTTTTGGAATGTAAATCAGGAATCTTCACATTTTGAAACTGTGTCTGGTTTATATGTGTTTTGTGTATAAATCTGTTTACTTGTGGCTAGATTAAACTGTGATGCATTCAACAAGAAGTTCCCTCTCAGCAGTATGGTGAATAGGTTCCTTTCTGGAATCATATTCTAGACCAGGATATCTAAAATAACTTTCAGTTAGGAATTCTCTTCTGGAAACTGCCAACTGTCCCCATAACAGAATTCCAAACAGCGGAGAACAGAGGTCTTCAAACTTAGCAACTTTAAGACTTGTGGAGTGGACTCATCTCCCAGCATAGCTGGCTAGAGAATTCTGGGAGTTGAAGTCTACAAATCTTAAAGTTGCCAAGTTTGGGGACCCTGGCATAGAGGAAGACCAGAATATATTGGAGTTCTGTTCCTAAATTACTGAAACACACATACACACTTTTTGAAGGAGGGTCACATTGTCAATGAAATTAATATTATTTGTGTTGTGATTATATTTATAAAGGTAAATACTTACAGCTATTGCATGGAAACTAAACTATAAAATGTACTTATAAAATAGGAGAAGATATATTCAAAAATCACACATGTAACAGTTTCACTGAATATACTTGTGCCTATGGTGTGCACCTAGACTCATATTGGGAAAACACAGTAGGAAGTGTGCCATAAACAGTTGGCAGCTATTATCTGGCAAGCACTATTACTTTGTGCATTATTGCAAAAGAAGAAAAAAGATATTATCTCAAAGTGATTTCTGAAGGTACTGCCATATTACAAGAAGTCATTATAAAAGATGAAAAGAACACTAAAAGGAATGAAAAACCTCTTATTTTTAAAAGCAAATCAGAGATCTGTATAGCTTGTATAAAAAAACCCAAAAAACCTTCTCTGTTCCAATTTCTTACTTATGAACTACAGAACAGGGTGAGAAAATCATTCAGCTGCTGGTGGAATTGCTTGCTTTTCTTTCTCCTTGAGTTTCCTAGCAAAGCCTGCTGTTCCCAAATGTACTGTAAAAAAGCTGTAGGAAAATAAGCTTTGGCTGACTTCAAGTTGAATTCTATAAAAGTGATGAGTACAAATTGGTCTTTTTGCTTCTGAAGACCATCTTTTAGTTTTGCCGTCGAAGAAAGGAGAGCTTTCATTTTTTTCCACTTTTCAAATGTAAGTTTGGTAGAGCTAGTGCTTGTTTTCTGTCTGAGATTCTTTCAGCATTGTCTAAATGTGACTTCTAAAGTATTTCCTATGAATTTAGTTTTTTTTTCCTGGTGAAGTGACCAAGATGAGAAAAAAGGCTCACAAATCATTATTAACTCGGAGTGGGGTGGCAGGGGGCAGAATCTGTTCCCATAGTTCACAAAACTGCATTTTATATGCATGGAATAGAGTAGTAGATGTTGTACTCCAACTGCATATGCTCCAACTGTGCTTTATCCTTAAGTGAGTCAAGTTGTAGATTAATAGATTCAATTAAAGTGTAGCAAGCTGGTGAAAGACATTTGCTGTGTTTCATAATTAGGTAACTCTATAAAGATGAGGCATATAATGGATAATTGTAGAAAGCAAGTGAGCAGACAAAAGATTTTTGTCTGGAGTTTGTCATTAGCTAATAATCTCTTTGGGTAACATTTTCCAAATTGTGGATCAAGATCAACAACTGGTTTTCAGTTATTCAAGTCATCTTAGCACAATTATTTTCAAACTATAGACATCCATAGAGGTCGACCATAGCTTCCCCTGCCACCATTAGAGAGGTAGTTCAAAAAGTGGATCAAGAATTCATACTGATTCATTGAAGCACACAAGTGATAATTCAAACAACAAAATAAACACTAGAATTTGGAAACTAAAAACAGTGAATAGTGCTGTTCCCACTGTGAGTTTCTGTTTGAAGTACTGACAGAATCATGTTCTTACATTAGCAATCAGGAAAAAAAGTAAATATGAAAGAAAACAATGAAAATCTAAAAAATGTACTTAATTTGACCTGGAGATGCATTCATCTCAACCTTTTCAGTAGGCATAGATTTCTACAGAGAAACATACTTGATGAAAGTTTGTACTATGGCATAACAGATAGATTTAAGGTATTAATATATGCATACTTTTAAAAATAGTTTAAAAGATTTATAAAAATATAGGAGATGTGAAAATTTCATTTCAGCCTTCTCAGGTAAAATAATTTTAGACATGTATGTTTCAGAATTGGATGAAATAAACACATAAACTAGAGATGCTTCAATAAACATAATAATCTATTAACATATATTGTTTGAACGTGTGTTATGTTATAATGAATTTGCTCCACAAGATATGAAATAATAATTTAATGGTCTAAAATGAATAGATAAATGAGGTTATATGTGTATAGAGCCATGTTTTTCCAGAATACAGACTACTAAACAAATTTTTTATGAAATTCCAGTGCAAAGTTGTTCTGATATTGGTGGTGTTCCCAAATCCATAGCCGATCTGGACACAAGCAAAACAGTATTAAGAATCCATTCAGTGAGAAAATGTCATTCATCCAAGAAAGATTTATCTGGAAGCCATCTAATACCTGTGTGCATGCATGCAAGGAATAAATAGATTTTTATTGTAAGCATTGTTGTTCCCTTTAACCATCAGATGAGGGGTGTGAACAACTGAGCAACTGTGTTTAGTTTAAAAGTGAAATCCAAAATAATGGATCCAGTCTACTTCAGATAATCAATACATCTGTCACTTTGGGGAGAAAATAGCATATGAGCTTTATGAATATGCAGATTGAAGTTGAGGAAAGAAAAGAAACATGGAAGAGAGCAAGAAAGCATTTGCCATGCTTAAATTACTAATCCTTAGTAACAGGTATCCTGGAGAAATATAGGATTAAAATATAGGATTAAATAGTTCCGTCTGTCCAAAAAATGAACAAATCAGCAAATCTCACTTTTATTGCATTTATCAGCTTTTACCAACCTTATGCTTGCACCATTTTTCAAAAGCTTATAAAAGAAAAATCTTGCATACAAATAAATATGCTTTTTTGCTTACCTTTCTCTTAAACATGTCTTTTATATATATGACTTTTCAAAATATCATCCTTTTTATTTTCTTTAACCTAACCCATTTTTATATAACTTTCTGTTTTATTTGTAAATTTCAAACTCTGTGCCCAGTGTACACACCTGAAACTTAGAGCATGATATGACAATTTGGCAAAAATTATCTACCTTGTTCAGATGTTGGGCTTTCCTTTTTCTGTCACAGAAGGTGCAGTCAATATCAAAACACCCTCTTACCAGAAGTCAAACTAAAATGATTTCCTGCTATCCATGCCAGAAAATTCTATTGAACACCTGGTTTTTTTTCCATGTGCAATCTAAAAATCAAAAACAAGAGCATGGGATGCAGCTACCCACTGTTTTATTTTTGAAGGAAACCAACATACGCTACATAAATGATCTCTTTGAACATATTAAGAGCAACTGCGTTCTCTTCGCTGATGATGTAAAGCTGTTCAATACCACAGACAATACTGCTACTCTTCAAAATGATCTTGACTATGTATCAGAATGGTCAAACAAATGGCAACTTCAAATCTCAACAAATAAATGCTCTGTCTTATATATGGTAAAAAAAATCAGAAAATAAAATACAAGCTGAATAGTCAAGACCTTGTTGTTGATCCAAGCTCTGTAAAGGACCTTGGAATACTCATCTCTAATGATCTAAGTGCTAGAGCCCACTGTAGCTACATAGCCAAAAAGGCATTAAGAGTTGTTAACCTAATCTTACGTAGCTTTTTCTCTGGTAATGTCACACTACTAACTAGAGCATACAAAACATTTGCTAGACCAATACTTGAATTCAGCTCTTCAGTCTGGAACCCACATTACGTATCTGATATTAGCACAGTTGAGAAAGTCCAGAAATGTTTCACAAGAAGAGTTCTCCACTCCTCTACTCGTTGTAGAATACCTTATGTCATCAGACTTGAAATTCTAGACTTAGAAAACCTTGAATTACATCATCGGTCTGATCTAAGTATGGTATATAAAATCATACATTGCAATGATTTACCTGTCAATGAATACTTCAGCTTCAACAAGACAAGAGCACACAATAGATACAAACTCAAGGTTAACCGCACCAAACTTGATTGCAGGAAATACGACTTCAGGAACAGAGTGGTCAATGACTCTACCTGACTCTGTGGTTTCTTCCCCAAACCCCAAAAACTTTAACCTTAGATTGTCTATCATTGACCTCACCCCTTTCCTAAGAGGTCTATAGGGGGTGTGCATAAGTGCACCAATGCGCCTACCGTCCCTGTCCTATTGTTTCTTTTATTTTTCTTATATGTACCCATTTCATGTATTCATAACTATGTATATATTTATACCTATTATCTTGTAAGTGATTGACAAATCAAATAAATTAAAAAAATACTCGGACTGTATATAAGTCTAAGTGCTATTGCTATAATTGAGAAAACATATTAATATTACATAAACAATAATAAAGTGGTGCATTGGCCTAGAAGTCGAACTCTCACCTCACAATCAGAAGGTTGTGTGTTCAATCCTAGGTAAATAAAAAAATAAAAATAAACAATCCATAGGAGGCCCAGATTAATTTGTAATGATGTAGGACAGTGGTCCCCAACTTTTCCAGCTCTGCAGATTGGTCGTGACAGCAGAAGGGAATGATTTCATGCATGTGCCTGTTGCTGGCACATATGGAAATTCATGTACTTACACACTCACCTGCTACTTGCGTAGCCTGGTTCCCAAAGGGCTGCAGTGTGCGACAGGGACATAGACATGGGATTGGGGATCCCTGATGTAGGATACTTGTACCATGCTGTTTTCCAATTTATTCATAAATTCAGAAGAGTTATTTTTTTTTAAAAAATCAGATGGATAAGAAGCTTGTTGTGTCAAAAGATTTTTAGCTATATTATATTGTCTATTCTGACTAGTAACAGCTCTCATGGTATCATGGATTCCTCCCTGATATCTGCTATTATAGTAGAAAAGAGCAGCAGGAAACAAGAACAAATTGTCTTCATTCATCCATCTCATTGTATGTCCAGACAGCATGCTTAGCCCTCAATTAAAGACCAAGCAGCTATAGTCTCACAGCAAACTAAACTCAGTTGAACCTTGTGTTTCTTTGTGTGGCTATGTATATTTGCAAGCCCCAAAAATCGATTAGTTCAGTGTCTTGAGAATCTAGCTTTAGTTATTTTAGTTTCTCTGTATGCAAAGGTAGAATACCTTCAAGATATGTCAGAATTACAACTTGTGGCATCCTGTCAATGGTCAAACTGTTAAAACCATTATTCTTCAAGCCTGGTAACTTGGAGAATTTGGATTTCAACTTCCATTATTTCCTAGCTAGCTGGTCTAAACTGTTGAGAATTCTAAATGGAAACTTATCTGTCCACTTGTCCCTCCTTGACCTCTATATATTGAATTTTGTGTGGTCAGAAACCCTGGCAATTAATTTTAAAAAAATTTCCCATCACTGGGGGTTTTTAAGAAATATTGGATAACTATTCTGGCAATTAATTTTAAAAAAATTTCCCATCACTGGGGGTTTTTAAGAAATATTGGATAACTATTTGTCAGAAATGTTACAGGATCTTCTGCTTAAGCAGAATATTGACCGAACACTATTGCAGTCTTATATTAGAACCTATTTAGTGGCGATAAGGTGGCAAAGTGTTCTCACTTTTCCGCCCTTATCACGTCTGCAGGAAATCGCCCAGCCGCCCTTTTTAGGGTGACCCGCTCTCTCTTAGAAGTGGGAGAGTGGGAAGATCCTCTGCAGGGGCGGGCTGAGGATTTTTCGAATTTTCTGATGGACAAAATCACTCAGATCTGGGATGGGCTGAACTCTGACTGGGCGACTCTGGACAGGGGACCAGGGGCGGAATTCAGGGAGGTAAACTGGGGGGAGTTTGATCCTGTTTCACCTGAGGATGTGGACAGGATGCTGGGTGGGCTTAATGCTACCACATGTTTACTGGATCCGTGCATCTCCTGGCTGGTATTGGCCACTCGGGAGGTGACACGAGGTTGGTTCCAGGGTATTATTAATGCTTCCTTGAGCGAGGGGTTTCTACCTGCTGCCTTGAAAGAAGTGGTAGTGAGACGCCTCCTCAAGTAACCGTCCCTGGACCCAACTCTATTTATTTATTTACAAGATTTATATACCGCCCACCTCTCCCTGCGGGACTCGGGGCGGTGTTCAGCCATTAAAAAATACAATAATAACACAATAATTAAAAACAATTAAAAAATTAAATATCGTGGCTGAATAATAAAAATGAGACAAGGGTTTAAAAATAAGGACTAAAACCAATTAAAACCAAATTTAAAACCCTATAAAACCCTAGGCCAGACCGGCTTGATAAAATATATGAGTTTTCAACGCACGCTGGAAGGTCAAATGGTCAGGGATGATCCTCATCTCTGGGGGTAATTCATTCCAGAGGGATGGTGCCCCCAACGAGAAGGCCCGCACCCTCGGGGTCGCCAGCCGTCCATCCGGCGGCACCCCGAGGAGACCCACTCTATGTGAACGCATTGGCCAACGGGAGATCGATGGTGGCAGTAGGCGGTCCCATAAATACCCAGGTCCCAAGCCATGGAGCGCTTTAAAGATGGTAACTAATACCTTGAAACACAGTCGAAAGACCACCAGGAGCCAATGCAGCTCGCGCAAGAGTGGCGTAACATGACAGCTCTGAGAAGTCCCCAAAACCACCCACACGGCCGCATTCTGCACCAGTTGGAGTCTTCAGGTGCTCTTCAAGGGGAGCCCCATGTAGAGAGCATTGGCATAGTCTAGGCGGAAGATAACGAGGGCGGATGTGACTGTGTGAAGCGCATCCCGATCCAGAAAGGGCTGCAACTGGTAGATCCTATGGACCAGATAAAAAGCCCCCCTGGCGACGGCTGCTATATGTTCTTCTAACGACAGCCGTACACCCAGGAGGACACCCAGATTGCGCGCCCTGTCTGTGGAGGCAAGAATTCCCCCCCCCCAGCCAGGGACGAAACTAACTGGCTGTATCGGAGTGCCGGAAAGCACAGCCATTCGGTCTTGGCTTGGTTGATCTGAAGCCTGTTTCGCCCCATCAAACCCCGCACAGCCTCCAGGCACCAGGTCATCACTTCAACGGCTTCGTTGGGGTGGCCTGGGGTAGAAATGTACAGCTGAGTATCATCAGCGTACTGATGAAACTCTACCCCAAAGCCATGGATGATCTCACCCAGCGGCTTCATATAAATGTTGAACAGCAGGGGCGAGAGTACTGACTCCTGAGGAACCCCCAGATCAGGGGCCTCGGGGTCAATCTCTGCCCCCCCTGCCAACACAAATTGCGAACAGTCGGAGAGTAAGGAGGAGAACCACTGCAAAACAGTGCCCCCCACTCCCACCCACCCCAGCCGCCGCAATAAGATACTGTGGTCGACAGTATCAAAAGCCGCCGAGAGATCTAACAGGACCAGGACAGAGGAATAACCTCTGTCACGGGCCCTCCAGAGATCATCCACCAACGCGACCAATGCCGTCTCCATGCTATATCCGGGACTGAAGCCTGATTGGCGTGGATCTAAATAGACAGCTTCATCCAGGTGCCAGGGACGCGATAAGGGCGGAAAAGTAAGACCGCTTTGCTGCCCCTATCGCCACTAAATAGGTCCTAATATAGGACCACAATAGTGTTTGGTCAGATCCGAAGCGGGTGGCCCTCCAACCACTCTCTAGGCATCTTTCCGGTGCTTCATCTCCCTCAGCTCCTCAGAGAACCATGGAGCCAAGCGAGAGTGGCATCGGGTCAGAGGCCGCAAGGGCACGACTCAATCAAGGGCCCCAGCTGCCACCCTATCCCAGGTGGCCACCAGGTCCTCAACCGAGTCATGTGTTCGAACACTGGGAAATGGCCCAAGCTCCATCAGGAACCTATCCGGGTTAGGATAATAATGTAATAGTGTTAATAATGTAACATAATAGTGTTATCTAACTATCGTCTGGTCTCCAACCTTTTCTTTGTGGTGAAGGCTGTTGAGAGTGTGGTGGCATGACAGCTTCCCCGGCACCTGGATGAAGCTGTCTATTTAGATCCATGCCAAACAGGCTTCAGGCCCGGGTACAGCACAGAGACGGCTTTGATCGTGTTGGTGGATGATCTCTGGAGAGCCCGTGACAGAGGTTATTCCTCTGTCCTAGTCCTATTAGATCTCTCAACCACAGTATCCTATTGCGGCAGTTGGGAGGGTTGGGGGTGGGAGGCATTGTTTTATGGTGGTTCTCCTCCTTCCTCTCTGGACGTTCGCAATTTGTGTTGGCAGGGGGGCAGAGATCGACCCCAAGTCCCCTGATTTGTGGGGTTCCTCAGGGGTCGGTGCTCTCACCCTACTGTTCAACATTTATATGAAGCCGCTGGGTGAGATCATCCGTGGCTTTGGGGTAGAGTTTCATCAGTATGTTGATGATACTCAGCAGTACATTTCTACCCCAGGCCACCCCAACAAAGCCATGGAAGTGATGACCCGGTACCTGGAGGCTGTGTGGGGTTGGATGGGGTGAAACAGGCTTCAGCTTAACCCGGCCAAAACTGAGTGGCTGTACTTTCCGGCACCCCAATACAGCCAGTTATTTCCATCGCTGGCTGTGGGAGGGGAAATTCTTGCCCCCACAGAGAGGGCGTGCAATCTGGGTGTCCTCCTGGACATGCAGCTGTCGTTAGAAGATCATATAGTGGCCGTCGCAAGGGGGGCTTTTTGTCAGGTCCGTAGGATCTACCAGTTGTGGCCCTTTCTGGATCAGGATGCACTTCGCACGGTCACATCCGCCCACATCACTTCCCACCTAGCTGATGCCAATGCTCTCTACATGGGGCTCCCCTTGAAGAACACCCGGAGACTCCAGTTGGTGCAAAATGCAGCCGCACGAGTGGTTTTGGGGGCTTCTCGGAGCTCCCATGTTACACCACTCTTGTGTGAGCTGCATTGGCTCCCGATAGCCTTCCGGGTGCGATTCAAGGTGTTAGTGACTATCTTTAAAGCGCTCCATGGCTTGGGATCTGGGTACTTATGGGACCGCCTACTGCCGTCATCGATCTCCCATCGCCCAGTACGCTCCCATAGGTTGGGCCTCCTCGGGGTGCCACTGGCTGGACAGCTGGTGACTCCGAGGGTACGGGCCTTCTCCTTGGGGGCACCATCCCTCTGGAACGAATTGCTCCCAGAAATGAAGACCATCCTGACCTTTTGGCCTTCCGGCGCGCATTGAAAACTTACTTATTTCATCAAGCCGGTCTGGCCTAGGGTTTTATAAGGTTTAAATTGGTTTTACTTTTTACTTTTTATACTCTTGATTGAGTTTCTATTTTTGAGCCACCATATTTAATCTTTTTAAATTGTTTTTTAAATATTGTATTTGTACTATTTTTTTTTAACTTTGGCTCTATACCGCCCCGAGTCTCTGCAGGGAGAGGGGCGGTATAGAAAACAAACAAACAAACAAACAAACAAATAAATAAATAAATAAATAAATATTGAACTAGAAGATCTCCAAGGTTACTTCCAACTCTGTTATTCTAGAGATTGAACAAGATGCAAACTGGGAGAGTCTATTAATTCAATTGAATTTAAGGTCTTCTATCTTCTATCCCGCTTCAGAGTGAGAAATAAGTTAACTACTTTAAATTATTTTATTTCTATTTCTCCTTCTTCTCCTGAGATGGAGATGTATTTGATACAGCAACTTTTTTTAAAAAAAAACTTCCTTTGAATTAAAATTTGAAGAAATAACATGCTAATCTTCTAGAGTAAGAAAAATTCCTTGCTGGAAAGTAGATAAAATTTCCTTTGAAATAGAAATTGCTTATAAAACAGAAAGCCAGGTTCATGACACAACACAACTTCATTCTAGCATTTGCCAACATTTTATTTGCAGTTTTAATTCTGATCATTATGTATGGTTTCTATTGAATAGTTTTCACATATTTTCTATTTGAATTCTGGCTTACTAGAAATTTTTAACTGCTGCCTCAAAAAGCACTTGTAATTGTTTGCCATCTAATACTTCCAAGTGAGTCACATATCAGCACATTATTCATGAGGCAGGAACAAGATTTTTTTTTAATTGTACCACAGCAGATCAGTGAAGATCTGGACCAGAAATTTAAGATTGCTGTCAACTCAGAAGCCTATAATGCTAGCCCAATTTCTTTCTGGAATGAAATTTATTTTTAGTTTTATAGAAGTAACATGCATAAATCAACAGCTTTTTATTCTCTGATGTTGGAGTCTATAGAGTTGTTTTCATATGGATTTCTGCACATGGTAGGGATTAATATTCTACCATCCCTGCAATGAATCCTTAATAGAAGCTAGCCAGATATTAACATTCTGTTCCTGTTGAAAGATTTTAAGACCTGAAGGATGAATGGCAGGTTGATTACACTGAGGCTTGTTTGCCATTCTTTCAAGATGCTCTTTTATGTCAGGATAACTAAATCAATCAGCTTGCAGCATTGGGATGCATAGCATAAATCAATGCATCTGGATTTCTGACAGCATCCCTATTAATATGCTATCATGAAAACAAGAAAAAAAATAAAGATGTAATATGAGATCCACAGACACATGTTATCCCAAGTTTGTCCTCCTATTGGGAGCATGAGAAAGGGGGGAGATGTAGGCTGCCATCTTCTCCAGCTGTTTCTTGTGATAGGTTTATCATTAGCAGTGATACAACAACTTTTTCAACAGCATTATCTGAGGTTACCAGGAGATACTTGATATTATTGACACTTCCCAACCTTTAAAAGTATTTTGCTGACACCTGAAATGCTAAAAACAAACAGGGAAGACCGTTCTCTCCATCCAACTAGAAGAACCATCTGAATATTGTTACTGCAAATCTTCTACCCATGCAGGGCTTGGAGTAATAAAAAATTCCAATACTATAAGGAGAAAATTGTTTCTCCTTCCTTCATATTTTCAGTCTATGCTGTGGCCTTTTGTCTGGCCACTTAAAGCAAAACCAAAAGCCTGAACTATTGGCATAAGGAGAGAACTAAATGGTGTCAGACACCAGTCTTTTTACCACATAGAAAGCATGGTAGCAGAACAATTTTGCAGCTAGGGGTTTCCTCAATAGTTGCAACAATAGTGCTACTTTGCAGTTGGTAGAACCTTGGAAAGGGAGAAGAGTACTGATTCACTGGGAAGTGAAGTCAGGTTTACTGTTTATACAAGTAGGAAAAATTAGTCAAGCAATTCCTGCTTTCCTATGAAATCTTCTTAGAGCTTTGCAGATGTTTTCTCATAACAAAAAAAAAACCAGCCTGCAAACCCGACAGACTGCAGTGATGCACCTTCCACAATAGAAATTTTGCAAGCTATGGAAGTAAATGTTATTTGACTCAGCTGCAGAATACGTCCGCAAGATTGAGAGTATCTTGGGTATAACAGCAGGCTATTAACAGATTCTCTTGTTTTTATGTGTAAGATTAACAGAGGCAATAATTGATATTGAGGGGTTATTGTAATTTGTAGCTAGAGCAGGTCTAGACAGGCAATTTTTATTGTGTGATTGCAAGGAAGTACTTTGAACCCTTGTGCAGCAATGAAGAAAATGATTTATGCTAAAGGCTTCAAATACATTTCCTAGTATTTCAATTTTATTGTGTTTTGTTTTTAAGAATCAAATAACAGGCTAGCAATACTGAGCAACTCTAACTGAGTTACCATAATTGGAATCATATCTTCTGCTTTTTCTCCTTTTCCCAATACAATGAGTCCAAAATTAATTTCCCCAGAACAGCAAAAATGTTAAGGCCAGGATAGATTGTTGGAGTAGAAATAATAAAGAATAGAATATAGCAATTGAATGTCCATGTAGTCTGCTTCGCCTATGATCAAGGTTATCTGGAATGAAGCAGCCTTTTGTAATTGTGCATCTATATATAAGTAAAAAAGGAAACATGGAAAGAAACTTCTCTCTGTGTGAGTTGGGAATTGTGATAGAATGTTTGCTTGCGTTATATTGATTGATTTAAAATAATTGTTTTTTCCCTGGGTCAGTGAGTAGAGAAAAAGCCTGCATATGTGAAACAAATAAATGGCCAGTAATCTAACAACACTTTTCTCATGAACGTACCAAAAGTCAAGATGGACACTCCATCCATATGCATGCCTCTTTAGTGCTTACAAATGAAATGTCCTTGCCAAACAAGCAATTTGGTCAATAATCAGTAAACAATTTAGTGGTTATATTTACAACACAGTCCAAGTGGTTATAGTAGCTACATATTCCATCAGTAATGGAAGAGATGTTTCATGATAAGCAAGTTCATCTTAGTTATTTCCTCTAAGCACCTGGTTTGCTGATTTGTTAAAGTTTGTTGCCCTTTGCAATTTCGTGCATGAGCTATCACATACATTTATTATGTTACTGAATACAGCAGTCATAAAAATACTCCACTTTGTAAAAGCACAATCATTTTGCACAGGATCACTTTCTTGCACTGACCACTAACATCCATACATCATTTTCATGTATACAGGTCACATCCCTACCAATTAATGATAGGAATATGTATGTATATCTATATCTACCTACCTACCTACCTACCTATCTATCTCCATCCTATCATTAATGTAGAGAATTATGACTTTACAAATTGGGACTGTTTATATCCATATCTGAAGGAAAATTTAGCTTGTATCTGATCTCATGTTTATGAAAAATTAATGGAGACAAGATGAAGTTAGATCACATAATGAAATTCAATGAGTAGTGAATCTTTACAGTACATAAATGGCTCAGCTTCTCCTCCTAAATGCCCACCTTTTGATGTCTTTGATACAACTACCAGGGAAAGTCACACATCTTTTTTGGCATGCTTGGTTCTTTAAATCTACTTCCATAGATCTTTAGTCCTATGCTCATCCTTGATAGGCTTTACTGAATCTCTTCCAGTCCAAATCATTTTAAAAGTATGATGCCCAAATTCTCACCCTAAAAGATTATTACTTCCTGTGATCTGCAAACTATATTTTTATTGATACAACCTAAACTTGTATTTATATCTTTTTTCAGCACCATCATACTACTGATTCATTTGCAATTCATGATCAAATATTGTTTTAAGATTGCTTTCATAAATCCTGCTATAAAACCAAGTGTTCCCTATCCTTCAAATATGCATTTGATTTATCTTTCCTAAATATAAAAAAAACATTATAAGTCTCAGATAAAAATCATTTTTACTTTTCATCCATTTCTGTAATCTTAACAAGATTGTTCTGATTTTTCTTTCTTCTGTCCTAGCCCTTTTATTTTTAATCCAAGGATTTAGAATACTTTAGAATAGAATACTTTATTAGCCAAGTGTGATTGGACACACAAGGAATTTGTCTTGGTGTAAATACTCTCAGTATACATAAAGAAGGAACATTCATTAAGAATCAAGAATCATAATGTACAACACTTAATGATAGTCATAGGGTACAATCAACATCAAATCATACTAGGAAACAGAGGATACAAGCAACAAAGTTACAGTCACAAGTGGGAGGGGATGTGAGATAA
Source organism: Bungarus multicinctus (assembly GCA_023653725.1). Lineage (NCBI taxonomy): Eukaryota > Metazoa > Chordata > Lepidosauria > Squamata > Elapidae > Bungarus > Bungarus multicinctus. The sequence continues at coordinate 38,672,025 of CM042844.1, forward strand.
GGAGTGATGAGAAGATTAACAGTAATAGTAGTGTACACTTTGTAAATAGTTGAACAGTGTTGAGGGAATTATTTGTTTAGCAGAGTGATGGCTTTCGGGGAAAAAACTGTTCTTGTGTCTAGTTGTTCTGGTGTGCAGTGCTCTATAGCGTCGTTTTGAGGGAAAGAGTTGAAACAGTTTATGTCCAGGATGTGAGGAGTAGTTAGCATTTCCACTACTTTTTTCATCAAACTTATTAAGAAAAAGTTTGAGGAAGAAAGCCAGCACTAAATAATGTGGTACCTTATTCAGTACTTCTCTCCAGTTTGATGAGCACTGATAAATAGGATTTTAAAGCAGGTAAAAGTGGTTCTCAAACTTTTTCAGTCCACCCCCTTGGTGCTACAAATTCATCCTCAGTGCCCCCCACCCAGAGGTGGGATTCAAATTTCTTAACAACTGGTTCTGTGGATGTGGCCTAATTTGTGGGTGTGGCTTGGTGGAAATGTCACTGGCTGGGTGTGGCTTGATGATCACGCAACTGGGTGGGCGTGGTTTGGTTATCACATGACTGGATGGGTGCGGCCAGATGGCCATATGACTGGCAAACCAAATACAAGTGGTTCTCGCTTAATGGCCGGTTGCTTAGCAAGTGCTCTAATTTATGACTGACTTCCCCAGAGCTTCCCTTTTTCTTTCTTTACTTTCTTGTCTCTTCTTCTCTCTCTCTTTCACTTTCTCTCTCTCTTTCTCTCTTTCACTCTCTCTCTCTCTCTCTCTATCCCTTCCCTTCCTCCTTTGCTTTCTCCTCCTAAGCTAGGAGACCCACCTGAAACTCTCTCTCTCTCTCTCCCAACAAGGTAGTCACCTGGCAGTGTCACTCATGATGAGTCTCCCAGAGTCCCAGGGACCAGGCACAATTGCCCAGAAAAGCTGGCAGGCAAGGCTTCTGAGTCTAACAAAGTGGTCACGGGCAGGATATCCACCCATCCATCTTTTGGGGAAAGGGCTGGGAACTTTAAGCAAGGCTGCAGCCTTGCCCACCACAGCAGCTGCAAAAGAAGTGAGTTGCAGGAAAGGTGAACCATGAGCCAGGGCAGACCCATTGCTACTTGGCTCCCCACCACTCTGCATCTCGTCAGCTGCTGGGTCTCATGGATAATGGCTGCTGAGGGGGAGTAGGGGAGGCAACCAGGAAGCACGAGGCTTACACTGCCTGCATCGCCCCTCTGCCAGTCACCCTTCCAAGCATTTTAGCCGAGTGCGAGCTGCCACTATGCAAGCTTCATGGGTGGAAGATCTGCTCTTACGAGGCTTGACTTGCATCATTCTCATAGCGGCAGCCTGCATTCAGCCAAAGCACCCAGGCTGGCAGGCAGCAGAGGAAAGGGGCAGCAGGTAAGGGATGATGCGGGATGAGCTTTGAAGAATCTAGACATGACCCGAGCAGCAACAGGTCAGCCCTGGCTAACCCTCCTCTCGGCCACCACCAAGCCAGGCAAGTGGGGTGGAGGGGAAGCTAAATTGCACCCTGCAAGGGGTCCACCTCCAGCACTCCTCTGCCCCTCCCCTTGCCTCTTAATACCTCCTGCCATCCCCTTGCCTCTTAGCAACCCCCTCAGTCATCCCACCCCCCCAGGGGGCATACTGCCCACTTTGGGAACCACTGCCCTAACTCATCCAAACCACACCATTAATTTGCTAATCATGTCATGAAGTACATAATCAAAAGCCTTAAGAAAGACTATAGAGATATAATAAACATAACTAATAAGCAAATCCCTATTAGATCAAAATTAGAGGAGTTCTGTTTGATGAGATTTTTTTTTTTGTTTACAAATCCTTGTTGACATTTGGCAGTTATTGCATTTGTATTTTTAAAATTATTTACTTTTTGATATGCTGTAGCATTTTCCCATGTATTGGTATCAAGCAGATTGGTCAGTAGATCTTTCTGAAAATACAAATAACATCTCTTGCTCTCCAGTTATCTGTATTTCTCAGATATAATGTACAATATCAGCTAGCTATTTCAGGATCCTGGGATGCTGTACATTTGACTCAAATATTTCAATTCATTCCAAGGAAAGAATATGCTATGACCTTGATTCAGTCAGTATCAATATCAGTCATGTCTCATTCATTCTGCTGCTTACAATCACCTTGTGAAGCACAACTTTTTTCTCTCCAATCTTCTAGTTGGAGAAAATAGACCAAAAATAGGTATTGAGTGTCTCACTTTTCTTTATTACTTGTTCACATGATCAGTGAGTAACTAGTATATAAATACTTTCCTTTTATTTTGAACATACCTGAAGAAATCTTTTTAATTCTTAGACTACTTTGCTAATATTAATATATGCTGAGCTTTGGCTCAGCTGATATTATCCTATTGTTCTTTCTATAGTGCAGAGGTGTCAAACTCATGTCGTCATGGCAGAATCTTGTGACATATTGGAACTTTCCTCCTCTTTGCTAAACCAGGTGTGGGTGTGGCCAGTACATGATGCATCCAACCCGGAGGTCACGAGTTTGACAGTCCTGATATAGTGGTATCATAGCCCTTCATCCATCATCTACATAGAGTTTTTTGTTTGTTTCTTTTTCGATCCTCACCCAGCTTTTGAGTAATCATAATACCAACTTCTGCTTCTTTCATTTTTCTCTTCATAGAAATAGTTTGGAATTCTGTTTTTAGTATCACCTTCTTCTCACTTTGTCTTCCTTTTCCTATCAGATTATCCTGCAATGAACTCCTATGTATTGTTGTACTGGGTTTATTTTTATTGATTTTTTAAAATTAATAATAAAAAAGAAAAGAAAACAGAAAAATAATATTGATAGTGATATATACATTGTCAAAGAGAGGGGAAAAAACACATAAGAAGTGCTATAACAAAAAAGTGAATTTCCTGTTATTTCTGTTTCCTTAAAAGAATCTTCCATTACTTAGCATTACATCATGAACAGTTGACCATCTTGTGGTTTTGCTCACACTCTGAGGGAGAAAATCGTCAGTCTTGAAGTGAGTCATGATTCCTGGTTTCTATGATTCCAATCAATGCAATTTCCTTCACAACATTTTCAGAAACTGTTTGCCATTGCCTTCTTCCTAAATTCAAGAGGAAATGATTGGCACAAAATTATGACAGGTGGCATTCTTTTCTTCATCTATCATATTTATATAGCTTCTCACTCAGAAAACATTATTTTGTGTTGTGTACAATAAAATACTTTTTATTTAGGCTTCATAACACACTGTCTCATTGTTTCTATTCTTGTACCTTTAAACCACAAACTCAAACTTGCTGTTGCTAGAGGAACTAAATTAATATATCATTACTACATGTCTCTTTGAAAAATCTGCATTTGTTTCTGGAAAGCATCTATAACTTTTTGTAGGCAAGCAGGTAATTTTAGAGATGCAAATACTGCTTTTATTTTTCCTCCACTTATTCTAATCCAAATAAGCTCTTCAGCATTACTAGTTCCATTCACTAGAAGTTATTGAGTAGGAGTGGATACTTGAGGTATACAGATGTCATTTTTTGAAATATTTTGAAACTTCTTTTCTTATTGTTTACTTACATAGTTTATCTAAGGCAAAACTTTCTGCTATATCAATTCTACATACTGTATATAAATGAAAACTTAGACTATTAAAAATTATTTTTAGATTAGATTATTAAAAGGTAACTTACTCATTCATAGTGATGATCCATGTAACATCCCAATGTTTTGAACTGCTCTGAATGAATGGGAAGAAAGGAATAGTTTGTCGGTGATAGCTCTAGCTTTTTTGTTGTTGTTGTTGTTCTGTGAATGGTTTTCCCAGAAGGGACAAAAAAGTAACAGTATGCAGAACTTTCCACTGTCTGCTTTTTGCCATTTCTTCTTCTCAAGCAAACACTATTAAAATGGATTTATTGGACTCCTGAGTATGTAGCTACATATTCAGATCTTTCTGCCTCTACCACTGTTTATTCTGTTATCCATAAGACCACTTCTACCTTTGAGATAGTGATCCTTTACATCAGATACCGATGGACAGAGATCAATGATAAGGTATAAGAATATACTCAGTACAACATCTCATGTCTTCTAGTTTAATATACTATTTTCATGATGTGGCATATTTTTGGAGGAGAAGCAAAATTTAGTGCCAGCTGAATTCAGTCATTTTCTCTTTATATCATCTTTTGACTCAGCTAGTAAAATATCTTAGAACAACCCTAATTATCCACTTCTGCTTTATTGATCTCTGATTGTTTTAAAATCACATGAAAACCTTCAGATGTTCTAATCCTCCTATAATTTGAATGATGTAGGCAAAGGTTGGAGACATACTTATGGGGGCTATTAGACAACACTATATAGCAGTGGTGGCTAACCTTTTTGGGCTCCTGTGCTGAAAATTGCATTCACGTGCGCTCGCGTGCCAGCATCCAGAAGGCCCCCCACACTGCCTGCACATGCACACAAGATCCCCTCCATCACCCCTTTACCTGCACTGCGCATGCGCGGGCCTCCCAGCTGATTTGCGGGCCTTTTTCAGCTCCCCAGAGGCTGAAAGCCTTTTTTTGGAGCCAAAAAAAGGACCCGTTTCATCACTTCCGGTATTTCTGGAAATACAGGAAGTGATGAAATGGGCCTGGTTTTTGGCCCCCAAAGGCTGCAGAGGCTTCCTTTGAGCCTCTGGTAGGCCAAAAAAGGCCTGAAAAACAGCTGGGAGACCCATGCATGCGCAGGTAAGTTTGCCTGGGACTCACATGCCTGCACAAATGGTTCTGCGTGTTCGCCATCATGGCTATAGGGGCTTCCTGTTCAGGCATACAAGTTTAAAACTCCTGAAGGTTCTGCACAACAGTGCTTGTCTTCAGACGATAGAAGGGCCAGGTGACAACGACAAAATGGACAGCAATGAGAAAGCAAGCACATCACTGCCTCTTCTTATCACATGACTAGAATGTCACTTAAATCAATATGTTGATGCAATTCATCTGACTACAACATTGTCACTCATGCCCTGGTCACCTCCCAACTGGACTACTGTAACGCCCTCTACATGGGGCTCCTGAATGGGAGCATCTGGAGGCTTCAACTGGTACAGAATGCGGCCGCGCGGGTGGTTATGGGTGCGTCAAGGTTCTCTCATGTGACGCCCCTCCTGTGCGAGCTGCATTGGTTGCCAGTGGCCTCTCGGGTGCGCTTTAAGTTTTTAGTGTTAACTTTTAAAGCGCTCCATGGCATCGGACCAGGATATTTACAAGACCGCATTCTGCCATTTTCCTCTCACCGTCCGGTGTGCTCCCACAGAGAGGGTCTCTTGCGGGTCCCGTCGGCATCTATGTGCCGGCTGGTGACCCCAAGGAACAGGGTCTTCTCTGTGGGGGCATCTGCCCTCTGGAATGGGTTGCCTCCGGAGTTACGTACAGCCAGGGACCTGGGGACCTTCAGGCATGCCTTGAAAACCTGGCTCTTTGACCAGGCCGGCTTGGGCTGATTTTAGATTTGGGTATTTTAATTTTTATATCAAATTTTAGGGTTTAAGGGAGGGGTTTTAATTGTTTTCAGCCAGGGCCTTTAATTTAATTTAGTTTTAACTTTTATATATTTAATGTTTTAATTGTATGGCTGTGCACCGCTCCGAGTCCTTTGGGAGAGGAGCGGTATATAAATAAATATTATTATTATTGTAATGAATATGAGTCTTTCGATTAAATAGCCGCCTCTTCCATGTGACTTTTACAGCAGAAAGGGTTAGTTCCCAAATACATTTCTAACATAATGTTCCAAAATATTTCCTAATCATCCTATCCATGAAGAACATAACATGTTTCAAGATATTTCACTACCACCTAATGAAGCATGACCTGTCTTTTAGAAGCAGAGATACTATCCAATGCATCTTTATTTTTCTTCAGGAGAGTGATCTCTGAAGTCAATATTTCTTTATTGTAGAATAAACCATATTGTCTGAAAATGTTTACAAGCATCTAAAAGCTTGAACCTCTTCTCTTTCTAATAATAGCTATGATTCTATGATTGTTTCATTGTACCTACACCAACTTATCATTTTAATTAATCCATAAGAACATGAAATGAACAATTCATAACATTTAAATGCTTGTTTATTGTATGTTCCCAAGCTGCCTGAGGCTATAACGAAGATGGTTCTGAAACTACTGAAATATGGTGATTTTTCAAACTGAAATAGTAACAGTTTTAAATATAAGAACTGGAGACAAATGTTGCATGAATCAGTTAAAGACGGAACCTGCAGTCTCATCATTTTTCATCTGATGAGCCATTTGTTCCTGTTCATAAGTTCTACATCAGATATAATTATCACTTAATCAATCTTGAGTCCATAAGCTGTGTAATGAAAAACAGGTTCAATTAGAAAATTACATCACTTTATCAGTATGGCATTAAATAGATTATTTTTTAATAATAATCTGCATTCTTTCATGGCCTTAGTTCAAATGAGCAATTCAAAATTTGGGTCAAGGCTTTATTATTTATAGAAAAACATTTTGGGTTTTGTTTTTATCAAAATATGAAACTTCAGGTCCTGAATAGGTCATTACTGATAAAACACCATATCACAGCAGTAAATATAAAACGGGGGGGGGGGGGGATTCCAATTTAATGTTTATATACTGTAATGCTTTTATTTTTTTATTTGTTTGTTTATTTATTTATTTATTTACAAGATTTATATACCGCCCCCTCCCCCTGCAGGACTCGGGGCGATGTACAGCCATTAAAAAATACAATAACAACACAATAATTAAAAACAATTAAAAAGATTAAATATTGTGGCTGAATAATAAAAACGAGACAAGGGTTTAAAAATAAGGAATAAAACCAAATAAAACCAAATTTAAAACCCTATAAAACCCTAGGCCAGACCGGCTTGATAAAATAAATGAGTTTTCAATGCGCGCCGGAAGGTCAAAAGGTCAGGGATGATCCTCATCTCTGGGGGTAATTCATTCCAGAGGGATGGTGCCCCCAAAGAGAAGGCCCGCATCCTCGGGGTTGCTAGCCATCCAGCCGGGGGCACCCCGAGGAGAGCCACTCTATGGGAGCGCACTGGCCAACGGGAGATCGATGGTGGCAGTAGGCCCCGTAAATACCCAGGTCCCAAGCCATGGAACGCTTTAAAGATGGTAACTTTGAAATGCACCCGAAAGACCACTGGGAGCCAATGCAGCTCACACAAGAGTGGCGTAACATGAGAGCTCTGAGAAGCCCCCAAAACCACCCACACGGCCGCATTCTGCACCAGTTGGAGTCTTCAGGTGCTCTTCAAGGGAAGCCCCATGTAGAGAGCATTGGCATAGTCTAGGCGGGAGATAACGAGGGCAGATGTGATTGTGCGAAGCGCATCCCGATCCAGAAAGGGCCACAACTGGTAGATCCTACGGACCTGATAAAAAGCCCCCCTGGCGATGGCCGCTATATGTTCTTCTAATGACAGCCTTACGTCCAGGAGAACACCCAGATCGCGCGCTCTGTCTGTGGGGGCAAGAATTCACCCCCCCCCCCCCCCAGAGCCAGTGATGGAACTAGCTGGCTGTATCAGGATGCCGGGAAGCACAGCCATTCGGTCTTGGCTGGGTTGAGCTGAAGCCTGTTCCACCCCATCCAACCCCGCACAGTCTCCAGACACCAGGCCATCACTTCCATGGCTTCGTCATGGATGATCTCACCCAGCGGCTTCATATAAATGTTGAACAGCAGGGGCGAGAGCACCGACCCCTGAGGAATCCCGCAGATCAGGGGCCTCAGGGTCGATCTCTGCCCCCTGCCAACACAAATTGCGAATGGTCGGAGAGGAAGGAGGAGAACCACCATAAAACAGTGCCCCCACTCTCAACCCCCCCAGCCGCCGCAATAAGATACTGTGGTCGACAGTATCAAAAGCCGCTGAGAGATCTAACAGGACCAGGACAGAGGAATAACTTCTGTCACGGGCCCTCCAGAGGTCATCCACCAATGCGACCAACACTGTCTCTGTGCTGTACCCGGGCCTGAAGCCTGATTGGCGTGGATCTAAATAGACAGCTTCATCCAGGTGCTGGGGAAGCTGTCGTGCCACCACACTCTCAACAGCCTTCGCCACAAAGCGAATGTTGGAGACCGGATGATAATTAGATAACAAAGTTGGGTCCAGGGACAGTTTCTTGAGGAGGGCTCTCACTACTGCCTCTTTCAAGGTGGCAGGCAGAAACCCGTCACTCAAGGAAGCGTTAATAATACCCTGGAACCAACCTCGTGTCACCTCCCGAGTGGCCAATACCAGCCAGGAGGGACCCGGATCCAGTAAACATGTGGTAGCATTAAGGCCACTCAGCATCCTGTCCACGTCCTCGGGGGTCACAGGGTCAAACTCTCTCCAGATGACCTCCCCCAATTCCACCCCTGACCTCCCGTCCAGAGTTGCCCAGTCAGAGTCCAACCCATCCCGGATCTAAGTGATTTTGTCCATCAGGAAATTCGAAAAATCCTCAGCCCGTCCCTGCAGAGGATCCTCCCGCACTTCCACTTCTAAAAGGGAGCGGGTCACCCCAAAAAGGGCGGCTGGGCGATTTCCTGCGGACACAATAATGGCAGAAAAGTAAGAATGCTTTGCCACCCCTATCACCACTAAATAGGTCCTAATATAGGACCGCAATAGTGTTCGGTCAGATCTGGAGCGGGTGGCCCTCCAACCACTCTCTAGGCATCTTTTCTTGCTTATTTTATAGTATAGGAGATATTAAGCCAGTATCCATGCTAACTTTATTTCTAGCTCTTTATCCTCTTAATTGGATACATTTGATATAGCAAAAACTGCCAAGCAGTCAGTTTAGAAAAAAAAGGGAGAATAATAATTGTCTGTGAATTAAATTTAAAAATTACGCCTATTTTATTTTTTACTTTTGCAAAACTCCCCCTCCCCTAGATATACAGTTTCGTTTCCTACTCACTCCAGCATGCTTCCCAAATATATCATGGCCCACTGCCCCCTCCCGTTACTTATGGCAGCCAAAAGATGCAAGCATAAGAAAGGAAATAAAGGAAGAAATCTTGAAGGCTGACATTCGGCCCTCCTGCAAAAAGACGTTAGTCCTAAAAAATATAAGAATAAAAGATAAGATGTTACAAACAAATAACAACAGCATTAATGTTCAGGGTTTATCAGGATACATGGTGCGAAACGCCTGCACCAGCCGGGGAGCTCTAACATCTCTCTCGTCTACCCATTCAGACTGGGAAGAAGGAAAATGCTTCCCTGCAACCAAATATTGGACTCGACCCCTCTTCTTCCTAGAATCCAAAATTTCTTTAACTTCGAAATGTTGTTCACCCTCAATGAGCAATGGTACAGGGGGGGCTACTTGAGTAGGCCGCAGATCAGATGTACGTTCAGGCTTTAACAAACTAACATGGAAAACAGGATGGATCCGACGGAGGGTTTTTGGCAGTGTCAATTGAACTGCCACAGGATTCACAACTCGTTCAACCGGAAAAGGTCCCACATACTTAGGTCCAAGCTTTTTTGATTTCTGTGTGGTCTGCAAAAATTTGGTTGATAAAAACACCTTATCACCAACTTGATATGGTTTTTGTGGACGTCTCTTTTTATCTGCAAATTTTTTATGAGCTTGATGAGCATCATCCAAAGCCTTGCGAGCAACTGGCCAAGTTATCTGGAGATGCCTTATCCACTCATCCAATGAGGGAATGTTAGATTTCTCTTGCGGAAGCTCGGGTATGGGTACAAAGTCTTGTCCCGAGGCCACTTTAAATGGAGTGAATCCGGTGCTGCTATGTACCAAATTATTGTATGCCACCTCAGCAAAAGGCAGTAAGTCAGTCCAATCATCCTGCTGATAATTAATGTAACATCTCAGATACTGTTCCAGTACCGAGTTAGTTCTCTCGCAGGCCCCATTGGTTTGTGGATGATGGGCGGAGCTTAATCCCTGGGCGGAGCCTAGTAACTTTAGGAACTGTTTCCAGAAATTTGAAGTGAATTGGACGCCCCTATCAGAGATTATACGTTCAGGAACTCCATGTAACCTGTAGATATGCAGAATAAACAACTTAGCTAACGTCTTCGCTGACGGGATCTTCGCGCAGGGTATAAAGTGTACCTGCTTGGAAAACAGATCTGTCACTACCCAAATGACTGTATTTCCTCCATTGTCAGGCAATTCTACTATAAAATCCATGGAGATTTCCTTCCATGGGGCCATTGGTCTAGCCACATTCTGCAATAAGCCTGCTGGTTTACCAGGCGGCCGCTTAGCCGAAGCACAAATAGGGCAGCTAGCGACATAAGTCTCAATGTCCTTTTTCAACGTGGGCCACCAGAATTGCCTTTTGACCAAGTGTAGGGTCTTCACGAACCCAAAATGTCCAGCAGGTTTAGAATCATGAGCTTGATGTAAAATTTTGGGTCTTAGTTTTCCCGGTACATATAATTTGGCCCCCACCCAGGCCAATCCATCTCTAATGGTACAGTCATTCGAGTGGGTTAGGAACCAATCATCAAGTTTTAGAGCTTCTTTCAATTGTGCCGATAAATCGGTTGACAAATCAATCTCTTTTTTCTTCTGAGCCCTGGTAACCATTGGAGCTGCCAACTGTTCGGTTGGGATGATAGGTCTTACCACTTCTTGGCGAGCACTATTATACTGAGGTAATCTGGACAAAGCATCTGCCATGAAGTTCCTTCCACCAGGAATGTACTTCAAAGAAAAATTGAACCGCTTGAAATGTTGCGCCCAGCGAACTTGCTTGGGAGACAGTTTCCGAGGCGTTTTCAGAGCCTCCAGATTTTTGTGATCTGTCCAGACCTCAAAAGGGTGTTTGGCTCCTTCTAGAAAATGCCTCCAAGTTAACAAAGCCCATCGAACTGCAAAAGCTTCTTTTTCCCAGATGTCCCACCTTCTCTCGGTTTCAGTTAGTTTACGGGAGGTATAAGCGCATGGTTGCAGGTATCCTTTTTCATTTACTTGAAGTAGCACCGCCCCAACGGCTACGTCACTCGCATCAGCTTGGATTACAAACGGAACGTCCATGTCTGGGTGCTTAAGTACGGGTTCAGCAGCAAACAGACGTTTCAGTTTCTCAAAAGCAGCTTGACACTCCATGGACCACTCCAGTGGTATACTCCAGTGGTATACTGGGACCACTCCAGTGGTATACTCCAGTGGTATACTGGGCTTCGGTTTCACCTCCCCTCTGGTTTTAAGGAGATTCGTGATAGGCATCGCGATCTTCGCAAAAGCAGGAATAAATTGACGGTAAAAATTTGCAAATCCCAAGAAACTTTGCAGTTGTTTCCTGGTACGGGGAGGGGCCCATTCCAAAACTGCCTGCACCTTCCCCGGGTCCATTTCTATGCCGTCGTGTGATATGCGATAGCCCAAATAGTCAATTTTCTCCTGGTGAAATTCACACTTTGACAGCTTGGCATACAACTGAGCTGCTCGAAGTTTCTCCAGGACTGACCGCACTAGTTTTACATGCTCATCACGAGTCTCTGTGTAGATAAGAATATCATCAAGATAAACTAACACTCCTTTGTACAAATGCTCTTGCAATACTTGATTTATCATTTGCATGAATACTGTAGGCCAAATGGCAGGACGTTGAATTGAAAACAACCCATCGGGCAGTTGAAAGCAGTCTTCCACTCATCCCCTTCTTTGATTCGGATTCGGTAGTATGCTTCTCTCAGGTCAAGTTTCGAAAAAATCCTTCCTTTAGCGAGGTGGGCCAGCATGTCCTTCATCAGGGGGAGGGGGTACACGTTCTCCATCGAGATGGCGTTTAGGTTATGGTAGTCGACCACCAAGCGTAAGGAGCCATCTTTCTTCTCCCGTAAGGAGCCGCCACCCGGGGCCTAGCAGGTTGGATGAAACCACGTTCTAAATTTTTTTCAATGAATAACCGCAATTCTCCTAATTCCCGTGGGGTCATTGAATACAGTTTCGGTTTTGGGAGTTTTACTCCGGGCAAGAATTCGATACTGCAATCCATTGAGCGATGAGGGGGGAGCTCATCCGAGGCCTTCTCACTGAACACCTCCTTTAAGTCCCAGTATTCCTCTGGAATTTTCTCCTCCCCTTTCAGGATCTCAGTGCCAGTAGAAGCCAATTCTGTGGGATTTTTGGGTCTCAATTTGCATTGCCCCTCCCCTTCTGGGGGTTGGTCTGTACGTATGTGTAGTGATCCCCTCCTCCAATTAACATGGGGGTTCCATTTCCGGAGCCAAGGCAAACCCAGTATTAAGGGGCGCTCCATCCCAGGGGCCACTATAAAACACAGAGTCTCTTTATGGTTTCCCATTGTCATCTCCACTGGTTCCATTATAAAATGAGCAGGTCCACCCCCAGCTACCGATCCATCCAATTGGCAAAAAGCTATGGGCGTCTTCAGAGTCTTTAGCCTTAAGCCCAGCTTCTCTACCACCTTTGAACTGATTACGCACCCAGAGTCTAACAAAGCCAACATGTCCCCTTCAGCCCCTGACGTGGGTACCCTTAATCTCACTGGAATGGTCATAGGGCCCTGGTTCGGACTTACCAGTGCGTCGTCTTCCAATTCGGATTCAATCCCTTCAGAAGAGGTTGGAGTTCCCAACCCCCCTCCTTTTTGAGGGGTGACCTCTATAACCTCCTCTGCTTTTAGCGCCAATCCACGAGGCGTGGCTGGAGGCCTCTCAGACCTTCTCCTTCCTCCTGGCGCCCCTTTTGGTTCCAGCTTGGCACGGCAGTCTGCAGCCCAGTGGCCCTCTTTCCCACATCGGAAACATGCTCTGGTCCTGGGTTTTGCTGCTGGTCTTCCCTTTAGAGGTTTTAAGGCTTCTTGAGGCCTGGTGAGAGGGGAATTCTTCAAAACAAAATCCCCCCGGCGTCTGTTTCGGGTCAGGTCAATCTCCACCTCTGCTGCCAGCACGTACCACTGCTGCAGCTCACCAGGGTCTCTTCTGGCCACACAGCGTTGATAAACATCTTCATTTAGCCCATCTTTAAAAGCTTCTATCAGGGCTCCCTGGGACCAGCCGCGGATATGGCACGCCAGCTCTCTAAACTCCTGGGTGTAATCAGCTACTGACCTTCGCCCCTGATTTATGGTTTTCATCCTGATTCTAGCCTTGCGTTCAGCTAGAGGATCTTCAAATCTAGTGCGCAATGCTGTCATGAACTGGTCATAATTCAACAGCTGAGGGGCATTATCATTATGCAAAGTCACCATCCACTTTGCAGCCGTTCCCTCCAGAGCCCTGGTCACACACCTGACTTTGGCCGCTTCTGAGGAAAAATCCTGCCCATACTCCTCCATATGGCTCCAAACTTGTGGTAGGAAAAATCCTAATTCCTGGGGGTCCCCTCCATATTTTACTTCCAACGGAGGCACTTTTGGAGCTCTACGCCTTCTGGCAATTATCCCCCCAGCCGGGGGGCCCTGTGCTGCTGCTGCTGCCTGTTGCGCCGGCCCAGGTTGATTTATGGGGGTGGCTGCTCTGGTTCTTCTGCCTGGGGCTACCTCCCCCTCTTCCCCCTCATACCTTTGATCAGCTTGAGCCTCTCCGGCAGCTTCATGTAAAAGTTGCATGGCTTGCGTTAGTAAGAAACCTCTCCGTTCCTCCTCCTGCCATGGCTCATCCTTCCCCCGACGACGGGTCGTGGCCACTCCTGGAGGGGGCCTTTCCTCAGGATCCTTCCAACCGACTCCCAGGGACCATTTAGGCTTCACAGCTGGGGTTTCGCCAAGACTTAGCTCTGCTAAGAAGTCGGCCTCTTCTGCTCCCTCCATCAACAGGGATTCTGGTCCTCCAGTCACTCCCTGGTCTTCTTGGTCGCTGGCTGGACTAGACATTGTTTGTTTGCAAACCCCCTCGGAAGAAAATTTGGGTTTTCTCCGGGTGGGCTGGTAAAAGTGAGATTCAGAATAATGTCAGCAGGTGCTCCCTTCAAAGTCCAAGAAAGAAACACTTAAACTCCAATTGTTAGAGTAAAGATATCTTTTACTGGAAATCAAAGTGGTAGCAACAAAAGAATTCTGAATCTGAGGAAATGAGCGCGAAAACCACATATACAAAGTTTTGGCAACGTTCCCACCCCCAACAGTCCATATTGCTCCTCCAATGGGAAATGGTGCATAACATCATGTGGGCATCTTCAGGTGGTGATGAGGCCTCTGTCCGTTGACCTTGGCATAGTTTGATAAAGAGTCGCGGTTGCGCATAGCAAGGAATAGAAACTTAAGCAAGACTCCCACTCCCCTAGATATACAGTTTCGTTTCCTACTCACTCCAGCACGCTTCCCAAATATATCATGGCCCACTGCCCCCTCCTGTTACTTATGGCAGCCGAAAGATGCAAGCATAAGAAAGGAAATAAAGGAAGAAATCTTGAAGGCTGACAGTGTCACTGTATTGCTGTAGAAGAGGAACTCTCTAATTCTTCTTAAGATAACCTTATTTTTTTATAGCAGGCACCAGAAATATAGTGAATAGTAGCCAAAGCACTTTGTCCATGGTATTTATTTACTTATTTACCATACAGTACATACATACTCTAGAGTATGTCCTCTGTGAGATATTTATATTTCTGGAAGGAAAAGAACTGATAGGTTGACAAAAATATCAAATGAACCTGCTCATGCTTTATTTTATACATAGGGCTAATATTAAAATAAGTGTTTAATGATAGCTATGAAAAATGTTTACATTTTAACAAAACTTTATATCATAACTGATTTCAGCAGATAAAGATGAGGCTGATTTGAGAAATATTATCTAGCAGACCGGAGTTTCTATCCCAAAGGTATATTTTGAAACACTTATTAATATAGAACACATAAGTTATTTTTATTGTGTTTTTTTCTGGCCATGGGCCATTCTACCACTACCTTGTTGTTTTGAATGAAATCTTACCTTTATAAACTTTTAGAAATGTTGTTTTGGAATTAGGTGTGCGTGACTATCTCAACCAGGTGGTACTGATTGTTTTTAAAGTGTTCCATGGCTTGGGGCCTGGGTACTTACGGGACTGCCTGCTGCCATCAACAGCCTCCCGCCGCCCAGTGCGCTCCCACAGGGTTGCCCTCCTCGGGGTTCCGCCACCTGATCGTTGCCTGTTGGCGACCCCGAGGGTGCGGGCCTTCTCTGTGGGGGCCCCCTCCCTGTGGAATGATCTGTCCCCGGACATACAGGCCATTACCGACATCCAGACCTTCCGGCGCACAGTAAAGACCCTGTTTTTCCAGCAGGCCGGCCTGGCCCAGTAAACGGTTCTTGGGGTTTTAAATTAATTAGGTTTTAAATTTTTAAATTTTTAATATAATCCTTGAATTTTAAATTTTGGTAATATTTTGTACTTGATGGGATTTCGGCCGGATCAATTCTATTTAATTTGTTTTTAATTGTACATATTGTTCATTTTTTAGTAGGCTGTACACCGCCCCGAGTCCCTTTTTGGGAGAGGGGGCGGTATAAAAATTTAAATAAATAAATAAATAAAATAAATAAACCAGGGAGGCTAGGTTACAACCAGAATAAACAGGTACCCAACGCAAAATATTTTGGACTTCATCCAAGACTAATTGCACTATCCAGTTTGAATAGCTAGAACAGGGGCTCCCAATTTCTAGTCTGTGGACCAGCACTAGGTTGCAGCATGTAGAGAAACCAGTCTATGCAAACAAGCGAAGCCCCACCCGCAGGATGCAAGCAGCACACGAAACCATGTCCTGTTTGGGCAGTGGAAAAACTTTTCTCCACAAAACTGGTCCCTGGTGCCGCAAAGGTTGGGGCGGTCACTGAGCTAGAACCATTCTTTTGTGGCCAGATAGATAGACTAATTAAGCCCATCACTGGATATTTCTGGCAGGGAGTATCTGGGGAAGCTAGGAGAAAATTTTTCCTCTTCTAATGGCAATAAATAACTCATGTTTTGCACTTTGAGGACCAGATAAGAGACAGCTAACAGAGGGAGATGAATGACATGTGCGTTTAGGAGAGAATATAAGAATATTGTAACAACTGAAAACTTGAATTCATGTATATGAATGTATTGGCATATTTGAGTGGCCCCTAATCCAGCAACTGTGGAAGTATCTGTGGCATACAAAAAAATATGTGAGGACCTTAGTTGTTTGAGCTTGGTTATTTTCTTGCAGATCTTTCATTACCCAACTAGATAATATTATCAGAGCTAGAAGGGCGTCCAGTTTGCTCATTGTTTATATACAGGCAGCTTGCCCTGCCAGTGTTCTTGGTAGCTTCTTGTTTGGAATATTGTTTGCTACATGATATTAATACTGGTGTTACTTTCTGTTTATCTGGGTGTTGTTTGCTGACCAGGAAGCATTTAGGTCTTTTTTTTTTGTTTGTTTGTTTAATGGTATGTAGATGTTGCTTAATAAAAATGCTTATGACTATGTGCCCATTGATGGTTGATTTGTCAGGGTGCCAGTCTTTCAGGAATTCTCTAGTGCTTTTGTAGTAACCTTGGTCTAGGATGCTTGTAGCTTATGACTGCAATGATATGACTGAATTGAATTTATTGCCTCATTTTGAAAATCATATTCATCGCATGACTGTGACCTGTGATTTTAGTGTTGATTTTTTTTTCATTTTATTTTTGCTCTGTACAAATGGCAATCAAGTAGCAGTGCCACAGTGCAACAGTCATAAGTGTGAAGACTGGTTGTAAAGTTACTTTTTCAGTGCTATCATAACTATGAAGAGTTGCTAAGCAGGGCAGTTATTAAGTGGCAACTATCCATATTGGAATGGTTTTCGCAAACTGACCAATTCCAAGCAGTTCAAGAGGTTTAGTATATTCCTGGCCACCAGAAACAGTACGGGGTTACCAAACAGAAAACTATTTTCATCAATCTCCTATTTCTTGAGCAATGCTTGCCTCCTCTAGTCATCTACCCATTGAATGTGGATATCTGCAGAGTATAAGAAGTTGTATGTGTTGACTTCCATGCAAGCCAGGTTATTGGTTCATAATTCTAGATATCAAAAAGCTGACTCATTCGGAGACCACAAGGACGCTCTGATTTAAATCATTTGAGTAATTGTGGAACAGCTGACCTTTGTAAGTGTGTGTGTGTGTGTGTGTGTGTGTGAAAAGAATTCCTGTATGATTTTAAATAGAACATAAGTTCTTTGTTTTCATCTTCCATTACATATAAAAAATAGTTTTAAGCTCTCTTTCCACTTAGCCTTTCTTTTATTTGCAATATGGTATGCACAAGGGAAATGTTCCAGGTGGGAGATGAAGCCTCTAACACAAATTTCCTATTCTTCATTATGATTCACTGCATTTTCAAAGTTAGAATTAAAAAAATTATCTTTACTTTATTGAGCTTTACAGAACATTCTTTTTCTTTTTGTATTTATTCCATGATATGACTGGATCATCTTCTATGTTTTTGCACTGAATTATTAATATCTTTTTAAATTTATTTAAGACAAGGAGGCTTATTGTTTTCTACCAAGCAATTCCCTGTACTTGTGACAGTATACTGCATCTCATACGTACAATGTTATTGTTCTTTTTAAATATATAACTTTTCTTTTTTGTTCCAGCTGTCAGCCTAATGAAAAAAATTAAATAACCGGCAGGTTTATGACTTTCTGCTTTCAAATCTTGCAGCAATGAAAAAATTGTTTTGCACTTCTTCCCTACTTGGAAAAGGAAATCTACAAATTTAATTAATTTAAATGGTTCCATGTGTATAATGTAACATTTTCCTGTGAAGCACTCCTGCGGAATCAGCTGGCAAATTAGTAAACTGTTACTCAGTGATGCTGACTTCCTTCATTTATGAAAACAGATTTGTGAAATGCATCAAAAGTAATTTTGTATGCCAGAGAATCCAGTGACAAAGATAATAATTTCTACTGGTATATATAATTTGTCTAGATTGCTACAATGTATTCTACATGAGGCTGCCCTTGAAGACAACCTGGGAACTGATCTAGAATGGAGGAACACCACAGTAAAGAAAGTCCTTAGGTCTGCCCATGTAACACCTCTGTTATATATAAGCTACACTTTAATTTCTTTCAGTGTGCAACTTAAGGTACTTGTCATTACTTTTATAGCCCTATATGGCACAGGGTCAGGTTATCTGCAAGACCACCTTTCCCTAAGGACATCTACTCATTCTGTGGTGGGCAGTGGTTAGAGTGCAATACTGCAGAGTACTTTTACAGAAGACAATGTTGAAAAAGCACTATGCAATCTAAACTATCTCTATCTATTGGACCGGACGGAATATGTGCCTACTTCTTAAAATAGCTATCCACTGCGATAGCCGAACCTCTAAGCATAATCATTGGAAAATCTTTCAGGACCAGCTCCTTGCCAAAACTATGGTCACAAGCCATGGTCATCCACATCTTCAAAAAGGGAGACCCCAGCCTAGTTGAAAATTTCAGACCAATCTTTTTATGCTGCGTCACCTGTAAAGTCATGCAATCAATTATTAACCAATCCATTATCCTCCACTTAGAGACAAACAACCTGCTCTCTAATAAACAATTTGGTTTCAGAAAAAAATATCCTGTAATCTGCAACTCTTACACTGCAAAAACATATGGGCTACACAACTTGATCAGGGCAAACCAATAGACGCAATCTACATAGAAAGGCTTCTGTAAAGCCTTTGATTCAGTGGTACATGAGAAACTACTCCTAAAACTAAAATCTTACAGTATCTCTGGACAACTGTATGACTAGATAAAAGCATTCCTGTCAAACAGACAAGTGGTCAAAATTGGGAGCGTCTTATCAAATTCTGTACCTGTCAACAGTGGAGTCTCCCAAGGCAGTGTTCTAGGACCAATTCTCTTCATACTCTACATAAATGACCTCTGTGATCATATTAAGAGCAACTGTGTTCTCTTCGCTGATGATGTAAAGCTATTCAACACCATAGACAATACTGCTAAAAGACCTCGACTATGTATCAGAATGGTCAAACAAATGGCAACTTTAAATCTCAACAAATAAATGCTCTGTCTTACATATTGGCAAAAAAATATCAGAAAATAAAATACAAGCTGAATAGTCAAGACCTTGTTGACGATCCAAACTCTGTCAAGGACCTTGGAATACTCATCTCTAATGATCTAAGTGCTAGAGCCCACTGTAGCTACATAGCCAAAAAGGCATTAAGTGTTGTTAACCTAATCCTATGTAGCTTTTTGTCTAGTAATATCACACTACTAACTAGGGCATACAAAACATTTGCCAGACCAATACTCGAATACAGCTCATCAGTTTGGAGACCACATTACGTATGTGATATTAACACAGTTGAGAAAGTCCAGAAATATTTCACAAGAAGAGTTCTACACTCCTCTACTCATTGCAGAATACCTTATGCCACCAGACTCAAAATTCTAGACCTAGAATACCTAGAACTTTACTGTCTTCAGTCCGATCTAAGTATAGTATATAAAATCATACATTGCAATGTCATATCAGTCAAGGAATACTTCAACTTCAACCACAACAACACAAGAGAAAACAATAGATACAAACTCAAGGTTAATCGCAACAAACTTGATTGCAGGAAATAAGACTTCAGCAACAGAGTGGTCAATGTCTGGAATACTCTACCTGACTCTGTGGTTTCTTCCCCAAACCCCAAAAACTTGAACCTTAGACTTTCTACTATTGACCTCACTCCTTTCTTAAGAGGTCTGTAGGGGGCATGCATAAGCATGCAAACGTGCCTTGTTTCTTTTATTTTTCTTATATGTATTCATTTCTTGTATTCATAACTATATTTATCCTTATACCTATTAACTTGTAAGCGATTGACAAATAAATAAATAAATAAATACTTCTGCTGACTGCTGATTGCCAGCAGTTTGGCAGTTCAAGTCCCACCAGCTCAGCCCTCCATCCTTTTGAGGTGGGTATAATGAGGACCCAGATTGTTGGGGGCAATATGCTGACTCTGTAAACTGCTTAGAGAGGGCTGTAAAGCACTGTGAAGCGGTATATAAGTCTAAGTGCTATTGCTATTCTACCAGGTCAGATAGGGTGGGCAAGCTCGTAGTTCCTTCCCCTAAATATTGCTATCTTATGAGAGTATTATTATTATTATTATTAAAACTTTTATACCGCCCCCTCTCCCAAATAGGGACTTGGGGCAGTGGACAGCCATAATAAAAATACAATCAATAAAAATTTTAAAATAAATTAAAAGAGAATTAAATAAATGGCTGAATTAAAGATAAAACCAATAAAACCCCGTTAAAAATAAAGATTTAAAAATTAAACCCTACTAATGGGACTAGGCCAGACCGGCCTGCTGAAAAAGGTGGGTCTTCAGTGTGCGCCAGAAGGCCCATAGATCAGTGATGGTCCGTATCTCCATAGGAAGCTCATACCAGAGGGAGGGTGCCCCTGCAGAGAAGGCCCGTACCATCGGAGCCGCCAGCTGGCATCACCCAGCCGGCGGCACCCCGAGAAGGCCCACTCTGTGGGAGCACACTGGTCGGCGGGAGGCCGATGTTGGCAGTAGGCAGTCTGGTAAGCCATGGAGCGCTTTAAAGGTGATCGCCAACACCTTGAATCGCACCCGGAAGGCCACCAGAAGCCAATGCAGCGCAGGAGCGGTGTAACATGGGAGCTCCGAGAAGCCCCCAAGATTACCCGCACAGTTGCATGCTGCACCAGCTGAAGCCTCCAGATGGTCTTCAAGGGGAGCCCATGTAGAGAGCATTGCAATAGTCTAGGCGGGAGATGATGAGGGCAGAAGTGACTGTGCACAATGCATCCCGATCCAGAAAGGGCCACAACTGGTAGATCCAACAGACCTGACAAAAGGCCCCCCTGGTGACGGCTGCTATATGGTCTTCTAATAACAGCCATACATCCAGAGGACACTCAGATTGCGCGCCCTCTCCATGGGGGTCAAAATTTCTCCCCTCACAGCCAGCGATGGAGTAAACTGGCTGTACCTGGGGGCAGGAAACCACAGGGACTCGGTTTTGGTCGGGTTGAGCCGAAGCCTGTTAAGACCCATCCAGCTCCTCACGGCCTCCAGGCACCGGGTCATCACTTCAACGGCTTCATTGGGGTGGCCTGGGGTAGAAATGTACCTTCCTGGTGTTATCATTTATCTTCTTCCCATTGCATTGAGATTCCTGGTACAGGCGTTAAATGTTCAAGAGAAAAGATGAAAAATACTCTTCCAGAAAATATAAAATATAGAGTTTGCACAATAAACCAAAGGAACTAAAAGGAACAAAAAGGGGGTTCTTTGGAATATAATTTTGGTTGGTGTGTGTGTGTGTGTGTGTGTGTGTGTGTGTGTGTGTTATGGAGTCAGTCTTCCAGGTTTTTTTCATATATAATTGAATGCAAGCCAAATGAATATGGAAGGTAGTGTTCAGCAAAAAGACAAGAGTGGATTTTCCTATATAAAACCCCAGTATTTTTAAAATTATTGATCCAAGAAATTGATATTCCCACATCAAACAAAAAATGCTTTACCAGCCCTTTATATATATTTTCATGCATCTAAAGCCAAAACAGATGTAGAAAGCAGTGCCTTGAGATCAGACATGAAGGTCAGAGCTAAATCAAATTTAAACAGCCACAAAGACCCGACTGACCTCATCAATGCTAGCCTCATTACTAAACATTGTAGATGTTTTGTATAGCAAGATGTGTGTCAATAGATGAAAGAAAACATGTTAACAGCAGAACAATTTAAGTTGATTCCAGGTTACTTCCACAGTATATTGAAGATGAGACAGTAGTCACATCATCAGAATATGTTCCTTAAAAGTGATTAGCAAAGCATCTTCATTCTCCAGTTACAGTATCACAAGTATTACCTGTTTGCTTAGTCCAAGAAAAGAAAGGCTGAGCCAAGCTAGGTCAAGTCCTTGGACACCAAAGATGACCCAGACTTGAGTTACAGTAAAGCAAGTTGAAGAACTCCAAAATGTGTGTTTTGATTTTAGTAAACATATAGGGGAAGGCTATGTGTTCTCTAAGCTCAAAACAGACATTTTGAGTAGAATATAATATTTGGTTTGAAATAAGCAGTATTTATAATGATTTCATTATAATAAATATGCTGAACCAACTTTTTGACAGTTTAGATTTTGGATTGCTGGTTATTCATTTCATTTTTTAAAAGGTATATCTTATCGAAAAATTACTGGTTTAACAGAAATTTGAAGAAGTATATAAATTTTAAATCTCTTTTGGATAATTTTATTGCTTTATCTACCAACATTTATTTGTACTTTATATTGCTATTTTAAAGTTTTTAATACTAATTTTAATATTTTGGCATACATGTGATAAAACATGTACGTTCTTTGATTTAAGACTTTTAGCCAAAATTCTTTCTTTGTACATATCTTTTCCAATTATCCTGATATCGACAATGCAGTTTTGGATATATGAATACCAATTCCTTTGTACTGGTTAAAGGTTGCAATGAAGTTATTTCCATTTTGACTTTTTTAAACAAATATTATAGCTAGAATCTGATTTTGTGTTGAATACTGTTTTTGTTGCTGTTGTTCTCTAGCAATAAGAATAGGAAAACATGTAATTTTTGCATTCTGGTCCCTTATAAACTTTTCACTGAAAAAGGAGAAAAATGAAATTATGGACTTTTAACCTGAAAAGAAAAAAAATGGAACTAAGCTTTATGGATTTGATGATTAGAAACAGTAGATTATGGAAAGAAGAAAATGACATAACCTAACCAAGAGAGAAGTCATAATATGAATGTATTAACAACTGCTGTTAAGAAGATCAGAGACATTTCTTTTTTTTTCTTTTCTGATTCTTTTTCTTTTTCACTTTGTAATTACTTTTCTCTATCTTTAACTTAAATTTTTTTACTCAGATGTAAAAAATGCACATACTGCACCTTGAGTAAGAAGCTTAGAGGATTATTCACTTTGAACGTTCTTATGGTCTACTATTAAAATGTCTTCCCTTGCGTAATGAAAAATATGTCAGAGAGAGAGAGAGAGACAGAGACAGAGAGATACAGAGAGACAGAGAGAAAGCAAGGAAAGCAACAGAAATCCACTTTGGCTTATAGTATACTCAAAATCTTCATACATTTTACATATTTTTTTTAACAAACTACACGAAGTATTCTTATGAGTAGTTCAAAATCTTATTTTCTCTCAACCTGGTTCATTCAAAAACTTACCAAAATCTATATTCAAATCATCCTTTTGCTGCTTATTTCCAAATTAAACAATTTTCTTAAAGTTCTAAACTTATATAAAGCTTCCTTCACCAGGGGTTGTAGGAAAATCACCCAGTGTTGTGAAATTTGTCCTTCTAAAGTTTCTTAATATCCAAAATAAAAAAAAATTACAAGCTTTTTTCAATAATGGTAATTGTTGGGGAGTGAACCCAGCATCCTTTTGAAGGCTTTGAATTGATACTTGAAGAAGGCTGATTCTCCTGATTCTCCCAGAGTTCAAAACTTGCTGGAGGCCACTGTTTCACAGTCCCATCTGTAAGGAGCACTCTGGGCAATCCCAAATCAACTTCTTAATCTGGAGAAGAATTCAGAAGCCAATTTATCCATCAGCTCTCCTTTCTGTAATAGTTGTCAGCTTCACTAAAAATCTTCAAATCACCATTGCTTCCATGGAAATCAGTTGAATCTCTACCATTATCTCTGTCTCTATAAACTCTATCTCCATCTCTATTTTTATCTCTTTCATCATCTATATACCTGTGTACATAAAGAGACACACAGAATCACCTTTGCAGTTCAGTGCAAACTAATTAGAAGCAGTATAGAAACAACATGAAGCCCAAAAAGGCCAAGTGGCTTTTTTCTCTCCCAGGCATCAGATATTTCCTCTCAGTGCCAATTTTCAAACATTGAAAATGTCACAAAATAGGGTTCTGAAGCCAACCAGATACCTAGAGAATAACTATTACAAAGGAAAACATGACAGAGATATTCAGCTTTCAAGATTAAGGAAATTGAGTGGATAAGAAAATGTAAACTATTTACAGTCTAATTGCAATAGGAGGTTGCTTTATTTATATATAGAACAAAAGAATAAAGCATCTTAATTGAAGATTCTGAAATAAAGAAACAGGTTTTTCAGTTCAATTGAGATACATAGGAAGAAAAATGTTGCATTCAGGAGGAAATTCTTTCATGCATATCTTAGACTAGTTCACATTTTACATTGTAGTCATTTGACAATTATGATTATCACATTAAACACAGGAGAGAGAGAACTATCTATGCTTAGAGAACCTACTTACAGAAAGTCCCTGATTCAATTCCCTGCATGTTTTTATAGTGCTAGGAAACACAAGCAAATATTCAACAAATATAGCCATTTTGTGCAGGAGTTAGGGAGTATAGTACTTTACAGCCATCTCTAAGGGCTTTACTGATCTCAGAAGGATGGAAGACTGAGTCAACCTTGAGCCTGGTGAGATTTGAACTCCTGGAGTGAGAAGTGAATTAACTGCATCAGAGGTGGTATTCAGCAGGTTCTGTGCAGTTCTGGACACTGCTGTTAACTGGAGCAGGGTTTGATATAGCACTCTCTATTTTTACTATTTGTTGTCTGTTTGACAGGAACATAGTAATCCATTTATGAAGGGATCCGGAAATGCCATAAGAGTTTAGTTTAACAGTTGTTTGTCATGTACCATTGAATCAAAGGTTTTGCAGAAATCTATGTAAATTGCATCTATTGCTTTACTCTGGTCGAGTAGAGTAGTCCATATGCTTGTGCAATGCAGAAGTTGTAGATTGCAGGACAATATTTTCCTTAAACCAAATTGTTTTTTGGTTAAATTAATCAACTAGATTTATAATCCCTAATTAGAAGTTCTTTATTTCCATTTATTAAAGTTTAACCATATTAGAATAGTATGCATGTTAAATTGGAGCTAATCTAAAATGAAAGTAGACACTTCCAAACATTTCTTTGTAAACTCAATTGCATACTCACTGGTATGAATGACATGGTAGCCTAAGGCTGATTCATTTCTGTCCTCACATATAAAAAACTATACCATCGTTCAGCTCAGTGATTGCTTTGTCTTGCTCTTCATGATGGATTTGCCAGAAACTAACTGAATAACATATCAGAAACAAACAGAAAATGTTCACTTTTCTTTCACATACTCATGCTTTAAACTAAAACAGCAGTCTACCTATTATCATCTTTCTTTCCTTTGTGATTGTCTTTAAAGAGCCCAGCATTTCCCATGACCAGTTCCCAGTTACTAGTTCAAATTTATTATCTTTCATTTATCACCAAGGAAATTGTCACCTTTTTTACTTGCAACCCCGGCATTTTCACCTTTTCCAATTAGTAGTCTACAGTATGTACTACTCTTGTATTGGTTTAACAGAAAAAGAGACAACCTTTAAACTAAGACATACTTGCTGTTTTGCTGAATTGCTCAACTGAGATGTTGTTGAACAAGCATTGGAGTGAATAGCTTCAAACTGATTATATTTTTTTAAAAAAACCCTCTTGGCTTTACAAATAAAAGCAAAAATACATGGACCCAAATAGAACAAAAAGCTATGGAAACAAATCCTTTGCATTGAGGCAGGAGTTTTTATCCATTATACTTAGATGAGTCCAGAAAGAAAGAGGTGCAAAAATAATTGGAAGAAATCAGTTACTATCAATTCCTCACTATTGTCAAAAAGAGGTGCACTTCATTCAGTTTTATCTCATAATTCCCAATCCTTGCTGATAAAAGTAGATTTTTCTATCTAATCCATGTGTTTGTAAGTTCAATATTTATTAATACCCATTATATGAGAGAGTCCTTGAAGGCAACTAGGTTCTTTAGCTAGTGCTGAGCAGAAATGCCCATCAGAAATAATTTATCTGATTTTTTTATCAAAGCAAAGCAAAGGATATAAAATTAGAATCTTATGTACAACCAGGATAATTGTATAGGAGTAGCAGTTTGATGAAAATTGCTAGGGATTTATCAGGAGACATAGGCATCCATAGAGCAAAAAGAATTTAAACTACCAATACGACAAGCTGTGATTTGGAAACTGTGCTTCTTTTGATACATTTTAAAATGCGTGTAAGATGCTTTTGTAGCCCAGCCACATTATAGTCATATCCACAGTGGTGATTTATAGCAAGACTCAGAGCTGGCTGCAGCAAAGCAAGACAAGTTATGGCAACACCTCCCCACTATGATGTTAATATAGAATCTCTCCTTTGGTTATTTGTATTGTGACATCACTTGTGGGAGTGGAGCTAGAATAGGAATATCAATGTACTTCCTGTATCTTTCATTTTAACAGAAAATTGACCAGTCAGCCCAACCAGTTTATTTTCTGCAGATAAATGGCAATTACTAACTAAAAGTTTAGTTTAGTTTATTGTCATTGCACCTTGTACAACAAAATCAAACACAATCTTCAGTGCACATCATGACCATGACCATGAAAATAAACACAAACACATATCCTTCATCCTCCACACATTGAACTGAAGACCCCCAACACCGCATCAATATTGTACTATATCGCAGAATTCAAAAAAGCTACTGCTCTGGGATAGAAGCTGTTTTTCAACCTATTTGTCTTTATTTTTATTATTCTGTACCATCTGCCAGATGGTAATAGTTCAAAAAAAGGGTTCCCAGGATGAGATGGATATTTGAAAATGTTTTGAACTTTCTTAAGGGAGTAGGAGCTATAAAGCTCTTCCAAAAAGGGCAGAGGCAGTGATGCTGTTCTGTTTTATGTTGAAATTTAATTCATTCCAATCTGGTTTGAAAGAACATGGGGTGGTTGCTTGAAGCAGAGGAGAAACTTATTTCTGAAGGCACAATACAAGCAAAGTAGATCAGCTGTTTGGAGTGGACACAAATCAATTTTCCCAGGGTACTTTCTTTTACAAGAAAATCCCTTTTTTGTTCCTTGAAGGCATGGAAACCAAGCCTATCCATCCTCAGGATTTTTGGAGACTGCAGTTTAGCTGATTAGCCAAAAGGGAATATTCCATGTTTAGGTACCAAGATTGTGATTTTACCTTTTCCAGTCAAAGTGATTATCTTGGGAGTAAAAGACCTTAAAAAGAAAACTATTGTGAAATATATACCTGATATATTCCTGATATACTGAAAAGATTTTCTTTATTTGAAGAGGCTAGTATCTTTTGCTAATTTCAAGCTTGTTTAAAGGCTATAATGTAAGGTGTATCCATCCAGACTGTGATGACCCGGGGTGTGGCACAAAGGCAACACAGTCAAATAAGCCAGAAGAGTTCCTTTAATTCCTCCAACTTTGCCCCCAATGTCCAGGATACCTTCGGTTGGGGAAAAAATTCCCCCAAGAACAGTCTTTAAGTGGAGGAAATTCAGTCTGAAAACAAAGTACATGCAAACTATAGATAAAAATCCACACAAACCACGCTGCAGAAATAACTTGACAGGGCAGGATAAGCAATTGCAGACTTCAAAGGCCAACAAACGCCAACTTTCCCAAAAAGCTGGGAAGAAGCCAGGAACCCAGATAAGCCTCGACAATAACAGATAACTCACGATTTGCTTCCAACAACTTTGCTGTGCATAGTTTCCCTTTTTAAATACTGTGTTCCCAGCTGCAGCTAATGAAGGGAATCATGGCCCTTTCCTCCCTCATAAACCATGCAACTCACATTGCTACCTTCTCCATTCCTCTCTGTGTGCCCTAGGATGAAGAGGGGGAGGCCCTCAATCTTCTTCTGAATTCCCTCTGCCTTGCACTACCTCTCCCCTGCTTGTCCAGCCGGACTTTGTCAGTTTTCTTCCACAGCCAACAGAGCCACACTCCCATTCCCTGTCAGCTGTTTGGCCTCCCCCTCGGAATCAGATTCCAACAGGGGCATGACACAGACAGGCATTTTTTGAGAAATCTTTTCTAATGTTAAGATGGCATTAACATAGGTCAGGAACAGTTTAAAAGATAGAAATATACCTTTGGAGTTATACAGTCCAATATGAAATACAGAAAAACTTGTTAAGCAAAAAGACAAAACAAAACAAAAGTATTAGCAGGATAGAAAAGAAAAGGAAATTTTTCAGGTCATTCATACAACTATTCAAACCAGAGTCCTTCATCACTTACACATTCTTGTCCTTACCTTTTCTTATTTTATCATACATATTCAGTCCTTTCTTTGGGTGATATTTTTTTAAATATCAGTGTTATTAAGCACACTGTCAAATACAAAGACTCACAGAAATTTGTATATTTGGCTTAAAGAACAAAATCCACTTTGAAATTGATTAATATTGATATTTCAAATACTTCTCTCACTCGATTCCTTTTCTTTATCTCTTTTCAGCATTTTCCAATTTATATCTCTCTATTCTACAAACCATATTAAGGGAATAAAATCTTATTGTGTAATGTTTTGTTTTTCATTTTGTAACTATAGAATGAAAGCTTTCTTAGAAGTCATAAAGCAGTCAATTTTTGCTTTCAAACCAGATTTCTTACAGGCTGCTTTGTCAGTGATATGCAGAATTACCTAAAGTCAATGCCTCTGAAGACTTATGCAACAGATAAAACAGTAGATCTTCTCAGTGGAATTAACAGAAAAATAAGATAACACATATTTGTCATACAGAGAGAAGGGGGCAGAAGGAGGGAGGCAGGGAGAGAAGAGAGGAAGGGAGCGAAGAGAGGAAGGGAGGGAGGGAGGGAAGGAGAGAAGGGAGACAGGGAGAGGAATAATAAAACTGGGCAAAGAAAGCAATTGAGAAACTTAGTCCCAGAACTTTGGAAAATAATATAGCTATAGATTTCAGAATTCTCTTCTAAAGAAAAGTAAATGGGATAAAACAAGATTGGACTCAATTCAGACAAAACTGTCACCAATCTATAATCCAGAAATTGCCAATCTGGTAATAGTAGTAAGATAAAATAAATACTATATACAGTATTTATTATGTTTAAAAAACAATCATCAATACTGCATTGTAACATCCTGATGAGATTCATGCTGCATTGAGTCAACAGACACAAAGTCCAACAAAAAAGTATTAGGTAATATTTAGTAAATGCCACAAAAATCCCAAAAAATAGCTTTGTTCCCGTTATTGTTGAGGGATCAGGGCTCACTCTCCCAATCGTCTACAATTTAAGGCAGCTTATTTAAGTTCCAAGGATTGTTGGTTTCATTTTTGAGTTTCCAAGAGTAGCTTGGAATCTTAAATATCCGAACTGCATAAATCCAATCTATTAGAGGCAACAAAAAATTAGAATTCTCTATATCCCTTTCCTGTCATCTAATACCGTATTTTCCCACAAATAAGACCTAACAGGAAAATAAGACCTATCATGATTTTTCAAGATGCTTGTAATATAAGCCCTATCCCCAAAATAAGCCCCAGTTAAGATAATCAGCCAGACAAACATATTTAGTATCATATCCCCCCTCAAAAAAGAGATCACCTGGAAATAAGCCATAATGCATCTTTTGAAGCAAAAATTAATATAAGACCCGATCTTATTTTAGGGAAAAATCCAGTAATAGTTCAACTTTTTTAATCCAGACTTTGTAGCTCTAATTTTTCTAATATAAGGAATTTAATAATTTCCCTCTCAGAATGGATAGAATTTCTAGTTGCAAGTAAACAAAAGAAACATTTTTGATGTGTGAGAGATGGAAGGTGGATCAAGGAAGTCATAGAATGGATCCCACTTGATAGAAAACATCCATGAAAGAGACCTATAACAAGATCGATCAACAACACCAGCAAATATTACAGCCCCAATTGGCAAAAGGAAGTTCAGGACCATATTGGTTGGAAACATGTGGAAGAGACTTTCATCCTGCAGTGATAGACAATGGCTAAAAAGACGATGATGATGTGTATTATTAGACATGTAACATTTGAACTGAAAACATCTAGATTATCACCGTTTTTTCCAATTTGATGGTTAACTCGATTCTTACAGCTCAGATCTGGTAATTAGTTTATTTCTACTATTTTGCTATTATTATTATTTATTTTTATTTGCAAAGAGTTTTTAGAAACTAGATCCTATGAGAAATATATTTTAAAAAGCCATTTAGTTGCCCCCATTTTGCATGTAAATGAAATTTGATATTAAAAATTAGAACAAATAACTATGTATTCATTCAAATAAGGATCTCAAGGTATTTGCTATTTTTAAAGAGGAAGATAATCATTTGAATGGCTGTAATCCATTACAGTTTCATGGATAAGGAACAATAAAAGGAAAAAAAAATGAAGATGTGGAACAGAGGAAGTGGTACCAAGCAACAAAGGACCTCTAAAATGTAATTTCTGAAGAGAAGAATGCAAACAAAGATAAGAATGAAAGCATTTGGAAGTATAGGATAGAGGCTTAAATGAAATGAAAATAATGGAAATATAGCCAGAATGGACAAAATCTCATTCTCATGCAGAAATAGGTTTCCCAATCAGATTTAAAATTACCTTCTGGTAATTAGGATAACTGAAAACACTCACAGGATATACACTGTGTAAAACCAGAGAAATTTCTCTCTTCACCAAGGGCAAGAGGTGGAACTCATGTACAGTCTTGTAAAACATCTGTATCTTTCTGTCCAAGTGTTTAACAGAAGATAGCTATACCATTCTGATAGATAAACAAATATAAAGAAGTTGTCTTATCAATCTGAAGCCAGAAAGAAGTGAAGCAATTTTTAAAAGAAATGGAATGGGATCGATGTTTACATCATTTGATATTCAATGTCACTATGATGGGTTTTTGCTTGCAAGAAAACATGCACTTCTTAACAATACATGGGAGTCAGTTATCAGCTCACTGTTGCCTATTGTATTCACAGCTTTAAATATTCCAATGTAAAAATGGCTAGAAAATTCAGGCAACAATAAAGAATGTTCAAATAATGTATCCTGGAGTACTTCTGGTTAAAATACTTAAGATCACAGTTAATGCTTAGAGACTTGCATTAAGCCTGTCTCTAATTAAATTGACTGAGGAAAAGTTGCAGTTTTAAACTTATCTGTTTATTTAGGTACTGGCCATCCTAAAAACAATGGATATAGAAATATTATTGCATATCTGTTCACAATAATGAGATTTTTTTATGCAAAAAAACTTGAGATGTTCAAAGCAACCATGCTTCCCAAGGCAATTTTCCATGGAGATGTGATTTACCTCACTGAGGCAATTTGTAACACTCCAAGACCTTTTCCAGCCCATAAACGAGATTTCTGTGCATGGTTTGTTTATGTATAGAAACTTCTTCTAGCACTTCTAGCTGACTAGAATATTTAGAAAAGGCTTTTACTATATATGTGCGCACTATGTACACAAAAGCCTGTTACCGTTACTGCTAGGTGAGATGTTTCAGAAAAAAGCAAAACAAAGCAACATCTTTGGATTGGATTCTAAAACAGAGAGAGTAGTTTTGTGAAGTACCTGAAAAGGTATAGCTTGTGCTAAACTCTCTTTCAAAGTGTTGCACAGGCCAAAACACACCTGATAAAACTCCTCTTTTAGACCAATGATCCTCTCTCTATCCAAAATAAAGACTTTGATGATGATTGAAGAAGATATGAAATGAGGCAATAGGATACAGAGGACCATTGGTTTGAAAGAAGGGTAAAAGAATCCATCTATGTTAGAATTGAACCACTCCTTCTTCAACAGAGGGGAAGGAATAAGACACTACCTATCTCCAGTCTATAATGCATCCCTGTGAGCAGTTCCAGGAAAATTCCACAGCCAATTGTACTCTGATTTACGTGAACCTGAGGGCACAGATAAATCCCTACATGGCCTCAACAACTCTTGGAGAGAATGCTAATTCAGGGGTCTCCAACCTTGGCAACTTTAACACTTGAGGACTTCAACTCCCAAAGTTCCTCAGCCAGCTGGCTGAGGAACTCTGGGAGTTGAAGTCCACAAGTCTTAAAGTTGCCAAGGTTGGAGACCCCCGGACTAGATGACTGTACAGAAATACAATCCTTCCATCCCCCTCCCAATAGAACCTATCTCCATCTCCCCACCATCAGAATTGATAAAACCTTTTGGATGAGAAGCGAAACGTTTTTTCTTTTTCCTCCAAGAAAAACAGCCCAGTTTCCTTTTGAAAAAGTACCTTTGATACACCTTTTCAAACGTGCCTAGCAATTGAGTAATCTGAATACATGTGGAATCAAGTTAAAATAAGCTCTTTTAAAAGTTTTCAGAGCAAAGGCTTCTCATGACAAAAGGGAAAGTGAAAGAGAGAAGAGGATACAAACTGAGAATACTTTACATATTGAAGATTTATCATTCTTAGAAATCTCCCTACACATCAACCCTTTAAGTTGGACTCAGAAAGTGACCACAAATTTCTCCCTAAATAAACAATAATCTGACATTTTCAGAAAAAAATTTTTTTTATTGCTGTCAGAAGTTAATTGGTTATTTTTAGTTTCTGTTATAAATGTTTTATGTTGTTTTGCTTTTGTTTTCAGCACAGGATGCTTTGTATCTTAACCCAATTAGTTAGGTTTTGAGGCTGAAGTGTCTTTGACACATGTGTATGTATTCACATGTGTCTGCCAAAAATTGAGGTCATATGACTGATTAAAAGATCTATGTAAAAAGAACATTAATAATACATTAATGTTTAATAATACAATTAATAATTAATAATACATTAATAATATGTATTCCAGGTATTATGTATTCAGGGATCTGTGCTCTCACCCCTGCTGTTCAACCTTTATGTGAAGCCGCTGGATGAGATCATCCGTGGCTTTGGGGTAGAGTTCCATCAGTACGCTGATGATACTCAGTTATACATTTCTACTCCAGGCCACCCCAACGAAGCCATTGAAGTGATGACCCGGTGCCTAGAGGCCGTGTGAAGTTGGATGGGTTTAAACAGGCTCTGACTCAACCCTACTAAGACTGAGTGGCTGTGGTTTCCTGCGCCCCAGATACAGCCGGCTTATTCCATCACTGGCTGTGGGGGGAGAAACTTTGACCCCCACAGAGAAGGCACGCAATCTTGGTGTCCTCCTGGATGTACAGCTGTCATTGGAAGATCATATAGTGGCCGTCGCCAGGGGGGCCTTTTATCAGGTCCGATGGATCTACCAGTTGCGGCCCTTTCTGGATCTGGACGCACTTCGCACGGTCACTTCTGCCCTTTTCACTTCCTGTCTAGATTATTGCAATGCTCTTTACATGGGGCTCCCCTTGAAGAGCATCCGGAGGCTCCAGCTGGTGCAGAATGCGGCCACACGGGTGATTCTGTGGGCTTCTCATAGCTCCCATGTTACATCTCTCCTGCTCAAGCTGCACTGGTTTCCAGTAGCCTTCTGGGTGCAATTCAAGGTGCTGGTGGTCATCTATAAAGCGCTCCATGGCTTGGGACCTGGATACTTAAGGGACCGCCTTCTGCTACCATCGGCCTCCCGCCGGCCTGTGCGCTCTCACAGGGTGGACCTCCTTGGGGTGCCATCAATTGGACAACCCGAGGTTACGGGCCTTCTCTGTGGGAGCATCCTCCCTTTGGAATGAGTTACCCCCAGAGATGCGGACTATCCCTGACCTGCGAACCTTCCGGTGTGCATTGAAGACTTATTTTTTCCAACAAGCCATCTGGCCTAGTAATATTGGAAGGTTTTAACTTTGTTATTTTATTTGCCCTGTTTTTTATTATTTTTATTTCTTATTATTTTTATTATCGTCTTAATCTTTCAGCCATCGATTTAATTCATTTTTAATTCATTTTCTTAAATTTTATATCTTGTATTGTATTGTTTTTAATCTGGCTGTACACCGCCCTGAGTACCAAACTCGGGAGAGGGGGCGGTATATAAATTTAATAAAACTGAAATTGAAACAGGTAACTAGCAGTGAATTTGGAAGAAAAAAAAAAGTTAAGATGATTGTCAAAAGTTTGTTTTACTGGTATTGCTAACTGGGTGTGTATGACATAGCTCTACTTTAGGGCTTGCACCACTTTGTGTTCTGGGGGGTATGCTTAAAAGCAGACATATAAGAGGACAATTTTTTAGTTAATTGCCCAGAATGTTGCATTAAATGAACATTTTGCCTGATTGAGTAGATCTCTTTTTCAGAATGAGAAAGCAAATAGCAAAGCATCTCTTCTCTGAAATACTTTGACTAATGGATGCAGTGAGAGGCCAGTCTTATTACTGTGGGCTATTTTTATTATATTAATCTGAATTCCATTGTTGCATTTGTACTTACTATTTTATTATAATATCAATTTTGTTATTTTAGGTCATTTTCATTGCTTTATTTAAATTTGTAGAGATTTTTCTTCAAAACTAGCACATTTAATAAACAAATATGTACATACACTTTTTCCATGTAAACAAAATAATTAAACAAATAGTTCAATGCGTAACATTTCAATTAGTGCAGCCACTTAGCACACATTTATAGCTCCTTGCCATACTATTAAAGAGCAGTAAAAGTTTGATAATTAACAGAGAAAAGTTCCATGCTGTTATTCTGAGAAGATGGCCCCATTTGGGATTTGACAAAAAGTGTGGGAGAATATATTAATGATATGTCACGCTTAAGACATTGTTCAGCTTTCTTTCTTTCTTTCTTTCTTTCTTTCTTTCTTTCTTTCTTTCTTTCTTTCTTTCTTTCTTTCTTTCTTTCTTTCTTTCTTTCTTTCTTTCTTTCTTTCTTTCTTCCTCCCTCATTTATTTATTTATTTATTCATTCATTCAATTATTTTTCCAGTCATGCTTCTGCCTTAAGTAACTGGAAAAATAATAAAGCTACATTTATTTAAAAAGGAGAAATATGTTACAGTACTGAAAGAAGCAGAATAAAAGATAGAAGCAACACAGATACAAATATCAGCAAATAAAATGACTCTGGCAAAAGTAGGCAAAGGAAGTAGCAATAGTAATAAGTACCCTGGTTACTATCCCAAAACATCTGGTGTACCACTTGAAACTCCATCATTATTTCTAAAATCACAATAAACCAATTGCAAAATGCTACAATGCTTGTGTTAGTGTTTATACTACATTGATATAGGAGCCATGGTGGCACAGATGTTAGAATACAGTATTGCAGGCAAACTCTGCCCACAGCCAAGTATTTGATCCTGACCGGCTTAAGGTTAACTAGCCTTTCATCCTTCTGAGGTTGGTAAAATGAGGACCCAGATTGTTGGGGGCAATGTGCTGACATTTGTAAACCTTAAAGCACTATGAAGCAGTATATAAGTTTAAGTGCTATTGCTTTACATTATGACATCCTACATTTTTGGGAAGAACTTGATATATATGAAGGCGAAGACCAGTTAAAGAACTAGCAGCTGCAATTTCACATTTCTGTTTGTATAATAATAAAAATAAGACTTTTCGCTATATTGCAACCAGAAAGTTTCTATTTATAAGGCAAAATGATATAATCATTGTTCTATTGTAGCACTGCTCATAAGGATAACCTTAGAAAACAACAGAATAGCAATGAAAAATATTTTATAAATATTTTATAATATTTGTTTTGCCTATATGTGTGTGCACTTTGATATTTAAGTTTATATATATAAATTCAATTTAACTTTGTGTGGGTGTATTTGACTTACTACATACTGTATATGTTTAGTGAGTCACTCATGGGAATAAAAGTAGTTGGCAGATGCTTTCTTGGAACTGAAATAGTAACAGGACAATTTATTTTATTTATTATTTTATTAAGAAATATATAGGCAGCCCAGCTCTATAACAACTTGCAGTGACATAAAATAAAAGCAATAATAAATGTCAGAATCCATAGAAACAAGAATAACATCACTTGAGCCATAGCAGCATCCCTGCTACAATGTTCTACCAGTCAAGGATTACTTTGGCTTCAACCGCAAGAAACCAAGAGCACACAGCAGATACAAACTCAATGTAAACTACTCCATACTTGATTGCAGAAAGTACTACTTCAGAAACAGAGTGGTTAATGCTTGGAATGCACTACCTGACTCTGTTGTTACATCCTCAAACTCCTTTAACCTTAAACTATCTCCTATTGACCTCACCCCATTCCTAAGAGGTCTGTAAGGGACATGCATAAGTGCACAATTGTGCCTACCATCCCTGTCCTATTGTCCCCGTTTATTTGTACCTATTTCCTGTATTCTTACTCATGTTTATACTTATACCTATTATCTTGTAAGTAATTGACAAATCAAATAAATAAATAGTAAAAATAAGATTTTTCTCTATATTACAACCAGAAAGTTTCTATTTATAAGGCAAAATGATATAATCATTGTTCTATTGTAGCACTGCTCATAAGGATAACCTTAGAAGATAACAGAATAGCAATGAAAAATATTTTATAGCTGCTTGATTTGCCTATACGTGTGTGCACTTTGATATTTAAGTTTATATATATAAATTCAATTTAACTTTGTGTGGGTGTATTTGACTTACTGCATATATATTTAGTGAGTTACTCATGGAAGTAAAAGTAGTTGGCAGATGCTTTCTTGGAACTGAAATAGTAACAGGACAATTTATTTTATTTATTATTTTATTAAGAAATATATAGGCAGCCCAGTTCTATAACAACTTGCAGTGACATAAAATAAAAGCAATAATAAATGTCAGTCATGCAAGACTACATTAGAAAACCAACTCCACATGAATTTAGAATTATGCTTTATGATATAGAATATAAGAGCAGTCTTACAAGCATGATTGTGCTTTAACTCCTCCAGATAAAGAGCAAGGGCTATTTTAAAGATGTGTTAGATTGGGGACCAGATGTTCTTTGAGGGAGAGGATGAGGGACTATGACAAGAAGACATATGTCTTAAATCTCATCAGGAGATACTGCTTAGTCAGTGGAATCTTGAGCATGCCAACTCCTATAGCAGCCTGTTCATATAGAATGAGAGAAGCTACAGAAGGTAGGTTGTCCTTTGGATAGCAAGGTTTTAGACTATGAAGGGCTTTATTAGCAATAGTTGTCCACTTGAACTTTTTCTGTATCTGTACCAGTGTAGCTCCTGGAGAAAATGGATCAGACTCATAATTTCCCTTTCTACTGCATACTGTGCTGTTTTTGAGAGTATCTATGGATATAATAACCTGAATTTCAAAGTCAATTCCAATTCAGAATTCTTGTTCAATAGGTGACCATATAAATCTATCAGAAAGACAGAACAATGGATAGAATCTCAGGCCAGACATGGTTTTCTTAAGCAAACTTAGTGAAGTCAGCAAAATCACAGGATAGGAACAGTTTAACAGTATATTTTATAGAAGAAATATTCAGTTATAACAAATATATTTCATATTAATATAATAAAGACATCATGTATTAAAATCATGATGTTGAAGTATTGCTGAGTTTGTAAATGTTTTAAATTTCCTCTACATATTTCTAGATCAGAGGATCAAGAAATCACAAAAATGTTAATTAGAATAAAATATTAAAAAAATCTTTTGATTTATTTAAGTGTTATACTGTATGAGCATTTAAATCACTCGTAGAAAAATTGAATTTGGATCTTCAGTAACTCATCAATCATTTTAATAGAATTCATCAATCCTTACACAATAATAGTTAATGATCCATTACAAAATCTAGGGACTTTCAGTTGTAAACAATAATCATTTCAATGTGTCTAGTTTCTCTTGAACATTACATTTCAAACAACCAAAATATTTATACTCTTTCTGTATATAGGTTTGTGTACTTATAGTTTGACTTCTGATAAAAATAATATTGAATTCTGGAATGGACTGGAATGTCTAGTATTCATACACATGAAATGTTTTCAAGAGCTCCACACGTACCACTATTTTTGCAAGTGATACTTTACCTGACACAGATCTAATATTCATATCTTCAGTTTTTCAAAAAAAAGTGTGCTTGTTAATGTTTTCCATCTCCTTAAATCATGGTACTTTAAACTTCCCTAGGGAAGAACATTTATGGCCAAAACTGATAATAGCCTAGAGTTGTACATCATAGTCTTTTAAGCAAAGTTTTGTGGAGAGTTCCACTGTGTTCTTTGACAAATGTACTTGCTCCCTTACAATTCTCTTGCAAAAGGACTGCACTTATATTGCTTTCCAAGCATATAATTATGGGAAATTAGTGCTAATACACATTATTACAATCTATCTTGTATTTGGTACTAGATCCAGAAATAGACTGCAGGAAGCCCTTGACTTAAGCTTTCAACAGATTGTTTTAGATCTATGATAAAAGTAATCTTGTTCTCCTCAGATAGCTATCTGGATGGGGAAACATGCCACAGGGAAAGGAATCTCAGAAAGACAAAGAATGGGAGAGAAGAAGAAAAGAAGAGGGCAACCCAAGTTGATTTGGACTCTGGCTTTATCAGTATTATTTCTACTTTAAAAGATTTCCTACTGCTAAGTAGCTATCTTATACTGATCAAAATAAAAATCAAGCTACAGTGAATTTCACTCTGCAAGATCTTTCCTGATGCTACAGTTTCTGTCTGTTAAATCACAGATGGAAGACAAATCTCCTGCTTGCCTTTCCCTTGGTTACAAATTTTGATATAACAGAAGGTGGTGGTTTAAGAAGCTCAAACACTGAAGGAATGGAGAATTTCTGTGTAGAAGGAACGCACAGTTATTTGAATCAACCCAGTGATTTATTTACAATGCAACTGCAGATATTGTATATCTACATAGGCTTCAGTTCGTTAAGCTGAAAGAAACTGAAAAAAACTTCTTACCATCAAGTTTTACTAAAATACACAGTACTACTGCATTTTTGTTCCTTATTTTGTTATGTTTTATTTGATAGAAAAATAACTAAAAATAAATCTTTTTGTTTCCTATCTTCATATAGGAATTTATGTAGGTAGGAGTATTCTCTCTACCAGATGGTGGTCATTTATATTAAATTTATATTAGCCAAGCCCTAAATATTTCAACCATAGTTTAATAAAATAAATGAAAAAGGATTCAGGAGCAAATGTAGAATGAAACCAGAATTTCTTGGATTGTCTCTTCATACCTTAAATGTAATTATATCCAAGCTTTAACTGGTGTATTTTTTTTGAGAAGTAGGTAAAATATATTTGCTTTTTCTTAATTGAAGCTGAACTCATAATCACAGGGAAATGATAGCCAAACAAATAGAAGAGAGAAGAATTCAGTCATGATAAATAATTTTAAAGAAAGCTAACTAAATCCAGTGAGTCCAAGCTAAAAGAAATTTTTTTACAGAAAGTTCATGCCAGTTATTGTTTCAGTGTAAAGAATGTGCTGCAGTCGTTTCATCCTTGCCTCTTAGTGAAGCCATAATCTTTGGATGATGTCCGATACTATAAACCAGAGTGGTATTCAGCAGGTTCTGACCAGTTTTGGAGAACCGGTAGTGGAAATTTTGAGTAGTTTGAAATACCACCTTTGATTGGCCCCACCCTATTTATTTTCTGCCTCCCAAATCCCAGCTGATTGACTGGGTCTTCTTTTGTTGCCCTGCACAGGAAAATAGAGCCGGAAAGCAGGTTAGTGGGGTGGAGAGGGAATGGGATTTTTGTAGCATTCTTCCCTTGGAGTGGGGTGGGAATGGAGATTTTGGAGTATCCTTCCCTGGCCACGCCCACCAAGCCATGCCTACCAAGCCATGCCATGCCCACCAAGCCACACCCACAGAACTGGTAGTAAAAAAATTTGAATCCCATCACTGCTACAAACATTTTTGTTGTATCCAAAACTCCTTAATTATGAGGCTGGCAAGAGAGATTTCAGGGACAAACATTTTTAAATTATAATAATGTTTCATCTAATATTCAATTACCTATATGTCTTTCATGTGTTCCCTTTGGTATGGCATCTGACTCAAATAGATTGCACATTGTTCCCTAAATAAATTATGTGCAACTCTGTCTGCCCTACAGCTCAGTGCTTACATGAGCTGTATGTTTATTTAGCAGTGCAGCTTACTTGGAAGATATTTAGTGTCTATGTTTTGGCCTCTTGTCTCACTCATTACCTTGAAAAGTAATTATGCAAATATCTTACTGTGGGTTTTATTTATTTATAAACAGCTAAAATTTCATTTTCAGACATGCAGTAAAAAAAGCATATGCGCCAGCTATGAAGCTGCACATCCACCTTCACTGAAATGGAGCGGCTGGTAATAGATAAGAAAAATTGTTCCATGCTTTGCCTTGACTGTTTATTGAGGAAAGGAGTGCAATAAATTGGGCTGTAGACAACCAATCACCATGGGATTTAGCTGTGCTCGCAGAAGACAGTTGCTGAATGGTGTGCAAGGGATTTAATACTTTTTTTAAAGGAGAAAGGCAAGCTGGAATGGAGATGGGACAGCTGAAGTGAAGGCAGGCTAATATGAAAATATGTGTTTTCTTCTGAATATCAATGCCACAAAACCAGAAGGAAGAGGCTGCTTAAATTCCTGAGAGCTCAGTGGATAGATTCATAAACTATGCTAATAAGCAGGGATCCCAATGGGTTGACATGGAATGATGAGAACTGCTTTTGATCATCCACTCTTAGCACATCAATTAGTGCTTGATTAGGATTAAGGAAGGACACATCTGCCA
Organism: Bungarus multicinctus; assembly: GCA_023653725.1. Classification (NCBI taxonomy): domain Eukaryota; kingdom Metazoa; phylum Chordata; class Lepidosauria; order Squamata; family Elapidae; genus Bungarus; species Bungarus multicinctus. Next base: position 38,712,610 of record CM042844.1, read on the forward strand.
CTTTCTTTCTCTTACCAATTTTTAGAATCTGAAGTTCTTTTTATCTTCTTTAATGAATAAATATGGAATTTTTTTATAAAATTAGCATTGACTAAATTTAAAATCATATTTTTTACTATCTGATGTTTGAAAAATCTATACTGAGATGCATAAAATATGATCAGTTCCTGATCTATACACTGAATAGACTAGATTCTCAATAAAAGAAGCCCAAGGATGTAAGGCTTGTGAACATAATTTTGCTTCTTATTATTACTTTAATCCACTCATCTTCATTAGCAAAAGTTGTATTTTCAGATTCCCATAAGAATCCATAATCCTTTTGCTAATATTTGCATCAGATTTACTGTACATTTGCTTAAATCTACGTATAGTTCTTGGGTCAAAAGTTCAAAAATATTTGTGCATTTACATAGTTAAAAAAAAAAAATCTCAAATTAATTCCAAAAAAGGACATGAGAGATTTTTGAGTGAATAAATATTGACTGGGATGGAATGGAAGCAGGTTAATTTGACTGTCCCTTAACTTATGACAATTCTTGTAGAATAAAGAAAGGATTGTGAATGTGGACTCTCTGATACTGCTTATGTCTTTCACAACCATCCACATTTCTATACTCAGGATAGCACAACTCTGTTCAAGCATCTATTATAGCTGGCATTGTTAAAGGTTCCCAAAGCAGACAGGGCTACACTCAGTGGGCACACAAAGAAACCATTTATTTGTTTGTTTGTTTGTTTGTTTATTTATTTATTTATTTATTTTATTGAACTTATATACCACCCTATTTCCCTGACAGGACTCAGGGCAGTGCACAGCCGAATTAAAATACAAAAACAACACAGAATTAAAAACAATTAAAAAACCAAATATAAAGGCTGAAAAACTAAAAAATATAAAGGGGTTAAAAGCTAAAATCAAATAAGACCGAATTAAAAAAAACCCTAAAAACCCTACACTAGGAACCAAGTCTTCCTAATGCTCTTAAGTACCAAGTCTCCAAAGGAATAGAGAATATGGCTTTTGACTTTCTTCCTTTATGCTTATTTATAAATATAAAAAAAGATATTTCTTGGGCTGCTGACAAAACCTCTTTACTTGCCAAGTGTCACTGATGTCTCCCTAATAGTTCAGAGTTTATAAATGGCAACAAAAAGGGATTAGTGTGATTAAATCAATCAAATTTTAAGTTAGCAAGGAAGGAAAAACAGTGAAATGAATTAGCAAACAGGTGAGAATAAAATAAGGGTTTGACATGCATCCTTAGGGCCACTGATAAAATGAAGATGAAAGTGAGCTGCTGAATTTGACAGAAAATAAAAGGTCCATAGTTTGTTAATATTAATTTACATCAGTTTCAACCACTATGCTAACATGTTCTTAAGAATATAAAGAAATCCTTTTTAAAGCAAAGTTTTATTAAGTGATTGCTGCAGAATTTGGTGCTCTATTTGAGAGTCAGTTCTCCCATGGCTACAAGCAAATAGTGCTGTATCAGATCTATCCAATGTCAAAACAAGAGAAAGGGAAAAACATGTTTACTCAGAAGAGAATGGCTTATTGCATGGAGGGGGGAGACGCACATACATAATGGCCTTGATTTCAGTATACTTAGAGCATTTCAGATACAGAGGGCACTGGAATTCTTTCATAATAGTTTCATTAGCTGTTTAGATCTACTTATCAGAACTTTTGTATTTATGTAAGTCTACCCTTGCAATTTTTTGACTATTTGAGAAGAGACTAACACCCATGACTTTATCTTGATTTACATTTTTAGGTTAATAGTGATGCCAAAATATGAATTGGGGCAACTTTGCCTAATTTGCATGATTTAGGATTTAGATGAGTTGATTCAAACCATTTGGAAGTATGTTATGGAAGCTTATTGAGTCAATTAATAGAATTTCTTTACTAGAAAAAAAAAAGAAGTTTGATATGGATAGTTCAGATTTATTAACTCATCTATTAATATCCTCAAATCTCCATTCATGTAATGTCCTATATATAAGGACACTCTTATGCCTGGTAAGAAAGATGCTAATGTGATGGCAAGGTTCCATTGTAGTGAATTTGATTATTGCTAAGTAATGTTTTGAAAAAACAGTTACACTGGCTCCCAGTTTGCTATTGGTTTAATATTCTTGTAATACAGGCATGTGAAGCTGATAACAAAGATATGTATTATCAATGTCATGTTTTGTCCAGTTATAACATATGGCTGTGAAGACTAGATCATAAGAAAGACTGCAGGAAAAAAATGCCTTTGAGAAATGGTGCTGAAGAAAACAAGAAGAATGAATAATTCTATATTAGATAAAGTAAAATCAAACTATTCACTGGAAGCAATAATGGTGAAATTAATGCTTAAATACTTTGACACATAATGCAAAGGCAAGAGTCACTGGAGAAGAGACTCTGATGCTTGGAAAAATTGAAATCAATAAATGAATGCTTATTTAGATTCTTACATGGGACTGGATTCCACTTAATTGCTGGTTTTTTACTAGTTGCTGAACTTTTTATTATGTATTCAACTATATACTACCCATCAAGTACAAAATGTACAGATAGTAATGAGTGTTGTACGAGCATTCAGCTAAAGACCAAAGGATAAGTAAATGAAGTGAAAACAGCATATAAAATTCTTACAAATTTCAGGCACAATAGGGAACTGCTCAAGTATTTTATCCAGAAGGTAATTTCCAATGTCCAATTAAAATGAAACAAAAACCAAGGCTCTGGATTGACAAAATAAAGAGTGAGCCCTTCATTTCCATATGAAAACATGTCTATTATGTGCCTTTGAAGTTTTGGTACAGCACAGAATTTATTTAAGGAATTTTTCATCATGTATTTCTTAAACAATGTAATTTTTTAACCATCTTCAGTGAAAAATTGGTAAAAAAAAATAAAATACAAGAGCTGAAGTTTTATTTTGTGGTCCTGTTTATTTTGGAAGGAATGTTTTTAGATCTTAGCTCACAAATGTAATTTAAAAAGAATGAAGAAAAGAAAAAATATAACAGAATTCTCTCTGATAGCTTTTCTCCTTAAAATGATTTGTAGATCTGTAGTTCAGGGTTATCTGCGGAAAGCAGATTGAACATTTCTCAGCAACCCCCATCTGGCTTTGGCTTTGGCACGCACATCTGGAGTCATCACCTACAATGGAAAGCAGAAATATAGAAACAATCAGCTATAGAAACACAGATACATGACAGATGTCTCAAGAGAGTAAGGAGGAATAAAGGTATTGGCATGTATAAATAAGATTTTTTTTTTAAAAAAACTATTTTAAATAAATCAGTAAGTTAAGTTTTTAAATAAATAAACACACTAACATTTTTTCAGAAATATGTTCAAATAAATCTTTGCACTGGAGTTATTACTGAAACTAAGGTTTGTCAAAAGAGGAAGATGAACATCCCTAAACAATGGCTCTCCCATTATATTTTCCTCTTGTAATTATTTGGGACAATGGAAATGATGAGCCCTTTAATTTCAAGAAAAAAGTTGAAATAGTTCAGTTGCAGGATTTCATTTGTCCCATGATTTTGTTGTAATTTTAGCTATTAGCTGCTTTTTATATATTCTCTTATTTGAAAGAGACTGTTGTATATTTGGTCTTATCAAAAAAGTATTTATTAACTTGTATATCTCTCCAGATATATGTAATCACACTTTTCCTTTAAAGAAAGATACCAATTTAACTACTTTTAATCCTGGTTCTATAAAGCTGCAATCTCATGAATATATACAAGAAAGTAAATCTTACAAAAATCTGAGCAATTTCATCATATAGCAACATATACTGTATCACAAAGATTAGGGGTAGAGCAGGCATATGGTTTAGGCTTGCTTAAAATTGGGGTGAGTTCAGAGGAAAGATAAAGAAAGAATTCATAGACACATAACAGATAACAAATAATCAGAGTTGGAAGGGACTTTATAGATCATTTAGTCCAACCCCCCACCCAAGCAGGAGATCCTACACCATTTCTGACAGATGGCAGTCCAATCTCTTCTTGAAGGTATGCTTGATGACGCTCCCACAACTTCTGAGGGCAAGTTGTTCCATTGGTTGATTGTTCTCACTGTCAGAAAGTTTCTCCTTATTTCCAGGTTAAATCTCTCCTTGTTCAGTTTCCATCCATTATTCTTTGTCTGGTCTACAGACACTTTAGAAAATAGCTTGACTCCTTCCTATCTGTGGCAACCCCTCAAATATTGGAAGACTGCTATCATGTCTCCCCTGGTCCTTCTCTTCACCAGACTAGACAAGCCCAGTTCCTGCAACCATTCTTCATATGCCTTAGTCTCCAGTCCCTAATCATCCTGGTTGCTCTTCTCTGCACTTTTTCTAAAGTCTCAACATCTTTTTTTATAATGTGGTGACCAAAACTGGATACAGTACTCTAGTTGTGGTCTTACTAAGGACATCAAGACTCAAATCAAGGACAAAGTAATATAAGAGTATTTCAAATTCCGTCTGTCATAGACCTCAGTGTGACCATTTGGAAAAAAATAAGTGAAACATTACTGAAGTCAAATACATCAAAAAATAATTAACCCTAACCCTAACCCTAATCCTAACCCTAATCCTTAAAATGCAACAAATTTGTAACATATCACAATTGTTAACTGATAAGTTAGGTGTATTCTGACTCACACGTAACTTACATCTTTACAACCAATCTGTCTTCCCATTCTGTTGTCTCTGATGAAGTGAGCTACAGCTCATAAAAGGTTATGATTTTTGATTAAATATATTTGTTGGAAAAGACCCTACCACAGACCTTTCTTGGTTTTCTTATAAGCCACCTGGAGTCTAAGTGCAGTTAGTTACTGTTTAAAATTAATAAATTAAATATTTGACTCCCATAAATTAACAAAGTTGTCTTCCAATATATATCCCGGTAAACCTTACTCAATGAGAAGAATCTATGCCTCCTATATCACATGACCTAAAATGGACACCTAACATCAAAAACATCATCAAAAAAGCACAACAAAGAATGTTCTTTCTGCGCCAACTCACAAAGCTCAAAGTGCCCAAGGAGCTGCTGATCCAGTTCTACAGAGGAATTATTGAGTCTATCATCTGCACCTCTATAACTGTCTGGTTTGGTTCTGCAACCCAACAGGACAGACACAGACTTCAGAGGATAATTAGGACTGCAGAAAAAACAATTACCACCCACCTGCCTTCAATCGAGGACCTGTATACTGCACGAGTCAAAAAGAGGGCTGTGAAAATATTTACAGACCCCTCACATCCTGGACATAAACTGTTTAAACTCCTTCCCTCAAAACAACGCTATAGAGCACTGCACACCAGAACAACTACACACAAGAATAGTTTTTTCCCGAAAGCCATCACTCTGCTAAACAAATAATTACCTCAACACTGTTCAACTATTTACAAAGTGTACACTACTATTACTGTTAATCTTCTCATCACTCCTTATCAGCCATCCCCTCCCACTTGTGACTATAACTTTGTTGCTTGTATTATCTGTTCCTAGTATGATTTGATGTTGATTGTACCCTATGACTATCATTAAGTGTTGTACATTATGATTCTTGATTCTTAACGAATGTTCCTTCTTTATGTATACTGAGAGTATTTACACCAAGACAAATTCCTTGGTGTCCAATCACACTTGGCCAATATTCTATTCTATTCTATTCTATTCTATTCTATTCTATTCTATTCTATTCTATTCTATTCTATTCTTTGGAAATGTGCCACTGTTTTACAGTTCCTCTATTAGAGTGTGTAGCTCTCTGCCCCTCTTTCCCCAACCAGATAAATACTTTATTGATTCTTTTAGTTTTCTAAGCTACAGTATTTGGATGAATAAACATTTCTATCTATTATATGTAAGGAAAACTATAAGAATGCAAATAAATTGAAAAGCAACCTGAAAGCAACCATTAGTTAATGTCTCTTCCTGGCTGCAGATAAGGGTCCATTTCTATCCTGCTTCTGTTTAGTAGAAGTCTTTCCCCACTCATTACAAATAATTAAATGGCAATCAATTCAACGTAATGTCAGCAAAATGTAGGGTTGGTATTGAACCACCTTGAAAGGACATGCTCATTCTTTCATCTTTTTTTTCTTGAGCAACAACAACCAAATAAAAATGAAGTATTATTTAATACCATTGCTGAAGAAATGTTAAAAATCAATACATTTTAAAGATGTTAACTTTTAAAAAAAATCAAATAATATGGCAAATGTTCAAGCAAAAGAAGGAATGGGAATTAAAAATACTAAACAGATACCTCAGAATGTTTTCAAATTTGGAGGCATGTGAATAAATATTCCAAAACAATGTATCTGTTCCAGGTTCATTTTAGAAGAATGTTCTCTGCTCTAAGGATTTAAGAGACAGCTTGCTGTATTCATTATGAATTCATGAGTTGCTTCTGATAGTCTTATGTCTAAAAAAAACCTTTATTAGGACAATTGTTGTATTAAGTTAAATCTTAATATGTGTTCTTTAGGGAATTTTCATCTGAATAGTTTTAAAGTAAAAAATAGTGGAGGAAAAATGGAACATCAAAATTATCAGTCATATAAATATGCCATACAAAAATCACATTATGAAACACCGTAAATGGTATCCTTCTTACCTCTTTAATATATTAAATTGAATATTATAGAAATGTTTATTTAACATTTTGAAACCATGTCAACCCAGGAAATTGTTAATATTATAGTAAAACTAACAAACAAAAACAAATCATAAAAAAAGAAAAATAATCCAAGCAACATTTGAATTAAACTCCATTAAATTCAATTCATTTGAATAATCTGTGAATTAATGTAAGCTATTTATCTGATATGATGATAATGCATTTATCTTTATAAGATTGTACCTTACAGACTTCACTCCATTCTCCTGGGCCATGCTCATTGATAGCTCGAACTTTAAAGAGATACTCTGTATTAGGGGACAGATTATGTATTTCCAAATTCTGTTGTACAATTCCAGTAAGTACTCCTATGAGTTGTGGCTGGATTAAACTTTCAGCTGCCTCTTCATCGAGTAGTTCATAATAAGCAATTTCAAAGCTATCGACTTCTTCTGTTGGACAGGTCCAATAAAGCTGTGGAGTGCAAAGAAAGAAAGTGCACTGAAAATACTTTTATGTTTCTCTATCAAACTAGTACATAAGGTTGCTAGCATTTCATTATTTGAGTTATAAGTATTTGTAGAATAAAAAACCCAGAAATCTACAATCCACAACTTCAATTTAATTATATATAGTTAATGTCCACAATACAGGCATTTGTAATTCTGAGTAGCATTTTAGTACCAGTCCCATGGATTTTAAACCAAATAATCTTCCACCTTCTAAAAACTATTTGAACTTCCATATCAGCCAAAATGTCATGATAACAGGGAATTAAGTTCAACTCATAGGATGGGCATTCATTTGGAAAGGCTAGGCTATATTTCTACTGTCATAAATAAAGCAGAACATTTCAGGTGGGCTCTAGTTTTATTTCTCAACCAGATACATTAGTTTTAGACCTACTTCTGCCACATGGCTCAAACAAAATAAAGAAGGAAAATATATGGTCTTTAATACCAGTTATTACAATAACCAGAACTTTCAATACATTTGTATTTTTAAAACTCTTCTATTTTGTTATTCAAAAATTCAACTTGGTCTTCAAATAGTTTCTTTCTTACTGGAATAGGGATGAATAATATATCACCTGCAATGGGAAGCAGAAAAGTCATTGTCAGGCAGCTATAGGAACACAGCTACATGGCAAATCTGAGTCAGGGATGTCAACGTTGCTGACTATTTCAGAGGGTGGTGGTGAGAGGGACAAAAACTATCTGTCTTGCTAGGGTTGAGTCTCCCTATCCAAGTTCTTATAGCCTCCAGGCACTGAGCCAACACCTGAAGAGCACTAAACATTAACTTGCCCTGCATTATAGAGTTGTATAATTGGGTATCATCAGCATCATAGCGTGGTATGCTATCTTGCCACAGAAGTCAGATTGAGTTAAATTAATTTAAAAGAAAAGGTTTAAGACATAGAACATTAATTAGAAGCTGCTGTTCTCTCACATGATATATTTATAAATAACCACATTTGAGATTCTAATATGTAACATATCTCAGTTCTCAAATTTAGACAGGCAGTAACTTTAGCCTAGTTCACGGGTCTCCAAACTTGGCAACTTCAAGACTTGTGGACTTCAGCTCATGCCTGGCTGAAGAATTCTGGGAGCTGAAGTCCACAAGTCTTAAAGTTGGCAGTTTGGAGGCCCCTGGTTTAGTTCCGTGTACATCTCAGTGCAGGAAACACAGGAAATTTCTTTTTAAAGCACAACATTGTCCTTGTAGTATGGTAGCCAGATCAACCAAAACCCATGTCCTTCTTTACTACTAGTCTACAGGAACATTCAGCTTCTTCTTACTGCTCCTCTTTTATTTAACTTTCCACAGTATCTCAAACTGTTAGGTTTGTAGTAAGGGCTGCCTAACAGAGAACACATATCATGAATTCACCTAAATACACTTGTTTGAAATTTAATATAAATTTTATTACGCATTCTTGCATTATATTTTATCTTATACTGTTTTATATTATTCTTTTTTTCTTTATCTCACCTTTTCTACTGTCATAGCGGAATTTTTATTCTGTTTCATTTCTCTGTAGTTCGTTTATCTCATTTTACTGTATCTTATCTTAATTTATTTTATTGTATTTTACTTTGGCTGATACTCATGCTGATATGATTTGTCAACTGATAAATCAATAAGATATATTGTATTGTCTTTATAATCCTACTCTTACTATTTTAAAGATATTGATGTCACAATTTAATAATTTATACTACTTATTTAATTTTTTGCCATTTTTCATGCTATCTAAATTTGACCACTATCATAACAGGATGGCTGTAATATTATCCCTGAATTATATATTATTCTGAAGAATGACCGAAATATAGATACTCTCTTAACCTACAAAGGACAAAAGGCTAATAATAAGAAGAACAGAAAAAAATAGAATTAGAGGGATATAGAAACAATTAGCATGCAAAATTAAGCTAACTCAGTTTTTTTTCAAAAGCTATCAATAAAATTTCACTTTATAGGTCAACTTCTTTTTTTAACGATATGGTCATAAGTAAAAAGTAAAGAGGAATAAAATCAGACAAAACAAGTACTCAGCAAGTGGAATGACGCAACAGCTTATTTCAATAAGTTAGCCAGTAAAAACAATTAGCAGTTTGATGAACTTTATGGACTCAAAATCAGAGTTAGCAAAGATATAATAAAAATACATAATTCAAGAGGAACATTTTGTGTAGAAAAAGTCTGGTTGCTAGATAACAAAAGACTCAGTGAAATATCTGGGATTGTATTAACAGGTAGCAATAAAGGTATATTTTAAAATAATTATAAAATATGGAGAAAAGTTAAAAAAAAGTTCTAGAAATGTGAAAAAAAATTGCTTAGAATCTATCAAAGCTACCAACTACTATCTACCAACTATCAAAATAAACATACTACCAAAGATTAAAAAAAAACAAATATTATTTCAAATAGCACCAATTTTAATCTCAGACAAAATCTTTTTAACATCAGGGTGGTGGTGATAGGGAAACAAGATTAAAATTTCAACTTTACAGCATTATATACCCCTCTGATAATCTGGACGGAAAACCATGCAGGCAGACATATCAAATCTACTCTAGTTTACCCATCCAGTCTCTTCAATACAGGTCAGATCAGGACTCTTATTTTAAATTGTAGATGACTGAGGTCATTGGAAAGAATCTAAAATTTAAAAACAGTATCATCAGATCAAAAGCCAAGGTTCTTGATAAAGAAAAAGGAGGAATTGTATAGTATGATAACCTATGGCCATTTGTGAAAGAAGTTTTTCATTGATGAAATAATAAGTTTGTATCCAAAACTCAATAATATAATTTCATTCTTATATTAATCAATGGTGCAAAGCCACAAGAAAGATATTTTACATTATTCTTCAATGACACAGGAAAGTACATAAAAATCCATACAGAAGAAACTGCAGATTTTCCAGACACCTTTTAAAGAAATTACTTGGAAATTATTTGATATAAAAAGTATGCAACTACATGCAGAACTGATGAAGATATAATTTGATTAACTGCACATATCTATTATCCAGTATTATTTGAATTTACAAAAACTGTTAATGCTCTTAATGAGTGCAAGGTCAAAAAATAAAAATATTTTACAAGAATTCATACCTTAGCAATAGTTGGGTAGACAAGAGTTTGATAAATAACAACAAGACCAGGAGGTGAAGAAGATTCCTCCTGTATATCTGGATTGTAACTGGGTCCATAGCTTGGATCATTTCTTATATCTTTTGAAGTATCTGATGCAGCATTCCAAACAGAATACAACTGATTCCCTTTCAGCTCTGTTGGTGGTGATGATTTTGGTCTAATATGCAGTTCATTGCTCATAAAGGCTTGATAAGGGAGTGAATTAAGTGATGATAAAGACAAACTTCTGTTCAGTCCTAGTGGATTTGGAATGTGTGCACTTGAAACAGTTCTTGGAATCATGACATCAGAACCACAAGGATAAGGACTTTTGTTCATTTGTTCATATCGTAATTTATTGCGGATTGATGGAAAAATGCTTACTAGGTTTTCAGCAAGCTCCTCAAAGTTGACTTTAAGATGCTTTATTGGATCTTCCTTAAGGTATGGATTGGGCTGATAAAGACTTGCAATTATATCTTCTACTTCCTTTATTAAGCTCCAGGCAGATTGCAGGAATGCAATAGGGCTTTGTTCTTTTAAAGCTTCCTTAGAATATTGCATGAGGCTGTCCATTTGATCAATTTTCCTTGTTGCATGGCTTGCAAATTCAAAAAGTGCCTTTTGTTTCTGAAGCTCAAGGTTTTCTACTGCCTCCATCAGTTCTTTTTCACGCTCTTGAATTATCATCCGTAACCTCATAAAACCATTCCTGATCTCTTTCCTTTTGGTTTCTTTGTAAGATTTAAAATTGTTTTTTAATACAAGGACTTCCATTAGGTCATTATCGATTACATAACGGACTGCAATAGAAGAATCAAGATAATGATCACAACTGATATTATTTTAAAGTACCATTCTTGTTCACAAGATAGAAAATTGATTAATATTACATTTAACACAGGAAAACCAATTTTGGAGAAGAGAGTTTCCACTCCAAGTTACAGAAAGTTGAGAAAAAAACAAGCTTCAGAATAAGATTTGGATTGATCAGTAATTAAATAAACTGTTATGAAATTTTTAAGAATGCATATTTTTCTGAAAATAAGTTTCTTTAACAATTATTTTCCTTATTCTAGAACAAGTTGCTTTGCAATTTGCTGCTAACCTCCATTTCTTGTGAGATCATTTCTGTTTGTTGGAAGAAGCAAGAACTATGTATCTGTCATTATTAAGTAGTGAGCTCAATTCCCCAGAAAACGTTGGATATTTTTTCCTCAGTTTCAAGAGGCGAAATTCAACAGGCCATTTTTATTCCTGAAACCATCATTTGCCCAGTAAATCAAAAAGGTCATCTTTGAATCCCACTTCATAGGGATGGGGGTGGGGAGACAAACAACATCTTACCTTAAATAATTTTAATTATTCAATTCTATATAACAACATTGCATCAATTTGTTATTCACAGCAGCATTTATACACTTTGAAAAAGTAATAATTATTTATATAAACAGTTTGTCCAGCTCATGTGTGGCTGAACACAAATGAACACAGAAACATGTCTACTTGGTTTACTTTCAACTGTAATTAAATGAAATTTTACACATTTAAATGGCTCTGTAATGTCTGACTGCCTTAGTGCCTAGGCTGTGATCATCAGAACTGCGGAACCTGCCATTTGCCTAATAATCTGGAAAGGGCAATAGGGAATGGGCTAGGTTTGAGACTTTACTCCTTTATGCCAAAACATTCAGAAATTAAAACAGACTCAAGAGCATGTTATGGCTGTACCCTTAGCAAAACTGTTCTGCTTCATAGAAGCAATACTTCCCTTTCCGAAAGCATAGATTTGATTGCTTTTTATTATTCTATAAGGTTTGAACAATGAAAGATAAGAATCAAGAGATTTTTTTAAAAAACTGGAGCTCTTTGAGTGGATGGAAGACAGCAGGAAAAAATATGTTTTGATTTTGAAAAGAGGGGAAGAAACGTAGTAGTTATGTGGGAGGCAGAGAAAACAATGTTAATGGTAGGTCTGCATATGTATGTGCCTATATACATGCCTGAGTGTATGTATGACTTTATCACCCCTGAGGTGGTTCAGCAGGAGGAAGTCTAGCAAAACATGAGCCCTGCACTCACATTGCCATCTCCACATTTCTTCTTTCTATCTGCCATTGAGATGCAACAAAGAAAGGCAGAATTTGTACTATGACAATGCATTTGAACATTTTTACTTTTATTTTCATAACTATGTTTGATTACAAATGCCTATATGTGCTTTCCAGCTAATAATGGAAGAACAATGACTATCCTGGGACATCTGAAACTTTTTTTAGCATGTTAATATAAGAAATTCAAAGGGAACTATAAAGGGCCTTTCAGAAATCATACTTCTGTGCTTTCAAGGTCTATATGTTCATTGGTTAGACATACTGTATGTTGTGCTAATCATCCAACTCTAAAATAATCTAAATTAAGATTAAACTGAGAAATAACAACTTTCTTAAAAGCAGACTATGAGCTTCATGTATTATCTACATTGCTGAAGCCAGATATTGCAAGGGGCCATTAGATAGTTAGACCAGTGGTTCTCAGATTTTTTATCACCACGGACTCCTTTAAATACTTGTTGTGGCCCCAGACCATGGTCACAAAGCTCCAAGACTCAACTCAATATTTAAATCATAACCTTTTTTCAAGCCTTTGCGAACCCGCTGTGATGCCATTGCAGGGGGAGGGCGGGGTCAGCGGACCACAAGTTGAGAACCACTGAGCTACACAGTTTATTCTCCATTGATCAAAATCCGCTTATTTAGGAACTCAGGAAACTTTTAACCTTAGAGAAATCTCTGATGGGTTTAGTATTTACATTGATTAGATATAATATAACAACTAAAAAAATATCAAGCAGAAAGAAAATAATTTAAATAGAAACCTTTTTTAAACTTTGCAATAGTCGTAAATAATATAGCAGACATTTTTGTGCATGCTACTGATAAAGAAACTTTGTTGTGATCGCTATGTTGAGCCTCAGCACAAAATTCACACAGTAGTTCATGATCTTCAAGGCAGTATTTGGAAAGCATTGTTTCACCATGGATTAAGCAGGTTTTGTCTTCCCAAATGTCATCACTAATTTTAGCATAGACATGATTTAAGGAAGAAATATCTTGGTGATAATTTCTCAAGCAAAGATTACAGTAGTTCAGCTGACATGACAAACATCTCTTGTCCGCCTTGTGCTCATCACAAATCTGGCAATAGATTGGGATATAGCTTTTGTCAAATCTCCATCTTAAGAAACCGTATCGGCGCATATACTTTCTAGCCAATCTTGCCCTTAAATAATTAATCCTCAGATACATTTTCTTAGAAAATGGTAGGCAATGTGCTCTGTTGCAGATTGGACATGTGATGATGTAGAAACTCTCTGTAATTTCAGCATTCAGTCTGCTCTGCATGATACATCTATCACAAATGCAGTGATTACAAGGCAACATAAATGGGCGGAGAAACATTCGCTGGCACAATGGGCATACAAGCTGGTCAATAAAAGCATGTCCAGAAGGTTCTTTATCCAATGTAATGACAGATGTATCACTTGCCCCTCGGCTTCTGAGTCTAAAAATAAAACCAATACAGAAACCTCTGAGTTATGTCCAAGGATGCCACTAATGCTTATAATGATCAAACTTAAAATAATAATTCTACAGTTTAGATGATACTATGAATCAAGTGACATCTGCTTCAACATTTCCTTTTTGGTTTACACCAGAGGTGGTATTCAGCAGGTTCTGACCAGTTCTGGAGAACCAGTAGCAGAAATTTTGAGTAGTTCAGAGAACCGGCAAATACCACCTCTGACTGGAGATTTTACAGTATCCTTCCCCTGCCACACCCACCAAGCCATGCCCACAGAACCAGTAGTAAAAAAATTTGAATCCCACCACCTAATTAAAAACCAAATGTCCACATTTCTTTCCCTATCTATTACCTCTGTAAACTATCCTCCTAACCATCCCTGTTTACTTAACTTGTAATGATGATAGTAGCAAGGGAAGGTCTGGCAGCTTTTCTGGGACTCTTCTTTGCATTTTTCTTACTGAGAGTGTTTAGTAACTCAGGAAATATAGGTTTCTTTACATTAAGTTTGGGATTTATGGAAGACTTCTGTCAAATAATATCATTTTATCTCTAAGGGACCAAATCATGGGATCAACAGACTGAGATGAATATATGCAGCTAACACAGTGGTGGATTTTTCATTTTTTTACCTCTATATAAGTTAGTTAAAGTTATATAGTGACTTTATATCAATATATATAAGGCATATATGTACACATATATAAGTATATATAGGTATATATATTGTGATACAAGTAGTATTAGACAAGGAGATACAGCATTTAAACAATACATACATTTTATGTTTTATTGATTCTTGTCCAATAAAGAATTCTATTGTGCCTTTAAAATGTTCAGTATTTGTAATTAGTTATTATCAGACCACTAATGAGTGCACTGGGGCCATAAAATGTAATAAATATTAGGTTATACTTTCTGTATTGTTTATAGATAAGTCAGGCATTGAAATACTAAAGGCTACAATGCAACAAAAGGGCATTTTGGTAATTAGCACTATGACAGATTTGCATGCAAATTCATTTTTGTGTGTGTGTCCGTATGTTCTAGGAAATATAAGTATTTTTAAAAAAAAATCATGGCTTTTGTTACATATAACAAAAAGAGTTCCATGCCATTCCAGGAAATTTATTTATTCATTTATTTTATTTTATTTGTCAATTGCTTACAAGATAATAGGTATAAGAATAAACATGAGTATGAATATAGGAAATAGGTATGAATAAATGGGGACAATAGGACAGGGATGGTAGGTATGATTGTGCATTTATGCACACCCCTTACAGACCTCTTATGAATGAAGTGAGGTCAATAGTAGATAGTTTAAGGTTATAGGAGGGGAGATTTGAGGATGTAACAACAGAGTCAGGTAGTGCATTCCAGGCATTGACCACTCTGTTGCTGAAGTCGTACTTTCTGCAATCAAGTTTGGAGTGGTTTACATTGAGTTTGTATCAGTTGTGTGCTTTTGTATTGTTACAGTTGAAGCTGAAGTAGTCATTGACTGGTAGGACATTGTAGTAGATAATTTTGTGTACTATGCTTAAGTCCAACTGTAAGTGACATCGTTTGTCCAAGCCCAAAATTTCAAGCCTGGTGTAGGGTATTCTCTTGCAAGTAGAGGAGTGTACTACTCTTCTCCTGAAATACTTCTGGACTCACTCAATTGTATTAATGTCCAATATACAGTGCAGATTCCAGAGTGCAGATTCTACTGGTCTAGCAAAGGTTTTGTATATCCTAGTTAGCAATTGAATATTACCGGAGGAGAAGCTTTGTAAGATTAGATTTAAAACTCTAATATCTTTTTGGCAATGCTGTTACAGTAAGCTCTGGTGCTTAGGTTATTTGATATGAGTACTTCAAGGTCTTTGACAGAGTGAGGGTTGTCAACGAGGTCATATCCACCTACATTGTATTTGGTGTACTGATTTTTTTTTTTACCAATGTGTAGTAGGACAGAGCATTTGTTAGCTGAGATTTGGAGTTGCCAATTTTTTGACCATTCAGACACATAATCAAGGTCACTTTGAAGGATAGTAGCATTGTCGGTGGCGTTAAATAGCTTTATGTCATCAGTGAAGGGGACGCAGTTGCTTATAAGGTGATCACAAAGGTCATTTATGTAGAATATAAAGGGTATGGGTCCTAGAATGCTACCTTGGGGACACCGCTGGTGCAGGGTTTGATAGGGCACTCCCTATTTTTACTATTTGTTGCCTGTTTGACAGGAACACAGTAATCCACTTATGAAGGGATCTGGAAATGCCATAGGAAATTAGTTTTAACAGTAGTTTGTTGTGTACCACTGAATCAAAGGCTTTGCAGAAGTCTATGTAAATTGCATCTATTGCTTTACTCTGGTTGAGTAGATTAGTCCATATGTTTTTACAGTGTAGGAGTTTCAGATTATAGGACAATTTTTTCCTGAAACCAAATTATTTTTTGGAGAGTAGATTGTTTGACTCTAATGAACTGAATTGCATATTCTTGGCAAAGATTAAGTAAAGGTTTCCCTGTCAAGTCGTAACCGATTCTAAAGTACAGTGATAATTTTGGTTTTTGGCCAAGGGAGCCAATATTGCCAGAAGATATTTTCTGTGGTTATGTAGCCAGCATAGCTATATACCAAAGGTGCACAGAATGCTGTTACCTTCCCACCAAAGTGGTACCTATTAATCTACTCACATTTGCATAATTTTGAACTACTAGGTGGGCAGGAACTGGGCAACAACAGGTTCTTAACCTGTTGTATGGTGCTCAGGTATCAAACCTGGGAGGTCAGCTTTTCAGCTGATAAGCTCAGAATCTTTAACAGTTGAGCATTTGTGCCCCTTGATAAAGATTACTCATACATTTTTCAGAAAAGGATTAATGAACATGTCTATCTATGGAAGATGCACACTCTCAGCAGAAACCCCAGCAATAACTATTGACATCAACCTGTTGGGGCACCTTTTAAAACTTCTAACCAACTCTCCCCCTCTTGCATTTGACACACCCAAAGCCCACAAACAGAGTTAGAAACTTTGGAAAAAAATCAATATGCTACAAAATTGATGATATGAGATTGAAGTCCTTTCTACCCTGTTAACTTCCTATTAAAATAGGTTTAGAATGCAAAAGCGGAGAATATGTAGACCTGTAGATATTTCAGAACTGCAATTCCCAGCATCCCTCCCCATTAGCTGTGCTACCTAAGATATTAATAATTGAGCAACATCTGAAGGACCACAAATCTCCCACTTTCATTTTAATGGCTGGTTACATTTCTGGGGACTCTCAAGCCTTTTTAGATTTTCTTGAGTTTTTCTAACTGTAACAGTTGCCAATTTTGATGAGAGTACCATATCATGAAAATATTATATCAATTGGAAAGAGATTTCCAAACAGAAAACTAAACTGCTTGTCGTTTCTTCACATTGTGTGTTACAAGGATGTGAATCTCTTTTTAATAGTTAATTATTTTTATTTGTGTTCCAAATATAGCATACTGCAATTGTATTTAAAATGTTGTGAGTTATAGGTTTAGGTTCCATAGTTATTCCTTTGCAGAAGAAAAGAACAATTAGTATTTCTATTCGGTCAGGATTTAACTTTTTGTTTACTCCTTCACCTTAAAAATTAGCATTTTACGTCTTCCATGTGCAATTTACCACCTTTTAAGTGGTATGCATAAGTGTAGCAATTGGCATACTTTTTAATATTTACAAACCACTTTAGAATATGTTTGGCTAAAAATTCACAAGGGGATATTCTAAGAGAAATGGCAGAATTCTCATAATTTAGTGTTGTAAAATTTGATAAACTATTTTGAAGAAACTCACTGCTTTATGGTCTGAATTAGCCTAATCATAATTCCACATTTGATCTGTAAAAGCACCAGTTACACACACACACACACACACACACACACACACACATACCTCTCAGGGTGATGGATCAATGTGTTTTGAGGATAATTCCTCAAAGAAGCAACATTTGGTTCTTACCTTTTTCGTAATTTAGCTCCACGTCTGTATGGCAAATACGGAAAAGTGCAACACCTACTTTCATAACACTGACATTCATTATTTTCCTCGGTACAGCACAAGCACTTGCAATTTCTATTATTAGCACAGGAACAGCAGCACCAGCGACAATTGGGGCTTTCTGAGAATGCACAGTGAAAGCACTGGCAGGTGGTGTCATCTTCATGTGGGCAGTAGCAACAATCACAGTTCCGTTCATCTGTAAACATAAACTTCCAGCATAGGCTGGATTGTTTTGGACCACATATTTTTAGACATTTTTTGAAGCAATTGCACCCGGGGCAGCAAGGACAAGTCATGCAACAGGCACAGGGTCTGCTTGTCATAATCTTAAAAAAATAATAATATCATCCTTCTCCCCCCCCCCCTTTTCTCCCCTACTGTCTTATTCTTGTTTCTTGTTTGCTACCTTAGGGCTTATTTTGTCCCAGAGTTGTGAAAATTTCTTTTTGATCACTTAGGAAGGAATAATGACATCACAATAGGTTTTACCAATGAGGATACTGGATGGGAATTTTTTTGGTAGATAAAAATAGCATATTTGTTACATCACAAACTATGTCACAATGACCAAGCACTTATTTTTCTATTGGTCTGATAATGTGGACAAATTAAACAAGAAGCGTTCGAGAAAACAAGAAAGGATACTTAGGGAACTAGAGGCTAAAACATATAAAGAACAGTTAGAATTGGGCATATCTAGTTTAATAAAAAGAAGGACTAGGGGTAACATGATAGAGTGTTTCAATATCTCAGGGGCTACCACAAAGAAGGGCACTTGAAGGCAGGACAAAAAGCAATGGATGGAAGGAAAGAACCAACCTACAGAGAAATTTTCTGACAATTAGAACAATTAATCAGTGGAACAACTTGTTTCCGGAAGTATTGGATGCTCCAACACTGGAAATTTTTAAAAAGAGATTGGACAACAATTTGTCTGAAATTGTATAGGGTTTCCTGTTTGAGCAAAGGTCAATCTACTCAATTTTCCATGTGCTCTCATGATAAATAATTCTGTACAATATCATATATACCTGTGTTGGTGAAATGCCAGAAGTGGCAGGCAGAGCCATTTCCCCAGACACGTGAGAAGTCACCTGGAAGAGCTCCACTATGCATGCGCACACTGCTGCCCAACAGCTAGTTGTCGGGTATCTGGCATGCCTGAGCAAGGAGGTGTGTGCGGGAGACGTACGGTGCACAAGGGGGGAATTGCACACGCATGCGCAGAGATGCACGGCACATGAGAAGGGTCACACGTGCATGTGCAGGGGGCGTGAGGAGGCCAGCACGCATTGCCTTCTGGGTGCTGACACGCGTGTGCACGCAAGCGAGTGCAAGCGCAATTATCGGCACAGGAGCCAAAAAAGGTTAGCCACCACTGACATATACTATCTTCACAATTCACTCTTGCATTCTTTCCAACGTCCTCCCATCACAAGTATAGATGAAGGGTCACCTGAACTTCAGTCACTTAACATTTTTGTTTTTCTTTAACTATTCCCGAAATATTAAATCAAGGATATTTACCATTACTCTCTGTCAGCAGTTCAAGGTAGGCCAAGTAAGATATGTACTTTATTGAGCAGGGTTTTTCAACCTTGATGACTTTAAGATGTATGGACTTCAGTTCTGATGCTGGCTGGAGAAAGCATGACAGAACTTCTATCTGCATCATCTTACACCAAACAGAATCAAGGCAGCCTTATTTCCATGGCCTCTCCTTTCCACAACTGAGTCATCATCTGAAAACTCTTGCATACCCTTGCCACTTTGTATTATTGTTCTGGCAGTTCTTTAATGAGTTTTTATGGATTTCATTGTTCTTGATAGAGATTATCTCAAAATCAAAAACATATGCTACTGTATATTGCAGACTTTTAAAATATTATGGAGAATTCACACATTGGAGAAGGTAAGTTTCTGCCAAAATGTGCTGGATTTCAATTATAACCAGATGCTTAACTTACATGTATTGCTGTAACACCACAATTCTTCACTATATCAGGGTTCCATTCTGTTGCAATTTATGAAGTATGCACAAAATCAAGAAATTAGAAACACAAGCATAAAATTATATACTGCAAACCATATGCTTGTGACTAAATAGAGTTGCGCCCTTTTGAAAATATAGTACAAAAGAAAAAAGGAGCCTTTTCAAATTTAAACATTTGATTAGTTCTAAAAATTTACCTGTTTAATTAACAATTTAAATCTTAATATCCATCTTTTCTCTACCTATTAAATGCTACAAATTTTTCCCAGAATTTAGCTCAAGGCAATAAAAATGGTCACAGATAAAGCCGGTTAATATATGTTAAATTAGGGGGAAACTATTGATATATTTTATATCAGATTATTGAGAAAGACAATTATTTGTCTTATTTAATTATTTAGTTTGGAGAAACTCTGATCATTGTATCAAAGGTTATTAGGTTTTCCGCACCATTAAAGCCTACGGCGCTAACTGCTGGAAAAGTAATATCCTGCATGTTGATGTAATTTTGCATTTAGAATACTGCTAGGACCTTGGTTTTCTCCTGAACAGGAAATCTAGCCTTTACTATTCATTGCCTATTCCTTTGTTGAGGGCAATTTTACAGACTGGTATCCTAGAATATATTTCTTGTGATACTCCATGGAAGTGAAAGTTGTATTATACAAGAAGCAGTATAGGAAGAATATTGATGCCTTTCAACTTTGGTGTTGGGAAAGACTCCTGAAAACATTATGGACAGTCAAGAAAATAAACCAATGGTCATTAAATAAACTCAGAGTTCTCACATGAGACACAAATGACCAGGATGAAGTTATCTAACACATCATGGAAAGACCCAGCTCTTTGAAAAAAGCTCCAAAGCTAGAAAAGGTGGCAGAAAAGAGAAGATCAATCAACCATAGTGCAAGGGAATAAGAGGCTTTAAACTTTTGCATGTCTTTTGGGTGACACATGGAATACAACTCATTTTGAGCTGGGAAGCTACCAACCTCTTCAATACTTTCTTCATTTCAGTCTTTGTAAACAGCAATGGCTCATGCCCCATTTTTCCTAGTTGTATCACAACTAACTATAATGATCTACTACATATTGACTTTACAGAACATAGAAAAGGCACTGCTTAACCTAAAACCATCCCTATCTATTGGCCCCAATGGATGATGTGCATGCTTCTTAAAAAAGCTCTCCTCTGCTATAGCGGAACCCCTAAGCATTATATATGAGATATCATTCAGAACCAACTCCTTACCGAACCTATGGTCCTTAGCTACGGTCATCCCTATCTTCAAAAAAGGTTATCCCAGCCTGGTTGAAAACTACAGACCAATCTCACTGTGTTGTGTCACGTGAAAAGTCATGGAATCACTTATTAACCAATTCATCACCCTCCACTTAGAGCCAAACAATCTACTCTCCCAAAAATGATTTGGTTTCAGGAAAAAATTGTCCTGCAATCTACAACTCCTACACTGCAAAAACATATGGACTACTCCACTCGGGTAAAGCAATAGATGCAATTTACATCTGCAAAGCCTTTGATTCAGTGGTACACGACAAACTACTGTTAAAACTAAACTGTTACAGCATTTCCAGATCCTTTCATAAGTGGATTACTGGGTTCCTATGAAACAGGTAACAAAGAGTAAAAATAGGAAGCGCTATATCAAACCCTGCTCTAGTTAACAACTGTGTCCCCCAAGGCAGAATTCTAGGACCCACACTCTTTATACTCTATATAAATGACCTTTGCGATCACCTTATAAGCAACTGCAGATAATAGGCATAAGTATAAACATGAGTAAGAATACAGGAAATAGGTACGAATAAAAGGGGACAAAAGGACAGGGATGGGAGGCACAATTGTGCACTTATGCACGGCCCTTACAGATCTCTTAGGAATGGGGTGAGGTCAATAATGGATAGTTTGAGGTTAAAGGAGTGGGGGTTAGAGGATGTAACAACAGAGTCAGGTAGTGCATTCTAGGCATTGACCACTCTGTTGCTGAAATCGTACTTTCTGCAATCAAGTTTGGAGCGGTTTACATTGAGTTTGTATCTATTGTGTGATCTTGTATTGTTGTGGTTGAAGCTGAAGTAATGTTTCAGAGCCTCTGTGGTTATAAGGGAAAACAACTGAGGTGTGGCAAGATTTGTAATTTCGGGACTTGTTCATAAACACTAGGGGGCATTCGCTAAGGGAACGCTTATAACCGAGGGATTAACTGTATATGTGTTATCTAACACTTAAAGGTAATAGTATATTGTATGAGTCAAAGAAATGTCAACTTCAATGTTTTCCAAAGCAACTTTTGAAACATTTAATTCTGAAAACTTTTTAATACTGTCTGGTTTCCAAGGGTTTTTGAAGGATTTGTAGAAGCATTTCTTTAGATTGTTATCAGCTCCACTTCTTGCTGGGCAGATGATATTGTCACAGTACTGACAGAGTACCAGGAAGCTGTGAAGGGGAGGAACCAACTTTGATTCAACACTAGCACGATGGAGTACCTTTGGATTTTAATTCATAAGAGTCCCCATGCCATCTTTAACTCTGGATGGGGTGGCACTTCCCCAGGCAGAGCTGGTGTGCAGTTTGGGAGTCCTCCAACACTCACAACTACTGCTCAATAATCATATTTCAGCTGTGGCTAGGGGCCTTTGCACAGATTCATTTTGTGTACTCTTTTGTGGACCAGAAAGCCTGGCTCATTGTTGCTCACTTCCCATTTGGAGTACCATAATCTGCTCTACATGGGGTTGCCCTTGAAGACCACTCAGGGGTACAACTGGTCGAGAATGCAGTAATACATGGGACTGCTGGAGACAATATCACTATTGGAGATTCCAATCACTTAGAAGAAAACATCAGCTTCTCTTTCAGGCTGTAGATTGTTTCTCTTATATCTGGTGATTTTTCTTACTAATGAAGAATTTCATCAAACATTTATATTATATGATAGGCAGTGATAAATATCCTAGATCATTTGATTTCCAAACTTAAGAGAGCTGAAGACATATTTAGTTTTTAAGAATTAAATTATTTCCTCTTACTTTAATTACTCTAGAGTGAGTGTGCTTCACGGATTCTTGGTCTGGATAAAGATATTGCATTTTAGGTTGTGAATGGTAAAACTTCTGCATCCCCTCCCAACCCAATTCAATTAACAAATATCTTCACATACAAAATCTAAAAGAATAAAAATAAATAAACACACATGTGTTGGTATAGTATTTAAAGTACTGGATTAGGAGCTGTGAGACTCAGGTTCTAGTTCTCCTGTAAAAAGAGAATCTAGGTTGATGTCCTTGGGCCAATCACAGACAAGGATCATGAACATCTGTCTATCAATCCACAGTAGATAACATGGTAAATTATCTATACCTTTAATGAAGAGGCTTTCCTTCTAATTTGGCTTGATAAAAATACACACACACACATACCTAAAGACAACTTGTTTTTTCCCTTCCATTGCGAACTTATGCACTGAAAACTGGAGAAAGGTGAAGTTTTCTAAATATCAAGTGGAGGAGGAAGTTTAACAAATCCCAATGTATGGGTGATGGTTCTAATTCAGAGTGGCTTTCAAACAATTATTCTAGTGTAAACAAACTGATAACATATTTAGCAGTATTCTGAAATTCATAAAAGATATAGTTTCATTTTATTTACGGAGGAGATTGCTAAGAAACTCCTCAAAAAATGAATGCCTCACAATTCAGGATGCAAAAAAGCACCCCAATTATAGGTGTGGTAGTGTGATGATATTAGCAGCCACATAGTATATTATTACTATTATTATTTGAGTGTCTAAATTTTTATCAATTGTATGTGCAGTTTCATCCAGCTGGCAGATACCAAAAACAAGTTGTTAATCTGCACCAGTTACAAACTGGGAATTTAAAAATATTTAAATACAATCTGTTAAACTGTGAAGATTCAAGAAACATTTAGATTTATGAAAATATTTTATTACAATTTGTATTATTTTTTTACTAATTGCATAATGCATGAGAGTCTGGAAAAGCAGTAAAAGCAATTCGCAGATCACCTATTCTTAATACTATACTTATGTGTAGATGATCTGAGAATTGCTTTGTCTGGCTTAATTACATTAAGGTCAAATTTTTCTTTTGTGCTTCCCCCTTCCTAGGCTGAGAGATTTATTCTGTAACTGTCCCATTTCCTGTTTTCTGAGTCTGTAACACATTCCATCACACATGTTCACATAATAAAAAAATTCACTCTAGGCTAAATCAAATTTTTAAAAAGACACATTAACACAAACTGGATAATCAAAAGTTCTTTTTATATAATCTACATTTTATTGAACTATGATTAACAAACAATACCAAGTAATTGAATTACAACTAAGATTAAAAAACAATACTAAGTAATTGAATTACAAAACCAACGTATGTAGTGCAGTTCAATAGAAAAATAAATATAGAATAAATATAGAAAAAAATTCTGTTATAAATTTTTTAAAACTACTTTAAAAAGTAAAGAGACAGGTATCATAAACATACAAATTTGCTAGATATACAAAATATTATCATATTATAACCTACTGCTATTGAGATAAACTATAAAATCCATTTTAAGTGTCTTTCTGGGATATTACATTTTTACTGCAAATTTTACAATTACTGTTATTATTTATTACAGTTCACGACTGTGAGTGATTCTGAGGATACTACCAATAAATAGCTTCCTTGTCATTTTGCAATTTTTCTCTCTTCTGCATGATTTCTCTCTGTGCTATACCTTATCTCACGCATTCACCTTTTCTTTTAATAATATGTTGCTCTGTTCATTTAACATTTTAAGAGCCTTTTCCTGATTGCACAGCTGTTTCCCCAATGTAAATCAGTCAGTTATGTATCCTTATTTAGAACTGTAAGTATTACTGTAGTTTTTAAAAAAAGAGATATGAGAAGAAAGTGATAGCACATTCGAGTATAATTGAATATTTAATGTATGTATGTATGTATGTATGTATGTATGTATGTATGTATGGTATTCAAGTCTTTTCCAATTTCTCTTCTTGCATTTGAATTAAAATATATATTTTTATTTTCATGTATTATTTTAATTTAAACCATTTATATAGTTTCCGATATTAAAACCAAATTGGACAGTTTACAATCCAAACAAACATCTACAGCTAAAAACAAAAAGCAGTAAGACCAAAAGCAGAAAACCTAGTACCACAGCCACATGATCCAATATGTACATATCAAGGTTTGAACTCAACTGTCCCAGTGCCTGGGGGAAAAGCCAAGTCTTGAGCTCTCTCCAGAAGGTTAAAAGAATGGGGTGGGGGGATGATGTTTCCCCAGAGGAATAGTATTTTATAGGGGAGATGACAATGTTTAAAAGAAGGGAACTAGAGCATGCCTAACCTATTTGCTCCTGCATAACAGGCAGCTACCCTCAGAGACAGATGGTCCTATCTGTCCTATCTGGAGGAGATCATCCGTGGCTTTGGGGTGAGGTGTCATCTGTACGCTGATGATACTCAGCTGCACATCTCCACCCCGAGCCACCCCAACAATGCCATGGAGGTCATGTCCCGTTGTCTAGAGGCCGTGCGGAACTGGATGGGCAGGAACAGGCTCGACTCAACCCTTCCAAGACTGAGTGGCTGTGGTTTCCGGCATCCCGATATAGCCAAATAGTTCTATCGCTGGCTATTGGGGGTGAGATTTTGCCCCCTTCAGAGAGGGCTCACAATCTGGGTGTCCTCCTGGATGTACGGTTGTCTTTGGAAGACCACATTACGGCCGTCTCCAGGGGAGCATTTCATCAGGTTTGTCTGATCCACCAGATGTGGCCCTTTCTGGATCGGGATGCCTTACGCACGGTCACTCATGCCCTGGTCACCTCCCGACTGGACTACTGTAATGCCCTCTACATGGGGCTCCCGAATGGGACCATCTGGAGGCTTCAACTGGTACAGAATGTGGCCCACAGGTGCTTATGGGGGCATCAAGGTTCTCTCATGTGACGCCCCTCCTGCGCGAGCTGCATTGGTTGCCAGTGGCCTCTTGAGTGCGCTTTAAGATTTTAGTGTTAACTTTTAAAGCACTTCATGGCATCGGACCAGGATATTTACAAGACCGCATTCTGCCATTTTCCTCTCACCGTCCGGTGCGCTCCCACAGGGAGGGTCTCCTGCGGGTCCCATCGGCATCTATGTGCCGGCTGGTGACCCCGAGGAATAGGGCTTTCTCTGTGGGGGCATTTGCCCTCTGGAATGGGTTGCCTCCAGAGCTACGTATAGCCACGGACCTGGGGACCTTCAGGCGTGCCTTGAAAACCTGGCTCTTTGACCAGGCCAGCTTGGGCTGATTTTAGATTTGGGTGTTTTATATATATATAAATTTTATATTAAATTTTAGGGTTTTAGGGAGGGGTTTTAAATTGAATACAGCCAGGGTCTTAGTTTAATTTAGTTTTAATTTTTCACATATTTATTGTTTTAATTGTATGGCTATGCACCGCTCCGAGTCCTTTGGAGAAGAGCGGTATATAAATAAATTATTATTATTATTATTATTATTATTATTATTATTATTATTATTATTATTATTATTATTATTATTATTTAATGTTCGCTATAAAAGTTATAACCAGCACCCTAAATTGAATCCAAAAGGAAACTGAGAACCAATGCAGCTTTATAATAGGGGAAAACCTAGAAGCACCCAACAGTCCCATGTATTACTGCATTCTCAACCAGTTGTAACTCCTGAGTGGTCTTCAACGGCAACCCCATGTAGAGCAGATTATGGTACTCCAAATGGGAAGTGAGCAACAATGAGCCAGGATTCCTGGTCCACAAAAGAGTACACAAAATGAATCTGTGTGAAGACCCCCAGCCACAGCTGAAATATGATCATTGTGAGTGTTGGAGGATTCTGCAGAGTGGACTTGTTCCCTAAGAAAGTATATCATACATTTTCTCAAAAACTGCTTATAAAAAGTTGTATCTCAGCTGTAAATTCTGTACAGTCACAGCAACTATGTAATAGAGCATTATTATGACTTCAGCAACTCAGTTTTCCACAGCAGTACACAGAGAATCAGCAGCAATTTTGAGCAAATATTGTCTTGATCTGTAAAATATTGAATACTATACCAATCCAGTATACTAGTGGGCAATTTTTGCAATTTATTTCCATTATATTCCTAAAGCAGCATTATCTAGACCAGTGGTGCCCAAACTTTTTCTGTCCACCATCCTCTTTGTGCTACAAACTCATCCTTGGTGCCCCCCACCCAGGGGTAGGATTCAAATTTCTGTGGGCATGGCCTAATTTGAGGCTGTGGCTTGCTGGTCACGTGACTGGATGGGTGTGGCTTGCTGGTCACGTGACTGGCTGGTGTGGCCTGCTGGATGGGCATGGCTTGGTGGTCACATGGCCGGGTAGGTGTGGTTTGGTGGTCATGTGACTGGGTGGGCATGGCTAGGTGACTGCCAAACCAAATACAAGTGGTCCTTACTTAATGGCCAGTTGTTTAGCAAATGTTCTAATTTATGACTGGCCTCCCCAGAGATACTTGAACTGTTTTTGGAGTTTTGACAGCCACATACACACATACACACACACTCCCTTCTAACCCTTCTGGAGCAGGTCATTGGACTAGAATCAGCAAAGCATCTCTGATTAGATTAATTAGTAGTGAATAGAATCTAATCAGAGATGCTTTGCCGATTCTTGTTGATTTGTTTTATTTGTATTTCTTTATTTTATGTTGCTGAATTGCATTGACATGTGTGTCCCTTCTTGTGCACAGCCCAGAAGCTTTTGTGATTCTTTGCAGCAAAAATTACCAACCTCTAGCTTGCTCTTCTTTTCAAACATGCTGCCACTGCCGCATTCTAGGTGCCAGTCCCACAGGTCCACCCCATTGAGCCCGCTGCACCAGAGGGACCTGCCCAAGCAAGTCCGAGCAGAGCGGTGCACCAAATCGATGGGGTGAGCCTGAGAGAGGAAAAGAGAAAGAGAGAAAAAAGAGAGAAGAAAAAGAGAGAAGGAAGAAAAAAAAGGAAATAAAGAAAAAGGGACATACAAAGAAAGGGGTGGTGGTGGAAGGAAGGGACAGAAAGAAAAAGAAATAAAGAAGAGAGGGAGGGAGGAGAAAGATAATGAGATATCTATTCTAGTCCAATCACCTGCTCCAGCAGGGTTAGAAGGGAGTGAGTGTGTATGTGTGTTCTTGTAATTTACCAGTACATTTTGGTTTTGCCTTCTTCAGAATTGGCACTGTAATACATTGGAGAAAAGTAATTTTTTAGGGTGGAGGTCTGGTCCAATGGATCTTATTTAAAGCTTCAACAAAATGTGAGAGCTTCCTGATAGTCTTGACTATGTTTCGTCCACAAAACCTTTAATAGAAGCCAAAGATTTTTCAATGTGCTGGCAAAGATGTTTCAATGTGGAAAAGGGCCTCAGTCTAAACTAGACGTCATTTCAATCTGATGCATAAGGTTTCTCTCTCTGTGTGTGTCTCCCTCCCTCCCTCCCTCCCTCTCTCCCTCCCTTCCAGGCTGGCTTTGCTTTACTTTCCCGATGTGCCTGCAGGACCTGCGCCTCGAACATGGATGGATGGATGGATGGATGGAGAGACAGACAGGCAGATAGGCGAGCAGGCAGATAGTTAGATAGGTAGGTAGGTAAGTAGGTAGGTAGGTTGATAGATGGATGGATGGATGGATGGATGGATGGATGGATGATGGATGGATAGAATAGAATAGAATAGAATAGAATAGAATAGAATAGAATAGAATAGAATAGAATAGAATAGAATAGAATAGAATACTTTATTGGCCAAGTGTGATTGGACACACAAGGAATTTGTCTTGGTGTAAATACTCTCAGTACACATAAGGAAGGAACATTCATTAAGAATCAAGAATCATAATGTACAACACTTAATGATAGTCATAAGGTACAATCAACATCAAATCATACTAGGAAACAGTCAATATAAATCGTGAGGATACAAGCAACAAAGTTACAGTCACAAGTGGGAGGGGATGGGTGATAAGGAGTGATGAGAAGATTAACAGTAATAGTAATGTACACTTTGTAAATAGTTGAACAGTGTTGAGGGAATTATTTGTTTAGCAGAGTGATGGCTTTCAGGAAAAAACTGTTCTTGTGTGTAGTTGTTCTGGTGTGCGGTGCTCTATAGCGTCGTTTTGAGGGAAGGAGTTGAAATAGTTTATATCCAGGATGTGAGGGGTCTGTAAATATTTTCACACTCCTCTTTTTGACTCGTGCAGTATACAGGTCCTCGATTGAAGGCAGGTGGGTGGTAATTGTTTTTTCTGCAGTCCTAATTATCCTCTGAAGTCTGTGTCTGTCCTGTTGGGTTGCAGAACCAAACCAGACAGTTATAGAGGTGCAGATGATAGACTCAATAAATAGGTAGATAGTAGGTAGGTACGTAGACAGGAAGACAGGCAGGCAGGCAGGCAGGCAGGCAGGCAGGCAGGAAGGAAGGAAGGAAGGAAGGAAGGAAGGAAGGAAGGAAGGAAGGAAGGAAGGAAGGAAGGAAGGAAGGAAGGAAGGAAGGAAGGCAGATATTTTGGATGGATGGATGAATGGATAGATAGGTAGACAGACAAACAGACAGAATGAGACAGCGGCAGCACTTTGGGAAAGTAGACTAAGAAGCTGTTAAGACCAAATGCCATCTTATTTGGTCTAGAAGTCAATGACAATGATGACATCTCTAATGTTCAAAACATCATCAGAGAAAATCAAACATCAATCATCTCCCCTGAAGAAATACTGAGCTTAAAAATAAAGAGACGGTTTGATGATCCCACGCCTATGCAGGGTTGTTTGCAAAAATGAAACAAGCAAACGCAAATAAATTCAATAAATTCACTCACAAAGAACAACAATAACCATAAGAACCTTCATTCTCGTCCTCATCTAACGTTACAGCAACGTGTACAATCCCGGGAGTTACGTTCTGAGCTCAAAAGATTACATGAATTAGGTAATACAAATCTATATATTGATTACTGTGCTGACTGTATCAAAAGCAAGAGCCTCAACCCACGTCACAATATCCATCACCCAAACATCCAACTTTAGGGATGCATGCCCCTTACTTCCTCCAGACCCACTACTTCATATCTTAAATACAAACTATTTAATGCAAGAAGCCTTGTAAATAAAATGCATGAATCCCTCATCCTTCTAAGCTCAGCCACATTTGACATTATATTTGTCTGTGAGACGTGGTTAAATGCATCTTTTCCAGACTCCATTACCACTACAAAAGAATATCAAGTTTTTCAGTCAGATCGCGAAATCTGTAGAGGTGGTGGAGTTGCTATATTCTTTAAAAAATCTCTAAACCTAAAAAAGATCCAAATTATACAAGAGCTTGCTCTTCCCGAGACCATCATCTGTGAACTGTCCTTAAACTTCTCAATCCGCTTCTTACTTTGCTATTGTGCCCCTGACTATGATATAATTCATGCAAACAAGCTAACTTCATTAATGACATGGGCTGCCTCCTGCTCACACCCTCGCATTTTTCTTGGTGACCTCAACTTACCTCTTATAAATTGGACACTAAATGAATGTACATCTGAACCCATTCATACAACCCTGTACAATGCCGTTACCACACTAGGACTGGAACAACTAGTTACCAACAATACTAGACTTAACAACTACCTCGATCTCATCTTCTGCAACAGTTTGAATTCAATTTATGGAATACAAATTAATGAACACTTTTCCAACAGTGACCACAGCATGATTGACTTTTGTCTCAACATATGTTCTCATCATAATCACCATAACAACAGGATCCCCAATTATAACTTCAAAAAAGGCAACTATGATCTTATAGACAATGATCTCTCATCTCTTGATTGGCAAATTCTATTCATTGGATGCAATACTGTTGAAGACCATTATAACATATTTTTAGTTGAAGTCAAAAGAGTCATCAAACTATATGTACCAATAACAACTCCCAAAACCAGAAAAAAACAAATTACCCATAACAATAAGGAAGCTCCAATCCAAAAAGAAATCCCTTTGGCGGAAAAACAAATCTGGTCACGTTGCCAACTTTAAAAGCCAATACAAAAATTTATGCTACCAGATAAAGACTGAATGTACCAATTATCACACTAAACAAGAGGAAAACCTTCTATGCACCAATTCCACCTATGCTTTCTTCAATTTTGTAAACAACAAACTAAAAGACTCAAGGTCCATCCCACCCTAAAAGAACCAAACGGTAAAGACTGCAACGATGACACCATTAAAGCCAACCTCTTTAACACATTCTTTGGTTCAGTATTTGTAAACAGCAATGGATCATGCCCAATATTTCCTAGTCGAACCACAGACAACTACAATGATCTAAGACATATAGATTTTACAGAAGACAATATTGAAAAAGCACTACGCAATCTAAAACCATCTTTATCTATTGGACCAGACGGAGTTTGTGCCATAGCAGAACCTCTAAGCATAATCTTTGAAAAATCTTTCAGGACCAGCTCCTTGCCAAATCTATGGTCACTAGCCACAGTCATTCCCATCTTCAAATAGGGAGACCCCAGCCTAGTTGAAAATTACAGACCAATCTCTATATGCTGCATCATCTGTAAAGTCATGGAATCAATTATAAACCAATCCATTATCCTCCACTTAGAGACAAGCAACTCTAACAAACAGTTTGGCTTCAGAAGGAAACTGTCCTGTAATCTGCAACTCTTGCACTGTAAAAACATATGGAGTACACAACTTGATCAGGGCAAAGCAATTGATGCAATTTACATAGACTTCTGTAAAGCCCTTGATTCTGTGGTACACGACAAACTACTCCTAAAATTAAGGTCTTATGGTATCTCTGTATACCTGCATAACTAGATAGAAGCATTCCTGTGAAACAGGCAACAAATGGTCAAAATTGGGAGTGTCCTATCAAATCCTGTACCTGTCAACAGTGGTGTCCCCCAAGGCAGTGTTCTAGGACCAAGTCTTTTCATACTCTATATTAATGACCTCTGTGATTATATTAAGAGCAACTGGGTTCTTTTCGCTGATGATGTAAAGCTATTCAACCCCACTGACAATGCTGCTACCCTTCAAAAAGACCTCGACTATGTGTCAGAATGGTCAAACAAATGGCAACTTCAGATCTCAATAAATGCTCTATCTTGTATATTGGCAAAAAAAATCAAAAAATAAAATACAAGCTGAATAGTCAAGATCTTGTTGATGACACAAACTTTATCAAGGACCTTGGAATACTCATCTCAAATGATCTAAGTGCTAGAGCCCACTGTAACTACATAGCCAAAAAGGCATTAAGAGTTGTTAACCTAATTCTGCATAGCTTTTTCTCCGGTAATATCACTCTACTAACTAGAGCATATAAAACATTTGCTAGACCAATACTTGAATACAGCTCATCAGTCTGGAATCCGCATTACATATCTGATATTAATACAATTGAGAAAGTCCAGAAATATTTTATGAGAAGAGTCCTCATTCCTCTACTCACAGCAGAATACCTTATGCCACCAGACTTGAAATTTTAGACCTAGACTACCTAGAACTACGCTGCCTTCGGTTTGATCTAAGTATAGTACATAAAATTATATATTGCAATGTCCTACCTATCAATGAATATTTCAGCTTTAACCAAAACAATACAAGAGCACAAAATAGATATAAACTAAAGATAAACCGCACCAAACCTAATTGCAGGAAATACGACTTCAGCAACAGAGTAGTCAATGTCTAGAATACTCTACCTGACTCTGTGGTTTCTTCCCCAAACCCCAAAATCTTCAACATTAGACTGTCTATTATTGACCTCACCCCTTTCCTAAGAGGTCTGTAGGGGGCATGCATAAATGCACCAAAAAGTGTCTACCGTCCCTGTCCTATTGTTTCTTTTTCTTCTTATTCATATCCATTTCATGTATTTATAACCATGTTTATACTTATACCTGTTATCTAATAATTGTTTGACAAAATAAATAAAATAAAATAAAAAAATAAGTGGGCCACCGATGCTGCGTTCGAGGTGCCGGCTCTTCAGGCTCACCCCATTGAGCCCCTTACACCACTCTGGTGCAACAGTCAATGGGGTGAGCTTGCAGTGCTGGCACCTTAAATGCAGCACTGATGGCACGTTGGGAAAGTAAAGCAAAGCCAGCGTGGCTTTGCTCTACTTTCCCAATGTGCCACCGCCACCGCGTTCAAGATGCCGGCTCCACAGGCTCACCCCATTGAGCCCCTTGCACCACTTTGGTGCAACGGTCAATGGGGTGAGACTGCGGGGCTGGCGCCTCAAATGCAGCAGTGTCGGCACGTTGGGAAAGTAGAGCAAAGCCAGAGTGGCTTTGCTCTACTTTCCCAACGTGCTGCCACCAAAACGTTTAATGCACTGGCCCTGCAGGCATGTTGGGAAAGTAGAGGAAAGCCACTCTGACTTTGCTTTACTTTTCAAATGTGCTACCACTGCTGCGTTCAAGGCGCCAGCACTGCAGGCTCACCCATTAACTGTTGCACTGTTGCAATGCAAGGGGCTTAATGGAGTGAGCCTGGGGAGCCGGCGCCTTGAACATGGTGGTGGCGGCACTTTGGGAAAGTAGAGCAAAGCCACAATCAATAGAGTGAGTCGGCGGGGCCAGCGCCCCCCCCCCCTTGCCTCTTAGTGCCCCCCTGCTGGCCCCCTTGCCTCTTAGCGCCTTCCCTATGGCATCCCCCCTTTGGGAACCACTGATCTAGACAAATAACTTCAAAACTTATTTTAACATCCGGTAAATATAGATATGCACTCACCTTTTTCTTAATGTTTCTTTTTTTCCCACCATACATTAATGTACTTCATTTTTCCAGTCACCATTAATTATATGCAAGGTTTACATCTTGTAAAATATTTAGTTTTATTTTGAAGGCTTGAATAGCTGTTACTTCATCAGGGTAAAGATAAAGATCACATCTTCATAACTGGGCCTACCCATCTCATGTTTCCAAAATTCTCCTTATATTCTGCTTAGACTGTGGAATGAAGAACATTATGGCAAACAATACCACAGAGTTACAAAATGTCATTCTGAAAACAAATATAAATATATTTTGGTTCTAGGTAGAAATAGACCTCTTCTATATAATCTAACTTGATTGTACAGCATGTTTTCACTGTATTCACACTCTTCATTGTATACTTACCTAATCATTTGAAATGAAATCTACTTTTAAAAAGGAAGCATATGTAGGATTATATCAATACTAACAGCTACATTAAATTACAATTTTGCTGTAATCTATAATTATAAAATTAAAAATGACCTTCTTTATTTATTCTGATATTCTTTGAAAAACTATGATCTTATTTAATTCACTTTTCATGCTGCCTTTTTTAAAAGCTTTGGTATAATCTTTTGAACATCATTTTTCCAATTTTCATTTGTGTTTTAAAAGAGAATTGTTGCACAGTAATTTTTTTGGGGGAAGGGGATAAACATTCCTTCCTAAATCTCAATTGTGTGTCATTCTGTCTAGCTGTAAAACCAAACAAATAAACAAATCCATATGAACCATGAACCTTTTGTGCAGGAATTGGGTTTCAACTGGTGTTACTATCGGTTCAGTGACTACGTTTTGTGCATGTGTAAAAAAAACCTTAAGTGAGGATGCTCCTACAACTTTAAGGGCAAGCTGTTCCATTGGTTGTCTGTTCTCACTGTCAGAAAGTTTCTCCTTATTTCCAGATTAAATCTCTCCTTGTTCAATTTCCATCCATTATTCTTTGTCTGGCCTACAGGTGCTTTAGAACAGAGGTCGCCAACCTTTTGAACCTCAGGGACCACCAAATTCATAATTTTAAATCCCATGGACTAGAGACCCTGGGAAAATCCCCCCAAAAGTATGCAGGAAAATTCCCCACCCCATTTTCCTACCGATCAATCATTCTTTATTTGGGATCATAGGATACTGTCTCCAGCTCCATTCTCAGGGGGAGAGAGAGAGACATTTGGCTTCATGCAAGGAAAGCAGCAGAAATAGCTGAAGTCTTTCTCTCCCCCAAATTTCACCAGAAATGAGTCTTTGCCAGCGGAGCCTGTTGGAGCAGGATGCCTTGCAGCATCCCAAAGACCCATTTCTGGTGGAGTTTGGGAGAGAAAAAGAAAGACTTTTGCTGCTTTCTTGCATTCAGCCAAAAGCAGAAGAAGAAAGAAGTGGAAAGAAGCAACCCAGTGGCCAGGCAAAGTGCATGGAGCAAGTGGGACAAGTTTCTTCCCTCTGCCCTTTCCCCGTTCTCCTCACTACCTAATGTTGTTCACAATGCAAGAGACACAAGCAGATCACAGATAATCAGAGTTGGAAGGGAGCATTGTAGGTCATCTAGTCCAACCCCCTGCCCAAGCAGGAAATCCTACACCATATCTGACAAATGGCAGTCCAATCTCTTCTTGAAAGTCTCAAGTGATGGCGCTCTCACAACTTCTCTCACAACTTCTGAGGGCAAGCTGTTCCATTGGTTGATTGTTCTCACTGTCAGAAAGGTTCTCCTTATTTCCAGGTTAAATCTCTCCTTGTTCAATTTCCCTCCATTATTCCTTGTCTGGCCTATAGGTGCTTTACAAAATAGCTTGACCCCTTTCTCCTTGTTGCAGCCCCTCAAATATTAGAAGGCTGCTATCATGTCTCCCCTGGTCCTTGACTAGCCAAGCCCAGTTCCTGCAACTGTTCATTGTATGTTTTAGCCTCCAGTCCCCTATGTGTCCAGGCCATGTGGGTCCAGTCTCCTATGTGTCCAGGCCATGTGGGTGGAACAGCTTTGTGTTCCTGCGCAGCCTGGATTAATTGCTTTGGGAGGTACTTTGGGTTGACATTTCTCTGCGGACCATCAAAATTTTCTTGCGGACCACCAGTGGTCCCCAGCCCACTGGTTGGCGACCACTGCTTTAGAAAATAGCTTGACCCCTGCCTCTCTGTGGCAGCCCCTCAAATTTTGGACACTGCTATCATGTCTCCCCTGGTCCTTCTCTTCATTAGACTAGACATATCAAATTCCTGTAACCATTATTTTAGTCTCCAGTCCCCTACTAAGTCCCTTATTAAGTCCTCTACTAAGTCCCCTATTGAGAAAATTATAATTTGCAAATTCAAAAGATTTTTCCTCTCAGTACAATAAAATAAACAATGTTTCTCATTATTTGCTTGGCATTCATTAAATTGAGCAGAGAAGGGATTGCTCACACTTATTTAAAATAATTAAATGTGACTCGGTTTATAATAATAGCAGTACATTTGACAAATGTTATACAAAAAAGTTGTAGACCATGTCAAGTTGAAGTGATTAAATAAGATCATGGATGGACAACTTTTGTGTCTCAGAGCCTCAGATTCAACTATGTGATCTGATATCAAAATTCATCCAAAAAGTACCCATTTTACAAAGTGTTTGGTAAAATACTAATACCTTGAAAGTATTAGGTACAGATAAAACTAAAAACTATTTTATTGCTCCCCCAATATTTTTTACCCTTTTACTCTTGGCTCCATTGGTTTTATTCATTTATTCTCTTAGATATTTCTTCCACGGTTTCGGTGGATTATATTAATTCAGGAAAAAAAGCATTTGGAAGAAATAACAACTAAAACAAAATATCAGGACATGAAACAAGCTAGACATTTGTTTGCTCAACCCATCTCTTCCAGAATATATACAGGCAGTTGTTAAACATTTCTGGAAGACCAAAATAAGTTCTAAGAAGTGGTTATTCCACAATATTGAGGCTATTATTGGAAATCAAGACCTCTAGTTTTCTTTTACAAAAATAGAGGAATGACATCCAGTTTGTCTAGCAAATAGCATAACTACAAATAATGGGTGAGGCTATAGCATTTGGTGGAATTTATTTAAATATATTGCTCCTTTCCTCTAAAAAAAGAATATGTACAGGAGAAAATAGAACATCTGCTTTGCATTCAGAAATATCCCATTTCATGCTCTCTAGAAACTTAATGTGGTAGGAAATTCTCTTGTTTGAAATTATAGAATCGATCCAGTCAAGAAAGTCAGTCATAAACTAACAGAGTGGGTAGAATTAGCATTCATGAACCTATCCATATCCTGTGGCTCTCAAACAAGAGTCTGAATGGGACTTACCTTTAAGTACGAAGCAACTAAAAAAGGAAATATCTGGCAAATATATACCCCACAGCCCTAATTTAAAAATAAATGCGTTGTTTCAAAGAATCCCAGAAAGATGAGCTCCAACAATTATTCAAAATTTCCCACTACACCCCACGATACCAAATATATTATTCCGGGATAGTGTAGGAGATGATAAGCACTTCCCATTCCCAGTGCTGGCTATCACAGGATCACAAAGACAGAATTTGGGAATGACAGATGCTAAAAACCTTTTGAAAAGTAATAGACAATATAAAGCCTTCCATTTCCAATGGAAATGGTATCCACCCATATATTCTCATTCTCTCTCCCCCTCTTGCTTATATCATCTCTGTCTGTCTGTCTGTCTGTCTGTCTGTCTGTCTGTCTGTCTGTCTGTCTGTCTGTCTA
The DNA here is from genome assembly GCA_023653725.1 of Bungarus multicinctus. Classification (NCBI taxonomy): domain Eukaryota; kingdom Metazoa; phylum Chordata; class Lepidosauria; order Squamata; family Elapidae; genus Bungarus; species Bungarus multicinctus. Next base: position 38,750,123 of record CM042844.1, read on the forward strand.
TCTATCTATCTATCTATCTATCTATCTATCTATCTATCTATCTATCTATCTATCTATCTATCAATCATCTATCCAATCTAGGGTGCCAAATTTGATTCCATTGAGGGCTACATCAGGGTTCTGTTTGACCTTGGGGGCCTGGGGGACCATGGTTAAGGTGAGCATGGCCAGCTCAATGTCACTCGTCAAGATTCCATTTTTGGCCACAACAGCCTCCTGCAGCCCTCTGCCAGTGAAAATGGAGCTTGGGGGTCCGCAGAGGGCTGCAGGAGACCATCATGGCTGAAAAAGAGGCCCATGAGATTCTCCCAAGCCCCATTTTCATGGCAGAGGCACCGCAGGAAGTCCTTTACTGTTTCCAGGGTGGCCCTGCAGGCCAGATCTAAGCACCCAGTGGACCAGATTCAGCCAGCGAGCCTTGAGTTTGACACCTCTGATCTAATGTATCATTGTTTATGTCTTTCAGCTTATATAATTTTTTATCTTTTATGATTGTAAGCTACCCAGAATTATCCTGAGGTAAGATGGGTGGCCAATAAATTTTATAAATAAAAATAATTATCTATCTTTTATATTATCCATCACTGTGGAAAAAATGGAGAGACAAGAGATAATCTACAGAACTAACAAAAAAAATTTCTGGACAGGTACCATGGCAATAATGATAAAACTCAGGTTTTCCACTTAATATGATAGTTAAGGAAACTATTGTTTGTTGAATAAGTTATAATTGACTGTGTTTATATAAACAATAATAGAAGGATTCTAAATTCACGCTAAGGGAAAATCTATTTATGGCTAGCATAAAAGGGGCCAACTTGTAGTGCCAGAGTCACATTTCCCCCTGAATTCAAGTCTGGCCCTTAGCATTCTTTGAAAACTGGTGGCACAAGTTTATATTATTTTAAGGTACAAGATACATTAAAATTGTGAGTCCAATCCTACAATCAATTTAATAATAATAATAATAATAATAATAATAATAATAATAATAATAATAATAATAATAATAATAATAATAATAATAATAATAATAATAATAATAATAAAATTAGTTCCACTTACTATGCATCCTTGCCTTATCCACTGTGGCTATTGGGTTTTCAAGAATTACGAAATACATTTTCTGGCTATTCAAAGGTTGTCTAATCTTGGTTTTCTGTGATGAGTCATTTCTAGCAAGAAAGTTACCAAGTGTCAATTTTCTGCAGGAGTTATTGGACTGTAACTCATATATGGGTACCTAGTGAGAAAAAAATGGATCTCATGTGCTATGAGAGTATGTTTTATCTACTGAGTCCTGTTGCCTTCTGTGGTTCCCCCCGCCCCCCCAAATATGTAGTTGAAACACTTTTGTCCATTCAGCTCTCTTTCTCTAGTTTACCCCTTGAAGCTGAGAAAATCCATTAATTACACATAGATCTTTTAAAATTGGATTTTGTCATCTCTTTTGCAGAAATCTCTTTGTCCCCTGAAAAATGCACTAATTTTAATGAAAATATTCAGCTTGCCTTAAAGCTAGTACAGATACTTTGCATTATTTTCTAGTGACATTTCACTGAATTCCAAAATGCCTTAGCATTTTGAAGATGTGTGAATCTTTATGTGAAAGTTTCATAGAATGAAGTAATGCTCTTGACATGGGAAAATAAGATATGAGAATTCTGGGAAAAAATGCTTGATTCCATGGGAAAAATTATAAAGGCAGAAAAATATAACATTCTGAGGAGTTACAAAAGAGAGAGGGAGGGAGGGAGAGAGGGGGAGAATAAATTATAATTAAGCACAACATAATTTAGAACAAAACTATCTTAAGAAAAATGTTAAAAAATATTTCTATGCAAACAACTCATAAGAAGCCTATCACTTACTGCTGGAATTCACTCATTTCCAGCAATGACTAATGGAAAGTGTTATGGATTCCAATGGAGGATTAAGAAAAGGTTGCAATTTACCAAGAAAACAAAACACGATACTGAACTAGTGTTCTGAAGAAAAGACCAGACTCTCCAGTCTTATAGCACAATTTAATTATCAGTGGGATAAAACAGCAACATGTCAAGCTCTGCTATATGGAAGAAAAAATCATGATTCTGAGAAGAATATCCTACCTTTTTAAATTAAACTCTGCAGTCAAAAAACATTTTTCATGCATGTGTGCCTTTTTTCCTCATTAATTTTATTTATAGTCCCTCTAGACAAATAATAGAAGGAGAGAAGAACATGGTACAATTTTAGATTTATACCTACAATTTGTGTATTGCATGATATGCTGCTATCTTCTTCCTCTGAAACTATTGCAGTAGAAACATAGGAATGGAATACTTATTAGGTGGCAATGAAAATTAAAATGGGGAACAAAGTCTTGCCTTCACCCTGAGGGGAAAAAAAAGCAAATTGGGAGAGCCATACTCACCTCAAACTTGTAGACATTTTCTCTTCTTCTTTCTCCTATTTATGTTGAGATACAGGAAAGAAACAAGAAGTAATGGTAATACAGGGCTCAAAAAAGCTTGTTTTCCCCATCAGAAAAAGAATGAGGATGGCTGAGAAGGAACTCTATGTTGCTGATAGAAGTTTCTTTCAAGGCATTTATAAAATGTTGAAATGAGAGAAGTAGCATTTCCTACTGAAAATAATAGGTTTGGTATTCCAGTTTCAATTTCCAGCAGGAAAAAGAAACCATAAACTCAGTGTTCTCTGTTTCTGCCTTTTACATTCATTCCAGAAAACTCAATGCTTAAAAAAAGGAAAAAGTATCAAGGAGAGGTGAATTCATTTTATCTTCTATAACTTTTGTGAAGGATCTAGTGATCCAAGAATTAATTATGGAAAGTTTATGTGTTCCCAAGAAAGTATGATATCTAATTGAAAAGAAATGTTAAAGAAGTTAAGACTGTAACTAATATTAATAGAATTGAATTTGAAGGGAATGAGTGTTTTATCTATTATTGCTATATATATATATATATTTCAGCTTAAAGAACATAGTGTGTATTTTAAGAATGTACCAAGCAGAATTTGATTGGAATTTAGGTATTATATAGAATGTTATAATTCTAAAGGCATAAATTGAAGTTTAAATAAGAGTTGAAGGGATAAAATTAAAAGATATAAAGGTGTCATACTCCAATTAGTAATTACAGGGGAAAATTTGTTAAATGAGAAAAGATAATATGAAATTGAAACAAGAAAGATAAAAGTATAAATATAATGAATAGAAAGATATTGAAATTTGGAAAAAGATATATAATTGAATTTAGATATGAGATAATTAAAAATAAACTAATATTAATGATAGAATCGAATTAGAAGGGAATGAATGTCTTATCTACTATTGTATATACCGTGTTTCTCACAAAATAAGGCAGGGCCTTATTTTTTTTTGAGCCCCGAAAAAACGGCTAGGCCGTCTTTTCGGGGTGAAATTAATTTCTCTCCCCATCAGTGGGTGGGCGGCAGCGGTATGGATGTTGGCTTTGGCAGGGCATTTTAAATTGCAAGACCTTCGGCGCCTGCCACTGCTGCTTCCTCTGCCGCTCTTGCTTTTCCTTCGCTTACCTCCGCAGTTCCCGCCGGCACTGGTGCGAGAACAGCAGCAGTGCCGGCGGGAACATGGAAGCATTTATCCTGCTGCTCGGGTGTGTGCGGAAGCCTCCTACACCCGAGCAGCAGCAGAAATGCTTCCATGTTCCTGCCGGCGCTGCTGCTGTTCTTGTGCCAGTGGGAACGTGGAAGCGTTTCTGCTGCTGCTCGGGTGTAGGAGGCTTCCGCACACACCCGAGCAGCAGCAGAAATGCTTCCACATTCCTGCCGGCGCTGCTGCTATTCTCGTGCCAGCAGGAACTGTGGAAGCCATGGAGGCAGCTCCCCTGCCCGAGAAGCAGCAGAAATGCTTCTACACTTCCTGCTGGTGCGAGAAAAGTGGCAGCGCCATGCAGGGCACTGTTAAAGGCAAGTTTCCCCCCCGCCCTCTCCCCCAGCATGTTTTAACCCCCGCCCTCCCCCCCAGCATGTTTTAAACTAGGCCTAAATTTGGGGGGAGGGGCTTAATTTCATTTCATGCCTAGAAAACATGCTAGGTCTTCCTATTGGTGGAGGCCGTATTGTTGGAAAAACACGATATATATATATATATATATATATATATATATATATATATATATATATATATATATATATATATATATATATATATATATATATATATTTGTTTTTGGAGATTTTCGCGGGTATTTGTATGTGGATCTTTGGTTCTTCAGGTTTTCTCCCACATAGAATTGGAAGTATCTAGGCGATGTTTCGATGAAGTCTCATTCATCATCTTCAGGCTTGTGTCTTTGGCCTTGTACTTCTCGGAGTAATGTGAGCTTGCAGCTGCTTCTTCCTTTTAACTGCTAGTGGGGGTGTGACTTGATTGGGTGGGGGCTTGGCTGTGTTCTGATTGGGTGGGGGTGTGTTCTCATTGGTTGGGGGTTTGGCCGTGTTCTGATTGGTTGGGGGGGTTGGCTGTGTTCTGATTGGCTGGGGGTGTGTTCTGTTCCGGTGGGGGTTTGGTTGTACTCAGGTTAGTCTTAGTTGCTGGTGGATTTGAGCATGTGGTTATGAACACATCTGACTACCAAACCAAGTTAACCAACCTACTCCAAGACCCCACATACAAACCCCTAAACACAGACCCCACCATCTACCTAGAAAAAAACACCAGATCCAAAATAAAAGCTTCCCCATCAGCGAAGAAATCCAGCAAAGAATCATACCCAGGGAGAAATCATCCAGATGCCCTAAGCTTTATGGTCTCCCCAAGATACACAAAGAAGGAACCCCACTTAGACCAATAGTCAGCTCCATAGGCTCACCTCTACAAAACCTAGCCAAATTTCTCACCAAACAACTACAGCCCTATGCAGAATCCATCAACTCACATGTAAGAAATTCATTCCAGTTCTTTGAGATCATAAAGAAACAAAACTTACAACCCAGCGACCTATTAGTGAGCTTCAATGTCATATCCCTCTTCACCCAAGTGCCTATAAAAGAAGCCTTGACAGCCATCCAAAACAAATACAACCCCCCCAAGCACATCCTAGATTTGACCAACCACTGCCTATCCAATACATACTTCACCTACAATGGAAAAAAATACAAACAAATAGAAGGAGCACCCATGGGATCACCCCTCTCACCTGTCATCGCAAACCTCTACATAGAACACTTTGAAACACAAGCTCTAGAAAAAATATGATCACAAACCCAAACTCTGGCTCAGATACGTAGATGACACCTTCATAATTTGGCCACACGGGAAAGAAAAACTGAACAACTTCCTCACACACCTCAACAGCCTACATTCCAAAATACAATTCACCATGGAAACAGAAGCTAACAATCACCTTCCCCTCCTAGATATCTTAGTATACAAAAAATCCAATGGCTCCCTAGGACACACCATCTACCAGAAGAAAACACATACAAACCGCTATCTACACACACTCTCACACCACCACCCAGCACAGATCAATTCCGTAGCCGAGACTCTCATCTCCAGAACAAAATGCTTAGCCGACGAACAACACCTAAAAAATGAACTACACACTCTCACTAACGTACTAACAGTCAATGGATTCCAAAGAAAGAAGATTACTCACCTAATCCAAAAAGAAACCCCAACCAAAATCCAAGACAGAGAACAAGAAAACGGCAAAGTCCTCCTCCCATATATAAAAGGCACTACAGACAAAATCAGCAAGATCCTCAAAAACACAACATTAAAACAGCATTCTGCACAAACGGAAAAATATCCATCAACCTAAGAAACCCTAAAGACAAAATTGAGTTAGAAAACCAAGGAGTATACAAAATCCTGTGCACCTTCTGCCCCACCACATACATCGGACAAACTAACAGAAGAATAAGTGCACGCATTGAAGAACACAAGAACTCAATCAAAAAAGAAGAATCGACCTCTTTCCTGGTCCAACACCTCAAAGCACAGGACATAAGATTGACTTTAAAAATACCAGAACTATAGCCAAAACCGAACACTTCAACAACAGAATAATCAGAGAAGCCAAAGAGATAGAAAAATGCCCACACAGCATGAATAAACGAGATGACACCTCCTGCCTACCAGCCATTTGGAAACCCGCGCTCATTAACAAACGAGTACCTAACATGAAGAAGGACACCAGACCTACACCCACGAGGGCCACACAAGAAGCTACCACCACACTTCCATGTAGAAAGCAGACTCACACTCACACAGAAGATGAGACACGACCATGGACCAGAAGCCGCACCACAGCTGCATCACTACTTGCTTCAACCCCCCCCCAACCCATACATGAAGTGAACTGATGCCCACTATGAAGATGTGGCATGACCACGAACATGAAGCCAAACAACAGGATCACAGCTCTCCAGCTCAAATCCCCCAGCAACTAAGACTAACCTGACTACAACCAAACCCCCACCGGAACAGAACACACCCCCAGCCAATCAGAACACAGCCAACCCCCTAACCAATTTATTTAAAATTATCAGCTTAAAAACCTTACACACACATATATATATATACTTTGTGTTACAACACCCTGTTAAGCCCCAATTAAGGGGATAATTTAAATAATAAATAAGGGAGACTAGGATAGATCTATTTCGAGCTAGTTAGCTCTCTTCAGCTAGCCATACCCTTACTGGGATTCGAACCAGGGAAGTATTGCATGTGAGACTATCCTAGTCTCCCTTATTTATTATTTAAATTATCAGCTTAAAAACCTTACACACATGTAAAATAAAAGACAATGAAACAAATAGCTTTCTGTCGGTATGGTCTCTGGTGATGAGCCGAAAGACAGAAAAGAAAGCAGTATGCTTTCTCCCTTAATTGGGGCTTAACAGGGTGTTGTAACACAAAGTATATACCTATTCCCCTGCCTCAGCTGATAAGGATAGAGCCAGGTGGTGTAGTGGCAATTACAACTGCCTCACATGTAATACTTCCCTGGTTCGAATCCCAGTAAGGGTATGGCTAGCTGAAGAGAGCTAACTAGCTCGAAATAGATCTATCCTAGTCTCCCTTATTTATTATTTAAATTATCAGCTTAAAAACCTTACACACACACACACACACACACACACACACACACACATTCGCTTAAAGAACAGTGTGTATTTTAAGAATATATCAAGCAGAATTTGATTTGGAAGTTATGTATTATATTGAATTCTAAAGGCATAAACTGAAATTTAAATAAGAGATGAAAGGATAAAATTAAGAGATATCATATTTCAATTAATATAAAAGATGATATAAAATTGAAACAGGCAGACAAATTATAAATACAATGAGTAGAAAGACATTGAAACTTAGAAAAAGATATATAATTGGATTTAGATATGTTATAATTAAAAATATTGAGTAAATTAAGGAAGGGGAAAATTATGGAGAAAATTTTAAAATAGTAAGAAGATATGGAATAGAACACAAAGATGAATATAAAATTGAGTTTGTGTCTGTATAGAGAAGTGTTAACCCGGGATCATGCTATTCTCAAAAAATGATGTTTTATTTGTATTGTTCTTTGTGAAAACTCAAATAAAATTTATATTAAAAAAACTTTTGTGAAGGATCAGATGGAGCTCTTTCAATAGTGTAATATATTTTCAGGTAAATAATGAAATGCTTGTGAATCCCTAGATTCTCCTTCCCATGTACCTAAAAAACCATCATGGTTTCTTATCATAGTCCAAAAAAGTTTAGTAGAAAAATATTTATTGATTTATAAATGTACAGTTAAAGCCTCATTAAAAAGAAAAATAAAACAAATATTTATGACTTCTTTTAACCAAAGAAGAACAAGTGAGATAAAGTAATAGGAAAATTGATTAAACTCAAATCAGATAGAATAAAAATAACTAAGTTAATTTACTGAATAAACAGCTATAGTAAGATAATAAAAGGATTGTTTTTATTATCATTAAAAAATCTTTATACTCCCTTAAACAACCAGGTATTCCAACAGATTGGATTCCAACCAACCCATTTGTTTCTGAAGGCAATTGTAACAAAGAAAAATTTAGCAAATTTCTTAGAAATTTCTGTTGTGCTCTCTTGGACCCAAGGCAGCCCATATGCCAAGATGATGGCCTACCAGAACAGATCACCAGTCATGATAATGTGTGTTATTGCTGTAATGGCAACTTCCAAGCATATGCATCAGCAATCTGAATAAAGAATATTATAAAATTACACTTTCACAAGCATTGACAGTTACAATATTCAAACTTGCAAGCATGACTATTTTTCCTAAGTGAAGGGAAAAATATCTTTTGAAAATAAATTGGGGTAGCAAAATGATCAAGGTAAACCTTCCCTAAAACACAATTTGGGATTCTTGATTTATCACTTTGCAAATCAAGATCTATAGTGCTTTGACTTGGAAATTTAATGCATCTATCCCAACACCATTAATGTTTAAGTTAAGAGGTCACCACAAGAAATATTACCTGCTATGTGTTCTTTTAAGGGAGAATTAAAGTTGTCTACAACAAAAACATCAACTAGATAATGTTCCATTTCAATCAGCATTTTGGTTGGCAAATTGAAATGTGAAGTATTATAAAAATGAAATCTTAGCTCAAGTCTCATTCATTAGGAATGAATCAATTAAAAACAATTCTTAAAATAATATTATAAATTTGATTATGTCAATATTCCTTTCATTATACAACTTGTTTCATTATCCATTCCTCTGTGGTGTTTATACTTCTAAGAACATGTCATAACTATTGATCCCCATCCAATAACTGGAAGGGATAGAATTTACCCAAAACAAACACCAACTACCAATAGTGACATATTTATAAATAACAATTGGAGGAAAGAGGTAGAAGTAATAAATCATTTTTCCTTTTCTCAAAAAATATACCTATTTCTTTAAAAAAAAATCACAGTAGAGTAAATATATTAAAACATTGAAACTTTCCTTTTTGGAATGCCTCTAAAGGAATTATTCTATCCCTTAAATAATTAAGCCATCTCTCTCCCTCCCTCTCTCCCTCCCTTCCTCCCTCCCTCCCCTCCCCCTCTCTCTCTCTCTCTATATATATATATATATATATATATATGTGTGTGTGTGTAAGGTTTTTAAGCTGATAATTTTAAATAATAAATAAGGGAGACTAGTATAGATCTATTTCGAGCTAGTTAGCTCTCTTCAGCTAGCCATACCCTTACTGGGATTCGAACCAGGGAAGTATTACATGTGAGGCAGTTGTAATTGCCACTACACCACTGGCTCTCTCCTTATCAGCAGAAGCAGGGGAATAAGTATATACTTTGTGTTACAACACCCTGTTAAGCCCCAATTAAGGGAGAAAGCATACTGCTTTCTTTTCTGTCTTTCGGCTCATCACCAGAGACCATACCGACAGAAAGCTATTTGTTTCGTTGCCTTTTGTTTACATGTGTGTAAGGTTTTTAAGCTGATAATTTTAAATAATAAATAAGGGAGACTAGTATAGATCTATTTCGAGCTAGTTAGCTCTCTTCAGCTAGCCATACCCTTACTGGGATTCGAACCAGGGAAGTATTACATGTGAGGCAGTTGTAATTGCCACTACACCACTGGCTCTCTCCTTATCAGCAGAAGCAGGGGAATAAGTATATACTTTGTGTTACAACACCCTATTAAGCCCCAATTAAGGGAGAAAGCATACTGCTTTCTTTTCTGTCTTTCGGCTCATCACCAGAGACCATACCGACAGAAAGCTATTTGTTTCGTTGCCTTTTGTTTACATGTGTGTAAGGTTTTTAAGCTGATAATTTTAAATAATAAATAAGGGAGACTAGTATAGATCTATTTCGAGCTAGTTAGCTCTCTTCAGCTAGCCATACCCTTACTGGGATTCGAACCAGGGAAGTATTACATGTGAGGCAGTTGTAATTGCCACTACACCACTGGCTCTCTCCTTATCAGCAGAAGCAGGGGAATAAGTATATACTTTGTGTTACAACACCCTGTTAAGCCCCAATTAAGGGAGAAAGCATACTGCTTTCTTTTCTGTCTTTCGGCTCATCACCAGAGACCATACCGACAGAAAGCTATTTGTTTCGTTGCCTTTTGTTTACATGTGTGTAAGGTTTTTAAGCTGATAATTTTAAATAATAAATAAGGGAGACTAGTATAGATCTATTTCGAGCTAGTTAGCTCTCTTCAGCTAGCCATACCCTTACTGGGATTCGAACCAGGGAAGTATTACATGTGAGGCAGTTGTAATTGCCACTACACCACTGGCTCTCTCCTTATCAGCAGAAGCAGGGGAATAAGTATATACTTTGTGTTACAACACCCTGTTAAGCCCCAATTAAGGGAGAAAGCATGGCAACGAAACAAATAGCTTTCTGTCGGTATGGTCTCTGGTGATGAGCCGAAAGACAGAAAAGAAAGCAGTATGCTTTCTCCCTTAATTGGGGCTTAACAGGGTGTTGTAACACAAAGTATATACTTATTCCCCTGCTTCTGCTGATAAGGAGAGAGCCAGTGGTGTAGTGGCAATTACAACTGCCTCACATGTAATACTTCCCTGGTTCGAATCCCAGTAAGGGTATGGCTAGCTGAAGAGAGCTAACTAGCTCGAAATAGATCTATACTAGTCTCCCTTATTTATTATTTAAAATTATCAGCTTAAAAACCTTACACACATGTAAACAAAAGGCAACGAAACAAATAGCTTTCTGTCGGTATGGTCTCTGGTGATGAGCCGAAAGACAGAAAAGAAAGCAGTATGCTTTCTCCCTTAATTGGGGCTTAACAGGGTGTTGTAACACAAAGTATATACTTATTCCCCTGCTTCTGCTGATAAGGAGAGAGCCAGTGGTGTAGTGGCAATTACAACTGCCTCACATGTAATACTTCCCTGGTTCGAATCCCAGTAAGGGTATGGCTAGCTGAAGAGAGCTAACTAGCTCGAAATAGATCTATACTAGTCTCCCTTATTTATTATTTAAAATTATCAGCTTAAAAACCTTACACACATGTAAACAAAAGGCAACGAAACAAATAGCTTTCTGTCGGTATGGTCTCTGGTGATGAGCCGAAAGACAGAAAAGAAAGCAGTATGCTTTCTCCCTTAATTGGGGCTTAACAGGGTGTTGTAACACAAAGTATATACTTATTCCCCTGCTTCTGCTGATAAGGAGAGAGCCAGTGGTGTAGTGGCAATTACAACTGCCTCACATGTAATACTTCCCTGGTTCGAATCCCAGTAAGGGTATGGCTAGCTGAAGAGAGCTAACTAGCTCGAAATAGATCTATACTAGTCTCCCTTATTTATTATTTAAAATTATCAGCTTAAAAACCTTACACACATGTAAACAAAAGGCAACGAAACAAATAGCTTTCTGTCGGTATGGTCTCTGATGATGAGCCGAAAGAGAGAAAAGAAAGCAGTATGCTTTCTCCCTTAATTGGGGCTTAACAGGGTGTTGTAACACAAAGTATATACTTATTCCCCTGCTTCTGCTGATAAGGAGAGAGCCAGTGGTGTAGTGGCAATTACAACTGCCTCACATGTAATACTTCCCTGGTTCGAATCCCAGTAAGGGTATGGCTAGCTGAAGAGAGCTAACTAGCTCAAAATAGATCTATACTAGTCTCCCTTATTTATTATTTAAAATTATCAGCTTAAAAACCTTACACACATGTAAACAAAAGGCAACGAAACAAATAGCTTTCTGTCGGTATGGTCTCTGGTGATGAGCCGAAAGACAGAAAAGAAAGCAGTATGCTTTCTCCCTTAATTGGGGCTTAACAGGGTGTTGTAACACAAAGTATATACTTATTCCCCTGCTTCTGCTGATAAGGAGAGAGCCAGTGGTGTAGTGGCAATTACAACTGCCTCACATGTAATACTTCCCTGGTTCGAATCCCAGTAAGGGTATGGCTAGCTGAAGAGAGCTAACTAGCTCGAAATAGATCTATACTAGTCTCCCTTATTTATTATTTAAAATTATCAGCTTAAAAACCTTACACACATGTAAACAAAAGGCAACGAAACAAATAGCTTTCTGTCGGTATGGTCTCTGGTGATGAGCCGAAAGAGAGAAAAGAAAGCAGTATGCTTTCTCCCTTAATTGGGGCTTAACAGGGTGTTGTAACACAAAGTATATACTTATTCCCCTGCTTCTGCTGATAAGGAGAGAGCCAGTGGTGTAGTGGCAATTACAACTGCCTCACATGTAATACTTCCCTGGTTCGAATCCCAGTAAGGGTATGGCTAGCTGAAGAGAGCTAACTAGCTCGAAATAGATCTATACTAGTCTCCCTTATTTATTATTTAAAATTATCAGCTTAAAAACCTTACACACATGTAAACAAAAGGCAACGAAACAAATAGCTTTCTGTCGGTATGGTCTCTGGTGATGAGCCGAAAGACAGAAAAGAAAGCAGTATGCTTTCTCCCTTAATTGGGGCTTAACAGGGTGTTGTAACACAAAGTATATATATTCAGCTTAAAAACCTTACACACATATATATATATATATATATATATATATATATATATATATATATGTGGGTGGGGGTGTGTTCTCATTGGTTGGGGGTTTGGCTGTATTCTCATTGGTTGGGGGGCCAACCCCCCAACCAATCAGAATACAGCCAAGCCCCCACCCAATCAAGTCACACCCCCACTAGTAGTTAAAAGGAAGAAGCAGCTGCAAGCTCACATCACTCTGAGAAGCACAAGGCCGAAGACACAAGCCTGAAGATGATGAATGAGACTTCATCGAAACGTCGCCTAGATATTTCTAATTCTACACGGGAGAAAACCCGAAGAACCAAAGTTCCTCTTTGGATCTGTGTTCTGATTGGGTGGGGGTGTGTTCTCATTGGTTGAGGGTTTGGCTGTGTTCTGATTGGTTGGGGGTTGGCTGTGTTCTGATTGGCTGGGGTGTGCTCCATTCTGGTGGGGGTTTGGTTGTACTCCGGTTAGTCTCAGTTGCTGGGGGATTTGAGCTGGTGAGCTGTGATCCTATTGTTTGGCTTCGCGTTCATGGTCGTGCTACATCTTCATGGTGGGCGTCAGTTCCCTTCATGTATGGGTTGGGGGGGTTTGAAGCAGGTAGTGATGCAGCTGTGGTACGGCTTCTGGTCCGTGGTCGTGTTTCATCTTCTGTGTGGGTGTGAGTCTGCTCTCTGCGTGGAAGTGTGGTGGTAGTTTCTTGTGTGGCCCTCATTGGTGTGGGTCTGGTGTCCTTTATGTTAGGTACTCATTTGTTAATATATATGGAGGGGGGAGAGGGGGAGAGAGAGAGCTCTCAAGTTGGGCACTTTGGCTGTATATGATTATCATATAATGGGAATATATTTTCATGTTATGTTTTTAGTAAGAAATTAAGATGTAAACTTGATTACCAGACTTAGATGGCTAACAAGCAGCATTCCCAAATAACAGTAATTAGGGTGGTAATTAGTCCTGGCACATTTTGGTCAGTATGCTATGAGGACACCAAATCCTAATGTTATCTCATAGCATTATCTCAACTACATGTAGAGGTTAATAACTGGGGTTTATTATATGAAAGGAATTTAATAAATACTACTTTAAGTAACAGTATCTATAACATAATGTTGTTCAACATTTATATGAAGCCGCTGGGTGACATCATCCGTGGTCTTGGAGTAAGGTGTCATCTATATGCAGATGACACCCAGTTATACATCTCTACTCCAGACCACCCCAACGATGCTGTGGGGGCTATGTCCAGGTGCTTGGAGGCCGTGCGGGATTGGATGGGCGGGAACAGGCTTCGGCTCAACCCATCCAAGACTGAGTGGCTGTGGTTTCCGGCGCCCCGATATAGCCAGCTGACACCTTTGCTGGCTATCGGGGGGGAAGTTTTGCCCCCCGCAGAGAGGGCTCGCAACCTGGGTGTCCTCCTGGATGTACGGCTGTCACTTGAACATCACATCGCGGCCGTCTCCAGGGGGGCGTTTCATCAGATCCGTCGGATCTACCGGTTGCGGCCCTTCCTGGATCGGGATGCCTTGCGCACGGTCACTCAGGCCCTTGTCACCTCTCGCCTGGACTATTGTAATGCCCTCTACATGGGGCTCCCCGCGGGGAGCATCCGGAGACTCCAGCTGGTGCAAAATGCAGCCGCGCGGATGATTATGGGGGCGTCACGTAGCGCCCATGTGACGCCACTTCTGCGCGAGCTGCATTGGTTGCCGGTGGCTCTCCGGGTTCGCTTTAAGGTTCTAGTTTTGACCTTTAGGGCGACCCATGGCATAGGACCAGGTTATCTTCAGGACCGCATTCTGCCGGTGATCTCCAACAGGCCAGTGCGTTCCCACAGAGAGGGTCTGCTCCGGGTGCCGTCGGCCGCTATGTGTCGTCTGGCGGCGCCGAGGGGTAGGGCCTTCTCTGTGGGTGCCCCCGCCCTCTGGAATACTCTGCCACCGGAGCTTCGTACTGACACGGACCTGGGGGCCTTCAGGCGCGCGTTGAAGACCTGGCTCTTTGAGCTGGCCGGCCTGGGCTGAGATAATGGTTTTAATTTTGGTCTCCATGGTATTTAAATTTTAAATTGGGGTTTTAAGGTGGGGGGGTGGGACCTGTTTAGTTTTTATTTATCAGCCAAATTGGTTTAATACTTTTTTAATTTTTGTATATTTGTGGGTTTTTTAGATAGGCTGTACACCGCCCTGAGTCCCTTGGGAGAAGGGCGGTATATAAATTTGATTAATAAATAATAATAAATAATAAATAATAATCACACATCCACATCTGCCAATCTCAAGTCCTTGAGAAGGATTAAATAGGTGGACAAAAATGTCAAATCCACTCTGAACATCTGGCTGTGTAACAGAGCATAACAAAGATCTGCAAATACAACTAGAACAATGTTGCAAAAGAAAGGAAATATAGCACCAATAGTAGTAGGCACTTTGACTGTAATTCCCAAATAACTGGAGCACCCTTCAGTATCATCAGCATTGACAAAAATCATCATCAGTCAATTACAAAAGGCAGCTTTACTGACAACAGTTTACAGCCTGTGACAATACCTTTATTGCCATCAAGCAACTTCTATCTGTCCCAGTCCTTAAGTGAATTAAAATGCCAAATTCAGTCTAAACATCTGGCTAACTATGCAACCAACCATAATAATAACAATAATGAATCAATCCATTAATCCTTAGGGGTCAATGTTGATCAATTTGGAGAACCCTGTTGAAAAGACCCCTTTTGAAGCCACCTTACTGTATGTTTTATGAGACTGCACCAATGCAGATACCGTATATGTGTAGTTTCAAACATGTACTCTGAATAGGATACATGAAGAAGATTCCAGATATGGTAAATATAAGAATTGTGCAAGAACTACAAAAGAATTGTGCAAGAACTACTCTGTATGAAGAGGTATAGTGAACAATGTTGGTGTGAAATAGTTTTATCTCAGTTTTCTTTTTCTTATCTTATATATCTGGCTTACCATATCTTACCCCTTTTCTGCACTCCACATATAGAATATGATTGTGCCATATAGATAAATGATGCAATTTAGTATCTACACAGGAGCACCATTCCAATATAATGCTAAATAACTGTGAGCAGAAATTATTCTCAGTGGATTCCAGAGGTAAAAATGATACTCCTTTGCCAGAAGGAATACTTTTTCCTGCATTTAGAATTCCGTCATCTGTAGAAATAGCTATTTGTTATTACATTGAGAAAGCTTTTTTTTATTTCTTCATTAATTTTTGTTTAAAATAGGAAAATTATTACATCTAATATTCAAAAACTATTCTTTACTGCTATGATACTGATCTGATTTGCAGAGGAAATAGAAAATATTTCCAATAGTAGTATTTGTCACTATATAGCATTCTTTATTCTTCAATTCTTTTATAGGTACCCTGGGTAACAAAATAAAACTAATATCTGATTTAAATAAAATAAAAAAGAGAATGTCCGAATTGATGTTTGAAATATATTTTATGACAAATATACTAGTGTTACCCTAAATAAGTTATTTATTATGCAAAAAAGAAAATACATGTAGGAAAGAAGTCAGTTGCAGAAAAAAAATCTATATTTTGTTGCACTATACTGTGAATTGCTGATTATCTGTGTTTAGTTTTAAATTAAATAATATTAGTAGATTCTGTGAAACTGTTTTCTAAATCTATATCTGACAGATATAGATATGGTATATAGCTATATAGCTATATAGATATCTATATCTTTAATTTAACTCAAACTGCAAGATTCCTGTATTGAGATCTCAGTATTGTAACCCTTAGGAGCACCACTACTAAAGCCACAGTACTAATTAACAATAAGTTAATTAACAATAAGGATCCAATTCAAAATCCTGGTGACTATCTATTGAAGGGATAATTATTAATTAATAAATGCTGCCCATATAGTTTTGAAGTGTTAGAGGTAATCTTCCTTCTGATCATAAACCAATCAGGCTGTCCTAAACAAGCTATGGTGCATTTCTTATGAAATGATCAGAATGATGGGTTTTTTTAATTTTTTTTTAAAGTGGTTAATTTCTCTGTTGTGATGGTTAGAAGTCACTGAATTTGAATAACATCTAGTTATGCTTAGTGTCTGTTATAAACAGAGGGCTTATGTTGAACACTTGATATCTTAATTGTATTTTTTGTCTGTGCCCTTTCATAAATAAATAGAAAATTATGCAATACTTTAACTGCATTTTTTTATCTTCAGAAGTCTTTAGCAGCATGGAAGATTTTGTCCATGCATTTGCAATTCAGTAATCTAATACCTTATTTTATACTTTATATACCTCACTACTTTTCTAAACCTTCACTCTTGGAGTGGGAGAGATTGTTAAGGAACAGGGAACTCTGTGGAAAAGCCATCCTGTTGACAATTACTTCAAGCACAGATGCTTTTGTGGGAGTTGGTTGTACTTGCTTCTCTGGGATAAGGGTAGCAGAGACTGCGACAAAGAAAGGCGTGTGACTAAAGGCACAAGTGAACAGGAATAGCATTTACTACTTCTTAAATGAAAACTCCACCCTGAGTATTACACATAGTAAATATTATTAATAGCACTAGATTTCACCAGGCAGTGCTGTGTTAAAGATTGAATCTGACCATCCATTGTATCCATCACAAGAAATCCTGATAGCATCCTAACTTTGTCAGAGATGAGGAGAAAGTGATCAGATGGCAGTATTTCAATTGCCACAGCCCCTATAGTCGAACTTCTTGCCACTGGAGGTTCAAGCATCTATTTCCTTCATGTCATCACCAAAACTATTAAAACAACATTATTCCATTGTGTTTTTAATTGCATCATTTCTAGTGATCATCTGGAGGAGAATTTGTCTTTTACATTTATGCCTTTAATTTTGTCTTTACTTTGTTTTTGGTTTTTTTCCATTATACATTTCCAGAGACTGCAGATTGGGGCACATTATAAAAACTATGAAATGAATTTCATCATCATAAAGTGTGATCTAGACATTAAAGGCCAATAGTATCTAAGCTAACAAATGGAGAATCAGAGCATTTTGGGGTTCTAGAATATTATGTTTATTATCTATATATATTCAGGTGGGAGTATAGTTTATAATTTAATAAGGAGTAATATCACAGAACAAACTGCCATCTTGTGAAAACATAGACTGCAAATTCTGTGACAATACTAATTATTTACCCGAACTATGCAAAGCATAAAATGTTTTGGAGAACATGTCAGTGGATATAAACGACCTGTCTTCACATCAATAAAGCTACCACATTTTTACACACTTCCACAACTCTTCCTGAAACTGTTATGAGATCTTTCCACAATTTTATACACAGTGAATAACTTTGATGGTTTTTTTTATTGCAAAGAACCTCTTTCAATATGTGTACAGATCTACTATTTACTCTATGAAAAATATAGTAAGATTTTTCAGTGAATGAATATTTGTAATAGGCTAAAGAAAATACATCTAATATGTATTTTTAATGTGAAAATGTAGGTAAGATTAAATTTAATGTTACTATTAAAAGGTAACTTAAAATATCTTAAAAAGGAATACAGCAAAACTATAAAAATAGATAAATCAAAAGGGAATGAGCAACGATAACTTTAAAAGGCCAACGTAAATAATTTTTAATAATAAAACATTTTATTTTCATTTTTTAAAATATACCTGCTAAAATCATAGATATTAAATATTTTCTTGAAATATTGAGGAAAGCAGGTGAAATGAAGACTATGCCTCCCCTCCCTCTGTGTATGTGTGTATGTGTATGTATGTGTGTAAAATACCTTGCCCAAGGAATATCTAATATTTTTATTGATGTATGAAAATATTTTTGTTCATCAAACAACTGGAAAAGAATTTAAGAGAAGACAACACAGAAAGTCTTCATGTTAATGTTTATACATTTATGAGGAAATATAAATGGTTGAGAGGTTGTTGTTGAACCATAAAGTGAATTTGACAGCAGTCGATCTCAGAATAATTTTTTGAAAAGTTAATGTGACTTCTAATCAATTTTTGTAAGATACTATTTTACCCAATGTGGTTGTTTCTCAAAACCACTCAAAGAACTGTTGTGAAATTTGGTGGCTTGCTTATTAATACATGCTCACTACCAGGAACATATTGTTTTTCAGACCCTGAACTAACTTCTGGAGGGAATTGTTGTTTAATTAGATGATGTTTTATTTTGATTGTGTTAAATGCTCATTTTATTTTATGAATGGTTTAATTATTTGTTATGTAATACTACTGTGAACATTTTAATATACTCTAATTTAATTTTCCTAATTAATCCTTAATTTGATTACCATGGAATTTGATTACCATTTATTGTATTCTGTATGTTATAAACCATTGGAAGTCTTTATGAAATATGACAATCCTTAAAGTAGACGAATAACCAAACAATCATGGGGATTAAAAAGACACCATGGGCTGAAACAGAGAAGGTGAATAGTTCATTATTGCTATACCATATCCAAGCTTCAGTGTACAATGTTGGTGGGAAAGTATAGCAAAACTGGACTCTCATTATGCAAGATATTATATAAAAGAATAACAGAGTTGGAAGGGACCTTGGAGGTGTTCTAGTCCAACCCCTGGTCAAGCAAGAGGCCCTGTAACATTCCAAGCAAATGTCTGTCCAGAACCTTCTTAAAAGCCTCCAGTGGTAGAGCAATTACAAGTTTTGTAGGCAAGCCATTCCACTGATTCATTTCTCCTTAGTTCTAGATTACTTCTCTCATTGATTAGTTTCCATCCATTGTTTCTTTTCCTGCTTTCTGCTTCTTTGGAAAATAGGTTGACTGCCTCTTCTTTGTGATAGCCCCTCAAATATTGGAACACTGCTATCATGTCAGCCCTAGTGACATAATAGCATGTCACTATTTGAATTGCAATTAGTAAGGTGACACAAGGTAAAAAAGAACTGTTGTTTTTATTCTGAATTTTTGTGTCTCTTTTTTGTCTATTCATTCTTCTTTTCCTATTCTTTGAAAAATACCAGTAATTGTTGTTTGGAAACAGGAATAGTCAAATTCAACAACACATCTGGTTAAGGATCTGTAGTTATTTAAAGAACAGGAAGCCGATTAGAAATATAAATTCATAACCTTGTAATGAAGGGAAATTAGTAGGCTTAAGAACGGTGGTGCCTGGCTCAGCAGTGACGGCGATGCCGGCGCAGCTGGTCTGGCGCCTTGCGAGACTGATTAAATATTCTTCGGCGGACTTACGGGCCATGGGGAGGGTCCCCCTCTCCCTAAAGTGGCCCGCCGGTCTATCATCTGCTTACCTCAAGGACGGTTCCTCGGACCTGGAGAGGTGGCATGGCCATCAGAAGAGAGGTTGTAGGGGGGGGGTTAAATTGTTTCAATTTCTATTTAAAGTTTTATCGTGGTTAGGGAAGACGACCAGGATGGGGTTGGGGGACAACCCGCCTAAGACGGGGGCCAGACTGGGGGTCGACTGTGGTCTGGAGGCTCTGGGGTCAAGTGGGCTCGGGTCGAGGATTGGGGGTTCTTCCGGGGAGGGAGAGTTGAGTTCTATCTGCACGGTGAGCAGGAGAGGCAGATTTGGCGGGGATAGGGGGCCATATTATGTTAGGGGAGTGCACCCTTGCTATTTGTGAGCGGTGGCACGCTTCAACCCCCTAGTTATTTCCCGTTTCCCAGGCTGTCTGAGTCATCGGCCCTGGGCCTTCAGCTGATGTTATGCAATGCCAGGTCCATGGTTAACAAAGCCCCCCTAATTCATGATTTGATCTGTGAGGGGGGAACGGACCTGGCGGGTGTTACCGAAACCTGGCTGGGCCAAGAGGGGGGTGTCCCCCTTGTGGAGATGTGCCCACCTGGGTTTTGGGTTTTTCATTGACCAAGGGCCCAGGGGAGGGGTGGGGGGGTTGCGGTGGTTATTAAGGAAGATCTGTGTCCTAAGGAATCCACTGTTCCTCAGACGACCAGATGTAAATCCCTCTTTGTGAAGCGTGGTTCTGGGGTTCAGATGGGCCTGTTTATCACATACTTGGCTCCCTGCTATGTGACATCGGCCCTGCCTGTGCTCCTTGAGGTGATAAGCCTGGCTTGATAAGCCTGATTTCAACCTACCCTCTGCCGGTGGGACCTCAGGGGTTGCTCAGGAGTTCATGGCTTCCATGACAGCCTTGGGCCTGACCCAATTAATTAGATATCCCACTCACACAGGGGGTCACATCTTGGATTTGGTTTTTGTCTCTGGTCAGTGGCAGAATGATCTAGGTCTTGGGGATGTTTTGATTGAGCCCCTGTCATGGTCGGATCATTCGCTCCTTAGGCTGGACTTCCATTCCGCACTCCCTCATTGCAGGGAGGTGGAACCGGCTAAATGGTACCGTCCCAGGCGCCTGATGGACCCAGATAGGTTCATGACGGAGCTTGGGCCGCTTCCCGAGACTTGTACACATGACTCGATTGAGGACCTGTTGGCTGCCTGGGATAGGACGGCCACCGGGCCCCTTGACCAGGTCGTCCCCTTGTGGCCTCTGACCTGGTGCCGATCCCATGTGGCTCCCTGGTTTTCCGAGGAGCTGAGGGAGATGAAGCGCCGGAAAAGATGCCGAGAGAGTGGTTGGATGGCCAGCCGTTCCATATCTGACCGAACACTACTGCGGTCATTTGTTAGGACCTATTTAGTGGCGATAAGGGTGGCAAAGTGTTTGTACTTTTCCACCCTTATTGCGTCTGCAGAAAATCGCCTGGCCGCCCTTTTTAGGGTGACCCGCTCCCTTTTAGATGAGGGAGCGCGGGAGGACCCCTTGCAAGGACGGGCCGAGGATTTTTCTATTTTTCTGCAGGACAAAATCGCTCAGATCCGGGATGGCTTGGACTCAGACTGGACAACTCTGGGTGGGAGGGCGGGGGCAGATTTCGGTGAGGTCATTTGGGGGGAGTTCGATCCTGTGACCCTGGGTGATGTGGACAGGATGCTGGGCGGGCTTAATGCCACCACATGTTTATTGGACCTGTGTCCCTCCTGGCTGGTTGTGGCCACCCGGGAGGTTACGCGAGATTGGTTCCAGGGTATTATCAACGCTTCCTTGAGTGAAGGGTTTTTGCCAGCCATCTTGAAAGAGGCGGTGGTGAGGCCCCTCAAGAAACCATTCCTGGACCCAACATTGTTGTCAAATTATCGTCCGGTCTCCAACTTTCGCTTTGTGGCGAAGGTTGTTGAGAGTGTGGTGGTTCGACAGCTCCTTCAGCACCTGGAGGAAGCGGTATACTTAGATCCACTCCAATCGGGTTTCAGGCCTGGGTACAGCATGGAGACGGTGTTGGTCGCATTGGTAGATGATCTCTGGAGGGCTCGGGACAGGGGTTGTTCCTCTGTCCTGGTCCTATTAGATCTCTCGGCGGCTTTTGATACTGTCGACCACAGTATCCTATTGCGGTGATTGTGGGGCTGGGAGTGGGAAGCACCGTGTTACGGTGGTTCTCCTCCTTCCTCTCTGACCGCTCGCAATTTGTGTTGGCAGAGGGGCAGAGATCGACCTCGAGGCCCTTGTTTTATGGGGTGCCTCAGGGGTCCGTGTTCTCGCCCCTGCTGTTCAACATTTATGTAAAGCCGCTGGGGGAGATCATCTGTGGCTTCGGGGTGAAGTTCCATCAGTATGCTGATGACACTCAGCTATACATTTCCACCCCGGGCCACCCTGACGAAGCCGTTGAAGTGATGATCCGGTGCCTGGAAGCCATGCGGAGCTGGATGGGGGTCAACAGGCTTCGGCTCAACCTGACCAAAACCGTGGTTCCCTACGCCCAGATACAGTCAGCTCATTCCATCGCTGACCGTGGGAGGTGAAATCTTGGCTCCCATGGAGAGGGCATGCAATCTGGGAGTCCTCCTGGATGGGCGTCTGTCATTGGACTATCATATATCAGCCATCACCAGGGGGGCTTTTTATCAGGTCTGTAGGATCTACCAGTTGCGGCCCTTTCTGGATCGGGGTGCATTGCACACACTCACCTCTGCTCTTGTTACCTCTCGCCTAGATTATTGCAATGCTCTCTACATGGGCTCCCCTTGAAGAGTATCCGGAGGCTTCAACTGGTGCAGAGTGCGGCCGCGCGGGTGATCTTGGGGGCTTCTTCAAGCTCCCATATTACACCGCTCCTGCGCAAGCTGCACTAGCTTCCGGTAGCCTTCCGGGTGCGATTCAAGGTGTGACCATCTTTAAAGCGCTCCATGGCTTGGGACCCAGGTACTTGCGGGATCGCCTGCTGCCACCATCGGCCTCCTGCCGGCTGGTGCATTCCCACAGGGTTGGCCTCTTCGGGGTGCCACAGGCTGGCCGATGTTGGTTGGCAGCCCCAAGGGTGTGGGCCTTCTCTGTGGGAGCACCCTCCCTTTGGAATGAGCTACCGGCAGAGATGCGAGCCATTACTGACTTACGGGCCTTCCAACGAGCATTTAAGACCCTTATTTTCCAACAGGCCGGTCTGGCGTAATGTTATGAGTTGGGTTTTTAATTTGATTTTAATTTTTTATGGGTTTTATTGGTCTTAGCCATCTATTTAATTAATTTTTAAACTTTTTTTTAACTTTTCTGATTGTATGTTTTTATTGTGGCTGTTCATCGCCCCGAGTCCCTTTTTGGGAGAGGGGGAGGTATATAAATTGAAATAATAAATAAATA
Organism: Bungarus multicinctus; assembly: GCA_023653725.1. Classification (NCBI taxonomy): domain Eukaryota; kingdom Metazoa; phylum Chordata; class Lepidosauria; order Squamata; family Elapidae; genus Bungarus; species Bungarus multicinctus. The sequence goes on from CM042844.1 coordinate 38,773,322, forward strand.
AATAAATAAATAAATAAATAAATAAATAGTGCATTGATAACAGCATTTCTACTATATTCACAAAGTTAGTTTTCCAGATGCATCAGATCAGATTGGAAGAATGCCACTAATGTAGCAAAAGAAGTTTAATGTAAACAAAATGTAATGTAAGCAAAGTGTAAGTATATACTGTACAGATTGGTTCAGTTTCTACTGAATTTCCCAATATTTGCAAATAGAGCTTGATTTAGTGATAAATGTCAAAGTGGTATGATAGTCAATAACATAGCAGTACCGGTGGGCTGCTGCATTTAGAAAAGGTAAAATCAATTTTGGGAATAAGTGTAAATATAATTAACAAAATAAAACTGCTGATACTATAATTATAGAAATCAATTATATCAGAAGACTGTCAACATACTCTTTAGTATCTAAAATAATATTGTAGACCATGAAAGGACAACAAATGTGATATGAAGTTTCTTGAGGAAAATATATTTTTAGATATTTTTTTGCTAGTCCTACATTACTAGAGTCAAATGTTAATAAGGGACTGAAAGATTATTTGCAATAGCTAATGAAGATCTTTGCATATTTACACAAATAATGTTCACTAACTCCTTTTAACCAGTTTCCTGTTTCCTATTTAATACAATAGTAACAAAATCAAAGGTGCATTTACTTTCAACGAAGCATTGGCTTATGTGTGTAATCCTGAAATTTCCACGTTTTTATCTGGAAGATTTATAGATATTTTAATCATTTATTACATAATTATACAACCCAATAATTCTTTTCCATCTGAAGTCAGAATTATGATGTCATCAGCAGAAGACAATATCACTTTTTAATCTGTTTGAACTGCATATGTTAAAACTAAATATGATTCCATGCCTCATAGTTCCTTTTCTACTTATTTTGGCCATGAAAAAAATCAGGATTATGAAAGAAAAAACCTTTCACTTTTGACTTTTTTTTTAAAAAAAGAATCCTTTCTTTATATGAAAAAGATGGCAAATTCTGATATATTCTTAAAATAATTAAATAGATGAAATCTTCACCAATAAATGTCTTTAGCTCTTCTTAACATGGAAATAATTATATTGTACTTTATCTTCAAATGAATTATAATGAAATCAGAATGACAAAATGTATATTATGACATCACAATGCAAGCTTTACCTATTTGTTCTAGGAGTGTATGTCCCCTCTTTTTTTCTCTCTTTCTCCTCTCTTCCTCTATAGCTGCCTATACATAAGTGGTTAGGTAGAAAGAACTCTAGCTTCTTCCTCTGAATATTTAGGTGTCAGAAAAAAGCAGGAACATTTTGTAAGCAATGAATGGGTGAGTCCTGACAAGTTAACCATTTAATGCTGACCGTAGCTCTTTCTATTATCTTTTTCTTCTAGAGAAATATAGGTAGCAACAAATTCCTAAAGTATGTGAATATTTTAAAAAGATGACATATTGAAAACCATGGTACACAACCTTAAGTCATCAAGGCTGTATGTGACCCCAAATAATCTTTGGTAGAACCTTCAGGGACCTCTTAAGAATTGTTACTAAATTTTAAAGTTCAAAGACCGCAACAATAGAAAATAGCAAATACATGATAAAAATATGTCAATTATAGTAATTATATGAACTCTTTATTAAATAGAAATAAAATGAATAAAAGACATAATGTCATTTTTATACCAGGCTCCACACTAGTTCTGGATTATGACCTTCAGCCAGGGTTGGGATTCAAATTTTTTAACAACTGGTTCTGTGGGCGTGGCTTAGTTGGTGGGCTTGGCCAACTCAATATCACTCACATCGAGACACGCATCTCCTTGCCTGGCCTCTCATGACTGTGGGGATGCTGCAACAGTCATAAGTGTGAAAAATGGTCATAAGTCACTTTTTTCAATGCCATTGTAACTTTGAATGGTCACTTCACACAAGCAAAGTACCAACAAAGGAGGGAACAAAATTTCCAGAGACATTCCTGAGACAGGAAGTCTTGCCAAGAATGTAATAAGGGTTAACGGGCAGTTTCTGTAAGCAACACCAAAATGTTTCCTTTCTGCCTTCCTTACAGGATTAGGCCAGTAATTTCTTCTAACAGCCGGTTCTCCAAACAGCTTAGAATGTTAACAACCAGTTCTAGCAAATAGGTGCGAACTGGTAAAATCCCACCCCTCCCTTCAGCATACCACTTAAAGCCAAGTGTAGACTTCAGCCCACAGGTTATGCATCTAATTTCACATTAGTGAGTACATGACTGAAATTCAGTGATAAAAGACATAGTTTACTTTTATCCTGCAGAAATTTTGGAAATCTGTAACCAATGGATAACATTTGAAATTAGATAGATGAATCAATTGCAATTTTATGTTTTTTTGTGGATTACTCAGCCATTTATTTATTTATTTATTTGTCAAGCGATTATAAAATAATAGTTATAAGTATAAACATAGTTATGAATACATGAAATGGATACATATAAGAAAAATAAAAAGAAACAATAGGACAGGGACGGTAGGCACATTGATGTGCTTATGCACGCATGCAGACCTTTTAGGAAAGGGATGAGGTCAATAGTAGACAGTCTAAGGTTAAAGTTTTTGGGATTTGGGGAAGAAACCACAGAGTCAGGTAGAGTATTCCAGACATTGACCACTCTGTTGCTGAAGTCATATTTCCTGCAATCAAGCTTGATGTGGTTTACCTTGAGTTTGTATCTATTGTATGCTCTTGTATTGTTATGGTTGAAGCTGAAGTATTAATTGACAGGTAGGACATTGCAATGTATGATTTTATATACTATACTTGTATAGGACCGAAGACGGCGTAGTTCGGGTTTTCTAGGTCTAGAATTTCAAGTCTAGTGGCATAAAGTATTCTGCAACGAGTAGAGGAGTGGAGAACTCTTTTTGTGAAATATTTCTGGACTTTCTCAACTGTGTTAATATCAGATACGTAATGTGGGTTCCAGATTGATGAGCTGTATTCAAGTATTGGTCTAGCAAATGTTTTGTATGCTCTAGTTAGTAGTGTGATATTTCCAGAGAAAAAGCTATGTAGGATTAGGTTAACAACTCTTAATCCCTTTTTAGCTATGTAGTTACAGTGGGGTCTAGCACTTAGATCATTAGAGATGAGTACTCCAAGGTCCTTGACAGGGTTTGGATCATCAACAAGATCTTGACTATTCAGCTTGTATTTTATTTTCTGATTTTTTTTTTGAACATTTAGACAAGAGTTTCAGTGGTGAGTTATAGCATTCTGTATAGTTACTCAACCATTACTATGTTGATGTAATAGTTTTAAGGACAGGCTTCCATAGAATCAGTAGTGACTATATGATGCTAGAACACACTATAAATCACCAGTGGGATTTCTGCCATAGAGTTTGGATAAATATGACTTTGGTACTATATTCAATAAATAGTCTCCCAAAACCTAGTTATTTAGATTTATTAACAAAAGAAACATAAAGTTGCCTCACAGAACTTTCTTATGCATAGAAATCAATGCCATAAAGAAGATCCAGCACTATAAGTAGAGTTAGGAGGAAAGGAATTTGATTGATGAGGATACCAGAGATATTGCTGATACCTGTACCACTCTTGGCAAACGAGATTATTTACCCTCCTGTTATTTCTCCCAATACACTGGAAATAGGTATTTATAATGATACACTGAGATGTTCTGCCCTTGATGGTGTTGATTGAGAGGTTCAGTAATATTCAATATTATTCCCGCTCAATGGTATTCCCTACTATGACCACTTATTAATTAATAAATGCTGCCCATGTAGTTTTGAAATGTTAGAGGTAATCTTCCTTCTGATCATAAACCAATCAGGCTGTCCTAAACAAGCTATGGTGCATTTCTTATGAAATGATCAGAATGATGTTTAAAAAAAAAAAAAAAAGTGGTTAATTTCTCTGTTGTGATGGTTAGAAGTCACTGAATTTGAATAACATCTAGTTATACTTAGTGTCTGTTATAAACAGAGGGCTTATGCTGAACACTTGATATCTTAATTGTATTTTTGGTCTGTGCCCTTTCATAAATAAATAGAAAATTATGCAATACTTTAACTGCATTTCTTTATCTTCAGAAGTCTTTAGCAGCATGGAAGATTTTGTCCATGCATTTGCATTTCAGTAATCTAATACCTTATTTTATACTTTATATACCTCACTACTTTTCTTAACCTCCTCTCTTGGAGTGGGAGAGATTGTTAAGGAACAGGGAACTCTGTGGAAAAGCCATCCTGTTGACAATTGCTTCAAGTGCAGATGCTTTTGTGCGAGTTGGCTGTACTTACTTCTTTGGGATAAGGGTAGCAGAGACTCCGACAAGGAAAGGTGCGTGACTAAAGGCACAAGTGAACAGGAATAGCATTTACTACTTCTTAAATGAAAACTCCACCCTGAGTATTACACATAGTAAATATTATTAATATTAATTGTTTCATATACAAACATAGATACATATATGCATACATATATACATACATACATAATCATTTATACACCCTCCAGTATTGCCTTATTGGTGAGATGGGCAATACATAAATGTAATAAATAAATATTACTTATTAAATAAATGAATAAATTTATTTAATAAATAAACAATTACTAATTAATTTAATTAATTAATTAATTTAATAAATAAAAAATTACCACCCACCTGCCTTCAATCGAGGACCTGTATACTGCACGAATCAAAAAGAGGATTGTGAAAATATTTACAGACCCCTCATATCCTGGACATAAACTAATTCAACTCCTTCCCTCAAAACGACGCTATAGAGCACTGCACACCAGAACAACTACACACAAGAAGTTTTTTCCTGAAAGCCATCACTCTGCTAAACAAATAATTCCCTCAACACTGTTCAACTCTTTACAAAGTGTACACTACTATTACTGTTAATCTTCTCATCACTCCTTATCACCCATCCCCTCCCACTTGTGACTGTAAGTTTGTTGTTTGTATCCTCTGTTTCCTAGTATGATTTGATGTTGATTGTACCCTATGACTATCATTAAGTGTTGTATATTATGATTCTTGATTCTTAACGAATGTTCCTTCTTTATGTATACTGAGAGTATTTACACCAAGACAAATTCCTTGTGTGTCCAATCACACTTGGGCAATAAAGTATTCTATTCTATTCTAAACAAAGAAATAAAAATAAATCTTTCCTCCTTTTTTGTATTTATTACAGGATACACACACACATTTTCCAGGATCTGATTGAAACAGGGAGGGGGGATCAAACAGCTTTCAATGTTTTCTTTACCCCATTATTCCATTTTATGTAGGCAGAAATAAATAATCTGTATATCAGCCAGGGCTTATCAGAGCAATCAAGCTGTTTCATCTTCCCCTCTCTAATACTGCTAATGAATTTGCATTCTTTTGTGTGGGTGCTTGCTTTCTTCTCTAACCAAGCATAGCATGAAATATCACTTTCATTTACCATCCTAATATAAGACTATTATATGTGGTTCATATCACTAATTACTAGGACTGCTTTTATTTACTCATCTAGGTTTGAGGAAAGATGTTAGAAAACAAATTAACAATTTACCATCCTTCAGAGAGCTGATAGATTTTGCTCTCCTTCGTTCTTCTGATCCATGGCCTATTGTGTTATTTGGTGATTTTCCCTTCAGCAGATCTTTCCTCATATCTTTCTTTAAATGTTTTGGTGAGTCTTCTTTCAGTCTTATTCAGTATTCATTAATCATTACCAGTATAAAATGCTCAAACCAGTTTACCAGCCAAAATCTCTCTAGATACAAGCAAACAGTCCATATTCTATAGCCATTGAAACTCAAATCTATATTAACCATTAAAATATGCTTATTTTCATTACTAAGCTTCCTTTTCCTCAAAATCTTCTCTAACATTCTGAGTGATTTATGACTTCTTCCCTTTTTGCCTACTTTATATTTGCCTTCTTCTTCTATGAGCTCTATCTTATGAGAAACTAAATTATCCTTGCTTCTCAGCTGACTATTAGCAAAGTGTAGCACAAAGTATAAGTAGGTAGAATATTTGCATAAAATCCTTATCATACGTCCAATAGAATAATAATCATATTATTATTCTGTATAAACATATTGTTTTACTTATTTTCATTAATGGTGCTTTGCCTTGGAAGAAAAAGCAAATTCTATATGTATGAGGTGTAAACAAAATTTGCTTCAGAAAAAAATCAGCTTTTGGAACTGTTTATTTGATTATAGCAGCTGATAATAGATAGTCTTTCGAATAATGTAGCTCACAAAGTGCAGCACCAAGTTATTTTTTGCAAATGGCTTGCAAAAACAAACAGGTCTGCAGTAGAATTGTTAGCTTCTCAAATTGTTTGCTATTCAAAGTCAATTTAGATGCCATTTGTTTGAAAAGATGCGAATGACAGCAGAATCATGAGAGGCTAATTCAAAAGAAGCTGGGTTTCGTAATGAAATCATAATTAGGATTGTGGTAGACGCTCTTTCATCATTTGTCCATATTTATAGTGCTTATTTCCTTTTTTTTCCCCTGCTCAGAAATGTTAAAAAAAAGCATACAGGCAAATGTACATTTTCACTACAATCCAGTGAATGTCTATTTTGAAGTCTGCAGAGAATTGCTGCCTAACAGCTTGATGCTGCTCATATTCATTCACAAATGGATTTCAAAGTGGTTGATGAGCTTGTCAATTATCTATGTTGGCATCTTAATATCTTTTTTTTACATTATTCTGCTACATCAAAAGCACCCGTATTGTATTATAACTGTAGTCTTTGATACAGAGATCTTACTGTTAATTTGGAAATTGGCCTGGAGCCTTGGCTGTGACATACTTTCAAATGAATTGTCAATAAGCTGGCTAAGTGTCATTTAAAATATTAATAGTTGTTGTTTTATATGTAATATAGATCTTTTGGAGACCAGAGTGTCATTTAAAATATTAATAGTTCTTGCTTTATATGTACTATAAATCTTTTGGAGACCAGAATGTTAGTGTTGTTTTTTTGTAACTTTAATTAGATAATCTTTATTTTGTTGAAAGTTACATTCCTTTAGAAGTAATCTATTGAGAACTGTGACTCATCTTATAGTGGATAAAACTAGAGCAAGCAGTGGATGAGGCTGACTTCCAAGATAAGATCTAGCCTTCCTTCTTTTTGTGACTTTTTTTTTCTCTTCCTTCCTCACAGGATGGGCTATCACAAAACAGACAGACAATCTTGAAACAAAAAAATGCAAAGAAAACTAAAAGATTAAGGTAAGGAAGAAAAATGTTTTAAAAGTTCAAGCAAAAGAAAAGAAGAATTGCGAGATAATAATAGGAAAAGGATAAAAACAGACAATAATAATGACTACACTGAGTACAAGCTAATATAATAACTCTTTTTGAAATATAATGTTATTAAATTTCAAAAGCATGAATAAAAAGTAAACAAGTAACAAGAAAGTGAGTTGACAAGAAAGAAAAGTCAAATAGAAAGCAAGATACAGGTGTAATAAGGAAAAGTAAAGAAAAAGAATGGCTATCATTATCATTATAATTATCATCATCATCATCATTATTAACCCAATCTTTTTTTTTAAGTCAATGCAGAATCAGAAAGATTGCTTGAAAAATAGTAATTTTGTAAGTAGTGGGGAAGAAAGGCATTGGAAATGATACTTCTGAATGTATACTGAGTTATGTAACAATGATAAAATAGGTGCTATACCAAAAATGTGCCACATTGCTAAAACATCCTTCAGACTCAGGAATTTGATAATCCAGAGGACTATTCTGTAACTATTTTAACATGATTATTCTGTCAACAATTTATGGTAAGATTTAAGGGAAACTTTAATTGAAAATTCCTTACTAGAAAAAAATGAGCCTGAACATATAATTATAGTGGGAAAAACATTTAGATTTAAGGAGAAAAATAATACAAATTCCTACTATATAGAGGTGTTTTTCCCCTCTTTCTCTTGATCTGAGTTCAGAAATATTTTCCAATCACATCTAATAAGTGTAGGAGGAAATGTGTTTGCTTGTTTGATGATGTAACATTTAATTTCTAGGAACATTAATATGCATCAGGAAGACCAACATTCTTCTGACAATTCTGTGAAAAATTCCAATATAAATATACCTATTCCAATATAAACTACTAATATGCATGCTAGAAACAAAATATTGGCCCATATCTGCTCTTTTTCTCATTTATTTCTTTCTGTATAGTGCCAGTCTCATTTAAAAATGATCTGACATCCTAAAAGTATATTAACTGCGATAGTGGTGAATATCTGTAGCTTGGGTGAAGGTTCATTCTCCAAGCTTGTGGGCTGGTTTCCAAACATTTTGTTACCAGCTTACATAACTGCAACAGAAGTAAATGTTGGAAAAGTAGTTTATACCAATTATATTTTGAATTAATCCTTTAGAAGGGTATTTCAAATACCTTCAGGAACACTTCTCAGGGAATTTATAGAATATAAAATCCTAAATATCTCAAGCAAATAAGCCATCCCAGAATTTGCCTAGGTGAGGCATATTTGATAATATCAAATGCAATGAAAGTTTTTCTTAGAAACATACAGAAACATATTATTTAAATATAGACATACAGTCACAGTAGTATGACTCAACTGCTTATTTGAGATGTTCATGAATTCCTGCCCTATTTGCTTTCAAATATTAAAGCATTCCCCAAAGGCAATCTTGGTTTTAAAAAAATTCCATGAAAGCTGAGCATTTGAATTAGCCAATTACCTGATGCCATTCCATATACATGTCAGTTTTGAATCCCCCTGCTATTGGATTATTGTCTGTCAATCAAGTTGTAAAAAGGTCTTGAAAGAAAAGCTGAAATATACTTATGTTCTGTTGAAATAGATTCAAAATTGAACTATGGCATGACAGCAGATGGAACATCTGAATTGCTCCCCAAATACTACTTAAGTCTTTTGTATGTTAATGGAAACTTGCCTGGAAAGCAGAAGTAACTAGAGAATGGAACAGAAAATATTAACTGAAATGTAGATGAGCCATAGAAATGACTTATCTTTGATGCCTCAGTAAGTCGATGAAAAGGGATTATGGACAGAAGTATTCCCTTCCCCAACTTTTGATGGCTGATGGTGCAACAAATTTAATCAAATAAATAGGCAAATAATAATAATAAACAAAACTGTGTAAGTTTAATGAAGCTTTATGAATTCAGGCAAAACAGTTAAGAGGTTCATAAATTTCTCCAAACGTCTGAATGAGGCTTGTTTAGATTTAAACTTAGACTAGACTGATTGATGTTACATTTGATTTATATTAAGGTCTGCTTCCATTCCAGCAATTTTATGACTGGAATTTTAATTTTAAAAACCAGGATAAAATTTCATCTTTTTTTATGAACAGGATGGACAGATGTCCCACTTTCATAGTGGTATGATTATTTCAGGTAATTTTTCACAATAAAAATAGCTTATTGTGGAGAACCTCATACAAGAGCCTAAAAAAAAATATAAGGTAGTCCTCAACTTATGACCAGAATTGAGCTCAAAATTTCTGTTAAGTGAAACATTGAGTTTTGTCCCATTTTATGACTTTTCTTGTCACATTTGTTAAGTGAATCACTGCAATTGATAAATTAGTAACCCTGTTGTTACTGGCTTCCCCAGTGACTTTGCTTAAGAGAAGGTCACAAAAGCTGACCACATAACCTTGGGACACTGCATCCATCATAAATACAATCCAGTTGTCAAGTATGCGAATGCTGATCACATGATCATGGAGATGTTATAAAGGTCATATCTGTGAAAAACAGCCATAGGTCCAGGTTTTCAGTGTCATTGTAACTTTGAATGGTCACTAAACTATTGTAAATTGAAGTCTATCTGTACTTAGGTTTACATGTATATGAAATTAGTTTTTCCAGCATTAGAAAGAATGGTTTTTCAACCACAATATTTTTCCAACAAATTTAAATTTGTAAGAATATATATTAGCAATAACATAACATTGATAACAGTTTTTCAAATTTTACAATGGGGGTATATGATGAGTTATATAATCTACTGACTACAATGATCCTAGATTTGAAGGGGCTGGATTGAAGCTGGTTGCTGAAATCAGGAAGTAAAATTTAAAACTGTAAATTAGGCTCTTGAATGTGTCAGTGGATGAAGGAAAGAAGGAAGCAGACAATTTATGAAGATCAAAATACACAAAAGTTTGAATCCTTGCTATGGTGAAAAGAATCCCTCTGCCTCTTTTAAGGACTCAAAAAGCTGGACAAACCTATGCCTGCCAGATGGAAGATATGAGAACAAAAAACAAAAAAATGTTTATTTATATTTATTTTATTTATTTATTGTGGCACAGTGGTTCAATGGTTTAATGATGCTGGAACTGCTGGCCAGAAATAGTCACTTCAGCAGTTTGATTTTGGCTCTGGAAAATGGAGTGAGTTCCCATATTCGCTCCCAGCTCCTGCCCACCCAGTAGTTCAAAAGCCTGCAATATCGCAAGTAGATAAATGGGCACATGGGAAAAATCTAGCTGCATTCATGTGTGTGGAGAGTGAAAATTGGTGCTAGACCTGGCTAGACCTGGCTAGACAGGCAGGTCTAGCACCTGCCTTGCCTCGTGCCCCAACACGAGGCAAGGCAAGGCAAGACCAGCAAAGGAACTCAGAAGGGCCAGCAACCCAGGCGCCACGTGTCAGTGTGTGAAAGCTAGCTCGCCCCTTGCAGTATAGCAAAGATAGGCATTTAAGTGCTAGACAGAACAAACTAGCAATTTTGGCTGTTAGGACTGCATTGTGTCTAGCATTTATAGATTTTCTTGACATTGTATACCATTCTCTCTCTCCCTCTCCCTCTCTATCATCTATCTATCTATTTTAACTTGTATGCTGTCTATCTCACCAAATGACTTTCTTTCTTTTTCTTTGTCTTTCCTTTTCTTTCTTTTTTCTTTCCTTTTTCTCTTTTCTTTCTCTTTTCCTTCCTTCCTTCCTTCCTTCCTTCCTTCCTTCCTTCCTTCCTTCCTTCCTTCCCTTCCCTTCCCCCTTTCCTTTCCTTTCTTTCTGATTTAAACTTGTATGTTGTCCCTCTCACCAAATGACATTATCCTGAAAAGGGCAGTTAGTGGAGAAGTAGCAACTGAGTTCAGCTAAATAGGGAGGAAAGTGACAGCATTTAACTCAGATGGTTTCAGCCTGTTATGCGGCTAGCAGAAGGTAGTGACTAATAGTGCTGAAACTGTAGGGAAGAATAAAATTTAAGGCTGAGTATTAGTGTTCTGTCATAAATGCACAAAACACTTATGCTTTTTATTATGGGAAAAGGTTGAAGTAATTTTTCCTGAGTTTGTATTTATTTTATTTGTTTAACAGTATGTATAACCTGCTCAAACCTCAGAGGCTGTGGGTGGTATGCTGTAATAAATTCAGAGAAAAGTAGAAAGGAAATCCATATAATAAAACATTAAAAGTAGAACTACTGGTGATAGACATCCACAGCCAGTTACTGGTTTGGTGTATTTGAATAAAGCATCAGGAACCTGAGGGCCAGCTGAGCTTTTGGGGAGAGGCATGCTTAGACGGGGGCTACCGTTTTAGTCACACCTATATATATTATGAAAAAGGGGAGCCTGAATGGGTGATTGAGCAGTTAAGCAAATCTGGTTCAACAAGACTTTGCCTAACATAACCTGATGTTCTGAGGCTTTGCAACAGTTTCTGGAGGTGATGTCATGCCTATTTCTGGATTGTGCAGTCCTATTTATGATAATTTATGTTTCAGTCACCTTCTGATTGGATTATTTTATATGGGGCTATGTCAGTGTGTCAGGCTCCAAGATCCAAGAAAGACATGTTGCGATTCTTCCAAGAAGATTTTCTTTTTATTGTTGGTCATCTCTGGACAGAATATTTTGTTTTTTCTTTCATTTTTTTCTATGATGAGTGATTTTAGAGTTGCACACACTTTATATCAGGATTTCTTTGAGGGATGGATCAGCAGTCTAATTCTCCTTCACAGGCCAGCTGTGGGGAGGAAACGTGAAAGCTGCCTCCTGCAGTATCCTGCCAGCCAAAATGGGGTGCAGGAAGGCCCCGCCGGCCCAATTTAAATACCCCATGGGAAGGAACTGGCCCATAGGCCTTGAGTTTGACACTTTATATTGTCAATCTTTTATTATTTTATTTTGTTCTGATTTTAACACACTGTTTGATGCCTGGAGTCCCACTGTTGTGGGAGGAAAGTATGAAAATTGTTTAAATAAATAAGTGAACCATTAAGCAAATATTGTTTATTCTATCTAGCAGCTATTACAGACATATCAGTTGGTTTGTTTGTTTGTTTTTGATAGAGGGTCAGGTGATTAAAAGTTTTTTCTGCATAGCTTCCATGCAAGAGGACATGTTCCATTAAAAGTTGCATTTGATCTCTGTTTCTCAACATTTAAAACATTTGTAAAAATGCCGCATCTCTTTTACCATCTTTCATAATTTTTTAAAACATTTTATGTTTTGTTTTTGCTTTGAAATTAATGCTTACCTGAGCAGAACGACCGTGTCAGCTTTGGAAGTCATATTAGTACCAGAAGCTTCCATGCTGCCACATTCCTGTGCCTGGGAAAGTAGGAGGAGGGGATTTTTTAGAGTGTTGGTAGTTAGACATAACAGCATTCTTCTTTTTGGTCAAGGTCATGTTATTCCTGCATTTGGAGGAGGAGTGGTTAAAGGGAAGTCTCAAGTTGGGAGGGATGTGATGGACTAATGGGTGCAGGGGTTGGGTTTTGACTTTTGAATTACTAAGGGAAAACCCAGAATTCTCAGATTTGGGTTTTCCCAGATGTGCCAGCATAACTACTCTAATATAAGGAAACTGTGAGAAAATGCCTATCTTGGAGTTTTTAATTGGAGTTGGGTTTTTCTGGAACCCTGACATATCGAGTATAAATCAAGTAAACAAATAGGTTAAATAATTTATTTTCTTATATAAATGTCATGAGGATTTACTATTTTCCCATGGCTGCTATAATACTAAATATATTATGTTCATGTTTGGGTCCTTTTATTTTCAAACTTTTGGTCTCTTGGCAGCCTTTTCATCCATATGCTGCAGAGATAAACATGAATGTAATATGCTATTGTGTTTAAGAGGTTTCAGTCATATTGGGGACAATCAGGTTTCCATCCACATTTAGCTTTTGAGTAATTTTTATTTAGCCATAACTTATTTCATAAAGGTGCTACTGTGAAGGAATAAAAGAAAGTGTCTTTTTGTGCTATGTTCAAAAGCAGACCAGAAGTGTTATAATAAATATATAAAATTAGATTCCAGAATTGCCTTCATTTCAGCAATTTTTCATAAGAAGAAAAAATGCATCACTTAAAAGAATTATGTCTGAGTGCTTTAGTCAATTTGCCCCCTGCTCAAAAAGCTACTGAGGCGCTAGCAACTAAATACATATTTCATCAGAATCACCTAATTTTGCACTTAGGCGTTAAAATTTGTACTATTTTGCAAGACAGTTTTCCAGTTTAAATATGTGAACAAGAATGAGTATTTTTAGAGAAAATGAAGACACAATTGCATATATTAATTTGCATAACTTAAAAACAGGCAGATATTTATATGCATTAGAGGAAATCTGTACCAAACTACATATGAATTCAGATTGCATACTGAAAATAATGAAAACAACCCCATATTTACATATTTGTTCATTTTTTTAGGCATTCGGCTGAATAAGTTGAGGTGTAAAACTGAATAAAGAATTGAGTATACATTTTCACCCTTTTTTGTCTGACTTGCACATAGCAATAACACTAGCAATAGCATTTAGACTTATATATCATTTTTCAATGTTTTACAATCTTCTCTAAGTGATTTACAGACTCAGCATATTGTCCCCAACAATCTGGGTCCTCATTTTATTGACCTCGGAAGGATGGAAGGCTGAGTCAACCTTTGCTTCATGGGAGGTCTGAAAGCAAATATACTAAGCTTTTATTGAATTCAAGGGTAAAGTTTGAGTTAAAAAAACCCCACGTAATTATGTAAATGTTTTACTTAACTTGGTTGAGCAGTGAAGGACTATGGATAAGTTTGGGAAGAAAGAAAATTTAAGAAGAAATAGCAAGTGTTCAGTGTTAACATGCAGACTACATAGACTCCTTCAGAAGATCCTCAGGAGCATGACTCAAAGAAGATTTTTAAATAATGTGAGCACACTACTCCTTCAAAATTCAAGATGAATGTGTGATAGTTGTGACGGTAGAGAGCTGGGCTGAACTGCTTTCCAAACCAAGCTTGATTTTATCTTGGATATTTTCTTTTTCTCTCTTCTCTCTCTCTCTGACAAAGCTTTACTTTAATCCCAGCACAGGTTTTTTTGTGTTGATGCTAAGTGTGTGCCAGACAATATATCGGCTGCTTCTTTCTGTTATAATTGAAGCTTTTGCATGATATGTATTTTATAGGGATTAAGACTTCCTCCTCCTGACTTTTTGAATTATCAAAGACTTGGTTTAGTATATGGTGGCCTTGGAGACAATAAATTGTTGCATGTTTATATGACATCTCTAGTTAGATAATTGATGATTCCTACCTCTCCACTTTCATTCCTTATATTTGTAAGTCACAATATCTTGCAATAAGGGCAACAGAAATTTAGAATGGAAGTAACACGAGAATGGAGGGGGACAACAAAATTAGAGCAGAGGTGGTATTCAGCAGGTTCTGACTAGTTCTGGAGAATCAGTAGCAGAAATTTTGAGTAGTTTGGAGAACCGGCAAATACCACCTCTGATTAGAGATTTTACAGTATCCTTCTCCTGCCATGCCCACCAAGCCACAACCATAGAATTGATAGTAAACAAATTTGAATCCCACCACTGAATCAGAGGCAATTTGTTAAAGCATAGCTTACTGTATTGTGGCTGTAGATACAAATGACATTGCAGATTCCACAAGATGTTTGGAAAACTGTCTCAGGATCCTTCCAATCTTTCCCAAAATTTCAAAAGCCTTCTTAAAAATCTTATTTGCTGAGTGGACACAGGTTCCTTTATAAAATGTGTTTAGGGGGGTTTTAAAAGTTTTTCAAGACTAAAAATGGATAATTATTTTTCTTTTCTTACAACATAACATGCACTTGACACCATTTCAGTACTGTTTCTGATTAAAGTAAAATTAATATTCATGAAGCAGATGACTCATTTAAGTAGTAAATGAATCAAAACTATGATAAATAGAATAAGAAATCTTGCACTTCTGTAGCAGTGGAGAAATAATACATTTATATAATATGGATAAGTCATAGGAATAAAAGCACAAGCATTATTATGAAAAATATTACACTGAGTTTGTCTGAAGAACAAGAATTTACTGTGCAAGAATAATAGCAGCCTTATGTCTTAAGCTCTAGGAAATGAGAAACAATCTTTAATGAATGATATCAAAGGTATTAATGCAATGAGATGGAAAACTATGGCATCTCAAGTAATATACCTGGTGTTTTAGCCATTAAGAATCAACAGTTTTTTAAACAGGAACTATAAAATATGAATAATCTTGGCTGAGGTTTACATTAAAAGAGATCATGGGTCTGCAATGTACGACATATTGAAAATGGATAAAAAATGTCACATGCACCCCACATAAGTAGGTGGTATATAGTTAGAATGTAACTAGCACAATATCAAAGGGGAAAAAAAGAAAATGCAGTTTTTAAAAACTATAGAAAGAAAAAAAATATGAAACTTGTTTTAATTAAAAAAAAACAATATAAACTTTCCATATTTTTTCAAGTTATTTTGGCCTAATATATCCTTTTCCCAGGTCAACAAAAAAAGTTGAACTGGGAAACTTCCATTTTGAAAAAGGATATAAATAATTAAAACACATACATTTAATATATGTGGTGTAATAAATGTGTGGGGGGAGGGTTGGTTAGATGTTGTTTAATTGATATGTTCAGATTATCTTTAAACTTATTTGCTATTGTGCTTATGTTAAGTGTTATTTCTTATTTCCCTAAAATTGCAAAGCAGACTTTTAATTGATTGATTACCTTAATTAGAATGAAATCCACAGAGCAAGAGAATTGATGGAAATACATAAATTGATTTCCAAAGTAAATTCAGAGAAGTACAGTATATTCATGTCAAACTTTGTGTATGTACTAAATGAATGCATTGGGAGTGATGTTCAAAGTGTTACTCTCGAAGTGATTAATCAAAGTATATTTATTTCAAGTTAATCTGAGGCATAAAGTCTTCACATTTAACCAAATATGCCTTCCAGAAAGCCTGTTCATTTCAGGGTACATTGCTTATACAGCCCTATGAGCCCCCAAAGCAATTTACCACATTGATATATGGGCTATTTCCTGACACAATTGATTAACATGCCTCTGACAAGTATACCATTTGGGCTTAAGGTAAAGTTTTTCAACTTACCATCCTGTTTTTATTTGATTTCAGAATTTGTCTGCTCTAACCTAATCCTCAAGATTTGTTTTTAAAAACCACAATAAATCATTCTGCTTCCAATCCATCAATGCAATGAATGTGAACAGAGTTATTCTCTAATCCTTTTCAAACCCAGAAGGTTTCAGATAAATCTTTTAGGAAGTTTGTTTTATAGATTGGCTTTAATGCAAGAAAATGTAAATAGGAAAACTCAACTAGTAGATTTTATTTAAATACTCTAAAAATAATATGCTGAATACATTTCAGTCCTTCTACTGAAAAACTACACAAGTGCTTTTACAAATTCAGATGTGATATTTCGATTAATTAAAATTTAGAAGCAAGTCTAGCTTTAGTAGTCCAGTTTAAAGGATCAGATATTAGAACTCAGTTTAATAGATAAAGTTAGTCATATTTTAATTCTTACTATTTAAAATAGAAAAATTTATCTATGTAAATCTAAATCACCCCAATGTAAACTTTCTGATAATCAATGGGATAGATAAGAGTTGATTTTATTCTTTGTTCATCAGCAGGTGAAACCCAGAATTAAAAATGTAAACGTAAAATCAGAATTATCTACAATAATCAGCAGAAGGGATGAATTATCAAAGTCATAAAGCCAAAGTAGAAGACAATTTTATGTTTGGGAGGGGACATCAAGATCAAGAAGTATGGAAAAAGTTTTAACAAAAATAAAAATATTAAGGGTCAAAATACAGACTTCCAAATAAGACAGATGGCTAGGATAACAAGGTGAAAATCTGTGGGGGAAAGAAGGAATGCAATTGTGCAATTTTGAAAGAAGGCATGATGGCTGCAATGCTGACTACAAGTCATTCTCAATTATTGACCACTTTTTTGGAAACTCTACAAAGATGCGATAGTGCTGAATGAGTAGTATTTATACTAGTCCTTGAATTTTAGTTGTAAAAAAATTAAAGTTTCTCGTTGAATCTGATTCCTGGTGATTTCATAGACATATCCATATAGCCTTCTCGTTTTTAGAGAAGTTTTTTTCCCCTCATGTTTTTTCAGTTTTGAAGTTTAGTTCACAGTCCGCATATTCATTACATTATATTACATTTGTCACTTATAACTTTCTTAAATCATGCTTTTATTTACCTTTTTGCTAACATGGATGATCTCCCAGCTTCTCTTTAACTGGAGAGGTTCTGTGGGATTGGTCTACTTGCTGGCCCTTTAGTCTTACCTGTGGTTGCTGTCTCTGTTCATTTGAAGGTGTTGAAGCTTGTCATTCATCCAGAAATTCTGACAGCCTTCATATTCTGTAGCAGTCTCCTATTCCAATATTAACTATGGATGATTCTGCTTCACTTCAGACAAGGCCAACCATATGCTGCCTAAGTTATCGTATATGTATCACTGAATTTTCTTTCTGAACTCTTTGGGTATATCTTATATATTTTTGGGTGCTAATCAGGAAAATAACTTGTAATTTAACCTATTATGTATTATTTAAAGAAATATTCTGTTTTATACACGCACAAAACCATATAGTAATTTATATAAAATTATATTACTAATATAATTTTATAATTGGCAAACTTAATGTGTGTATATAAAATCTAATTTTACTAATTTAAATTCGTAAATTAAATACATACAAAGTTTCATATTTCTCAAGATTCCTGCATGATTTAGTAATTTTGAAACTATATTTGTGTTTAGTTTGGAGGGGTGTATCATAATAACCATTTTTTTTTCCAGGAAGCAAAACTGTGTTCCACTGTATTTAGTTTAAGTTGAAATTCAGTATATGTGAAAGAGAGCTCATAGTTTCATTTTATTTCCCTATTGCTACATACTTTGTCATGCTTCCACAAAATCCTATTTGGAATTGTTCAACTAACAAATACATTAGTCTGGTCAAGAAAACTTGATGAAATAAATATAACTTTAAATACATTTGGTTATTTGGTTATTTGAGTGAACATTAGATTCCCTTCAGATTGCCTTTCTGTATGTCCCATTTTTATTGTAATAATATTATTCATTCAATTAAGATAGGCAAGTTAGCTTTGGGGATGTGAAAAACAAAGCATGAACAAGACGGAGATTAAATTTTGTCCTCCATCCCATTTTGTGTATTTTCATGTTATTTTCTCATGTTATCTCATTCCCACTGTCATGTATTTATTTTCTATTTTACCTTGCCTCCCATACTAATTCATATTTTCATGTACAGACACACGGACAGAATATATTTATATTCACAAGATTACTATGAGGCCATTATTTTTGTTTGAAATGAAAATATTAATGAAAGTAATTGTTATTTTTCTTCATAGTGCTAGACTCATACACATTTGAAAAAATAAAGATAATTGAACATAATTTTTATGTGAAATTCTAAAACCATATTTATTGGCCAATTCACAGAAAGTGCCAGAGTGATCACAAAAAAGGGAATATTTTTAGTACATGTGCAGACTAAGGATTTAAAAAATAATTTTGCAAATAACGGTGTAAAACTTAGAACCTTTAACAATCTGAAATTCAGAAGTTATCATTCAAAATGACAAGGTTTACATCACATAGTTGAGGATATGTAGAAGAAAAGGAGAAGAAAATAAACCAACTTTTTCTCTCTATATAACAATTTAGTTATTTATGTGATTATTTTAACCATATGTTTTCTTAAAGTTCTTCTTAAAAAATAACAATAAGCAGATCTGTAATACAGTCATATTTTAAAAAGAATTCATATTCCTTCTGAATTGCATATACTCATTGAATTCCTTATCCTGCATATATTATCCACTCTTACATAATTTAACTTAGCAACAAGGTTTCCAAATATTGTTTCATTATCTCTCATGTACAATAATGTATTAAAATATAATGGTCAAATATAGAAGCAAATGAGAAGATATCTTGGTATCCTGTTTTTATTTTGTTTGCTCTCTAACAGTGGTCAGATTATTCAGTGATAAAACTGCAAGTGACATTGCAACTTTTGGATTTTAAAAAATGCCAGTGGTAGAATTATTGCTAAGCAGAATAAAGCAATAAGCCTCTGAGGAAGCAAATCTATCAAATATTGAAAGGAAAAAATAACTATATGCATTTTCCAGTGTAGGAATATAGCATTTTTACTATCTGGTTAATATAAAATACAGTGAAGAATAACTGTTCCAAACAGTCACTACTTAAGAAAATGGTCTATTTAAAAGCGTAGGGTCATGATAACTTTTCATTGCTGAATTCAGAGTTGAATTCAGAGATCTTTTTTGAAAGGAGGAAGAGACTTTCATATAAAGAAAGACTATATTTGAATAGTTCAGTAATGCAGATATGCCTCTGTATAATTAAAGGGTGGCGTAGTAGCTTCTGATGGCTCTTATAAAACAGTGCACTAGACAGCATGTCTGCAGTATTTCAATATTTTACTACTAGGAAAATAATGTTTATTTTTCTTAATATTTAATCTTCCATGAAGAATAAAAAAAATCCATGTATTCATTTCTGCATAGGAGATCTGTTTTTAGGCAATCTTCCATTCATATCACTATACCTTGACTAAATCCATGTCCTTAACTTTACTTGCATTAAAAGCCTTCCAGATTGAGCTCTAAGATCATTTCCTCTTACCTGACCAGAAACTCTTTTTTTAGAGCATTCACATAAATGACAGTATTTTTCATTTCTGTCTCTTGTTGCCTCTTTTTAGCTCAAGTCCTATTACTTATAACCTTTTCTATGGAAACAAAACTGTTAAGGTAATACCTCCTTAAAACCAAGTCATCCCATTATTCAAATCATACATTCTACTATCTGCCTAAACCTTTTGATGAAGTTCATGAGTGGCAAATACAGGATTAGTGCAGTATTAACTCGAAGTATGTGCCTTTCTGTCTCTTTTTCCCCCTCACAATTTCTCATTTCCCATTTATTTTCCAGCAACCTTGTCTTTTTTAAACAACACAACAACTAACAACAACAACATGGCAGTTGTGATGATGATGATGATAAAAAAGGAAGATATCAGTAAAGTTTATCTGCAAATGCTTTTTAGACATTCTGTTATATGACTACTAACCAACAGCACTGATCACATGTGTAAGGGAAAACCATGCTTGGAGAAAATAGATTTCAGTAAGTCGTGGCAGTAAAAATTTCATCTACTTAATAAGATCTTTTCTTTTGTAGATTTTAATGTATTTCTTTTGTAAGAGGGCAGTGTGCAGGTTAATTTTGAACAGGAAAGAAGCAAGCAGACTGAAACCAATCTAGTCCATAACCATAACAAGACATAAAAAGAAAACATTCTCTATATTTGTAGGGTGAAAAGTACAAAGGTGTAACAAGTTAAATCCTATAACTGGGGCTTGCATTGATATATCACAGTTGCAGGAATTCTTATACCAGCTTGTTTGCTTGTTTAACACACATTAGGTTTAGGTTTTATTTAATTTATATACCGCCCTCTCTCCCAATTCCTGGGACTCAGGGCGGTGATTTAGAGATTTGCCTCCCTTGAAAGCTGCTTTCATTACTTTCATTTCTGATGTTTCTCAAAACAAGTCTCACAAAGATAATTATAAATGACTAGGACAACCATAAATCCCAGAAATATACCCACATATGATACCAAATGATTATATTGAAGACATACATTCCTAATACTTTGATAGTTAATTAGGATACCATATTGTTAAGAATATACAATGCTGAGTTTGTCTAGTTAACAGAGAGAGTGGTATTCAGCAGGTTCTGACCAGTTCTGGAGAATCGGTAGTGGAAATTTTGAATATTTCAAAAAACCAGCAAATACTACCTCTGACTGGAGATTTTACAATATCCTTCCCCTGTCAAGCCCACCAAGCCACGCCCACAGAACCGGTAGTAAAAAAATTTGAATTCCACCATTGGAGTAGTAACTCCATATTTTAAGACTAGAGGATGTAGTAAGTATACATGGAATGATCAAGATAAGAAAAAGTATAGATTAGAAATATTTCAAATATCTCTGTGAAGAACTGGAAGCTCTCAAGAAGAAGTTCAAGATTCTCCAGGCTGCTTACGGACAGAAGACCTACAAAGGAGATTCCAGCCTTGAAGATGTTTCCGAATATCCTTTGGAATTCAACCCTCCCACGGACAGAAGACCTACAAAGGAGATTCTAGCCTTGGAGTTGTTTCCAAATATCCTTTGGAATTCAACCGTCCCACGGACAGAAAGCTGAAAGAGACACTGGAGAAGAATAAGGAACTTTGCAAAGAGCTGGAGCCCTCAAAAGCAGGACGGAAAGCTGAAAGAGAAGAATCAGGAACTCTGCAAAGAGCTGGAAGCCCTCAAGCAGGACGGAAAGCTCAAAGAGGTGTTGGAGAAGAATAAGGAACTCTGCAAAGAGCTGGAAGCCCTCAAGCAGGACAAAAATCTGAAAAAGGTGCTGGAGGAGAATAAGGAACTCTGCAAAGAGCTAGAAGCCCTCAAGCAGGACGGAAAGCTCAAAGAGGCATTGGAGAAGAATAAGGAACTCTGCAAAGAGCTAGAAACCCAAAAACAGGACGGAAAGCTCAAAGAGGCGTTGGAGAAGAATAAGGAACTCTGCAAAGAGCTAGAAACCCAAAAACAGGATGGAAAGCTCAAAGAGGTGCTGGAGAAGAATAAGGAACTCTGCAAAGAGCTGGAAGCCCTCAAGCAGGACAGAAATCTGAAAAAGGTGCTGGAGGAGAATAAGGAACTCTGCAAAGAGCTAGAAGCCCTCAAGCAGGACGGAAAGCTCAAAGAGGCATTGGAGAAGAATAAGGAACTCTGCAAAGAGCTAGAAACCCAAAAACAGGATGGAAAGCTCAAAGAGGTGCTGGAGAAGAATAAGGAACTCTGCAAAGAGCTGGAAGCCCTCAAGCAGGACAAAAATCTGAAAAAGGTGCTGGAGGAGAATAAGGAACTCTGCAAAGAGCTAGAAGCCCTCAAGCAGGACGGAAAGCTCAAAGAGGCATTGGAGAAGAATAAGGAACTCTGCAAAGAGCTAGAAACCCAAAAACAGGATGGAAAGCTCAAAGAGCTGCTGGAGAAGAATAAGGAACTCTGCAAAGAGCTGGAAGCCCTCAAGCAGGACGGAAAGCTCAAAGAGGCATTGGAGAAGAATAAGGAACTCTGCAAAGAGCTAGAAACCCAAAAACAGGATGGAAAGCTCAAAGAGGTGCTGGAGAAGAATAAGGAACTCTGCAAAGAGCTGGAAGCCCTCAAGCAGGACAGAAATCTGAAAAAGGTGCTGGAGGAGAATAAGGAACTCTGCAAAGAGCTAGAAGCCCTCAAGCAGGACGGAAAGCTCAAAGAGGCATTGGAGAAGAATAAGGAACTCTGCAAAGAGCTAGAAACCCAAAAACAGGATGGAAAGCTCAAAGAGGTGCTGGAGAAGAATAAGGAACTCTGCAAAGAGCTAGAAACCCAAAAACAGGATGGAAAGCTCAAAGAGGTGCTGGAGAAGAATAAGGAACTCTGCAAAGAGCTGGAAGCCCTCAAGCAGGACAGAAATCTGAAAAAGGTGCTGGAGGAGAATAAGGAACTCTGCAAAGAGCTAGAAGCCCTCAAGCAGGACGGAAAGCTCAAAGAGGCATTGGAGAAGAATAAGGAACTCTGCAAAGAGCTAGAAACCCAAAAACAGGATGGAAAGCTCAAAGAGCTGCTGGAGAAGAATAAGGAACTCTGCAAAGAGCTAGAAGCCCTCAAGCAGGACAGAAAGCTCAAAGAGGCATTGGAGAAGAATAAGGAACTCTGCAAAGAGCTAGAAACCCAAAAACAGGATGGAAAGCTCAAAGAGCTGCTGGAGAAGAATAAGGAACTCTGCAAAGAGCTGGAAGCCCTCAAGCAGGACGGAAAGCTCAAAGAGGCATTGGAAAAGAATAAGGAACTCTGCAAAGAGCTAGAAACCCAAAAACAGGATGGAAAGCTCAAAGAGGTGCTGGAGAAGAATAAGGAACTCTGCAAAGAGCTGGAAGCCCTCAAGCAGGACAGAAATCTGAAAAAGGTGCTGGAGGAGAATAAGGAACTCTGCAAAGAGCTAGAAGCCCTCAAGCAGGACGGAAAGCTCAAAGAGGCATTGGAGAAGAATAAGGAACTCTGCAAAGAGCTAGAAACCCAAAAACAGGATGGAAAGCTCAAAGAGGTGCTGGAGAAGAATAAGGAACTCTGCAAAGAGCTAGAAACCCAAAAACAGGATGGAAAGCTCAAAGAGGTGCTGGAGAAGAATAAGGAACTCTGCAAAGAGCTGGAAGCCCTCAAGCAGGACAGAAATCTGAAAAAGGTGCTGGAGGAGAATAAGGAACTCTGCAAAGAGCTAGAAGCCCTCAAGCAGGACGGAAAGCTCAAAGAGGCATTGGAGAAGAATAAGGAACTCTGCAAAGAGCTAGAAACCCAAAAACAGGATGGAAAGCTCAAAGAGGTGCTGGAGAAGAATAAGGAACTCTGCAAAGAGCTGGAAGCCCTCAAGCAGGACAAAAATCTGAAAAAGGTGCTGGAGGAGAATAAGGAACTCTGCAAAGAGCTAGAAGCCCTCAAGCAGGACGGAAAGCTCAAAGAGGCATTGGAGAAGAATAAGGAACTCTGCAAAGAGCTAGAAACCCAAAAACAGGATGGAAAGCTCAAAGAGCTGCTGGAGAAGAATAAGGAACTCTGCAAAGAGCTAGAAGCCCTCAAGCAGGACGGAAAGCTCAAAGAGGCATTGGAGAAGAATAAGGAACTCTGCAAAGAGCTAGAAACCCAAAAACAGGATGGAAAGCTCAAAGAGGTGCTGGAGAAGAATAAGGAACTCTGCAAAGAGCTGGAAGCCCTCAAGCAGGACAAAAATCTGAAAAAGGTGCTGGAGGAGAATAAGGAACTCTGCAAAGAGCTGGAAGCCCTCAAGCAGGACGGAAAGCTCAAAGAGGCATTGGAGAAGAATAAGGAACTCTGCAAAGAGCTAGAAACCCAAAAACAGGATGGAAAGCTCAAAGAGCTGCTGGAGAAGAATAAGGAACTCTGCAAAGAGCTAGAAGCCCTCAAGCAGGACGGAAAGCTCAAAGAGGCATTGGAGAAGAATAAGGAACTCTGCAAAGAGCTAGAAACCCAAAAACAGGATGGAAAGCTCAAAGAGCTGCTGGAGAAGAATAAGGAACTCTGCAAAGAGCTAGAAACCCAAAAACAGGATGGAAAGCTCAAAGAGGCATTGGAGAAGAATAAGGAACTCTGCAAAGAGCTAGAAACCCAAAAACAGGATGGAAAGCTCAAAGAGCTGCTGGAGAAGAATAAGGAACTCTGCAAAGAGCTAGAAGCCCTCAAGCAGGACGGAAAGCTCAAAGAGGCATTGGAGAAGAATAAGGAACTCTGCAAAGAGCTGGAAGCCCTCAAGCAGGACAGAAAGATGAAAAAGGTGCTGGAGAAGAATAAGGAACTCTGCAAAGAGCTGGAAGCCCTCAAGCAGGACGGAAAGCTCAAAGAGTCATTGGAGAAGAATAAAGAACTCTGCAAAGAGCTAGAAGCCCTCAAGCAGGACGGAAAGCTCAAAGAGGCGTTGGAGAAGAATAAGGAACTCTGCAAAGAGCTGGAAGCCCTCAAGCAGGACAGAAGGCTGAAAAAGGTGCTGGAGGAGAATAAGGAACTCTGCAAAGAGCTGGAAGCCCTCAAGCAGGATGGAAAGTTGAAAGAGTAGAATAAGGAACTCTGCGAAGAGCTGGAAGCCCTCACAGGACAAAAGCTGAAAGAGGTGCTGGAGGAGAATAAGGAACTCTGCGAAGAGCTGGAAGCCCTCAAGCAGGATGGAAAACTGAAAGAGAAGAATGAGGAACTCTGCAAAGAGCTGGAAGCCCTCAAGCAGGATGGTAAGCTCAAAGAGGCATTGGAGAAGAATAAGGAACTCTGCAAAGAGGTAGAAGCCCTCAAGCAGGATGGTAAGCTCAAAGAGGCATTGGAGAAGAATAAGGAACTCTGCAAAGAGCTGGAAGCCCTCAAGCAGGATGGTAAGCTCAAAGAGGCATTGGAGAAGAATAAGGAACTCTGCAAAGAGGTAGAAGCCCTCAAGCAGGACGGAAAGCTCAAAGAGGTGCTGGAGAAGAATAAGGAACTCTGCAAAGAGCTGGAAGCCCTCAAGCAGGACAGAAAGCTGAAAAAGGTGCTGGAGGAGAATTAGGAACTCTCCGAAGAGCTGGAAACCCTCAAGCAGAATGAAAAGTTGAAAGAGAAGAATAAGGAACTCTTCAAAGAGCTGGAAGCCCTCAAGCAGGACAGAAAGCTGAAAGAGAAGAATCAGGAACTCTGCAAAGAGCTGGAAGCCCTCAAGCAGGACGGAAAGCTGAAAGAATCAGGAACTCTGCAAAGAACTGGAAGCCCTCAAGCAGGACGGAAAGCTCAAAGAGAAGAATCAGGAACTCTGCGAAGAGCTGGAAACCCTCAAGCAGGTCCTGGAAGAGACAATGGAGTCTGAGGCCTTGGCAGCCCCTCAGGGCAGCATCCCGGCTTCGTCCACAGGACCCTCAAGGGGAGCCCGAGCATCCAGCCCACCCTGAAGAAATGTCAGAAGCAAACTTTCTTCTCTGGCTACACCTGAAGAGAAAGGTCTACCCCCCACCTGTTTCCTTCATTTAAAAAAAAATTGTTAGAAAACTGCTTTTTGTATGTTTAATAAATGTTAATAAAATACAGATTCATAATAAAAAATAAATATTTCAAATAGAATAATAAATTGTTACTATATAACATGCCACATACCACACCTGTATTAGTGAGACATTTCTTAATCATGAGAAAGACAGAAATATGTCCTATAATTATATTCCCATGTTCAATGCTGAAATATTGACAACTTTGGCAGCATTATATAGGATATTTATCAGCATTTATATAACATTATTTGTGGGATAAACCTAAATTTTACTATTCATTAAACAATTTTTTCAATATAAATGTGGTAGAAAGTGTATTAAGTGCCGGGAGTCACTGGAAGCTGGGGAAATATAAACTTAATATTATGTGTGGGTAATCTACAGTTAAATATCTATTAGGACTGGTGAAAACCTAATAATTAATCATTCAAGTTCTAGTTAAGGATCTGATACCAGATATCCAGATGCTATACATCCAGATACTAAAACATTTGAACATGCTCTATGCAGCTATCATGCTGCCTTTTAAAATGTATGACAAGCTTGATAGTAATATATCTTTCTTTTTGCTCCTGTAATAAATAATTAAAATAATAAAATATTATTAATGAAATAATTATTTCTTAATATTTATTAAACCTTAGTCCACTGTACATCTATAACATTTTTAACTGGGATATGTACAGAATATTTTCTGCAGAGCAGGTGAGTATCGACATGAAATATCTTTTCTATTTTTCTGAATATTATCAGAATATTCACTGCCAGTGTCAAATCCAAATTTCAATTTAGTATTGAAATTAACTGCAAAACAGAAATTATAAGCCCTTTACATTTCAGAATAGTTGTGATATTTACTTTTACCTATGTAAAATGGTATCTGGTTTAATACCATGAAGAAATGCACATCTGTATATATCCACAAAAGAAAAGATTAATTTCTCACAACCCACATTGGGTCATATTCTAGATGTAAATTAGGACATTATGCAGCTTACATAATACTTTTCACTTAAAAGTATAAGTACATAAAATAGTACTCATTCATTGAGACAAGAATATTGAGAACTAATATATTTTACAGATAAAACATTTCATTTCCTGTAATCTTTCAATTTACTTCTTTTGAACTATTCCTTAGTTTTGATGCTATAGGTCATCCTTAGTTCACACCAGTTTTTATAGCTGTGATCAGTTCATCCCATCAATAGATGAAACTTAAGCAAATATTCAAAAGTACTTGTATATGTCATGGAAGTTGTTTGATCTCCAAATGTAAATATCTGCAATATTTTACAGTTGCTATACTTTGGCTAATCTTCATGATAGGAAAATATGCATCTTTAAGGCATTACAAAGAGGTCTTAAGTTCATGCACTCTAATGCACCTTTTGGAAATTAAAGCGATAGTGCTTACCAATAGTACAATGACTATTTTTCCATGAAACATGCTAGGAAATATGCACTATTTATACAGTGGAAAAAGCTTTATACAGTATTAGAAATGCAATACAATGATATGTATGATTTGTGCACCATGTGTTTTATCAGTTAACCTGCTGTTTCTGATTAGTCTTTCTAATTTTCTACTTCCTGTCTCACATACTAAATTTTCAACACACACATTTTATCTCTTCAGTACTAATTAATCTTCAGACTTGTTTCATTCTACAAAACGTATCAAAATTTTTGCCAAATTACCAATGTTTCTTGTATGGTAGATAAGTGTAATGCATTATATATATGTAGTACTGCCTCTGAACATTTAGAGAAATTAGGAATATGAAAGGAAAATAAATTTTGATTTGTTGCTTTCTGTTTTTCCAATAAGGTGTAATTATTAGTCTGTTTCTGGGAACAATCCAAAATACTACTGTGCTGTTATAAAGATATAATTTCTTTTTTATATGCCTCCATGATTTAAATGCTCTTGATTATAAAGCATGTATCATTAGTACCAGTCTATTTTTAGAACACGTATTTATAAGTTACTATAATTTGTGTCTATTAAATGATGTTAAAACTGTAATTTGTCTATGTACTTAATATTTGAGGTGTAGGGTGTTGCTGTTTTAGTTTATGTTTACATTGCTATAATCGTTGTATCTAATGTTACAATTTAAATTCATGTTAATGTTTTCCATTTGATTATTATAGGCCACCATATTATACCACATGGGATGTGAAATAAATTTAGTATACTACTAAAAAAATACTATTAAAAGCATATAAATAGCATATGAAGTGACTTGTGAAAAATTACCCAATAGTCACACATTATTATTTTACAACAGTCTAGGTCAGGGTTTGCCAACTTTTTGGATCTCAGGGACCACCAAACTCATAATTTTAAATCCCACGGACCAGAGATCCTGGGAAAATCCCAAGAAAAGTCTACAGGAAAATTCCCCACCTTGTTTTCCTACCGATCGATCATTCTTTATTTGGGATCACAGGATACCATCTCCAGATTCTCGAAGGAGAGAGACAGAGGCTTTTGGCTTCATGCAAGGAAAGCAGCAGAAGCAGCAGAAGTCTTTCTTTCTCTCTCCCAAACTCCACCAGAAATGAGTCTTTGTGAGACTTGTCACACCTGCACAGCATCTTGGAGCAGGATGCCTTGCAGGGTCCCAAAGACTCATTTCTGGTGGAGTTTGGGGGAGAGAAAGAAAGACTTTCGCTGCTTTTCTTGTGTGCAGCCAAAAGAAGAAGAAAAAAGCAGAAAGAAGCAGACTTATGGCCAGGCAAGGCACATGAGGCGAATTGGGCGAGTTCTCCCCTCTGCCCTTTCCCCCCCTCTACTCACTACCTTGTGTTGTTTGCAATGCAAGCGACACAAGCCTTGTGTTCCTGCATAGTCTGAATTAATTGCTTTGGGGGGTGCTTTGAAGGTGACATTTCTCTGTGGACTACCAAAATTTTCTCGCGGACCACTGGTCTAGATCACTATCATGTTATTACTTTTGTACATTCTTTATGTGTATAAATAATATATACTTATCTATACAGATCCAAGCTTTGTTTCTCACCAATGTGACCACAGGTTTCATCTGCAAAAAGCATTTAATTCAGCACACGAATGCCTGTGATGTCTCTCCCAAAAACTCTTACAGACATTGTGGAATATGTTACTTGTGTTTGTGAAAATAGGAATGACTGGGAGGAAATTCTCTATTCAGGATGCCTTCACTAGTAGAGATAATATCTGCTGTAACATAGTGTGACTGGTTTTATAACTTTTACATTTTGAATATTTTTTTAAAAAGAAAAATCCTTTGAAAAAGAAATATTTTTACTGTTCACTGCAGAGTGTCACCACACTATTTTAACTATACATACAGATCAAGTTGTGCATCCAAAGTCAGCAGATTTAAGCTAAGCTCACCCAATTCTGTATGAAACAAAAAAAAAGCTGACTTCTAAATTGCTGTCTTTAATACTTCCATTGTAAGCTCAGATACAAACATACAACAGAAATTAGTACCCATTTAACTAAACAGGGCTTACTTGCAAGTGCATGCATAGGATTATGCTACTGATATTATTTTCCATTCATAAAGATATCCTAAACAAATTTGCAATAAGCAAAGCAAGCACAATGTAATGAAAGACTATTAAGTTAAGAAACATAATTGTTGTATCATGTACTTGAAGAGAAGGATGGTCTAATTTTGAGATCACATATTTCTTTATAAAGTTTAAAGTACTACTATCATTTAATTCTATCATACTGCAAAGTCTTGACTGCTGGATGTCTGAAATTCATAAAACATTCAGGCTGTTCTCTATCAAGTTATTGAGAGAGGAAAAAAATCTAACTAGATTTTATATAATATTTTTCAAATGGCTGTGACATCTTTATTCCTGTCCATAACATCTGTTGTGTATAAGAATAATTTGAGCAAGGAAACAGAAAAACATTACATATAATACTGGAAGGAAGAAAAAGCAAGACACAAAGGCAGATAAAACATTAAATCACAAAAGTTGGGATATTAATCATGTGCCAAACTTAAAGATTTACTGCACTTGGGTCCTTTGCCTCAGGCAAGATTATTAAAAAAAGAATTGACCCATGAGCATTATATATTATTTTTAATGAAGAAATAAGTGTCTTTTATGTGTGTATATATATATATTGCATATTCTAATATTTGCAACTGCATTGCTTTTCTGAAATGATGAAACCAAAACGCCTCAATTTAAGCAGTTTACCTAAACCAGAAAACAAGCTTAAGGAAAAAACTCCACCTTGGATGCCAAATAATATTTTAAGCTGATTTATTTGAAGGCTACCAGTTTTATCACTTCGTGATTTTTATAGATTGTGAATGTATGGATAAGTAGCAACTTCTTGACGTGATTGCTTGTAGTGAAAAAAAAATGGATTTGAAAAATGATAATAACAAAAGCTTGTTTAGAACTCAGCTTATAAATCAAATATATGATCATGCAATTGTGGTCATTTTCTAGTTGATTGTTGATTTTCAAAGTTTTATTCTTTTGTTGGATACAAAAATAAACATTATACTTTTCAAAAAGATCTCATTGTTCTCACAAACTGTAATCATATGAAATAAAAGCATATAATTTCAGTGAATGATAGTAATTTTTTGTGCATCTATCAGAATAATAATTCTTGTAATCACATAATATTTTCCTTCCTGAAGGTAAAAACATAGACTTAATTGTTACAATCACTTATCACATTTCTCATTAATTTGGTATTTAAATACTTATGAACTGAAATAAATGATACTTGTTCATGAAACAATTGATTCATATATCTGCATCTGATAAATAATAATAGGATTGTAATTTTGACTTCCTTTCTTGGTATTACTCTCCAGGAATTTAAAAAATAAACATCTTACAATATAGGACATATCATCCATGCAGAGAAAAATTATAGCTATTTTTAATTACATTACTAATCACAATTTCAAACTTACATATATTACACAATTCTAATTCTCTTTAGAGAAATAATGCATATTAAGACCTTGAACCCTAGTCTCTTCACACTTAGCTGAAATTAACAGGATGACACTATCAGTTTCATTAATTAATATAGTGGCAGACTATATTTATGAATATCATGAATTCTGGAGTTAAAGCAGCCTATAGGTTTTGTGGAATGAACCAGACAGAAATATGCACTAATTCTACTTAATTGTAAAGCTACATTGATGGAATCTTCAAGTTCAAAAGAACAATTCTTCCCTCCCTGGCCATCTCTTATGCAGTCCAAGTCAGTAGGGAAGATTACTTCCTAGTTACTTGGACTCAGACTCTTTTCTGAGCCTATAGCCCCGCCCACTTTCTAGCTATGGGCTAAGCTGTGTCTCATATCTGACCTTTTGCTCAGTCACCCACTTTCCCCTCTACCATTACATACACAATCTTTTTAAACAGAATCCCAGTGCTCAAATCTTAGCTGTTGTCAGAAATATCCTTCTGAAATCTGACACAGTCTCATGCCAGCCCAATATTCTGGGAGTTGCAGTCCTAACATGGTTGGACTAATCCAAAGTTGAAAAAAAATGATCTCTACAGACTTTCTATTTCTATCCAATGAATAAATGTGCTGCAGTTGCCAAGATTTCTACATACAAAAACCCTGTTTCTTTCATTTGTAAAGTCCTGTTGTTGTTTTTTTGCTGGTGATGTTGTTATTCTCAGATTTTTCCAGTATTTGTACTTGATTTGGCAAACTCTGGATTGTTTTCCTGTCTCATCTTGATGACTTAATGACTTAATTGCTTGTATTTGTCAGCCAAATTCTAACAATCTTAGAAATGTAGCCATAAATATGCTGTTATGAGATATGTCTTCAATAGCATGCCTTCTGGTTTTATTGCTAAATATGTACAGAGAGTTTAAATAACTCAAATCAACATTAAATTGTTAGCTGGTAGGATAGCACAATTGCATCTGGCTATTGGCCTAGTAAAATAAGTTAGCATAAAACAGCATTTTAGGTGCAGAAAACATTATTGCTTTAGTGTTTGTACAGATTTAAGGTATTGGACAAAGGTTAGTGAACTAGGTCCACACCTATTCTTAATCAAGAATTTCAATGGAAATACTTGGTAAAGAAACAACACATCACACAAGATCATTGTAGGAAGAAACTGGAGGAAACAATGCCATATATGCCCTGTTTGCTCCTGGAAAATTGAGCTGAATATAAATATAATAAATGCATTTAAAAGATTATCTATATAGCTGGCTGTGATTGATTGATTGATTACATTTCATCAAAACATTTTTGACAGCAGCCCCATAGATAGTTTTTCTTTATGATGACTTACTTCTGACCTTCTCTTTCAGGTCTTCCAACAGTGACAGTCATAATAATAGTTGACATACTATGATCATTTATTTTCTCAGTCATCCAGATGTTTAGACTGGATTTGGCATTTTTGTCAACCTATAATCTCAATATTTTCATCATCTGTTCACAACAGTTTAAAGTCACAGCTGCAAATTCTTTAGCTGGTATTAGTTTTTATATGCATCAAATTCTTAACAAGAACCTAGAATGTTGTAATGCATTAGATAACAGATAATCATAGTTGGAAGGGACCTTATATTGCTCATTGTACTCTATGACTATCATTAAGTGTTGTACGTCATGATTCTTGATTCTTAATGAATGTATTTTTTATGTATACTGAGAGTATTTACACAAAGATAAATTCCTTGTGGATTCAATCGCACTTGGCCAATAAAGTATTCTATTCTAATTCTAGTTCTATTCTATCTAGTCCAACCCCCCACCCAAGTGGGAGACCCTACACCATTTCTGACAAATGGTAGTACTATTGCTTCTTGAGATAGCATAGTATACATGTGGCCAGGTAGTATGGCCTTTTGCAATTGATAGATGGAAATTTTGTTTAACATTTCTGCTGTCCAATAACATCCAGTGTGCTGATAACCAATGGTAGCACCATGGCCACTTCATGTTACAATCTTTCAATTTCAAATTTTTATTATGATGATGATTGGTCAGCCAGATATTTAGATTGGATTTCTAGTTTTTACCAACCTATTACATTCTTCCTAAGGACCTAAGATAGGCAGATGTTGATGTTTCATGTTGTTAAAGATATCATCCTAGTATGTAAGCTGTTCCAAGTAAAACTGCCTTTGCAATTGATGATAGTTAATTTGTCAGTGCTGATAGTATTCCATGGTGCTGCAATTGTTTTGGAATTGCACCCAATGTGCCTATTACTAACGGTATTACTTTTCCTTTCTTTTGCCACAGACATTCTATTTCTATTTGGAGGTCTTTGTATTTTGTTATTTCCTCCAGCTCTTTCTCTTCTCTTCTGCTATCTCCAAGTATTATCAGATCCACTAAGCAGACTTTTTTTCCTTTCCTATAGACAATTGTTATGTCTGGGGTGTTATGTGACATATGCCTATCCATTTATACTTGAAAGTCCAAGAGCACTTTAGCTTCTTCATTTTCTATGACTCTCCCTATTTTATGATCCCACCAGTTCTTGCTTGCAGGTAATTGGTATTTCTTGAAGATCTTCCAATGCATCATTGTTTGTCATGCTTGTTTGTAGTTAGTCTGTTCAATCTTCTTAGAGCAGGTAGCCAAGTAGTCTACTGTTTCTTCAATTTTTGGCAAAAGTGGCACCTGCTTGTCTGTTGCCATCTTCTTTATTCTGACTTTGTATGCATTTATTCTTAAGGCTTGGTCTTTTGCAGCCAAAATTAGCCCCTCTGTCTGTTTCAACTCTTAGCTGCTGCCAGGTCTTGGTATTATCTATTTTGCCTGCTATTTTTAATGTATTGATCATGTAATACTTTGTCTTCCCATGTCTCTTTTTTATTTTTCATCTGGTTTTTCTTGAAGTTTGGTCTTTCCAATACTCAGTAAGCTTTTCTGGTATAGAAGTGTCAGTGCAACTTCTTCACTGTCCTTCAAATATTCTTCCAATGCCCCCTTTTCTTCTTTAACCACTTGATACGCTTGCAACATGCCATGCAATCCCCAACTCTTCTTGATAAGAATTGCCTTGATAGTACTTCCTCCACTAACTTTGGACTTTAAGATCTTCTTTACTCTCTTGATGTATTTGATTCCAACCAATTTTTTGACTTCATTTGCTTGATATTGTAAGCTTGAAGGATGCCCAGGAATTTGTAGTAATTGTCCTCATACAGACTTTTGGTATTTCCACAGGGCACCTTGATTTCTTCAGAATGGAACATTTGTCTTACTTTATTTCACTCAAGCTGTTTTATTGGGTAGTAGTCAACACAGTAAACATTTTGGTTTTGATTCACTTGTTATATTATTTTGCAGAGTAAAACTGCACTCAGATGCAATATCACATAGTTTAATAGATCAGTGTGATGGTATAAAATTAAGAGTCAGTTTGAATAATATTTGCCTCAGAAGTTATCAGATAAAAGCTAATTTGGCAGTTGTAGAGCAGCTGTATTTTTCAAGTAAAACAAAAACATTGTAGAAAAGTTTAATTCAATTAATCTCAGGTAATATCTGGTTCTGTAAGTTGTTAAAATAAATAAGCAATAATACAGTTTTATCATGCATTTTACAGATAACAGATAATCAGAGTTGGAAGGAACCTTGTAGGTCATCTAGTCCAACTCTCCAGCCAAGTGCTAGACCTTACACTATTTCTGACAAATGGCAGTCCAATCTCTTCTTGAAAGTCTCAAATGATGGTGCTCCCACAACTTCCGAGGGCAAGCTGTTCCATTGGTTAATTGTTCTCATTGTCAGAAAGTTTCTCCTTATTTCCAGGTTGAATCTCTCCTTGTTCAGTTTTCATCCATTATTCCTTGTCTGACCTACAGGTGCTTTAGAAAATAGCTTGACCCCTTCCTCCCTGTGGCAGCCCCTCAAATATCGGAAGATCGCTATCATGTCTCCCCTGGTCCTTCTCTTTACTAGACTAGCCAAGCACAGTTCCTGCAACCACTCATTGTATGTTTTAGCCTCCAGTCCCCTAATCATCCTGGTTGCTCTTCTCTGTACTTTTTCTAGAGTCTCAACATCTTTTTTATAATGTGGTGAACAAAACTGGATGCAGTACTCTAGGTATGGTCTTACTAAGGCTTTATAGCGTGGTATTAGTACTTCCCTTGATCTTGATTGTATCCCTCTGTTAATACAACTTAGGATTGCATTAGCTTTTTTGGGTGCTGCTTCACACTGCTGGCTCGTATTTAGCTGGTTGTCCACTAAAACTCCAAGATTCCTCTCACAGTTACTGCTATTGAGCCTGGTTTCACCCAGTCTATATATATACTTTTGGTTTTTCTTGCCTAAGTGTAGGACTTTACCTTTCTCTACATTGAATTTCATTTTGTTAGAAATGGCCCAGTGTTTTAGTCTGTCAAGATCCATCTGGATCTTGAACCTATCTTCTTGGGTGTTAAGATATTCCTGCCAGCTTAATATCATCTGCAAATTTGGTAAGTTCCCCTTCTATTCCCTCATTAAGTCGTTAATGAAGATATTGAAGAGTACTGGGCCTAAGACGGAACCTTGTGGCACCCCACTGCTTACTTCCCTCCATGCAGACTTAGACCCATTAAGGACTACTCGTTCAGTATGGTTTGCCAGCCAGTTGCGAGTCTATCTAGTGGTGGTGCTATCTATTCCATGTTTTTCTAGCTTGCTAAGAAGTAGGTTGTGGTCTACTTTGCCTTGCTGAAATCTAAATATATTATGTCCACAGTATTTTGCTGGTCTACTAATTTAGCCACTGTGTTGAAGAATGAAATAAGATTGGTTTAGCATGATCTGTTCTTAACAAACCCGTGCTGACTGCTGGTTATTATTTTACTTGTTTCTGGGTGTTGGCACATCTGTTTTTTTATTATCCTTTCCAGTATCTATCCCAGGTATTGATGTTAGGCTGATTGGTCTATAATTTCCTGGGTCTGTTTTTTTTTTTTTTTTGAAGATGGGAACCACATCACCTCTTTTCCAGGCCTCTGGTAGTTCCCCAATGCTCCAGGATTTTTGAAAGATATGGTGCAGTGGTTCTGAGATGACCTCTGCCAGCTCCTTTAAAACTCTGAGACTCCTTTAAAACTCCTTTAAAACTCAGGCCCTGGTGATTTGTGTTCATCAAGATCAGACAAGTGTTCTCTTACTATTTTTTTTTGCTTATTTTAACTATTATTTCTGGTCTGTCTTTTACAGTTATGTTTTTGGTGGGTTGAGCTATAGTTTCTTTTTGTGTGAAGACCGATACAAAGAATGAATTAAGCAGTTCTGCTTTCTCTCTATTGTCTGATACTTCCTTGCCATTTTCTCTCTTTAGTGGACTGACTGTTTCCTTGATTTTTTTTCTTGTTATTATTATGTTGGAAGAAGCTTTTTTTATTATCTTTTACTTTTGTTGCAAGTCTTTGTTCGTTCTGAGCCTTTGCTATCCTGATTTCGTCTTTGCAGATTCTGGTTATCTGCTGATATTCTGCCTTAGTTGTATGTTCTTCTTTCCATTTTTTGTACTTTTGTACTTTTTTTCTTTCAATTTTCCAGAAAGATCTTTGTGCAGCCATGCTGGTTTTTTCTTGGATTTCTTGTTTTTTCTTTCTCAGTGGTATTGTGCTGGTCTGGGCTTCTATGATCATACTTTTTAGAGTTTCCCAAGATTCTTGAGTTGTTTTCCCCTTTAGGATTTTTATCCATGGAATCTTTCCCAAGTTCTCTCTGAGTTTATTGAAATCAACTCTTTTAAAATCCAAGACGTTGGTGTCATTATGTTCCGTTGCTTGTGTTTGTGTTATGTTGAATTCTAGTATGACATGATCACTCTCACCCAAGGTTCCTGCAGTTTCAACTCCCTCTATCACTTCTTCTCTGTTTGTAAGAATTAAGTCCGGTATGGCTGTCCCTCTAGTTTCACCCTATACCTTTTGGGACAACAAAGTTGTCAGCTAGGTTGGTTAGGGACTTATTTGATTTCTCACTTTTACTTTGAAGAAAAAATATTATTGCATTCTAAAAATTATTTTTTACTTTAGGATATGATCATGGATATGTGTATATATATGTATATATATATATATATATATATATATATATATATATATATATATATATATATATATATATATGAGTCATCATCATCATCATCACTGTCATTATCATCTGTCTGATTTAATGTATTTCTGATCTCTTACACAGTTATGAAAGATCCATATGCATTTAGAGAAAAAATAATCCAATTTCATCATATTCAAAGCATGAGAACTACTTTCATTAGATATAGGCAATTGCTCAAAAAGATATACTTTAGCCCTTCAAGATTTAAAATGATGCACAACTTTACACAATAGAAGTTCATGTGATGGTCTAGTGGTAAAACAGCTATCTTGCACACAGGGTTTTTGTCATTTCTAATTAAAATTCTCCAATTGGAGAATGTAGGCAGTTGCTGTTAGTTAGTAGGCTATAATGACAGACAATTTCCTATATATCCTTTACTAAAATGTATTCCTAGAAAAAAAGCAATACTTAAAGTTCTTTCTAAGTCACAGACAGCACTGATCTGTTTTGGAAGTTGTCATACATAGAGTAATTCTTGGCATGAAAGGATGAAATGACACTCATTCAATAAAAGCAAACATAAAAATAAGCTCTTGTTACTTTTTTGCTTGACAGTGAGTTATGTAATCACAAGAGGGACATCTTCACATGCATTCTATATGCAAATTTATTTGCTGTTGAGCTAAAACCAGGAGATTTTATCAACAATGGGTGGGCTAAAAAGGAACAAGAGCCCCAAAATCTTTAAGAAAATATGAATACAAAACATTTTGCTTCTTCATCAAATGCCTATGTTTATATATATTTAAAACATGCACAGCATCAAATACTGCACTATTTGGCATTCAAATGTAGAGCTATATAAATACTGAAAAAAATATATAAGAAAGCACACAAACTTATAAATATTCAAAATATAGTGGTTAGCTGGAAAAATGCAAACTACTCAATATTATTCTTTACCAAATGTTTTCAAATGCTACCAGGTTTTTTTAAAAATTAAGTTCTGTGTTTAATTCTTTGTAATTTTTCAAACAAAACATTTTTGGTGAAGAGAAGGATCTATGAAAAGGAGCGTGGGGAGGAATTTAAAATTTATACAATTTTTTTTTACTACAACATTACTTATTTTGCTCCTAGAATTTATTTTAATGATAAACAGACTATATCAAACATCTATTCCACCTGTAACAATGCATTCAGAGCTTTGAGCGTTTTAACATGCAAATGAGTGGATTTTTTTCCTGAGATTATAAATAATATTTAAATCCCTACATATACAGTAGCACATGTCTGAATTCCAAACAATCTCTGTGATGGTACAGAGCTGCCATAAAATTCTGCAACTAGATGATTATTTATAATTACATTTTCTCAGAAGATACTTTCTTTAAAGATCAAAAGTCTAGGTATTAGCCACAGTAACACTCTAGTTTTATCCTTCACACAAGGGAAAACATTTCTTAATCTCTGTGGCACTGAAAAACCATCACAGACAAAGGTTTCCATTTATAGGGTTTACATGCCTTTTAACTAAGTTTTAATTGAGAGACTAGACAAGAATTCTTTTAGCAAACTTTGGACATTAGCAGTGCATTCTTATACATGCACAGACATATACAATTTATTGTGTTTTGAAACTCTCTGCATAGGTGAAATATCCACAACAAAAAAGTGAAAATAAAGATATGCGCAAATGAATTTCGCCCTGTGCATTGAGTAGCATGTACATTTTTTAATCTTTGACAGTAGGATCTTTAACAAGGCAGAATTAAAAGGAATCCCAAAAAGATTTTATATATATGTGTGAACCTTGGAAAAATTTAAAAGTAACCTGGACTATCCTCTTTGTAGCTTGATTTATATACATTTGTATATAAATGGGTTTGCTTATATACATTTAAAAGGAACAGGGAACTAGAGAAGCAGCAACAAATATATAATGTCAGGTTGGTGTCCTTTTTACAAGTGACTCTTTAATAGTTGTATACTGTGCTTTACCAGGTGCTATTTGTGACATATCAAGAAAGGAACAACTATGGGGAGCAGTTGTGATTCAACTATATCAAATTCAGACAATGCAGTTTTATCATCTGTAGTCAATAGGAAGTTAAACTGTCAATTAATTCATAGATCCAAGATATGGTTGAATCAGTAGGATTGACTCAAAATACACAGTATTGGTTTATACAAAAAGAGAAAGAAAACTAAAGACTCTAGTAGGGTAATGTTGAATCATCCCACTCCAACTGATCTTGCCTGGTTGTATTTTGTTTGTCTCCTTTATTCCCAGTGGCTTCCTCCTCTTCTTCTTCCTCTTCAGTCTCATCTGACTCTGCACTGGTTGTATCATCTTCATCTTCAATTTCTTCCTCATCACTTTCTTCTTCTCCACAAGGTTGTTCATATTTCTATGTATTATAAAGAAGCATAAAATGGAGTTGCTGATAAGAAGAAAAGAACCTTCTAAGGTTTATTTGTAAATCTCTAAATGAGAGTGTGTGGTTGGTACATGTTTAGATGTACCTAAAAGAAAGGGAAATCACCGTTCATATATATAGTCATATTTGATAGATCTAACTATCAGCTGAGAAAATTACAGACTAACAGATTTACCAAGTGATAAATGAAAGTGACCTCCCTTACTAAAATTCACTAAAGGATGAAATGTATCAACAAAAGCAGTTATATCATTCAATTATATATGACCTGACATCTTTTCTATAAGATCATATTAAATAATTAATCAGGTAAAACAATCCAACTTGAATGTCATCCATCTATTCTTGATTAAGCAAGCACCTCTACTGATTTTTTTCATTGTAGCTTTGATACAGAGATATTCATCAATAATACATGATTAGATTCAGCATGTGAAAAAAGGCCAAGCTAGAAGTAAAAAAAATGTAACATGACCTTTCTGAATGACTAAACAAGGGCACTGTCATTAAAATGTATACAAAGTAATTTTCATAACACCAATATATTATTGGTACTAATAGTATTTACATATTTCTAGGTTAAGATTAAACCAAATATACTTCAATGAAATCTGAAATAGTAATTCCATGAAATATAGAATCCTGAACATCCTATCTATGTGTATCTGGATGTATCTTTAAATGTACCAGATACGTTTTTCAGATCTACTACACATGCCAAAATAAGAAATAAAGCCAATCTAAAATTAGGAATGATGTTTTTCTTTTCACCCACTACATTTAGTAAATATCGGGGGATTTTGAAAAAGATTGTTGCACATAAATGAAAAATAGGACTGATAGCAGGAATATAGGACAACATGGCTTTTCTACTTACTTCCATGGGATTGATTGTGATAGTCAGAGCTGAGTCATCCCAGTCCATTTCATTTTCTTTATTAGTTTCATGTTCCTTTGAAGTATGGTGGCAAGCTGAATGAATTCTATATACCCCCATAGCTATGATGAAGACTAAGACACTGACACAGATTATGATGGTGATGGTAGCCATGCTTGGAAGTACTGAATGAAATAAAATGAAATAAAATGGGTCAATTTAACATATTCTTCCAGTGCCACGGGTATATTTAGTGTTTTTAGTGTTTTCTTAATTAATAAAGCTGTTACGTTTGTTGTTATAACAATTTTCTGTATTCATAACAATACCTAAATGTAACTGCAGTTACATTTGTTTTGTTATTGAACTTAAAAAAAAACATTACAAAAAGGATAACAATACAATTCTCCAATAGAGTTTTTTTAAAAAAACAATTGCAATTTCATCTGTAGGTGATTATCACATTTAAACTGTCTTTTATGTGTATAATCCCTTACTATTATTTTATAATTCTAGCTCTTGAGTTCCAGAAATTACTCACTGTCAGTGAATATGTAAATAGAGAATATGTCTTTCAACAGAATCACGTACACAATATCATCATTGGTATGGAGGGGGTCTTAATGCATAAAATTATTTATACAAAAGTATCCTCCTCACATACTTATTTTGTATGCATGGATTCTAGGAGGTGCAACACATGTAAAATCTAGGGAATAGTTTATTTGGTTCCACCATGCTCTTTGTTCAGGTCAAGCTCATTGAGCAAACAAAAAGGAAGAGGTAAGAAGAAGTTGGCAAGGGAGTTTAATGAGGCACCCACAATACCTCTTCATAAGTCATCTGTTTGTACTTGGTTAACCCAAAAATTTGAGAAGGGACAAAGAATGAATAAAAACTCTCTAATGATACTTTAAGAAGTAAAAGCATCAATGAATGGGCATGAGTTTATGATTAGCACTTGCAATGTCAATGGCAAGTTTACTTTTCCTGCCAGAAAACAACTGGCATATATTTACCACTAATGCAAGGACATTACAGCATTGAAGAAAAAGTCTAGGGAAGGAAGGAGCAAACAGAGACATGTAAGCTGATAAGAAAATACAATGATTTATGAGTAGAAAGAAAGCAGGTGTCAAAATAGAAATTAATAGTGGGAACAACTCTGTATATGGACAGAAAAACAAAGGAGCAAGCTCAATTAATAGAAGGCTGCCAAAGATATTCCGTATCACTGGAACAATAAAATTTAGGGAAGGAAAAAGAAAATGATACTTCAGAATTAGAGATTAGGATGCTAGGTTCCTGAGTGGCTGATAGAATTGGACTTTTAAGAGAAAGAAAAAGAGTTGGGGGAAATCATTATTCATTATCATGTTGTGTGTTGTATTTGTGTTTTGTATATGTGTTTTTATTGGCTGTTCACCGCCCCGAGTCTCTTTGGGGAAAGGGGGGTGGTATATAAATCGAATAAATAAATAATAATAATAATAAATAATTAATACGAAGAACTGTAACAAGTTTATGCTGATCAGACTCAATGGCTTGTAAAGTCTGCTTGTGCCACTAGCATAGATCAGGGAGATAACAGAACAGCTTTCAATTCTAATTAAGTCCAGCAAAAATTAATCCTTCCTGCTAGGGCACATGTTGACATATAATACTTCAAGAAGCAGCTGTAAGCACATTGCCACAGATTTTGAAAACCTTGGAAGAAAACTTAAGGCCTTGAGGGTGGAAGCATTTTCATGGAATAGGATAGGAAAAGGAAAGAAAAATGCTACAATTACTGGCTATGCAAATAGTGTTGAGGGGACAAATATTGTTTCTTGGATCATGGTTTAAGTTGTGTTGATGATGAACTGTTTATAAGAGAAGAGTTCTACATCACAATAGGTGCTTAGACAAAGAATAGTCTGTTTGATTTGGACTGAATTCCCTTGGAATGCAGGGAGGGCAGTTTGGATGGGCATCTCATTGGGCATATGTATGACATGAATGTTCTAGACAGGATTGCTCCAAATGGCCTCTCCCTCTCTCTGTCAAGTGAAAATTCATTATGATACTAGTGAAACTGGAACATTGAACATAACCAGATGCATATATAAGCTCAAATATGAGCTTACATCATGGCCATATTGATGGTGAAGTGTCAGTACTTTTCCACACTTAAGAGCTTTCATGGAATGTAGCACTTTTTAGAGTGATTTGGACCTTGGTAGGGAAGGATGGGCCAAAAAAAAATCATTAATGGGTTGCTGTGTACATAAAATGATGCATGTTTGCTTTTAGTTGGATGCATAGAATCTGATCAGCTGATAGAGGTGACATCTGGAAATGTTATCTAGGAGGTTTTTGAGCCTGTAGATCTTGATGAAGGAACAGGATTCTTGGGCTTGATCCCTATCCCAGCTGCCTGCTAAGTGCTATTCTTCAGTTTTTAATATTTTTATCAATGATTTAGGTGAGGAGGTGAAAGAAGCACATATTAAATTTACCGGCGAAACAAGTTTGGATGTTTGATTTAACTTCAAAATTATCTTGCTAGGAGAAAGAAAATAGGCTGAAAATAACTAAATCAAATTTAACCAGAGTTAATAGGTGAGGTGAAGGCCATGGGTAACTTGATCTCAGCCATGCATTCAACAAATTTCTAATGATATCTTTATCAATAAAATGGTAAAACAAGAGCTATGTTATATATTGATTTGCAATTAGCTGAATGCTAGCAAATAGAAAGGACTTACAAATGGTTTTAAATCAACTTGGAGAAAAGTATTGAATGGAATACTACCTTTGTGCTATTCAAAATGTTATTAATAACATGAATGAAAGATTTGAAGAGACAATTATCAAGTTTACAGATCACACAAAATTAAAACAATCAGAAAGAGATGATTGAAAAGATTTAGACAGGCTTGAACACTGGGCCAAAATGAATTATACTATTCAATATGGTGAAATAAAATCTCCTGCCTCTGAAGAGAAAAAAAAAATGAAAAGCATAAGAATAGGTGCAAGAGACGTGGCTTGGTCGTAATACATATGAAAAGAATCTGGATGTGCAAGTGGATCAGAAGCTGCACATGTGCAAACAATGTGATACAGCTGACAAAAATCAAATGCTATTTTGGGATGTATTAAAACTAGACAAAAGTCCAAGGGAGGGGAAATTGGCCAACTATTCTACTATATTCTTCCTTGTTAAGGCTCACTGGGAAAATATATCTAGTTCTGGCTATTGCAGTCCAAAAAAGATAAAAAAGGATATTTATTTTAGTCTGGCTGTCTGATTTAAGATTTCGGTTGTTTTTATGTTTTTTTCTAATTTTGCTGGAGATTAGCAGCCAATAAGTTACAAGGAGAAAAGAACACCACACCATCAACAACAAGGAAACACACCATTGTGTTGCAAAGGGCAGGGGAGGGGGTTGAAAACTTTAATCATGAGAAATTGTTAAGGAAACAGGTGCTGCATGCTTATCTTGAATAGCCTTAAGGGGAGATATGATATTAATATTCATTTAAAAGGATCAGGAAGGAGGAAGAAGACTTATTTCCTTTCCTTTTGGGGGTGTTCAAACTGTAATGGTATGTGGGAAAGACCTTGGGAGAAAGAAATGCTGCCTATGGAATGATCAGAAAAGAGGCAATATAGCCCGCAACTGGATAATGGGCAGGGCAAAAACTTCAGAAAAGTCCCTCAATTTATCAGATTTTAAAGCAGAGTACAGGAGAATTGTACCTTCAGACTTGCATGATTACTGTCAGTTTTACCACGTAGACCAGACAGGAAACACAACCAGATGAGCTAAATCTACTTTATTGTAAAGCTATATAAACAATGTCTTGCAAGTACAATTATTCTGCCATAATAAGTTACAGGAATTCAGATTCCAATGTAATACCTGAGCTTTGAATATTGTTTGTGCTTTCTTCTGGGTGATGGATAGATTGGAGAAATTGTGGCTCTTTTATCATAAGATTTGTATATTCCATGGAATTAGAGTTGGAATTATGTAGAATATTAATCTAGAAGGAAACAGAAATGTTACAAATATGAAGTATTCATAATAATACTAATCACATTTTGCATAATAGTCAAGCTGAGAAGTTATATTTAGGCAGAAGTATTATCAGGTCACAATTTGCATTTGCTCTATATGAGAGCACTTAATCTATAGGGTGATGTTTTCATATTTACCAACTAAATTAGAGGAAATAATTATGAAAAAACAGATTTTCATAGAGTTTCAGGGCTGAAAAAGAATTATGAAATTAGTTTATCAGGACCTAATCAATTGGATCAGGAATACAGCAAGCCAGTCAACTAACGTTGGAGAGTATATTCCACAACTACCTTGTTGCAGCAATATTCCCTAAAAAAAAATCCCAAGTTACAAAACCCCCAAGTTCAATGAATAACTAGAAATAATAAATGTAAAGCGTGTAGACAATCTATTGTCTG
Organism: Bungarus multicinctus; assembly: GCA_023653725.1. Taxonomy (NCBI): domain Eukaryota; kingdom Metazoa; phylum Chordata; class Lepidosauria; order Squamata; family Elapidae; genus Bungarus; species Bungarus multicinctus. The sequence continues at coordinate 38,818,237 of CM042844.1, forward strand.
CAGGTTCCACAAAATAAATACACAGTGAGCAAACTTGCAATGAAGGCAAGTTCATTTGTCTTCTGCTAACATTGTTCCAGGTGACTCTCTTCAAACCTTGCTAAATTTAGGTACTCTACTATTAAGCTGCCTGCCATATTATTGGAACATTTCTCATGGAATTCCAAAAACACAAAGTATCCACTTTGTGTTTCTGGAATTCCATGGGGAATGTCCCAATAATATGTAAGGTGCTTGTGGCAGTAATGGATAATGCAACAGTAATGGATAATGCAACAGTGGCTGAAAACTCCATAGAGATGATCATGACAAACAATTGACATTTATGTTGTCCAGATTACCTACTAGCTGTTCTTAGGTGAAAACCTGATGTAGTATGTAGTGCTCAGCATAAATCAGAGCTCTAATCATCTGGGACAAGCACATGATGTCATAGCAAGTATTTCTGCACTATTCTTAATCCTGTCCCAAAGTATTCATTTAAAAATGTGTCTACTGCGCAGAGTTCTAGGTGAAACTCAAAAAATTAGAATATCGTGCAAAAGTTCATTTATTTCAGTAATGCAACTTAAAAGGTGAAACTAATATATGAGATAGACTCATTACATGCAAAGCAAGATAGTTCAAGCCGTGATGTGTCATAATTGCGATGATTATGGCTTACAGCTCATGAAAACCCCAAATCCACAATCTCAGAAAATTAGAATATGGTGAAAAGGTTCAATATTCTAGGTTCAAAGTGTCCCACTCTAATCAGCTAATTAAACCATAACACCTCCAAAGGGTTCCTGAGCCTTTAAATGGTCTCTCAGGCTGGTTCAGTAGGAATCACAATCATGGGAAAGACTGCCGACCTGACAGTTTTGCAGAAAACCATCACTGACACCCTCCATAAGGAGGGAAAGCCTCAAAAGGTAATTGCAAAAGAAGTTGGATGTTCCCAAAGTGCTGTATCAAAGCACATTAATAGAAAGTTATGTGGAAGGGAAAAGTGTGGAAGAAAAAGGTGCACAAGCAGCAGGGATGACCGCAGCCTGGAGAGGATTGTCAGGACAAGGCCATTCAAAAGTGTTGGGGACTTTCACCAGGAGTGGACTGAGGCTGGAGTCAGTGCATCAAGAGCCACCACACACAGACGGATCCTGGACATGGGCTTCAAATGTCGTATTCCTCTTGTCAAGTTGCTCCTGAACAATAAAAAACGTCAGAAGCGTCTTACCTGGGCTAAAGAAAAACAGAACTGGTCTGTTGCTCAGTGGTCCAAAGTCCTTTTTTCTGATGAGAGCAACTTTTGCATCTCATTTGGAAACCAAGGACCCAGAAGAATGGAGAGGCACACACTGCAAAATGCCTGAAGTCCAGTGTGAAGTTTCCACAGTCTGTGTTGATTTGGGGAGCCATGTCATCTGCTGATGTTGGTCCACTGTGCTTCATTAAGTCCAGGGTCAACACAGCCGTCTACCAGGAGATTTTGGAGCACTTCATGCTTCCTTCCACAGACGAGCTTTATGGGGATGCTGACTTCATTTTCCAGTAGGACTTGGCATCTACCTACACTGCCAAAAGCACCAAAACCCAGTTCAATGACCGTGGGATTATTGTGCTTGATTGGCCAGCAAACTCGCCTGACCTGAACCCCACTGAGAATCTATGGGGCATTGCCAAGAGAAAGATGAGAGACATGAGACTGAACAATGCAGAAGAGCTGAAGGCCGCTATTGAAGCATCCTTGTCTTCCATAACACCTCAGCAGTGCCACAGGCTGATAGCTTCCATGCCACGCCGCATTGAGGCAGTAATTGCTACAAAAGGGGCCCAAACCAAGTACTGAGTACATATGCATGCTTATACTTTTCAGAGGTCTGATATTATTCTATGTACAATCCTTGTTTTATTGACTGCATATAATATTCTAATTTTCTGAGATTGTGGATTTGGGGTTTTCATGAGCTGTAAGCCATAATCATCATAATTATGACAAATCACAGCTTGACCTATCTTGCTTTGCATGTAATGAGTCTATCTCATATATTAGTTTCACCTTTTAGGTTGCATAACTGAAATAAATGAACTTTTGCATGATATTCTAATTTTTTGAGTTTCACCTGTAGAAGGCATGCAACTACAGCTGATCAGCAGAGATGTGGAAGAATGGCCTTTTCCTCCTGATCCAATAGTGAGTAGGGTTGAGAGAAACTAAGTACAACAAAGGTCAGCTAGGCTACTTGCGAGGCAAGAGCTTTGCCCCTTTTGATGGATGTGCTGAGAAGTGGCTATTTAGCTCAGCAAGTGGAATGAAACAACGCTGGGAATGTGTCCATTTTCTTGGCTTGCATTTATCAATTTCCATGCCTCTTGCCTTGAACCTTGTTTCCTGACTCAACTGTGTATCTTGGACCCTGGATCATGCCTTGACCTTTGGACTTGCTTCACAGATTTTGCCTGTCTCATGGATCAGTTTTTGCCTCACAGACTTGCCTTAACCTTGTGGATATGTCCTGCCTTGCAAATTCATGTTGGGCTTGTTCCTGAACTGAACTGTGAACTCTTGGGCGATTATGTGGTTGTTGGGAATTTCTGAGGAAAATTATTTGGTGTGGAAAGCCTCAAATAAAACTTTGACCTCATTTGTGATGTATGCGTGTGTGAGCAATATCAGAACACCCTGATTGTTAAGTTACTGAGGGTTCTGCCTCATTTGCCTGATTGTTTCATAGCCAATATCTCTTCCATCCTTTTCCTGAAATCATTCCCACACTCTATTATAGTATCTTAATTTATTTCTTATGTTTATGTCTGCATTGGTACCTAATAACATATTGAGAAATAACTACATGTTCACTAAATTATCTCAAAATTATGTTATATTAATAGAAGATGTTATATTAATAGATACCAAACACTGCTTGTGCCTTTTATTTTCTAATATAAAATAAATTGTAATTGGTTTTTTTAATGCTACTTACTTCTAAATTGAATTCATTGCTGGTATAACGCCCATTGAGTTCTGAACATTTGATTCTAAACTTTCTATCAGAAAAGAAAGATGTGTGCCAATTACGATAGCGAATTTGCCGTAAAACCTTTTCATAGTTTTTCATAGTGTCCACACCTGAACCAGTAAAACAATATAAAACACATTAAATATCAGGAAAAGAAGAAAAAATAACAATTGTGAAAATTTTACCAGAAGTAAATACATATTATTACTACTTTTAATTCCATGCTAATATTTCTACAGGCAGTTTCACAATAATTTGCAAATGATATGAAGACTACAAATTCTGTGTATCCCAATAATCTAGAGATATTCTGTTTTATTATAATAAAAGGATGGGAACATGGTTCTTCAGGTAGTGCTGAACTGCACTTCCTAGTGGTTCAACCAGCATAGTCAATAGTAATGGATGCTAGGAAATGTAGTTCAATGTAGTACATGTTCTTTGATCTATTTTCTGTAATCAGTAATATCCACTCAGATTAAGATTAGGATGAATCATCTTGTTTAATAGGGTAAACAGAATTTCTCATAGCAAACTGTTTTCTAACTTCTGCCATGCTGATTCATTTTATTATTTTTTTTAAAAAAAACCAGGCACAACATAGCCATATTAATTTAAGATAAATTTATTAAGTATTAGATTAGGATAAGATACAGAAACGAAAAAAATAATACTCAAACCATATATTGAATATCCTGCTGTAGAGTTGGTAGCTTCTATATGTTTCCCTTGGAGGTCTTTCTTGTCCAATTCCAAACACTCTTTCTTGGGATCCAATTCTGATCCAATTACCAAAATATCACAAAAATCCATATTGTGATCCACTTTTTCTAACAGAATTAGCTTGTGGACTGTCAATAATAATAAAAAATATCAAATAACATATTAAAAAATAAAATGTTCCTTTTCAAAATATAATTTATTTACAGGGCACTATACTCAGTTGACCTTAAATAGTGTACAATTTTCAGTCCATGACTGAAAAGAATAAAAATAATATATGCAAAACTGCCTTTCAAAAGTACAGAATTGAATTGTTAATTTAGAAAGAGACTTGATTCTTGGTGACAGCATCCAGGTGCTTTACTTGGCAATATTACAGAAGTCTTGTACCTTTTTTTTTTTGAAAAAGTCTTGTAGCCTTTCTCAAAGTGTTCTGTTTGGGTTGCCAATTCCCTCTAAATCTCAGATGTCCTATCCAAGTACTAACTGGAGCTCACCCTCCTGTTTAACTTTGCAGATGAACCAAGATTGATTAGTACTGTCATGTCACCTTCTGAGGCAAAACAGAATGACATAATGATGATTATGCTGATTTTTAGTGAATGTTTATTAATATTAACTCAGTAGTCATAAATCCTTCTGAGATGTGTATTTAGATAGATAAACAAAAAATCCCCATCCCCACTGAAAGGGAAATAATTACAACATCAATCACTATTACCAACAAAAGATATGGTAGTTATACAATATTTTTTTAACAAAATCCTACATTCATTATAGCAATCAAAATGAGCTAAATATCTAAATAATTAACTAAATAAACTAATTAAATGGAGAAAAAGAACTAATCAAAATATCCACAAAATATCCATTTACTACTATTTCCATCCTTTAGCTTGTCATTAATATAGATAATGAATAAGTGTTTTGGTTCTTGTCATTTTTAGAAAATGAAGATTTTTCAAAAATGGATGACTCATATCTTTAATCCATTACTTAATATCAAGAGGATATATTTATGTCCATATACAGTATGTCAGCTTCTCCTCTTTGCCAAACTCCAGTTAGCAACAAAAACCTTCATAAATTAATATAATTTAGGAATGTAATTTGGTACCACATTTATCTTTCTCAATATTACTAATTAATAGTTTACAATGAACTGAATTCTGTTCCTGCATGTCCATTGTAAATATGACCTGCCAGTGTTTCTGCTAATCCACATATGGAATATGAGTTTTGAATTCTGAAGAATATTATCACTAAAAACAATGAAACTATACAGAAGAGCTTTTCAGCTACCTCCATTTGGAATAAAAAATGTTTACAAAATATGCAGAGCGTCTTTATATAAACCAAGTACTGTAAATGAACCATCACTGTATTTTAGCTGTAATTGTTTTCATATTCCCTAAGAAATAACCCTTGATCAGCTTGGTATTGATCCCTATGACAGTATTATTTATATATTTGCAGGTGTTAGGTGTTAGGAAGTAAAGCTTAAATATGGCTTTCCATATTAATGAAAATTCATCATGCTGAAAACTTGTTCTCAGGGAAAATACTATATTGATAAAAATGCCATCATTCAGTAATGACTGTTATGAAATAAATGTGTGTTTATGTGTATGCAAAATGTTTTAACATTTCTTATTATAGTTAATAACATAACACAGAGAAGCTCAGCACCATTATTAAGTGATGTGTTTATTTGTAATACAGAGCAGAAGGTTGTGCATAAGTGGGTGTAATGAATTATTCCTGAACACTACAAGGAACACTGTTTAGGCAACTAAGAATAAAAAGTTTAGAAAAACAAAACTCTGCGTCATTAAAGATTTCAGCTTCCTCAAAGTTTTAAAATAATAATGCTGAAAATAATCCAATAATCCCAAAGATTTTCCAACACTAATTCACCAACTGGTCATAAAATGTATTCATGGAAGAATGACTTTTTGTACATCATTCTAAAACAAAATGCAATTTTGTTGAGCATGGCTGAGATGTGTGAATCCAACTAAAATGTTTTTTGCATGTCATCAATTAAATGAGTTATCTTTTACAATAAAGGCCAAGGATATCCATTTCTATCACTTCAAACAGATGAACCCCCTCCCTCCCTCCTTCTCTCTCTCTCCCTCCCTTCCTCCCCCCTCTCTTAACATGGAATGGATCAAGGCTAAATTATTCACTATATTTATGTGCCCATCCTTTTGTTGCAAACAAAGAAAATCTTTAGGTTTTATCACTTTGCCACCAATAATAATTAGGCCATAGTGTTTACAATAAATGAAATTATTGGGGGTGCAGGTTTGGCAACAATTATTGCTTCTAGATCTAATACAATCTGAGGAATTGGTTCACATAAACCTTCTTTCACTTGTGTGATATGATATACCAAAGAGCTTACTGACATTGTTTAGCTTCCTTTTCTGTTTTCTATCTATCCTGAGCCACCTATTTAATTAAAACAAATTGATACAATTGGAAGAAATCCAGCTGTTCAGCAAACATAACTAGGCAAGTTAACTCTAAAATCTATATTTAGCATCTAACTGATAATTACTTAATTTTACTTTGTTCTATCACATGTTATATGAAGAGCTCCTCTTGAAAGTGATTCCGAGACTGCTGCACTTAGTTCATTATGATGTTCCTTATTATGGTGCATATATAAACAACTTTTCAAGGCATCAGTGATAATAAACAGTGCAGGATAAGTTCATTTAAGAAATTGCTATCTTCCCTGCAGACTTTTCCAATTTTTATAGTTTAATGTGGATTTTAATTAGTTATGTTTTCAATATTTACTATTTTTACTATTACTATTTTACTGCCATTTCTGGTATTTTTTATAACCAATCATTATTTTTAAAATGAAAATCAGTAAATATGATAAATAAATGTAAATATTATAAGTAAATATAATTATTATAAATAAATTAAACAACCAAGGTTGCTCTGCTCAAGTTGTTATTATCCAAGGGATGAAAATACAGGAAATTTTTACCATGGCATTTTAATAATAGTAGTTATAAATGTTGCACAAGACAGCACTGCCAATGCTAACTCTTCAGAGCTCACAAAGGACAGAGCAAAAAGGAATAGTTTTTTTAAGTTGTTTTCCTCCCTTAAATCATTACTTATCTGATTTATCAACTTTGTTGGCTGGAGTGTACCAAGTAGGAGAAGGCTGAAATAAAATAAGCTCCTGCTTCTTCAATGTATTATGCACTTTACTGAAGGACAATATTTAAGAGGCATAGAACATGTTACCTTGCCTTAAACAATCTTCTTCCAAGATTACAACCATCTTAGCAGAGCTTGTTTCTATTCATTTATATTTGGTATTAAGGTCTACTTAAGTCATGAAAATTATAAACCTAAAAAACAAACAAACCCAACAAACCTCTAGTCACAGTTTCCTTCAGGTCAGAGGGATGTTCCATTTTAGAAACCGTGCTGACAATTCTGACATCCGGTAAAAGAATCACCCCTCTTTCATGTTCAAATTGTGTGGCAGGTCTTGCAAAGTGATCCATTCCAGTTATTGTAATCTTGGGCTCCTTGGCTTGTAACACCATTACATAGGCATCTATGTCTGGAATACTAATACATGTATCTTCACCAAAACATCTGAAAAATATACCATTTAACTTCATGGAAGATTAACCATTCACTCTTTTCTTAAGAAACAAAGAGTTGAAACAGAATATTTATCCAAAGATATTGGGATCTCTGCACACTTAGTTTTTAATGCCTACTCACTAACCAGCTTCAAAATTATTCAGTTCCATATGAGAATTAAAATACAGTTTCTCAAATTATTCATGAACAGCCCAGCATGGGATTGACAGGTATGATCTTTACAAAGGTCACTGCACCCATACAACTTAAACTCATAAATAACCTAACAAACAGTCAATGATTAAATCTGATTAAATGGTTTGTGTATTTTTAATTACATACTCAAACTGATACTTAACAGGTTTGATAAAGCTATCTTGTTAAAAGTGCATTGAGAACCTAATTGCCCATTTTATACTGAACGCATCAGGAGGCCATTTTCCACACATCCCAGAACTCCATGGGCATGCAGGAATAGTAGAAATCATAGTCCCTGTAACAATTAAGCTGCAGGCCAATTTTTTAAAAGATGAGTGTTGCTGATAAAACTCTTTCATTTATCCCAAAATTAAAAAGTCCTCAACATGAGTTTACTGATGCATTGCTTCTATTATCAAGCTTAGTGAATTTAACTTACTGGACTTTGGATGACACTTTAAGGCGGCGAATACCTGAAGTTGGAAACTGTCTTGAATTGATATAGGAGACCTTTTGGAGAGCTTGATTTATATTTTCAATGTCATCTCCTTCTATAACAAGGACTGACTGGGAAGGATTGAAGTGATACTGCAGAGGTAGTGAAAGGATATAATTAGTTTTTTTAGGAAAATGATATAGAGCAACTCATTGTAACAACTAAAATAAGCTTGTTTCTTAGATAAGGTCATACCTTTAACAAAATAAAGAAAATCTATCATTTTATTAACTAACAATTATTTAATTTCAGTTAACTTGAATTAAAAGCCAAAACAAATACTTTGAATCAAAATACATTTCTCTACAATCCAGATTTAACCAGGGCAATCTACCATTTCTATGCATTTGTGTATTCTTAGAAACAATTGTTACACAAATGTTCTTGAAAACTAGATACGATCTTTCTTTTTATTGCTCTATTTAAGTCTAAGCCCAACTGCAATTTCATCAAGGCATGTCACTGTCAGGCCAACTCAAAAACACTGCATGAGACTTGCCTCTGACAGCTTGTTTCGTTTTTGCCACCTGCTGTCTAACCGGCTCTGAAAATGGCTAAAAAGGTGAAAATGAATGAAGAAACTTGCACCATGCCAGCTTCTAGATCAGAGACTAAAATGTTTTGAAACTGAAACATTAAACTTTTGGATTCTTTTTCCCAATACACAGTTTGATCACAGAAACAACTGCTTGTCAATACTAGATAGCTGCTGGAGACAAAATGGAAAACAAGCAATTTTGACTCTTTCTAGCAGATATCAGCCTCAAACTGGACAAATAAAGGCATTCCTAAAGAATGGGGCAAGTTGTGAACCTGCATTAGATGTTGGGATGCAAGTAGTAAGGGTGAATAATGAAGTGCAACATTTCCAAGCATGATTACTTCTTTTAAACATCTGGCCAGACTACTTACAAAGAAGCAGCTATGGTTCATTGAAGTAGCTTCAGGATGCCAAAAGTATTACAGTACTAATACATAACAAATACATCTTTACTCTTTAGTTACAGTAAGATAATTTCATCAAGCAAGAAGAAACTTTCTGAAGAATGATTTCTGGGTTCAACTGATAAGTTATAGAAGATTCAGGGAAATTTCCTTTAGTAACTCCTGAAGGCAAAAACAATGTTTGGAGTAATTTTTAACTAACTCAGATGCAAGGGCATCAACTCCAAATAGTTTTGAAAATAAAGCACATTTCCAGTTCTTGCTTACTTTGTAAATATTACAAAGGATGAAAAGTCAAGCCTATTTTATATTCATTGCCCCATATGTAATTCACCAGAACTGATTTATGTTTTGAGCAAGGAGTAGTATGTTATACAAGAAGGAAGCTGTCCCAGTATCTCCCAATAATTTGCTTCATTTAATCCAAGATTATCTGCATCATCTCCTCAGTCTAGCTATTGGGTTGAAGATTATTTGGGTAGATTAAGGGAACTGTAAAAGTTTGGAAAAGCATGTTGTTCATAAAATGCTTAAACATCTTTAATAAATGCACATATGTTATCTAAGATGATAATATCAGACAAGGCAATCTATGATTTCCAAATAAGTGGGCACTGCCATTATTGTTGCAGGCAATTTTGAATAAGACTGTAGCATTATTAGTTCTTTTTCTGAAATAGTCTCACAAAATCAATAGGGGGTCATTATAAGGTGTTTTGATTACTTCCAAGGGGAATACTATTTTTTTCCACTTCCCAGATCAATCCCTACCCAAACATACTTCTTGCCAAAACATTCATAATGTTTCAGGAAGTATGGCAGTTTGATGGCTTCTTAGAGTAACATAATTTCCCTGCTAGGAAAAAAAAACTTATAGTGAGATGTCTCAAGTTGATGGTTTTGAATGGTTTAAATTCTAGTAACCTGTGAACTGGCCAACTCTTATACAGCCAATTTAACACATGAGTTACTTTGGGGTCTCAAGCAGGCAATCTTGCAGGTTGATCAGCCTGAAATGGTAGCATGGGAGGGCCTTCAGCATTAAGAGTTCCAGCAGTGATGGCAGTTTAAAATCTGGCATTTTATGTAACAGGTGAGTCAGACTATCACCTCTGGCTATTGTTATTCCTGGCAATAGACAAGTGAGTAATTATTAGCATTAGCCAAGAGACTGTAACGATGCATACAAATATTAAGGGTATAGGATTTGTATTAGAAAAGATCCCCAGAAGAGATTTGAAGTCAGTATAAATTTCAAAAGTATGTCCACAGAAAGAGTTGAGGACTTTTTAAACTCCTGGAATAAAGCTGGAGCCTTTTTTTCAATTTGAACATAGTTTCTTTCAGAAGAAGACAAAGTCCTAGAATAATAACAAACAGGCACATCTGTGTTGCTTGGCATTGTGATGAAACACAGTTCTAATATTGTAAGGAAAAGTGTAAGTAAGCAGCAGCTCCTTTTTTTCATAATGAAGCAAAGAAGTATTTTTTTTAATTTCTAGAAAGTACACATACTGTTAAGTACACTTCCACTGAACCACTTTTGCAGTAAACAAAAAAGCACTGCAGCCAGTTTCCTCTTGTAGCAGGAAGAAACATTTGATAAAAATTGAGGAGCAGTAATAAAGCTTGAGTTGCTGTTTTCCTTTTCTAAAGGTTCATGATGAATTAGCAACCTAGAACTAAGGACAAATTTCCTGGCCATTAGAACAATTAATCAATGCAATGACTTGCTTCCAGATGTTGTGGGTGCTGCAACACTGGAAATTTTTAAGAAGAGATTGGACAACCATTTGTCTGAAATAGGATAGGGTTTCTTTCTTGAGTAGGGGGTTGTTTAGAAGACCTCCAATGTCCTTTCCAATTCTGTTATTCTGTTATTAACCAGGTATCTTTGACTGGATGAATATCCAAAGGATCAGTATGGAAGCTAAGAATGCACAGTAATACTGAAAGTTCTGACATTCTCTTTTTAATTGAATTTATAATTTGTCAAAAATGCTACACAATTTCCTGAAACCTAGTAGCAAATTATTCCACTTTTTATCTCATGATTAGAATTTAATTAAAGCACAGCATCACACCTAAGATTCCAAAAAGCAGAATCTTTGATGTGATAGAATATTCCAGACAGTACAGAAATTCTGGAACTGGGCAGATATTCCAAACTGGAATTTTAGAGTATATAATTTCCCACGTTGGCTAATGGTAGTTGGACATTAGTATCAGCAAAAGCTATACTATTTTAGTCTCTCTTCATGCCTTCTTTTAAAATGATTCCTCCCTAACCTCACTCCAAGAACAGCAAGCAGTACACTGCAAGCAATATTGATAGATGTTGTATAAATGCTATATTTACAGTGTATTCATAATATGTACAAAGTTTAGTTTTTATATCACATTTCATATTGGCCTGGAGCCTCTCTGGGGTTGACACTGAAATCAAAGACGTTTCCCTTTTATGCATGTGTTAATGGCAAATATTTACCAAGGAGTGTGGTTTTGATCAGGCATTTGTAACTATCATGTTGGCTTTTTGTAATGGAATATGTGAATGAACCTGGGGAACGAGGGGAAGAGAAGTTACCCAGGAAACAAGCAGACAAGAGATGGAGCTTAATACTCAGAGAAAGTAGTTTAGGAAGGACCCACCCAAATTGATCAGAAGGTTAAAAGTAGAGGCGGGAAGTTTGTATCTTCAGTCTTGCGAGATTCTGATAATGTAGAATTATAATAAAATAGGATTACCTTATCTAGTTGGGTTTCCTGTCTGGTTTACTTGAGAGGGCTGACATCATTTTTTAAAAAATGTTTTTTGAATAGACACAAGTATTATTCGATATTTCATTGTATTCTCTTTGTTATTTATATCACACAGCCTTTCATTAATTAGATATTATGAAACCTGATGGGTGAGTACATTGATATGAATGGACAAATGCTCAAATGAACAGGAGTTGACTTTTGACCACAATTGAGCCCAAAATTTGTGTTGCTACATGAAACATTTGTTAAGTGAATTTTGCCTCATTTTATGACCATTTGTGCCACAGCTGTTTAAGTGAAACACTGCAGTTGATAAATTAATGACACAGTTGTTAAGTGAATCTGGCTTCCCCGTTGACTTTGCTTGTAAGGAGGTCACAAAAGGAAATCATATTGCAACCATCATAAATATGAACCAATTGCCAAGCATTTCACGTGACCATGATGATGCTGCAATAGTTGTAAGTGTGAAAAAGTCACTTTTTTCAGTGCTGTTGTCACTTTGAATGGTCACTAAATTAACTGTTGTTATTCGAGGACTGCTTGTATTTACAAAATGCCACAAACTGAATTTGAAGTCAGAAAAAATTATAATGTAATACAATGCAATGCATTTTGACTGAGCTTATTTTCAATCTTTACAGAATTTGAGAGTGTTAATTTGAAAGAGTTTCTAGAATCTTTAATGACAAACAAAATGAATATTCTGTTTACAAGTTCTGTTTTCAATATAAGTATTTTAATTTAAAAGAATAAAAATTGTGGAAAGTACATCACTCAGTGAATCTGATAGATTGAATGCACCTGTAATATATTTGTTCCACTTTTTTTCAATATTTATCTATTCAGGGTTACTCCCACTGGTGGGGGTATCATATGGTTTGTATGCATAATGTGTTGCAGTTTGTGAAATCTGCATTAGAGGTTTGACTTTTTAAAAAAGTTCCAATGAATTAGAATTATTTCTTAGAATAAAAAATAAAAACATAATTTGTGGCTGTTTAGTACTGTGCAGAAGCAGAAGTTGACTTGATGCAAAGATCCAAGTTAGTCCTCAATTTTGTAATTTGTGCTAGAACCCTTTTTGATCATGCTGATATGTTATGGCCTTCACAAACAATAACAAAAAGGGATCTATCTTCTGCAGACAGTTCTAGTTATGAAATTTTAGTGTCATACTTCCACAACTTGCAGAGGGTTTTTTGAGGTCTGTGTGTGAAGTATTTCACAAGTGTTCTTTGATTTTACATACCTGTTAATATGTGTGTGTGTGTGTTGTCTCTCATGGGAAACTCACTTGCTTCTATACAGAATCATTTCAGACATAATGAAATGGAAATCTTGAATGGTTGTGAAACACCTACACTATCTGATTTCCATAAGTTTACACTAGAGAGAACACTGTCATTGTCACAATGGTCCACTTTTACTATGTCTTTGTGTAACTTTATGGCAAATTAGATTGCTTCTTGGAGTGCTTTTGTATTCTATCTTCTGCTTCATAAATCACTTCATAAATCAGTTTTAGATGTTAGTAAAGTATCAGTTCATTTCTTACCTTTATTCCTTGGCCAAGGCTCTCTAGAGAATTAATATCCAGACCTTCCTTGCAAGCCTGCAAGCAGGAAATCACTTTTTGACTCTTAATTTTGCCTGGCCGTATGGTAAGACTGGCAAGACTGCCATGGAAATACTGAGTAAATCTGGGCTTTGTGACTTCTCCTCCTATTGAAAAGGAACCACAAATTGTCATAAGTAATAATTCATACATGCATATTTATTTAGGAATATCAATATGTTCAGCACTGTAATGTATATTTGAAACAATATAATTGGGCTGATATTCTTATAAACAAAGCTGTAAGAAGAAAATGGCTTATACACTATTATTTTGGAGTTAAATAATTCTACTTATAGTTTTAACATAATTTATTACACATATTTTACGTGTGAAAATATATCCTAGCCTGAAACAGCATTAAAAAAACAATTTCTGTAACATATGATGGAAAAACTGTTCAGTTTAGAAACAGGATAAATTCAACATCACATTATGTTAAATATATGAGGAGAGTTGTGTTTAATATAGTAAAACAAAAAGCTGAAAATAGCATGCCAGATTTAAAAATAACATATCAACCAAATTAAATCTAAACCAGGAAAAATAATATCTCTGAAAGTAGAAATACATAAGCTAAATTAATAAAATATCCACCTATCAAATTTGCTTAGCTACAGCACAAATTTACATAATACTTCTATGCTTCTTTGTAATGGTTTCTTGAAATATAGATAAGGAAAAAATAAATAACTGATTTCAGTAACATTGGTTTGAAAAAATTATTCATTTACAGTCATATAGCAGCAGATTGGCAAAGTTTATATTAATGCACATGACTTTTACTCTCTTTTAACCTTCTGGGCAAGTGAATTCTTAGAGATTTTCAAAGGATCAAGATAATGGCCAAAGACCAATAAGTGGAGCCATGATGATGCAGTGGTTAAAATGCAGAATTGCAGGCTGACTTTGTCTACTGCCAGGAGTTCAGCCCTGACCTGTTCAAGGTTGACTCAGCCTTCCATCTTTCCAAGGTCAGTAAAATGAGAACTTAGATTGTTGGGGCAATATGCTGATTCTGTAAACCACTTACAGAGTGCTGTAAAACACTATGAAGCAATATATAAATTTAAATACTAAGTGCTATTGCTAAGTGTATACAGGAAGTAAAATATATAGGATATTTTGGAAAGATAATAGTGGCAAAAAGTTTTGATCTGAAATGTGTTAAATCAGTCACATTTATTTATTTTATTTATTTTGTCAAACAATTATTAGATAACAGGTATAAGTATAAACATGGTTATAAATACATGAAATGGATACAAATAAGAAAAAAAGAAACAATAAGACAGGGACAATAGGCACGTTTTGGTGCGCTTATGCATGCTCCCTCCAGACCTCTTAGGAAAGGGGTGAGGTCAATAGTAGACAGTCTAATGTTGAAGATTTTGGGGTTTGGGGAAGAAATCACAGAGTCAGGTAGAATATTCCAGACATTGACTACTCTGTTACTGAAGTCGTATTTCCTGCAATCAAGTTTGGTGCGGTTTATCTTTAGTTTATATCTATTTTGTGCTCTTGTATTGATTTGGTTAAAGCTGAAGTATTCATTGATAGGTAGGACATTGCAATATATAATTTTATGTACTATATTTAGATAAAACTGAAGGCGGCATAGTTCTAGGTTGTCTAGGTCTAAAATTTCAAGTCTGGTAGCACAAGGTATTCTGCTATGAGTAGAGGAGTGGAGGACTCTTCTCGTAAAATATTTCTGGATGTTATTAATTGTATTAATATCAGATATGTAATGTGGATTCCAGACTGATGAGCTGTATTGAAGTATTGGTCTAGCAAATGTTTTATATGCTCTAGTTAGTACAGTGATATTATCGGAGAAAAAGCTATGCAGAATTAGGTTAACAACTCTTAATGCCCTTTTGGCTATGTAGTTACAGTGGGCTCTAGCACTTAGATCATTTGAGATGAGTACTCCAAGATCCTTGATAAAGTTTGTGTCATCAACAAGGTCTTGACTATTCAGCTTGTATTTCACTTTTTGATATTTTTTTTGCCAATATGCAAGACAGAGCATTTACTTGTTGAGATCTGAAGTTGCCATTTGTTTGACCATTCTGACACATAGTCGAGGTCTTTTTGAAGGGTAGCAGCATTGTCAGTGGTATTGAATAGCTTTACATCATCAGCAAAAAGAACACAATTGCTCTTAATATAATCACAAAGGTCATTAATATAGAGTATGAAGAGAGTTGGTCCTAGAACACTGCCTTGGGGGGAAACCACTGTTGACAGGTACAGGATTTCACAGGACACTCCCAATTTTGACCATTTGTTGCCTGTTTGACAGGAAAGCTTCTATCCAGTTATGCAGGTATCCAGAGATAATTAATTTTAGGAGTAGTTTGTCCTAACTTTGATTCAGTACCACTGAATCAAAGGCTTTACAGAAGTCTATGTAAATTGCGTCAATTGCTTTGCCCTGATCAAGTTGTGTAGTCATATGTTTTTACAGTGCAATAGTTGCAGATTACAGGACAGTTTTCTTCTGAAGCCAAACTGTTTGTTAGAGAGTAGGTTGTTTGTCTCTAAGTGGAGGATAACGGATTGGTTAATAATTGATTCCATGACTTTACAGCATAAAGAGATTGGTCTGTAATTTTCAACTAGGCTGGGGTCTCCCCTTTTGAAGATGGGAATGACTGTGGCTAGTGACCATAGATTTGGCAAGGAGCTGGTCTTGAAAGATTTTTCAAAGATTATGCTTAGAGGTTGGCAAGGAGCTGGTCTTGAAAGATTTTTCAAAGATTATGCTTAGAGGTTCTGCTATGGCAGTGGATAGCTTTTTTAAGAAGTAGGCACAAACTCTGTCTGGTCCTATAGATAAAGATGGTTTTAGATTGCGTAGTGCTTTTTCAACATTGTCTTCTATAAAATCGATATGTATTAGATCATTGTAGTTGTCTGTGGTTCGACTAGGAAATATTAGGCATGATCCATTGCTGTTTACAAATACTGAGCCAAAGAATGTGTTAAAGAGGTTGGCTTTAATGGTGTCATTGTTGCAGTCTTTACTATTTGGTTCTTTTAGGGGTGGGATTTATTTATTTACAAGATTTATATACCGCCCCCCCTCTCCCCGCGGGACTCGGGGCAGTGTACAGCCATTAAAAAATACAATAATAACACAATAACTAAAAACAATTAAAAAGATTAAATTAGGTGGCTGAATAATAAAAACGAGACAAGGGTTTAAAAACAAGGACTAAAACCAATTAAAATCGAATTTAAAACCCCATAAAACCCTAGGCCAGACCGGCTTGATGAAATAAATAAGTTTTCAACGCGTGCCGGAAAGTCATAAGGTCAGGGATGATCCTCATCTCTGGGGGTAATTTGTTCCAGAGGGAGGGTGCCCCCAAAGAGAAGGCCCTCACCCTCAGGGTCGCCAGCTGTCCAGCTGGCGGCACCCCGAGGAGACCCACTCTATGGGAGCACACCGGCCGATGGGAGATTGATGGTGGCAGTAGGCGGTCCCGTAAATACCCAGGTCCCAAGCCATGGAGCGCTTTAAAGATGGTAACTAACACCTTGAAACGCACCCGAAAGACCTTGATGGACCTTGAGTCTTTTAGTTTGTTGTTTACAAAATTGAAGAAAGTGCTGGTGGAATTGGTGCATAGAAGGTTTTCCTCTTGTTTAGTGTGATAATTGGCAAATTCAGTTTTTATCTGGTGGCATAAATTTTTGTATCGGCTTTTAAAATTGGCAACGGGACCAGATTTGTTTTTCCGCCAAAGGGATTTCTTTTTGGATTGGAGCTTCCTTATTGTTATGGGTAATTTGTTTTTTCTGCTTTTGGGAGTTGTTATTGGTACATATAGTTTGATGACTCTTGACTTCAAGTAAAAATATGTTATAATGGTCTTCAACAGTATTGCATCCAGTTAATAGAATTTGCCAATCAAGAGATGAGAGATCGTTGTCTATAAGATCATAATTGCCTTTTTTGAAGTTATAATTGGGGATCCTATTGTTATGGTGATTATGATGAGAACATATGTTGAGACAAAAGTCAATCATGCTGTGGTCACTGTTGGAAAAGAGTTCATTAATTTGTATTCAATAAATTGAATTCAAACTGTGGCAGAAGATGAGATCGAGGCAGCTGTTAAGTCTAGTATTGTTGGTTACTAGTTGTTCCAGTCCTAGTGTGGTAACGGCATTGTACAGGGTTGTATGAATGGGTTCAGATGTACATTCATTTAGTGTCCAATTTATAAGAGGTAAGTTGAGGTCACCAAGAAAAATGAGAGGGTGTGGGCAGGAGGCAGCCCATGTCAACATTGAAGTTAACTTGTTTGCATGAATTATATCATAGTCAGGGACACGATAGCAAAGTAAGAAGCGGATTGAGAAGTTTAAGGACAGTTCACAGATGATGGTCTCGGGAAGAGCAAGCTCTTGTATAATTTGGATCTTTTTTAGGTTTAGAGATTTTTTAAACACTATAGCAACTCCACCACCTCTATGGATTTCGCGATCTGACCGAAAAAACTTGATATTCTTTTGTAGTGGTAATGGAGTCTGGAAAAGATGCATTTAACCACGTCTCACAGACAAATATAATGTCAAATATGGCTGATCTTAGAAAGATGAGGAATTCATGCATTTTATTTGTGAGGCTTCTTGCATTAAGTAGTTTGCATTTAAGATATGAAGTAGTGGGGCTGGAAGAAGTAAGGGGTATGCATCCCTTACGTTGGATGTTTGGGTGATGGATATTGTGACATAGGTTGAGGCTCTTGCTTTTGATATGGTCAGCATGGTAATCAATGTATAGATTTGTATTACCTAATTCATGTAATCTTTTGAGCTCAGAATGTAGTTCCCGGGATCGTACATGTTGCTGTAAGGTTAGATCAGGGCGAGAACGAAGATTCTTATGGTTGTTGTTGTTCTTTGAGAGTGAATTTATTGACAAAATGAATTTGCGTTTGCTTGTTTCATTTTTGCAAACAACCCTGCATAGGCCTGGGATCATCAAGCCATCTATGTTTTTAAGCTCAGGACTGACACGGGCAATATCAAGTATTTCTTCAAGGGAGATGGTTGATGCTTGATTTTCTCTGATAATATTTCGAACATTATGTCATCATT